>OV656814.1:12500-1262500 GCA_927399485.1 Calamotropha paludella | reverse complement strand
CTTTTGAATTAAAGGTAATAATAAAACAACAGAGGTATACAACAAAAAAACGATTTATAAAACAAAAATGATCGATTTTGTATAAATACTATGATTTTATAAAAATATTTATAAACATTTCAGCCCATAACCAATGAAGTGAGATAGTTATGAACAAATTTTATCCTTAACAAGAACCATTATATTTCCTATGCTGTTGACCTTTTAGCTTTTCCCAAATTGAGCCAATCTCTGGGTTCCCTTAAAACTTTCATTAGTTCCGCTTCCGGTGAATCTGGTTTTGGTTCGTGCATGTACTCCCATTTCTGTGGACAGAGATATCATTAGTATAATATAATTATAATACAATTTCTTGCACTCACATAAGTTAGGCTAACCCATAGTAAGCACTGTAAGACTCGTGATATAGATACTGGAGTAACGGATAGACATACATATAATAACAAAAAAAATATTTCTCACACTCACACCAATTAGCCTAGCCCAAAGTAAGCACTGCAAGGCTGGTGTTATGGGTACTAGGGTAACGAATAGACATACGTATATTATACATATTTATAGAAATATGCATTAAAACCCACGTACAAATACTCGTATTCATCACACAAACATTTGCCTCCTACGGGACTCGAACCCAGGACCAGCGCGGTGCGAAAGGCAGGATCGCTACCGTTGCACCAAACGGTCTTCGTTTCTATACATATGACACGACACCCATGACATAGAGGTAAGGTTGGTTAGTTCATAAAAAAAATAACCAGCACATACAGTAACTTCATATTTGTTCAGCTGTATACACAACATATTATTAGAGTATATCCAACATAAATTAGATTACCCTTGAAATTAATTATTCAAAGCGACAGTTTCTCTTGTCTGCTTTTACTATCGGTACAGTTTATCAACAGATTTTCAATTTAAATCCTATTCGTTGTCAAATTAGACATTTTGTAGTACCTGGTTTGAGTACTTCTTCATCACTATTTTCTGGAATAAATATTCCCTCAACGAGGTAATTCATTAGTAGGCTTTCTATTTGAAATCTGAATTAAATACAATTATAAACAAATTATTAGATGGTTAATTATGAATAAATAATAACACATGGACAGTATTCTGTCAAGCTTTAACATGACTATAATTGTAAATGTTAAAGGAGCAGGGTCAATAAGACGGGTTTTCGGCCCCTTTCATTTAAGTAAACTCGCCTTATTGACCCTCCTCCTTTAGACTTATAACGTCTTCAAATCAGAAAGTTTGTTTGGCCGGGAATATGTACGAGCAAACCCGTACATTTCCATATGTTTACATAATTTGCAAACGTCGCGTCGGCGTTAGCGCTGTGTGTTATTGGATATGTAATGTAAATCAGTAGCAATAAATTACTCGTTCAAATAACATATTTTTATCATTTTATCTCCTTTAACTAATTTTGGGACAGTTTCGGGATTATTTAGCAATTAACAAACTATCGGTAACAATCCGTTTATGTATGGTTAACAGACCATGCTTAAGTAACAAAAAATATAATAAAATAATGACGAAATTTAACGTGGGCGTGGATATTTTAATTGAGATAGAATTTGATTTGATACTAAAATGCCTTTGCCTTTGTCTCTGGTTCATGTGTTGCCCTATTAAGAAAAATGTAGTACAGCGAATATATTTATTTATTTTATTTATTATTATTAATTGTACGGGCGATACCCAATTACATAACTAACACAGTTAACAATACAAACACATTTCACAAACATATTAAAAGTTATAACAATACAATACATGATAATTTACATATACAGGACATCCACTTTCACAAATGACAAACATTTAGACTTTATAGCTCTCCAACTATGTGCGATACGTCACAGTCAGGTTGCTGACACAGGAGTGCATGAGGCCGGCGTACCTCTGTCAGACAGGCGAGTGAACGTGCGCGACAGTACCGCCCGAGGGTAAACGAGGTAAACAGAAGCGTAAACGACGAACCCTGCCAAGCAAGACCCCCACCGCTGTCAGGATATAATCCTAGTGACGTCTAACCTCCAACGAACACATACTGAGCATTCCTATCAAAAAATTTGTGGGATACAGAAATGGGTAATAGATAGCCATATACCCTCTTGTACAGATATCTCTAAAAGACCTTCTGAACTGTTTCAATCATCAGCTTATACTTAGCTTCATGTGGATATACATGAATAACACATGAATTTGTTTGTAATTTACTTCTTATCAACGTCATGTAAAGAAGTTTCATAACATGAAGATTGTTTGTCATGGATATTACGAAGCGTGAAACCTAAGCGACGGAAACAATCTTGAATAATCTCGGTGATGAGATAGGTAAAGGTTAAGCCAGGCTCAAAAGTGACACCGAGGTCTCTCATCGTTGTCGTACGACATCGTTGCCATTCAAGTTATATTTGAAAGCGATTGGTGAGTGCCTCTTAGTAAATGACATCACAAAACACTTAGAGAGATTTAGCTTTTTCCTATTGTGTCCGCTCCACTCAAGTAGGGTATCTATGTCCTGTTGAATGAGGTTACAGTCGTTCCTGTCCGTTACCTCCATATAAATTTTGAGGTCATCGGCATATAAGAGACACCTTGCATGTTTGATGATCCCGGTAACTAAATAATGAGGAGAAGAAAGAGCAAGGGTCCTACTATCCAGCCCTGATAGACACCGGAAATAGTGGCATAAGGCTGTGAAACATTGCACCCGTACCTGACATACTGGCGACGATCTGTTAGATAACTTTTTAATAACCGTAATAATTGCGGAACAAATCCTAGTGAATCGAGCTTAGCCAGAAGGATATTATTATCAACGCGGTCAAAAGCTTTTATAGAATCAAAATTAAAAATTTATCTATTAATCCAAAAACATAGTACAGAAAAAAATGTGTACAATAGAAGCTGCATTAGTTAAAACTGTATCGCAGCCGGCGTCAGCGGCATCCAGAAAACATAATAATAAAAATAACTCAAACAAATGTTTTAAATGACATAACTTTTAACACTGCACGTTTGTCTCTCTCTATACACCTTAGCACCTCCCCATGCAGCAATACAATGTGTTAAAATAGACTGTACAAGGGCATAATAAACTATTTTAAGGGTTGTAAAATCTGCAGATGATATTAGGTTTTCAAAAATATATACTAGCTTTCTTAGTCGCGGTATTAGGTATTCAAGGTGGTGATTCCAAGATAAGGTAGCGTCTAACATTACCCCGAGACATTTAATACAATCAGTGCGTGTAACAAGAGAACATTCACGGTCACGATATTGATTACATTTTTGAGCAAGGATTGTGAAGGACGAAGGCGGTAGTGAAGACAGTGATGCTGAGAAGGGATCATATTTTGTTTTTACCAAATTTAATATAAGAAGGTTTTGAGTGCGCCATTCCATAACCTTGCTCAAGGCATTTTGAGCAGCATCTCAAACATCCAACCGGTCTTTAGCGTGTAGAAGGAGAACTGTATCATCGGCGTAGGTTATAATTTTACAGTTTTGTAGAGATAAACTACGGAGGTCGTTTATGTAAACTAAAAACGGGGTAGGTCCGAGTACAATACCCTGCGGAACACCATAATTTATACACCTATCCTAGCTCACGTAATCATCAATTACAACTCTTTGTGTTCGGTCACTAAGATAACTTCGGAATATATCAAGAATGTGACCTCTAATATCAACAGCTTCAAGTTTTTCAAATAAGATACCCATCTTGGAAACAGGATCAAAAGCTTTGCTTAGATCTAAAAATACGCCTATAGTCTTGAGATTGCTATTCAAATAATTGGCTACCGTGTCAGTCAATTCTAATACCGCATTGTCTGTAGACTTACCTGATCTGAAGCCATATTGGTTATTGCTGATAATAATGTTAGTATTTAAAAACTTGATAAGGTGACGATTTAGGATTTTCTCAAATACTTTTGAAATGGTGGTCAGGATGGAAATGGGTCTGTTAAATTTGCTACATTAATTTAAAAATTGGATGTATGACAGCTTTTTTAAAGATCTTAGGAAAAACTATAGATTAAAAACATGCGTCACGACAGGGACTAATATATGTTTACAAGTTTTAAGAATGGAGTGGAGATGTTGTCCCAGCCTACTGCAGATGTATTTTCTAAGCTTAGGATAATTTTCTCCACTTCGTCAAAGTACGTACTTAGTAAGGCCATAGAATTCAGCTGTAGTGGCACTAAGGCATTAACGCCACGACGCACTCCAACAGAATTTGCTTTTAAAGCTAGGGTCTCACCTACACTCGTAAAAAAATCATCAACAGAACCAATTGAAAAGGAGGTATTAACGGGCGAAGACAGAAGTTCACTAGAGGAAGATGATTTTTTTTGAATTTGGAAATCTTTTTGATTGTGTCCTTCGCTTTAATAAACTCACTGTGCTCATGTTCAATTTTCAACTTTTTAATGAAATTGTTACAGTAGTTTCTAAACCACAAATATATTTTTTAAGATATTACGTTGTTGGATTCCCTTTTTGTATCTTTATATAACTTGACGCGATTTCGAATATAACGCAATATTCCAGGAGTTATCCAAGGTTTAAGTGTTCTTTTTCTGCTAGGGATATTAACTGAATACGTATGACTTAAGTCGATAGAAGAGACTGTATTGACTAGTGACTCAGCTGCCTGCTCCGGATCTGTGCAGTTAGTAATTGCAGTTATGTCGGTTTCTGACAATTCCTTAATACAAGCAGACTCGTTGAAACGAGAACAAGTACGTTTTTAAGGGTTTGCTGGAAATTTTAGTTCTGAGATAAGAATTACAGGTGCGTGGTCGGTAATGAGTCCAAAACAAATATAATGGCCCGTTTATTTGTCTTTAGGATAACGTGGCATAGGTATCTCTTTAGACTCGTTGGTAATGTATGTGCTGGTAGCATCGCATGTGTTGCCATGATAGACAAGTCCTCAGATTCACATATTGTGACACGCGCGGTGTGTGTCACGAGCCGAAACATTCACGTCACTAGACTGTTCGTCCGTCAAATTCGTTTCAGAACAGCACTGCTGTAATGGCGCAGCTGGTGTAAGCGGTGACGAACGCTTTAACTGCATTATGGTACGTGCAAATACTGGGATCGCAATAATATACAGGAGCTCTTGCGACGGTGGCCGGCGAGGGGTCCTTTCCGGCCAGTGTAAGTTGATCTGTTGCTCAAAGCATCGTGCGACAACGCCTTGTCCTTTTTTTGCAAAAATCTTAGCGCGGTGTCAGACAAGTGCGCATTGGCTCGAACACCATCACACTTATTGCAGATTTTTTTATTATTGTTATCCTTCGTTGTCCATGAGTAGCATGTAAAACGTAAACGTACCGCTTCTGTTCTATGCACTCTTATTTATTCTTGGATTTATTTAAGGCCAAAATAAGTATGATAATATTTAAAGGGAGCAATAAAATGTAAATAATATGATAATATTAAAAGGGAGCAAGAAAATGTACGAAGGCGTTTTATGAAACACGTCTGATCACCTCAGAGGTCCAGAGGGAAGGAAAATATAACACATCGACTTGCTTACCTCTTTCAAGGCTAGTTGCTATATATTGAGATAGAGTAAGCAAGTTAGTGTTTATTGACTTCTGTGCCCTAAAGCCGTGCTGTTCTTCTCAAAGGTAGGGTTGAACCTGATCGTATATGGTTTTAAGCAACAGTGTCTCGAATATTTTTGTAAATACTAATAAAGTATTGCTATCAGCCGATAGTCCTCAACAGAAGTTTTATCACGATATTTGGGAATCGGTATAACTTGTGTAGACTTCCATTGCGGTGGATAGGTAGACGTATTGACAATCAAA
This sequence comes from Calamotropha paludella, assembly GCA_927399485.1. Classification (NCBI taxonomy): domain Eukaryota; kingdom Metazoa; phylum Arthropoda; class Insecta; order Lepidoptera; family Crambidae; genus Calamotropha; species Calamotropha paludella. Next base: position 1,256,654 of record OV656814.1, on the reverse strand, counting down.
CTAATGATGTGACAAAGAGGTAAACTTAAAAGTTCACTGCAATCTTTAACGACTGTAGTGGGTATACGGTCAGGTCCGATAGACTGCGTATGTTTTAGATTTTTAATGGCCGTCTCAATATTACTTGCGCTATACCGATCAGGGTTTAGGTACGTATTTCCATCTATATGTGATGAATCCGCACCAGCAATCGTGTCTTCCGAGATGTGAACGCTCTCGAAATAATTGCAAAGGCTCCGGCAGCAATGACGCCTGGCCCTTAGAAGTGACATTAGGTTCAAAGCCGCCATTACTGCGCAGACCAGATATATGACGCCAAAAAGCTCGAGGGTTCGATTCGAGGCTCATTTCTAACCTCTGCATGTATGCAAAATAAGATAATGCTATACTTTTCTTTAAAGAGGCACGAAGTTGACTAAACTGATTGTATTGAGCGGGACACTTGGATATTTTCCAAGGACGGTGTAACTCATTTTTCTTGTCTATATCCCTTATTATGTTTGCTTTGAACCAGACTGGATACAGTTTTGAAGGCAGTCGACCTGTTTTTTGGTACTAGCTTGTCAAATGTATCATATATTATTATTCTATTATCTCTATGACCATTAATACTAGAGACCAGTCAAGCCTACTAACCGCTAAAAAGGTGGATCATAATCAGCCACAATAAAGTTCCGATCCGTAGAGGAGTCTATGTTACTACGATGAAGTGGTTTTGCGCCTTCGGATGTCACGAGGTGTATTGTAATGTCTAAAGGGGGATGATATCGGTCCACGCGCACAATCCCGCCTCCCTTAGCGTTACTAACAATAATAGTTTCATTACAATCCTGAGTCAACACAACATCCAGCTTTCCGCCATATTCGTTATAGACATTATTGTATTTAGTTAAGTTACAGAATGACAAAGCAATGATAATAATTACAAACATTTTCGGATGCACTGTTAAGATTAAGATTTCCAATTACGTACACAGCACCATTAAGGCTAGCCATAAAGCTTTCAACTTTGATGAACCAGTTGAAATATTCACTATCAAAAGCACGAGGGTTGATATAAATTACACAAATATATATGCTGCGATCATTTTGCATGAGGGTTGCCCATAAGTCTTCACCAGAATTTGTCTCTGATTCTGTCAAACGAGACAGAGTTATGCTAGGTCTTGACACTCCAACCACTGGCAAGTAGTTCAGCATCATACACAGACGTGTATAAAAATGTTTTCTGTGGCAGCTACAAGATCGTGATGTGTGACCAAGAGATTCGTGTTCCATGACTTAAGCTTTGTTTTAAGACCCATCACGTTCTGATAGAAGATGCTAAATTCTGGCCATTTGTGAGTGGCAATACTTAGATCGTCTTTTGTAGTCGAATGACTTGCCTGTTTCAACTTTTACTTTTAGACGAAAGCACTGTCGCTAAGGTTTTAAGCACACATTTACGGGCCATTGCTCAGGAGCCAATAACTGCTGGTGAGCCTAGCTGGAAGCGTTGATTTACATGAAGCATGAGGGCCGCGCGGTTTTAATACCTCCACCTTACAGCGATCGCTATTTAGTAAAGACTATTTGCTCACTGACCTGTTTACTTGTAGTGCCCTCCTTCACATAGAAAAGGTACTTCTAATTTTGTTTTACTGGGTGCCGCATTATTTCTAAGCAAATTATGAGGCGCACTTCGACGACGATGCTTTTCCACTTCGACCCATTCGTTCTTCTTTTCCTCGTTGTTTTGGACTATCGCTACGGGATTCACGAGCGTACACTTGTTATATGTAACGTTAACTGATATTGTATTTGTTTTTTAATATACATATAATTACTGATGTATTGGCTTTCGATATCGATGAACCTTAAATACTTGGACACTACCACATCTCTAGTGTTAGTTGACCTTAGGTCAGCCAATCGAAGCGCAGTTAGAGCAGTGTGAGTAGCGGCGAATTAGTGGAGTTGCTTTCAAAAAAAATAATTGACATTTTTGCTCTATTGGGGTATGTGCTCGATGCTTGAAACCAACGTTCCGGACTTTACAAGAGCTGGAGACTGGCCCTCACCAAGCCCAGACCTCAACCCTTTAAACTACAAATAATGGTCAGTTTTAGAGGACACGGCTTGCTCTAAACGATACGGCGACATCGAATCTCTTAAATTAGATTTAGTTCTCTTAGATTCATGGCCAGACAGCTTAAAAGTCTGTATAAAAGCCAAGGGTGGCCATTTCGAAAATAATGTTTTTTATTTTTTACTGAGACTTTAATAAATATGTACAAACAGCAACAACCTTAACTGCCCCTGTCACGTGACTACCAACTTTTTGAAAGAAAGTGAGAATAGATGTATGACGTTTTCATAAATGTCATTTTTATTGTAGATGTGTGTGTAACGTTACAAAGTTTGGAAATGAACCATAATAACTGAAACTAATACTTTTTTCTAAGACGCTAATGAGTTTCGCATCATCAAAAAGTTGGGATTGTTCCAATTCAATAATAAGAGTAATGTCAGAATAATCATTGTCAAATTTTTCCGGTCGCTCGTTTGGAATTATTGGTTCTATCTTTTATTTTGGTTCTTTCCTTTCTTTTAATTTAATTTCTTTAAAAAAATACCGGCCCGCCTATCTTACTTTGAGAGGGTCAGAATTGTAACTTTAAGGCTAACTGGTATGGGAGTTGTGGGGATCTCGCGGCAGTTAGGTATTCATGTAAGTAAATTTTACATCACCTAAAACAGTTTTCCGCACACAGAAATAACGTTTGTAGACACCAGCTATTTCTACTTGTAGAGAAGGTTGGTAAGCCAGTGGACCCAGCGGTTCGAAGAAGGTGGTGACGAGGCTCTTCGAGACCGTCCTCGCGGGATAAGAGCCCGGGTGACTATGGAGGCGGAGGATGCAACCATTATAGCCACCCATTCTCAAGATCCCTTCCACCGTACTCGCGATTCAGCGGTTCAGTACCGTGTATGTTTGACACGGTCAAAATGTGATGTATTTTAAATTTTAGTATGAAATACGATGGATTCATCACTAAAGAAATATTTTATCTTTTATTGCAGATATCAATGCAGACAGTGCGGCGTTCATCTAGCAATGAAGGTGGCCTACACCATTACATACCAGCCCGAAAATTGCCACTTACGCAACAGCACAAAGAAGATAAGATCGTCTTTTGTCTTCAATATTATAATTTTGATTGGACGGATAATATCGTAATATTTGTCGACGAAAAATCTTTTAAGTCGGACAAGAACGGCAAAAAACAATTATATCGCCGCCAAAATGAACGATATGCCGAAGCAAACATTCTGCCTAATAGGTCAAGTGGACGCATTATTTTAGGCTTATGGGGTTGGATGAGCTCTATTGATCCAGGGGAGCTCGTGGAAGTGGGGGGTAGATTAAATGGGGTCTCCTATAAAGAATTAACAAAAGGATTTTTTTTACCTACCGTTCGCGCAGCCTATCGCGATGGGACTATTTATTTGGCCCAGGACAATAGTCCCATCTTTTCGTCACGGGTGGTACAAGAGTGGCTGGCAACTCAAACTGACATTGAAGTCTTACAATGGCCAGCCAAAGGCCCCGATTTGAATCCAATTGAGAATCTTTGGGGGCAAATGATTCTCAATTGGGATCCAACTGAGGTGCGCAACAATCAAAATTTACGGGATCTGGCGCTTTCTACTTGGGAATCTTTAAGGGGTACCGATATGTACTGGAACATGGTTAGAGATGTGAGACTCAGGATGAGACTTATATTGGAAAATGGCGGAGGCCATATTCCTTATTGAGTTCTTAACTGTTGGTTCTGGTTATATGAAGTGGTAATAATATATTCTTTTTTTTTTTTTTCTTTATTTAATTTCAGGACTTTTATCTTAAAAAGATATGTCAGTCCTATCATAAACCTTATTCTATATTATTTACATTTAACTACTTAATTATTAACATAAACTAAAGAGCAAAGCTTCTTGGCTGCATCCGACAGTGGTTCAGCCAAGATAGCATGGAAGGTGCCTACATCTAACCGATTTAAATTTAAGGTGCGGAACAACAATTGCCGTTCACTTTCGTTCCGGGCACACTCCGACAGCAAATGATGTACGTCTTCTAACGTGCCACATACGTCACAATTTGGGGAATTTACCTTCTTCATTAAGAAACCAAACTTATTTGTCGGAAAGTGCCCGGATCGAAGCCGGAGCATTATTACACTGTACAATCTATTAAGCCTAGAGTGTAAAATCCATGGGACTGTAAGAGGCTGACATTGGATGGTTTTATACCATATCCCTTTATCTCTGGACCTTAAATTAAAATATTCTTTCCAGTTCTCGAAACGTAGGCGTTGGTATTCATGAAGGACTTCTGAATATGTTGGGAGTATATTGTATTGGCTTCCTTCTGTAGCAGCTAGTTTTGCAATTCGGTCAGCCTCTTCATTCCCACTTATACCACAATGCGATGGAACCCACTGAAGCCTCATGTGAACTCCGTCACAGTTTAGCTCATGAAGTTTTGCAATAATTTTATAAGCTATCGATACACCTCTGCTGCCAGAGGCGCATCGAGCTATATGTTGCAAAGCACTTCTACTATCAGAAAAGATAACAACATTGCGAACCCTAGTACTTATGGCGTGTAGGATTGCTTCATAGATCGCTACTAGTTCTAGAGTCATTATAGATATATTGACCGATATTTTAAACATAGCTTTAAGTTGTTGGTTAGGACAAAAAAAGGCCGCGCCTGCGCTACCGTTGGATTTGGATCCATCCGTGTAAATTTTATACCAGCCATTGTATTTCGTGTTAATTTCTGTTAATATGCTAACTCTAAAATTATTTAATTCATTTGAGCGTTTTGGACCCTGAACGTTGTCTAAATTTACTTTGATATTCTTTTCAACATTTATATAGGTTACCCAGATATCTAAGTTATACATTTCAAGTGGATTTGAGCTGCTGATGGTGTTTTGTTCAGTTTTATTATAGGCTTCAACCAGCAGTGGTTTCTTTTTATTTCTCCAAGATCTATTCGAGCAAAGATCCCTTAAGTTTTTAACTAAACCTGTTGTAATATTATTAGTCATTGACTGCATTTTGAGACAGACTTTGTGTGCAAGAAATTGTCGACGCATATCTAAGGGTACAATACCTAGCTCACTTTCCATTGCATGAATGGGTGTGCTCTTGATGAAACCACCTATTGTTCTCAGTGCTAGATTTTGGAGCCTATCTAATTTAACCAGATTAGTTTTTGCACTGTTGCCATAAAGATAACATCCATAGTCCAACCTGCTTCTTATCAGAGATATATAAAGAGATCTTAAATGCTTTGGATGAATTCCCCACCCTCCACCAGCTAAGATTTTAAGTAAATTGAGAAATTTAAGGACTTTTTCATTGATTTCGTTTATATGTTTCCTCCATAGTAATGATCTATCCAACCAAAGTCCCAAATACCGAACACAGTCCGAAGCCATAATAAATTGGTCATGAATCTTTAGTTGCACATTGTGCCTCTTATTACCCTTACTAAATACGCAGAACTTGGATTTGTTGGGTGACATTTCTAAACCAATTTCCTTCAAAAGATAGATCATAGTCTCTATGCTATCTTGAATAATAATTGTACCTATATGCAAATCCCTATGACTCAAATATAGCGCAAAATCGTCAGCAAATTGGCTAATCATAACATTTTTAACCTCATGACATATTTTTGACGTAACAATGTTAAACAGGAGAGGAGATATCGGATCTCCTTGTGCCAGGCCCTTGTTTGTACATCTTATAATGGTCTGGTGGTTACTGCTTACTTGGAGATTTCTTTGACTGAGGAAGGACCAAAGGTATTTACATATCGACGACCCTACTTGTAATTCGTCTAGTCTGCTTACCACTTTTCGTACTAGGACATTATTATACGCATTTTCTACGTCTAAGAAGCAGCCTATTGTTGGTTCATTAATAGAGAAACCCAGTTGTATGTACGTAACAAGACGTGCTAAAGCTTCTGTACAGGATTGAGCTCTTCTAAAACCAGTGGAATTAGGCGAAAGAATATGATTTTTTTCTAAGAACCATTCTAGTCGCTTGCATAACATTGCATGAAAAATTTTACACATACAAGAGATAAGAGAGATAGGTCTCAGCTTTGGGGTCAAATTCCTCTCAGTATTAATTTTGGGAATAGCGACAATTTTAATATTTCGCCATTGGCTAGGTATGATTCCTGTAGAAAAAATGTCATTGTACAATTGGAGTAAAATCACAAAACCTATCTCAGGCAGGTTATGTATCATAGAGTAACTTATGTTATCTTCCCCAGGTGCGGTGTCTACTTTTTTAATGCATTGCTTAAGTTCTTGCATTTGAAATACCGACTCCAGCAACTGGTTATGTGAAATAAAGGTCGGAGTGCATTCTGAAACGGTGTCAGGAGCAAGGTTACAAATCAGTTCTTCTAATTTATCATGAGGTACATGATACCCGTTGACTTGACGGTGGCCTTTCATCCATCTCATCTTACACCACATTTCCGCAACAGACTTAGTCTCATCTATACTGCCACAGAATTTCCTCCAGGATTGTGATCTAGCTTTTATTATCATTTTCTGCGTTTCATCAATCTTATTTTGTAATATATCAAGATTCTGCGGGGTTGGGTTACGTCTGAACAATTTCAGTGCTAACCTACGTTGTGCAACAAGTTGAGACAAAGATGGTGTCCAGTAGTCTTTTGGTTTAAATTTACTTTCCGGCTTATTACTTATTTTAATTAACGGGATACTGCTATTGGCAGCTTGTAAAATTTTTTCTTCTAATTTATCATATCGTTCTTGGACATTTAGGGCCTCAAAATTGCACTCTGTTAGGGATAAATGCACTTCTTGTTTATATTTTTTCCAGTCCGCTAATTTGTAGTTCCTTTTTGTGATTAACTCCAAAGGTTCCGTGACTTGTATTGAATATTTTATGATAAGGTGATCGCTTCCAAGGTTTTCGTTGTTTACTCGCCACGTAAAGTCAATTGCAATATCTGATGACGCAAAAGAAATATCGGGAGAGGATTTTTGTAAAACATTATTGACTAGTTTAATTCTCGTATAATCTCCATTATTTAATGATATAAAACCATTGTCATAAGCAGATTCATAAATCTGTGAACCTCTGGAGTCATTTCTCCAACACCAATTGGTGTGATGGGCATTAAAGTCGCCAGCTATTAACGTTTTTTGTTTAAACTGAGAAAATAAGTTATACCATTCAAGTTGTGAGGTGCGTACTGAGGACGGACAATAGACCGATACTATGTTTTCAATGTTAATACAATTAAAGATTCTAATGCATATAGTTTCTATACCGGCATTGTGGACTGTGATAGGACATACGCAAGAGTGGATTGATTTGTGTGTCATAATTGCAACTCCACCGTAGGAATCAAACCTGTCTTTTCTGTATATATTGTACCCGGAAATATTTAAGTTTGTTTCATTGTCTAACCAAGTTTCACTGACGATAGCAATATGGATCTTTTCTTGATGCAAAAGCGCACAGAAACTAGACAGCTTTGGCTTAATGCTTTGTGAATTCCATTGCACAATGTTTATATCCGACTTAATAAGGGCCCTATTATTCATAAAATAAACGTATTAAAGACTTAATTATACCGTTTTCTGTAATAACATTCATAATGATAGATTTTAGCTCATTGTATACTACTTTAAATATTAATAACAACTTTTCCTCTATTACTATATCAGCTAAACATATTTCTTTAAGCTTTAAAAATATTTTTTTCCACTCAACTTTCCACTTAAGTGAATTTTCCTGTTTACTTTCTCTCTTGTTATTAGTATAATCCTCATAATTTTCGTTTTGTTCCTCAGATAAGTATTTATCGTTCTGATTCACATTATAAGCTTTGCTATTAGTCTTCTTATCACTTTTTCTTTTTTCATTATGAGGTACATAATGACTCGTACCCTTTGCTATACTGGTTTTATCTTCTTCGTTGTGTACGTCAACTTTGGTCGTGTTATTCAAAACAGCGCTGCTGTATGTTCGTTTTGGATGAGGCAGGAATGTGCTAAGAATAACTGACCGAGTCTCTGTATCTTCACTTTCACATTGAGGTTTGTGAACTTCTCGTTCTTTAGATAGATACAGTTGCAAAGCTTTGTAATACGTAATATTATCTTCACTCATAATTTGGCGAATCTTCTTTTCTTTTATGAACATAGGGCATGATTTATCTAGGACAATATGAGGGCCTTTACAGTTTAAACATGTGATATCTTGACGTTCGCAATTTTCATGACGTTCTCCGCATTTTGGACATATTGTCCTTTTTGTGGGACAAAATTTTATTATGTGCCCGAATTTCCAACATCCTGAACATTGTGTCACAGGAAAAACATAACGTTCTACCTTTATTCTGCAATCGTAAGCGTAAACAAACGGAGGCAATATAGGACTGTCAAAGCAAACCCTGACAGTTTCACTTTTTACCCATTTACCTTCTATATCTAAGCGTCTTAACCGATTAATGGAAATAATTTTGTAAGAGGAAGTGAGAGCTTCGATTACTTCTTCGTCTGTCATATCTAGGTCTATTCCTTTGATCACTCCATAAGATAAACTTGATTCAAGTACTTTTTGGCAACGCCATCCCATATCGTTAAATTTAATATTTTTTACCAGTTTCTCAACTTGATTATTGTCGTTAAGTTGAATAAGTACTTTATAAGGACTCTTAAACTTAATTCTTGTTATATTTTCTATATTTTCTGCTTTCAATAACTTGGCCAAGGCCATTTGTTTTGGTAATAATTGCAGTGAAGTAATACACACTTCTAATTCTTTTCTAAGGCAGCGCGTGTCATTTTTGTCTTGTTCTTGAATAGAAGTATTCCTATTCAAACGTTTCGGCTTCCTCCTAGTCACTGTAGTGAAACCTTCATTACTTTCTTCGCTTTCTTCGCGTGCTCTTTTCTCCGCTAATTTTTGCCTTTGTTCCATTTCTAATATATTTTCACTTTCTATATCGTCCCACTGTAACATGTTATGCATTTCTTCTTCACATTGTTTTAAAACTTCTGAATCACTCCTAGAACTCGTATTTGAGTTATTATCCTCATCACTATTATTTTCTTCCATTTTTTAAAAGAGGGTAGTTTAACACAAGTTCGCGATAACTAACGCACGGATAAGTAAATAACAACGTCGCGACTACTCCGTACGGCGTTCCGCGCGCAACTGTAATATATTCTTACTATCGGCGGATTTCATCACTCACCCTAGGGTGCGTGGGGTGCGTGTTGAGCCATGGGCTCTTACCCGGGCTTGTTCTCGTCGGCTTAATAACCGACGAACGTTGGGTGCCGCTACAGCAGCCGTCGAGATGACGAGTGGAAGGATTAGGGCCGCTTGCTATTGCTGCACCTAATTGTATTAATAGCCGCTTACTTAAAAGCGTATTGGTTTTTAAAGTTTATAATTATATATTGCTACAAAAAAGTGTTGGTTTTTTATTCTACTTTTAGTCAGACAGGCGAACAAATTATTTACGCGCTTTGCGCTAAAACATTATAGCAAAAGAATAGGTATATAAAATAAAATATTATTTGATATTGCACTATAAAAATTGCAATTTTTACTTTCTTCACTTTCGTTAACCTGAAAAAGCAAAGCAAAAGCAAGACACATTTTCAACCTTAAAACCATTCTAATCTTTGCATTTCGAACTCCGAAGTTTATGAACAGAAAAAGACACGCTGTCACAGATATAAAATTCGAATAGAATTGAATAGTTTACCGCATGTCTGAAAAATTATTACTTCATATTTTAAATAACAGAAATAATAAAGTTTTGGGAACGGAGGCAACCATATGCATGGTGGAATATGGGCTAAGGACAAACTACATAATGAGGTCGAGTTTGGCAATGATCCTATTAACATAATCGGAAAAGATGTTGAGTTCGAGTCCCGGTAAGGACAAATGTTTGTGTAATAAAAAATCTCAATAATTATGCGCTATTTTGATTTGTTTATTGTTTATTTGTTAAGTTAGTATCCAGACATGATTACGTTTAATTTGAGTAATATAATTTTAAAAATTATTTTTAATAACGCAACGCGGCAACAACTGAAAGCACGTCATCAGGCATATCAAGACTCTGCGTCAAGCAGTGACAGTTCTCTGGCGCCAAGACACACACCCCACACACATAGATATTATGTCATAAAAACTTTAGTTTTTGTTATGAAGTTGTCATGAGAAAAACAATTTCATATCTTTCTACCTTTCTGTCTGTTGCGTCTCGAACGGGCAGTTAAGAGTGTTTGTACATATAAGTTTAAGTAATATTACATTACTTCATAAAAGACTTTCATTTTTAACTGAACACCCACCTATTTTTATTAATTTATGACTATAAATTATCCTATGTCCTAAGACAAAACGAATCCAGCAAATAAAAAAACAATCATCAAAATCGGTTGAGTAGAGTAGAGGTAGAGTTTCGAAGTTCATCGCGGTCAAACACTATGACAGAGATTTTATATATATGTTAGGGGCCAAGTGATTAATGCGGGCAGTATGAATAACGCCCAGCCATATCGGGCCAAGTGATTAATTACAATCTAAACTCACCTGTCTATCACATTGCCCGGGCATTATGAATGTCCAGTGTCTATTGGGCAGAGTGATGTAAAGCATGTTTAATACTTTCAAATGAATACTTAGTTAGATAGACCGAGCATTAAAAGTAATGAAATCAATTATCGGGTAGAGTAATAATAAAAACATGTTTTATAGTTTAGTAACCTAACCTAACCTCAATTAAATCAAAACAATGAGCCGAAGTGGCATCGTGCGGCTATTGCAAGGTCACGCGCTGCCCCGTTTCGGTCTCTGATTGGTTAGCGCGCATCACGTGTTTGTTTCCGGCCCCGCACCGCAGCTCACCATGAAAAATTTACCTATTAATTCATAATGTACGGGCAATGTGATAAATAGGTGAGTTAAGATTATAATTAATCACTTGGCCCGATATGGCTGGGCATTATTCATACTGCCCGCATTAATCACTTGGCCCATAACATATATACTGTTGGTGTACTTATTCCATAAATAAATAAATAAATAAATCAATAAATATACTGACGGCGTTCAACGGCAGCGACATGAGTATGGACTCGAACCGCGCACCGGGAGTGTGCAGGCCGAACTTGGTGCCTCGGTCGTATATCAGGTTGAACTCCACGTACCGCCCTCGCCTCAAAAGCTGCCATTGGCGCTCGTAGTAGCCATAGCCGTCGTCTTTGTGTTTTTGGACTATAAAAATCAAATTATTTATTATACTCATGTTGTTAACAAAGTGGTAAAAGATAAATTATTTTTCTATTAAAATAATTTGTCTTTTAAGATAGCATTGAAAAAATACAAATAATATATAAAAATATAAAAAGCTGATAATAATAAATTATTAGAGTAAAGAGTGGTACTCTTTGCCTGAGTCTGTGTTTCCTGATAAATACAATTTCTAATAAGTATCTCCTATGCAAGCGCGTCACATCCTAGATCGCATCGTCGCTTACCATTAGGCGAGATAGCGGACAAGCGCATACCTATTCAGGATAAAAAAATGACTACAATGAAGATAAAGATCAAACTGTAATTTCCTTTTAAACCAATTGAACTCACATATATTTATAAAAATGTATATGTATTTTCTAAGATTTAATTAATAAAATAATGAATATTTCATGTGAGACCGCGTGATTGAATATGGCCGAAAGACGGAGTGACGTCACTTGCTTGTTTACAGTTAACGTCGGCGTTAGTTTTCCGTATTATTATTTGACAGTCAAGATAGTTTACAAGTAGGTGACGTCATGAGATCAAGTAACCAGCATAAAGGTGACATTACTGTATTGGCGGGCTTATCGTTCATATAAACTTTGATGGTGATTTTTATAGAAAACTAGCTGACTCGGCCACGCGTTGCTGTGGATCAGTTATTATAATTTGCATAAAAACTGTAAACAATCCTATGTCCTGTCGGGACAAATCCAGTCAAATGAATAAACGTCATCAAAATCAGTTGGGTAATTTTAGAGTTCATCGCGGTCAAACATTGTGACAACTAATTTATATATATATACTAGCTGACCCAACCACGCGTTGCTGTGTCATAAATTAAAATAATAACTACCCTATCTTTTAAGTTAGATCAAATAAGTTACGAAGATACTTTTTTTTTAGTTACGATGTTTGATCAAAATCGGTTAAGTAGTTTAGGAGTCCATCGCGGACAAACAACGTGACACGTAATTTATATATATTAAGATAAAGATAGGTAGAAAAATTAACGAACAATTAATCGAATGGCAAATATTTAATGAAACCTCCTAGCTGACTTCTCGAGAGAGCGTGAAAAAACACCTTACACTCTTTTATTTTACCTGCCAACACTGGTGAATGTTCACTTACACAAATTGGTTAATAATCCACCATTATACACTAATATACATAACTTTGGCAAAAAACCCAAAATCAGTAAAGTGACGTTTCTTGCACCCGCCAAAAAGTTCGCTAACGCATCTTTAAAGGAATAGAAACTTGTCTATTGGCAAAGTGACGTGGAAGTACCTATGGGTAGGTAGCTGGGTATGACAGCGTCTGCACAGGAGACCACGAAATTGAAGGCGGCCCACTGAGAGGGTGAGTCCACGTCGTCAAAGAAGATCCCCCCCACGCCACGTCGCTCGCCTCGGTGTTGGATGTAGAAGTAGTCGTCGCACCACTTTTTGAATCTGGCAATAATGACCATAGACTAAATTTTTTGCATTTATGTAATAACGTTAATAAATAATATACAATATTACTAAGAAATTATCTAATTTGTTTGTGAAACGTAAGACCCACTGTATGTTACCAATATGAGTCATTGAAGGTTTTATATTTTTTTTATTATGGTTACAGGTGGACAAGACCTTACTATGTTACGGCTACTAACTAGGCTACGGCTGGTAAAATATTGTAATTTCACGTTTTAAAACAGAAATGTATGCTGTTGGGGCACATCGTTTTCCAAAATTTCCTTTTGACTCGGATCAGAAACCAACTTTCTAACGGATATTAGCGCATACTTTATGTTAAATCCTGACGTTTCGATTCCTTTATAGGATCCGTGATCACAGGATGACGAAGATAACACATACATTGTTCATACCCCAAGAAGCTAAAGCACAAGTGCTATGGATAACTTGTGTTATGTGTTATAGAATTCAGAAAAAAACGACGGTACATTATTTTAGGCATATCAGGCGGGTGTTGAACCCGCAACTTTTGGAAGTCAGGTCCAATGCTCTCCTAATTGAGCTACCGACCCTTGAGAACACTCGTTGAAATTTTCTAGTCTCTTTCTAATTTTACGCTGTAGGCCAGCGTTGTCTCATCGATGAGAGGGACATCCTCTCTTATTCGAAAGAAGCATTTTTACAAATGTATGGGCAATCGATTAAGATTATATAGATGGAGCTAAAGAAGTTTTGCTTCAGTTGTGTGGTCAAAAGCACACTCCTTTTTTTTAAGAAGTTAAGTTCCTTTGTAACTAACCATACTCAGAGATTATTGGTTGATTAAATAGATTTATAAAATATCTGTGACAGTCAATTACTTAGGGTAGTAGGTTTTGTCATGTTCATCGCAGGCGTCTTTCAGTGTGCGGTGGAAGTGGGTGGCGTCCTGCTCGTCGAGGTAGTACGGGGTCAGGTCCGTACCGCCCCCGAACCACCACTGCACTCCTGTATCCATGGAAATAGAAATAATATCAACTTCGAGGCATATTGTGTTGCAAATCCTAATTGGAACCAAGCTCCCATGGATCAGCTTCAATGACGCAATGTCTGTTACGCCAAAACTTCCCGAGGAATCGAAGCAACACATTTAAGAGCAGACTGTGACAGAGCCTGAATTTAGAAATTCTCAAAAATAAAAAAGTAATGACAAAAAACCACATATGTAATACTACTATATTGCTAGTAGTATCTGAGATAGGGCGAATTCACTACGGTACTGACGATATGTCGGTTTCATCTATGTCGTTTCTGAACTTTGAGCATGATGCACACAACGCGCTTCTATCCCTACTTTTGCAATTTGTCATGCCTACTCTGTTGATCGCGCCTGCGTACAACGAAGGAAGTTCCTGAGATATCTCACTCTAGCAGAAGCCCTTCCACTTACAGGTACTAGCAATATAGTAGTATTACATATATGCAAAAAACATAGACTCTATGGAATTTACCATTGAAACAAAAAGTGCGTGCTTTTTGAAACTTTTAATTCTTACAGAATTTTAAAATTTACTAAACTTTATTGATTTTATTTTATTTATTTTTAAGTATTACGCTCCGCTCCAATATATAGACCTAGTAATTAAACTGGGCAATGCTACGAAAGGCGAATTTAGACTGAAGGGTGTGGTATACAAAGAGAATTTGCCAGTACAAAACTTTTAAATTTCTCTACGCGAATTTCAGCTTAAAATTCATCGCCTAACGTCACAGTTTCAGCAAGATCGAAGAGGTCAAAGTTATGTTCGTAACTTAGCGTCAAATTGACAACATTCATTCTAGAAAAAAAAGACCCCTATTTTTATTTCATTACATTTAAAGACATTTTAAACAGCATTTCGGTTTATTTAGCTTAATGACATTAAGGGAGATTTATGCATAACTTTTTTACCTGATACCTTAGTTTTAATTGCCATAAATAATATAAAAAGTTTGATGAATAAAATTCAATATCAAGTTTGAGATAGGTCACATGAAGACTAAGATGTTTAGGGGGTTTAGAGCACCCACCTCTGGATCCACTACCACAGGATGCCACAGGGGATTCAGTTGGACTTTTCTCCTTTTTAGTAATTATGTTTCTCTTATCGATCTTGTAGTGAATTTTGACGTGATAACGTCTTATAAAAAGATGAACACCGGCTGCATGCACGAAAAAGTGTAACACTCTGCGTGCAAGCGAGAGCGCGGAACAAGCGATAGAGAGGCACGATCGGCCTAAACATTCGATTTGTGGCGCATCTATCTTTCTTCCACTTCATGAAGTAACTTGGTTTCCATTGTTTATAACAACAAGTTAATGTTAATTTAACGAAAAAAATTCAATTAACAAAATAATGATAATTCAGTAATAAATCATTCAATTCAATTCATAAAAGTATGCAATTTTCCATCAATGTTTTTTCTTTTGATACTATCACGTAAAATTATCGTCCGTAAACTGACTTTCCAGACAATCAATTTTTTTTTAATTCATTACATTACAAGGCTAATTAGTGAGACCAGTCGATTAACCGAGGAGTATATATTTTGCGGAGATTGTTTTGTATGTATATCCTGCATATGTAACCAATTTTTTTTGTGTCTCAATGATTACAGTTATTTTTCATATTTATAGTTATTTTTCGAGGTTACACAATTATTTTTTTATTTGTTTCTGTACTGTGTCATTATTTACCTCAACTCCATTTGAAGCATATACTCTTAATTTTAAATAATTTTGTTGTGTTGAGTGTTTAAATGTGAAATAAGCCTAATCTAAGACGACCGTTTGGTGCAATGGTGGCGATCTTGCCTTTCGCACCGATGGTCTTGGCTTCGATTCCCGGAAGGGGCAAATGTTTGTGTGATGAATACGAGCATTTGTATCTGAGTCAGGGATGTTTATAAATATTACATATCAATGTATCATATATGTATGTCTATCCGTTACCCTAGTATCGATAACAAAGCCTTATAGTGCTTACTTTGGGCTAGGCTCATTGGTGTGAAAATATTTTTTTTTTTTTTATTATTTTTTTTTATAGAAAATAGGCATGCGCTTGACCACTATCTCGCCTGATGGTAAGCGTCGATGCGATCTAGGATGTGACGCGCCTGCCCAGAAGATACCTATTTACTCTTTAATATGAAATAATACTATTATTTTTACTAAAAATCTGTTGTTAATATGAGGTATTTTGTGGTAATCGTGTGTGGACAAATGCTGCTATCCTATATAGTCTTACCATCCTTGTCCTGGACTTCGAAGTATCTGTAGTTGAAGTGTATGGTGGGCACCATGGGGTTCCGAGGATGGATCACCGCACTCACGCCCGCAGCGAAGAACGGAAGGTCATTGTTCTGGAGATTCTTGCCTCTGAACATATGATTTTAAGAATTTTTGAACAAATTGATTAGTATTATAGTTTTTTTTACCATATGTTTAACTAATTTTGCTCAATTTCTATTCAGAGATGCTTTTAATTTTGGTACATTGACGTCATCAGGAAATGTTTCCGAGGTAGATGACTCTATCTTCTAGAAAGAAGGAGATTAGGAGCCAGTGCGAGAGTGTCTTTTTTTCTAGAGTCTAGAGGAAAAAAAAGCCTTTGTGCAATTCACATGTGATAGAAGTGAAATCTTCAAAATTAATACGTATACAAAATACCACGATTGTTGTGATGCCTTCTCTCAAGCTTTGTACTACGCATGCCCACACAAACACGTATTAACACACGTATCTACATAATCTCATTTTCTCCTACGTTAAATATTATGAATTTATGCGTCTGTCTCTTTTTACTGTAGCTTTTTCGTTTCATCGACTTTCAAATTACAACGATGCTAAAGAAGTTTTCACTTCAAAAACCTAAAAAATTATTTAGTTCTTACACTTCCGCGCACATTACACATTTGAATAATAACAATTTGATTTTTAAAAATTTTTAATAATTAGAAACGTGCCCGATTAAAACACGGTGAAGGTAGTAGAAAATATATGAGGACCATTGCCTTGGTCATCCTGTGATCACGGTTCCTGTAAAGGAGTCGAACCGTCAGGATTAAATAAAAAACAAATCATGCGAAAATTCCGTAAAAAAGTTGTTTTATAAAAAA
The DNA here is from genome assembly GCA_927399485.1 of Calamotropha paludella. NCBI lineage: Eukaryota > Metazoa > Arthropoda > Insecta > Lepidoptera > Crambidae > Calamotropha > Calamotropha paludella. The sequence continues at coordinate 1,239,678 of OV656814.1, read as the reverse complement.
GAATAAACTAATTACATCAATGAGAGGAACATCCTCTAATATTCGAAAGAAACAGTTTTACAAATTTTTGGGTAATCGATTAACGAATCGATTGATGGAGTTTGATCAAAATCGGTTACGTAGTTTAGGAGTCCATCGCGGACAAACAACGTGACACGTAATTTATATATGTCACCGGAAAATAACAAGAACCGCTAATTTATAAATTTCCTAGGAAAATTATAAACTTTCGTAGGATTCTAAACGAGTGATAAATTGTATTATTTTACGCCCTTATTTTCGCAAATTGATAAACTTACCGTACGCACGCGTAAAATAATAAGTAAGCAAATTTACCACAGAGCCACGAAAGTTTTATAATGGCCATGACCAAAATAGTAAGAACCTCTTTAATATCGTACAACACGATTTCTGTTGTTTTATTTTGGTAGAGTGAAGCACGGGTTATTAGCATATTATGTAAAAAAGTAATCCTGTATTATAGGTACCTACCTAGTTTTAAAGTAAAAATACAGTTAGGTAGGTAGTCGAAACTGATTAATTTATAGTTTGGCAAGTCTGATTGTACCTAAGTCTATGGACACAAGCATTGCCACTGTCAAGATTGACCAATCAGAGAGCAGTGTGTTATTTGCCGTATTAAAAAAAAGCGTAAAATTAAAAGCTCTTCTGTGATTGGTCGGACCGTTTAGAATCTTACGAATAGATATCCGTTAGTTTTTAAATTTACCGTGTGACGTCGGAAATTGATAAATTTACGAAAATGTGGACGTAAAATTTTACAATTTATCTCCCGTTTAGAATCCTACGAAAGTTTCTAGTAGATTGATAAACTTACGGATCTTGTTATTTTCCTGTGACATATATAAAATATATGTATATATCTGCAATCCGAATGAATGTCAGGCTACGAAACAACAATACTACCATAACCAAAGCCTTACGCGCTGTCTTTGTCATATGCTGTGGGCGTATTTCTTTTCTCTATATTGAGTTCTTATACTATCGCGCCTACCGCACATGTAAATAACACCACGTTAACCGAATAACAGTCCTGTCGTTCCTTAGTGATCACAGGATGACTAGGGAAAAGCACTTTATAAATCTCAATTTTTAATTAGGCACGTTCCTAACTATTCAACTTATTTATTTATTTATTTTGTTTTCGGAAGACCAACAGCTAAATCATTAACAATAGTTAAAAATTTTACATCTGAAAGCCAATTACAGGTCCTCACCAATAAAAACATTTTAAAATTATTGCTAAGCACTTAGAAAGGTATAATTATATTATTAAGTTATAATAATAAACGCATCATAAAATCCGTTTAATTAATTGCTGTTATTTCTTTATTTTCACCCATAGACAAGACGTGTGAGCAATGGGAACAGGCTGGTAAAGATTACCAACCGTCTGAACTGATCAAAAATAGTGACATGATCTAGGGATGTCAGAAATGCAAATAAGTATCGATATATATCATATCGGAATTATTTGGAAACGGCCATATTAATTTTTTATCGATTTTATAATATAAAACGATTTATCGGTACAATTTCTAAAAAAAAATAGTATTTCTATCCTAATATATCTTAATCATCTTACGTTACGACGTCTAATATATCTGGGATATATTGTATGTATAGAATCTGGGTTAGACTATAACATTTAAATGACATTTTATGCTTATCTATTTTTCTATTAATACTACTATTTGAGTTTTGACAATCTAACGGATCTAATTAATCAATCGAAATTATCATTGACATTTATTGTGACATACCTAATTATCGTATTTGTTGTTTTTAAATGCCTATAACCTCCTCACTTTACTTAAATATTTGCATGCCTACATTATAAAGGCAAATACTGTAGACCTGCCAAATTATTATTTGTAAAAAATAACTGTATGTACTCAGTATTCGCAAATAAATGGTTCTATTATATTCCTAAATCATTTATCGTGACTAGTGGTGACGTGCAGCGAGATAACAGTGAACGATCCTTTTTAAATGAGCTATAAAGTAAAAACGTTAAACGATATGAGTAAGTTCGTATTCCAGTCTTCTTCCAAACGAATGATGATTACTTTGGAGCTGTCACCACTGTTGAAAATACTGACAGACTGAGTCGCTCATTCAAAAAAAGATTACACACACTTTCGGAATAAAAATTTGTGAATCATTGTATTTAATTGTTAATGCATAATAATAATATAGAAATTCGAATCACAAATTTTGTTCCGACTCTTATTAACATAATTCCCTCCTCTCCCTCGTGGTTATTTAAACGCTTTTTATTTTCAACTGTTGGTAATTTGGAATTTATCTCTGGTCCCTTGAGTTTCAAATTATCGAGAGTCGAGTGTATCGCTCAAAAATATCGATACATTGAACAAATATATCAATGTATCGATATTTTTCCGACAAGCCTATCATAAACATTCAGAATCATTAGAACATATTACAGCGAGAGAATCAAACCTGCTACGCATTTGCTGAACAGCAGCGGGAGGTAATTTGCCGTGAACCACAGATATGTTGACACCCGCCTTTTCGAAGATCCTGCCGTCTTGTAGCACACACGTAATACCGCCGCCACCTTCTTTCCGTGTCCATCGGTCGACTTTGAACTTTGCATCCTGTTAATAAAGGTATTCTGTTAACTTGAGTCTCTGGCAGCTGTTTTAGATTTAGAACACTCTTATTTAAACCTTCGTGCAATTAAATAAGGTATAATATCTAAGCTTTTTCCTATAGGTAATGTAATTATTAACCCTTAACACCACTCGTGGGGGACCTAGCTCCCCCACCGCCTACTTTTTTGCAAATAACATAATTATTTAAAATGCGACGCGGTTGCGGTCCGGTTTATTCCCAGTGACGCCCGAGAGCTAGCAGGGGACTGATGTGTGCGCTGTTCACGTTTGTGGTTTGTGAGGTACGTGCCGTTGCGGGGCCTAAGTCCCCCACGAGTGTAGTTATGTAGGTATTTTTCCATATTATTATTTTTATACATTTGTATTTTTTATAGGTTTTGGTGCAATATGGCTAAAGATTTTGAATCCCCAGCAGATAGAAAGGCTCTTGAAATGATCTTGAAAATGAAGACAGCGAAAACGACGAGATTTTTCCTGAATTATTATCAGATTTGAGCGATGTAGAGTACGAAGTAAGTGACCACGATACGGATAGCGATGATGTGGCTGACAATGCTTCGGGAAATGAAGAAATAGAAAACATCGAACAGCAGACGATAGGCGTAGACGCTCTAGACCAGAAATGTGCTGCTTACGGTGTATACAGTCATGTCCTTTACACCGCATCGAATCACAAACCGATCAACAAGTTTTTAGAAGAACTTGGATATGCTTTAGTGATTCCTCATCTTCTAGAAAGAAGACGCTTGTCTAATCTTAGTAAGGAGCTGAAAGATATGATGTACAAGTTTCTACGCGAGGTTGGTATTGACGTATCTGAAGGTCTACCAACACAACCTAGTCAAAATAAAAAACAAAGGAATCTAGGTATCATTTGTGCCCACGAAGTAAAAATAGCAATACTCCCAGAGTTTGCTCTAAATGTATGAGAAATGTCTGTCGTATCCACTCTATTGATGTGAAAATATGTACCAAATGTCAGCAATAAGTTTATTTTAGATTATAATTATAATGTTGAGACTAATTATTGAGACTGCTAAAACATTTTTAGAATAAGATAAGAAAAATATTGGCCAACTATCCCTATTGTGATTTTTCATGTTCTTAAACTTATTGAAGAGTTTATGTTTGTTTTGTTTATAGGTATATTGGTTTATTAGAAAAAAGTTTTTTTTGTTTTGATATTCTAATTTTCAATATTATTTGGGGTTGTGAAGAAAACACTATAAATGTAATTTGTTTTTCGGTACCTTTTTTGTTTGTAGCTAGAAATAACGATTAAACCTGTTTTTTCACTGAAATATATGTTTCTTGTTTATTTTATGAAAATTTATCCCAAGATATTTCATACTAAATAACTTAAATATTGAATACAAATAGTGGGGACTTAGGTCCCCCACGAGTGTAGTAGATGTGTAAGCTGAAAATACCCAGTGGTGTTAAGGGTTAACACGTCTATATTTTTATACATCTTAGTAAAATCAAATAAGTTTTCTTTTTAGTCTTTATAAATGTAAATTAATTTCGAAAACCGCTTGGTACAACGCTAACAAGCTTTTCGCACCTATGGTATTTTGTTCGAGTCCTGGAAGGGGATAATGTTTGTATGATGGATACGAACATTTGTACCTGATTCATGGGTATTATTTATATATATTGCTATGCTCATTCCATATTTATTAATCGTATGTGTATGTTTGTTAGCCTAGTATCAATAACACAAGCCTTATAGTGCTTACTTTGGGCTAGGCCCAGGGGTCGACAACGTTTTGCTATAGGAGGTCCGCAGGCCGCACGTTTTTTATATATCCGGACATGTAATTTTTAAATAAAACGCATATCTACATTTTTGGTCATATATATATTCATATAATCATGTCTATTTAAATTGAATTACTATACTAACCCAAAAGGAAGAACGGGTGAGATTTTTGCAGCTGCATTTGAGTTGCAAGTTTTTTAACGTCTGCTTTCATTTTGATCGTTGACAAGCGCAGTATCGCGTCTAAATGTTCATTTGTTAACCGCGAACAATTTTTAGTTTTGCGGGAGTTGAGAATTAAAAAAGTCTGCTCATACAAATACGTACTACCAAACATAGCGATTATCTGCAGAGCAAACTTTTTCATTCTTTAAAGTTTTCAGAACTCAAACCTCCGTAGAACTGTACCATGTCAGTGCTTTCCTTAAATGACGTTGTAAGTAGGCTACTACTTTGCAAATCTACTATGTTCATTTGCAAATTGCTTGGTACATCATTAATATCAACTTGCAAAAGGGATTTCAAAAATGTCCATGTTAAGGGAGATCTTTTGAAGTTAAGTTTTTAACGTGTTAAAAGTTTCTCATTGTAATATTTTGTGACTCAAAATTATCTCCAGCTTCTTCAACGGCTTTCTTGCAATTAGGAAAATGGACAAAGCTTTCTTTCATCAATATGATTGATTTACAGTTTCAGTTTCATCTTAAATGACTTTTCATCTGAATACATATCGCATATTCCCTGCAAGTGTTTGTTGAGCTGATTCAGTTCCATAGTCAAATCAAAAACCAAGATCGATAATCCACTGCTTGTTAGTAAGCTCTTCAACTGGCTTCACTTTCATCTCCATGAAGTTGCCACTTTTTTTCCTCAAATCAAAAAACCATTCCAAAACGGCACCTCGACTGAGCCACGTCACTTAACAGTAGTAAACCATGCCGCCACGATCAGCTTCAAGGTCTTTCAAAAACTTTTGAAACTGACGGCGTGTGAGCCCATTTCTTCTTATAAAATTGACAGTGGTTAGAGTATCGATTATTTCTTTTCAGCACTCATTTCATTTCATTTCAATGCCTCTTGATGGACATACAGTGAAAAATCAATGGCACAGTAGATCCAGATTTTTTCATTTTGCTGATGATTATCCCAACAACACTTTTGTTTTAATCGTTCATGTACTTGCCTCCATCGGTAGTGACACTTGTTAACTTTTCCCTGCTTTCTTGCAATGAATCCAGGGCTTGTTCCAAATGGTGAAATAAATCCCTTAGTAGTACCTTTCAAACTGCACACTTTCACAAGCTCCTTGTAAACAGTAAAGTTGTCGTGAATGCCGCGTACAACTATGAGTAGCTGTGCTGTATCCGACACGTGCGTACTCTCACCCATCGCTAAAAAGAAGCAGTCAAAAGACTGCGCCTTATCCCGGAGTTGTTCACACAAAATTAGTACCCAAGTCTTCGGTACGTGGGGTGCAAGTTCTAGCGGAGAGACATTTTTTTCTGCTCTGGGCATTCGATAGCTTAGACACACTCTTTTTAAAATTCACTATCGGTAAACGGACGTTCACTTTTTGCTAGAATCTCTGCTACCCTGTAGCTGGCTGCCACAACCTTAATAAGTTTTGTTAATTTTTAATGACGATTTCAAAGGAGAAATTTTCCTTTTTCGTATTTCTCCTTCATGACAGTCAGCTTTGTGCTCAGGTGTTGTAATGTCGCTTAAGGTTATATTCTTTTACTACAGAAATACTCTTTTGACATATCAAGCATAACGGTTTTCCATTGAATTTCATAAAAAATATAATTCTGTCCATAATTCGTTAAAAACTGTTTTTTCTTTTCCCATATTTCTTTTTCTTGAAGCCATGTACATTTAATTATTCTGTAACAATAATGAATATATTTTCAATTTTGTGTAGAATTAAAATTAAATATGTTCGAGTAACATAAAACTATCTTGTCTATACCGTCCTTATAATAACTACTCATCAATCTAAAGGTTCACAAGCAGTAAATTAAATATGACAAAGTGCTCAAGAGTGCATACAATGTACTTACCTCATACGTCGTGATATCAGCGAAAAGAAGAAAGGTGAAACAAAACGCGTAGCTGGCACCAGATGAGACGTGATTTTTCGGCCAATTTCAACAACGGAATGAGGCGAGAGCTGCGTGCGGCGGCGATTCTAACTAAAGCCGGTCGCTTAGAATTTTGCCGCCGCCGCACACCTGCATCTGATCAAAGAGTGCCGACGCCTATTGTCTCAAAGGAGCCGCCACCGACGGCCACGTGCGGCGGATAAGCGCAAATGAATTTGCTATTTAGAATTGGATAGAACAAATATTTATTTTCGGTAGAAACAATACATAACATCACAGTCTTGATAAACGATTTTTAAGATATGCAATAGGTACATTTTTTATTACCCCGCGTGGGAGTGAGCTTTCAAGAATACTCTCATATAGCCCAGCAGCATGGCCGTATAAATCCTAGTGGATTTATACGATCTTTTGCTTCGGTATTTTTTTCTTGGGGCCCTCAGGATTGCGGGCCACACGTAGATGGTCCACGGGCCGCATGTGACCCACGGGCCGTCGGTTGCCGACCCCTGCTAGTCTCATAGGTGTGTATGAAAGAAATATTATAATTTATTATGGTCATGAAAGGGAGAAAAAATATAGCCCTAGTCGAGTTTTTTAAGGTTTCTTCTCGATACAAGGTCTCCTCGGTAAACACGGTATCAATATACGCATAGTAAATGTTCATATTAAATAATAAATAAGCTATCTTTAGCACAAAGTGTACTATGACGTTTTTTCTTGCCTTATACTACTGTAATAGAGATCGTTTAATTTTTAGATTACAGTATTCTCTGCTGTCAACTTTTCTTTAGATAAATAGTTTACTTATTAGTAATTACTGATAAAGTACAAAAAAATAATTCAAAACATATTTATCTCGAAAGCAATTAGTCTAGAGCTACTTATAATGTAAGCTTAGCTGCTATTATCATACCGGAAATATCAAATATACATCTTCATCAAAGTCAAAATCATCCACAGTTTTTTCATCTTGCCAAGCCTACAAAAAAATTATATGAAAAAGATTACAAAATTGAAAAACAAAAACTTTTCTTAATTGCAGAGAAAATCATTCAGATTTACTTTTTCAACCAAATTTCTTATTAATGTATTCGATCTCCACATAAGTTAATAAAGGAAGTACATTTATGTTTAAGATCGAGATACACAGGATTTATTTGGGTGAAAATTAGTAGGAGTTAATAATTTAGCTAATAATGTTGCCAACACTTATTAATCTGTTAGATGATGAGCATAACCAAACCTATTAAAATTGATATAATTTTAATTACAATGATACATATTAATATTTTTGCATATATGGTCGGTAGGAAACAATAGTGGAACATTTCAAAATAAGTTGTTATAAGCATTTGAAAATAACAATTTGTTTATTTTGTATTTAAAAATATTAAAAAAATAAAATATATTAATTTTTTTTATATAATACTACCTTTATATGTATCATACATATATAACTTATTAATAACATTAATTGGTTTGGAAATAAGAGGTATTTTTTTGTAATGTTCCACTACGATCACCAACAGACGATGTTGATATATTATCATAGAATGTTATTGGTACAGTTGGCCTTAGAAGTATTAGAATGGTTAAATATTAGTATGGTTGCGACACAATAGTTACCGTCAAATAGTTCTAGAGTGTTCATAACTAATAGTGGAGGGAGACACAATCTATTGTTTATCAGTTTGATAAGCAGATTAGGAAATTATCTATTTTTCAACTATAAAACACTAATGTTGGCTTTTCAATTGAAGGTCAAATAGATATTTTATTCATGAAAGTTTTTAAGTGGTACTTTTAAAACTTTTAAAGAGTAATATACAACAATATATAAGTTGAAACAGCAATGCAACATATAAATTTACATGTTTAAAGTTGTTATTATATTTTGAATGAATATTCATAATTCCTGATAGAAGTCAGATATGCCACACTCAAATAATCATTTTTTCACAATTAATTTCTGCAATTGATAGTGGCATAATGTTTTACAACGTATGGCTTGCATACCAGTTATCATAGTAGCGCTACTCTGTGGCCTTGGGTTCCATCCCCTGCCGGGTCAAAGTGGAAAACAATTTGAAATAATATTTTTTCGTGTCTGGGTGTTGAAGTACCGTAATTGTTTCTGAATACTATAACACTAGTGTTTGAACTACTCAATTTTGATTAAGAACAATGTTTGTGATATGGTCTGTTATTTAATGTATATATTTCTAATGTATCTAATACATACTTTATCTTCTTCTGCTTCTAACGCTCTACAAAACTCAGCTTGTATTCTCATGATGAGCAGTTCTATTTGTGTTTTCATATCATCCTGGGTACGCTCCAGCTGAGCTACTGGTGTTATTGGTTCTGCCATATAATTCTTAAGTTGGATGATTTCTTTCATTTCTGCTTTGTTTTTTCTTTGGTGGTTGTAGGCTATCCATCCTGCTCCAACCAAAGCTGCACAATATAATCTGCAAATACAATTAACTGTAAGAGAAGTTGAATTAAAAGATATATTAAAAAGTATAAAGTCATGAATACTTGGCATGCCTATACATTTACACCATATGTGAATTTGTTAGAAAACACACTGACTTTTTTCCATATCACCAAAGTCTTCAAAACCTTAGAGCACAAAATAAATTAGCCAAACCAAACTACAAATTAGAAATGTTTCAAAGTGGCCCCCTGTCTTTTTATTCTCTACGAGTGTTTATAAATAGATATATGGAGATATACGGATATGAATTGTTATAAATCAATAATATAATAATAATGTTAAATAACAAATAGTGTTAGTATATAACACATAATGTCAAGAATATGCTGCTCATAAAAAAATCTTATTACATATATCCTTTTTAGTATTTAGGTAATTGCAGTGCCCTCGCCTTGAGTCTATCTTTTATTGTTTTCAAGATTGTTACAACATGGTGGGGACTGTCCGCTGATTAGCCATTTAGTTTCTAGTGTTGTCAGTTTTTAATATAATTTACTAACATAGAATGTAAATCAATTGTATACTAACACCGTTGGATCTTTGTTATGTTATAAATAAATAAAAAATAATAATAAAATAAAGAACTTTGAACTTCATTGCGGTCACACATGGAGTTGGCGCTCTATGTTAATTGCAATTATGTTTTACCATTTTACAAAAACTTATCTTTCTACATGCTTTTTTAGAATAAAACATACGAATACAGCGAAAGTAAACACACATTCAATAGTTTCTGGTAAGATTCCAACAAGAACAACACAAACACTTTCCACTTTCAAATCGCATTAGAATAGACTCACTTAATAGGTCGTTCTCTGAATTTTTTATAGCTTCCGACATAACTCATCGTTTGGAAGTTCCGTAACATTATTCTAAAAGTCATTTTATTAATAACTTAGCCGAAATACGGTGAACTGCACTGATGTACGTTTACAATGACAACTGCTGTATGTATGTTTACAATGACAGGTCAAGTACCCGCGTGCGTTGTGAAATTTTGACGTTTCGTGCACGTTACCCACGTTGCTATGTTTTGTTTGCAGCGCTACCTGTCGGCGACAACGCGAACTAGCTATCAGCTGTTGTAATTTTTCGCCTGCAAGACGCGCCTACATGCGCAATATGTGTCCATCTCTGTTTTGTACAGGGGCGGGAGCATCGATCGGGCGCGGCGCGCTCTTTCCGCCAGTCCGCGGCGACCTCGCCGAGACGACGTGCGGCGGTGTCGGCATTGCGCGTGTGTGGCGCGGTCTGTGCTATCCCGGGTATCGATCGCGGAGAGGAGCCGCATTGCCGTACATTCCGGTGCCTCGCCTAGTTTTCGTCGATCGTCGGCGTGGCTGGCGCGTGTCGGCGTCGGCGTCGGCCCGGGGCGGCGTTGCGCAGTAGCGGCGCTAGTGGCGCGGGAGCGCGCGGCCTCCTTCCGCCAAAACCGGCTCGCTGTCCGCCGCGGACGGCTGTGATGTAGCCGGGGCCGGCGCGAGCGGCCTTCGGACAAAGGACCCGCGCGACTCCGTGTTCCGCGATGAAGAAGTTCACGTTCAAGGGGGTGCTGGACGGGTTCCGCAGCTCGGTGCAGGCGGCGCCGCGCGGCGTAGAACAGGAGATCCAGGAGACACTGCGCCCGGACCACTTCCAGATTAAAAAGGTGAGTTGTTGTTTTATCTCGCGGTGCACAGATAATGTGGCGTGCGGGGAGAGGGGCTCTTTACGCGTGAGTGGAGTGCCGTATTTATAAAGCGACTGCTTGGTCGCCCGCTGCCCGCGTGTGTACGCTCCGCAGCGTCGGCACCACGAACCAAAACAATCCCCACCGCGGCACTGCATTGCCGCTGCCAAAAATATAACTGGCCTCGTTTGTGAGGCTTTCGCTGGAGCGATAAAAGGCGGAGAGCGCGTTGCCGCCGAGCCTACGTCACTGCTTAACCTTGACCATCTAATCTGAGGCGTGCAATACGCATAATAAAGTGTAATTCGTTTAGTTACCGCCTCCGTAACTTCGTAGTAACATTGGCCGTACGATTTGACGTTTTCCTCGATGAGTGGGTACCTCGTAGAGAATACAATATCGTGCACCTGTGTAGGCGGCAGAATACCAATCATATTGGACTGATAGCAGATAAGATAAACGGTGAACTTAATAATGCTTACAACTTTTTGTAGAGCAATTTTTGATGGAAGACTTCGTATCAAAGGATGAAATTGAAAGTTTCACGTACATTCCACATGTGAGCTCGGATTATGGGGTTACAAAATATAGCAATGGCCTTGGAAAATGAACACAATGTTATTTTGCTGTTGTTATGTAGCACGAAGCACAAAATGATATTTCATTGTAAGACTACATTAATACATTTAAAGTAATGTAACGTTAATAATCGGCTATTTCATTTTCATATTGATATAAAATTAATTAAATGCTTTGCTTTGGCATTCTCGTCATCACAACCTAAAACTTCGCAAAAACTTTTTGTTATGGCAAAAACATAGTTTTCGAAACAAACTTTCGTTTATTACCTTGATTACAAATTAATACGATAATATTAAATTAGATTACGTGAATTCCTATTTTTGTTCAAAACGTTTGATGATATCATCAATTTTACACATCTTCTGTCATCAATGCTGATCTCAATATTACACATAAAGACAGAAAAACATTATCTTTATAAATATCCAGATTTTAGCGGTAAACGAAAAAAAAGTTTTTATTGGCTAGCGAAAAATGTCATCGGCGGACACTGCGGCTAAAGTAAACCTTTTAAAACTTTCTCCTTCATGTTCATTTTCCGAATTAGGTAGTCGAACTTAATTCCAGATGAGATTATGTCGACTTCGAGTCGAAGATAATGCTGGAAATTTCCCCCAATTTCCATAAATAATCCAGAAATAAGTTTCACCTTGAAAGTTAAAAGGGAAGATGTTTTGGGTTTACTGGTTTAAAAAGGATATTAAGGGGTATTCCTTATATTACTCCGGGTATAGGAGCGAATATGTTTTTAATAAAATGTTTTGGCTTACAGATTAGATTAATTCACAATTATTTTGAATATACCCGCAAACTACCGAGTTTTTAACAGATTTATTCTCCGAATATTATAACCGATTTTGTAGGAAGAGCACGTCAAAGAAATACAAATTATGGGTTTTCAGGTATTGCAATTCGCAAAAAGAAGATAGGAAGATTACTTTTCCAATAATTAAAATATTAATTAATTGTTTTCGGCCACCTATAAAGCGCATTTAATTATAAATAACTATTTTTTAAATTATAATATAATAATAATAACTGTATTTTATCAGTCAATTATTCTTGGAGATTTTTAAAGCATTTTCAATTAATATTTGTTTTTAAATATTTCATACGTATGTAATTTATACATTCGCCATGAATTTAGTGGGGATTCCGGATAATCGGTGTCCGTTACTAAATAGGCGATAAAAGTTCTCAAAAAAGCGATAAAAAAGTTGGTCATGTCCAGAAACGTTAAAAAACTCAAATTACAGCTAATAATTCATATAAGAAGCTTTAAATTGAGCAATATTTTGTAAGAAATAAGCCAAACAATGTGTATTAAACAGACGAGGCATAAACTGGGTAGGGTACTAAAGAATAACTATGGGCTTTAGTACAGTAGAGTTTCCTAGGACACCCGTTTTAATATTCATGTTTCCTCTTATTTGCATAAAATTATAGTCCTCGATTTAGCGTTAGCTCTGGAACTCTGTATAAACTATTTAGTAATTTAGTTCTGTATAATATTTGTGTGTAATTTTGTTTCGATTTCATAGATAAAGTCTCCACAGAAATTTTCTATGTCCAAAATCATTAATACATTTTAACATAATGTAATAGAATAATACTTGAGTTGTTATGTTGGATGACATCATTAATGAATCATGAAGCTGGGCCGTTATGAGATTCGTCCTGTGACCTCTGATTCAGATGATAAAACGACTGAGAAGACACTTGCTTTTGCCATCAAGAGCTTTATTACTGTCATTTAATATGTTGAACTTAATTAAACAGTTGTTTACTTGAACCTATTTGGATGTAAGTTAATATCTTTATCCGTAAACAAATTAAAAACAGCTAGTCATATTTTATTGCTCGTCTATGGTCCTCTGGTCTAATTTATCTATACTAATATTATAAAGAAGTAAAGTTTGTGTGTTTGTATATTTGTTAAATTGTAAGGGGTAATCTCGGGATCTACTGAACCGATTTTAAAAAATCTTTCACCAATAGAAAGGCACATTATTGCTGAGTGTCATAGGCTATATTGAATGCTAGAAAAAATTTAAAGAATTTTGTCCACCCGTGCGAAGCCGGGACGGGCCGCTAGTACTTTATACATTATCAACATTAGTGACGTGTCAATAAAAACTCATTAGGCGAATTAATGTGATTCTTTTTCCGTGTAATAAAAACGGAATCAGAAAAAATGGCTGAACCTTTTTTAAATAAATTACAAGTAGCTATTAATAAAAGCACTCGGGATGTTAGATAATTTTGTAAATAAAAGTATTATAAGTTATACTATACGATCTCAGAGATACGATTGAAGTGGAAAAGAGTGCAGAGCAAACTCAAAAATAAACTCTTAGCATTGACAGACAAATGTCAAATCAATGTAAAAATAAATTGTCAAGAATGTTTTAAGCGGTAAAATAGCTAATTTAAGTATATAATGAGATTAATTAATACTAGGCGATGCAGTCGCTATGCATAAAGCTACGCTAGCACCATATATTGGAGCGGAGCGCAATACCTACCTAAAAAAAAATTTTTTTTTGGTTCGATGGGAATTTTTGCGAATTTCAAAATTCGGGCTCCGTCACAATCTGGTCCTGAACCTGTTATTTCGATTCCTCACAAAAATTATTAAAATCGGGTAAGAACTCGGGAAGTTATGGCGTAACAGACATTGCGTCATTGAAGCTGATCCATGGGAGCTCCAATAATGATGTATTTGAAATGGGATCCCTTTCTTTCACATGTCGACCTCCATAGTCGAGTGGCTCGCATACTAGTTTTAATGGTAAAGCCACTCCGAGGTCCTGGGTTCGATTCCAAGCCGCGTCAATGTAAACCGAACTCTCCTATATTGGGCGTTGGTGTGGTGGTACTTAAGTTGTTTCTGAATTCCATAACACAAGTGTTTTAGCTACTTGGATTCAGAACAATGTACGTGATGTCTAATATTATTATATTGTATCAATGTTTTTATTTCTAAGTTACTTTAGTATAAAAACAAAATAAATTGATATTCATTGCAGGTAACAACTAGGTAAGATATTGTTTTTTTCATTACCGGCCAGCAAGTTATATTAAAATTATCTTTTTAAAGTTATACCAAGCATTATTCTGCCAATTTTAATGCCTAAACTATTATTATTATAGTCTTTATTCAGACATAGATTTTTTTAATACATATACATTACAATTTTAAACAATCTATTATAATAAGTTTTTCGGTAATGCATCCACTCCCTGTCTGTATGTCACTTAATTGACATAGGCCTCCTCCAACTCCCGCCACTTCCCTCTATCTCTAGCCACTCTAGTCCACACACCACCAGCCACGGCCTTAACATCGTCAACCCATCGTCAAAAAGGTCTATCCCGCTTTCTCTTTACTTGTAAACCAATTAATTATTAGCTTTGTCCATTTTTCACTTGCTCTGATTGTGTGGCCTGCCCACCTCCACTTAAGCTTTTTTTATTGTTTTTATAACATTCTTTGTTCTTGTTTGTTTCTTGATGTTGTCAATTCTGATTCTATCGGATAGCCTCTTTCCTAGCATACTCCTTTCCATGGAGTTCTGGCATGTTTCGAGCTTCTTATTATGGGTTTTTGTGAGTGCCCAGGTTTGGCAACCATAAGTAAGGACTGGAAGGATGCGTGCCAAAACTATAGGAAACATAAAAAATTGTATCACTAAAAATAATTATAACTTTATACCATTCCATAATACTTATACACTGACGATATATCTTACAGTTCGAAATAATGGCTCAGAGATCAATTTATTTAACTTAGTCTTTAGTTAGTGCATGCGGTGCCCTCCTGTAAGTAATAGGACACTTGGTTTAAAAACCTTATGTTATTTAGTTGTGTAAGTTATAGTGTACTCATTGTTGTGAGAGCCTAAATAAATAAATAATAACAATAATTTTGTATTTTTTACTCTTATGATTTTTTATATGAAGTATACAATATTTATACTGACAGAACGAATAGGTGGGTCATAACCATGTAATAATCGCAAAACGAGAGCTGCAAAAAAAAACTCCAATATCGTTCCACTTTAATTGAAGCACATTAGCCTTTATTAAATTACACCCATCTAGATTTTATTAACTTTGGAGCCGGCCGGTCTGATGTAATAAGTGTGCCTCGTCTGTCATTGGCGGATGTGACACAGATAATAAATAATTCTTGATGATATTTCATTTTTGTTTATTGTATCAATTATAAATATATAAAAATAAGGGGCGGATAATTTCGTTATCATTTTATAATAACTTTTTTTTTATAAAAATAAAACAGTTACCTAATTTCCTGGATGGAAGAATGATTTACGATTTTCGAGCGCCTGCCGTACTGAAATGGTTATTTGACTTAAGTTTGAAAACTTAATTTGAAATAAAATATAATGAAGAAATATTATTGAGGTTAGACCGTACGGTTCATTCCAAGGTCGTTAAAATAATAATAATAATAATTCTGACAATCACACCAATTAGCCTAGCCCAAAGTAAGCACTGTAAGGCTTGTGTTAAAGTGGGCATTGACGATCAGTTTTTTGCGTCAGTCTAGACGTAAAACTGTGGCGTCCGTCGTCAGTTAAAACTCTGGAGTGATAATTCGAAAAACTCACGATCAAATATTGGATGGACGTCAGTTCAACTGATGCGAAAAACTGATCGTCAATTCGCAGCTTTATGGATACTAGGTTAATGGATAAACATACATATATCATACATAAATAAATAATATTTATAAAAACATTTATAAATACCCATGACTCAGGTACAAATGCCCGTATTCATTACACAAACATCTGCCCCTTTTGGGATTCGAACCCAGGACCGTCGATGCGAAAGGCAGGGTCGCTGTCGTTGCACCAAACGGTCGTCCAAAATATAAAAAGAGGTTGTTTATGATAAGTTTTAGGTATTTATATCTAATTATTGTATAATCTATTTTCAACTTAAAGCGATGTATTTCCAAAAAAAATAATTTTAGTAAATGTGTAAATGTCTTAGATTTGTGTACAATAGATCTACCTCCACAAAACAGAGGTTAAATGTAAAATGTTTTTTAGTTTTCAAATCCAGTTTTGCAATAGGATAGTATTACACAAGACAAGATAAAGGTTTCAAAGTGACAGTTGTTAATTAAAAAGATTGGGTACCTGCCCACGCACGATCACGCATGGGCTTAACATTTAGGTTTAATTGATTGTGTAAATGTCGGGTTGGCTATATATATTATCCTTGTTAAATTATCAGACAGCTTGAAATGTGTTAAACATATGCCATTTCATTATTTTTCTATTAGTTTCTCTATCTATCTGTATATATAAAAAATTAAGTGTCACAGTGTTTGACTGCGATGAAATCTGAAACTACTAAACCGATTTTGATGATATTTTTCTCATTTTGCTGGATTTTTTCCGACTTAGGACATATGATAGGTTTCATTTTAATTTATGACACAGCAATGCGTGGCCGGGTCAGCTAGTTTTCTATAAAAATCACAAATTTTTAGCTGTCAAATCGTAATACGCAAAACTTAGACTGTCATTAACTGTTAACAAGCAAGTGACGTCACTCCGTCATTAAACAATTCCGTGCATTTCCAATCACGTGGTCGAATATATATTTTTTATTAATTATTACTTATAATCATATAAATTTTTAAATTATATGTGGATTAAATTGGTTTAACTATTATATCCTATTAGGTTAGCAACAGTTCCATATCTATTTTTAATTTTAGTCAAATACCCTTTCGTAATTATGTATAAAAAACATAATATATCACTTACAAAGTTGTTTTACCTAATAGTAAAATTCTAAAACGCATTTATTTAACTTAATATTAAATTCAATGTCAACATTATACAAATATTTTTTACATTCACTCCAATTAGCCTAGCCCAAAATAAGCACCGTAAGATAAGTCTTAAGATTATTATAATAGAAAAATACTAGAAAAAATCGACTCGGGTCACAAGTGAATTCTCAGGCGGGAATCGAACCCGCAACCTTTGGAAATCCGGTCCAATGCTCTCCCAATTGAGCTACCGAGCCTTGCGAACACTCGTCGAAATTTTCTAGTACCTTCCCGATTTTACGCTGTAGGCCAGCGTTGTTTCATCAATGAGAGGAACATCCTCTCGTATTCGAAAGAAACATTTTTACAAATGTTTGGTCAATCGATTAAGATGAAACGGCCATGTTAGATTTATAATTTTTTTTTTTTTTTTTTTTTTTTTTTTTTTTTTTTTTTTATTATATAAATAGTGTTCGCAAGGCTCGGTAGCTCAATTGGGAGAGCATTGGACCGGATTTCCAAAGGTTGCGGGTTCGATTCCCGCCTGAGAATTCACTTGTGACCCGAGTCGATTTTTTCTAGTATTTTTCTATTATAATAATTTATCTTATAAGATCGCATTGAAAATGCATAAAATATATAAAAAAAAAAAAAAAAAAATTATAAATCTAAGTCTTAAGATGTTTATTTCCAATTAGTTTGCTTTGTCCAAATTAAATTATGCACTGCAATAATCATATATTCGTGTTTATATCATACTAGATCACCCGGACACGCGTTGTTGTGTTAAAAATTAAAATGGCGCCTATCCTATGTAATAAGTCGGAATAAATCCAACAAAATAAAATAAAATCATTCAAATCGGTTAAGTAGTTTCCGAATTCATCGCGGTCAGACACGGATTTTTTTATAAAAATAGATAGATATTTATTTATTCATATAATATGTAGTTAATATCTAAAGTCTTAGTTAATATCTGCAAGAAGGAAATTATTCAAGGCAATGTCAGCAATTTCTTCGTAACCATTTACTGCACGACCACGACCCAGCTCCCAGCTCCCACTCATTAGCATATCATAATTATGTATGACGATTCCCCGAGAGCGAACATTATTCTTCTCCTTATGAACAATGGCCAGTTATAAACGCGAGATGAAAACAAATTGGTATGCTCACAGAGATGTCATTACTATTTAGACGAGTGGAGAAAGTGCAAGTAATTATTCTCGATGGTCATATAAACTATAAAATAATCCTGCTTTTTGCAGGAAGGTTCGTAGGAAGGAGGCAGATGTATGTGTGATGAATACGCGCATTTGTACATGAGTCTGGTAGTTTCGAAGTTCATGTCAAACACTGTGATACAGATTTTTTTTTATATAGATTGCTCCACGTTGTTGTGCCCGAACATACAACAACCATTATATATTTTTTTCCGTAAAAAAAGAAAATCAAACCAGATCGCAGCGCCACTTACATTTCAAGTGGTATGTTTAAAAGCATCGAAAGCAAATTTTTTTATTAAAATTCATACAAAATTCAACCCCTTTTTACATCTATGAGGGTAAAATTTTCTTAAACACTGAATCACGTGTCGACTTATTTCATATTCTGATTGTCTATTTAATTTCATGCATGCTGACAAGCATAGAAAAACATTTCTATTATTTCACCCCCTTAAATAATAAATACACATTTACGCTTGGACACTTAAATTTACGTTTCTAATAAAAACCATGAAAATGAATGATTACATACAACAGTTTATAACCTATAACTTCACCCCCTTAAAGGTAGAGTTATTCTAAAATCACTTCTGAGCGAGCGTTTATAGCCTTTCATAAAACGAAAACTTCAAATTTTATGTCTTTAGGTTCAGGCTGTTGAGGCTGTGCCATATTTGTCAACCAGTCAGTCATTCAAGACAGGCAATTAATCAATAGTATTAAACTTAAACTAGATACAACATAAAGAAACAAAGAACAAAGAACTTTACAACAATTAATGTCAACAAATATTTAGATAATATCAATATCAATGTTATTATTAGGTCTCAGTACAGCTTCTCAAGTGAATCTAAAAATGACAAATATGAATGGGACAAGACGAAAATTATGTCAAGTGTCCGTGTTGTACCCACTCGTCTGAAGGGTTGGAGACTACACTCGAAGTTGTTCACGATTATGTGTACCTGGGGCAAACAGTCCAATTAGGTAGGTCCAACTTCCAGAGAAATCGCGACATCTTCACGTCTAAAATACCGCAGTGTCTCAAGACTAGTCTTTGGACAGTGTGCGTTTTCTGATGACGTACGAACGGAGACGTGGTCCCTTAATAAGTAGTCTCCCAAAGAGCGATGCAGCGTATTATGCCCGGATTTTTATAGAAGACCCAAAGTAACTGACATAGCCTGCAGTATTGCTAAACTTAAGTGGTGGTCGGCGGGGTACATAACGAGTAGAACTGATAGCCGTTGGTAAAGAAAAATCATCAAGTGGCGACCATAGACAGGAAAAGGTGGCGTAGGCAGGCCTACCACACGGTGGACTGACGATTTGGCGAAGGTCGCGGGACGCACCTGGATGCGGTTAGCGCAGGAACCGTCGTTGTAGAAATCCTTGGGGAAGCCTTTCTCCAGCAATCGACGACATTTGGCTGATACGACAATGTTATTATAATGCTATTTAGCTTATTTAAGATTGGTTTTGTTACCTAAACTGTGAAAAATTACATTTCCCTATAGTTACAATGAAAACTAAAAGCATAATCACGGTTATTAGCACAGAATTTTTTTTCTTTGGAAACATACCATCTTGAGTACTCGAACCATTGAAATAACAAGAATGTGTCCTTTAAACGCGTTTTGGCATAGCAAATTTATAATATCGAATGAGAAATAACGATAAACATATGGTTTACTGGAAGTCTTCATGGTTGCGGTCGTTAAGGTATGATTTCATGACATGTTGAACGTGACTCAAAGTCATACGAACTGGGGCGTGGACGGCGGCCCACTTCGCCCATAAACTGCCCCACTTCTTGTTTAAAATATACCTATCATGGGAAAAACGCCATTTGATTTCCAATTAAACTTTATTTAACTGACGTTGAAATTTTCAACAAAATTGCTTTGGTTATTAAGAAGCATATTAAATAGATTTGACCCAATAATTTCCTGTAGAAGATTTCACGATGATAAAGAACAGTATTACGAGAAAACAAGAGCCAGTACTGTGTCGTACATTTATCAAAATAATATACATACAGTAGTATCAAAAACTAATTAATTAATCCTGAAGGATAATGAAATGGTCTCTATTACACAAGGAAGGATGTAACATCAAAATTTGAAGGTAGCCTGATGTGTCGACTTTACATTTAGTGTTTCTTTTGTTTACTTATTTACCTAATTCTGCTGAATGATGTCCACTGCTGAAGGGAAGCCTCCCCTAAAAATGGGGGTTCTTCCCGTAATCTTTACGCTTGGAAGGTAGTAAAAGACCATGTACAGTGTGACCACGGTTGATAGTTTGAAGATGTTATTGGAGTGCAGAGAAACCATGTTACAAAGATAATAATGTTTAATTAAAAGATAGATGTAAAATAGTTAGTTAAGTATTAGCTAATTCGTTCTTTATGATAGTGGGTAACAGTCTAAATTAAAAATATAAATTAATTATTAAAGTAAACAAAACAACGTAGGTCGCTGCGGTGGCTAAACTATGTGAGTTTAGGTATGTGCAGTTTAGACTGTACAGAGGCCCTACCATCACTTTTATCGCGATTCAAGTTCAGCTGTTGAAGATGGACGCCACTATAGACCGCGTATAGCGGTGTCTCGTTTTGACAATCGAACTTGCATCGCTCTGAGAGATCATGGTAGGCCCTCAGGCCTTATTTCGGAAAACGCTGCTGCACTTTTGTTGGTCTATGGGAGGTGTTATGATAATTGCCTCTAGTATAATTAGTTGTTCTTTACCATACCTTAGAATGTAAAGGATTGCTGCTATTCTACTTTGTTAAATACCCCATAGCCAATTGTTTATTGAAAATGAAAATAACTTTAATCAAATGCACTTAAAATAATTTTTGAATCGTCCAACTTTTTTACCTACCACCTATTCAGGACGTCTTTTAACAGACAAGAAAAATGGGCGCAAGAAACTCGTCAGCTTTAACATTCTGTTAAATATGCTGTCATCACAATAATAGTGTTATGGTTTCATAATCGCCGATTACAACAAAGTCAACAAGTATCTGTTTTAAATAAATATTATAATTAATAATTACTGTCAATTTAGAATCTGAAACCACGATTATTGTTTGGAGTAGACCGTCCTAAGGAAACCAAATAAACCTAGTCATAACCTGTAGTTCAGCATGATACAGTTGAGAGAGTAATGGGCGAACCATATGCATTCATTTATTCATATTTTGAGTAAATGCAAGACGATACAAATACACTCAAAGCTTCAGGTGAAAGTTCTAAAGAAAGGCAATAAAAGTTGGACTTAAGAATAGTAATAAGTAACTGCAAGGATGCAGATGTAGAACTTCCTTAGCGCGCTGAAGTGCTCTTTGTCGTTAAAGCAACTTTGATAACTACAATTGTTTATACCCAATTTCTCCTATATTTTTTTCACTGTTGCAATTTTAATTTCATTAGTTACATTAGTTTATAGTAAGTTGAGATTAAGTACGAGATAAAGGATTAATTTGTTTACCTGAAAGTCCTGAAACAATGAGTCCAACTAGGTAAATCCAACCTCCAAAAAAAAAAGATTAGATCACGTATCCAATTTGGCTTGACAGCGTTTCGAAAGCTACTCGGCTTAACTTCTATATACCATCGTACATATTTACGAGAGCAGGTATTAATTATAAAGTGATAACTGATGCTCTTAAAATGGTCAAGATCAAAAAAGGGCATAGCTCTTCAGCTATGCTTGAAGTTTTTTTTGCGAAATCGATTCAGGAATGAAAAGATCCACGAGAGAACAAAGAACACCGACATAGTTCAAGGAATTTAAGTTTTCGAGTCCCTCGGATTAAGTCGCCGCGGAGTATATAAGATACCTACATTTGTAACCAGCGTCCTGCGTATCAGAGACAAGTCTTGCAACTGCTGTCCACATATTACGAAATTAGCATAAACATTAGCGAGTAGACTTACCCGATGGAGACGTGTGGAATACCTCGCATACATTTTAATTAAAATTCTAACAATTAATCATTCACTGTCTCAACCATCTTCCGCAAGCCTATCAATTAAATGCAAAATAAACAATTTTGATAAAAATTGGCTGTCTGTAAAGTCGGTTTACGGACGATAATTTTTCGTGATAACGTCATAAGAAAACATTGATAAAAATTGCATACTTTTATGAATTGAATTCTTATCACTGAATTATCATACAAAGAAGGAGTAAATTCACTTCACTTTATAAACATTTGACAAAACAGATCACGTGTAGGTTGTGTGCTTCACTGCTTCTGTCTCTCTTCTACTCGGACGTCGGTCGATCGTGCCTCTCTTTCACACGTGCGAGCTCTCGCTTGCACCCTCGGCTTAGGCGGAACGTGACAATGAGTGATGTTTTTTCGTGCGTGCAGCCGGCGTTCATCGAGTTATAAGACGTTATTACGTCGAAAATATTGTAAAGGTAGTAGAACATATATGACGACGATTGCCTTAGTCATCCTGTGATCACGGCTTCTGTAAAGGTATGCCAGACTCCTGCTGCGACTTATCACCTTAAAGTTTAACTAATATGGTATCTGAATATGAATTAATTGCAGTTAGTATAGAAGATTAATAATTATTTATGTTTATAAGATTCCTCGTCATTGGAATAAAAAGGTCACTCTAGAATCTAAGTTTTGTAACATGAATGTGTTGCAAAGCTTTTCTGGTGGACTTCGAAACTATGTCTTTTTAGCTTGGAGGATTATTCCATTAGCTTATAGTTAATGTCCATGGTTTTAGTGAAAAGTTTGTTATAGTCTAAGAGTAATTAAGAGAGAGTCAGGGTTATGGATTAAGGATTAACGATCAAGGCACGATATAAGCCTCATTGGGGACATGTTTTAACGTTTTGAATATAGTTACTTTTACGGTCACTTAAATATTACTGTTAGCCTGTAATATTAATATTCAACAAACGGCTTATGAGTTTTGATGCTTTGTAATTGAAATAGGTTTCATTGCGAATTTAGGGAATTTAGGTTAGAGAATTGAGTATGGTAATACTTCCAATATTATTTATGATGTAGTAGGGTCGATTTCCCTTTTACTAGGTTTTTAGTCAACGAATTTAGTATTGGCTTTTTTTTATTCAGAATGGGTTCGCTCTTGATCCTAATCAAGCCCGGGGGCAATGACAGAATCCACGATGGAACGAGCTAACCCAGAAGGTGCCTACTCACCTTGGCTTTAAAAACAGACGGGTTATAAGTACTGAGAAATACAGACGCAGGAAGGGAGTTCCACTCCTTTGCTGAGCGCATTATAAAAGAAGTCGAGAAGCGCTTGGTGCGACAGGCGGGAATAGCGACCAAGAAAGGGTGGTAGCCCGCAGTGCATCTGGATGTCCGATGGAAGAAATGTGATGGAGATATGAGCATATGTAGCTCCTGAGCACACTCTCCAAAATATAATCTGTAGAAGACCGACAGATAGGCAACTTTGCGGCGGTGAGCTAAGGTGTGAAGCTTGCTCTTCGCCAATTTGCTGTCACTAATGAGCTCTGCGCCGAATAGTGTCCAGTGCAGCAGTAATTCAGTTTATACTTTTACACAGATCATTGAAGCCTGACTTAAAGCGCAATTGATATGCCTTTTATTAAATAAATATCTTTTTACACTGAACTTTTTTTATGTTTGTAGATTATATGGTTACAGGCAGAGGTGCATTTATCAGAATACGCGGAGATCATTAATAAGATCCAATACTTACAACATGATAAGGATTTCCCAACCACAATTGAGTTGTGGGTTGCGAATTCGACCCGACCTACTTTTTACCACCCTTAAAAGATAGGGAGAGAGCATAACCTCCTTCTCGTTTCAACGCGTGGATATCTACAAAGGTTTTATATTATCCAGTGTTCTCTATACGATCTCTTTACTGGTTTCGAGATTATCTTTGCCTCTTGTATTTTTAATCTGTGCTACGGTATAGTTTTGGCGCCAAATTCTTAACAATGTTATTGGCTTTGTTTTCAATTATTTCAAAGAACTTTTCGATATTAAATTTTCTTTAAACAAAAAATATAACTATTTTTTTATGCTCTTAATTGCTTGATTTTTATATAACAAAATATGACAATGTATACAACCTTACTCAGTTCACCCTTCTAATTGAGCAATAAAAACCCTTCTCGAGAAGGTGTTGGGAGAAATTTGAAGGTTGAAATAATTTGCGCCCGGATAACGAGGGGATATGGGTTTGAGTCCAGCCTGACATGTGACACAAGTTGATATTTTTCTTGTAGAAATTTCTTTCAATAAAATGTCACATTTAAGATATCCACTCAACCTTTCTGAAACATTGTTTTTTAGTTGTTCTGTACTGTCTCTTTTCTATCTGTACTGTGTGTTCCGCAGTCTTTAGTGCACTGGAAGTAATTAAAAAATGTTATAAGAACCTTACCCGAGAAGAAGCTGCCATATTCCGAGGAGAATTTTCTAATTACTTTTTGCTATCTACTTCATTTAGCGGTGCTCCCTGTGACGTCCTGTCCTCGCCATATTTTTCTTCCAATTTAGCTTTCGTAATTAGAGCCGAAATATTTCAGTGTCACCGGTATGCGGTTGGCACCTTGGATGGTGATTTGTAAAAATAGCCGGAAAGCTGTTACCAGTAACAGAGGGGAAAATTATTTTAAAAAGTTCAAATGCAAAATGTAAGTAAAGAGAAATTATTAAAAAAAGGATTATTTTTTCATGTTGCTATATTATTATTCCAGAGTAAATACCCTTGTTCTTAGATTCAGATTAGAATCTAATCAGATGACTACTAGTTCTTACACATCCACGCACATTATACATTTGAATTAAACATTTTTTTGCTGTATTTGCGCATAATTTATTTTATATTTAATCGTGACGTCTTAGGACGATGAATCCTTTATAGGAGCCCTGATCACAGGATGACTAAGGCAATGGTCGTCATATATTTTCTACTACTTTCACAATATTTCAATCGAGAGTTTGCCTCATTCTTAATTTTATGTGAAAAAAATATTGATTTTATTACTGTGATCACGGCTCCTGTAAAGGAGTCGAAACGTCAGGATTAAATAAAAATATCATTTTTTTTTATTCCAATGAATACTTTCAAAATATTGTAGATCAACTTGTTATTAGCTTAACGGTAAACATTGTGTTAACTAAGCTTCACACATTATGTGTAAATATATATGATTTTTGTAAGAAATAATTAATAAAACAATTTAAATTTTATTTATTTAAATGAAAATGTAAAATCGGACTAAATCTGGATTGTGGTCACCTAATTGTTCACAGTCTTAGCGTTTGTACGGTTTGTTTACTAGCAGATGACGTCACGACTTCAAGTTATCAGCATGAAGGCGTCATTAGCGCTTTGGTGGGTTTCTCATTAAAACTTAGATAGTGTTTTTTATAGAAAATATAGAAATTAACAAAGAATCAATTAATTGTTAAATGCATAATGCTACAACGAACAATTTCAAATATTTACGTGTCAATTACCATAGTTGTAACCACAGAACACTAATAAATATTGCACAAAAATAATTAGCATAATTTTCCATATCTTTTATGTTAAATCTTACTAAAATGTCCGCAGCCAAAACTGCCATCTCGCGACACTATTTGCATTCCTATCAGCCGGAATAAATATGCGAGCGATAGTTCATTTTGAGAGCCGTGAAATTATAACACTTGAAATGTAATCACATTGATTCAGTCTCAAATCTGAGATATTCAAAAATTAAGTTTACGATATCAATGAGAGGGTTTTAAAAATATAAAAAATATGGTATGGTCTCGAGTGTCGTAATTTTACAACAATAATAATAATTTTAATAATTTATGACATTTACAACAATAAGCCTAGCCTAAAGTAAGCACTGTAAGGCTTGTATTATAGATACTAGGGTAACGGATAGATATACATTTATGGTACATAAATAGGTAATAGTTATATACAGAAACATAAATACCCATTTGGTATAAGTGTTTGTATTCATCACCCAATCATTTGCCATTTTTCGACTCGAACCCAGGACCGTCTGTGTGAAAGGCAAAATCGCTACCGTTGCACCAAACGAATGTCTAACAATAGAACAATCGATAGAGAATAAACTTCTATATAATAATATTTTGTTATTTAAATATGTAAGTGTTAGACGGATTTCTAGTCCCATATTGACAAGTAAAAACAAGTAGATTTTCTAATAAAACTCCTTCTAAAAGCGTACTTAATGGACAAGGCACCTAAAGGAAGTAACATGCGCATGATTTAAGCGCTAGATCTACCATTTAAAGTAGGTACTGCACTATCTATGAATTAAGCAGGGCGAAGTAGGCCAATGTGTGCCCGCACGCGATACTAAACTGGAGCTTCCAAGCTTAAAGGAAAGCCTTCGTAACTTAAATGGGTGGTAAACATAACGGAAATATGTTTAAATAACATGTTCAACATCTATTTATCTGTATTATATGCGAATTAACTTGTAGAGGTATCCGAAAATGCACCATTCGTAAATATTCAAAGAAAAATCAATACTCAAATTAGCCGAGTTACTAAATTGTTTAATGCGCCGAAAGTTAAATGATGTACATCATTTGTTGATGGAATGTGAGCGGAATCGTTATCTGAGAGTTGAGATTTGTATTTCATTCAACGCGAATCTGTACAACGTTGGTTTCTCGACTAACTTCCTAGCTGAACCCTTCTCAGGAGGAAGCTAAAACTATTGTCAGATTTGACATTAATAGCCTCAAGTTGATTAAGTCAATAAGATTAGGGTAAGATGGAGCTAACATGTTCGAATGTTCGACCAAAGCTGCAAAAAAAGGAAAAATAATGATCACAATTTTTTTTCTTTATTTGTGGCTTGCACGATTTGTGCATTTAGCCAGTGTCAATTAAGTATATTTATTACAAGTTCTTAAGTAAATTTAATGATGATGAATAAACAGTAAAATATATTTTTCCCCCAGTTTCAGTAAATGTGTGGGGTTTTACTGAAACCTCCCCGTGGACATCTTGAGAGAGCAGGAAAAGACAACTTCCGCTGCTTAGTTACACTTGCCAAAACTCTTGTATGTTCACAAACACTTAGTGGTTAATAATCCACCATTATTACGAACTAATATCCACAACAACACAACTTTTAACAAGAGAAACAAAACCAACAACGTGACGCTTCCCGCTCCCGCCAAAAAGTCTGATCGCAGATTACATTAAGTTGTTTAAATATGGTTAATACAATCTGTCTCTTTCTTCGTAGAGTAACAATATATTTTAAATTAGTTGATTATAGAAATGTTACAAATATTCAAAACAACGATAAAGAAATGAATAATGATAATTAAAAACCAGAATTAGTAACGAATACAATTATTGTCAAAGATTTATTTGTTAATATAAATACTGATTGGTTGAAGAAGCGAAAGATGTCCGGATCGTAGATAGTGAAAATCTGTAATCTTTTTCTATCTCCTCGGGAAAAAACATGATTATATGATGTAAATACTAAGGTACAGAAAGAGGTGGATAGAATTGACAGATCTAGAGTAGGACGAATAGCATATTGGAGTAAAAACATGTGAAAGTCCGGACAATGATCATACGCCGAGATATTGCAGACGCCTCTCATAAAAAGACAACGCAAATCCTAGGTACAGATGGATTCTGAGAAATTTCATTCGGGATTTTGTGACGTGTATTTTCCTCGCTTTCATTTTATTTGCGAGCAAAGGAGTATGATTAATTTTAACAAAACACTATACTATAATATTCTTTTTACAAGCTTTTATTTACTTTCACCTGCCCCGGTGTCTATACAAAAATTTTACTTGATTGAAATTTCTCGATTTTCTATAAAAAATCATAGTAATATATTATTGCGTGTAATTTTACTTTTTGTTTGAAAAGTTAAAAGTTGTTTTGGATCAGCTTTAATGCCGCAATTTTAATAATTTTTGTATGGAATCGAATCACGTTTAGGACCAGATTGTGACGGAATTTTGAAATTTACAAAAATAAAAAAGTAATGATGAAAAACATTGGCTCTTTGGGATTTCCCATTGAAACAAAAAGCGCGTGTTTTTTTTAAGTTTTCATTCTTATGGAATTTTTATAACGCTCCGCTCCAATAATGGTGCTAGCAAAGCTTTACGCTTAGCGACTGCATCGACCGAGTAAATTATTTTTAATTGTTGGCTTTTAGAGGTGTAAAATACCAAAAGATTTTCCTACTTTACAAGTATTTACGACTGTTATGCAAATGTCTTTATAGATGATTATAGATAATACTAGTCTATAGAATCATATATTGAATATTCTTTACATCTAATAGCGATTTCAAGTACGAAATATTGTTTGATCTGCTTTTAATCAATAAATTAACCTATATATACCTGACCTCAATGTACAATGGATAAAGAAAGATAGGTTGGATAACAACAGATAGAAATAGACGAATTACTAATGAAAAAATCGATACCTCTCCTTAACAGATTTAAATCAACCCTGACCGGTGACGTTACAAATATAACGAACGTGAATCCAATTAATGGGGAAACATCATATTGTTGAATTCCAGATATATACTTTGAACATCAAAGAGATTTATTTGACTACCTTCATGGTCAAGTGGCTTTCATATCGGGTTTCATGGTTACGCCATTCCGCCAAAGAAACTTTAATAATTTTCGGGAGTTGTACGATTTATCAAATTGTACCCAATCTTCCATTTTTAAGTGTATAATTAAAAGCTTGTAAGTAGTCTTTCATTGGTAAAATATTTTAGAGATGTAAATTATTAAATTCGATTAAAGCGAATAATATATGAAACGAAAATGAAAATGACTTGAAAACCAACATTTCGTTAACTTAGTCATCCGGGTTCGCGTTGTGTCATTTTGCGCCATAGAAATGTGTTTTTTGAAGTGAAAACTTCTTATGGCGCGTTGGGCACTTTTGTGGGTGAGCATTTTCAGCCGTTCTCGCGACAGATGAGATTTTACACAGATATACTCCGCGTGTATCTTATAATATATGTATACTATACGCGCTCTTTGCATGGGCATTCGTTCGTGCTCTCGCGACAGACGAGATTACATACCTATATGTATACTCAGAGTGTATAAGTATGCGAGAGCGCTGCATGCTATACGCAGTCTTTGCATGGGCATTCGTTCGTGCCCTCGCGACAGACGAGATTGAGAGTTTTTTATATTTATTTTATAAATGAATATTAAACGGAAAATTTATTTATTTAAATATTTGTGTTGCTGCTATGGTAAATAATAAATAACACATGTGTGTTGCTGCTATGGTATTGTACTAATGTTTCGAATATTGGTGATATATGTATTTCCCAATGCCATTCTAATGGACAAACAATAATAATGGCTGCCGTTTATATTTCACCAAAACAGTCTTTACAAGCAATACGAGAGTTCTTGTATTCAAATTTATTCATTTATTCTAAAGCTGCTTCCGCACTATTTATGATGAAAATTAATAGAAGATTTGATCATTATCCTATGATTTTGAGTGGAGATTTCAACATAAACTTTGCAGATGTCAAAAATCAATCATTAATTGAATTTTTATATGAAGAATTTGATTTAACGATGTCCAATGATCGCAATCTTAGCACAACAAAATACAAAACTACTATTGATGCAGTATTCACAAGATATATAAATAGATTTAAATCAAAATTGTTCATTTCATACTTTAGTTACCATAGACCTATTGTTTCAGTTTTAGAATTTGATGAAAATCCTGATAATAATGATGAAAATGCTGATAATGATGATGTAAGAGTTGTTGAAATTATGGATGAGAATTGATAAATTTTGTATTTACTATTTACTAATATTTACTCATTTAAATAAAACCACTTCCTTCGAATATAGTTTCTATATTAATATACTTCATGTCCATTCAAAAAGTGCCCACATTGCTTTGATAAACTTGATTTTTTATGTACAATTTCTCATGTCGCGAGCGCACCTAAAAATGCTCACCCAAAAAAGTGCCCAACGCGCCATAAGTTCAAGTTTTCACTTCTGCCTGCACTCCCGGAGTGCAACCCCCATTTTTTTTAAATATAATTTCACCTAATAATAATCTACTTGTTCTTCATTAAATACGAGCTATTTTGCGTCTGGAGGATGTTTCCTTGTTTATTCCAGCCATCCCAGCCCTGCCAGGAACGCTCCAAGCGCCTTCATTTTGGGGAGAGCTTCCCGGAGGCCCAGCAAGCCGAGATGTTTCGCCCGGTAGTGGGCCACTCCTTCACATTCCAATATGACATGAGTGGCTGTTTCTTCCGCTTTCACGCATCTTCTGCAAAGGACTTTCGGTGATAACTAAGTAAAAGAGGTGTCTGTTAAAATTGCCATGACCAGTAATGGCGCCTGTCGCCAGGCGTAGTTCTGGTCTACTTAGCTGTGGAAAGGATCCGGAGACTCGAGCATCCACCCGTGGTAATAGGAGTTTAGCTTGTCTGCACGTCTCCAGAGAGTTCCACTGTTGCTGATACAGTTTTGATGTGTGTTCTCGGCTTACATATTAATAATCTTGGTTTACTGCATTTTTTGCTTGTATACTGATACGATTAAACAAAGAAATATTAAATTATTTAAATAAAACCACTGTTATAGAATAAGTGACGCGTTTTATTTATTTTTTTATATTTAATCCTGACGTTTGTTCTCCTTTATGGGAGGCGTGATGTCAGAATGACTAAGGTATTTTAATTGGGCACGTTCCTGACTGTTAAATTTATACAGACGTTAGGATTAAATATAAAATAACAAAAGTAAACGCTTCGTTTATCTGACAAAAAAGGTTTTATTTTAATTTATGATAGCGTAACTGTTAATTATTTATTAAATTATCTATATCTATAAAAAATCCGTGCCACAGTATTGACCGCGAATGACTCCGAAACTACTCAACCGATTTTAATGTTTTTATTTGATTTTGCTGGATGTGTTCCGACTTAGGATATAGGGAAGGTTTTATTTTGATATATAATAAAGCAAATTATAATAATTGAGCCACAGCAACGAGTGGCCGGGACAGCTAGTTTATAATAACTATATTTTTGACTAGCTTTCCCATTCCATTGATTATCGCTCAACATATCTTTATTTTTCAGTCAACTTAAATAATAATGGTTTCAAATAAAATTTGATTTATAAAACTTAATTTATGAGAGAAAAACCAGACCGCAGACTGAAATTACGCTGTAATTCATATCGGAGTAAGCGAAGTGGGGAACTCAAAGCATTAATTCTTCAAAGTCTGGAGTGATTAATAAACGAGAAAAATGCTCAACAAAAGGCTTGTGCGCTGTTTTGTAAACAAAGAAACTGTGCCGTAGTGGCGGCGACGTGATTTCGATGCCACTTTTGTTTATTTACTATTGTCGATGTCGGATGACGTCATAACGTGATAAAGAGAACATATACTAATGATATTGATACTGCAGCCGACATAATATCGTGCTTCTTGTCTGCCTGTCTAAAATATGATATAAACAAATCAGCTATCGTCATCAAATTCATAGAAGGAATTATAATATTGGTTACATTCACACCAATTAACCTATCTCAAAATATGCACTGAAAGAGTTGTGCATGGATACAAAGATAAAATTGGGGTAATTATTGATCGATATTCTCGGTCAGTTATTAAGTAAAAGGTGGGCCTAGAGTAAAGTGCAACGCACATCACAAATCGGTAACAGAGTAGTATAGGATGCGCGACAGTTTCTGGACGCGTGTTGACGGTTCGGACTCTGCAACAAGATTGAGCTCCATATTATTGATTTGAGACCAGTTGGCAATAATTAATCGATAGTCTATCGAAAGATAGCAACTATCGATCGTAGTATCGATACTATTTAGTTATATTTTGTTATTTACGGGCAACAGTACTATCGACAGTATCGATGTTTTGAGCTATCGATAATATTGATAGTACGTTATTTTTCAGATGAAAAAATCTATACAAATACTTTCGATAGTCTGGAAACACTAGTCGGCAATTGAATAATTATGGGTCGCGGTACAGTTCCTAAGGAACGTCTGCTCACGGCGCTGGTTAGGACGAAAATGACCTCAACAACGCCTCGCCTTTGGGTTATTTAGACTGTACAGCACCACTAGACGGCGCTTGCGTTCCGGAGCAACTTCAGACAGGTCATTAGTACTCATGATGTTAAAGCAACCGAGATTATGACCAAGATGTGACATATATAAATACCCATAACAAAGATACAAATGCTCGTATTCATCACACAAACTTGTCGACCTTTACGCGACTCGAACCCAGAGCCGTCAATGCGAAATGCATATCCTATCTAAAATAGATATCCTATCTACCGTTGCATCAACTGCTTTGTCACTAAATGAAGATTATCTCATCTTGTATGTTTTTCAAGGAAGACAAATCAAATTTGTAAACACTCACTTTTGCTTATCACTTAATAGCAGGTGGAAGTGTCGGTGGCAGGTGGCTGCTGGACTACAATTTTAAAGGAAAAACAGAGTGCTAGTCAAACGCAGTTATGCTCTCAATCCATAAGCTGGAGTTGTCTTTGAAATGCCATGTCATGGATATTTCGTTCCAATTGACTTTTATCTAACTACTGCACTGGTCCAAAGGCAAACTTTGAAGCTCTGTCAGGCAACATTAGGGTGATGTAGAGATAAATGTCGTAGGTTGTGCTACCAAAAGTGTAATAAAAAACTGCAATACATTGTTTTACCAAGAGTGCATATATATACCTTTGTTTTGAATGCATACCGACTAACCCTAACTGAAATGACTGATTTTAATATACTGAGTATAAAAAGCGCTTACGTTTGGTGTGATAAAAACGCAAACTGTGTAATTTATAAAACTAATTAATAAACTAATTAATTTCTTCCCGATAAAACTAACAAACTGTTAAATGTATTTATACATTCTTTATAGCTAACCCTAGATAATTACTTGTGGTGTGTTATGGTTTCAATTCCAAGTATTTTATTTACTTGGAATTGCCTTACCTTAACCCTTTCAACACTGCATTTTATTTCTTTAGAAAATGATTAATTTTTACCAGTCTGTACTTTTAATTACAGGAAATGGAATAAAAATACGACTGATATATATTTTTTTTACTTTAGGAGTTTTCAGATTTTCACCTGGGATAGCATAGTTCCCAGTAGTATGTTATGGTAGGGAAATTTTTAATAAAAACAATAAACACTAATGAAATAATAAATTTGTCTATTTATTATCATAATCTCAGATTTAAATCATTAAATAAGAAGTGCGAGTAATTTAAATTCTCTATTTTTAGCGCCATAAGGAGCAAGTTTGCATGCTCGCTTTATTTATTATTTACTAACTCAATATCTCTGAGATTTTAAATAGGACGAAAATAACTAAGTTATTGATTGTGGTTGTCTTTCCGTGCTGTTATCTTACAGTAGCATTAGGTCCAACAGTCAAAGTGTGTTGCTTAATTTGCTGTAGACTGTAAACAATATGATTCATTCCTTTTTTATTAACTAACAAGATGCACCCGGTATTTGTAAAACTTTTCTTTGCTGAACTTTTTTGCCGACTTTACATATAACGTCAGGAACTTAAGTTTCATCACAATCTGATATTTTTTTTCGGAAAGCAATAATACAAACATTGATTTGAGGTTTAGGTTCACCTTGCAATTATTGTTGTATATCTATAAATATTTTTTCCTGTGTTTTGTTTCATAGTTATCAACATTACAATATTTTCACTGCTGGGATTCAGGCCAGTCTTATGTCAGGTCTTACGTATGAAGCTTTCCAAAATAAGGAAATCAGATGGCAAGTGACCATGAGTCAGTTAATAGGGCTGATGGGCGCTGACAACTGCGGTAGTGTAATAGCATTTTGGAGTATTTGCCGTGTGGGGTCCGGCAGAGTAGTACAGCATCACAATTGAGGGTCTTGTAAAGTCCACTAAACTGAATTACGGTTTCTTGTAGAGATCTCCAACCGGCCTGCTAAGCGTGGAAATTATAGCAAAATTGTTATAATCTCCAGGCTCCCATTTTTGGGGAGGTTTCTTTCCTTCATGAACGACTATACATGCAATAAAAAAACCCTAGGCTTAAAGTACTTTGATATTTTTATAAAAAAAAATCAGCGCGAAAAACTGATTAGCTGAGCTGATAATGTAAGTGTGTAGCTCAGAGTTATTGCGCTGGTTTCCAGTTTCACCTTTATTTAACCATATGGTAAATGATTTGATTTGATCGTTGACCAGTGTGTGAAAAAAAAATTAATAATGTAACAAAGTTATCACATGAAAACACCTTTTCGTAAAGTAGTTCGTTCATACATCCATTTTGAAATTTGCATAATCATCAGTTACTTTTATGTTAAGCTACTCAATGTTTTGTATGAATAACAGTTTTTGCTGCATTGTTTTTGAAGTTATACTTCTTTTAGCGCATTTGGAGTAAAAATTTTCATGCCACGCAGCATGAAACAAAATTGGACTAACTTACTCATTTAAAAATTAATAATAAAAAAGTATCACTTCTGCCGCGCGTACATAAGTATACTTAAGTTTTTTTTATAAATAAGCAAAGCCTAAATTAAATACAGCCTTTAAATGCGCCGAATGTTGTTGATGATGCAACGTTGACATTCCAATCGCTGGCCAATTACGCAACGCAGCTCAAATCATTCGCAACAAGGTTAACCTAATCTGTGGGTGATTTGTAACTTTATCCTCTTATGGGTGGACGTACTATACACTTTGTATTGACCTTTTCCTTTTTAAGAACTGTATAGTAGGAGAAACATCTGTTTTTAAAATGAATCAATTTTATCAATTGTACATGTTCCCACTTGTTTTAGCATATTTTTTTAGAAATATGTATTTTAATATTAAAAGGCACAATTCAAAAAACAAGCTTTGTACTACGCATGCGCACACAAAGTGTTAACACAAGTACAATAATGCTTCCTATCTCAATGTCTCGTTAAATCTTATGAATTTATGTGTCTTTCTCTTTTTACTGTCGCTTTTTCGTTTCATCGACTTTCAAACCATAACGATGCTAAAGAAGTTTTCACTTTAAATTATTATTTGATATAACTCTGCTCGATCTAATAATTAACGCTAGCAGAAATGCCCGCTTGCAAGTTTACAACATTTATACCTAAATAATATTACATATACGATGATAAGTACACTGTTAGTCGTTTAGTAAAAATAAAAACAAAAAATACTGTGTAATTAACATCAATTCAAGGATTCAAAAGAAGCCACATCTTTATACACGTAACATCTATAAAACAATCGTGCAATATATATATATATATACTAGCTGGCCCGACCACGCGTTGCTGTGTTATAAATTGAAATCAAACCTATCCTATCTTTTAAGTTACATCAAATAACAGATAGTTACGAAGTTTGATCAAAATCGGTTAAGTAGTTTAGGAGTCCATCGCGGACAAACAACGTGTTACGTAATTTATATATATTGAGACTAGCTGACCCAGCCACGCGTTGCTGTGTTATAAATTAAAATAAAACCTTTCCTATCTTTTAAGTTGCATCAAATAACAGATAGTTACGAAGATTGATCAAAATCGGTTAAGTAGTTTAGGAGTCCATCGCGGACAAACAACGTGACACGTAATTTATATATATTAAGATAGTGTCACTTTAATCTTTTTTGTTACTGTGAATTGCAATTGTATTTGTGTACATTTTGACAGAGAGTCAAATAAATGAAAAAAAAAATAATTATTATTATTTTTATTATTATTATAAATTATTATTAATCAATTTTTAATTCTATTCTAAGTGCTTTAGCTACTTAACTTGTATTCAGAATAATGTATGTGATGTTTAACATCTACCCTCTATAAAATTGTAAATTTACTTAGAACGAACGTTTAATCTCACCGGGTGGTGACCGGGTGAAGGTCGGGCCGCACCACTGCGCTACTTGGCACACCTCCACGGTCGCAGGTTCCATAGAAACTGGGCTGGCCCGACCTTGTGCCAAACTGTAAAATCTGCGAACCTGGTGATCTGACGAATGAGAGAATTTTGCTTTTACATTTTACTAAGAAGTTTGGATAGCCTAAAATATTTTTGAGGAACACTTATGCTCATAAAATAAAAAGTTAATTTTTAATCACACCAATTAGCCTAGCCCAAAGTTAGCATTGTAAGGCCTGTGTTGTGGATACCGCGGTAACGGATAGACAAACATGGTGCGGGCCAGCTTCAGCGGAATCCTGCAAACCATTGCGAGGAGGTATCACTCTCCGATTATGTGGCATTGGTTTAAAGTTCTTAGCAGAACCTTTAGTAGATATTAGTAGTTATTTTATATGTCTCACTAACATAGTGAGTAATATTGTTTTGTCACTAACAAGAATCTTTGTTATCTGAATGAATAAATATTGTTATTATTATATATATAGCTAGAAACATATATAACTACCCATGACTCAGGTACAAATGCTCGTATTTATCACGCAAACATTTGCCCCTTGCTGGGTAATAAATAGGTAAGCGCCTGATGGTAAGCGACGATGCGATCT
Organism: Calamotropha paludella; assembly: GCA_927399485.1. Lineage (NCBI taxonomy): Eukaryota > Metazoa > Arthropoda > Insecta > Lepidoptera > Crambidae > Calamotropha > Calamotropha paludella. Next base: position 1,202,743 of record OV656814.1, on the reverse strand, counting down.
GGGATATGACGCGCTTGCCTAGAAGACATCTATTCACTCGTGACTTGTAGACCCCTAAATTGTAAGTGTCAGGAAACAGACTCAGGCAAAGAGTTCCACTTTAGCGGTACAGATTATTAGAAATTATAACGGTTTTATTTAAATTCTATAACTTTTTACCGATATACTTACTATGTATTTGTGTTATCTTTAACTCTTATCTTTTCCCTTATATATTCCTTATATATCTAACTTAACAGATAACAGTTACTAACTGCCAAAAAATTATGACTTTTTTTTCAATGGGTTCGCCCTTGTTCCCATGATGCCCGGGGGCCAAGACAGGATCCATGTTGGAACGAGCTAACCCAGAGGGTGCCTATTCACCCTGTCTTTGAAAATGGACGGGTTATAAGTACTCGGAAATACAGACACAGGGAGGGAGTTCCACTGCTTTGCTGATAGAATAGGTTTTTTTTAATAAATAAAAAGGAATTTTATAATCTAACATAAAGTAATTGAGTTAAACTCGTTTATATATGGTATAATAAATGAATAAATGGTTATTCCAGCGATCGTTGATTCTATACAATTTACACATTAAAACGTGGAAATTCAGAAGATAAATTCAAATATTTAATATTTTATCCTTTCTTATTTTGTAGAAAAATATGTTATTATTTTTATTTAAGGAAAACCAACAAAATATGCATCGGTACAATATTAAGATATATAATCCTGTATTACTTAGGTACTATTAAAATATAGGTCACTACCGCATGCATTTCTAAAATAGACAAACTAATTAAGGAAAACTATTAAAATTAAGAAGATTAATTAGTTTTGACGCTATATAAGTACTGGATTGACCGTTTTCTTTCCTACGCACATTCAAAATCGGCTTGCATCCTACGGAAGTCGTTAAAAAAAGTAAAAAAGAAAACATATTGTCTGTTGTGAACTTAAGTATTTTCATTAAAATTACTAAAAGAGAGTATTTTAATATATTTTTTAATAAAAAAACTTTAGAATCTTCGTGAAAATGAGAGTTATAAAATAAAATTGAATTCACAAAAGCTTGGAGAACGATTTTCACGAAGACGCCAGCCTTCTCTACGTAATAAAGCATAAATGAGAAATATGTGGAATATCTTTGTCAAAACGTCGACAAAATTCTGTTAGCATCTTAGAGTTTTTAGGACAAAAAATATAGCTAAAATAAATCAAAAATACCACGGCTATGTAAAATTACTCTTTTGATATAAGAAGTCGACTTTTAAGCGCAACCTTGTTAGAGATGACAGTCGACAAAAGATAATTATATACAAGAAAACTGGTCGGCAAAATTTTGTCGTGTTGCGTATGCTAGGCGAACAGATATCTAAATAAAAAAATTAAGCAGAAAAATGTATAAAACGTTTACATTATTTAAAAACTATTAAAGTACTAGCTGTTGCTGTGTTATAAATTAAAATGAAACCTATCCTATGTCCTAAGTAAGAACAAATCGACAAAATGAAAAATTTACCAAATCCCGTCAACTGCTCTGGGCCTCATAAATATTACAATGTTTCATGTAACATGCACATATTGTGGTCTCATAAGGGTTTTATTAGACTAAGTAACTCACGTACGAAATAACCATCATAAACTTTTAGACATACAATATATTTGAACACACTACTCGTTAAATTATAGCTTGCTTATGTCTCCAGCTCTTTATGGGGTTAACAAAGTTAATATCACTCTTTAAAAAAGAAACTGTAACTAACATCAACATTCTTCTTGCCAGTTAAAAGACGTCCTGAATGGGTGGTAAGTGAAAATGTTGGACGCTATTTCATTTCATTTCACAGTCAGGCTTTTTGTTTGCATGTGCGGCCAAATTATACGGTTTCCGGCCTGTCCAACGATTGCTTTTATTTTCCCGTTTTTTACCTTTATCAGTCTTTGATTCTCGGCCCTCTCACCATGTATCCGTAGTGCAAGCGAGAGGATAAGTCCCCTTCCCGCTACCCTTAATCTCCACCCACTCTTTTTTATGGTAAATAATAAAAAACCTTGTTTTATTTAAATAGAAATTGTTATATAAATATAAAAAAAAATAGTATATCCGGCCTTTTACCCTGGTGTTCAGCTATACTGGCTGGTCTGTCTGGCTTATTCTTCTACTATACGGGCGATTTCGGCTTGTGTTGCTTGTTGTTTTGTCTCTGGAGGGTGCTTGGCTTGTTTTACTCTAGACACTTCTGCCAGGCACGCTTTAAGCGCTTTGGTGACGATTTTCCGGAGGCTGTCCCGTGAGTCAAGTTGTCATGCCCAGCAGGGTGCCCCTCCCCTGCATTCCAGCAGAAAATTGGTGGCTTTTTCTTCAGCTTCCATGCATCCTTTGCATAGAGGGCTGTCAGTAACGCCTATGTTAAAAAGATGTTTGTTAAAGTTGCCGTGACCAGACTTTTTTTTTAATGGGTTTGCTCTTGATCCCAATCAAACCTAGAGCCAAGATAGAAACCACGATTGAACGAACCAACCCAAAAAGTGCCTATTCACATTGGCTTTGAAAACGGACGGCTTATAAGTACTCGGAAATACAGATGCAATGGAGGGGTTCCACTTCTTTTCTGTGCGCATTATGAAAGATGTTGAGAAGCATTTGGTGCGGCAGGCAGGAATAGTAACCAAGAAAGGGTGGTAGCCCGCAGTTGTGGTCTACTTAGCTGTAATATAGATCTAAGATATCTGAAGAGACGAGCATCTACCCGTGATAGTTTCGCTTGCCTGCATGTCTCCAGAGAGTTCCAATAGTGCTAATGAAGGGCTTTGGTGTGTTCACGAATTTTTTGGTTAATCCAACACACTCACTCACTCACTCACGCAATCGGTTCCGGGCCTATAGTCGCCGTGTATGTCCGCCTTGTTGGTTTTAAGATCTGGCAACATTTTACAGTTTTATATTTTCCGTTGTGAACTTAGTAACGGTATATCTTGACTGGGTGCTAATCGACGTGCGAATCATTTTTTATTTTTACTCATTGTTCTCAATTAGCAAGTCGTTGAACTAATCGCGATCTATTACGTCACCATTCGAGATATCTCTGAGTCATGAAGTTGATACGAGATTTTCTTTGCTATATATAACCAGTCAACAAACGAACTGTGTTGTGAAAGTATTGAAGTTTATTTATTGTTAATATTTATATTATAAATAAGCATAGCTAATAAAATAAGGACATTTAATCTTGTACTCGTGACGTTAATGAGGTGTGTTATAAGTTTGACCGCTATGTGTGTCTGCCTTATTATTTATATTATATTAATTAACCGATTCGTTGCGGATCACTTTTTTTTGAGTGTGGCGTTAGCCACTGGAGCCATGTCATTTTTAAATCGATGATAACTCCTTCAAATTAAGTTTTAGGGAAATCTACCCAGACGAAAAAACTATCTTCATTTTTCACGCAAATCAAGCTCGTAGCTTTCGTTTCTGGTAATTGTCGAAACGAATCGGTTAACAATAGTAATTGTATTTTTTTTTTATAAATACATTTTATCGACTGTTATATTATGTATTATTTTTATATCTGTAACTAATCAAGTACAGATGTTTGTTCCCTTAATTTGTTTTTTTAAATATCAGTAATATTTTCAAAATTCCTCTGCTGTTGCTGACCGACAATATGTGTCAGCTAAAACAGCGGTATACGACCTAGGTACAAAGTACAAAACGAGTAAGTTGCTAGCACAGGTTTATTAGCGGAAACTATGCTTTAATATTTTAAACAAAACAACTTTTTCACGGTTTTTGCTCATAATTTTAATCCTGACGTTTTGACTCCTTTAAAGGAGCCGTGATCATAGGATGACTAAAAAAAAAAGGCAATGGTCGTCATATATATTTTTTACTACCTTCACAACATTTAATCGGGCACGTTCCTAATTAACTTTTATATAAATTTTAACAGTTAGGAACATGCCAGATTAAAATATTGTGAAGGTAGTAGAAAATATATGACGACAATTGCCATATCGTAACGTTAGGATTAAATATAAGTTATGTCCAAAAAATCCTAAATAAGTTGTTTTATTTAAATGTGAAATGTGCGAGGATATGTAAGAACTAAATATGCTTTGGTCTGCTTGAAATAATCATAGAGAGAGCCCCCCCTGTAGCCCTGACATTGAGCCCCACCTTCGCCCCACCCCGTATGACACATGTCCCATGGCCCCCGATAAATTTCGCCCTTCAAGACTTCCACACTGCGCAATTTATGGCTCCATCCGTTGCCACTTCTGAACGACTTGCAAATTGTACTAGGGTTGAGTTCAGATGTGCTTGCTATTGGATTTCTACTCATATATATGAGTAGAAATATTTTAACATATTGCTGACCGTTAGGTGCAACGGTAGCGATCCTGCCTTTCGCACCGATGGTGCTGGGTTCGAGTCCCGGAAGGGGGTTTTTGTGATGAATACGAGCATTTGTACCTAAGTCATGGGTATTTATATGTATATCTATAAATATTACATATGTATGTATCATATATGTATGTCTGTCTTTACAGTGCTTACTTTGGGCTATATTTTGTTATAATCTAAAAATTATAATATATCTTGTATATAACTTGTTGTTTTTGTTAAATTTGTCGTTTATTCCCTGTATGTTATTGCAATGTTCGGGGATACTTACTGACTTACTATACTAGATACTTGTTGACTTTGTTGTAATCAATGAAATAATGATATCATAACACTACTTTTATTGTAAAAACAGAATAATTTTGTTTTGTTATTTAATTTTGTGGATATACATAGCGACGAGGTATTATATTGTAAATGTTGTTACTTCTGTTAAAGCTGACGAGTTTCTTGCGCCCATTCTTCTGGTCAGTTAAATGGTGGCCCTGAATGGATGGTAGGTAAAAATGTTGGACGATTCAAAACTACTTATTTGAAGTGCATTTGAATAAAGTTATTTTCATTTCATTTCAAGGCAAATTGGTGTAAATGTAAATTATATTATTATTAATACAGAAATACATTTTTTATTCAATATGAGCATGACTTCGCAAGTGCATCGGGAGACTGTACCGAGAGGAAGCCACAAGTAACTCGGCAAGGGCTGTTTTCTTCTCCCTTTTTAAGTGTTACATTATATACATAGTTATACAACAGTTAAGTAAACTTCTCTTTTTCTAGCAAGACGTATAAGAAAATAAAAAGTATTTTGAAATATATTTTGATGGAGGGGTGTATTATCTTCTTAGCTCGAACTATGCGGTTGAAAAAGTTTGTATGTGTAGGCCCTGTCCAAAACCGTAAATATTTATTCTTATATGCCTTTTTTGGTCTGTTACCTATAGATTAATTATTCTTGTTTAATATTTATGTGGTTTAAATGGTTTAGTTTGTAATATGATGCGCGCAATTGTAATTGGGCGCAGACATGCAACATTATATAGTTCTTAGTTTATTTTTAAATTTAATCGTCTGTTGTCTATAGTTGTCCTTTTTAAATGGAATAAAATATGAAATAAAACATAAATTTGACTGCAAAATACAAATAAATAAGAGAAACAAATACGTAAACATATTGCAACGATGCACTAGCTCGGTCGCCTATTTTCCCTATAAATAATCGGTTACGCGGATGTTTATTACGCTGACTCCATCCTCCATTCTTCGAGATAAGGTAGATCAATAAGGGAAAAATTGGATTCCAAATACCTGATGTATATTTAAACTGTGATCTCATTAGCATTATTTACAGTATTAGGTATATTAAATATTTTTTTAACCCAAGACGTAGAAAAAAGGTTGTTAAAAGTTTGACTGCTATGTATGTATCTGTCTGTGGCACCGTAGCTCTTAGGGCCTTTGCCCATTGCGTTTTTTTTTTTTAATTTAGCAGCTTGTTTCTATTCTACCGAGGAATTAATACAATATCGATACAGATTCAAGCGCGACACTGAATTTATGCAGATAAAGGTAGATCAGTTAAATTTCTATTAAAAAATAAAGCGGTGCTGTCGTCTTCGCAAAAATCGGTCGCCAAGTTTTTGTAAATTCAATTCTGTTTCATAATTTCCATTCGCACGATGACTCAGAAAGTTTTCTATTAAAAGCATTATTGAAATACACTCTTTTGGCAGTTGAAATGAAAATACTAATATAAATAGAAAATATAGAGTAGTAAAATGAGCAACAAGTATGCTTCAGACAACATTCTGTCGGGTCGAGTTTTGTTTGGAAAGTTGCATTGCGGTGTATCGATCGCGATGTTGCGTCAGTCGATGTCGCGCGACAATTATTACTGTTGCACAGTCTGTCAACTTTTTCTAATATTTTCATATCTAATTAATATATTCTTATCGATTTTAAATTTTAAGTTTGGTTACGACCGTTTGGTGCAATGGTAGCGACCCTGCCTTTCACACCGATGGTCCTGGGTTCTAGTCCCGGAAGGGGCAAATGTTCGTGTGATGAATACGAGCATTTGTAACTGAGTCATAGATATTTATATATATTTCCAAAAATATTACATATCTATGTATCATATTATTATATGTATGTCTATCTGTAACCCTAGTATCCATAAGACAGGCTTACTTTGGGCTAGGCTAATTGGTGTGATTGTAGAAAATATTGTTATTATTATTATCTTATTAAGTCAAACGAATCGATAGGCTTTAATAGAAAGCCAGGGTGAATAGGCATCTTCTAGGTGAGCTCGTTCCATCGGGGAACCTGTCTTGACCCCCGGGCTTGATTGGGATCTATTCAAAATGACAATTTTTTTTTTATATTTTTAGTAGACTGATGGATCCGTAAATACTTGGTTTGTGGCCTGATATGTGGCTTCTTCCATGTTAGGTCATGGACTTTTCCTGTGCGAAAGTCATAAGCTTCCCCCGAAAATTTACACTCGAAAGAAAATGGCGGACAACCACCTTTTATATTATAAATTCAGTTTCAACTGTCGTATTATATTATAATATCTCTCGCTATAAAATAATCCTTTTGGAAAAAAAATCCAAGCTAACTTTGCACAGCTTAGGTCCTTAACCCGAATAGCTAAAAGCAGAAGCAAATATTAATTCATATAAGATCTTTGAAAAAGTTATTAATATTTAGTTCTTACACTTCCGCGCACATCACACATTTTAATAAAACGCCATTTTATCGGATATTGGCGCTCATTTCATATTTAATCCTGGCGTTTCGACTCCTTCACAGGATTACGCGACTTAAGGCAATCTTCGTCATCCATGTGCGTCACAATATTTCAATCGGATTCCTTCCTTGCTAAAATTTATAAATATTTATGGAACGTAAGGATTAAATATCAAGTATGTGCCATTATCTGATAAAAAGATTTAAGAGTTATTAATGATAAAAACTTACTATTCCATTAATTAATACTTCGAAGAAAATATTCTGAATGTCTGCCCCTCTACTTGCTACTCCTTTCGAGTTGCATAAGATCATTAGTACTGGCATATTTTAAATGGGGAACTAATTTTTTGAGCTGTTGTTTAAATATTCGAGATGTTATTATGATCAGTTAGATAACATATTGAGCAGTTATTTAATTTAATGGCGGTTGATTAATTACTGCGACAGTAAAACATGGACAGTAATAAAAAATCAATTAGTCGGTTATTTTATTATACAATGTCAATTCTAAAAATAATTGAGCAGTCCAATAACTGAATAAGCGGTAAAAATGATGGAATGAGCGGTTCGATAAATAGTTCGGCAGATCATAGCTCATAGATCATAGATCAAGCGGTGACACCCTTGAGTTCGGGTGAACCCTTGAATTCATTGAAAAGAGAGGTAAATGTTCGTTAGTTAGGTGGAGCTTATTAGCGCGGGTGGCGGAAGCGACCAATCACAGGGTTGGTTAGGTTAGGTTAGGTTATAGAATAGATTGAGATTTCTTACCGACAAATTCCGATTTGTTACTGCCCACATGTAACCGCTTGTTCAATAATTTTTACCGCCCATATAATTATTTTCCTGCTCTATTATATATTCACTGATCATTATTGTTTATTTCTCATTTTTGTTTACTTTACTGCTTAGTTTTAACTGATGAACTAGTTATTAAACGTGCCATTTATAATTTTTAACTTACCAAAACTGCTATTTACAACTGCCTCTTTCAATCAGTACCTTTTAAATGTAACGTTATTTGTGATTCAATAAATAAATAACCATTCTTACATTCACACCGATTAGCCTAGCCCAAAGTAAGCACTGTAAGGCTTGTGTTATAGAAACTAGTGTAACACATACACATACATATGTGATACATAGATAAATAATATTAATGTAATATTATTTACCCATGACACGTATAAAAGTGCTCGTATTTATCTTACAAACATCTTGCCCTTTCCGGGTCTCAAACCCAGGACAGCTGGTGCGAAACGCAGGATCGCTGCGGTTGCAGCAAACGGATGGACCATTCAATTATTTCCGTACATTCCATGAATATATTAGGTATATTTAACGATAACCTATTTTATCATAGTTTTAACATATAACATTATATATTAAAAGGCATTTCTAACGAGCAGCTGATTAAATATAACGAGAGACGCCACTATAACTGCCAGTAACGAGTTAATTAAAACTTATCGTCGGATAGCCATTTTGGTAAGATTTAATTAATTGCTAACTTTGATAACGGGACTGCTATTAAAAACAAACAATTAGCGTTCTCTTAGCGAAGTATTAATAAATATAATCGAGGTTATGCTGTATACAATTAATTATTTTTTAAAATAGCTTTGGATAATATAATATGATTAATTTAATTATTTTGTTTGTAAGTTGTGTAAAATATACATTGTATTTATTTCTTTATTCATTGAATTTGAAAATAGTTTTTCTCATTGTATTGTCAGTAATTCTGTGAACATGCCTAATGAAACGGCTGGAAACGAAAAAAAAATACTAATTATATATAATTAGAAAAACAAAGCTACATATAGCTTTTTGCGGATTTAAGTTACATAGTTTTTCTAATGGATATGGACTTCCGCCAAGTAACACCTGATTCTATAATTGAATAAAAATAAATGTGTTTCAGTAAAAAAAAATATGCATTTTACACGTGGTAGAAGTGAAACCTTCAAGTGCCTTCTCTCAAGCTTTGTACTACGCATGCGCACACAAACACCTATTAACACACATATATAATGCTTCCTGTCTCATTTTCTCCTATGTTAAATCTTATAATTTTATGTGTCTATCTCTTTTTACTGTCGCTTTTCCGTTACATCGACTTTCAAATCACAACGATGCTAAAGAAGATTTCACTTCAAAAAGTCTTTAATATGAATTTGTTTTGAAAATATTTACATCGAGCGGGTTTTGAATCTATATAATTCTGGAAAACTTTTTTCTTTTTTACACTAAAGGTTTTTTTATAAGTGTGAAGTATATATTCTTGAATCTAGTACAGTCGACAGCCAATTAGCAGCGGCTTGGTTTCAGCGGATTTCTACGGTCTCGAAAGGCGTCACATGTTTACTTACAACTCCTGTTGTAACAACTCAATACTGTTATGTTTTACGACATACACACCAAAGTGATAAAAATTTTGAAACAATGATATTCAAGTTCACGAAATCGCTTCGTCGATTCATAAAATTTAATCAGATATTCCAATAAATTTGATACCTAATCTTTTGGACATCTTGAATTAAATATATTACGCTACTATACAATGAGTAATGAAAAGTAAATAAAACTTTTTTATATTATTAAATATTTTTCATTAATGACGGTTGTTCTATTACGAGAATATAGACAGGTTGAACTTAAAATGGTATAATCTATTATTTAATTATTTACACTTTAAAAAAAAAATCCACTCTGCACACAAACTATTCTCATTATATAAATTCTTATTAAAACAAAAAGCATGTGTGCAATTTATACGTGGTAGAAGTGAAACTTTTTAAAATTTTGGTTTCAAGATAATGAGACGAATGTTAAATTTCGAGAAGACGATAGTTGTAGGTTTTAGTAATGATCATAGTGATTCAAAGTTAGATAATTATTTTACATTTTATTCGTATACCTATATTACATAGATTTATTCAAACTCATAAATGATACAAGAGGCTTATAAAGTACATACCATGAACATAAGAGACACTGTATAATGCTTCCTATCTCATTTTCTCCTACGTTAAATCTTATGAATTTATGTCTGTTTCTTTGTACTGTCGCTTTTTCGTTTCATCGACTTTCAAATCACAACGATGCTAAAGAAGTTTTCACAAGTGGTCAGAATCGTCACTGTTATTTTACTTGACATGATTTTGACAGTTCTTTTGTTATTTCACAATCTGATATTGAAACATTGTATTATGTAATTTCTGATCGTCAACGCCTTAGGTATTTCATAATTCCTGACCCTGATCTGCTATTAATATTAATTTTCACGTTCTGATGTAAACATTTTTGTGAATAACATGTACTTTGGAGAACATCTTTGCAAACTTGATTGATCGATTTTAACTCCAACTAATATTATAAATACGAAAGTGAGTTTGTTTGTTGGTTGCACTTTCACGCCTTAACTACTTAACCGACTATCATAAAATTTTCATGCACTTTGTCAGGGGTACGCAAAAGGACATAGGGTCGTTTTTGTTCCGAAAAAAGTGTTCCTGAGGGATATAAATATGACTATTAATCGGTAGTCTACAGTAACGCGACTGAAGCCACGGGTAAAAGCTAATAAATAAATATACATGTCAGATATAAAATACGCTTGTAAAAAACAACCTTTCGATATCCGGGCGAGTATTCTGACCGCTCTGAGCTACCGAGACGCTCTGGCGGATGCGTCGGAATTCACAAACTTATATTAACTTTAACTATGAGCTAGTATCGTTCCACCAATTGTGACTAAGAATGTTGTCACAACTGTTTTGTATGTTGAGTAATGAAATAAAGTTACGCATTCTCGTTGTAAACAAAACTGTAAAGCGTGTTCATTCGCTCTATGCGTTCGAAATGATAAACAACGGCCATTTCGTAATACAACGTTGTCCGACTGTCAAAACCAGCCCCTACTCTTAACCCCCTTGTAATATCGATCTATCAGAATTTGCAATTTACAAATTTAAATTAAACAAACTTATTTAGGGCTATTTTGCGCATAATTTATAATTAATCGTGACGTTTCGACGCCTTTACAGGGCCCGTGATCACAGGGAGACTAAGGCAATGGTAGTCATGACTGTCAAAACCAGCCCCTACTCTTAACCCCCTTCTAATATCGATCTATCAGAATTTGTAATTTACAAATTTAAATGAAACAAACTTATTAAGGGCGTTTTTGCGCATAATTTATATTTAATCGTGACGTTTCGACTCCTTTACAGGAGCCGTGATCACAGGGAGACTAAGGCAATGGTCGTCATATATTTTATACTACCTTCACAATTTTTGATCGAGTATCTTTTTATTAAAATCTGTTATGTGTGCAGAAGTGTAAGAATTAAATATTGTAATTTAAATTTTAATATTTTTTGTTTGTTTATTTCTTAGTCCTTTAAATATTTAATAAATTATAAAACGTCTTAGATATTTAAAGTACTTTCGTTTAAAATATATGACAATAGCTTTTATTCTTTGCTTCATTAATGAAGACTACCGTTTAAAAGATATATTTCTATTATTCGGGAACAGTACTTTTTCTGGATGAAAAGTATCCTATGTCCTTTTCTGTACCCCTGACAAAGTCTATGTAAAATTTCATGATGTTCGGTTCAGTAATTAAGGCGTGAAAGTGTAACAAACAAACAACAAACTCACTTTCGTATTTATAATAAAAGTAAGGTTGTTTGAGCGAAGCTCTCTTTTAGGCAACTCACAAATTTCGCTTGTCTCCCTCTACATAACGATTCAACCGATTCGAACGAATTTTGGCATGAACATACATGATTATAACCTGACGGACATAGGCTATGTAAAAAAAATAAAGACTTTATATTCAAAAGCTGATCACAGCCAAACCGCTGATACTACGTTGATGAAATTTGGCGCCAAAACTCACATCGTGGTCGTGACTAATGTGCAAAAAAAAGTTTTGAAATCGGACATACCATAGAGGAATAATTACCCTTCAAAAATCTAATTGCTTCGCTCAGTATTTGCAAACAGCAGCATGTATTGCAGACCTAGTATAGAGTGGTAACCTTCTAATCTTACGCCTGGTGAAAAAGTATTATCTTTGGAAAAGATGAAGGGTACAGTAAATATTCTACCTACTTATTTGACTAATATGCAATGTAATATAGAATAACATGAATTCATTGCAGATTGCAACGTTATGCTAAATAATATGAAAACAGAAAACCTTCCTACACTTCATTTTACGGCGTAATCTTAATAAACGATCTCTAAAATATGTAATAACATTACATCATGTGAAATAAACTCTTGGAGATTTTTTTCTCTCCTTTAAAAAGTGTTTCATTTGTAAAAAAGATAAAAAATAAGATGTTTGCCCAGGATAAATTGTACGAGAATGACAACCTATTCAGAAAAGCACTCACATTTTCTACTTTCGTATATAGAATATTTAACATTCGAGTAAGCTATATTGTGGTAGGGGAAATCGTTTATTGCATACATGAACACAAAAGTATTCGTAGTGATGGGACATTGGGTATTTTTAACAAATAATACTTTGGTTATGTGTATTCTAGTATTTTAAGTTAAAAAATAAAAACTTGTACTCTTTACACCTTTAATAGTTATTTATTATACAAGAGTGGAAAGTTCCTTTTTAACCGCGTGCTCGATTTGGATGACCGAGCAAGCGAAGGATTCTAAAGTTGAATCACGAGCGCAGCGAGTGATTCTAAATTAGAATCCTGAGCGTCAGCGAGGGAAACAAACGAGCACAAGGTGAAAAATCTTTCCACTCGAGTGCAATACGTAACTTTTCATCCCACCTCAGCGAGGAAATGACAAAATGAAAAAGAAAACAATTTATAATGACAAAATATTTTTATTTCAATTAAAACACATTAAGATAATCTATAAATTGAAGAAAATAATAAGAAGTAGAAAATAATTAGGAAATATTAAATGTAACGTTGCTACAGTTACTTATGTTAAGTTTAATATTTTTGTTAGGTAATGTTATGTTGGTGTTTGTGAATTGTGCGCTGTTTTGTGGTAAACTATCAGTAATTTTAAATAGTTGTGCCGATTCATTGGATTCTATTGGCGTAAATGTTGGCGAGAGAGGGCTATTGTTTCCAATCTTATGGGGGCTCATTTTAGATGTAGAAGGGCGAGACCAAGAATCTGACAGAGGTTCTTTCAGCGTTATGGCCTCCACGATACTATTACAAATTTTTGATTTACTTTGGATTGAATCCTCTATGTATCCCTCTACAACCGAATTAGACTTCCAGCCTCCATGGCGCTTAAGCGATAGAAGATCAGCCCCTGATTCGGCCAAAAGTGTGGCTGAGGTTCTTCTAAAACAGTGACCGGTGTATAACGGGGGTTCTAAAAGTCCGAGAAAAGTTGCTATTTCTCGTGGAATACTGCCAATTTTATTCTGACCCATAGGTTGTCGGATACACTTTCCGTTGCGATATTGTAGAAAAAATCGTTCAATTGGGGTGTTAGAAGGACGTAAAGCTTGATATTTCTGAACAATGTTTACATATTCCTTGCGAATAACGAAGTTGCGGTCTTTTTTTGTCTTGGTATTTAGTACATTAATTAATAGCAATTCATCAGAATTATGAGAATATTTTGATACGTTATTGACATTAAGTAGTGTAAGTTCATTTGTTCGACATGCTCCGGTTATACCAATAATAAGAACAACCTGTAACAAAAGAAGTATTTATAATCGTAAATAAATTAATCAAATTAAAAATATTGTAAGTACTATGTACAATTTTATCAACAACAAAAAATTACACGTATTGACTTACTTTTGCCGCTAAATATACGGAATCAGGTGCTTTATTAATAAACTTTGCAATTTCAGATGCTGTGAAAACCTTCGATTTTTTTGGCTTATAACCAGATGAGGCTCTTTTTAAAAATGCCACTAATTTATGATAGGTGTCGATATGAACGTCTTTCTTCATCTTAATTGTTAATTTTAGCATTGAATACGTACTCCATAGCGTGCTTGCTTTCTTGGTCTCAGATAATTCTATAAAATATGCCAGCAAAACGTTTTCGGAGAAAGTTTTTGCTCCTTTAGCTAGTCGCCACATGTTAAATATATCGTACTGTTTCAAATACTTCTCTCGTGATTGCTGAGGGAGAAGGCTCATTTGCGCATTATTAACTGTTTCAGTTAACTCAGTTGGCGTTAGATAAACTTCATCGTCGCTAATGTCACTCATTTTAGTTGATTTTTTTGTACAGTTTTTAGGTTATGTTAATTATATTAAGCAATAAAACGTGAAAAACTAGAATGGCGCGAAGCACGCAAATAAAACAAAGAAACCAAGAAGGTTCCAAATTTAAATTTTTTCACAATTTAAAAAGTTCTTATCATAAATTTGGCACCATAGAGGTTACATTAAATAGGTTTAATGACGTTTTGAATTTACAATTATATTGAGTACTCATTATATGTGATGTTCTAAATTCAAATCTACTTTGCCGCTCAAGCGAATAAAATAGAATTTTCCAGCCAGATTTCGAAGCGCAAAATTACACTTTCCGAGGTGGTGGGATGAAAAATAATTTTATGTAAGTATGGAGACATTATAATGAAAATGAAAAGTGTAACGAAATTTATGTAATTCCATATTTAATACTTTTCTATAACGTTCAATCAATTTTGGCTCTTTCATTGAGAGCAAGGCTCAAGTGGCTTCAAAAAAACTTGGCATTCTGGCGAAGGTGAGAAAATACTTCACACCGGAACAGTTGCTCATCCTTTACCAAGCACAAGTTCGATCGTGTATGGAGTATTGTTCTCATCTTTGGGACGGTTCCGCCCGATACCAGCTCCAGACGCTTGAGTCCATAGAGAGGAGGGCCAAGAGGCTCATCGGCAATGAAGATCTTTTCTATAAAAAGCTCAAAAGCCTTGAGCATAGACGGAAGGTAGCAAGCCTATCCTTATTTTATAGGATACATTTCGGAGAGTGTGCAGCTGAATTGTACAATCTTCTTCCGCCGTCCCCATTTTATCATCGGACAACCAGACTTACAAATTGGCGACACCGTTATATGGTGAATATACCAAAGAGTCGCACTGAGCGTTTTGGTTCCAATTTTGTGATACGTACCGCTAAGGAGTGGAACTCTTTGCCTGAGTCTGTGTTTCCTGACAAATACAATTTAGGGGTCTTCAAGTCACGAGTAAATAGGTACCTTCTAGGCAAGCGCGACACATCCTAGATCACATCTACGCTTACCATCAGGCGAGATGGTGATCAAGCGCATGCCTATTTTCTATAAAAAAAAAAACGTGTTCTATTCTTTTTGTTCTGACGTTCAATGAAACATACTATAGTCTATGTCCTGACTTTTTGGCGGGAGTGGGAAACGTCGTATTGGTGGTTTTGTTTCTTTTATTAAAATCTGTGTTGTTGTGGATATAAGTGTTTGGTTTTTTAACCACTAACTGTTTGGGAACATACAAGAGTGTTGCCAAGTGTAATAAAGCAGCGGAAGTTGTCTTTTCCTGTTCTCTCAAGAAGTTCACGGGGAGGTTTTAGTAAAACCCCACACATTTACCTAGGGAAAAATATATTTTGCTGTTCATTCATCATCAAATTAAGAAAAGAAATTACTCAAGAACTGGCAATTATACTTGACACTGGCTTAATGCATAAATTGTGCAAGCCACAAATAAAGTAAAAAAAATCTATGTTCTCGTTAAACGTCAAAGTTATGTCATTTGGCTGTCATTCCTGACATTTGTGCTGCTCTGCTAATTGTACTTGCAGTAATCGACATTTTTGGGATTTTCACTTTTTTGCAATCAACTAGTTTTTTTTTATTTTATTTAAAACATGTTATATATTTAACATTTTACAGAAGTTAATTTTACCTACATTTTAACTTGTACCAGGCATGAAAATAGAAAATAATTGCTTACTACAAAACGCAGTATTGAGCACGTGCTAGGTGATTTTTTTAGTAATAAACACAAGTGTAGTGCCCGGCATATAAGTTGAACCTGGTTGCGAAATCACGCGACATGCGCAGTAGCAAATTCAAGTAAAAATTTTCTACTGCTGAGCATTTTATCCAAATAAGGCAATAAAGTAAAGAAAAAATATGACAATAGAAAGCTCGATATTTTTACTATTTTTAGATTACACTTTAAAAGTTATATAACAGAGATTTCTTGATAAGATATCAAGAAATATGTTTATCGCGTTTATCTCAAAATCTTCATTCTGCAAGTACTGCGTTTGCAATAAGGAGAACAGTTTGATTGGCGCGCTTTTTCGGACAGTCTAGAATGAGCAAAACGTAGTGATTACATAATCTTTGGAACGAGCCTCCTTGGAGTAACGTTTTAGGTCGGTAATGGTGTTGAATTATTATATGTTTTACTAAGTTATTATAAACCATGTTTTCACATTGATTTAATTGTTTGAATTTACTCCCTTCTGATCGTCTTACAATGGTTACCTTTATGATGGCTATGATTGCATTTTTAAGGACGTATTCGGCTACTCGAAATAAAAGTCGATTATATTTTAGTGTTATTAATAACGTCACACTTCTAAGATATATAATCACGTTCACAAAAATAAACCTAGCCCAAATTAAGCATTGTAAGGCTTGTAATATAATGAATTATTAGATATTATATATTTATAGATATATATATAAATTCACAAGTCTAAGATACAGTTGCATTTATTCATCAAACAAATATCTGCTTGCACTGGTACTCGAACCCAAATGATATTTAAGTTAAACTTGTTTTAATTGTACAATAATTTGTTGGTGGGTCGATTTGATTCAGTCCAACGTAGTCCGAAATTTTGATAATTTTTTACAGGTCACTATTTTAACCTAAATTCACTAATAATGTTTATTGCTATAGTATTCTATTACGATAACTAATACAAATAACTCGGTATGGTTAGAACGGAATTGTAACCAGCAAAATTTAATCTAAACTTTGGGTGATATTAACATTGGTGATAATGTCATCAAAAATAAATAAAAAAGGTTGAAACAGTGACCTAGAAAAAAAATATCATAATAGTAGCCGAACTCTGCGTAATCGCTCCTAATCTTATCAAGAAAATATTGATTTCATGGTCTGTACAGACAGTCATGATGCACTTTATAATTCTGTTTTTATTTTTATACTATTCTCAATATTTGCCCTGTAAAATGAATAGAGCTTTTTAATATTTACTCCTTACATTTCCGGAGCACATTACACATTTAAATAAACCAATTTTTTATCGAATATTGGCGCATACTTTATATTTAATCCTAACGTTTCGACTCCTTTACAGGAGCCGTGATCACAGGTTGACTAAAGTAATGGTCGTCATAAATCCTAACTGTTAAAATTATACAAATCAAAATTGTGTTATATTGTGCGTTTTAATTACTAATCATATGTATAATAATAAAATTAGATAAAATGCAAAATAAAACAATTTTTAACAGTTGGGAACGTCGCACTCAAAATTGTCGTAAATTCGGATTTTTTATTCAAGTTTTTGTTTAAATTGTTTTGTATTCCGCTTCAAAATAATTATTTGATATTCAAGGTTTGTTATCCATCTAATAAAGAAAAATAATCATGTATTTATTTCAATAATTAATGTCTTTGTGACCAATTTTCTGCAAATCAAGGTTGAGATGATTCAGGTAGGAAATCCTTAAGATTTTCCGGGACAGCCTGTAGAGACGAAATTTAATCGTTCATGTTCAGTTTTTTTTATTTGTCTTTGGTGCAACGGTAGTGATCCTGCTTTTCACTTCGATGATAAGTACTGGGTTCAAGTCCATGAAGGGGAAAAATGTTTGTGTGATGAATATTTGTACCTGAGTCATGGGTTTTTATATATATTTCTAAATATTACAACTCTGCATATTTTATATGTCTATACAAGCCTTACATTACTTTTGGGTGAGGCTAATTGGTGTGAATGTAAGAAATATTATTATTATTTCATACTAAGAAAGAACGATTTATGTGAACTACGATAATTGTAGTTGTTATCCTAACTGCTTTTCAATTCGTTTTATTGTTAATCGCGTTTTTATTCGGATACTAAACAATAAATTACTAGTTAAATAACTATTCAATAAGAGTTACTGAAAACAGTCCGCTAGGGAAATCATCTGGTTAACACAATCGAAAAGTAGTTAGTGAAACTCGAAACTCGAAAAGTAGTTACTCGAAATGATACCATTTGCGAAGTTACCATTTCGGTATCCGAAAACCTTTACGAAATGTTACGGAATTTTCTATTTTCCCGAGGGTCTAGGAAAATGGCGGATTTTATTAGTTCGTTTATGTTCGCTGTGTGACCTCCCAAACCATTGTGTCTATTAGAAGTAATCTTTCACTATTTGCAAAGAATACTATTCTTATGTATACGTGTTTGATCCGAAACAACAAACAAATTGGCTAGGCTACTTGTATAGATTTTAAAAAGGCCTCAGAAATAATCTTGTTTCTAACCTAGGAGGGCCTGCAGTCTGGTTCAGACTTAAGACACTCAAAGGTTCCTAAAACAAAATGGCTGTACATTGCTTTACTTATGTTAACACTCGTGTACCTTTGTGAGTAAATAAATATGAAATTGCAATACATTAAATTTTTATTAGTTTACAACGTTACAGAAAGTAGGAAAGATAAGTATACTTAAATATTAAATGTAAGATGGAGGTTGGTCGTCCTGTCCTAGTTTCTTTCGCCAGTTCTTCTCGTAGGGGCCTCCCAATTTCCGTACTAGTGGTAGACTCAGTAGTATACGGCAATCATGGATATAATAAACAAAATAAAAAGAAAGTAATATAAAACATTTTTGTATAAATCTATCAGTCATGGACATGCCCGTTTTAAATATCAGAAGGTTATCTTGTGATAACATTTACGGCTTCTACAAATGATGGGAAACGTCCGCATTCAATATAAAAACAAATTCAAATGCGCATCTAATTCGGTGAAAATAGTTTTATTTAAATATTAAAAAAGTAATAAAATATTCACCGTTGCGTATTCTTACGCCCATCACTAATCGCTCCATTGTTGAACGACAATACAGAGATAAGTGTGCGTATGATACCAATACTCGTAGCTCCATTTATTAGCAACACCAACAAAAACTAATATTTAGTCATCGGTATTTTTATAGAATACTAGCTGACCCGACACGCGTTGCTGTGTTATAATTATAAATGAAACCTATCCTATGTAATAAGTTGTACAAATCCAGCAAAATGAAAAAAATAAATAAAATCGTTTGAGTGGTTTCGGAGTTCATCGCGATCAAACACTGTGACACGGAATTTTTATATATTTGGCGACATAGTTTTAACTAATGCAGCTTCTATCGTACTCATATTTTGCTGTTCTATGTTTTTAGATAAATAAACACATTATTTATTTATTGGAGCGGAGCAAGCGAAGCTCCCATGGATCAGCTTCAATGAAGCAATGTCTGTTTCGTCATAACTTTCCGAGTTCTTAACCGATTTTAATATTTTTTGTGTGGAATCGAATCAACAGGTTTAGGACCAGATTGTGACGGAAGTTTGTAAGTCACAATAACAATAAAGTTATCACCAAAAAACATTGGCTCTATGGGATTTCCCATTGAAACAAAAAGCGCGCGCTTTTTGAAAGTTTTCATTGGAAAACTTTCAAAAAGGAATTTTAAAATTTACTAAATATTATTGTTTTTTTTAGTATTACTCTCTGCTCCGATATATGGTGCTAGCGAAGCTTTATGCTTAGCGACTGCATCGTCCTAGTTATTTAAGATAGATTGGTGTGATAATTCGTATCCAGTGTTATCTTAATCTGACTAGACTAGTTACAAGGTCAACGGCATGTGTTCGCGAATATTTTTCTATTCAAGTTAAACTTATTCTAAGCATTTACTAGAAAAGGTTGGCCTTAGAATTAGCAAGATTGATAGGGTTCCAGAGAAAGCTTCCTTACGGCTTAACTTTTGAGGCAGTTAGCTTTTTCGTTATTTTCTTTTATAAATATTTATTCATGTCTTGTTGCTATATAACAAAATAAGATGAAGATAATAATGCTTTTTATTCTATGAGCATTTACAATGCATGTATTGAACGTATTACTCAACCGATTTCGATTATTTTTTCATTTGAGTTAGGTTAGGTTAGGTTAGCGTTTGGCGGTTTCACTTCGATAGATTATAATCTACCTGATAATGATGCGTTAAATTGTAACAACTATGTTACGGTTCACAGTCTTTCGACAGTTTACAATTTCGCGAGATAGATTATAATCTAACGGTATTTATAATTTTACGGTGACAACTACATATCATAGCGGAGCGACCTAACGTGCGTTTATTTACTAGTTCAGATATAATCTATAATTTTGATATGTAATTTGTCGGATTACAACATACTCTGTTTCAATAATTCTGGACTATATTTTATCATAGGCTATCTATAATCCGACAAATTCGATAGTCTGACACTGCCATCCAAGATGTTTGCTGGATTAACTGGGAGTCGACTGTAATCTATAATCTAAGATCACAGTAGTATATGTGTGTTTGTCTGTCCGCTCTTTTTCCATTGTATCAATAACGTTACCATAGCAACGCGTTAACCGCAAGTAGTTCGTCTACCGGACGCTAGATGGCGCTAACGGAAAAATATTTAATAATAGAAAAAATTAAAATAATTTTGTCCACCCGTTCGAAGCCATGACGGGCCGCTAGTATATTTACGCATGGCTTTGTTATTACAAAGCTTGTTTTTAAAAAAGTTTTTTCTAAACTTATATTATGTTAATATCAACAAAGCATATCGCAGTGTTACAATTGCAAGTTCTGCAATAACATACTATGTGTGGGCGTATTATCTTGCGCGTTTGGCTTACAGTTGCCATGTTAACATATAACATAGAAGATAATAATTGCGTATCAGTATTATTGAAAACGGGATTTTTAATTCAAACATTACCATTAAACTTTAAAATAGTAGTTTTCAGCTGCATATGCTCATACCGCCGTCTCCTTTCTTCCATCGGACAGATGCACTACGGGCTACCACCCTATCTTGGTTGCTATTCCTACCTGTCGCACCAAGCGCTTCTCAACATCCTTCATAATTCTCACAGCAAAGGAGTGGAACTCCCTCCCTGCGACGTCATTCCCGAGTACTTAAAGACGAACCCATTCAAAATATATATATAAAAAAAAATGTGACTAGGAGACCGGGGCTGGTTGACTAAGGGGTAGGTAGACTAACCGCCAAAAACTCGCCAACGGTTTGAGTATTGCGTCATCCCAGCGCAGCCGCGCCTCACTCTCCGCCCCTCGCTCAGTCGTCGGTAGCGCCACGTCGCTGGCGCACGCCGTTTTCGAGCAGTGACCCGTGATTTGTTTTCATATCATGTAAGTAATATTTTCGTGTTGCATATTTTTTGATTTGGTACCTACACATTTTATGTTAACCGTTTGCCTCTTAGTCAGAGTGTTTTATGAGTCCATATTGATATTATTTCATGTGTTATTTCTTTATTAGGCGGCAGTGTGTAGGTTATCCATGCCATCGAAACTTAAAATGTCGTTTGGGGTTGGTAGACTAATTTCTTTCGGGGCTGATTGAATAATTAGTCAACTAACCTCAATAACATTTTGAGTTTAAAATATTTTTAAAATTATTTATTTATTCGATTCTTAATAAATATATTCTTTTTTATTGCTATAGCACGATGAGGACCTATAAACGAACGACTGAACGAGCTGATACACCGAAGGATGTCGTAGAAAATTTTCTTCAGTTTTTTGATAGTTTTGTTAAAGACTTATAAAAGATGTCTATACCTGATTATAATTGTTTTTGAATAAAGAGTTCAATTAAATTGAAAATAGTGTTTTATTACTTGACTCTTCTCATAATTTGTTGCTTATTGATACGTAGGTCTACTTACCCCGGGCATATAGTCTACTTACCCCGGAACCGGGGTAGATTGACTAAAAGTTGATGTTCTATAAAATGAATTTAAATATGATGATGATATTTAATAATGAACTATGTTTTGTTGTTTTTTAGTAGTTTAATAGTTCTTCTATCCATTAATGTGATTTTTTTGTCTGTATGGATGAAAACACAAAAAATATGTATGATTTAGTCAAAAATTAGTCAACCATCCCCGGTCTCCCCTATGATAATAATAAACTTCTCAAACTCATACCAATTAGCGTAGCTCAAACTGAGCTCTGTAAGGCTTGTTAAATGTATACTAGGATAAATGATAGACATACATAGACATAAGTGTTGAAACGTTAGGATTTAATATAAGAAACAATAAATGCATTTTTTATATATATTGTTTTGGTATTTTTATTTAGTGTTCGTTTTTAAGTTTTATACATTTATTATTCGAAGTAGGTCTCCCTTATCCCAGTTACTTAGACCAATTATTCCCGAAAGAGTGTCCCAATTTCCTAAATGGCCATATATCCTGTAGTTTTTGGTAATAATGAAATGACGCAATAAAATTGTAACCTAAATAAAACAACTTAAAAAGGTAAATATTTTAATCGCGCACGTTCCTAATTGTTAAAATTTATATAAATCAAAATGAAATATTGTGAAGGTGGTAGAAAATATATAACGACCATTGCCTTGTCATCTTATGATCACGGCTCCTGTAAAAGAGTCGAAACCTCAGGATGAAATATAAATCATTGCGCAAAAAACATAAAAAAACTTGTATTATTTAAAGTGTAAGTACTAAAAAATTGTAACTGTGACTTGTAACTGTTAAAATAGTTAATTTTGAATCAATTGAGTAGTTAGGAACGTGCGTGATTAAAATATCGGACGGTACTGGCTCATTTGGGACGAACATCAATCACCAAGTCAACGTGTGAACACGCCTCTTAAACTTGTGGCGAAAACGTCAGGATTAAATGGATTGATTCATTTCAATGAATGAACAACAGAAATAAAGTATTATAATAGAAAAATACTAGAAATAATCGACTCGGGTCACAAGTGAATTCTTAGGCTGGACGAATTTAATCAATTTCGACGAGTGTTCGCAAAGCTCGGTTGCTCAATTAGGAGAGCATTGGACCGTATTTCCAAAGGTTGCGGGTTCGTTTCCCGCCTGAGAATTGACTTGGGACCCGAGTCGATTTTTCTAGTATTTTTCTATTATAATAATTTATCTTATAAGATCGCATTGTAAAAAATGCATAAAATATATAATAGTAGTTTATGATACTGTTGCATAATAAGGGTTCTTATAACATGAGTGTGTTTTAAAAAAACGAGCCGTAGGCGAGTTTTTTTATAGCATCACACGAGTGTTATAAGACCAAGTTATGTACAGTGTCATACACTACTTTATCTACTCTCATACTATAATATGTAAAACAATATTGCAAATAAAACGCTGAATATAACAACAAATTTATTTAAATGTCAAATGTTGGCGCCAAGGTGCAAACATCAATTGCGCATGCGTGTTGCGTCGGTCGTCGAGGACTCGTTCATTGAAACCTTTTTAAAGTAGAGGTTCAACCTCCTTGGTCCAGCTGGAGGTTGTATAGGTGTATCGTTATGATTAAAAAGTTATATTATGATACAGGTGTCCATACAAGACCTGTATCGTAATGAAACTTTTTTTTTATTATTTTTGGCCTGTACGTAATGTTTGTCATAAGCATTTTGTTTTCAGTTTTAGAATCTTTGTATTATAGTATTAGAGTAGATAAAAATTATAAAACAAAAATAATGTTTAGAAACTAGACATTTCCTA
This sequence comes from Calamotropha paludella, assembly GCA_927399485.1. NCBI lineage: Eukaryota > Metazoa > Arthropoda > Insecta > Lepidoptera > Crambidae > Calamotropha > Calamotropha paludella. Next base: position 1,178,771 of record OV656814.1, on the reverse strand, counting down.
TGTGATATATTTTAGTAAAAAATACTATCTACAACCTTTGGATTTCCGGTCCACTGCTCTCGCAACTGAACTACCGTCGAAATTTTCTAATACTTTTAACTATTTTACGCTGTAGACCAGCGTTGTGTCACCAATGAGAGGAATATAATCACATTCGAAAGACCAATTAACAAAAGATTAATAATCATTTGAGATGAAAAAATGCAATTCACACGTGGTAGAAGTGAAACCTTCAAAAGTAATATGTACACGTGTACAAAATACCACGGTTGTTGTGATGCCTTCTCTCAAGTTTTTTACTACGCATGTGCACGCAAACACGTACATAATGCTTCCTATCTCATTTTCTCCGACGTTAAATCTTATGAATTTATGTGTCTGTCTCTTTTTACTGTCGCTTTTTCGTTTCATCGACGTTTAAATCACAACGATACTAACGAAGTTTTCACTTCAATAAGCCATTTCAATTATGTTTTTTATATTTTTGCAAATTCAAATATTTAGTCGATTAAAGGTACTATTGACCTGGCCTTTTTTCAGGACATCTTCTATATGTTACCTGATTTATTTATTTATTTATTTATTCATACACATGCTAGTTACAGAAGTACACTTCCAATACACTAGCTGGTCATACAAGTCTATACATGACAAAACAAATAAATTACAATACAATTACAATTTTTGTGCTAGAACAATGTCAAATTCTTATAAAAATTAATTAAATTATGCGTCAATTTTATACCAAAAAATAACAAAAATAATGAACAAATACAATAACATAAAAATAATAATATACACGTTTGTTACATACAATAATTCTTTGTTACTTCCTAAGGTATTCTAATTCTAAAAATTTACTGGCTTCTTTACATATATAGTCAATCTTATCAGCAAATAAGTCAATGTTTGGACATTGAGTGAGTATGTCCCCAATCAGGCTTAAGGCGCGAACAGTAGGTGCGTAAGCTGCATGGACAGTGCGTGTGACAGGTTTCCTTAGAAGCCGCGGTCGGCGGCGCGGGGCAATAGCCCCAGCCTCAGTCTGAGTAATACGTGTGGGCACAAGGAGATCAACTTTAGACATTACGTCAGAGGCTACGTTATTGTGGATTGCTGAAATAAAATGGGTCAGTAGGAGAATCCTCCGCCTATGATACAGCGTGTCCAACTCAACCATACCAGCCACAAAAGGCGAGGGATACAAAAAAGGGTAATACCCATAATAACGTTTATAGAGCCACCGCCCAAACTTACGCTGAACTCGCTCAACCATAACAGTATATTTGTCCTCATGAGGGTCCCAGACTATAGCTGCGTATTCTAATTTGCTGCGTACGAAGGCGTTGTACAGCACTTTCGCCACCGTCGCGTTATGAAATTCTGATGATATTCGTATAATAAAACCTAAAATCTTATTCGCCTGCTTGCAGGTATCCGTCACATGTTTATGAAAGTCAATCTTACTGTCTAATATTATTCCTAAATCACGAATGTCATAAACTCTATCTAAACAGGCGTCGAATAATTTATAATTTGCAAGTATTGGGTAACGTTTACGTGTAAAAGTAATTGATTTACATTTACAGCTGTTAAAAGGTAATAGATTTTCTACACTCCACTCAGAAACTGCATCGATATCTGCCTGTAAAGCAGCTGTATCATTGTCATTTTTCACCCCTAAAAAGAGCTTAAGGTCATCTGCAAAGAGAAGACACTGAGAAAAACGTATAGTTTGCGGTAGGTCGTTTATCATCAGCAGAAATAGAGTCGGACCCAAGGTACTACCTTGACTTACGCCTGATCTTGTGTAGTATTCAGCCGACTCAAATCCCTGTACCTTCACAAACTGGCGTCTATCCTTCAAATAACTAGCAAAGAATTCGATAAGTTTAGGTGTACAACCGAACAATGCTAATTTCCTTAGCAGAATGTCATTGTCAACCAGGTCGAAGGCTTTTTTAAAATCAAAATAAGCAGCATCCACCTGGCGTCCAGCATCCAGTTCTGCTGATACAAAATCTGTCAGCGCTACAAGATTAGTAGTGGTTGAACGAGCCCTACGAAATCCATGCTGGCAGTTGCTCAACAAACTATCCACTTGCTGTGACAAGTACTTTTTAATAATTACCTCAAATATTTTAGCAAACACTGACAGTATTGCGATAGGTCTATATTGCCTAATATCGCTTTTAGCTTCCGCTTTCGGTACTGGTGTTACACGTGATAGTTTCCAGTCAGATGGGTATGTGGAAGACTCAAGACTGAGATTATAAATGTATAGCAAAGGCATCTGTAGAACTGTCACGCAATCTCTTGCCACGAATACTGGCACGCAATCAGGTCCTGCAGCCGAATGAGGTTTTAGATGTCTGACAGCAGCTTTCAGATCAGTATTGGTTACCTCTGAAATGGAAATATCTCTGGAATCGAACAGGGAATGGGCAGCTCTGGCGGCCTCACTTGGATCCAGGCGTGGCTGGTCTGGCTGGAAAACAGAGCTGAAATATTGCGCAAAAGCATCAGCAGCAGCCCCCCCAGACACCACGTTTCCCTCGAATGAAAAACTATTAACATTTCTCCTATCTTTCCTTTTATCCTTAACGTAAGTCCAGAATTTGGAAGGTTCAACTAAAATATTCTTTTGTAAATTTGAAATTTCATGTCTAAAAGCTTTATTAATAAGCTTTTTAACGTGCCATCTATAGAATTTGTAGAGTTCTTGATTATATACCTTACCATCAGATTTAAACTTTTTAAGATGATAATATTTGTGTTTTAAATTGCGTATAATTTCATCGGTATACCATTTAGGGTACACATATCGCGAATTTTGTTGGCGTCGCGTTCTAATAGGAACAGAACGGTTAAAGCACTCGTATAACTTAGAATAAAAAAACTCAACCGCCCTGTCAACATGATAGATTTCTAATATATCAGACCAGTCAACTGCAGCTAGAGCAGCATACAAGATTTGGTAGTCTGCTCTACGCCAGTCCCAGTCCGAGCAGGTACCCTGACGGTCCTCGCGAGTGTGAAGGTCAAAGACAAGCGGAGGCCCCAAGCCAGAAAATAGTTTAAGAGTTATCTCGAGCGCAGGATGATACGCGTCAATAGGTACTAAAGGGTCACAAGATTTAGAGACGGTGACCTGATTGGGTGCAAGGTCACTCAATGTTAAGTCTAATATCCCACCGTGACTATTTGGCACTGTATTAAACTGACGTAAATAACAGTATTCATAAAAAATCTCGAATTGTGCTTTTGTGTGTTTCGAAACGGAATTTAAATTAAAATCTCCCAATATTAATATGTCAAAGTCAGGATGCGAACAGACTACATTTTCGATACAAGTAAGAGTGCTTAAATAGTGCTCATCGGTACAATTTGGGGGCAAATAGACTACGCCACATAACAATTTTAAATTTCTCATCTTAACTGTAGCAAATACCAGTTCCATATCGACAGTAAGTCCATCAACGTCAGTGATCTCACGTACGGAATAACAATCCCTCACTGCAAGTAATACACCTCCCCACCCAGCGTCAAACTTACGATCCTTGCGAAGTACCACGTAACCAGGTGGAAAAAGTTCACCACTGGACACTGAACTTGTAAGAAATGTTTCTGTTATTCCGATTATGTCATATATCGATTGAGTCACACCAATATTGAACTTGCTAGTTTTCGACCGAAGTCCGCGCACATTTTGATAGTAGCATTGAAGGGCTTTGTACTTATAGCGATTGTGAACTTTTTCCTTGCTTGTTGCGAAAGCTTTGTCGCCATGGCTTTACACAAATGTCAGTAGCCCAATTAGCTGGGTTTAAAATACAATCAGTAAGAGCTGGAGGTACTGATAACTTAAACGAAGCATAGTTTCCACGGGCCTTAAGGGCTTCAACTCCACATACTTCAGCTCCACAAATCGTTTTAAGATGAGCATTCACTTGGTCGACGGTAGTACCCTCCTTCACGTAGTATAAATGCATATATACTTTCTTCTCCGCAGCACAAAGTAACGTAGCACCTGGTGCGGCGGTACCACGTAGAACATGAGGCAACGATACTCTAGTAGTTAACGAAGGTGGTTGGCACTTGTTTTCTATCCTTTCTCTATTGCTTTTATTAAGCTTACCGTTGGATTCATCGCTATTTTTAAGGTTGGGGGATGGACTCAATCGGACTTTACTTGATTTTAAGGAAGCCCCTGTTATATTAGTTTGTACGGAATTTACAGATTTTTTTGTCTTATTTTTTCGTGCAGTATTGCTAGTTGATGGCCGTTTCGGACTATATTCATAAGGTATAGCAACCTCACTCATACTTTTAGAGGGAGAAGGGTCCTTTTCTGGTGCAGCACTGATTTTAACTGTCTTTTCCAATCTATCTAATCCCTCCGATGGCATGCTAATTTTGCAAAACAATTGGTCTTTAAAGGCAGAAAAGTGTTCAGAGAACAAATTGCTAATTTTTGTCGTTAGGCGCATCTCGAAATCAGCCTGAGCTTTCCTTATTTCGTTCATTATTGATGCCTGCAAAGTATGCAATAGTTCGCTGGTGTTATCGTTTTCATTACTTCCAGAGGCTTGCCGGTGTCGTGCCCCAGTACGTACTGTAACATTATCCGGACTGGTCATGGATATGTCAGGAATAGGGAAGCCACTTGCGATACTCATGTCCTGAATATAGCTTTGGCGAACGGGCGTACGAGAGTTATCACCTTTTGGAATTTTACTGCGACACTCAAAACATACCCAGGATAATTTAAAATCTGATGACAAAGTCATATAGATTTCTTCAGTATAATTAGCACATAATATGTCGAAGCTCTGCTTACACCTGGCGCACGTCATAAAAGCGCAGCCCTCTTTTATCATACCATAGCAGCCCGCGCAGCTTAGTGTTTTCATTCGCGTTGCCATCACTTTGTGGTAAAACTCAATATTGCAGGTAGTAAACACTTGTTAATGCTCTGCGATGGGTTGGCGCACAGCCCCGCTGCGTTGACTCACCGTAGCGAGCGGCGCACGGGTTGTCGTAGGTCAGGTCCACGGCAGTTATTAGTTTTTTTTCAAAACGTTATTGCTTATAGCTTGGCTCGCTTTTGTTCAATCACACCAAAACTTTCACATTTAAAAGGTCCAAACACTGGCTTTAAATATATTTTAAACACAAATAGTAGTAATTCAAAAAAACACTATTTTCATCAAATTTTTGCGGAACAAATCGACACGTATTATCACTTAAAGGCGGCCGAACGGCGTATCCTGATCTGCCTTTACTGTCCTGCCCATGCAGATTTGCCTCATAAACTTGTCCTTTCAATCTCCTTTCGTCCATCCTATCTACATGACCAAACCATTTAAGCATCCCTTTTTTAATTTTCTATTAATAATAATATTTCTTACATTCGCACCAATTAGGCTAGTCCAACGTTATTATAAGATACATGATACCTAGATAGTAAAAAAAAAATAGAAATATATATAAAAATCCATGACTCAGGTACAAATGCTCGTATTCATTACACAAATATTTTGCCCCTTCCGAGACTCGAACCCAGGATCGTCGGTGCGAAAGGCAGAATCGCTACCGTTGCACTAAACAGTCGTCAATGTAATGTAATGTAATAATGTAAGATGCGTCAAAGATGTAAAAATATGTAAAAGTCATATTCATTATCTCGTCTATTAAATACATGACCATGAGCATCAGAAAAATCCTTACGAATAATAAACTAGTCAAAATTTATTCATCCACCATTTATTTCGTGAGTAAGATCGATAAAATACCGGTTTACAATTAACTTCGAATCGAGTTTCAATTATTGTATAGTACAATGGTTTTCATGTGAAATTGTCATTTAAAGAAATTCCACCAGACTGGAACAAGTCGACTCGACATCGGCTGTGTGCCCTTGACCAATGATATTGTTTGGAACATCTCCAAAATGTTGCGTGCGTCTGCCAAACTTTCTCCAAACCGTTACCATGGATACGACGAAAACTTTGACGTGAATCATTCTCATTACAGTCAGAGATGCCATCGCTAAAAACTGTTTTATAATTTGATATATTTTTTGAATATTTCTTAAAATAATTATAATTGAATACAAAAATTCTAGAAAAAATCGACTTGGCTCATAAGTGAAATTTAAGGTGGGAATCGAACCCTCAGCCTTTGGAAGTACGGTCCAATGCTTTCCCGATTGTGCTACCAAGCCTTGTGAACACCCATCGAAATTTTCTAGTACCTTTCTAATTTTACGCTGTAGGCCAGCGTCAATGAGCGTTAAGTTTCAGTTATGCGCAAAAAACCCTGAAAAAGTTGTTTTATTTACAACTTGTATACAATGTGTCCCGTCACCAGTGTCGGAGCCTTTAATGATGTGAGATATGGCATTTTTTATCGACAAATTGCCCCTCAAATTTTGTTTTTCTCTTACGGCCGCCATTTTGTTTTCTTGGTAACCAAGACCTGGGCTCTCATACTAATTCGACCACCACTACTCATGTAAATGTTCTATCAACATTAAAAAGGTGTCATTTGATAGCTAAACATCTATTCACTAAATCATCACTAAATCATCTAAACACAGCTATCATGTTTCAATGGTTATGGAATAAATAATAGAAAAAAATAATTAAAGACTAACAAATAGATTCTTACTTGTGTATTTTTTTATTATTGGCTTTTTGAGAAAAACCATATTTGAAGGGCAATTCTAGATAAAAAATGCCATAATTCACACCATTAAAGGCTCCGACACTGGTGACGCGACACATTGTATATATTTCAAAACTTAAAAAAATTTATACTTCGAAGTTCGGATTGTAAACAATACCCAGCTCATTTTGATGTTAACTTGGCTAGAGTAATCGCGAGTCTTTACCGGCCTTAACCACAAAAGCTGGGGACATTATAAGCTAATGACGTATTTAGGAGAGAAAAGGGTTAAATAAGATCACAAACGGGTGGAAGCTGTACATTATCTCTATTGTAGCTACTTATATCCTTTCGCACCCTTTCTAGATGATAACAACACAATTTCACATTGTTACGCACTTCTCTTTAAAAGCTAGGGCTTCACATAGCTATTATAAATTTTCAATATAAGAATATTCTTGAATCTATAATGTACTCGCCTTTTTGAAATTTAATTTCCTTGAACCCAAATTACTGTTGTTATATATTACTTTGCTGTTTAATTTAAAAGTTTCTAGGCCCAGGGAACCATACGCTGTACATTCTTGGCTTCGTTTATCTACAAAGTTAGCTTTAGGCATAAAGCTGTAAATCTTTAGGAGGTTTTACATGGCCCGCAAAGTTATTTCTTCTCTTCCGTTAAATTGTTATTATGCCATAAACTTCACGTAAGGATATCGGTAATGTGATATATCAAATAGATGCATAAATAAGTATAAATAATACATATTACAGATCACATGCGTTGTTCTCAATTCAAGTAGATAAAGCACTTGTGTTATGGAAATCGAAACAATGATGTACCATCAACACCCAGACCCGAGCCAATTTATAAAAGTTTTTTAGTTCTTACACTCCCGCGCACATTACACATTTATATAAAACAGTTTTTTTATTTATAAAAAAAAATATTTATTCAAATTAGAAGAGTTTGTTTTCCCGCAGATATATATTCATACAAAACCCAGTGTTTTCTACATACGGGGAGTGTCTTTTCTTTCAGCATCGTGTCAGGCGTGTACGCGTCACGGAGGCCTTATATGAAAATCGATTCTCAAGGAGTGAATTCCATTAATATGAAGAAAATTTAGTGATCGAATGACACCGTATACTTTTATTTGAACTTTGGTTTTATTGAAATGAAAACTTCATTAGCATCGTTGTTATTTGAAAGTCGATGAAACGAAAAAGCGACAGTAAAAAGAGACAGACACATAAATTCTTAAGATTTAACGTAGGAGAAAATGAGATGGGAAGCGTTATGTACCTACGTGTGTTAATACGAGTTTGTGTGCGCATGCGTAGTACAAAGCTTGAGAGAAGGCATCACAACAATCGTGGTATTTTGTATACGTGTATTATTTTTGAAGGTTTCACTTCTACCGCGTGGGAATTGCACACATGCTTTTTTTATTTTCTGTGCCTGTTCAAAGACAATCGTTCTGAGAAGTAGTAAAATCCAGTCGTGCATCGGAGTTGAAATTTACACACTTTTTTACTAAATTTAGTAGAAATATACTGTTTATTGACATAGTTCCTTCTCATTTACCAATATTTTGATGGTCGAATAAAGTAGCACGAATCACGCTGAACCCGGAGATATTGCTCTTATATCAGCAAATGGATGTTGCTCGCTGCAGATATTGCAGCGTTGGTTACTGCAGGCGCTTTTGTTGACTTATTGAGAACCAATGAAGTTTTGATTGCTACTGTCTTTATTTAACGAGCATTACGCACATCCATAAGCTTCTTTAGTTTCTTTGTTACTAACAGAATAATAAATTGATTTGATTTGTTATATTATGAAACTAAGTGATGTCTGTTTGTAATAATTATATAAGCTTACGTATTTAAATAGACCACAATTTTTTAGCATGATGAAGTTTGTATTTGTAGGTAACTTAAATAAATAAACGATCATAACGATAGTGCCGATTCAACTACGTGACTTAGGAGTATTAGATTTTGTAATTGATTGATTAATTGTATCATGAACATGAAACGACTACTACAATCTTGCGTTTTAAATCATACGTACTAACTCAATACTTATAAATAGGTGCAACCTATGGTATATACCAAAGAATCGCACTAAGCGTTTTAGTTCCAATTTCGTGATACGTACCGCTATGGAGTGGAACTCTTTGCCTGATTCTGTGTTTCCTGACATTATAGGAATCTTAAAGCCACGAGTGAATAGGTATCTTCTAGGTAGGCGCGTCACATCCTAGATAGCATCGTCGCTTACCATCAGGCGAAAAAGTGGTCGAGCGCTTGCTTATTTAGAGTAAAAAATAAATAAATAAATTGTCTCTGGTACGATAACGCTTGAATTTTAATTTTTATATTACAAGAGAATGCTTCAAATAAGTGGCCTAAAGGCTGCCTCTTGCATTAGCAAAAAAGTCGTGGGTTAGAATCCAATTTTAGGTGATTTTATGAATATGATTTTTATTACTTAAAACTTTGAAAATATAGGAGGCGTAGTTTATGTGCCCGTAAATTTGATATGTATGTATTGAATATTTATTGATTGTTTTATTTAAATAAACATTTTACACTTACAATATTTTTTTTTTATTACAGGTAAGATGCATTGACGAGACGGACATACGTTCGCAGTGAGTAAGAAGAGGATTTTTTTTATCAGAAGTTCGAAAAGTCTGGTTAGGAGTTGAGCCACAGGTTACCCTATAAGATAAAATTTTTAACAATAAAATTTTAGGTACATGCTTTACTTAAAAATCGCCAATTCGTATAGATATTTGCTAAAAAACTTTGCTTTAAAATATTTTTAAAATATCCTTTGTAACTACACGTTATTTTATAAAGATATTCCATATCTTTATCTAAGCTGTTGTAGTAAATTAACAAAAAACTAACATAATACTAATTAACAATTCTGAAATCAAAAACAAGTCTTATAAATATTTTATATAGAATTTTCTTTGCAGTTATATAGTTTCCAAATTAATTACACATAAAGTTACTATATCCTAACAGACGTATTAAGATAAAAGTCGCAATTCCATTTTGTAAAAAACTAATAACAAGATACCAAGGGCGCTATACAGCTAGCTTATATAATAAATGTTGTTATATCATAGGAGATTTCTTTTTCAGGCATATTTTTTTTTATATTTTTAGCATTTTATAATAAACGGACCTTAAAAATAATAAATTTGATAACATTAAATTCGAGATATTGTTAGTTTTAGAGTGTCGATTATATAATTATGACACGCATTGCTGTGACATGAATTAAAATGAAACCTATCCTATGTCAAAAGTCGGAACACATCCCGCAAAATGTAAACAAAAGTAATCAAAATCGGTTAGTAGTTTCGAAGTTCATCGCGATGAAACACTGTGACAGGGATGTTTTATATATATAACTAGCTGACCCAGGCACGTGTTGTTGTGTTATAAATTAAAATAAAACCAATCCTATATTTTAAGTTAGATCAAGTAACAGATAGTTACGAAGTTTGATCAAAATCGGTAAAGTAGTTTAGGAGTCCATCGCGGACAAACGACGTGACACGTAATTTATATATATTAAGAAGATAATGTTTAGTAAATTTTAAAATTCCATAAGAGTGAAAACTTTCGAAAAGCGCGCGCTTTTTGTTTCGATGGGAAATCCCATAGAGCTAACATTTTTTGGCCTAAACTTTTTTATTTGTACAAATTTTATAATTTGGACTCTTTTTTCTGGTCCTAAATGTGTTGATTCGATTCCACGCACAAATTATTAAAAACGGTTGAGAACTCGGGAAGTTATGGCGTAACAGATATTGCGTCATTGAAGTTGATCCAATAAACCTTTTTTGCCCCTAAAACAAACGTCAAGGATAACGGAATGACAGAAGTTATTAAACTGCAATTGCTGACATAATTACTAGTCCAGCACATTCAAAGGGAACTCCAATAAGATAATTAACTTCCGCACCGATTCACGTAAGGACCGTTTCTAAGGCTGTGTTATACTCGATGTTACAAACGTTTTAATTAAAGCCGAACAAATTAAAATCGCTTCACCGTGAAAAGCGCTTTATGTCAGGGGACTGTAAACTTCTGACTTTACACAAAACAATTAACACTTTATACTGAATCAAATAGAATTCAAATAGTAACTACTTCAACATATGTATGTAAATGTACAGGAATTTTTTTTATCATTTATTAGAAAAACAATATAAATCCCATTACACAATAGTGCAGTTTCAATATTACATTACGGACAAACATTTAAATCAGTTTTAAGGTATAAACAATAATGGTCAGCTAATTAAAAACAACAACCAAAAAGTATTAAAAACAATATTTTTTTTGGGTATTAGTAATTAGTATTTTCCTAAATTATTTATATTAATTGCGATATGGTTAAAAAGTACAAGAGATAAAGAGTTATTTTTTTGATATTTCAACTCATTAATTTATAATGAGTATTTTAAATTTTTAATGAAGTGATTACTTCTATCGTATCGATTTCTGATAATTAATATTGGTCATTGTATTCATTATGAATTTTACTTTCAGTTGTGACATTGTAAAGGGTGGATGTGTTTGGTGATTTTTTTAAAACCGGTTGCAGTTATGAAATCACATAATGTGAGTTTAAGTTTACTTTTAAAGTATTATAAATATAAAACGCTAATTTCATAACGTAGGTATTACATCTTATATTTATTAATAAATATTAAAATTATATAAATAAATGATTAATTATTTATATTAAATTAAATATTAGTACACATTTTTTTATATTGAGATTTTCATTTAGTTTAGGGCAAAGGGTACAATGTGCATACAGCCTCGTGTTCCTGATAATGATGAAAGATTTATTAATGATAATACTTTCTACTGCTTTGTTTCATTTACCCATTTTAGTGCACCTTCATAAACAGTTAATAATAATTTTATACGGCAAAAAAAATATCCAAGTAGAAAAACTCCCGCCGAAATTGGTAATATTAAAATTTTATTACAAAAATCGTAGATAACAAGGACATAGTGCTTGGTTTTCATTTTATTTTATTATCTTTATGAAAATCGGAGAGTTAAATGTAGCCATAACCTTTTTTAACACTTATTAACTTAAATAGGTTTATTAAACGTTTGATTTTTGAAATAAATAATACGGTTAGAATACCCAGCATCTATTTTGTGTAAATGTAATTACCCCAGGTTTCCCTGTTTTTCTAATATCAAAACTGACAGTTTCATATGAAACATCTGCATTAAATTATCACTACGCCCACAGAAAGCTTGCCCAAGAAAGATAATGACCTCGCCATGTTGTGTACAATACCACAGATCTAATTTTTTGCGCTCAAATTGACGCGACATTGACATAATTGAAAACAATAAAAAGAGATAGGTGGCGCCAGGAGAGATTTTCAGTTTTAAGCTTTAAATTATTCCTAGTCGCAGAGCCGCCATTACTATATTTTTTTATTATAATTAATATTGTTGAAGGTAGTTAGCGTTCAATATTAGTGGAAAGACACTAGCTCAGTAGATGTTGAAATAAGTTTGTAAATTTTGACGCATCAGTCAGCGTCTCGGTAGCTCAGCGGTCAGAAATGAACGCAGGCTGCACGCACGAAAAAGTGTAACGTTCCGCCTGAGCGGAGCGTGCAAGCGAGAGCGCGGAACAAGCGATAGAGAGGCACGATCAGCCTAAGCGTTCCACTTGTGGCGCATCTATCTCTTTTCCACTTCATGAAGTAAAAAGTTAATGGGGTTTCAATTGTTTATTAGAACAACTTAATGTTAATTTATTGATAAGAAATTTTGTATTATACACCTTTGTATTATACAAAATAATGATAATTTGGTGATAATAATTCAATTCATAAAAGTATGCAATTTTTCATCAATGTTTTCTTATGACGCTATCACGTAAAATTATCGTCCGTAAACTGACTTTACAGACAACCAATACTTTTTCATTTTGCTGGATTTTTTCCTACTTAGGACTTCGGATAAGTTTCATTTTAATTTATAACAACAATAAATTTATAGCGTGCTCGTGTCCGCTAGTTAAATTATAGAAATTCATTAGCCACTATGGATGCTTTTGAATTTAATTATTGGTTGACTGTACACATTATACCTATATGTATTGCGCCATCTTTGTAATTAAGGATAAGATACGAATATAGTGGCGGCACGCAAGTGATCAAACGTTTTGTATTCATCTGCCGCTTTGAAGATTTATCGGTTCGCAGGCGTCTGTCGATGGTAGGGCTGGCAACTTGTTTGAAAATAAAAACGTTGCAAGAAACTTTTACTACAAAAAATGCTCTACTATAAAAAAGTGAAAAAATATAAAAAAAAACCTGTATCCCTTCACTTCTTTATATATTTTTTGTATAGTGGCTGTTTCTCCTTTTCTCACTGAAATCCCAAAAATGTCCTTTAGTGAGAAACACGAAGTATTGCGTTAAAAGTAAAGGGATTGTTGAACTTTTGATGGCCAGTTCCTTTCTTGTGTGAGCTAATACTGGGCCCTAATAATTATATTTGGTTTATATGTATACCATACGCATTTTGAAGTATTTATCTTAAATAGGCAAGCGCCTGACCGCTATTTCGCCTGATGGTAAGCGATAATGCGATCAAGGATGTGACATGCTTGACTAGAAGGTACCTATTTACTCTTGATTTGAAGACTCCTAAATTGTATGTGTAAGGAAACACAGACTCACTCAAGTTCTACTCTTTAGCGGTACGGATCACAAAATGCGAACCTAAATGCTTAGTGCGACTCTTTGTCATATCATCCATATAATGGTGGCGCCCATTTGTAAGTCTGGGGGTCCTATAAAAAAATGGGGAATGCGGAACAAACCTATGAAATTGTTCTGTACACTCTTCGAAATGTATCCTATAAATAACGGATAGGCTAGCCATCTGCCGTCTTCTGAGCGTATTATAAAAAGATTGTACAATATACAACATATTAAATAAAAATAAAATAGGACGCTTTTTTGTGTGGTAGACAACCCTATTGGAAAGGGGTGTTTGTCAAGGGGGGTGGTTCATGTCTAAGTTCATTGTACTGTCTTCGTTCGGTCAGTGGGACGGATTGATTTATTAGGCAATATATATTGATGACATCATGCTGCGGGAACTATTTGACTTTTTTTATCTTTATTTGATTTAAGCTTTTATACGTCACGTACACAAAAACTCGTGTTTCGTACAGTCTGTTTAGTCACCAGGGTCTTTTAAGGCAAAGCAATTTGAGCAATTTTATCGACAAAGTAAACTTAATAAGGCATTCTGTCGTTACTGTTTGAAATGGTGGCTTTTTTTTGTTAGTGTGTTCGGGTCGGTTTGTTTATTTAGATATATCTGCCGAAGTCCATCAGGCTTAATTGACAATAAAAGGTTAATCAAAGACTTCCATTACATCCTTTAAAATATTTACATACATACAAATAATCATAAATTTTTAGGTAGGCAGAGATCACAGAATTCCACTTTCCTCGATCCTGAAATATATCTCTCGCTTCTTCACTTATCATCAGGCCTTTCATACAAGCTCGTCGGTTAAGGGTACTTTTGACCTGGTCTTCTTTCAGGACATCTTCTATTTGGTCCCTGTAAGTTCGCCTTGGTCAGCCTTTACCGACTTGCCCATGCACATTTGCCTCATATACTTGTTTTATCAATCTCCTTTCGTCCACCCTTTCGACATGTCCAAAAAATATATGACCTTTTCAACATTTTTTACCCATCTCAAAAGTGCACAACGCCGCTAAAGAAGTTTTAACTTCAAAAATTAAAGCATCTTTTCTAGTAAAAAATGCTTTGATCTTACCCTTTTCAAAGAACGTCAGTCGTTAACGTCACCTTTGTCAACTCATCTATCAAAATGACATGATGACATCCTCTTTGAAATGAGTTTGTCAATTTTCATAGATAACCATTTGCTCATTACAATCTCTCTGATTTATCTCCACTATAATTCTACCTTGTATAAATTAAAGTAATGGAATAAAAAATAACCATTATTCTATTTATACGGTTACAACAAACCAAATTAAATCACCAAAAAATTTTTCCTCTATGCCCGTGGTAGTCGGCAGTAAAGCAGCATATATACTACTACATATGTAGTGGTCCTTCGGAAAGTAAATATGTCTAAGTCTTCCTGTCCTAAGTCCAAGTGGTGTTTCTCCGGGAAGTAAGTTAATTTAGTTTGCTGTTGACGGCAAGATTAAAAAGGTCTCATATGTTTTAGTATCTACATATCTTTAAATGCTAAAGTATCGAATATATTTTGTCAAAAAAAAAACAACCATTATCACTATTTCACGACTGAGTTAATGATAAACGCTAAATTTTTCACATTACAACCAACTAGTCAAATGAATGAAGTTCAAAGTGAATGGCTAAACAAACATTAAGTATTCGGAACGTGCACGACAGTAGCGCCATCTGCATATGCAACTTTAAGGGGCATATGTCAAAAAATAAATAACAACAGCATGTTTATTTTTATAGATTAGAATGAATAAAATATACTTTAAAACACAATAAATGGTATGTTGAAAGGAATTTGATAAAAACTGTTTATGGAGAAATGGACGTTATTTTAAAAACTGGTTTAGAGAGTGTAAAACACACAATAAGTTTCCAGCCCCAAACTATGCTAAAATGAAATAAAGTGTTGTTACCAGAACATGTTAGGAATGTAGAAGAACTGAGAACTAATGGCAATAGTTATTTAATACGAGCCACCATCATTTGTCAAACATCGGTGACCTCAACACCCTATAAAACAAGTTTAAACGTAAGTACTCTCCTAACCTAAAAACATGACTAAACAGTTAGGTAAAACATAAAATTTGCTCTGACTATTTCTGCTGTTATTTTTGCAGTCTACGATGCAACAACAATAATGACCCATTTTCAAAAATTTCAAAACAACATCGACAAGATTGTTTGTTTCCCTTGCCCGTTTTGTTGCACATTTGTGCCGCGACAAGCGCAGCGATCGTTTTCTTTACCCCTTCCACCCACTTCGCACAGATTCAATAGTCATGCCTTGAAATGGTATTCAATTCATTGCTTATTTCATGAAAAGGTGAAATCTTTTTCCGTATATATTAATCTATTTTATTACCAAACCAAGCTATCGATCGGCGTATCGCGTGACCCAGCCGTTTACATCCGACGATAATCGTCACGTCGCCGTATCGTCGTCGACCCGGGTTCGCCATAATATCCTGCTCGAAGGACCATAAAGTGTTTTATCGCTTTGTCGCAATTAAGCAGCGCATTTCAGCGAAATTCACTTCAAACACATTTCAATGGAGTTTTTGAGAGTTACATGATACTGCGAAACTTTGTAATCTATCATTAACCAATGTGATTAATGTCCTCTCAAGGATACGTTTGGCTGATTCATTCAGTCGACTTTATGTGAGAAGGTAAATAGAAAATTAATATTAAGTTTTTTATAAGAAAGATTCCTTACTTAATATTTGCAGACCGTTAGGTGCAACGGTAGCGATTCTTCCTTTCGCACCGACAGTCCTAGGTTCAAATGATAAATGTGTGATGAATACAAACATTTGTACCTGAGTCATGAGTATTTATATATATTTCTATAAATATAACATATCTATTGTATAATATATGTATGTGTATTCGTTACCCTTGTATCCATAACACAAGCCTTATGGTGCTTACTTTGGGCTAGGCTAATTGGTGTGAAAGTAAGAAATATTATATTATTATATTATATAATACGTACTAATTAATAAAAAAAACAGGTTATATACTGTAATATATTGATCTATTCTTTGAATCTATTACTGCGATGATAAAAGTTTATCAGGAAATGTCTGTCGTAGTGAGTGTTTGGATATCGGCAGCTCTTCAGTCGCTTAACTACGGTAACCCAAGACTAAGGCAGTGACGTCATTGAGGACACTTTCTGAGAGTGGATGAGCTACAGCCATCGGCGTCGCCGGTCTGTGACGTCACGCCTCGAGGTCTTTGCTACGTTGCGACCTTTTCGAATTCAGTTCTTAATTATTTATTAAACAGTTTACTTACTTACAGCTCGCTCAAAATGCCAGCAAGTTTAATACTATTACATAAAATGTTGATAGCAGAATAAAAATGTCCGACACTTACATAATTGACACATTTGTCAGAAACATCTTGTAAAGTGAGTCATAAAAAAATTATTGGGAGGGAGTTCCACTCCTTTGCTGTACGCATTATAAAGGATGTCGAGAAGTGATTTGTGCTACAGGAATAGCAACCAAGAAAGGGTGGTAGCCCGCAGTGCGTCTGGACGTCCGATGGAAAAATGGTGATGACGGTAAGAGCATATACAACTGTTGATCACACTCACCAAAATGTATTCTGTAAAAGACCGACAGACAGGAAACTTTGCGGCGCGGTGAGTTTAAGGTTTAACTGCTCTTCGCCAATTTACTGTCACTAATGAGACTCTCAGCTCTAATGCGCTGAATCGTGTCCAGTGCAGCAAGTTGGTATTTTAATGTTCCGTCCTAGAGGTGGTTGCAATTTTCCATGCAAGATCGGACTTGAGCTTTATAAAGAGTTAAAATCTGTCCCGGCGTAAAATTTCGAGTGGATTTTATTGCAAATATTTCCATACCTTTAGACGGAGCTGATTAGATGATAATTTGGTTTCATGAACGTCGTGCCAACCTTTGGTAGCATGTAGCAAACTTAACAAGGTAACTTAACTTTACTTTACTATTGAAGCGGGTATTTTATGCCCGCCCAAGGTCGCAGTGAGTACGACGTCCTTGCAGAAATTAATTTCGCTCGATGCTCGCTGTTTATGACTTGGGTACGTCGGGACTAAAATAATGTTTGTTCCGAGATTGGTGGTTGCACTCATTTGGCACAAATGTGAGTCACCTAGAAACAAATGCAGCTAAATCCGTTATTTCAAGAAAATCAAATGGGCCAAGGCGAACTTTCAGGGACCAAATTGAGGATGACCTGAAAAAAGGCCAGGTCAAAAGTATCCTTAACCGACGACCTCGTATGAAAAGGCTGGTGAGAATTGGTAAAAAGCTAGAGATGTATGTCGGGATTGTGGTTCCTGGAAATCTGTGATATCTGCCTCCCGGTATTTTTGAATTATAATACATAAGCAGCACCATTATTTAGCACGAAAGTGAATATAACTGTATTTAGTTCTATGCGCATATGAGTAATTTATTCTTTGAAAATTTAATAACCAGAGGCTTTACCATCACTTGTTATCGCGATTCAAATTCCACTGTTGAAGAGAGACGCCACTATAGAGCCTGTATAGCGGTGTCTCACTTTGACAATCGAACTGGCATCGCGCTAAAAGATCATGGTAGGTTTCAGGTTATTGTGTCAAGAAATTAACGCTTGCCATTTCATTGTTGGTTGTAACCGTAGTTATTCCGCTTTCATAATTTCTTAATTTTCTTTGATTTTGATTATTGATCAAACAATATTTAATAATGTAAATTCATATCTGTCAAAAAAGAGAATGAATAATGTATTATAGTTTTATTTATATAGAGTAGAATTCATTGCAAAGACGAGATTTAAAAAAAAAATGTAATTTATTATACGTGTACGCAATGTTGAGTGGTGAGCGTGGGTTCAACGCGTTCAAATCATGATGAACAATGACGTAATTTCAATAAAACGGCGGCAAATCGTGCAATAAAACGTGGCGCCATCTTGCGACGTATTGATTGATTTCTTTTACGGTCCATTTTACGCGCGAATGGGAATATCCCTGCAGACAGTTGTCAACAAATGCGGTGACATTTTACGAGCCCAATCTTGTGATAGGTACATAATTTAGATCTTTTCATTCACATTGTTCTGTTTTTTCTGTTAACGGAATATTTATATACCTACAAAATACTGACCATTGTTATTGTGATGGTAGTAGAATATATTAAATGTATGAGGACCATTGCCTTAGTCATCCTGTGATCGCGGCTCCCGTAAAAAAGTTGAAACGTCAGGATTAAATACAAATTATGCCCAAAAAATCGTAAATAGGTAAGTTGCTACATTTAAATGTGTAATGTGCGCGAAGTAAGAACTGAAATGACATTTCATTGTTTCCACTTGAGTTATCTTTTATTCTGTTTTTTAACTCCTAATTACCCTAATGAGCTAGCATGCAGTTTAGTTATAACATGTGAAACCATCTAACTGGTGCGTAGTTAAAATTTGGATTTTAACAAACTGTATCTTATCTCTGTTTGTTTTCCAAATAAATAAAAGTATATTCTTGAGAAGTATGTAAACTTCATTGTTACAATCCATTTTTAGTGATTTCGCCATTTTTGAGTATTTTTCACACTAGACCAGACTGCTGCGAATCTGATTATTTGCAGAATTTAAGGTACACATTCACAAGACAGCTAAAGTATACTTCGGTTTTATGATTTTTATATATTTTTTTGCTTTTTCAATGCAATCTTATTTGAAAAAATACCTTAATAAAAAGATACTAGAAAAAATCAACTCGGTTCACAAGTAAATTCTCAGGCGAGAATCGAACCCGCAACCTTAGGATGTTCGGTCTAGTGCTCTCCCAATTGAGCTACCGAGCCTTGTGAACACCTGTCAAAATCTTCCAGTACTTTTCTACTTATTGCGATGTATGCCAACGTTGTCCCATCAATGAGAGGAACATCCTCTTTTGTTTGTCTGTATGTTTGCAGTTTTTTTTTTTTGTAGTTTGTATGTAACGGAATCTTCTTACGCGATTTTTAGCCACTTCAAAACGTCAATTAATTTATTAATCAATTCGAGAATTGGCATATTTATCAGAAACCGATGACAATACCATAATTGTTTTTTTTTTAATAATAATTCTATACTTATAAGAATGCTATCCGTTAAAAGATTATTGTACAATAAACGCGAAAGTGTAACAGCTTAATATGACGATAAAATGTGCGATGATATTATGAATGACTGATATTTATTATTAAGATATTATAAGTATTTCATTCAATTACACAAAAATATATGTAAACTATCTGGGCAATTCACAGAAAGATATCACGAAAACTTACTGTTCCTATCGTAAAAAACGTTTTTCAGATATCTTCTAAGAATATATTTCCCATGCAACTGTTACTTTTTCCGGGGAACCTTTTTTCCTATCAAAGGATATTTTGGGTATTACTTTTTTTTTGTTACGGTACAATGCTACACAGATTTCATATTCTTGGAATGAAATATTTTGATGTTTTCATCTCGTTTTGTGTAATTTCTTATTTGGAGCGTGTTAAAAGACATGATTGCTCTGTGTCGTATTACTTTAGATGGAAATAAATAACGGTGATGAATTCATAAGTTTTTCCTTAATGTTTATCATTTTATAGTTGTATTTAGTTTTTATACTTCCACGCACATTACACATTTAAGAAAACAACGTGTTTTCGGATTTTGCGCATCATTTTAAGAGTTAGGAATGTGTCCAATAAAAATATTGTTAAGGTAGTAGAAAATATGCAAAGGAGCGGAACTCCCTTCCTGCATCGGTATTTCCGAGTACTTATAATTCGTCTGTTTTTAAAGCCAGGGTGAATAGGCACCATCTTGGATTCTGTCTTTGCCCCGGGGCTTGATTGGGAACAAGAGTGAACCCATTCTAAATTAAAAAAAAAACCACTGCCGTAGTCATAGATAATGGCTCCTGTAAAGGAGTCGAAACGTCAGAATTAAATATACAACAGTTTTTTTTTTTAATTTTATGGTCGTATTCTTTTCTCTACATATAAATAGTCGATACATTGGTTGCGCTGATTACATTTTTTTTGATAAATCCATATTTATATTAAATTTCATTAATACACAGGTTCGCCAATAAGTCCGTCATATCGCGTTTTACGAAGTGTTTAACCCTAAAGAGGTGAAAGGGGTTGAATGTTTTTATGAAAAATTCTATGCAGTTAAGTTTATATCTAAAAAATTTCAGTTTTTTTTAAACAATAAATTTGTTGCATATTGCATCGGTTATCGCCACCTGATGGCGCTGGTAGAACATAAAGTTATACGTATATCCTTCAGTCGATCGTCAAGAATTGCTATTTGAGAGTAGAGATTATTATTTAGATAAAAAACTCTCTACAAAACAAAACAACGTCTGTCGTAAGCAAAAAAATCCAATGGTCGTTTTCCTTTTGGTTTACTTTTCTTTTAAGCGAAGGTTAAAAAACCCGTACAGCCTTTTTCAGTTACTCTTTCCAAGTTTGATGACAATGAATGCCAAAAAGATCTGTTTTATGAATGATGGATGAGCATTGGATGACCGATAATAAATAAAAATGTCCGCTTTTCCTACTTTTCGCTTGAAGTATGAGTGTTTTTTTTTGTGTTATTCAAAGCTACTGAGTCTACCCCTAGTTTAGGAGTGGGAAACACTATAGGATGCCTTTAAAGTGCAAAAATCGTTTATGGCGGGAACGGGAAACGTTGTTTTGGTTATCTTGATAAATTTTGTGTTGTGGATAAATTAGTATGTAATAATGATGAATTGTTAACCATTAAGTATTTGTGAACATGCACGAGTGTTGGAAAGTAAAACAAAACAGTAAAATATGTTTACACGCTCTCTTACGTTAACGAGTACTTTACAGTAAAACCCTACACTTTTACTGAAACCTAGGGAAAGGAAATATTTCATTATTCATTCATCATCTAGTGATCATCTATCATTTAGAAACGAATTCTCACTATGACTTATCATATGTAATTAAGAAAAGAATTATTGAAGACTAGGCTGTATGCGCTTTGTACCTTTTGCCTTTCCTTATGGGAAAACTTAACAAAAAAGGTAAACTAATTCAAAAACTCTGTGTCGAAACTGCCGTTGAAAGTTTCTTAAAGACTCATTAAAATGTTTCTTCAAGTAATACAACAAAAGAACAAACTCAAAAGAAACAAAGCATCTTGAAACTTAAGTTTGTTAACGCCAGGGTGACTAGACATCTTATAAATCAGGGTCGAATTATGATGACGTTGATTGTTTGAGTTTAATCTTTACCAACTTAAAACTGGCGAAAAAGCTGGTCTGCATTTTTTTTGTTTTTAAAATAAAATAATAATATTTACAAGTTGCATGTCAGATTTTGTAAATATTTTTTTAGACTTCAACACTGCTTTGGTTCTTACATAAAAGAGATCATTTCTAGCCAAAATATTTAGTCGATAGTAAAAGTCATAAATTAAAATTTAACCTTAAGTATATAATTTATGTTTTTTTGTACTGCTTGAGAAAAACTTGTGAGCTGAGTCAATTTTTTCTGGTATTTTTCTATAAAAATAATGTATCTTATATAATTTAATTTAACCCGGCTTTAACAACGAATTGGGAAAGGGTCCGAATTTAGTTGCATTTTAATAAAGTCTTGCTACAAAATGAATGGCCTTTTCAAAAGACAAATCCTTATGGCCTTCATTATTCACCAGAAGTTATTCAATTCAAACTTCGCTAGTTAACTCTTAAATAGGTTTCTTTGGTTCAACTAAATAATTAAGTTAGTATCCAACGCGGGTCGCAACAGATTAACCGAAACTTTTCAACACCTTAATTATTCCGTACGACATCTCTATTTAAATTTAATTGCATTCATAGTTTATAAGTAATTACAAAGCCTGATTTTCGGGTATTTCCGCAAAATGCCAAAAAACATCTGACATTGACACAATTTTTATCATTATAAATAAGACAAAATATTTAATAATGTTATATCCATAACAATGCAAAAAAAGTCGGTTTTTTTTTTTTTTTTTTTTTTTTTTTTTTGCCTGTAAAGTCGGTTTTACGGGCGAAGATTTTACGTGACAACGTCTTTTTCTCGGTAGAATATTTATTGATATGAATATAATTAAATTGCACAATGCGCGCGGCAGACCGATCATAGTTGAGTGGGAGAGAGACGCAAGGCATTCGGCGGGCCTCTCTCTCGTTCGGTGACTCATCGTAACGTTACCGAGCGTTACACTTTTTCATAAGTGACTCCCAGCCGCAACCAATTTATAAGACGTTATCACGTCAAAAGGGAAACTGCTGGTAATTTCGTATAGAAGTATTTAAAAAAATCTTATTGTCGTAACAATTTTTAGTGTAACAAACTATATTTTCAAAGATAAAAATTATATGAAATAAAAATCTGTTCAATACTTACATAACAAACGTTTAATTGTTATTAAGTATTTGTTATAGATAAATAAAAACTAAACCACCAACTAAAATCTAAAATATTTATTTCAGTATCTTAGTCTATTACAGTAGCTGCCTTGTAAGCAAAAGTTATACTTGTGTTACGCAGCACCCCTCTTCCATAGCATAGTTACAATAAACTAATATAAACCACTTTACTCTATAAATACAATTTACAGCACTACTTTGTTTTTTGACGTGATAACGTCTTATAAATTGGTTGCGGCTGGGAGTCACTTATGAAAAAGTGTAACGCTCGGTAACGTTACGATGAGTCACCGAACGAGAGAGAGGCCCGCCGAATGCCTTGCGTCTCTCTCCCACTCAACTATGATCGGTCTGCCGCGCGCATTGTGCAATTTAATTATATTCATATCAATAAATATTCTACCGAGAAAAAGACGTTGTCACGTAAAATCTTCGCCCGTAAAACCGACTTTACAGGCAAAAAAAATTTTTTTTTCATTACATTCATAACCAAATCAAAACACTTAAAATTATTTTTAAGGGAAAATAAAAATATTCCCCATTTATACTAACGTCAATAAGTCGTAACGACTACTTTGCATTTACATGAAGTTACTATATGATAAACTTAATTGGTTTTGTAGCTCAGTTTTAACCTGATTACTAGCTTAACTAATCTCATTACGTGAAATGTAATTGTCAGAATTAGACTTAGCCTTTTAACAAATGAACTCCAACACACCTTGACATAACTGGACATATTTTGACAACCACGCTAGTAAATTCAAGCTTATTAAATTTTAACTGATATTGCTTTCGCTTCACTTATTCATGTCATTTAAATTATTTTATGTAATGGGATCAATTATGTAATGTTATTTTATTTTTAGTAATGAAATGAAATGGAAAAAGGTATAGTGACAAAGATAGAAAAAGGGTTGACAGGTGGTTTCATAAAAATATCTTTAAAATATTCTTCATTGGAGTAGTACCATCTTGAAATTTAGATTGTTTTAACGTATTAGTAAAATTATTTAAAATTGAATTATTTAGAGGTATCTTGCACTAGATTATTTTGGTATCGCGAATTATAATGTCAAGGAGCGTCTCCTATATCCATATAGTAATACTTATATTTTTTACATTTACACCAATTAGCCTTGCCTGTAAGGCTTGTGTTATGGATATTAGGATAACCGATAACCATATACATAGATAAGGTATATTTATAAAAATATAGAATGCGTCCCGTCAGTGTCAGAGTCTTTAACGGTGTGAAAAATGGCATTTTTTATCGACAAATTGCCCCTCAAATTTTGTTTTTCTGGTGACGGGACCACCACCACACGGTGACCACTGGTGACGGGATACATTGTATATAAATACCCATAACACGGGTTTAAATGCTCGTTCAAATAAAAATCTGACCTCCCTGGACTTGGAACCCAGGACTGTCGATGCGAAAGGCGGGATCGCTACCGTTGCGCCAAATGTTTGTTAAGCTTTTTAACAAATTTACATATTTCCAATATAACAGGAAACGATTAAATATTGAGATTTTGAGATTAAATATCGAGAGGCAAGGTGAGGCGCTTGCCATCTTTCTTGATATTTTGAAGACTTTTTATAGGGTGTGGCATGAAGGCCTTATTAGCAAGCAACAATTGTCAGTTTTTGATTAAGAATCGCCAACGATAAATAATCAAACACGTTTAGCTTCTAAACGTCGCTTACTAGTTTCTATGTTTTACCATTTTAAAAGAATACAAATGAAATAAAAATAATAATACAAAAGGAGAGGTGTAAAGAGCGAATCGATTAAGATGAAACAGCCATTAAGTTTATTATTAGTTTTATATAATTTTGGCATTGTATAACTATCTTCATTCTAATACTATCTTCCATATCTATTGATTATTATCAAATATTTGTAAAAATGTTGCTCTCGAATACTAGAGGATGTTCTTCTCATTAATAAGACAACGCTGGTCTACAGCGTAAAAAGTAAAAATGTACTACAAAATTTCGACGGGTGTTCACAAGGCTCGGTAGTATAATTGGGGGAGTATTGGACCGGATATTCAAAGGTTGCGGGTTCTAATACCCTCCCGAGAATTTACTTGTGAGCAGAGTCGGTTTTTTCTGTATTTTGCTATTAAAATAATTTATTACATAAGATATACTATGCAAAAAATATATTAAAATAATAAAAACGATTGTTCGTTGAAAAAGAAATGAAAAAGTTTCCTGTGCCCTTAATTTCTTGTGGGGATATTATTTCGCCCCAACAATGCCGTTATTAACGAGTGTGGGTACGTGGATGTGATCTCGTAAAAAAATCTTCAACAGGCGGTATCGTCGGTTTCATTTCAGAATTCATTGGTACCGCGTAGCGAATTACTTTCCGGGAAATGCTTTAAGAGAAAATTTGACGAGAATTTATTTTGTGGAATGTTCCTGAATTTTATTCTTAAACCTGTTTTATTTCGCTACTAAAATCTGTATCTTTGCATACAATTTTCACATGATTTGCGATGTATACGTTGTATTGTAGAGTGTAAAATGCTTTTCAATTGCAATTAGATTGATAACCGCTTGGTGCAACGGTAGCGGTCCTGGGTTCGAGTCCCGGGTATTTATATATATATTTTTATAAATATACCTTATCTACGTATCATATATGTATGTCATATATATGATTTTTTTGGTTTAACTATTGTTTTGGTAGATATAAGTGTGTAAGAATACTGGATTATTAACCACTAAGTGTCTGTGAACATACATGAGGGTTGACAACTGAAAGAAAATAGCGGGGGTTGTTTTTTTACCGTCCTATATAAGTCTAAATTAATAATTTTTTTTCTACTTATTTATAATATAAAATAATACTTTTGTAATATTATATCGATGGTGTGAATTGCTTTGTTTAGTAATTTAATATCTATTTATCATATATGTTTGTCTATCCGTTAGCCTAGTATCCATAACACAGGCCTTACAGTGCTTATGGCTAGATTAATTGGTGTGATTGTAAGAACGCCTAAAATGGCACGCATGCCATAAAATCTTATTAAAAACAAATATGTATCAGTCATGTCCCCATAATTCAACGATACGAAAGAGAAAGAAAATAAATTATAATAAACCTTGTTGAAAAAAATGACATTACGAGTGAAGTACATAAATAACTTTAGCGTTGGCTCTGTTATTTGTCGCCATATCGCAGACGGGAACCAGAAGGAATAATCGCGGTGGAAGCAACATGCGGATCCGGAAATATTGTTTTTGTAATGGTCGCCATTACTCAAGGCCGCTGCCATTTTGAAATTAGGCGAGTGATTCTGTTCGTGCTTGTAAAACTGGCACAAAGTCAGAAATGCTTTTGTTTACTTAATACGACAGTTGCTGTAAAACAAGGCATTTATCTGTCTAATATAATGCAACTTTATTTAATAATATTTTTGTCACTTACACCAATACCTAGCTCAAAGTAAGCACTGTAAGGCTTTTGTACATACATTAAATGAAGCTCGCATATACCGGGATTTGGGTGACTTTTCGACGTGATAACGTTTTATAAATCGATGAACGCTGGGTGCACGCACGAAAAAGTGTAACGTTCCGCCTGAGCCGATCGTGCAAGCGAGAGCGCGGAATAAACGTTAGAGAGGCACGATAGGCCTAAGCGTTTGACTTGTGGCGCATCTATCTCGCTTCTACTTCATGAAGTGAAAAGTTAATGTGGTTTCCATTGTTTACTACAACAACTTAATAATTTTCAATTAACTCCTGCTTTGTATTATACAAAATAATGATAATTCAGTGATAATAATTCAATTCAATTCATAAAAGTATGCAATTTTTCATTAATGTTTTCTTATGACGCTATCACGTGAAATTATCGTCCGTAAACTGACTTTGCAGAAAAACCAATTTTTTCTCACTTTTTCTGTAGAGATGATGGACCCTAGGGGAACTAATGCAAAGTTATTTTAAAAAGACATAACTGCTCGTCTGTTTGAGGCAACGGGTACCGGAGAAGTGGTAATTTCTTCGCTCAGCGTATAAGCTTGGCCATTCAAAGGGGTAATGCTACCAGTCTTTTGGATATCTTGCCTCGAACAGACGATTAAGTGGAAATATTTTTAGTTCTTACACTTACGCACATTATACATTTAAATAAAACAATGCGGTTTTTTGCGCATAATTTAAATTCAGATTTTATAAAAAAAAAAAATAGTTAAAATTTTAATAGTTTTGGGACGTGCTCGATTAAAATATTGTGAAGATAGTAGAAAACATATGACGGGCATTGCCTTAGTCATCCTGTGATCATCAGCTCAGCAAAAAAGAGCATTGCATATGTATAAATATGTATATATATAAATAATGTATATAAATAAACATAGCTTCTTTATTACATTGACATCATTTTTCAGCATTTGATATTTCATCCAAAGTGTTTCAGCATTGCTATTATTAAACACATAAGCGTAGCCTTAGCACAAATAAGACTGACGTAAGGCCCCGAAGAATGCTTTCATATCCGTCAGTACATGTTAATTTATGGGGTGAACGAGGCGTTCATTAATGGTGAACATTTGTATGACAGCGATGGGAAATGAAGCGTGACTTCATTATGGAGATCGAATTAAGTATGAATGAACATTCACGCGATATTTTTGTTTTACGAGCACACGCATCTTCTGAGTAACTAAGTCATAGAATCACTAATGGTATTTCTAGCGTTAGATGATATACATATATCATTTCAGATGCCAAAGGATAAGTGCTAGAAGTATTTAATAGAATCAGGCTTTCCTTGGCGGAAATCCGTAGCTATTAGTCAAACAAAAATATGTAGTATAAATCAGGGCCGTCTTTAACCTATTGGATGCCCTGGGCATATGAGAATAATGGGGCCCCTATGACCTTGACAGAACACTTTTGTTGTTACTAGAATTAACAATGAAAGTAGATAAATAAGGTTTCAGATTTTTTATTGACAGTCAATAGATGAATAGATAATCTTTAATTTAAATGGGGCGATTCTCACATATTATCTCAGCATGCTGAAATTCGATAGCCTTATTTTGGGCGAGAGTAGAGTAGCTTGGTGCAGGAAAGAGCTAATAAGCAAGTCGATAATATAGTCCCTAATTGAGGTTTGATTAACTCTAATTAAATCAGTTTTTCAGTTATAAATGTCTGTATTGGTTTATTGATCTGGCAGGAAATAGGGGACCCTTATCGATCTCGGGGCCCTGGGCATTTGCCCAGAGTGCCCAGTGGGAAAGATTGGTCTGGTATAAATAAGTAACACTAAGTTACGCTCGGTATTGCACGGTCTAAAAGCTCCTGAGGATGATACGTGTTTTTTAAAAATCAATTCTATTACATGAAATAATATAATTTAAATAACACGAATAGGTGAAGCAGAGGCAAAATTAGTTAATATATAATGAGCGTTCCTGTTACAAGACTACTTAACCCCTTAAAACCCGAGAGCATTATATCATGCGCGCGACAACGATACCTAAAATACACGAGCATTATATAATGCTCTATAGCGCGCAGTCTGATTTAATCCTTATTACGGCTTTGGTAATGGTTCTTTTTGATTGAATGATATTTTTCCCCGAGAGAGAGAGAAATAACGCATTTAACACATAGTTGGGCGTAAAGGGGTGTAACGAGGCGCCATAGCTATATTGGCGACTCGTTGCTTTCATTGCGCTCTTCTCTGGCCATTTCTCATATTTTTCTCTTGGTTTCCTATTTTAAATTTACTGTCTGTCTCTTTTTATTTGTTTTGTTCGAAGTTCATTCTTACCAGAGTCAGCGCGTAGAGTGGTTGACTCACCGATAACAAATTATTTAAATATATTTATAGTGCTGAGCAGTTATAATAAGCTCACAAGTATAATAAGCTCATAAGCATAACTCACAAGTTTTCCTGTATATATTCTGTACCACCAGTTCCTGTTTATAAGTCTATAAGTTTCTTTAAGGCACTATTGTAAGTAGCCCTACCTTTTATAATATATTTTAGTGATAAATGTGAAATTGTTTTTGTATTCAGTGTAATTTACCTTTTTTTATATAATTGTTTCAGTTGTGCCTTAATTCCTTAAATATAAAAACAAGTGACCTTGAGTGCTTTTATTTCTCCGGCTGCACCCCGTCACAGGGGTTAATACCTACATTCGCTGGTATAACGTTTTTGATTGTCTTTCTGACTTCGACCTTATGTCTGCTGGGACAAAGAAAAGAGAAAATAATTTGACCAATAAGAATATCAGTTTGATACTGAAGGTGTCTTGTACCGGACGAAATAGGACAGTATCCATAGGTCCCCGCTATGAGGACGCATTTTATGGGGTCGGGTAATGCCTGCTCCGTAGGGCTGCCACAGGAAAAATATAACATTTATAAAAAAATAAAACTATCGTTAAAACTACCCAAAAGAACCAATGATCTATTCAACGAATTGACAAACGTTTGGTGCAACGGTAGCGATCCTGCCTTTTGCACCGACGGTCATGGGTTTGAGTCCCGGAATAGGCAAATGATTGTGTGATAAATACTAGCATTTGTACATAAGACATGGCATGTATGTATGCCTACCTAGTATCCTTACAGTGCTTAATTTGGGCTAGGCTATTTAGTGTGATTGTCAAAATACTATTATTATTATTAATATAAATAATATATATTATATATTATGTGGTTAAAAAATCCTTAAACGAGTATTAAAAAAACTTACTCCCAGCGCCAAACCTTTTTAGGCACAAACTAAACACCTTTCATCTTTATTTTATAATGGATAATATACATAAATAGTTATCTTATTATTTTACTTATTTCTGAAGACTATTGACCCAGTTAAAATATTCTTATACTGAGAAAATAAAATTTACAATAATTCGGTAAATACAACAACTCTATTTAAGATGACCGCAGCATGCTTCATCAATATTTCAGGTAACATTCACGTGTTGCGTTTCAAGAGCTTCGATAAAATACAATAAAAGAGAGAAAATAAATATATCCCTCCTAAAAGACGGTTTCAAAGCATCGAAAATTTTCCCTAGATCTGTCGTAATATTCTTTCTGATTTATTCCGCAATATGGATAAATAAGTATTGTAAACAACCGTGAAACAAGAAAAAATGATTATATTTACCGTTAAAAACACATAAGGTTTCGAACCTGAGACTTTTGGCGCTACATTCGCACACTGAGAAGGCTTTTAATATTTTAGAAAGTTATAAAAAACAATAACTGTTTATTCATAAAAATGCAGCTACCTTTACAGAGGTCTTAAAGAGTCTTAGTACATATTTGATCTTTATACTACTAAAAGTCTTTTTACTATTAAAGGTTTTATTTGTGTCAAACCTATTTTTAGTTGTTGAGTAGTTACCGCACAGTGCAAAAAAACGAGTGTGCTTTAGACTACACGACTGGAGTAAGAGAAAGAGAAAAAGAAAGTGTGTGCTTGCACCTCTCTCTCTTGCCCCTTCAGTAATATTCGAAACGTAACTCTCTTTCTTTCTATCATCACTAACTTATATCTCTTACTCCCCAAGTCAAGCGTCCGTAAATATGTTTTACTTCAAAAATATTTCACAAAGACAAAATCTAGTTTTTCCGCTTAATCCCACAGTAAGCCACCGTGCCAGCCCTAGGTGTATCCGCACAAATCATATTTGCGAGGCACCCGCAAATGGTCCCGAGGGTCGCTTCAGCCTTGGCCTTATCAGGCTCAGCTCGCATCCTTCACTGTCTTGCCAGATGAAGCCTATGAACAATCCCAATTTTATGTAAATTAATGTCCTTTCATATCACGCAAAAATGTTTTTTATTGCTGTTTATATGAAATATGAACATATTTCGTTTCGGTGCTGTGAGCGCTATTAAAAAATAACATATTTTAATTTAATTAGTTAGCAAACTGTATAGGTATAAGTTGTGACTCACGTAATAAATTGAAGTGAAAAATCATTCGAGTTTATAATTTCAATAAACCTAATTCAAGATCTTCTTTAAAAAGATTGTATGGTAGCAAAAAACCATACATTTACCATGAAATTTGGTATGCGAACTATTCGACAACAACCTCCTTTGTAGAGACTTTTATTTTTTTTGTAAATAATTAAAACAATGATACATTTAAAAACTTATGCCTGGCCAATGATGGACTTATCTCTAAGAAAGATCTCTTCCAGCCTATTTTATTGTGTATAGATCACTTAATTAAGCAGGTGACACAGAGTGCAGAGATATGCAGGTGATGATGATGAAAAAAAACCAATCTTAATGAATTAATTAAATACAAATGAATGCATAGTACACTAAATAGATAATAAATAACTGTATATATAAAATAATATACATACATACATATAGTGTACAATACAAGAACTCGGAATATGCTTAGAATATTAATTTTGTGCGAGAAAGTAATTCTTAGGTTTGAATTTGAAGGAAATGGAGGATAGACAGTTTTGAATGGCTGAAAGAAGTCCGTTCTAGAACAATACAGCTCGGTCAGAGAAGGAATTGTGGAAGAATTTGGTATTAGCTTTAGGTATGTCCAGTGTTTTAATTATTTTGATTACACTGCGGTATTTAAAGATTCGATTCTATTATTCAAATTTCATTCGATTCATTCGATTATTTAAATGAAATTTTAGACAATTAAAAATTAAGCGACCCCCTCTCTCCTAATTTGCTGTGCCCATATAGTTACATAAATTACTGTTTAAGAATCGTATTAAACAAATATTTTGGGAAAGCAGTAAAACATTGAGTATATTGAGAATCCCAAAATGAAGGAACGTACGTACGTGATTATCCTCCCTCGTATTTTGTTTAATGTCCGTCACAGTATTTGGTGATTCTGCCAGACTGAGGAGGTGTGCCGAAATGATTTATTGGGTAACATACCGTGACTTCGTAAGTGATACTATTGAATTATTTTCTCGGTATCGTGATTGATGTATACCAATCCAATTTATTTATTTATTTTCGAGGGAAACTTACATAACTTTATACTTGTACACTACACATATTGAAAACACATATAATAATATTATAACAATGAGTATCTACCTTTTTTTTTATTCTACAGAAATGCTCATGAAACAGTCCAAAGGTGCATATATGGCAACACTGTTTTAATGTCACTTAGGCCTAACTTTAATATGGAGATAATGACAGAGCATCAGCATAATGCACGGCAGAGTGCCGCACACGTTTAACTAAATCGACGTCACATATACGGCGTAGATATATTATAGCTTATGGTGATATATTGCTTGGAAGATGACAGTTTATCTTTGTATCGAATTATTTCTTAATACAAAAATATCTCATCTAAATTATTATTATAGAAAAAAAAACCAATATGTTTTAAATGTCACGCAGGATCCGAACCTATATCATGTCGTGTCACGATGTATGTTCGGGATAAACTCTATAATTAATGGACCGATATTGATCATACTTCGTTACTATCTGTTAGCTGATCTAACTTAAAAGATAGGATGTTTTTCATTTTTGTTTATAATTATAACATAGCAACGCGTGACCGTGTCAGCTTGTACTAAATATATGTATATATATATTTAGTACTTAAATAAAAAAAAAAGATCACTTTACTTGAAAAGTGCGGGATTCTGAGTTATGACAATCGCAGTGGTCGGTTGTTTGGTGCAACGGTAGCGATCCTGCCTTTAGTACCAACGGTCCTGGGTTCGAATCCCGGAAGAGGCAGATGTTTGTGTGATGAATACGAGCATTTGTACCTTTGTCATGGGTATTTATATATATTCTTATTAATATTTCTTATTTATGTATCATATATGTATGTATATCCGTTACCTTAGTTTACATAACACAAGCCTTACAGTGCTTACTTTGAGCTAGGCTAATTGATGTGAATGTTATTTATTTTCCTTTATGAAAAAAAAGTTATTGTTATGTGTTCATATAAATAAAAGATGATTTGATTTAAAGTATTAAAATGATATACATTTGGTTAGATTCGATATTTTTTATCCATTACCAGCCCACGAGTTATATACGCCTTAGGTACAATATTCTATCAGAAAAAGATATACCAAAATAAAGGGAGCCCAGCCGACGGAAGTTAATAACTGAATTTCTCGTCGACAAAACAAGGCCGAAGTCACTAACTGCGCCCCGAAGTCGGTGCTGGATTTTCCTCCTCGAATCTTTCATATAATTATCTGATCGATTTATATTGCTAACATGCCCGTTTTATTATAAATTAGGCCCATCCCGAAACAAGATTTTAGGCTGAAATTGGTGATACCGCGAATTTTGAAATAAATCTACAACCAACAAACGTTATATAGTCTCAAAAAAGTTCAAGATGTAAATAATCTTAATATTTAATACCGTTCTTCTAATTTTACAGACGAAAATAATCCATTTAGTTATCAAAGTTTTCAAATAAGTTTTACATGAACTTTAAATACATAAAAAAAATACATTAAAAGGAATACCAACCGTTAACATACCGAACGTATTTTTATTGCAAAATAGACTTTATTGATATGAAAATAAATAAAATAAATAAATAAAAATAAATAAATGAGCAGTTGTCAAAAGTCTTATCACTACAGTCATGCTAACATAAAAATTGCAACCTCAAAAAAAACAGTGACATTCCAGGAGCGCCGGCAAAAGTGAAAAAAGTCAACCAACGAAATCCGCGCAATTCTTACTTTTTAAAAGTAAAACAGGTTAAGAATAGACTCAAAAAAAATAAATAAGCGGCCAATGTCTTAGAATTTACAAATGAAAACTTATTGGATTATAGTATATATGTTTTCTTTTTATACTGTCCAAAGAGGTTTCGGTAACAGTGTGGCGAGTTTAATGGTTTTTTCCCATCTCAAAAAAAAAGAAGTTTTCATTAAAAAAAACTCGTTTTATAAATGCATATACATTTATCAGTTTTATTTTACCAGTTGTGCGCATCCGTTAAAAGGTGACATGAGGTACGTACGTACAATAAATTTTTATCTCGCGTCGTACGTGACGCGGGTACTGTAATGTGACGTGTCACAGTGACGTCGCGGGTTGTCACCGTGACAAGTATCACGTGGGCAGCCACCCGTTTATTTTATCTGTTGAGTGTTTTTTTCTGGAAAAACGTGAATGTAAAAATGTTTTAGGGAATACGTACCAAAGTGGTATAGGTGGGTAAGCTTCCAAATAACCGTTAAGAATGTTTTAACAGACCGTAAAAACAGCTTATTTTAATAAAATGAAAGGATATCTAAATCTTGTAAATTGTAATTGTATAGCTAAATGCAATAGCTTAGTTTCGATGAAAGTCCAAATTCTTTATTTTGCAGTCATGTTGTAAAAAGATGTTAAAAAATTTAAAAAAGAGGGAAACAAAATAACAGCATTGAATTCCTAGTTGTTCAATTATAAGAAT
Source organism: Calamotropha paludella (assembly GCA_927399485.1). Taxonomy (NCBI): domain Eukaryota; kingdom Metazoa; phylum Arthropoda; class Insecta; order Lepidoptera; family Crambidae; genus Calamotropha; species Calamotropha paludella. Next base: position 1,144,374 of record OV656814.1, on the reverse strand, counting down.
ATATTAATTTCGCCTCAATTTCCAACTTATATATATATATATATATATAATATCAGTTGGGATGAATTAAGAAAAACATTATATATTTTGTATTTTATTCGTCATATCTTAAGGTATATTTTAAAAATTCTTTCTATTTTTGTCGCGGTTCATTACATTTCGTCGGTCAAGAGCTCGAGAGGATTTCGCTTTATTCCATTATCTTCACTTTCGCTTCATTGCGTTCCCCATTAGCTTTGTAAATCCACTCTTATACAATCAAGGTTGCCCTTTAAAACAATTTAAAAAAGGACGAGATTCGCGATTCGTAGGACATTTTGGCACCGTTTCTGATGTAGAAATAAGGGTAAGGCTTAATAGGTGGTTAAAATCTTAAAATATTCAAATAAAAAAAAATGTTAGTTAGAGTTTTTTGCGCATACTTTATATTTAATCCTGACGTTTCGACTCCTTTACAGGAGCCGTGATCACTGAATGACTGAGGCAATGGTCGTCATATATTTTCTACTAGCTTCACAAGTCAGAAACGTGCCCGATTAAAAAGGTAGTAGAAAGTATGTGACGACCATTGCCTTAGTCATCCTGTGATCACGGTTCCTGTAGGAGTCCTGTCGAAACGTCAGAATTAAATATAAATTAAGCGCAGAATAGAAGAAGAGAAGAAGAGAGCTTTATCCAAAGGTTTGAAAATATCCTGGAGCCTAGATTATTTCTTGGGGTGTAGGGTTAAAAAAGACAATATGCAAATTTAACATTCGCTAAATAAGGTCAAGCGATTTTCACGCCGGGACTGTTTTTAACTCTCTGCAAAGCTCAAGTTCGATCTTGCATGGATTATTGCAGCCACGTCTGGGACAGCTAAGCAAGCGCTCCAGTCGACACGAATCAGCGCAGACCTGAGAGGCTTATTAATGACAGCAAATTGGTGAAGAGCAAGCTTCACACCTTAGCTCACCGCCGCAGAGTTGTCTGTCTGTCGGTTTTCTACAAAATATTCTCTGGGAATTTGCATGTGGTCATACCACTGTCTCCCTTCTTTCATCAGACTTCCATCACTGCGGGCTACGACATTTTCTTACCTGTCGCACCAAGCGCTTTTCAACATCTTTCATAATGCGCACAGCAAAGGAGTAGCACTCCCTCCCTGCGTCTGTATTTCTGAGTACTTATAACCCGTTCTTTACAAAGCCAGGGTGAATGACAATAGCATCTTCTAGGTTAGCTCGCTCTATTGTGGATTCTGTCTTAGCCACGCGGCATGATTGGGATCAAGAACAAACGCATTAAAAAAAAAAGTGTTGATCACGAATGAATCGCAAATAGGGTTCCTAGGCCTCTATTATTAGACCACTCTAGCCAGGTTTTCATGCGATGAATACATGCCGTCTCTTTCTCGCGTTACTGTGAATAAAAAGATGACATGCGAATTTCGCATGAGAGCTGGACACGCACGCCTCAAAAATAGGTCCCCTATTCTGCAAGTCACCATATTTATAACGCCCGATTCTGCAACATAACTCCACTTCGAAATTTCGATATCAAACTTCGTTGCAGATTAAATTATGATTTTTGACACTGCCCAAATGCAACTAACATCTCATCTTATGCCATCGGGTCAAAATAGAAACTAACTTTTTTTTATTGACTAGGGTCTGAGTGTTGTGGAACCGTCAGTGTTTCTTAAATTACCATAACATAAGTGCTTTAGCTACTTGAGTTCAGAACAATAGATGTGATGTTGATGTTGTCTTATGTGTGTGGAGAGCGTTTCAGACACCTTAGGTTCTTATAACTCAGCAGACATACACTGGTGTTAAATTTACTTGGGTACGTGTACAGCCAGCAATTATCTCCTGGCTTCTAGCCAACGCGCTCTTTGTTGGTTCTCCTAACATATTTACGACTTACATTGATTAAGGCTAGTTTTAGATTCTAGCTTCCTACCTGGCCAGTCATCAATAATACAAGAAATTGAAGACGCTTCCCATAGAAATACAGCGAAAATCCTAGGTACAGATGGATTCAGAGAAATTTTATTCAGTATTTTGTAAAGAGGTATAATAGATTTTAACATAACTTACTGTACTATATATAATGTTAAGATACTTTTCAAATTTGGTGCTACGGTAGCATTTTGCACCAGCGGTCCTGGGTTCGAGTTCCGGAAGGGGCAGATGTTTGTGTATGAATTTGTACCTGTGTAACGGGTATTTATATATATTTCTATGTTTATTACAAAGATATGTATTATAATGTATGTATATCCGTTACCCCAGTACCTTTAACAAAAGCTTGATCGCCAAGTGCTTACTATGGGCTAAGCTTATTGCTGTGAATTTAAGAAATATTATAATATTATCAAAATTTTCTCTGTGGTTCAAGACTGGGTGGATAAGAAAAATTTACAGTAACAAACAGCATGTGGCCCGGAATACCAATATTTCTGTACCTACTAAAAATACGGCTTTAATGCTAGAGATAAAAATATTTCAGCAACTTTCTTTGACAGAGAATTTATTGCTTATCTCAATTATAAAGATCCTTTTAAAGCTCATATTATGTTAGTAATAATCGTAAAGAATTTTGTGTTATTTTAAAATTATGTACCTATGTTATATCTGACACAAGCTGAATTGGTTCCCTTGTGACACTTTATGGATAATCTACTTAGTAAGTATATGATGGCCTTAGTTTGAGTTTAATTTTTTTGTTGTTCTTCGTTGTATTTAATAATTTTTGTGAAAAAAATGAAATAATAATTAATGTATTATATTAAAATTATTATTTTTTACCGTCAAACTTCTATACATAAAAATAAACTATTTTGTTCAAAGCGAAGATTAAAAATATGGCGGTTGGATTTCCCGCTAAAACTCAAACCCGCGCGGAATATAGCGACTTTTAGATTAGAGAAATAATGTCGGCAATTATCTCTGGTCGTCGCTTGCCAAATGCCAGCTCGGAGTGTTGCCAGTGACACTCGATTTTTCTTACATGGCAAATTTAAGGACGGATCAATTTTAAATATTTCTAACAAGAGATTTTGTAAAAAATATTTGTATATCTTTGTTTGTATTAGATTAATCTGTATATGAGATATATTATTATTTTAAGTTTAACTTCACAATAACATAAAATAAACTTTAAAAAACAGTAAAATAAAATTAAATGATGTTCAGTTAAATTAAAAATAATTTGTCGTTTTTATTTTTAAGACTTTTACACGATTGATTTCTAGTTTTTCAGTCCTTTTTTAAATTGTAAAGATTAACTAAATAATTAATTAACTGAATACAGCAATACTAACTGAAATAACTCCATTTAATAAAATTTGGTTATTGACCCTTTGTATACAAATATTAAAATAAAATAAACTTGATGCTGTCACCTTCAACAATGATGAAGTAAATTTAACGGACAATAAAAATGCAATTTCAAATTTTAGCTAATAAAGTAACGCCCTCTGTCCAATGAATAAATAATAAGTATAACAAAGTGTTACCACCGGCAATAATAACTTTTTTAAGAGCTTCGATATTATATAACTTTTATAATCTATCCTTACAATTATTTGTCTCGGACTTTTTGCCGGGAGCGGAGAGCGTCTCTTTGTGGTTTTGTTTCTCTTGTTAAAATTTGTGTTGTGGTGGATATTAGGCTGTAGTAATTTGTGGATTATTAACCACTAAGTGTTTGAAAATATACAAAAGTGTTGGCAAGTGTAACAAAGCAGCGGGAGTTTTCTTTTCCTGCTCTCTCAAGAAGTCCTCGGGGAGGTTACAGTAAAACCTAGGGAAAGGGATATTCCACTGTTCATTCGTTATTATCAAATTAAGTAAAGAAATTACTCAAGAACTGGCATTTATACTTACTTGACACTAGCTAAATGTACAAATTGTGCAAACCATAGAGAAGGATAAAAATCTAGTCTATGGCAATAATCTATGTAACAATTAGTTGTAAGTTGCAAACATCCCCTTACGGCAGGTAATAAGATAATCGTGTAATAGTAAGCGCTCCATTACTTCCCAGCGGTCTAGGTCCCACCCTTCAGTGAAGCCTTACAGAAGTCAATCGTTCACGGTCACCTTACTTTTATACCTAGGGATATTTTCGCTGAATAACTATAATTTTTTGATAGTGTTTTTACAGAGATGTATGTAACATTAAAAAAAAGTTCTATTAATTTTTTTGGTTTATTTTTGTCTTATTAGTTATTATTTTGTACCAAAACAAAAAATTTAATAATATTATTATATTTAACGATTTTTTTATTATCTCTATATCTTTATATATAAAATTCCGTTTCACAGTGTTTAACCGCAATGAACTCCGAAACTATTCAACCGATTTACTTAGGACATTGGATAGGTTTCATCTTAATTTATAACAGCAACGCGTGCCCTGGTCTGCTAGTTATTATATAAGCTTCGACGATTTAAAGAATGTGACAGTGTACTGTGACAAATCTTATTCATTAATTTAATCGAAGTTAAGTATTTGCATGCCTACATTATAAAGGTCAATAGTGTAGTAATTGAGTATTTGTAAACGAACTAGTATATACTCGTTTAGAGTTTTTAAAGGAATATTTCACATCTTATAGAGATAAGATGTAAAATATGCCTTTAAAATGCAACCAAATTTCCGAGCCCTCAGGTAGGATTCGAATTTACGACTTTCGCTTGTATTAAGGCACCAAAGTAAGCGCTGTAAGGCTTGTGTTATGGATACTAGGGTAACGGATATACATGTATGATACTCAGATATGTAATATTCATAGAAATATATATGAACAGCCCATGTTTGAATGAATGAATTTTTCCTTTGTCCACTAATTATAAAATACTAATACATACTTTTTTCTTTCAGGTATTTATCAATCAGTGCTGACTCACACACATTATGAGGTAAGTCAAAGTCAAATGAATTACTGATAAGGCAGAAATTTCGGTAAAGGAAGATCAGGGGTTTTTAACAAAAGAAACGACGTTGCGTTCGGCTCTTGCCGGTACTGCTCGGTTCTCGTCGGGCCCCGCGTTGTGGGAATTGTACAATTAAAACAGCTTTTCGTTCTGCTGTTCTCGGTGATGTTCGGCTCTCGTCGGGCCAGGAGTCGTGGGAATTGTACATTTGGAACGGATTTTCGTTAGGCTCTTCTCGGCAATGCTCGGCTGTCGTCGGGCCACGCGTCGTGCGAATTGTACTATTGATACGGCTTTTCGTTTGGCTCTTCTCGGTACTGCTGTGTTCTCGTCGGGCCATGCGTTAATAAATTTTTACTACAATTACTTTGTGTACTACTGCGTCCACCACCAGTTCGGGAATTGGGAGGCCCTTCCGAGATCTGGCGAAATAAGCTCGGCCCTGCCCGACCTCCATCTAACTTTTTTTAGGATAAATTATAAATTATGTGCAAAAAACCATAAGTGTGTTATAGTATTTTTCTGTAAAAATGATATCGGTGCGTCCATATTATAGTGCTGTATAACTGTACAGCGATGCGGACGACAGAAATTCCTTACGATTGCTCCGAAAGATAAATAACCCACACTTACAAATGGCGAAGTGCCCTTCGGTGCGCTCCGATTGTGATATTTCAAGTGTTGGTCGCTACATTTTCTTCGATTTTATCTTTAAGGAGATTTGTCAGGCTTACAGTTTGGTGGGAATCGATTTGTGTACCGTTGACAACGAAAAGGGGAGCTCTCTATAAAATGCTTACAGCGCTTTCTTTGAGTGTGAATTCTTATTTATTTCTGCATAGTAAGGAAAACCTGTCTTATGTCCACGGGTACTATTTTTAGGACCTTCTATATGTGTATTTTACCTGTCAAAAGCACTAACGCATATATCTTTCTTTCCTTATTTGTGGCTTGCACGATTTTTGCATTAGCCAGTGTCAAACTAGGCGATGCAGTCGCTGAGCATAAAGCTTCGCTAGCACCATATATATGAGCGGAGCGTAATATTTAAAAAACATTTTTAGTAAAATTTAAAAATTTCATAAGAATGAAAACTTTAAAAAAGCGCCCGATTTTTGTATGTGGGAAATCCCATATAGCTAACTTTTTTATTTTTCTGAATTTCAAAATTCGGACTCCGTCTCAATCTGGTCCATTTAGGACCAATTAGTTGGTTCGATTCCACACAAAAAATATTAAAATCGGTTAAGAACTCTGGAAGTTATGGCGTAACAGACATTGCGCCATTGAAGCTGATCCATGGGAGCTTCGCTCGCTCCGCTCCAATAAGTATAATTGCCAGTTATTGAGTTATTTCTTTTTTAATTTCATGATGATGACTGAACAGTAAAATATATTTCCCCCCCTAGGTTTCCGTAAAATATGTGAGGTTTTACTGAAACCTCCCCGTGGACTTCTTGAGAGAGCAGGAAAAGACTACTTCCGCTGCCTTGTTACACTTGCCAACACTTTTGTATGTTCACAAACACTTAGTGGTTAATAATCCATCATTATTACACATTAATATCCACAAAATCACAAATTTTAACTAGAGAAACAAAACCACCAACGTGACGCTCCCGCCAAAAAGTCCCCATATAATATAGAACTGTTTTAATTTTCTATACGAATTGTCAGCAGTTTCTATACAAATAACACCTTGCAAGTGTTATTTCTGCCAGCATCAAGTTTTATGACCAGAATTGTTGATAAATGCTGATTTATGATCAAAGGAGAATGAATGGAAAATTTGATTCCGTTACCTCAGTAGGTTTCAGTAAAAGTATACCCATTCATGTATTATTGTGTTTACAATAAAGAAACTCTATTTGTTCAAAATACCTTAAATTCAGTCAGAATGATTTCTAAAAAGAAAGGGTAATTTTTGCTAGAAATTGCTAGAAAAATAACAAATGTCTGACAATGGATGAAGATGAAATAGCTATTAAAATAATTTTTACACCTTTTACAACCTTTGGATGTTCGGTCCACTGCTCACCGGACATCAGAAGGTTACGGGTTCGAGTCACGCCTGATTTTGACGTTGTTTTTATTTATTTTGATATTCTATACTATTTATGTTAGACTGTTGAGCGACGAGCTCGTATGAAGAGTCTGTTGAGAGTTGAAGAAGCGGTGTATGTTAGGATCGGGGAAAGTGGAAATCTGCGATCACCACCAACTCCTTTAAAGGGAAAAAGCAATCACGCCTTTTGTATGTATTTTATTTAATTTTATATATATTTTTAAATAAGACAACGGCTCTTGTAAAGGTGTCGAAACGTAACGATTAAATATAAAGTATGTGCTAATATCCTTTAAAAAGTTGTTTCATTTAAATGTGTAATGTGGACGGAAGTGTAAGAATTAAATATTAATTTTATAGATACTACTAGAGACAAAATTCTTTAAATTTTTTCTATTATTAAAAATTTTTCCGCTAGCGCCATTTAGCGTCCGGTAGACGAACTACTTGCGGTTAACGCGTTGCTATGGTAACGCATATACAATGGAAAAAGAGCCGGGAAAAGAGCGGACAGACAAACAACAAATTTGTGATCTTAGATTATAGATTTTATTGTAATTGGATTGCATTGTATTGTATTATAAATTGTTTATGTGCCATTTAATTTGAATTGTATCTATTTATTTAGAATCCGAAATAAATGATATATTGATACAAACAATGATTGTTTTTATAAACGCAGCTTATTTCAAATAGAACGAACATTGAATCGGTGATGGATAGCCGTTTCGTGCAGGCACGCGTAGGGTTGTCAGCTATTAGCACCAAAAAGCCGAACAGACAAGTCAGTTTAGTCGGACATTTGTGTAAAAAAACAGTAAACACTCAAGTGTAAAGGTTAAGTGTCTTCATATAACTCGGATTTTTAAAAAAGTAAAACAAGGGTTTTTTTTATAAGCGCAAAATCTTCTTGGATTTTAATGAAACAATAATAAAATCTAAGTCTACTTTTTATTAATAATTCAATATTCATTACAATATTAATTTTAATGATTACAATAATTGCAAATCAACATACAAAAACATCAGTGCCGTCTAGAGACGCCCGAGAGAAGCGAAGCCAGCCACGCAGACTGATATGTGTGAAAGCGAGACAGAATGCCACGAACACTAAGGCAGCGGCGCCTATGTATATCAGGTAACGGTCTGACCCTCTTGTGTAACGGTCTGACCCTCTTGTGTAACGGTGAAATCTGACGCTTAGCACGGATAGAGTGGCCGCGCGGCGAATGCCCCGAACGTTCATACGTATATAAGCTTCGCTTCAAAAAAACGGTCAAATATCAAAAGCCTAATAAAAGCCGGACAGGCCGGATACCGTCTAATTTGGCCGCACACGCAAACAAAATGCCTGACTTTGAAATGAAATAAAATATCGCATATATATACAATTTTTTACCTTTCACCCATTCAGGACGTCTTTTAACTGACAAGAAGAATAGGCGCAAGAAACTCTTCAGCTTTAACAGAATTAATGACATTTACAATATTATACGTCGTCACCATACATATTCCACAAAAACATAATAATTTTATAGTCACAATAATAGTAGTGTTATGGTTTCATTACTTCGTTGATTAAAACAAATTCAACAAGTTTCCGTTTTAAGAAAGTATCCTTAAATATTGCAATAATATACAGGGAATAAACAACAGTGTCCAGCTTCATTCGGACGCCTGGCAACTCTGGGCACACATATGCAATGCGGGCCACCAATCACGTTGTCAAACCACGTCCCACTGACCCAGTTGTGGGCTCCTGCCTCCTCGCTAAGGAGCAAGTAATTAACTCTCCGCTTTGGGTATTTGCCAATTTGAAATTATGCCATTTTGGAAATGTTACATTGCCATTCACTAATTGGTTTGGCATGAAAATTTTCTTATCTGAATGGCTGCTTTGTTAACTGTTACTGTTCATATGTTACAAAAGATGGCGTTGTGTCTTTATCAATCACGCATTTGTTTCGTTTTGTTTTTTATATAAGTAGTTTTGTTGTCTTAGATATAACCCTGTTACCTCGAGGAGGTCGCTTAGATGAAGCCTATACAGCCTTCCTAGGCTGTTCTAGGTGGTGTTCAGTCAGTACGAGTCCGACATAACTTCAAAGCCTGGCCAGAGTATCCATAGAGGATTCACTACCTCCCTACCCCGCGTCCGGAGGTTGCCCGAGTTGCTAGGGACGCAAAAAATAAAGAAAAAGATGTAACCCCTTCGAGTTAAAAATAGAGTCAGTAGATTCGTCTCCCAAATTTGGTCGTTTTATTTCACTCATTGGTCTGGTTGAGCTTAGGACAGACGTACAGTTAGTTAATCCTCGTTAAAAAACAGAAAACGCTAAACATTGTAAGATCAAATGTTTATTCTGTTTTATTTTTGTATTGTAGTATGTCGAGTGTGTTTTCCCTAGTATTTCTTAAGTTGATGATAACGCCATCTCTACATGTTTAGGGTACCAACCTACAACATCAAATTTAATTTTGTATCGAACAATCGATAAAGAAGAAACAGCTATAATTATGATTGTTTGGTTATATGATTTTATGTAATTATTTTTTTGGATATAAAAATTAAATTAATATAAATGCCAAAATATAGTCATACGCCGAAGACACTGTGGTTGTCATGGGAAACAGTAAAGATGAGCGCAAAAGCAGGAATGATTTGACGACCGTTTGGTGCAACGGTAGCGATTTTGCTTTTCGCACCGATGGTCCTGGGTTCGAATCCCGGAAGGGGCTGATGTTTGTGTGATGAATACGAGCCTTTGTACCTGAGGCATGGGTATTTATATATATTTCTATTAATATTACATATTTATGTATAATATATGTATGTTTATCCATTACCCTAGCAACAAGCCTTACAGTGCTTACTTTGGGCTAGTCTAATTCGTGTGAATGTAAAAAATATGATGATAATTATAATTGCTTAAATATCTTCGTAGTTAACAGTCATTCATTCAATTATGTTTAGCATAAATGACTCAAATCAACCCACTGACCATTTTAGACTTAGATTTTTTTCTTGTATGTAATAATTTTTTTTAAACAAAAAATACCAGAAGGGAAATACTTAAATAACAAAAGATATAATAATGGAAAACCTTTTGGTGTGATAGATTTTCAATCCCTATTTTTACGGACAGCGAATCTATGGCAGAAGTATTTCGTCTCCTTTTTAAATAAAAAAAAAAAAATTTTTTTTTATTCAATTTAAGTTCTGTTTACCGCGCCGGTTTATCGAAAACTTTACTGTGACCTATAGAATAAAGTTTATTGTAGGAACACTATCTTGATCTATTAATAAAAGTTTGGACATAAAAAAGTATTTCTAAGGTTGGATGTAATTTATGTCGTTATTCTATTCCTAACTTCGTGTGAAAGCTTACCTTTTTTGGCTAATGTAATTTATGTCTTGAAAATTCAATTCAAATATTTTATTTCAGTAACTTAGTTTATTACAAATATCTGAAGTGGGAACTCCCCAAAACAATCGCCTGTGGTAGGAAGAACTGCTCTTTTAAAAATCAGTTACATAGCCAACTAAATTACTACTGTTAAACACTAAACAAGCAAGTAATATAATGCTTTAATTAAATATATTTATCTTTTCTTACTGCTAATATGTGTGCAGTGTGTGTATGTTTTGTGTGTGTCAATGACTCATTAAATGAAAAGAATCTAAAATAATTATTATTTTGACTGCGGTGAGAGCTTATAGGTTAAGTCGGGTCCTGGGTTAAATCCAGGGTTCGACCCTCGCCGATGTACTATGGTCGTGGATGCACACATGCTTTTAGCTTACCACGAGGGGTTAGTTTATTTTATTTCTTTTTTCGTACTTAGCCTCCTGATTGGGCCTTTTCAGGCTGTTGTCCGAGAGTGTTGTTGGCGATTGGAGATCTCTAATCACCACGAGGAGTTAACGGAAACATTAATAATATTTTTGACACATTATTATTTGCATATACTTCGGAAAATTAAAAAAATAGTGGATTGACGACCTGGTGAAGGTCGTGGGAAACACCTGGATGCGGGCAGAGCAGGACCGGTCATTGTGAAGATTCTGGGGAGGTTTTTTGTAAAGCAGTGAACGACATTTGGCTGAGACGAGACGAGGAAAAAATAAAATATATACATACTAAAAAATGTATCTATCTATATATAAAATTACAGGGTTTGCCCGCGATGAACTCTTAAACTACTCAACAAATTTAGTTGATTTTTTTTTCATTTTGCTGGGTTTATTCTGACTTAGGACATAGGATAGGTTTCATTGTAGCCAGGTCAGCTAGTATTGAAACAAAATCAGATAAATTAAACCGTTATCGGTTAATATGAGATATAAATATGATATGTCACAATCACAAGAAAACGAAATTACTTCCACTCAAATAAATATCATAAACTCCATTTAACATTAATAACATTTCCACATAAATACACCGTAATTCGATGTAAAAATAATTTTTCTGCTTAGTACACTGCTACATAACGTTACGTTTTACGAATTTATTATGCTTGAAATGAATAAATCTACTCGGGATGTTGGTCATACATATTTATTTTCGTGAAAACGATGCTTCGCCTCGTATTGAATGAATTAGATAACGATGTATCTGGTTGCCATAAAGGGTGGCCACACATGGCGCCGGTTATCGCATAGAATTTTTTTATGACAAAGATTTGTCCTAATAAATTTGTGGGAAGTAACAAGTTTTGGGAATATGCAATGCGGGCTACCACCATTTTTTCTTGGTTGCTATTCCTACCTGTCGCTAAAAGCGTTTCTCAGCATCTTTTATAATGCGTACAGCAAAGGAGTGGAATTCCCTCCCTGCGTCTGTATTTGCGAGTACTTATAGCCCTTCCGTTTTCAAAGCCAGGGTGAATAGGCACCTTCTTGGTTAGCTCGTTCCATCGTGGATCCTATCTTGATTAGGATTGATTAGGATCAAGAGCGAACCTATTCAAAATATTTCTAATATAAATTGACTCAAAATATTCAAAATATTGAGTATTGACATATAACAAAGCTTATATAGTATAGTGCTTCTATCTTTTATACAATGCCAGTAATTACGATAAAGTTGTTAATAACTAAATACAGAAGCAATCAAAAGGGCCGACCAGCTCAGCTCGTAGCCTCTGAGCCACAACGGTGATTTTAAGCTTGCCACTGGTGATAAATTTGAATAAAATAGACACACACAGTTAAAAAAATATTATTTATTAATTAATATGTTTATAAATTAGTAATGCAAGTGGGAAAATAAGCGTTTATACACCTGCATATCTATATACTGTTCTGAACTGTTTAACCTAATACTAGAAATAAATTATTATTTACGTTCAATTAAAAAGTAAAAAAAGTAAAAAAAAATAAAGTAAAATAAAGAAAATAATTTCAATTCTCAGGCGTGAGAATTTACTTATGAGCCGAAGTTATATTTTCTAGTATTTTTTAATAAAATAATTTATCATATAACATTGAAAAATGAAAAAAATATTTTTATATCATGAAGCTTCCTAGCTACTATGAAAACAGTATCATTCAACTCTGTCCTTATCAGAAGTGTTGCCAGTTGATTTTTTTATTTTCCTTAGTATCAAATTAATAAAAATAAGTACTTCATATTTTGTGATTTCGTTATACTTTTGACCCGTGTCTGTTTTATAATTTACTATCTCACGTTGTATTATAATATTCGATATTCTTTATATTTATCTGAATGGATTCTTTGACCAGTTTATCATTCTATGCTTTAAAGCTATGTATGTAAGAAATTGATAGATTTGAAATTTGTGATTACACTGATTTCTGGATAGCATAAAAAAGTAGAAGAAATAAGAGACGCCCTGTAAAAAACAGGTCGGGTAAAAACCGACCGGCTTGTATGAAAGGTATAATGAGAGTTGAAGAAGTGAGATATGTATGTCAGGATCTTATAAAGTAACAATCTGTGATCTCTGCTTGATGAAAAAGGCTTGATTATATGTATGCAAAATAACAATTACTTATTAGGACAGCAACGCCCCGTGTATCGTCAGCCTAAGGTAAAAGCCAAAGAATTGCCATGTCACTCCTGTCTGGGAAATTGTGTGGAATAAATAAAACTCATCTTTTGTGGGTTTGTGGAGTGATACGCAGGAAGGTGGCCATTCAGGCATGTGTTGAGGCTTTCTTAGTGAAAAGGCGAGCAGAATCGATGAATAAGCCTGTTTATTTATCAAAATTTCGTAGAATCTTAATCCAAAATAATTTGTTCAGTTAACGTTTTACACACATGAAATAAATGTTTTTAAATAACTTATAAGTATTTATATTTTTTTTTTATATATTTTATGCATTTTCAATGCGATCTTATAAGATAAATTATTATAATAGAAAAATACTAGAAAATATTCGTTTCCCGCCTGAGATTCACTTGTGACCCGAGTCGATTTTTTCTAGTATTTTTCTATTATAATAATTTATCTTATAAGATCGCATTGAAAATGCATAAAATATATAAAAAAAAAAATATAAATCTAACATGGCTGTTTCATCTTAATCGATTGACCAAACATTTGTAAAAATGTTTCTTTCGAATACGAGAGGATGTTCCTCTCATTGATGAAACAACGCTGGCCTACGGCGTAAAATCAGGAATGTACTAGAAAATTTCGACGAGTGTTCGCAAGGCTCGGTAGCTCAATTGGGAGAGCATTGGACCGGATTTCCAAAGGTTGCGGGTTCGTTTCCCGCCTGAGATTCACTTGTGACCCGAGTCGATTTTTACTAGTATTTTTCTATTATAATAACTTATAAGTAATCAAATAAATAATAGAATTGTTCTAAATCCAAGACGGTTTGACGATAGTAGAAAATATATCAAAATTGCACTGCGCCTTCCTGAACACTATCCATCGACAAAGTCTGTATATTTAATAAAAAAACACTATTTCATCTAATTGCAGCGCTTGTGATAAAATAGATGTATAACATATGCTAATCGACTGTGTCAAGAACAGGGCCGAAAGGAGTCACTGTTTGAGGAGTTTCATCTACATAAATAATAAATATTCGAAATGTAAGTTTGAAACAAAACATCTTGGCAGAACAAAAGTTCTACTGAAACTGACCGAACAGTGATTCCTTTTCGTTTATATAACATTTTTTTTATTCTAATTTTAAGGCATTTCTGATTCAGAAGATACGGTGAAATTGACGTATTGATGTGAATAAAAGCCCCAAATCAATAAGAAAAAAAAAAAACAAGTTGCTAAAGTATTTGAGTCAACAACGCCACGAAATACAATACTGAGTCCGCTGTTGTACTCTTTTTTATCATTTAGATTTATGGTTTTTATATATTATTTGCATTTTTCAATGCTATGTTATATGAAAAATTATTGTTATAGAAATAAATATACTAGAATAAAATCGACTCGGCACACAAGTAAATTCTCAAGCGGGAAACGAAACCACAACCCTTGGATGTCCGATCCAATTGTGAAATATAAAAATATTGTGAAGGTAGTAGAAAACATATGACAACCATTACCTTGGAGTCGAATCGTCAGGATTAAATATAAAATAAATTATGCGTAAAATCCTTAAAAAACTTGTTTTATTCAAATAACCACAAACTTTTATTTTACGTTTTTATTTAAAACTAATGAAAAATAAGATTTCTTACGGAATTCACGTTTAAAATATACTCTATCTCCAAATGATAAAATGATTTTTCCTACAAACTTTGTCAACTGCAATCCTCTTTTGCAGTGGATTGACATTTAAATCGTTTGTAGAGGGTGAAAAGACTCATTTTATCCAGTTTTATTGCTTCAGACTGCAACTATTCAGGTTTGCAGCGATTCATTGCAAAGTTGTTGAGCGTTCTGATTGCTATCTGAATCGGAATTCCGTTAATGGAATGAAAACATTCGAGTCAGTCGTCGATAACAGTTTAAAAGTGGGCCAAGTGGTTGGTTGGTTTACTATTATTATCATAAACGTAATTTGAAATTGATATCTAGCTAAACTACTACTTAAATCTGTTGGTTTTCTCTGATACAATAAATATTCGTTTATATCACAGATAAACCAATTCTGTCTGTATGTTTTTCTATAAGTAAAGAACGAGTCGACCGATTTAGATGAAATTTGGTATATGGTAAGAACATGTGATTGCGCAAATGATAGCCTATTTATATATTATAGCCTATTCGTAAAAACCTAACTAATATTATAAATACGAAAGTAAGTTTGTTACACTAAATCGATCATCATGAAATTTTGCAGGGGTACAGAAAAGTATATAGAGTTACATATACATTTTGATAAAAAATAAATAAATTTATAAATCTATTTATTCCAACAACTTATTTTACATATTTGAATTAAAAATGATTTAATGTTATTATACATTATCAAATTAAAAAGTTTTCACTTATTATGTATTCTCAAGGAATGGTTACCGTCGTACCAAGCAACGACCGCTTGGTGCAACGGTATCGAACCTGTCTTTCAACCATGCATTCGCTTCCCGAAAGGGGTAGATTTTGTGTGTTGAATACGAGCATTAATGCCTGACACATGGGTTTTGATATATTATATATAAAAATATTACATATGTATGTATAATTACTTGCCTATCCGTTATCCTAGTATCCATAACACAAGCCTTACAGTGCATACTTTAAGCTAATTGGTATAAATGTCAGAAACATTATTTTTAAATGTTTCAGTTAACAAGCAAAACTTGTCAAAAACAACAAAAAGTAGAGTTACAATAAAACGTCATTTTAAATACTTCTTTGAACCTATATTTATAGAACACAAATCAAAACTATAGGTGCATGAAAGATGGAATGAGAACAGGGAATAACTTGTGTTATAAATGCAACATGCATCTGGGTTAAACTGCAACACCGGAAACTATGACAGGTGGACAGACGCTACATTTGCATCGGAACATTTATAGAAACCAGTTGCATCTTATAATACCGTCTACATATTAAACTAGATGTCTAAGAAGATCTTAAACAAATAGTTACACTTAAAACTAAAATACTAGGCGATGCAGTCACTAAGCATAAAGCTTCGCTAGCACCATATATTGGAGCGGAGCGTAACACTAAAAATAAAATAAAAAAGAAATTTAATAATGTTTAGTAAATTTTAAAATTCCATAAGAATGAAAACTTTCAAAAACCGCGCGCTTTTTGTTTAAATGGGAAATCCCATAGAACCAATGCTTTTTGGTAATAACTTTTTTATTTTTGTGAATTTCCACATTCGGATCCTAAATGTGTTGATTCGATTCCACACAAAAAATATTAAAATGGGTTAAGAACTCGGGAAGTTATGGCGTAACAGACATTGCGTTATTGAAGCTGATCCATGGGAGCTCCGCTCGCTTCGCTCGCTCCACTCCAATTATGTTAATTTTTGTTATCCTAATTTTACTAGGTCGATGCAATTGGAGCGGAGCGTTGTACTCAAAAATTCAATAATCTTGAGTAAATTTTAAAATTCCATTTCAATTCCATCCAAAACTAAAAAGAAACTAGAAAAGGTGATAACCAACCTCACCGCTGCTGAAAAAGGTGCTGAAAAGGCTGGCAGTTTCTTCGCTGGATAGCTATACTTAAACGTTGGCTGAAGAAGCTGCCAGATCTTTTGTCCACAGTTGCTTTTATTAAACGGACGTTAAAAAGAATTATGTATCTTTACGGTACAGTAGGTCGCATAATAAAAGTTACAATTATTGCGATTAAGTGACCCTTTTTGTTTTTAATTATGCTCTATGTTTTCGTAATTCATTAGGCAGAATATTTTTTTCCTTTGACTCGTCAGCGAGTCAGTTTGAAAAGGAAATGACAATACAATTTTGACTGATTCTCAAAGTGAGAAAGGCACAAAATTATTCTGCCCGATTAAAAGTAAGGTAAAAAAAAAACGGACCTCATTGTTTTTTTTATATGTTTAGATGATTTCCTAAAAATCGGAGGTAAAAAAGGTAAATTATGTTAAAACCCTTATTAGCATTTTCATATTAATTTCCATATATATTGAAATATTTCTTTATCAGTAAACGTTATATAGAGAAACTGAAAATTCTTTTCTTCAGTATATAACCAGCTAATATATTACCATTATAAACCGAAAGATTGGCGCATTTTATATTTTTTCTGGAAATTCTAAACGTGACTAGACTGTTCTCCTAACAATCAATAGTCTTCTCTAAAAGCACTTTTTTGAACTGAAAAGCGACTCTGCCGTCCTTCTAGGGATTAGCCGGCTACGGGCCGGATGTGAAAAATCCGACGGATAAAGCCAGCGTAGGTATTCTAAGCTAACACACGTTTTTTTCTATTTTCAAGATAATTTAGCCTTTTACGTTACTATTCGTGACTTATATTGAAATACATGGAAGTCAATAAAATAAAAAACTTCTATGTATATAGCAGAATAATGATAACTTTTTTGTTTTTTATCACGTCTGATAGTAAACCATGACGCCATCTAGGATGTACAGCGCTTGCCTAGAAAATATCTTTCACTCGTAACTTAAAAACTCCTAAATTGTATTTATCAGGAAACAGACTTAGACGAAGAGTTTTACTCTTTAGCGATATGGATCACAAAGTTGGAACCAAAACGCTTAGCCTGCATCTTTGGTATATCAACCATGTAACCGTGGCGCCTCTTTGTAAGTCTAGTTATCCGATAAAATCACGCACGTGATGAGATACGTATTTGCAGCGTTTTAGTTTTGATGATAGGGAATCAGTTTCCTAAATGTATAAAGGGTGTCCCAGAAGTAAAGAGACTTTTCTCAAAATCGAAATGGCCACTAAAAAGTTTTCGAAAAAAAATTAATGGTTGTCATGGTAACCTCAGATAACTTACCTGTCAAAATAGGCGGGATTTAAATAATCTTTGCATTGTTTTGAAAATGAATCGAGCGGAACAAGAGTTGTTTTCAATGAGAGTTATTCAATACTATTTGTGTCATGGCAAATTTGAGGCAGTACGTCATTTTGTTCAAGAGGGAGCTAGAAGAACTAGTATTTACAGAATAATAAAACGTTACGAAGAAACGGGAGAGACTAATTTCAAAAAGATTCCGGGAAGACCACGTACAGTATCTACCTTTACAAATATAAGCAAAGTGAAAAAGCTTTTTGAACAGGCATGTTCAACATCGGTGAGAGTTGCGGCGAATAAATTAAAAATTTCTAAGTCCAGTGTATCTAGAATAAAATGTAAAGATATAGGCTTGAAAGCTTTTGTAAAATTAGCCGCCCCCAAATATGTTAAAGACCAGGAGGCGCGTGCCAAGCGAGGGTGCCGTAAAATTTATGAAAAAACTTTAAAAAAAAATCTGATTATTGATGATGAGACCTACGTACCGGTTGAGCCAAGCAATGTTCCTGGGAAACAATATTTCCACGCTACCAGTCGTGACGTTGTTAATTATAGTGAAAAAATTGTACCAAAGGCCAAGTTTTTAAAAAAATACCTTGTTTGGCAAGCTATAGATGAAAATGGTAATGTTTCCGAACCCTATTATCATACAGGTTCTATGAACTCCCAGATTTACCTTAGAGAGTGCATTATCAAACGTCTAGTACCTTTCATAGACAAGTATTATCAGAGAGAAGATGTTTTGTTTTGGCCGGATTTAGCTTAATGCTATTATGAGTCTAAAGTTATTCAGTATTTACAGACTTCAGGTGTTGAATTCATAACCAAACAAAACAACGCCCCGAATGTTCCTCAAGCTCGAGGTATTGAAATGTTTTGGACTCTGTGTAAAAAAGAGTATAAAAAGTATACAGATATACCACAAACGTTAACATCTTTTAAACACCGATGGACTAGATTGGCTAAAAGAGTAGCTGCTACATCTGGAAAAGTAGTCATGAGGCGTGCTGCTATTAATATGAGAAAAATAGGATACAAAGGTATCGCAGGAGCAAGATATAGATATAAAAAATAAATTTGTTTTACTATCATTTGCATACCAAAATTATATGATATAGTATTAATAATTATTAAATATTTTTAAGATTATTTTGTCTCTTTACTTCTGGGACACCCCAGTATTATCTTTTAATTAAGGGTAAAGGATAGACATACATATATAATATACATATATTTGTAACATTAATATAAATATATATATAAATACCCATGACTCAGGTACAAATACTTACACTTAAACCCAGCACTATAGTGCGAAAGGCAGGATGGCTACCATTGCACCAAAATAACATCTGATCTAGGAATAGTTTCGTTTCGCAATTAACTCAGCGATGAGCAAAGCTAAGTGTCTGTGCTCAGGGATTATGGTACAAGTATCTTTTATTTTGCACTTAAGTTGCCATTTTGATCACCCTCCGGACGCGGGCATGGATAGCCCGGTCCGGTTTCGAAGTTATGTCAGACTCGTGCTTAATAAACTCCACATAGAAAGTGCCATAGCCCAGGAAGGCTGTATAGGCTTCGTATAAGCGACCGTTTGAGCTTGTATTTATATCAGACGGCTTAATAACTTTGCTCGCGTGTTTCTCTTCGTATTGCCTTAATATCCCAATCTCTCGCGCGTCATGCTTACCTTGCAGTTTTCGCTGATCCTGCATTTCTTTATGTAGCGTTGTGAATCGAACGGTGTAGACAGTACTGAATATTGGGTCCATATTGGGTTGCATGAATTTAAATTTTTAGAACGCATACTAATCATTAGGCGTAATTTTAAATAGCTTGCTGGTTGGAAATGAACAAAAAAATACCTAACCTAAGGTAACCTGCAATGTATGCTAATTTTTGCCTTTTGATTAGTATGCTAAGTGTCTTTATGTCAATTGAAATTATGCGTTACAAATTGGCTCCTAATAGCTGTGAGCGTGATACAAGCTCTCTTTGTTTTGCCATAACGTTCCAATGCCTTGACTGCGCTATGATTACTATGCACTTTTTGCTGATCCCGCATTTTTTTATGTAGCGCTGTGAATCGGATGCTATATAGACATTCTTCACTCATACCACACCAATTAGCCAATCCCAAATTAAGCACTGTAAGGTTTGTGTTATGGATACTAGGGTTACGGATAGACATACATATATCATACATAAATATGTAATATTTATAGAAATATATATAAAAACCCATGACTCAGGTACAAATGCTCGTGTGATGAACACAAACATTTGCCCCTTCCGGGACTCGAACCCAGGACCATCGGTGTGAAAGGCAGGATCGCTGCCATTGCACCAAACGGTCGTCAATTCTGGATCAGTTTGCGCCTTACTATATGATATTGTATTAGCTTCCTGACCGTTCACATACAGGATAGCATAGGGTATTTTATCCTGTGTGAACTTATTAAAGTTTGACGCTTTCTGAATGGAGTAATCACAACTTTATCCCTCGTTTTATCGTTCGGTCTAATCTTATTTTTTTTTATAAAATGTCGGAAGCCAACCCCGCGTAAACTGCCGTAATGCGATTTCGTAACCTCGTTGCAGATCGCGCAGCATCCGGTATCCGGTTTATGGCATGATCCCTAACCTGAATCTAATGTACTTTGAACATCACTTGTTTAAGTGAGAACAGATGAAGATTAAACAGGCGCTTGAAGACATATTCTCGAAGAGATAAGACAAAAGTAAAGTGCTATTAAGTATCTTTACTACCCTTTTTTTATTTGTAAAGTAGTAATAATAATAGAAAGACATTTCTTAGCACAAAATAATGTACCTACAAACGTCAAACTAACTACTGCATTGGTGCCTCTCTACTCGTACTCTACTACTACTACTTACTCTTAAGGTGCCTCCTTAAAAAGAAGAAAAACAAAAAAGTATGACTGCTCTATGGTTCCCATTTTAGTCCATGGACAGGACTTTTTAGCGGGAGCGGAAAGCGTTTTATTATTCTTGTTAAAATTTGTGTCGTTGTGGATATGAGTGCTTAATAATGGTGGATTATTAGCCACTAAATGTTTGTGAACATGCAAGCTTGTTGACAAGTAAAGGCGGAAGTTGTCTTTTGCTGCTCTCTCAAGAAGTTCACGACGAGGTTTCAGTAACATCCGACACCTTTACTGAATCTTAGGGAAATGATATTTCACTGTTCATTCATCATTCATTGATCGGATCACATCATCATTCATCATCATCATCATCTAATGAAGAAAAACTTGAGAACTGGCACTATGGCTTAGACCTTCGCCTGTCCCAAAAAAGGGTAATATACTGCTACTTCTATCTTTATGGTCATGATAAAGAAGATGATGATATTTTAATATGATTAAATAATTATCTTTTTCTTGATATGTAGTAACGATTTAAAATAAATATCGGTTTTAGCGATTGACAACTTAAGTAATTATATTTTTGGTTATTTGATCGTTTTACTAGTTTTTATATTTAAAGCAATTAACACAAGAATGAATTGAACTTGTGTCAAGTCTCAGGTGGGACTTGAACTCACATGTGAGTGCTCTGTTAATTAAGCTATTGATTTTATCTAGTTCTTTCACTTTCGCACATATAACAAAATTAAATAAAATGAGTTATTTAGGGTTTTTCGCGCATAATTTGTATTTAATCCTGACGTTTCGACTCCTTTGCAGGAGCTGTGATCAAAATTGATTGAGTCGTTTCGTAGTTCATCGCGGTCAAACATTTTGAGAGAGAATTTTTATATATATAGATTTATACCTTGACAAATTTCACGTACTAGGTATTATATTAGGAAAAAGGCCAACTTTTACAAATATCGAACAGTCAATGAAGAAGAAACTAAATTTAGTTTTTAAAGCGCACTTCAAAGTTTGAGTAATATCCTAAAATATTTTTAAAATTAGTTTCGGCCTCGTATTTTAGAAACATCATGACCCATATTCACCGTTGTGGCAATAAACTTCGCAAAACTTTTATTACCCAACTAAACACGTCTTCATCGTAAAATGTCTGCGAAACCGGACACTAAAAACAAGTTCCCGAAAGTTTTAAGCATAAACATTGTTCACGTTATGATC
This sequence comes from Calamotropha paludella, assembly GCA_927399485.1. Classification (NCBI taxonomy): domain Eukaryota; kingdom Metazoa; phylum Arthropoda; class Insecta; order Lepidoptera; family Crambidae; genus Calamotropha; species Calamotropha paludella. The sequence continues at coordinate 1,122,345 of OV656814.1, read as the reverse complement.
TTTTATAGAAAAGATAGAGTTTGGGATTACACAGATGATTTCAGGATATAGTTTCAAAGTTTTTATAAAGCTCGGCAAGTTAAACAACTCACTTTAAGATGGGTCGTTAGATGGATAAAAAAATATTTAACTTTTTTACCTCCGTTATGAAAATGTAAATAACTTTCAAATGCATTTAAAATAAGTTGTTTTGAATCGTAATCGTTACCTACCATCCATTCAGGACTTTATTACGTTTAACTGACGTAAACGCAGATGCAAGGAACTCGTCAGCTGTAACAGAAGTGGCACAATATTATACAACATCACCAGACATAATTTACAAAAAACAATATTATTCTGTTATCACAATAGTAGTGTTATAGTTTCATTGCATCGTTGAATACAACAGAGTCAACAAGCATGTGTTTAAAATGAGTATTTTAAACATTTCAATGTTAAAAAAGCAAGATAAAGATGGAGAAGTAATTGTCAATAATACTGACGGTACAAAGCAGACCCATCTCCCAAAGCAGCACCCGTTAATGCTTTTAAAGCTGTTGATTATAAGTCACTAGTCCGCACTGGAACCGTGTGGTACGGCCTATTTCTTGTCGCTATTTCAATTGCCTCACAGGCTTGGGTTTAGTAAGACTCACGTTCCACCGCGTGGTAGAAGTCTTTGTAGTATCGTATTCGCGTACATATATATATATATATATATATATATATATATATATATATATATAATCACGTCTTTTCCCCATACAACAAACAATTTTGATGAATAATTCTTATCTATTATTATTTCATCAAAATACCTAAAATACCTAAAAAATAGTAACGTAAGTCGGAAACAATATGAAATTTTCACTTCATATCGTTTGTATAAGCGTACACAAATATCTTTCAAAATAAGTTTATTGTCCGTATTTTTCGTGAAACGGAACATCTTAATCTTATCATCCTCTCCCCGTCAAACCAAAACATGAAAAACAAATTAGAAACTTTGAATTTATTCATTAGTTCACGAAAGTTCTACGAGAGTAATAAACACGTTATAATTAACTTACGCCTGAAGGGAGACATCAACCTTTATCTTGTCAACTAATATGTTTTTAAAAGTTTTCACTTTAATTTTAATTAAATTAAATTAACTTTAATAAAATTAACGAATGATTTAATAAACGTTTCGGAGACTGAGAAATTAGTATTATTATAATTAGTATTAGTAGTAATTAGTAAACATGTAACAAAATAATAAATTTATTTCAAATAAGTTACTGGCTAGATACATTTTGCGACTTATTTTAAATCAACTTACTAATATAAAATAGTTATTGATAATCATATTATTATTGTAGAGAGGTTGATTAGTTGACATAACATAAATTAGGGTTAGTAGTAGGAATAGTAGGGGATAATAAACTGAGTAACATTGTGCTAGGTTAAATTTTTTGTTTCAGTAACAATAAAAATAGAATAAATGCCAGAACTAAAGTATTAACAAGAGCGATTTGGATCCGCTTATTGTGCATATGAATTGAAAGAATGAATGAGTTTCAAGAAGTATAGCTGGAGTGAATTTGATGGATAAATAAGGAAAAAGGGATATTCAGATGGTTGGATCATGTAGAGAGGATGGACGAAATAAGATTGACGAGACATATGTATGAGGCATATTTGCATGGACAGTCGTTTAGTCATGTCTATTGAAATGATTTAATTTATGCTTGGCTTGAAAAATCTATACTGTAAAAGATTGCATTTGACGTTCGTTTGCATTGTCTGTTTTTTTGTATTATTTCGTAGGTGGTGTACAAGTTGATAAAATCCTTTTTCTGATATTAAAAATTACTCTAGCAACCTCATAACAAATTCCGTTTTAATTGTTTAAAAAGTAATCAATTCTGGTACGCCATTGGCGGGTTTAGTTGATCGTTATAAGTTATCTTTTTTTTTAATGGGTTCGGTCTTGATCCCAATCAAGTCCGGTGGCCAAGATAGGATTTAGGATGGAACGTGCTAACCCAGAAGGTGCGTATTCACCCTGGCTTTGAAAATGGACGGGTTATAATTTCTCGGAAATACAGTCTAAGGGAAGGAGTTCCATTTTTTGTAAAATAATTTATTTAACATTAATACAGTCTATTTATAATTATTTCATGTGCTGAATATATCTTAGCTTTTCGAACTAAAATGATATAATAATATCATTTTAGTTCGAAAAGCTAAGATCAAACTTGATTGGAAATATCGGGACCCGGAGGACATACACTCGCATATATAGGATAATTTTGATCCCTATTTTAAGGGTTACACAATGTTTTGTATAGACAGATAATTTGATATTCTTTCTTCTTTGTTTTGTAGATTTTTGTCTAAATAGAATTAAAAGTTATTATTGTTCAATGACACTTAAAGGATAATTTGTAAGTAATGTGGTCACCACATGAGACCTATTACAGCTTACATTAAGATTCCCACAAATTAGGCCTAGCCTAGTGTGGACATTTTAGTTTTGAGAAAGTCACCATAAGACTTTTTTATGTAATAAATAATATCTTTATTTAGTATAAACTGAAAATACAAATAGTTTAAAGTGAGAGAATGATGACGATCAGAGATTAGGTATGAAAAGATCGCCATAACCGTGATCTTACTCTGTGTTGTATATGGACTTAGGTTTTACTGAAATTTTAAATAATACATATTTTGTGAATATGCTAATCAACAATATTTTCTTATGAATTCATAGTCTTTTCGTTTTTTGAAACTGCTATAAGTGCAGGCTCAAAATAAAATATCTCCTTTCACGAAGTAAAATAAAAAAGGTGGAATAAAGTCAATTTGTTTATGGTATACAAACAACTCACAATTTGTCTATTAAACAAAACAACCATCGAAATACAAACTTTAAGTCGCCATATTGCAACTGTTCACGAAACAAGTAACTTGCTAAATAAAAGAAGTTTTTGGTCATTAGTTTTTTTTGTTTGTAGAAACAAACAAAAAAAAACTAATTACTAGAAAGTACTTAGTGCAAAGCCAAGAGTAACCGAAGCAAAACTAAAACAAAACAATGGATTGTGGTATTTCCACGAAAAGTAGATATTTTGGAATCTTCACGGCAAAAATAGTTTCTATAAGTTGACATTGCTCATGATAACAGTTGTATCTTACAAAATATGGACTTAATAACATCATAAAGCCATGACATAAGCGCTAGAAAAAAAAATACATAAAATAATCATTATAAATTGTCTATCTGTTATATAATTGTTTGACGCTGGGCGTCAAATATTTTTAAATACAATCAAATATAGTCTATGTAACTCAGGACTAATGTAGCTTTCTACTGAATAATTAATTTTCAAAATCAGTTCAGTAATTCCAAAGTTTACTTCCCACAAACAAACTAAAAAACTTGAAAACTTTACCTCTTTAAAATATTAGTGTAGATAAATTTCCATTAACCATTTAAAAATATTTTTCATGTAATTTAAATCACAGTGTATCCGAACGAATTTACACAAAAACAAATAAAATCCTATCTAAATTTAAATTTAAAATTCAATAAAGAATGGATACACGATTTCCAATCGCTATTTCAACTGAACGTACCTCCATTAGGGTTGTCCATTTATAAAATCCAAAGTTTACTTCCCACAAACAAACTAAAAAACTTGAAAACTTTACCTCTTTAAAATATTAGTGTAGATAAATTTCCATTAACCATTTAAAAATATTTTTCATGTAATTTAAATCACAGTGTATCCGAACGAATTTACACAAAAACAAATAAAATCCTATCTAAATTTAAATTTAAAATTCAATAAAGAATGGATACACGATTTCCAATCGCTATTTCAACTGAACGTACCTCCATTAGGGTTGTCCATTTATAAAATCGTTTTTTATTTGTTTCGTCTCCATTAGCTCCCACCCCTATACAAATGCCGGGTGTATACCGGCTGAAACCCATTATTAATGGTGTTGAAGATACATAACTAGGGCCAGCTCATTCCGATTGAATGGTCGTTCAAGCGAGCCATTGGTACGGGGCGGTTCATTCATTTATACCATGCTGGAAATGAAAATAACATTATTCAAATGCACTTAAAATAAGTTGTTTTGAATCGTGAATAGGTAAGCGCTTGACCGCTGTCTCGCCTGGTGGTAAACGACGATGCGAATTAAGATATGACGCGCCTGCCTGCCATGCCCATTCACCCGTGACTTGAAGACCCCTAAATTGTATTTTTGTTAGAAAACACAGTCTTAGGCAAAGAGTTAAGACTCTTTGGCGGTACGGATTGCAAAATTGGAACCAAAACGCTTAGTGCGAATCTTTGGTATATCAACCATATAATGGTGGCTCTTATTTGTAAGTCTGGTTGTCCGATGAAAAAATGGTGAAGGCGAAACAAGGCTTCTTGTTCTAAAATTTTTAACTTCTTCCCATTCAGGACGTCTTTTAACTGACAAGAAGAAAGAGCGCAAGAAACTAGTTAGCTTTAAAAGAATATTATACGACGTTACCATACATAATACACAGAATAAAATATTATTCTATTATCACAATAATAGTAGTGTTACATTACAACATTGATTGCAACAAGTGTCTGTTTGATTATTTTTTTATTTTTATTTAGTTTTATTAGGACGTAATAAAAGAAGCTTGTTATTAAAATAAAGCTTCTTTTCATTGGTTCCTTCTTACTTTTTAAATCACGACGTTGGATGTTTTATTTATTCTTTTTGAAGTATTGCTGTAAAGTTTGAATAAAAAGAGTTAAACTTTTAAATGTCTTCCTTTGTGGTGCAAATCTCGCCTTTCAACTTGGAGGTATAACTAGCAGCTAACTACTAATGTATACCTATGGCTTATTTTCATTTGGAAAAGGATAGTTTTAAAATGGGTAAATAGGTTTTATAGACAATTCAAAAGTTCTAGAGTATATCCATCACAACTTAACTAATTTTGTAAATAAGTATAGATGCGTAGGCAATACTTATATTTAAGTTCTGAAATTGGAAGTGAAAAGTTGTTTTATTTAAAGGTATATTGAAACTGACAAAAAATTGACACCAAATTCTTTACCGGAGTACTGTTTACCAAAAGCCCGTCTTGCCGAAAAATAAATTATTGTTTAATACTGGACAAAGTCGCAGTGCAATTAAATACGGTAATCATTTGATCAAACAATCTTTCGGTGAAATAAGCTTTGGTAAACATTTTTAAACAATTTTATACTTTTTATATATTTATTGTATTTTTCAATGCTGTCTTATAATGTAAATTTTTTTTAAAGAAAAATACTAGAAAAAGTCGACTTGGCTCACAAGTGAATTTGTCCAAACATTTGTAAAAATGTTTCTTTGGTCGTTCGCTGGTTTACAGCGTAAAATAAGAAATGTACTAGAAAATTTGTTGACGGGTGTTCACAAAGCTGGGTAGATTATTATAATAGAAAAATACTAGAAAAAATCGACTCGGGTCACAAGTGAATTCTCAGGCGGGAATCGAACCCGCAACCTTTGGAAATCCGGTCCAATGCTCTCCCAATTGAGCTACCGAGCCTTGCGAACACTCGTCGAAATTTTCTAGTACCTTCCTGATTTTACGCTGTAGAAACAGCCATTTTAGTTTTATAATTAAGCTTATTTATAAATTCAGCTAATTTAGCTCGGTAGCTCAATTGCGAGAGCATTGAACCGGATTTCAAAAATTGCGGGTTCGTTTCCCGCCTGATAAATTCACTTGTGAGCTGAGTCGACTTTTTCTAGTATTTTTTTCTATATAAATAATTTAAATTTTAAATGAAAAAATATGTGACAGCCCTTGCCTTTCGTCATTTGTACCCGCGAGCGTTCGCATATGATGTCACAATTATGGCGTTCTGTTTCAAACGTGTACGGATTTGTTTGAGCATTATCGGCTTGGAAACGTATCGTCGGAGACTTTTAAATTTTCATATATTTTTCACTATACCGGATCGGATGTTGTATGGGGTATAAAAGCTGCAAATGTACAGCGTATGTACTTGTAAATGTATGTGCTTTTATCACAGAGAGCACTCTTATTTTACTAGCAGACTAAATAAATACTACAGGTATACCTTAGTAATTCGTCTGTTTTTTCATTCTGGATTTACGGATAATTCCTTTTTTTAACAGTTCGTTCTAATGGAATGAATGGAAATGGAACGAGCTAACCCGGAAGGTGCCTATTCACCCCTGACTTTTATCACCCTTTTTTCTTCCTACTGGAACTGCTTTTCTGCATCCATAAGAACATATCCCTAAATTTCTAACTTAAAGCCAATTTTGTGCGTATTTCCTAGAAAACTCATCAAAGTATTAATAATTATTATCAAAATGCTTGCTCCATAGTGTATGTAATTTAATAATTAATTTATGTATATCAGTTGTCATAAATTTTGCCGCATTCATTTATTGATGTGAAACTTTTTTAGTGTAGTAAGTGAAATTCTCGTAAGCTACTTTTCAAATCACCTCTGCACTGCACATACACTTTTTTGTAGTATTTACTTATTTATTTATAAAAGTATAGATCTCATAGAACATATTAAAACAAGGTAAACTTAATCTAGAAACAAAAATCTGATAACACCAAAATAATGACGTACATAACACCTGTGTTTATTTAATTTATATTGAATAATAAAAACTAAATGGAAAGTAGAATAGACTGATTCCTCTCAGGGTCTTCAAAGCCAGGGTGAATAGGCACCTTCTGGGATAGCTCGCTCGGTCCTGTTATGGCTCCCGGGCTTGAGTGGGATCAAGAGCAAACCCATTCAAGATAAAAAAGAGTATCCATCAACCCTAATTTGGCCTCATAAGCACCTACTCTGTGACCAAAAAATTTAATTTTTCCAATTTAAAAAATAGTCATAAATTAACTTAAATTTCTGTGTACTATTCGGTTAAATATCACAGGTGTGCGGTATTTGAATGATATGTAATAAAAGAAACAAATTAATAAAAAAAATATGTTGATAAAATTTACGATATATTTTTTATTGCTAAAAAGTAAAAACACATTTTGCACAAGCACAATCATTAAATATAGAAAACAGTTTCGCTGTCAATATAAATAAAGTTTCGAAGACATTGTAAATGCTCAATATCTGCTTAAAAAAGAAGTCGTTAAGAAAAGTCCTGTAAGATTTAGTTGGTTAATGCTATAACATTTCAGAAGTGCAAAGTTAAAAATTTAAACTATTCCTTTTGTCTTTGATAAATACTAATATTTAAATAATTAATACGTATATTGTTTATATCATTCTTTCATTTTCATGACAACGTCATTCAAATCGTTAGATTAATAAACAATGTAGAGTGAAAACCTATCAAGAAGTTTGTGTATATATATCAGGTCTCCCCCGCAAATCTTCACGTAAGACCGACTGGTACATTTGGGGCTGGTAGCATCTGATCTACGTGGCGTCGACAAATTTCACCTTCTTCCGTTCGAACCTCATAATGTAGAGTTCCGTAGCGTTGTGTCACAGTCGCAAACTTCCATCGCTCTCCCCTCCCCGAGTAGGAGCGAATCTGAACACTATCTCCAATGTTGAAAAATTTCTTAGGTAAATTTCTGGTACTATTATAAATTTGGTTCGAGGTCTCTTTTCTAAATTGTACGTGCAAGTCTGTCTTGATTGTTCGTCCAAACATTAATTCATAAGCCGTTTGTTTTGTAGCATTAGGTGTACGGCGTAGAAGTGTTTTGACTAGAGTTGCCACGAATAGTGATTTGGCCGAATACCGAATACCGAATATTCGGCAATGCTGTCGGCCGAAGCGCCGAATATTCGGCGGCCGAATATTCGGCACTAAGTACATGTTAGTCGAGCGCGTAAACACTAATACGACAGGTTGCGACCTGTCTTCAACGTGCGCGGGCAGTGTGCGGGCGGCTAGGTTAGTTGACTGTTTCAATTGCGAGTAAATCACGTCACGGCACGCATTGTCAGATAGAAAAGTTTGTTTTAGTTCTTTTTCAATTGTTTGTTCATTAAAAAAATGACATCAATTAATAAAAAATCGGCCATATGGGAATATTATGAGATTTGTAGTGAAAATAATAAATTGGCCAATTGTTTGCTGTGTAATAGCAAGATCTCAAGGGGTGGAGAAGGAAAGAAAGCAAGTAAGTAAAAACTTGAATTAATTTAACAACTCGTTACGTTATCTAAGTTATTGACGATTCGTCAAAAAACACGATACGTCATACACATGACGGTTGGCCGTTCATTGCGTACGGAAACGTTAGGTATATTTCCCGATTCGTCAAAATGTGTTAATTTTCTAAATCTTGTTTCGATGTTTCGCACAAAAAGTTTTTTTTACCAAATGTGATTTGAGACCTGCCTGTCATTTTTCACGATTTGTTACCTATTGTATGAATGAACACGGGCATTCATAAACGTTATAAACAACATAAACAAATCGTGAAAAAAACATAGTAGGCGTGTGAAAAAGCTGTAAAATGGTTAGGAAATTGAAATTTAAAGTCAAACAAGGAAAATGAAATAAGTAGGTAAATGCATATATAAGTGAATAAATAAATAAATAACTAAGCGATCTTCTAGTAAAGTTTCGTTTTTGTAGTGAATAGAAAATTTTAGTGCATAACTCAGTTACGTACTTGTAATTCATTTTAGTTTATTTTTTATTTTCAGCTACAACTTCTTTAAAAAACCATCTTAAATCCAAACATGCCGAACAGTACGCTACTTTGACTGATGTTCCTTCGACAAGTGGCAGCAACAAGGGTGGTACTTCTACTTCCACCGATTCCAAGATACCTGCAGTTCCTGGAACGTCCAGATCAAGAGACCGACAGCTAACCCTAAAAGAAACATCTGAAAGGAAATTGATATGGGACATTAATGATCCGAAATCAATAAAATATCACTACTTGATAGGTGAAATGATTGCTTTAGACAACGAACCATTATCACTTGTTGAACGGGTTGGATTTCAGAGGCTCATGGCAACAGCTGTGCCCCATTATAGAGTACCTGGTCGCACTTACATGACCGAGAAAGTTGTTCCTGACATATACAACAGAATTTGGTCGAAAATACAAGTCAGCATTTCGCAGGCAACAGCAGTATCAGTGACATCTGATATATGGACATGTCAGCACAATAATGAGAGCTTTTTGAGCTTCACTGCGCACTGGATATCTGAAGAGTTCAATCTGGAACATGGTGTTTTAGCTATGAAACCGTTTCCCAGCTCACATTCTGGTACCAATATTGCAAAAGAACTTAATGCTATTACTGAAAGATGGAATATTCCTAAAAACAAGATCCATTTACTTCTTCACGATAGTGGGGCTAATATGATAAAAGGTGTGCGAGATGCAGGATACGATTCAGGCAGGTGCTTTATTCATTCATTGCAACGAGCTATAGAGGAATCGCTTAAATCTCAACCAGAAGTACTACAGATGGTAGCTGCTGCTAGACGAATTGTTACCCATTTTAACCATTCAGGCTTAGCAGAGCAGAAACTTAAATCCATTCAACAAGAACTTAACTTGCCTAACCACCAACTAGTACAAGATGTGAGCACACGCTGGAATTCTACGTATTATTTAATGGAGCGATTATTAGAACAAAAGCGAGCTATATCCTTGTACATAACAGATCATGACACTTTAAATAATCTAACACATGCTCAATGGGAACTAATGGAACAATGTATCAAACTTCTCAAACCATTTGAAGAGATTACAAAAATAACCAGCTCAGGTATCTCCTGCATCTCTGAAGTGATTCCACATGCAGTTACTTTATTAAAATATCTGGGAAAGGCAGAGACAGCTCAGAGAGTACCAAATTTAGTGACAATGAGATCTTCACTACAAACTGAGCTTGAAAAGCGATTTAACTTTGATGAAAACAACAAATATCTAGTCGCTACGTTTCTTGATCCACGCTTCAAAACAATTTTCCTAGATTTTGTTCAAGCAGAAAGAGCAAAACAGAAAATTCTTCTAGAAGCTCTGAAACTAAGTTGTAATGATGAGTCTAGTAGTACTGATGACGATTCTTCTCCACGTCGTAAAAAAAGAAACATAAACGAAAATGATATTGAAAATATTGAAATACACGACAGTTTCTGGAACTGCTTCGAGGAAGTCGCTAAAGATAATATGCGAAATAGTAATGATGAGGAGAACGTGGAGAAGAATACTGTGGCAAATGAGATAGACTTTTATTTGAAATCAAATCGCCTAGATCGGAAAGCTAATCCTTACAAGTGGTGGTCAGCAAATGAAAAACAATACCCAAACCTCTCGAAATTTGCTAAAGTTTATCTTTCTTCTCCCGGGAGTAGCGTGTATAGTGAGAGGTTATTTTCTGAAGCTGGTACCATTTACGACGAAAAGCGTAATCGTTTGCTACCGTCAAATGCTGAAAAGCTTGTTTTTATTCATCACAACTTACCGTTGATTAACTTTACTTATTAAAATATTGTAATTTGATAATAAATACATATCTTGATTAATATGATGTGGTTTTTTTTCCATGATTTGGTATTCGGTAGTCGGCCGAATAGTACCTATTATTCGGCCGAATACCGAATACCAAACAAAGTGGCCGAATAGGCCGAATACCGAATAGTAGCCGAATATTCGTGGCATCTCTAGTTTTGACTAAAATCAGTTTCTCGTGAATATTTCCTGGATCGTGTCCCATACCTTTGAGAGATCTTTTAATGGTCTGAACGAATCTTTCAGCTTGTCCATTAGTTGACGGATGATATGGTGCTGAGGTTCTATGAATAACTCCTTTTTGTTTCAAGAAATCGGTAAATTCGTGAGATACAAATTGACGTCCATTGTCCGAGACAAGAACATCAGGTATGCCAAAATTACAAAATAATTCTTTTAATTTTAAAATGCACCATGTACTAGTGGTCGATTTTGTAGGAAATACTTCTTCCCATTTTGTATATGAGTCAACTATGATGAAAAGTTGATGTCCCATAACAGTTCCAGCAAAATCAATATGTATTCGCTGCCACGGTTTCACAGGATCTTCCCAATGATGAGTCGGTACTTTTGTTGGGTTGTTTTGTTGCAGTCTACAAGTGCGACATTTCTTAACAAGGTTTTCAATGTCTTTGTCAATGTTTTTCCAATAAACAAAACTACGGGCTAATAATTTCATTTTTAAAATTCCTAAATGTCCCATATGTAGTTCCTTTAGTACCTTATCTTGTAATATTTGTGGGATCATGACACGAGTTCCTTTTAGAATGCAATTTCCCTGTAGAGTCAGTTCATTATTTTGGTACCCAAGAGTTTCCAAAGATTTACCGGTACGTAATACGTCAATCAATGATTTCAGTTCGTTATCTTGCAGTGTTTCTGTTTCTATAAGTTCAGGTGTATTTGCTAAGTGCTTTATGTGCTCTATTTGAAAAATCTAATGTTGATCTGTTTTATTTTCATGGCTCTTCCCTACTGGGAATCGAGATAGGAAATCTGCGTTTGAATGAAAAGTTGATCTTCTGTATGTTATTTCATAGTTAAATCCAGATAGAAAATGAGCGTAATGGAAAAGTCTCACTGTACTCATGGTAGTGTTTTGTTTGGATGAAAAATTGTAGTCAGTGGCTTATGGTCGGTGATTAAAGTAAATTTTCGTCCGTAGCAGTAGTAAAAAATTTTTTTAATCCCCAGTATTTAGCTGTAGCTTCCTTATCAATTTGACTATAATTTTTTTCACTATTGGTTAAACTTCTCGAAGCAAATGCTATAGGTCTTTCAGACCCGTCACTAAATTTATGTGATAAAACAGCGCCAAGGCCGAATGGCGATGCGTCTGTTGCTAAAGTAATAGGTTTTGAAGGATCAAAACGAACCAATATTGTATCACTTGCAATTTCATTCTTTATACTGTCAAAGCTTTTTTTGGCAATCATCCGTCCATTTGAAATGTTTATTCTTTTTAAGTAGCTCATTTAATGGGTTGGTAATCGTAGCTAAATTAGGAATGAATTTGTTGTAATAATTGGCCATGCCAAGAAATGATCGTAACTCGTTTAAATTTTTAATTTGGTTTTATAATTTTTTTTATTGATGTTTAACATTTTGAATTGTTTCAAAGATATTGATGATAATGCTGCTCCAGTGTCAACTTCCATCGAAACTTTTGACTGTTCTATATCAACTGTGATGATGTATTTATCAGGTATTTCTGAAGAAAGATTATTAATGTCACAAACATTATCATCATCTTCACTAGAAGAATTATTTAAATTGAGTAAATTAGTATTGTTCTTACTATGCTTAATTCTTTGAAGACAAACTCTGCCTAAATGACCTTTTCTTTTGCAATTGTAGCAAATTTCGTTGATGCAACCACAATCAGTAGCTTTATGATCATCCTTGCCGCATCTATAACATTTTCCTCTTAAATCTTTAATCGAAATTGGTTCCGGGTGTAGTTCTGTTCTCGACGTCTTGTTCTTCGAATAACTTTTCTTTGTAGACAGTTTGTGAATTGATTCAGTGTAGTGTTTTCCATATCCCTATTTTCAATTTTTCCCATTTCCATTGCTAAGGCTATATCAGTAAGTTCAGAAAATTTATATATCTTCCTATCTTGTAAAATTCTAGTCCTTATTTCATTGTCAAACAAACCACAAAGGAATTGAAACGATAAAAAATTTTCAGCGATAGATCTCTTACAATGATGGCATTCGAATTCACAGTTTGAGGTCAATTTCTTTAATTCTGTTGCAAAATCAGTAACGCTTTCAGTTTCCTTTTGTATTCTACTTATAAATTTGTGTTGTAAGGTCCAGATACTTGGTTTTGGGTCAAAATGTTCCGTAATTAAATGACTAAGCATATCGAAGGGAATATTCTTTGGGTCTTCTGGTGAGCATATATTGTATGTCCGTTCATGAAGGTTCGGACTGAGGGATGAAAGTAAAATGTATGTTTTAATTTGAGGATCTTCGATATTGTTGAGTCTAAAATATAATTCAATTCTATTTATGAAATTTTTGAAACTTTCATTTTCTTGTAATGGTTGAAAAGGTTTGTAATCGACAAGATATTTCCTCATTTGAAATTGTGGGTTTTGTACTTACGTAATTGTAAGAACGTGTAAGGGCACCATGGACGCAGTCACGGTTACGTTTTAGTTGCTTTAATACTTCCTCCATCGTCGCCAATGATAAATACTAATATTTAAATAATTAATACGTATATTGTTTATATCATTCTTTCATTTTCATGACATCGTCATTCAAATCGTTAGATTAATAAACAATGTAGAGTGAAAACCTATCAAGAAGTTTGTGTATATATATCAGTCTTGAACTAACTTATTTCTACCAGTAATACAGAAGTTGTATGGAATTATAAAAAACACAATCATTAAATATAGAAAAACAGTTTCGCTGTCAATTTAAGCAAAGTTTTGAAGACATTGTAAATGCTCAATATCTGCTTAAAAAAGAAGTCGTTAAGAAAAGTCCTGTAAGATATAGTCGGTTAATACTATAACATTTCAGAAGTGCAAAGTTAAAAACTTAAACTATTCCTTTTGTCTTGAACTAACTTATTTCTACCAGTAATACAGAAGTTGTATGGAATTATAAAAAAGCAATCGCCTTTGCCAACTTTCTTGTTACAGCGCAAATGGCTTCTTCCTACTCTATATTGCCCGTCTGTGTTGTTTTTTTTTATTTTATCCGAGTCCGACAATGTCTCTGCATTTGCAGGGACCATGGTAGAATTTCGTTTCAACTTTCTTGCGGTGTGGTTTCGTCTGACAGCGGATCGTTTCGAGCGGGAAAATACTGACTTTTGTAACAAAACTTTTTACGAACACAACTCTATACTCTTTGGTAGCTTGGCGTTTTTGGCTTTGCATTCAGCCAGTGTTAAGGTAAAGTTTTTAAACACCAATGGAGTTTTTATTTATTTGTATAGTTCTTGATTTTTATCAATTGCGTTTTCAGTGCTATCTTATATGCTTAGTTTTGGCGACGCTAGACTACAGCGTACGAATGAAGAATACGAGACTCGTTAGCTCATTAAGGTGATCATCGAAAGTGGCAGGTTCAAATCCCGCCTGGGATCAACTAGTGAACCGAATCGTTTTTTCCAGTTGTTTGTTATTAAATTTTATAATTCTAATGTTGCAATTATGATAAAAAAGGCATGTTTTTCCATGATTTTGGTATGTACAATCCAATTGTATTGGAGCAAATTGTCCTTCAATTTTTATTATTTTTAAAGGTAATAATTTTAGTTAAAATTACAAATGAAATTAACAAGAAAATATTAGCGAAAAAATATAAAAATAAATTTAATTAGTTATGTTAGGCTGAATAGGTGACCAGTAAAAAATCCAATTTACCGGCGAGTTATATTTAGGCGAGTTACTACCCAAACCCATCTGGCGAATATTTGAGATAAGTTTCGGTATCAACTTTATCAATATTTTATAGTTCGAAACTAGTGACAAGTTGTCTGATCGTCACTTACATATTGGATTACTTGAAACACTAAACATCGTTGTTATATTAAACAAGATAATAATGAAGCTGGAAGCATGTTGTTAGCCTTTAATAAAAAATATAAAGCTAACAAATCGAATATAGTTAAAATTCATAAGAAATTCGAAAATTCCTAAGATTCTCCAATTTTGTTGTTTTTTATTTTGATCGGGTTTGCTCTTGATTCCAATCAAGGCCAGGGGCCAAGGATCCATGATGGAGCGAGATTACCCAGAAGATGCCTATTCATCCTTTGACGGACAGGTTATAAGTAATCGGAAATACAAACGCAGGGAGGGAGTTCCACTTCTTCGCTGTGCATTGTAAATGATGTTGAGTTGTACTTAATGCGACAGGAATAGCAACCAAGAAAGGGGACGCAATGAGCGTGTGCAACTTTAATAATTCTAGCGAAGCAATGTCGCGTGTTTGATGCAACATGATTTCAACATACGATTGAGTCATGGCAAAAAAAAATAACGTTATATGGTTGATATACTAAAAAGTTGCACTAAGCATTTGAGTTCCAACTTTATGATCCGTACCGCTAAAGAGTGGAACTCTTGGCCTGAGTCGGTGTTTCCTGATAAATACAATTTAGGGGTCTTCAACTCACGAGTGAATAGGTATCTTCTAGGCAGGCGCGTCACATTCTAGATCGCATCATCGCTTACCATCAGGCAAGATAGCGATAAAGCGCTTGTCTATTCACGGTAAAAAAGCTGTCTTTGGTTTGAAATTTGTGTGTACTCTGTGGTCGCTCTCTTTTTTTATTGCAAACAAAGAGTCTGCACTAAGTGGATTAAGTAAGTTGAGTGCTGTGAGTAGGCGTTGCGTGTTTGTGGATCGATTTTGCTTTATGTGAGGTATTAATTAAGTTTATCATTTGCGTTAAGGTTGCGGGATAAATAGATTTACTTATTACGGAGGTTGGTATTCCTTGTTTTGAAATTTAATTTTAAGATAACATCATAAGTCATAATCACCGATATATTCTCAATATTCAACAAAATCACGTCTATGGTAACATTTATATTTAGAATTCTTCTTCTTCTTTTAGCCTTTCGCCACCCAATGCTCAGTGTAGGCATTCTGCATTGCCCGCCATTCTTCCTTGTTCTGGGCCTTCCTCTGCCAGAACTTTCCAGCAACTTTGACCAGATCGTCGGTCCACCTCATCGGCTGTCTGCCCACACTCTGACGACCAGTTCTTGGCCTCTATCCGAGCACCTTGTTTCCTCATCTTCCATCTGTTTTACGCCCTATGTGTCCTGCCGCTTTCCACTGTCTTTTGGCGATTTCGTTGTCGATAAGTTTAGTTCGTATTCTTATTTCGGTGTTTCGGACTCTGACCCGAAGAAATATACTCGACATAGCCCGTTCCATTGCCCTCTGTGTTTTAGAATGGGCTTTTTCTTAGAATTGGTTAGTTTTAATGGATAAATTAATGTCATTGCTTTGTATTGTATGTGCGGTCAGGGTCAGGAGTAGTCAGAGGACGGCCATTGATGAACAGAAACCTCCCCCCAAAAAAGTTTAGTCTTGTAATGCTATAACTTTCACGCTTGGCGCCTGCCCGCCTAAGTTGGAGATCACATTGAAAGAACTTGTTTTAAAAAACGCAGCTACTCATTTTGTGGTCTTCTGAAGAAAGCTTTTCACGACACTCTTATGTATACAGTTGGTACTTTACTGCTGGTTACCACACGGATTGAAAGTTACTAATACACTATTATCTACTCTGATTCTATAATACAAAGATTCTAAAACTGAAAACAAAATGCTTATGACAAACATTACGTACAGGCCAAAAATAATTAAAAAAAAAGTTTAATTACGATACAGGTCTTGTATGGACACCTGTAACATAATGTAACTTTTTAATCATAACGATACACCTATACAACCTCCAGCTGGACCAAGGAGGTTGAACCTCTTCTTTAAAAAGGTTTCAATGAACGAGTCCGCGACGCGACGACTCAACACGCATGCGCAATCGATATTTGTACCTTGGCGCCAACATTTGACATTTAAAAAATTTTTCAATATTTAAACAAAGTTTGGTTTTGTTTGCAATATTGTTTTACGTATTATAGTATGAGAGTAGATAAAGTACTGTATGACACTGTACATAACTTGGTCTTATAACACTCGTGTGATACTATAAAAAAACTCGCCTACGGCTCGTTTTTTTAAAACACACTCATGTTGTAAGAACCCTTATTATGCAACAGTATCATAAACTACTATTCAATTCTTAAAATTAAAACTATTTTGAGTCACGTTCCCGCCAAAAAGTTATTTAAAAAATTACAATATAGTCTGGATGTTCCTTGGAATAGTTAATGTTCCATAGATTAAACGCGTATATTTAAATATTTAGCGTGGCATATATTTCGCGGGTCATTACTCTCGTCTACTTTATGGTCATATGGAAATCATATAAAAAGGTTCACATTTGTGAAGATTTTAAGCAGTTTTATAAATAGATTAGCATGATTTCTTGCTGATTTTTTGGTTAAAAATGGGATTATTATGTAAGCCATTATTGAGGGAATCATAAAAACTTGTTTGTTGACAATTTGTTCGTTACTAAAGATACATAGACAGGTAAACAACATAGCGACGCTATGTTCTTTTTAAATACAGAAGTGGGAAAAAAACAGAGGAAAAAAGAACCTCTTTTTTTCAAGTCGGTTAAAAAGTTAACAATGTCGCATATTTAAATGATCATCAAAAATACTAATTGATCGTCAAAAAATACAATTGGCAACCGAACCTAACCTTTAGGTTACCGATTGTTTTTTTTAGGTGAACTTTAATTATAATTTTTTGAGGATAATTTAAATATTTCCTCTTAAAAATATATCGAGAAGTCGTGAGATTAATGCCTTTAAATAATTTATAAATATCATATTACTTTTACTAAGTAAAGTTATTATTATTCTATATATAATATTAAGTTTTACTGTAGTAGGAACCTAAATTAAAACATAGTAAGATATTTTTTTTTAAATAGGAGAAATACGAAATGACCAACAATATTTTTTGTGTGGTATAATTACCTGTGAGGCTCGGCCGTAATAGTTGTCGTTAATTCATACCGATTAGCTTTAGGCTGGCTACTCACTGCGCCTGTATTGTACCCAAATGTTTTTCTTAATTGGAATGTAGAGTAATGACACAATAGACAAAAGCCTACAAATACGGTCGATACGATAGTAACTGTTATATTGAATAATGGGTTCGATTAGGGAAGGTTTGAATACCGATATCGATTATTATGGCAGAGGGATGTAGTATATTTGGTCTACAAATTTATGACTCGCGATAATAGGTTGTTTTATTTTATCTAAGGAAAATCGATAAATTTAAAAATAAACATACATAAAACATTAACCTTTTTATATTTGGTACTAACACAGGACTTAAACATACAATATAAAACAATACATAGACAAAAAACAAATAAAATTAAAAAGTAAACAAAATAGAAACAAACTAATTATAACTTAATATGTGCCATGTCTCTACCAAATGGATGACCAATTCAGTTTATGTCAGCTTGAGGGCTGACCCTATTTACCTCCCTTTCTTTTGTTGACACATGGACGCCCCCGCGGTGCATAGTATGTGGTCAGTACAATTAAATATTAAAATTTGCATGATGACTGAGATAGTTTAGGCAAAAAGAAGTCGGAAAGGGTTAGTTTTAGTTCATAAAGAAACAAAATTAAATTTTATAATTCAGTTCAAAGTTTACAGTAATTTCATGAAAGAGTAACCGGCATCTTATTACGTCACTGCTGTGTAAATTGAAAAGTGTCAACTGGCAAACGATCGTTGTATATTGGCTTTGTACTTTTATTATTTTCGTAACCAACTTAATTATTATTGATATAAGACGGTATCGTAAAGGGAGACAAGGTACTTACATCAGTGATTTTCACAAAAGTACAAACGAGTTTATCCAGATAATAGTTCGGAATCCCTTCTCGCAACTTTGAACCAAGTTTTTTAATATCTGTATCAGTTGATACTTAAATCCACAATTTGTCTCAGAAAGAGAATACTAACGATAAATATAATAGTAACTCATTTTAAATTATATTTAATTATCATACAAAATATCAGCGTATACCCTATTTGTTTACACAGCGAAATGACGTCATGACCTAGCAATATGGCCAGGCCAGTGTTTATGCCTAACTAGGCGCGAAATTTGACTATGTAAAATTTAAATGTCTCTTTATGGCGCTTAAAGATTGAATATATATTTTGTGTTTTTTTACTCGCATATTACTATAAACTTTAATTGGAACTTTTTAAAATGGGTATTACACCCATTTATAACGAAACAGATTTGGGTTAAGACCATTATGATAACCGTAACTTAGGACTAAAATGGTTCGAATAATAGAAGGCAGAATCACAAATTTGAGGATATACAATAGAGAACCATTTCCCAGGTATCCTCTTGCAAAATATTTTTTTGTTATAATGGGAGGAATTCGTGCGTAAAGGTTCTATTTATTTGACGTTTTATGCGTTGATGAAACGATCATCCGACGTTTACAATGGAAATATGCCAACAATTTTTCGCGAACGTCGAAAAATCGTGCATTTTTATGTTCTCTAAGTTATTTAACAGGATGACTAAGGAAATTGAATATACATAAAAAATAATGATAATTGCAACATTTCATAATGTTTTATAAAAATATACATTTTATTTTATATCTCTTTGCGTTTGCCTATTGATGGTGGTAGGTGGCTTAGGAGACTCGTGGCTATTTGTGAGTACTACGCGATGGCTCATGGGGTCAAGTACAACGCCATAAAATGCTCATGCTGAGCTCATGATGTTAAAATCGAGATCCATCAACTATTCCCATGACCCTGGAGTCTCGGTCAGTGGTAGCCCTTTGAGCTGGGTGACATTTGTGTACTTTGGTCTTTGAATCAATGACAACCGCAAGGATAGCATGAATATTGAGAGGGAGCGTAGGTCGCTGGCTGTGAGATGTAATATGCTGGCTCAGAGGTTTGCGGGAAATACAAATAAAATAAAAAAAAAAAAAATAAAATAAAATTTATTTGATACACAAAAACAATTTTTAGTAAATATAACTTATATATAACTATACACAAAATGCAGTAAATATAACTTATTTTTAAACTCACTAATAATCTTTCTACACATGCAGCCTTTAATTTAGCTATATACAGCAGGCATACAGAGACCAGCGTGTTCCATATAATAATGTATTCAGGATACTGTTGGGGCTGTCGTGGCGTTGTAGCGTGTTTGCGGAGATATATAATGATGATTTTTACGCCATAATCAGAAAAAGTTCTGCCATTTATGGTACCAACTCTTTGCAGTCATGTCATCTAATGTAATCTGTGTAGTATGTCTGACATTTGTCTCATAATATCCATATATTATATTACTAGTACCCATAAGTGGAAGGGCTTCTGCTAGGGTGAGATGTCTCAGGAACTTGGTTCGTTGTACGCAGGCGCGACCAACAGAGTAGGGATGACAAATTATAAAAGTAGGGTTAGAAGCGCGTTGTGACCAGACCAAGCGTTTGGTCACGCTTGCGCATCAAGCTCAAATTTCCACAGATTGGAGTGAAACAGACATATCGTCATTCAGTACCATAGTGAATCCCTATCTCAGATACTACTAGCAATATAGTGGTATTACATAATTTGATGGAATCGTGAGTATTGTTTCTGTTCTTCAAACGGACTGGCTAGCAAATTATGTTTGAAATTATAAAGTTGTCATATAGTTTCTCGAAAGTCATAACTTACTAATGCAATTTTGTTAATCAAAATATCTGTCCCTGACGGCGAAACCGCCCATACAAAATATACAGTGTCCCTTATGCATTAAATCATACGCTGATTCACTTAAACCGTCGCTTTGACATATCAAAGCGGCCTATGGCTGTGTCGTAAATAATCGACACCGTCCCACCAATCCCTTGTAATCTAATTATGCTTAAATCGAACGGCCGAACCTCTGTAATTCATAATAATTAATCTTGCCAAGAAGCCTTTAATAAGGATTACCCGAGGGATTTAATCCCGCGTTTCGAGAGTATAAATTCATCGCTATAATGACCTACAAAACGCAATTAACAGTTAAAACGTCGTTTGAGTTATAACGTACGGCGTAATGCCTTTGCTAATATGTTTGAAAACTGTCAACCTTAAAGAACATTTTCATGAATTAATGTTATTATAAAAGACTGACGTAAAACTTGTGATAAACATAGAGTGAAAGATTTTTATTGATCCCAAATATACAGGGACAACATAAAAAGTCAACAACAATAATTGTAATCTGTACAGTAAACTCTTTGCCTGAGTTGTGTTTGATAAATCAAATTTAGGAGTGTGGAGGAGGAGGATTTCAGTGTTCCTTAGTCCGGACTGGACCCTCAAAAAGGAGTGTAGTCTTACTCTGTGGAAAGTGTCATATAAATATTAAGATTCCTTGTCACAGTGTTTGCCGCGATGAACTCCGAAACCATTTAACCCAATGTGATTTTTTTTAATTTTGTTGGATTTGTTCCGACTTGGGACATGAGATAGGTTTCATTTTAATTTATAACACAGCAACGCGTAGCCGGGCCAGCTAGTATTAAATAAAAAAGGTAAGCGCAATACTTTAGAGAGATAAGACCGAATTGGTGATAATTTTTTTTTTTGGATATTTGTGATACTTTGGGTCGTCCAGGGATTTGAATATTGAAGACACCATAAATTACATTTAATTCATATTATTACCAAATAACTGATTTCATATATTTTTACATGATTTTGAGTATAAGGCGAATATTTTTACTCAACCATTAATAACACATCACTTGTTGATATAAAACTTAAGTTCTTGAAAATAAATTCTATGATTATTATTATGGTGATGATTCAGGAAAAACTCCTCCATTTCTATGGGATTTCGTATGGATTCCATTCCATTTGGGGTCAGCCCTCCTGATCTATTTTCTCCACTCCATTCCGTATTGGCATATCTCTTTTGTAAGGCTCAAGACCTTTTGCTATAGTCCTCGTCCAGGTTACAGGTGGTCATACACCTTTAATATCCAGCACTTGTTTTGTCAGTTCTCTTCTGGTTAGACCGTACCACCTTAAACGGTATTCCTTAGTTTTGTTTTTATATCCGCAATTTTAAGTTCACCTACTGGACACAAATATGGAGAAAAGATCGACTCGGCTCACAAGTGAATTTTCAGGCGGGCGAAGCAGGATTTTTTTATTTTTTTTTCATTTGCTATAGTCCTCGTCCAGGTTACAGGTGGTCATACACCTTTAATATCCAGCACCTGTTTTGTCAGTTCTCTTCTGGTTAGACCGTACCACCTTAAACGGTATTCCTTAGTCTTTTATATCCGCAATTTTAAGTTCACCTACTGGACACAAATATGGAGAAAAGATCGACTCGGCTCACAAGTGAATTTTCAGGCGGCGCTGCAGGATTTTTTTATTTTAAATAATTTATCTTCTAAGATAGCATTGAATAAATGCAAAAATTATATAAAATTATAAAATATAAATTTGCTTTGTATGTAATAAACAATCTCATTAATTCAACTATAAAAAAAAATCTTTAGTTACTTCCATTCACCATGCACTGCTGCATAGAAGCATCCTATTTACCAATTTATATAAAATTACACGCCAAGGCAATCAGCGGAAAAGAAACGCTGATTATTATTTTTAGTTATAGTGAATACAGTTTTGTTTGAAATTAAAACAAGTGCAGCGCATTCCGGTCACGTTCGGAAAAGTTTGCCGGCCGCCCCGGCACGGAATGCCCTCTGAGAAATTTTTATTAAAAAAAATTGCTTATACTAGCGCAATATACGCTGCTTATTTTGCAAGAATTATTAAAGATACGAATTTTTCGGACCATTTTTAGCTGTTCTGAACCATTTTTATATTAGGTGTAAGAAAAGAAAATATTTGGTTTCTTGCTACGTTATTTTTTAGTTGTGGGTAAAAGTTTATTGAATTATATTAATAAAAATGATTTATCGAAAAAGCAAGTTTGTTTGCAAATATGTATATAAAGCAATAAAGTCAACAAGTCTCTGTTTTAAGTAAGTATCCTTAAACATTGCAATATATACGACAACACACAACTTAAAACAGATACTTGTTGAGTTGGATGTAATCAACGAGGTAATGAAACCATAACACTACCAAAAAGTTTTTTATGGATTATGTATCGAGACGACGTATAATATTGTAAATGTCGTTTTGTTAAAGCTGACGAGTTTATTGCGCCCATTCTTCTTGTCAGTTAGACAAAAGACGTCCTGAATGGGCGATAGGTAAAATTGTTAGACGGTTTAAAACAACTTATTTTAAGTGCATTTAACTTTAAGCAGGATTATGGTTACAATATTGTGATGCCAGGTCTATTAGGGATAAGGGTTAATCAGCATTTTGCTCAAGTGGCCCTATGTTTGTGTCTTACGCATCTTCTAACTTTTGTTGTTATCTTTTGGCTTTGCTGTGGTATTACTCTATAATAGTAGAGATGGGTAATGGGTTATAACCCATTCCACCCATTTGGGTTATAACTGGGTGATTTGGGTTTTAACCCGGTTTTAACCCATTATAACCCATTTTAGTGGGTGAAAATGAACAGTGTAAATATTTGTATGTATTTTAAGGTAGCAAACAACATAAAATGAAAATCCTAATACAAATCAAGTCATTTATTTCGTATTTACAAAATTATATGGGTAAACATACAAATTAATCAACCTAATCACTTGAATCAGATATCTGTTCACAATCTACAAATTCTAAATTATTCGTGTTTGATGTTGACGGTTCGGGACTGACACTACGTAATGGCATGGTATTTTCCGATATTTCTTGTAGTGGTGATGAATCACAATCCTCAGAAATGTCACACGTCTGATTCCTACTCTTATTTAATAAATTCCAATTATAAGTTATAAATGTCAGTTTAGCTGCCCTTTCTGTAGTGAGTCTGTTTCTTTTTTTGCTGTGGACATTGCTATGAGCACTAATAGAACGCTCTACAGCAGCAGAAGTGCAAGGTGCGGTCAAAATTCGGAACGCGACTTTGCTTATTGCAGTGGAACCACAAATACCCTTCCACCATGTTGTTGCACTTACATCGCTTATATTTGCCCACAGAAATCAACGACTCCAAAACCCTTCTCTTGCCCGATAACTCGCTAAGTTGGTCATAACATTTATTCCCATACTTTCGCCTACTTTATATATGTATTCCATGGCGTCGACTTCCTGATCTTCGTCAAGTTCACTTCCTTGAACTGTAGGGTCCAATAAATACGCTGCAAAGTGGATAGTTTTTAAACACATTTTTATTCTCTCGTCAACATTGCTCATTAGTTGTTCTTTTTTATCATTTTCTAATATTGTTAGATCTGGTAAAATAAACAGCAATTCGGATTTCATGTTTTTTAGTGTCATGAATACTTTGTGAATACTATTTTCATTTGTTTCTAATTTAAATATTGCGTCAGATATAGGTTTTAGAATTAATTTGCATTGTCGCACCATCTCTCAAAAATTGTCATCTAGAAGCGCCGATTTCTCCTCTGAAGGTAATAATGTGGCATTTTCATGCACCGCCAAAGTCTGCAAGGCAACCTTTGTATTCTCTACGCTTTTGAAACTTGCATAACTACTGCCCCATCGCGTATCGCACGGTAACTTCAAACTTTCATCTGAGTTTTTTTCCTTGACAATTATCGCAAGCAAACTTGTTAAAATTTGACTTCTTTTAATCAAATTTGTGTTCATTTCCTTACAAGCACATATTACATCTATTTTGATTATGTCTTTGCATAGCAAATGAAGAGTATGTGCTGCACAATTAAGGCATGTTATATTTGGAAATACCTCATTTACGAGTCGAAAAGCTCTTTGCACGTTACTTGCATTGTCTCCAATAATCGTCGCAAACTTATTTGATCCATACTCTGACAAAACATTGGAAATTTCTTTACAAATATAATCACCAGAATGTCTGTTCTCTGCCGTTGCTATGCTTTTAACGAATACGGGTTCGGGTTTAGCGATTAGTATATTAATAATGCCTTCATTTCGGCAGTTAGACCAACCATCTAACAATAAGTGCAAACATGTTTGCGATAGTAGATCTTCTTTCAACTCTCGGTGCATTTCTCTATAAGTTTTGTCCAAAATTCTCGTGGAAATTGTTTTTCTTGTTGGTAATTTGTATGAAGGCTGAAGTTGATTAAAAAAGTTTATCCAGAGGGGGTGTTCAACGATTGACAGAGGTGTACCCGATACGTAAATAGCTTTGGCCAGTAGAGAATGTAGGTTTTCTTTAGCACTTTCAGATAAATCGTATAGGTTAGACAAAGACGCACTTCCCTCAAGTGATAAATTCAAGTCAGATCCTGGCCTTATATTTTCTATATTATGCAACACTTCGCCGCCTGCTGATCCTGAAGAGCTTTGCGGTAAATTGGACTTTAACTGTTGTTTATAATTTTCAGGACAATTAATACACTTCAGTAAATGTTTTGCCATTTTTTGTAAATTTTCGACTTTGTATTTTGTTTCGCAATATTTGCACGTAGCAGATTTGTTTTCGCTTTCGCGGTAATGTGCCCATATTAACTGGTTTTTTGGTCTCACCATACTGACCTTAAAGCATAAAAGAACACAATGTTAACTAAAGGTGCTTCTAATTTAGGGATTACTAAACAAATAATCTACTGTCAGAAGATTACAATGAATGCCTGTTATCTGACTGAATCTTTCTTTAAGTAAATAAATGCCACATATTTGTACATACTTTACGTACGATTAGATGAAATATGATTTGATACAAATGAACAACGAAATGAAAATATTACTTCTTCAGTATATTGAAAGATAATTGTTATTATATATTCTTTTTATTATTCTAATGTATCAGCAGAAAGGTTAAAATGTTAGATTTATTTTCGTTTTCAAATACAGTCATAATTTATTGGACTTAGGTTCTTTATTCTACCGGCAAAGGTTCAAATATTCCGATCACTAAGAATGCCGTCTATTGTTTTCAACTTCTTTGTCTAAAAGCTTTATGTTCATGGTAAAAGTTAGTATATTGTGTTATTGGGTTTTATTTTCTATACGGTGGCCGCATTACTCTTTCGGCAGATTAAATATTACTCTAATTTTCTGCCCACGAAAAATACTTAGTTTAAATCTTTCATATCCATAACTACGTGTATCAGTGTTAAAATATAGCATAAATTTATTTCAATTTTTGAAATAACATATTACAAAATGTTTACAGCATCAGTTTTTTAATAATTATTTAAAAATACTTATACTTGTTTACATGTTAATTCACAAGATGGCCGACAAACAAACTAGCAACAATTAAATCTTTAAATGTTTTGGTCTTCGATCATCTACATGATCGAAGATTTTGGTAAATACAAAATGATTGTTGGTATGACGAATCGAGTTAATGTAGCTGTTAGAATAGCAAGTTATAATTTATCAAAATAAATCAGTGAAAAGAGCTCAAATATAAGAATGTACTTACTTGTAGAGTTTTCTCAAATCGATAAATCCAGTTCCCAAGCAAATCGTGGTCAATATATTCAAGCCAAGGTCATTCAGGTAAAAGCAGTATCAAATCACAATGGAAAGGTGCCGGGTCGTAAATTAAACAAAAATATCACATAGAACACGTGTACTCTAACCGATACCTTGAGGACGAGTGAGGTACGAGGGGAAAGAAGACGCGGGGTATTTGCGCGGGGTGCAGATAATACGTGTTACCCTGTCCCGCGCATCCCTGTCCCTCCCGTTGCTAGCCATACGTCAAAATGTAACAGAATTAGTTTTCACCCACTTAAATGGGTTATAACTGGGTGAAAATGGGTGATAACTGGGTTTTAATCTACCCGAGGGTTATTACCCGGGTGAATACCCATCACTATATATTAGGCATAGATATACATATATGGTACATAAATATGTTAAATATAATATATTTAATTATATATATAAATACTCAGGACAAATGATCGTTTTCATCACACAAACATCTGGCCCTTCTAAAGTGCGAACTCAGGACCGCGGTGCAAAAGGCAGGACCAATCGGTCGAAAATATACGTATTTTTATATAGTACTAGCTGTCCCGGCCACGCGTTGCTGTGCCGACTGCAGTGCCATCTGCCGGACTGATTTGTGAATTTAAACCATTCTCAGATCCCCTTGAACACACACAAAAAAATTCATTCAAATCGGTCCAGCCGTTTAGGAGGAGTTCAGTGACATACACACTCACAGAAGAATTATATATATAAAGATATTTCTTAGAATATATAAAGAGTTTAGAATTTTTTATTCGTGAGTTATTGCTTATATTCAGCCATACACCACCAACTAACCTGTTATAGACTTATATTTCTTTTTTGTCCATTCCAAGATTGCCTTACAATCACTTATAATAAGACCGCCATTTGTACGTCTCCTTGTGTTTAAGCAATCGTTAATGTATATTTGTGTACAATGAAGAATATTCATTTATTCATTGCCAAAAGTTTTAAAATTAATCTGAAAGCAACACCCTTGTACTATGTTAATTGCAGCCTATTAGGTATTCTATACCTATATGTCGTTGAAAAAAGGTGTGTTTTCCGTTGTAATTGCGCCGGCCATTGTTGGTACCCTATAAATTATGCGACACACCCTGTGTTAGCTCGCCGTGTAATCGGCTTTGTTCCAATTTTGAACGACCTTGATTTTTCGGTATAATTACGACTGAATAACATTTGCCTTTAATTTCAATGTTGATTTAAAACTAATTATTAATTTTCAATGGGTTTTTGGTAATTGAACACAAGTTAACAATATTGTTATGAATGAGATATGTTGTCTAATATGTTCCAGAGGCTGGCTTTGACGGGAATAAAAACAATAGTTTGTTTCGAGCCCTTTTATAAATAAAGTATGGTTTTTCGCTTAATCAAGTATTCGACGATAAACTCTGAGTAATTATATTCAGTAGCTTATTGTATAAATATCCTGTAAGATCAGTTCGTGGTTATCAAGTCTTGATATGATACAGGATGACACCATCCTGTGATCACGGCTCCTGTAAAGGAGTCGAAACGTCAGGATTTAATATAAAATAAAATAAAATATGCGCAAAAATCCGTAAAAAAGTGTTTTATTCTAATGTGTAATGTGCGCGGAAGTGTAAGAACCAAATATGATACAACATGTTATTTTGCCTTAAAATAAAAGCTTTGATAAGTTTCTCCGATAAAAAAGTTTTGACATAAATATTAATATGTTTTGTTTTCTGTTTCAGGTAAAACTTAAAAAGCAAGCAATAAAGTGAAATGGAAGAAGTGGATAAAGGTTATAATTATTTTATTATTAAATATTTTGCATATAATATATACTAGGAGAAGCGAGAGATGTATCTCATAATTGTAGAAAGTAGAAATCTGTGATTCCTGCGTATCCCTCTGGGAAAAAACCATGATTATATGCATTAATATATATAGATTCTTTAATAATTAAGTCACTAAATATATTTTGTCTCAGGCTGGATACCTTCATTTCGTCAGCCTGGTGGCTGTGCAAATAACGACTTATTATTATTACAATGAAATAAAAGGAATCCTTTACATTTTTCATACGATAAAAATTACTTAAATATAAGAATTCGTATATACATTACGAATAAAAAACGAAACAGAATTAAAAGAAATGTCGCTACTTTAACAAATTCAAAATTAATTTAGCAAATTGAGTTGAGTAAGCTTTTTCGTCCGTCGATTCAGTCCAATATTTGTCTTAAGTGTTCCCAACAAACTTGGTAAATTATTTCTTTCAGAAGTTCCGCGTTCTTTTCGACCATTAAAGGAAAGATTTGTTTCTTAACTTTCACTCATAAAATTAGGAGACCATACAACCGTGTCCAGCACTGAATCCTTAGAATCTTTGCCACCAAATTAAATTTGTTTCTGGTTTTAAACTCTCTTGTAAAAATACTGTTATTATTGTGTTAGGGTTTAGCACTTTTTATAGTAAATGGATAGGTGCTTGGCCACTATCTCGTCTGATGATAAGCGACGATGCGATCTAGGTTGTGACACGCATTTGAAATGCTCATACTGAATAAAAAATAATTTATTTTATTATAATCTTAATAATATAAAAAAATAGACAAGACTGCAGTAAAATAAATTAATAATCTCGCCATGTAAATTAATATTATGGTTTGTTACGATCTGGTTTATGGAAATAACTTACTCGGTAAAAGAATACCTGGACTACAAGTAAGATAACGACATTGTTGACGACAAAGATTCAAGAATCTGACAATAAATAATGTGATTATAATATAATCATTACCAAAAATTACAATTGTGATTGAGTTCATATTTTAATCACTTAGATTGAGGATACATAAAAAAATGCCATGACCAACTGTCTTTTTTTCTCTTTTTCTTTATGTATGGCTTGCACGATTTTTGACCAACAAAGTCATCAAATTAATAAAACCTCTTCTTGTTATGTTTTCCCATAAGAGCAGGCAAAGGGTACAAAGCCCATACCGCATACTCTTTAGTTATTTTTTTTTTCATCATTAGATGACGATGAGAGCCGATCTATGAATGATAGATGATCTATGAATGATGAATGAACAGTGAAATTTCCCTTTCAATTTCCCCTTGGACTTCTTGTGCGAACAGAAAAAGACAACTACCGCTGCTTTGTTTAACATGCAAACACTCTTGCATGTTCACAAACATTTTTACGCACCAATATTACGCACAAATATGTACCAGAACACAAATAAAAAAAAACAAAACCACTAACAGGGCAAAAGAAAAAAAAAACAAAACTGCCAGTTATTTAAGTCATAGAATATATTTATCAGATTTTAGTTGTGTACAATTCTTTTTAAGTTATAAAAAAAATACTAGTGCAGTCATTGAAGCGAAAAATAGGGTCTTACCTCTGATTTTTTTTACTGTGAACCGATTTGCATCGAATTTATGGAATTATGCTCGTCTTACCCTTAACTTCAAAAGTGAAAATGATCTGAGCTCCGCCTATTACTTTTAAGGGGTCTAAACAACCCCTTAATGGAAAAATTGACATTGATCCATTTTATCGCTAGAAAACATGTCTAATAGTAAGTGGTGAAATTGTAAAGTATTTTCTAACATAATTACCTCATATTAAAATCATTTTCAACCCCTTGAAAATCTTACAACCCTTGCAAACAACCCCTAAATTGAAAAAATCACAAAAAATACTTTGGTATGACACAAAAAGATGTAAGTATAGAGTAAGTAATATCTTATATTCTCTATAATAATTATCAAATTTTAACCCCCTTTCAACCCTTGAAAACTATCCCTTGATAATAAATTGTTAATTTTTTTTTTGTTAAAATGAAAAGGATTTATATATTATTCCACACTCTCGAAAATGATTATTATATTCTTAAGCTTTTCCACCCTTAAAACTACCCCTAAATTAAAACAGTAAATATATATGATTACATATTTAAAAATAATTTAATTTAGAGTAAAAACTTGCCATTTATTGAATAAAATATTTACAAATTATATAAAATTGTACTATTATTATTAAAATATAATATTATTATTCATGACTCAATGTCGGAGTCGCTGTCACATTCAACATCTACTGGCTGAATTGGAGGGCTATTTTGGCAGTTATCTCCACTGCACGTTCCACAGGGTTCCGTAAAACGCTCCACATCCTTTTTTGCTGTTGCAAAAAATCATTTTCAGCAGTTGCAGACGGAAATATACTGGTCACATTATAACGAATAAACGGTGCACGCACAGCTGATCACATGGCTTTTTCGTTGGCCCCTTCACTCAAATGTGTTATATATACATATAAGAACGTTGGTATGTATTCATGCCTACGTTTCCAAAATATATGAGCCATATTATGTATATATATATATACACATTACAATAGTTGTGGGTCTCTATTATACTGCGTACTTTCACATTGCTCCAAATATTCACACTCCGAAATTTTCAGTTACTAAGTAGAAAAAAATATGATAAGTTTCTGGACCATAACTCCTTCAATTTTCATGCTATCATAATTTATAAAAAACCATTGTAAAGGTAATTAAGAGAGCTACAACATCCTTCATTGCAATATATAGTAAAAAAAGCTTTTTCTAAAACGGTGAAGGGTTAAAGGGCTTAAGAGAGGCTGTGATTGCGCTGCCACGCGCTCTTTAAACAATCATATCTCCGTCAATTTTTGTTTAACAGAAAAAACAAAAAAAAACAAATTGTTTGTCAGAAAAATACCTAAATTTTTAATCCGTACAATTTTTTACGTATCTGTCGTCATTTTTGAGATATTATGAAAAAAAAGTGGGGTTTTTTAAAATTTGAAATTTTGTTTTTTTCTTTAATCGTGACTTTTTTGAAAAATATGTGTCCTAAAACAGCCAAACTGATACTATCTATCAAACTCTTCATAATTAAGTTAATTCTAGGCGGAATACGATTTATTTTAATTTTAGTGGAAATGGCACTTATGAAACCCATTGATTTAAAAGAAAAAACATTAGATGCTCCCCTTATCTGCAATACAGCTCACTTATTTTACGCGCAAAAGATTTTTAATAGTGCTCATTTTAAAGCTTATTTTAAGCACTAAAAAACCCTTTTGTATTAGAATGCATAAAATGCATCTGCTCGCCGCTAGATGGCATTGACTACATCGATTAAATTTCAGACAAAATAAAAAACTAGCTTAATATTGCACTTAGAAAACTTTATAAAAAGCCTAATTGTTCATTGTTTTACCTGCTATAATTTTGTTATTTATAAAATTTTCGATAAAACGTATATTTTTGGAGATATTTGCAAAAAACCGATAAAAACGTGAAAAAATTGCGAATTTTCAATTGCCACTAACTCGATAACTATTGGATTTTTTGAAAAACTTTATGGATGATTTTTTGCTTAAAATTAGGCCTTCTATCGATATCCGACGTTATTTTGCAAAAAAAAAAATTCACCCCCGAGAATGGGTGGCAACCACCCCCAGGGTGGTTGCGGAGTTCAAATCATTTTCACTTTTGAAGTTAAGGGTAAGATGAACCTAATTCCAAAATTGTATACAATTCGGTTCACAGTAAAAAAAAACGGAGCAATAATGCTTCAATGACTGCACTACACTATACCCCAATCTTCAGTGCTAGTTTTAAAAACATTGTTACAAACCAGCTATAAAAAAGGTGCGACTGGAGAATTGGCCATAAAACTTGGGCAACTGGTATTCCGTGGCAATCCTGTGTCAGACTTGTAAAACGAGCCAACTACGCCAGCTGAATTCGCAAAGGTGACAAACGACCTGCAGTGACAGTTCTGAGATGCAGCCAAATGCATCCACAACTTGCATCGTTTCTCATTTCGATGGCTTAACCAAAAGAGAAAATGCACACAATAGCACTATTAGATTACATTTTTATTTTCATAAATCTTTAGGTATTCTCTATCTGTTACTGGCTATCATTTAATCTTCATAAATGTAAAACAATAGTACATGACATACAGGATCTTTGTGATTAGTTGTAGTTGTTTGATTATGCTATAAATTCACCTTTTCAAGGTATTAAGATATAAAGACTTATTTAACTAAAGATTAAAACTAAAATGAGTAACTTAAAAAAAAAACAAAATATATATTCAGCTCTCGACAATTATTTTAATATAAAAATATATTAATCAATAATTAAAAAAAAATATATATATTGGTTAATATATATGTATATTTAGATATTCGGCAGAAGTTTTCTTATTTGGTTTTTGTGATTTGGCCATAAATTTATTTTTCAGTTTATTTTGAAATGATATTGGCTACTTTTTAATGTGAAAAAGGGCTGCGAGGGGTCGAAACAGGAGATGAAAGTTTGTGTGGAAATTACGTCGTTTTTAAAGTTAGCTCATTTTTAGGCTTTTTATTAAATGTAAATAAATACGACATTCAAAGTTTGTCAAAATTTTATCCTAAGGAGGTAAAACAAGGAATGATAGTTTTTGTGCTATAACGTCGGCAAAAAAACCTTACAGCCTAGAATAGAAATTGCTCTTATATCATAATACCTCATTCATTATTTTTCCACGTGTTAGGATAAGTTAATATTTAATTTTAAAATGTCTTAATTTAATTAGCAAATATAATATAAATAATTTAATTGCACAGCTGTAAAAATGCTTTTAAGCTAGCAATTAAGCGTCGAAATCAAGTGTCCAAAATGCGCTTATAAAACTGATACATTAACTTTACTAAAACTTTCATTACATCACAAAAAGAAAACTTGTGATATTTTCACCCCCTTCCATTGCCATTCATTCTACTAATTGTGAATTGTGAGTCGTTGTCAGAGTAATTATTTTATTATTACTTTGATTTGAAATAGAATTATAAAAAAAGCTAAAAGATCAAGAGATTACTTTAATCTAATTTAAAATTACAATGAAAATGTTCTAAAACTAAAAGTTAGCCTAAGTCCGCTGCTAGAAAGAAGTGACCGATAAAATGTGGCAATTGGGGATCGAAGCCATTGCTTGAGGTCACGTTTGCCGAAACTGGGTTAGCGATGATCTATGCACAGTCAATGAGTTATGGGAGTTTTGGGCTATGTAATTCCTCCCTCAGAATAGCAATTATTTTTCAACCTGGAGCGGAAAAATTGCTGGTTGATATGGTTCCGTTTTTTTTACCCTTAATATTGAGTTATGCCTACAAAAGCATACGATTTGATAATTTGTGTGGGAGGACGATGACTAGAAATAATATTTTTATATTTACATCAATTAGCTTAGCCCAACGTAAGCACTGTAAGGCTTGTTTTATGGAAACTAGGGTAAAGCATACAGACACATATACGATATTTAGATGTTAATTGTTTATAGAATTTTATATAAACACCCATGACTCCGGTATACCGATTATTCCAATTAGGCAAGTGGATAAAAATTTACGAAAATAGAAGTATAAAATCATTGTGAAATACACTGAATGTGTAAAGGTGATAAACGAGTGCAGGTGACAGTCGCGCGAATGTCAAATGCACCGCTAAGTTGCATCGTCCCTCATTCTGACAAACCCAGCCTTTCTTGTATGTGTGGCAGTTGTGTAATTTATCATATGTATCTTTGAGATGTTACTTGGATTGTTAGTTGTAAGTTTCAAGTTTATATTCGTTTCTTAAAGCAAAAACGTGTCGAATGCGTTTTATATCTTTTGAAAATGTATACAATAGTTTATTCCTTAAGAATTGATTTTAATATAAGGTGGATCGGTATGAAAAAAATATGAAGAGTAAAATTTAGTGATCGAAAGACAGCGTTACGTTTATTGTGCGCAAACTGTCGTGAAAACTTTTCATTTTTATTTTGAGGTTTTGTTTTATTATTTTTTTTGCCTGTTCAAAAACAATCGTTCTTATGGAGTAAACTCCAGTCGTGCGTCGGAGTTGACACACACACTTTTTTATTTTTTTTTTATTTGTGAGGCTTCGATTTTTCCACGCAATTGAAGACCTTATTCCGTGACTGTAGCGCATAAATAAAAATAGTGTTAATCTCGTTTTCATTGATAATATATATTTTTTTTCATAACCTAAAAATTTTTTTGCAACTTTATATTAAAGTGACATAGTAATTAAATTGTGAAGCACTGGTACCTGAATCAAGCAGAAGGCCTGTATCTCAGAGCACCAGTTCTGTATGTAAGTAATAAAAATGACCACGAAAGTTAAATTAAAAATTAATTTTACAAAAAATGTTACAAATATATATTAAAGTAACCTTCTTTAATTGTGAGAGTATTCATTTACTTCAAAACTTCACTAAGAGAAAAATTTAACGAAAAACTATATCAGTATTATGATACCGTCTCACTTTTTGAAGCATCTATATTAATTTTCAAATAGATGTGACAACTTTCATTAAGTAATTGAAAATTAAACGACATTTACACATTCAAGATATGTTTTCACTGATAAATTGTGTTTGACACTTATTTCAAAATTATTATTTCATTTCAGCCAATGAAAGTCAAAGGATGTCACGTGAAAAGAAACGGAATATTTGATATAAAATTCGGAGTAAACTCTGCGAAGTTATTGGCAGACAAGATAATTTGGTTTCTATTGACAATCTAGAAATGTAGCTCTGCTCTCTTATGATATTCCCATTGAAGTACGACATTTCTTTCTATTGAAAACTATAATATTTTAGCGTTACTTGACCTGACTTCTCATATAACTGTATTTAGATATGTTTGTTTTAATATTAACACGCGAATTACGGTTAAAAAATATGATAGAAAAAATTGCCTTAGCTCAAAAGCTTTGCCATTGGTTACTAACAATATATCTCTATATATATAATCTACTGTACGTGTCTATGTGACTGATCTCCTCCTAAACGGCTGGACTGATTTGAAAGACTTTTTTTATATGCATTCATTCATTTCGTGTATGTATTTATTTATTCAAAAATCTTTATTGACCATAAATATAAAATGGCAGATAAGGCGGACTTAATGCTAATTGTATTGGGAGACAGCCAACCTTTGGGAAAAAAGAAACCTCAAGCGGATACAATGGAGATATATACTTAAACTTATCAATTTAACACACATATTACATTATATACAATGAATACAATACGTATATAATTATATTACACTACATATATAAACCATATATATACACATTCACACAACTAAATACATTAAATAAGTTACAATAATGTGATGATTCCATTTTACTATTACTATAAACCTTCAGTGAGAAAAGCGTGAACTTTCTTTTTAAACGTTTGACATAAAACCAGAACGGTAGAGAGGAATAGACAGAGCAAGAGAATCAGCAGAGTGAAGTTGGCGCTTATGAGAATTACACAAATAATGAAATTTGCATTTCAAGTATTCTGGGTAGTGGGGATTGTTAACTATGGAGTACAGTGAACAAAGTCTCGACTGCCTGAGCTGACGAATGGGTAGCCAATTGAGTTGCGATCGGTAAGCAGAAATATGATAACGATCAAAAATTAAAACAAAAACAACGTCTGTCGGGCCCCCTAGTGTTATATCTTTCGCTTCTTTTGCTCTCATCAGAACTCACAAGCACGTCAGTTAAAGGTACTTTTGACTTTTTTTTTTATTTTTTTTCGGGGGTAATGCTTTAAGCATGCCCCACCGTTGGGTAGACGGTGGGGTTATGTGGGACTCACCCGTCAGTAAAAAGCTGACGGGCATACCCACTAAAACCCCCCGCTGTACTTCACATCACCGGTGGGCCTGGTGGGACCCTTCTTAGGAATCACCACTACAGCCCGGTGATTAGTCCCTTTGGACTCCTCCACGAATCAGTGATGCCCGAGTACAGTCAGGCGTCACCACAGGCCAGCGAGTGGGTACTTTTGACCTGGCCTTTTTACGTCATCTTCTACTTGGTCCCTGAAAGTTCGCCTTGGTTTACCTTTACCGACGTGCCCGTGCACATTTGCCTCATATACTTGATTTGTCAATCTCCTTTCATCCATCTTTTCTACGTGCCCAAACCATCCTTAGTTTATCTGATATATTTTAAAGCAAAGTATTTATAATGCGAAATCTTTGCAGCGGTTTGTGATGTCAATCGTTTAATTATAACGTATTGTACTAGAAATATGACTCCGTTCACAAGTTATTCTTTGGCGGAACTTGAACCCGGAACCTTTGGATATCCGATCCACTGCTCTCCCAATTGAACTACTTAACCTTGCGAACACCCGTTGATATTTTCTAGTAGATAAAATATAAAAAATGTAATAATCATAACTAGTTTCCTTTGTTTCTTTTGTACGTTTAAAATATTCAAAGTGGGTACGATGAATCTTCTTAGTAAATCGATAGCATTACACCTACGCATAACGTATGAAAGCTCCTATCTCAACGTTTACGTATCAAACTAATTCGTGGAATAATATATCTGATCCATTCTGACAGCTGTGTTTATATTGCCACCCCATCCTCTAATTTAATTACGTTCCATTTTAGAATGTTTTTCTGACGTAGAGTATCAGCTTTTCCACTTCTCAAATATTATTTTCCCAGTATATATGGTAATACAATAATGTAAAAAAATATTATAATACTTTTTCTAAAAATAGTGATAACCATTCGGTCGAACCTAGAAATAAAAATAAACTTGCTGTTAGCTTCAGATTGCTAAAAATGAGGGGATAATTTTTAGGAAGATGTATTCTGTATAATAACCAGTTACACATAACTGCCTTTAGAGAAATTGAAAAAATTTGTCAAAAAACTTTTATATATGAAATCTAATAAAGAATTGATGATTATTTGAAGAGCAAAAAGGCGTAAGTTAATGGCGTTTCCTTTGAGATTTATATGTCTAATTAATATTTTGTAGTTTTATAATGAATTTTTGAAGATCAGAAATGTAACTCTGCGATCAAAACCAAAAGAAAGTGAAAGAAATGAACACCTAACAGAAGACTCGCTTAGAAGAATCATACAAGAGGAATTATCCTCCATGTTTGAGAAGAAAATAAATAATTTGATCTCTGAGCAATTAAAAAGTATTAACACCCGTTTTACCGAATTCGCTGAGTCCATGGTATTTTACAATAAACAATATGAGGAGTTGAAAACAGACGTCGAGCAGAAAAGTGCTTTAATCCATGATTTGCGTAAAGATAATGAAGTTCTCAAGTCAAGTTTGAAAGACATCTCCCATCGACTACATTTGATAAAACAAAACATGAGGCAATCTAATTTAGAAATAAATGGAGTTCCAGAGCACAGAGCAGAGAACTTGGTCAATGTTATTGCCCAAATATCAAAAACTGTCAATTTTTCAATCGAAGTCGGTGACGTGCATCATGTGACGCGAGTTGCTAAGTTGGATAAACAAAGTAATCGACCGCGCACTATCATAGCGAAGTTATGTAGTCCCCAACAACGTGACGCTCTACTGGCTGCAGTAATTAAATTCAATAAGGGCAACCCTAGTGATAAACTTTCAACGCTTCACCTCGGTCTGGCTGGTCCACCTAAGCCAGTATTTGTTGCAGAACACTTAACGCCCCTTAATAAATCTTTACACGCTGCTGCTCGCTTAAGAGCGAAGAAAGAATCCTTTAAATTTGTGTGGGTTCGTAACGGCAACATATCTGTCCGGAAGGACGAGTATAGCCAGGCTGTTCTGATTCGCAGTTTTGACAGCCTAGATTCGATGAATTTTGTACAACGATCTTGACTGCAGTACTGAAGGATGCAATTGAAATTTATTATCAAAATGTGCGTGGACTAAGAACTAAAACAAATGAAGTGTATCAGAATATTGTTACAAATAATTATGCTATCATAGTATTAACTGAAACGTGGTTAACCTGTAATGTTAGTAGTAGCGAACTCTTCGACCCTAGATACACCGTTCATCGTAGAGATAGGAACCATTCGAAATCTACAAAGAAAGATGGTGGGGGTGTTTTGATTGCTGTAATGAATCACATTCCCTCTACCCGCCTTAAACAGTGGGAGAGTGATTGTGAGGATTTGTGGATTTCTGTGCAATTAAAGATAAATAATACTATCCAACATATTGCTATCTGTGCTGTGTATCTCCCTCCACCAGTTAAGTCTAATACTCTTTCGTATTTTCTCAATAATGTTGATGATGCTACTGACAGTTTTGACAATATACTTCTACTCGGTGATTTCAATCTGGGTAATACGAGTATAAGTTGGAATAAAAGTGACGACGGTAATAATCACATGATACCTTCTAACTACAACTGTGCTTTAGGTTACTCGCTTGTTGATTTCTTAAATGTAAATAATTTCAAACAATTAAATGATGTACCTAATTGCGATATAAAGTATTTGGATTTGGTTATGACAAATATCCCATACACAAAAGTATCCAAACCTCTCGATCTCATAAGTAAGCTGGATTTAAAACACCCAAGTTTGTTGGTAACATTGCAACACCCAGTACTAGCTTGTCGTCAACCTAAAAAACGATCGAGCTTCAATTTTTATAAGGCGAACTATGATGAGATAAAGTCAGAGTTGAGGCGTGTAGACTGGTACAGTGAATTCCAGGATTGTAACAATGTGAATGACATGCTATCTGTATTTTATATAAGATTAAATAATGTTATTGGGAAGTTTGTGCCGAAACGTAGTTTTAAAATGTCTAATTACCCCAAATGGTTTAGTAGCGCCTTGGTCAAGCTGCTGTCCGAAAAAGAGAAACTACGTAATGAATACAGAATATACGGCAATCCCCGCGACAAATTGGAATTTGATCTGCTACGTAATCGTTGTCATAAGCTTACAGACAAGTGTTATAGCAATTATAAATTTAAAATCGAAAATAATATACCTCACAACATAAAGTTATTTTGGCAATTTACTAAACAAAAACGCTGTAAGCTATCTACCTTGCCGTCAAAAATGAAACTGAATGACCTTACTGCTGATACTGGCCAGGATATCGCAAATCTTTTTGTTAAACACTTTTCTTCGACCTTTTCTCTTAACAACCAGCCCTCAACCGACGCCCTTGTTCTTTGTAAATCGCCTCATAAAAAATTATCTAAAATACAATTTACTGAGTCTGAAGTTGCTAGGAAAATTAAACGCATTGATAGTCACAAAGGTCCCAGTCCCGATGAAATACCACCCATTTTTATCAGACGCTGTGGATCTGCGTTAATATTTCCCCTTACTCTTATATTTAATCGATCCTTGAGCGATGGCGTCTTCCCCGATGAATGGAAAAAGGCAAAAATTCTTCCAATTCACAAAAAGGGTGAATCTTCTCACATACAAAACTACCGTCCTATTTCTATTTTGTCGTCATTTTCGAAGCTGTTCGAATCTCTGTTGTATCCCATTTTGTGTCGACATGTGGATAACGCTTTATCAGATCACCAACACGGTTTTAGAAGTGGTCGCTCCACTTTGACCAATCTTACATCATTCTTATCTAACGTTTCTAAATCTGTGGACAGTGGAATGCAAACAGATGTGATCTACACTGACTTTAGTAGTGCATTTGACAAAGTCAACCACTCGCTACTATTATCTAAACTTAAATCACATGGCATTAACGGTTCTTTGTTACAATGGTTTGACTCATACTTAAGTGCGAGACCTCAACACGTCGCTGTGGACGGTTATGAATCACATCCTTATTTAGCAACCTCCGGAGTTCCTCAAGGTTCTCACCTGGGACCACTGTTGTTCATTGTATTTGTGGATGACATCAATAGGCATATCGAATACAGTAAGTTTTCTATATACGCCGATGATCTCAAGCTGTATCGCACAGTTGACTCCTCCCACGACATGGCTCTCCTTCAAAACGATATCAATAACATTAACGATTGGTGCAAATCTAACCAGATGACACTAAATGTCAGTAAATGCAAACATATTAAAATTACTAGAAAAAGAAAATTCTTTCCATCTAGATATAATATAAACGGTGACGTTTTATCTGAAGTGGACGAGGTTCAAGACTTAGGCGTAATAGTAGATAAAAAACTAAGCTTTATTCCTCATATTAATAGCGTAGTAAAGAGAGCGGCTGGATTGTTAGGATTTATAAAGAGAACAACAAAGGGCTTTCATTCTGTCAGCGTACGAATAGTATTATTTAATGCTTTGGTCAGAAGTGTGTTAGAGTACGCAAGTACAGCATGGAACCCAGTTTATGCAGTTCACTCACAGCGTATTGAAAATATATAACGTGCGTTCACAAGGCATCTCGCATTTATATCACCAAACATATCTCACAGAATCCCTTACGATTATCGACTGTCATTTTTCGGTATCCGGTCACTGCGGCAAAGACGGATTTTGCATGACTTAGCGTTTTTGCACGGGCTTCTCAATGGTCACATAAAGTGTAGCGAACTCGTGGAGGGTGTCACACTTTACGTTCCGCCACATTTGCCTCGTCAACCGTTGTACAGGACTTTCGCGATACCTTTATCTAAAACAAACTTAGGCCAGGGCGCCCCTCTTAACCGTTGCTGCGCAAAGTACAATGAACTTAATAAAAATAACTTTGGAGTGTTAGACATTTTTCACGACTCGTTGCCTAAGTTTAAGACCAATGTTCTATTGTTACTAGACAAAGGATAAAAGGAAATTGAGGTATTTAACCTTAATTCTTTACAATTACAAATTTAGCTATGGGTATTAATCTTTGATTCTTTTGATGTATTGTATGTCAACTGATATTTGTTGAATTTGATTGTTAATATGCATAAATACATTTTCTTCTGTACTGTTATAAAACATAAAATAAGTATAATATGTAGACTGTAAACATTGTACAAAATATTGTAAATGCTGTGTACACCCATAATAGGTATATATTTAAGAAATGTCCGCATCGTTTGTTTTAAGCACTGTAAATATATATATACTGTTGGTGTACCTATTCCATAAATAAATAAATAAAAGATCTAGAAAAGTTTCCTTATTTCAAAAAAATGCAACACATTAAAAGAAGAATAAATATCCCTTGTCGAGTTTCTTGCGTATTATTCTCGGTACAAGGTCTCCCGTAGGACTTACGAAGCCATTGCATAGTTGACTTTAAATAAATGCATTCTAAATGCTCTTATTGAATAAAAAGCATTTTATGCGACCGTTTGGTGCAATGGTATGGATTCTGCTTTTTGCACGGAGGTTCGAGTTCCGGGAGTGGTCAGATGTTTTTATCATGAATACTAACATTTGTTATTGAGTCATGGGTGTTTAAATATATTTCTATAAATATTACATCTATGTCTCAAATATGTGAGTCTATCCGTCAATCTAATACCTATAACACAAGCCTGAAAGTACGTTCTTAGGGCTACGCTTGGTGTGAATGTAACAATTATTAAAGTATCAATTGAAATGCTATTCATATATTCTTTTTATAACTCAAATACCCATAATCCAGTTATAATTCTAACGCAGTTATGTTGTAAAAGAAGTTATGAAAACACGTTTGCCAAGAAGTGGATCAGCTAACCTTAACTCCCTCAGGAACTTCTTGACAAATGTCCTCCTTTATGATAACGCAAGTTTTTCTCATATGCACCTCTCTTTTTAACCTCATTCGTTTTATATACCCGTCTCTATCACACATCGCTTAGTTATTCAGCCGTCGCGCTTAACATTAATCTTGGCGTGGCCCAAATGAGATTTAATAACCGACATTCGGTTTTATCTGTTTTGAAGTTCTGTCTGTTTAGTGTGGAATGAATAATGAATCGACGAAATTAGATATTAAATACGCGACGTTTTAATGAATAACATTTTGAAATATATTCGAATATTTACGTTATCCTAACAATAAAATATACTACTCTATTTAGTTCTTCCACTACCGCCCACATTACACATTTAAATAAAACTACTTATTAAGGGTTTTTTGTGCATCATCACTACGTAGTATAAAACAAAGTCGCTTTCTCTGTCCCTATATCCCTATGTATGCTTAAATCTTTAAAACTACGCAACGGATTTTGATGCAGTTTTTTTAATAGATAGAGTAATTCAAGAGGAAGGTTTGTATGTATAATACATGCGTAATATAGTAGAGCATTGCATCCGGGCGAAGCAGGGGCGGGTCGCTAGTAATTTATCTTTAATTCTGATGTTTCGACTCCTTTACAGGACTCTTATCACAGGACGTCTAAGGCCCAACACTCGGTCCAGTTTCTTTCGCCAGTTCTTCTCGGAAGGGCCTCCCAATTTTCGAACTGGTATAGTGGTAGACTCAGTAGTGTTAACCGTAATCGTTGTGAAAATTTAATTACTTAATAAAATGCAAAATTAAACAATTTTGATTTATATACATTTAACAGTTGGAACGTGCCCAATTAAAATATTGTGAAGGTAGTAATAGAAAATATATGACGACCATTGACTTAGTCATCCTGTAAAGGACTCGAAACATAAAGATTTGATATAAATTATGCGCAAAAAACCCTAAAGCAAGGTGTTTTATTTAAATATATATATTAATCTGATATTTAGAGTATCTTTCATTTGTATTTAACAAAATTTGTAGAAGGGAGACTGTGCTGTTTATATATATCGTTAAATTTTAAGAAATAGCCAAAAAATAATTAACCGTGTTTATAGGCTGTCTAGGTTATTACTGTATGTAATAAACGAATTTGCGAATCGGTAAAACATATATTTTTAATGAAAAAGCGCGGAAGTTTTAGATACACCACTTTAAAATCTACCATTGCTACGAATACTCGTAACGTTTTTCTATGGCTACGACAGTAACGAAGACATAGCAGCTACGACTGCTACGATAAAAATTCTCGTAGCAATCTTGTAATTCGTAGTACGCCACATAACATTTTTTAGACAGAAAGATAAATGTTTTTTACATAGTTTTTTCTACATATTTCTCCAATCTAAATTTCATTCGGTAAGTGAGTGCACCTGTTGTAGTAAAAGTACTTTTACATTGGAGATTTTCACAAGATTAAACTCCAGATGGAAGGCAGAGAGATATTTGCCATCTGGACTTCAATAATTGTTCCATAAAAAAAGATAGTATCAAAACCTTGGCTGCTTTTCTCAGCTTGGGGTCTACGTAAGGATTTTACCATTCCAAGCCCCCGTACTTACATAAAAAATATCATAAAGATAAGGTGAAGAAAAAATATTTTTTTATTCAAAATCAGCATCATGGAAAAGACAACTATGCCATAGCTTTGGAAGTCATTTTTA
Source organism: Calamotropha paludella (assembly GCA_927399485.1). Lineage (NCBI taxonomy): Eukaryota > Metazoa > Arthropoda > Insecta > Lepidoptera > Crambidae > Calamotropha > Calamotropha paludella. The sequence continues at coordinate 1,078,907 of OV656814.1, read as the reverse complement.
CCACTTTTGGTCAACGTTCAGTATTTTTGAGTTTGCTTTGACATGTGTAAAATAGAGACACTGATAGTAGAAAATTTGCTCGTTCAAAGCATTTTTTTAACGTATTATATCAGCAAATTCAGCAAAATATATTTAAACAAATTTGTTTTTAGAGCTAGAGTTGTATTCTCGTCTAATTTGCTAAAGTGATGGGTCTTCGAATCACACCTGAGGCAAATATAAACATTGCTTAAAAACAAATTCTGTTTAATTTTTTATACTTTATTGTACACAAAATAATACAAATGACGGCACTGATGCCATTAGACATTCTCTACCAGACAACCGGGGAGCTGAGTGCAGTAACAATAAAGATGGTGTATACTTATCTATTCCGTGTCGCAGTGTTTGACCGCGATGAATTACGAAACTACTCAACCGATTTTGATCATTTGTTCCGACTTTAGACAAAGGATAGGTTACATTTATAACACAGGAACGCGTGGTCGGGTCAGCTAGTTTAATATTAATTTGATGTGTGTAATCAAAATGGTTCGCAATTTCTGCTCATTGGCACACTGTCTCTCTAAATTGGTATTAACGCGGTTATACATTCTTTCCACTGTAAAAAGTTAATATTTTTTACAAAATTGTATTTCAACAAACGCATTGAAGTGTTATGCCCAATCTGGGCATCTGACTTGATATACCACCCGCCAGATGGCGATAGTTGGCACAAAACCGTTGTCGCTTCTTATTGAAACCTTTCCAAGCTAATAATATCCTGGCATTTAACCGGGTATATCTCTTTTTGGAACTTGTTACTCTGCCAATTTTACAAACAGTGATTTGTGTATAAAAGTGGCTAGCGGGACAAGAAATGTAATATTATTTTTTCATTTAAACTTATATTATTGCCTCGACAGCGTGCCTATAACTTCTTTAGGACTCCTCCATCTAAAACTAATATTGGTCACTTTGCTACCTTGCTGAGACTCTGTAGGCAGTACAATTCCCTCTTGAAAACTCGTGGACTTGATTTCTTTCAAAAGCTATTAGAAGTAATTGATATTATAAACATAACGCTAACCACTGAATTATTTGTCTTTTTATTTAATTATTCTTCGTGATTATTACTGCAATTATTAGTATAAGTTATCGATGTAGAGTCACATTTTTATTTTTTATATATTTAATTAATAACATATTTAATTACATATTGTGGTCTCCTATAATTAGAGTACGCAAATTTTAACCATTACCTTAATTCTAAGCGTGCCGTGTATTCTCTGTTGGAGATCCTTAAATAAATATGAAAACTTATACAACACACAAATATGAAATAACAAAGTACCTTCTTTTGGAAAGCACACTTACTTGAAATCCATTTCAATAGAAAAAAAACCTAAAATGATAAACAATCTCAGTAGTTTCTCTTTAATATAAATTGTCAAAGATATCCTTTACGAATTTTTATTGCAGAAACTATAAAATTATTATTGACCTTTTGAATTTTTTTAATTGAAATGGACTTTATGTATAACATTCTATAATATATGACTTTAAAATAATCTTTAAAAACTTTTTATCTAAAATATGTTCTTTGATTGCGTTTTCACCCTATCTATTTATAAGCTTCCGGAACACATCTGATTTAAACAATTGTATTTAAAATACAATTAGACACATATAGGTGGACAGTACATATTTATTTTATCAATAAAACAATCAATTAATATGCAAGAATATGGTACAAACAAGATTACGTTAGATCACCAGCCTATTCTGTTGAGAAAGTAGAATTATTATTATAGAATTAGCAATACAAATACATATTATTAAATATCGTAATCATCACACAAATTAGAATAAAATAAGTAATATTACATAATTAAACATAGAATTAATAGGATATAAACAATAATGAAATATATTTAGTGCCTACACTTCCGCGCGAATTATATTTTTGAATAAAACACTTTTTTATGGATTTTGAGCTTAATTTATTTTATACTTAATCCTGACGTTTCGTCTCCTTTACAGGAGTCCATATCTTCAATTTTACCGTTTTAATCTTGTTAATATCGCCGTCCCTTAAGTTCACTCTATCCATACAAAGGTTGTCAAGAAAAGGGAAGGTTGTCTCAAAGCGATTGAGCGATAAGACGGGCGGTCTTATTGTAAGGTTATTTTTAGTTTATTTCCTTAACGTAGTGTTTTCAATGTTCAATGTATTGTAATAGTATGCTTACACATCAAAGTGTAGTAGTGTCGTTACTAAAACGGGATATTCAGAGCTGATTATTGCGTCGTTTAGTTTCGTCTTTATCAGTACTTATCATCGTATGAGAAGGTGGTTATAAAAGTTACAATACACATGTAGGGTGACTCTTCATAAAATGATATCAGAATGTGAGGTGAATATTCTACAATGACAGAAACTATTGTACCAAAAAATGTGCGCAAAATGTGTAACAAGTACGACACCGATAATTGCTTTTTTGCCGCAAAAGCGTTCAGCTACGTATAATATTTGTGGCGTTAGCATAAAATAAATGTAATAATAATAATATTTCTTACAGTCACACCAATTAGCTTAGCCCAAAGTAAGCACTGTAATGCGTGTGTTATAAATACTAGTGTAACGGATACACACACATACATATATGATACATAAATTTGTAATATTTATAGAAATATATAAATACCTATGACTCAGGTACAAACGCTAATATTCATCACAAAAGCTACTGCCACCTCCGGGGTCGAAACCAGGACCGTCTTGTTATATTATCTTATTAATATAATTACAATATATTATTAATAATAATATTATGGTCATCCATGCGATCACCAGCTTTTGCAAAAATTGTTTTACCCCCGCAATCACAGTCAGTAACCATTGGTTTACAAATCACCTGTGCCCAATTAAGGCGTTTAATGAAAACCTGAAAAACGACCAGTTCGCGTTCCCAGTTAGGGCCCGATAAATTGCTTTGGCTTCGCTAACGATGCTAATAACAACTCTATCAGTGCGGAATTATTTATGCGGGTCGAATTGACGAGTAGCGGTGGTGTAGCTACATTGTTTGGACATATAGTTCTAACACTTCCGCGCCTACATTTTAATAATTAATTAAAAAACAAACTTTTTCACAAACAAGCTTTTATAAAACGAACAAAAAAGTTAAACCAGCTCTAGCATCAGACCCTGGTTACCATATAGGATCAAAGTACTTGTCAATATGAATCAAACGAGCCCAAACTCGATGGGGTTGTGTCGTTTTATTGCGGAGTTAGTATTCACCTTCCAGCTCCAGCATCAGATCAGCTCCATGTCATTATAATTAAGTTCTGACATCGTGACTCCTTTAAGAGCATGTTGTTGAAGGAATACCTGATTAAAAAATATTGAAAGGTAGTCACATGTATGACGACCATTACCTTGGTCATCCTGTGATCACGGCTCCTGTAAAGGAGTCGAAACGTACCTCACGTTTCGATATAAAAAATATAAAAAACAAATTTAACCGCGTCGTTATTACGACAAAAGCAGTTTTAATAAAAATAATAATATTTCTAATACACACCAATTAGCCTAGCCTAATGGAAGTACTTTCTATCCGTTACCCTAGTATCCATAACAAAAGCCTTATGCTATGGATACTAGGGTAACGGATAGATAAACATGAATAAGTATTAATAATAGAATTATATAATGAATACCCATGACTCAGGTACAAATGCTCGTATTCATCACAAAAACATCTAAGACTAATCCAGGGTGGTCAGTTCGAAAGAAAGAATCACTACATTGCACCAAACTGTCGTCATATAAATTATGACTTTTGAAGTTTTTGTGCAATTAAAAGCTATATCCATCTGTATATATTTATACTTACTTATACTTATGTCGGAATTGCTCTGACTTAGGACATAAGATAGGTTTCATTTATAATGCAGCAACACGTGACTGGGTCAGCTAGTAAACTATTATAAAACCTTCTTATTTTCAACAACTCAAGAAATAAGGCTATTAATATCATCCACTTTCACGTTTACATTATCATAAACAATATTATGTATTTTATCGTCAAAATACTACTCTATACATAATTATAAAAATCTCACAAAGTGGAGTCTACGATCTTAACACCGAGTATTAAATATGTTTTTAATTTAATTTTTTGCATTCACAATGCAATATTTCTATAAGATATAAAATACGTGTGTAAAAAACAACTACGCCTCCGAGCTGAGGGGTGAGGGGAGGCGTAGTTGTTTTTATGTGTAAAAACTTCTCTAGACTCTCTGCTTTCATAATAATTAAAAAAAAAAGTACTTAATAGGACTACTTTGGCTTAAATCGGCCATCAAAGACAGCAAGGTGAAAATTTCATAAAACTCGACTTCTGAATATTTTTTTTTTTTAAATTCCAATTATTTATTAATAAACCAAAAATGATTGTAGAAAAGCTAAAAAGTTATTATTTGAAGGTCAAAAATAACTGTTCCTGCTGCCATCTTTAATAACCTTTGAAGGTTTATTATAACTTAATAAATGGAACAAAACATTATTTTCAAAGTATTTATTATTCGATCGCTTAAAGAAAGTTTTCAAAATGACGACCTTCGTGCTCAATACATATTCTACATCGTCTAAAAAAGTTTTCTTTTAAATGTATAAATGCAATTCTGTTGTTTTTTATTGTTTCTTCCGCTTGTCTTAATTTTGTTCTGAATACTGTGACGTTTGTAATGTCCTTGGCGTATACGAATTACTTGTAGTATCCCCAGACGAAAAAATCTATGGGGTTCAAGTCGGGGGACCGTGGCGGCCACGCAATGGGCCCTCCATGACCGATCCATCTGCCTGGAAATGTTTCAGACAAATGTTGTCTAACATTTCTAGCAAAATGGCATGGAGCGCCGTCGTTTTGAAAAATCATATTTCTCCGCGTTAATAGGTCTACATCTTCTAATAAGACGCCGAGATCACGTCGTAGAAATTGCAAGTAGGCCTCGCAGTTCAGTCGGTTCGGTAGTTCGAACGGATCAATCAGCTGTCCGTTTAGGATGCCTGACCACAAATTGATACTAAATTGTTCTTGGAAATTAGATTCCCTTGTGAGGTGTGGATTTTAAATACTCCACGAATGGTAGTTATGCGCATTAAACACCCCACATCGCTTAAAATGTGATTCATCAGTTCATAGAATATTTTTAAAGAAATTTTCGTTTTCAGCTTGTCTCCGTAACATTTCCTGACAAAATGCCACCCTTCTCGGGTAGTCTGCGGGCTTGAGCTGCTGAACTTTCTGGATGTGATATGGGTGAAAACGCTCTTGATGAAGTATTCGATGTGCTTCTGATTTCGGAATTCCGATTCGACGTTCTATTGTTCTTACACTAACTGATGGATCTCTCACCACTTCTTCGACCACTGATTGGACAGTATCTGGGTCCCTCATTTCAGATGGGCGCCCCGATCTTCTATCTGGTAGGCGTCCTTCCATGTAAGAGTTATGTACTCTTAAAATCATGCGATGATAGGCCAAGTTTCAGGCTGAGGTCCACCTCCATTTTGTACTTGCTGCCGGAACAACCTGGCTGCTTCAGAAGCATTTCCTCTTGCATATCCATAAAAGTAATGCATAAGAGCATATTCTTGCGATGAAAAAGACATCACAAAATGAAGAGCTTGAAAAGTCCGTTAAGAATGCCAAATTTGTCAAAACCAAATCGTAATCGCACTCAAGGTCCGTAAAGAAAGCAAAGTTCTTCAAATAATCACAAATGAGCGTATCGTACGTAAGGCGCAAACAAAAGCAGGCAAACGACTGGCGCCAGAACACAATAGGCGCTCGGACTACACCCCCCGCCTCATCCCCTTGTCACAAAGAATAGCATTCCTCAGTTACAGTTATCCATTTCGCCAATGAGAGTGAGAGAGATAGCAATAATGCGGTCTCTTTCATATCCTCTCACTCAGACAATTTTTTAGCAGGTAAGTACTGCGTTACATCCAACGCTACAACCGATGTGATCCGCGAGAAAAATATTTAAATATGGGTTTCATGTAGTTAATTTTTGCTAAATTGTAATTAAACTGAACCTTAGAAATTATAAAAAGACCAGATATTTTTTTTTATCATCTGATAGGAATTTGGTAAATTTTATGAAATTTTCACCTCGCTGTCTTTGATGGCCGATTTAAGCCAAAGTAGCCCTATTAAGTACTTTTTTTTTTAATTATTATGAAAGCAGAGAGTCTAGAGAAGTTTTTACACATACTTAGAAACCATGAATTCGCCTGTTTAGATTTTTAATTTAAAGATGAATTTTTAAGTAATTATTCACTAACATTCAAATTTTGACTTTACACTACTGTTTTCTAAATTTCCACTAAAGTTACGAAGCTGATTATTTTAGACATAAAAGAAGCACTAAAGATGATTCAGTGGCAAAATGAAAAACATTAAAATATGTTCTACTTTTTTTATTTAAAATTTTTAAGTTCTTTGGATCAAAATTTTCAAAAAGTCAGAAAAAAAATTATTACTCGAAAACTACGAATAATCGCGGAACATACATGGGGGTGATTCGGGTACTCCAAGAGGTGCTCTAACTCTGGACTTACGCTTGACACTATTTTTTGGGACACCTTGTATAAAAAATCTCGTGTCACAGTGTTTGTTATCTTTATTGTGTAAATTTTTTAGGTCTGAGTATATGTCGTAGGCTATTTTTACCACGTTTTTATTAACTTACTTTCGTTCGTGTCTGTCCGCCCCACGTTTTTAGTCATATTACATCATGCTTGAACATATATCTTTGAATTTTTTATTATTCCGGGATAGGAATTTTCTATCACAATTCTGGGAAAAAAATATTTTCTTCTTTTTAGTCCGCTTATTAAAACGTGGTTGTTAAAAATCTTTTTTTTTTTACTTCAATTCAATATACCTCTAGGCGGAAAGGGTGGCCCTCTAATACACGCGTACGGTGTTACAGGCAACAGTTACTGTTTGTATATATTTATTACCAGCCAGGACTTTATAACAAATTATGCCTTTCAGTATTCTCCCGAACAATGTTATACCAAAGCAAGAGGAACCGACTAATATATAAATATGATATGTTGGCAACCCTGTTTTACGTTTTTTTCGATTTCATTCACCTGGCGTTTCGCAATGCGGACTTTGCTTCGTTACGTCCGTTAATTTGAGGGAGTCTCCGATTAAATCTGAAGGCAATCCGAGATAGCAGCCGAGCGGAAAAATATGCTAATTCTGGTTTTAACCTCTACTTTTTTGAAAACCTTACGAAAGGCTACTTTGCTAGTTTATACTGGAAATTATTTGATTTTTCAAGATTTTGATAAAAAATAAACATGCGCTTCGTCGTTGCTGCTTATACTGGGTGTTTGAAAAAGGAGAAGAAATCATTTTAATAAGTTTGTCAAATTTAAGTTAAGACGCTTTATACATAGGTACCCAGAAATAAGTGGACACAAGCTTCAACTTTATAGATAGTATCTTTGAGGGGATAAAAAGGTGTTAAAAAGTTGTATTAAAAGATCATCAGTTTTGAAGTGGTATCCACAACTCTAAGCAAGACTTAACTGATCGCAAGTTGATCAAAGCCTGTTCAAAAGCCGTTTTTTTAATGGGTTCGCTCTTGATCCTAATCAAAGATATGATCCACGATGGAACGAGCTAACCAAAAGGTGCCTATGCACTCTGACTTTAAAAACGGACGGGTTATAAGTACTCGAAAATACAGACGCAAGAAGGGAGTTCCACTTCTTTGTTTTGCGTATTATGAAAGATGTTGAGAAGCATTTGGTGCGACAGGTAGGAATAGCAACCTAGGTAGATAGGTTTTTGATTAAAAATAAACATACGCGTATTTCGTCGTTTCTCTAGATACTGCTCTTTAGTGGATGAAATAGGATTTATTATAAATTTTGTGTTTTTGAAGTAAGAGGTATAAAATAGCATATGAATAACATGACCTGGGGATACTTCCACCCGGTGAAAGCGGTAACAGCATGAATTGGCCAAAACTCCAAAATTCCCTGGAGAAGCGCTTTCTATGACAAATAAGCAACGCGCGAACTAGTGTAAGTTTACGATTGTCAAACACAAACTAACATTTATTATGTAAATTAAATCTTTCGTTATAAGCAAGCACGCTGAAAGTTAGTATTTCAGAAACAAGCTGAGAACCAAACAATTATAGCATCTAGAAACTTCTAGAATTCTGAAACTTGGTAACTCTACTCCGTAGTATCTAGGGACGATACCGACTGAGGTGAGACAAAGCGGGACGAAGTGACAAAGGCGTACAGTCTCGCCTGCAAGTTGCTTCATTGAATGTGTTATGGAACAAGTTTCCATACGTTTGTTGATTTAATCTACTTTTGGAATGAGAATATTTCACTTCTTATAGTTTATTGTAAAGAATATAATCATTAGTTTCGTATTTAAATTGAAATTATTTAGTCAAATGTAAAATGCAATGTGAGAATCGATTGATTGATTTAACTGATGTTACATGTAATTATAAGTTAATTACAAAGTTAAATCGTTTTATTTGAAACTATTACGATTTGCTATTATAACTGAAATGAAAATTATTTCACACGACTACCAAATATTTATTTAGCACTGAGTATAAATTTATTAAATTAAATTCTGAATCCTATTAGTTTTGTGGAATAAGAAAGTTTAAACGAAAACGTAGTTTTCTCGAAATTGCAAACATTATTTTAGTTAGTGTTAGCGAATCTGGTGGTTGGCTTTGCCCCAATCAGTAGGTACATTTAAGCAACTCTAAACACTGTTTGCACTATATAGTTAATTAGAATTTCTAGGAATCACGGGCACGAGGTATTTGTATTCAATTCAATAATGGCTTGTATATTTACGTCGGTTTTTGGTTTAATTTGATTTACTAATAGCTGTGTAGTACAATGTGAAAGTTTAGACCAAATGGAACGCAAGCTGATGAAGCACTGTCTATCGATCAATGCATCTAAAGTTTATTTGCAGAAATAAATTGTACTGGGATCTTAGTCATTACTTAGTATTTAAACTGCTAGCGGGCGTGCGTACTTTATCAATAATACATACTATATAAAAAAGAAAAAATAATGTCAATAGCTAATTATAACTGTTGTTACTTTGTCTACAGCAAGTCCAACAGCTGTAAATTTTATATCTGTCGACTTTGAATAAAGATAAGTAATTGGTATTGTATCAACGGTGTTTCTTCCACGGATGGTCTGAGTTGTTATTTGAAATTCAGTATATCCCAGTCCAAAATTAAAATAGATTTTCATTTTTCCATTAAAATCCAATGTATTTTCTCAAACTTGAAGTTGAGGCTATTGTGTTTGTTTCATAGCTATAGGAAAGGTTCAAATACAGACAGGTTTTCTACGAGCGAGATCCTTCTCTTTCGCATTATCTAATATATAAAACTCGTGTTCGTTATCGATCTTTATCAGTGGTACATACATACATAAAAACGAAATAATAATGTCAACAGCTGTTGTTGAATTAGTTTTATATGTTTAATTAAAATGATTTTTTTATATTTGTAGACTTTGATTTATCCTCCTTTGGATATATTAGCTTTCTTGTTGTATTTTTAATTGTTACTTACAATTTGGTTATTATGACATTTCAAGACGCTTAAGTTCGTTTTACTTAAGCTTTTTATGAATGATGGCTAAACATATAGCTAAGATAGTTATATTGATAGTATAAAGCTGTTTAAGTATACAAAATTTCGCATATTCACTTTAGGCCAAATACAAGTCAAAAGATTTTTAAATGTAAAAATGATTCATCCAAAAATTTAAATAAATAATATTCATTGCTCTTCGAATATTTTCGAATTCCTTTTTGTCATCAGTACATTATATTATGACAATACATTGTGTGTGTGGTTTTGATACCATAAGCCTAAGAATAACAGTTTTTATAATCAATTAATGTTACCATAGCAACGCGTGGCCGGGTCAGCTAGTCTATACATATAAATAAAATTGGAGTGTCTGTTTTTAATATTGAAATACCCGTTTTTTACTACATGCATATGAATATATATACGGTACATACACCAAAATAACATTTTTTTTTTCAATTTTTGTCTGTCTGTCTGTCTGTTTGTTCCGGCTAATCTCTGAAACGGCTGGACCGATTTTGATGGGACTTTTGTTGGCAGGTAGCTGATGTAATAAGGAGTAACTTAGGCTACTTTTATTTTAGAAAAATAATGTTGCAATATTCCACGCGGACGAAGTCGCGGGCGGCCGCTAGTTATATATAAAAAAAACATACTATTCCATCATATACTAAGCAATATCGAAGCAATTATCTGTAATTTTATATCCTTTTTGTTTTTTGTGTAAACAAAAGTATTATTGTGTTCAGTAAGTAATTTAAATTGTTTATCTAAGTATCTTATTAGGGTTCCGTACCTCGAAAGGACAAATCGGAAGCCTTATATGATCACTTTGTTGTCCGTCCGTCCTTCCGTACGTCTGTCAAGACCGTCTTTCTCAAGAACGCGTGGAGGTATCAAACTAAAATTTATATCCAATACTCGGGCCTCCTGTCCCATGACAATATTAAACATTGAATTAATAGGATGTCAAAAAATAATTCAATAATTATATTGTCACATAAAAATCTGAAATGCAGTAATAATTTTTCATCATTAATAATTTCCTTACATTAAATTTAAATTTATAGTTGATGTTTCTATATATACGTATAAGTATCGTCTCAAAATCCTTTACCTGTTCAGAGCTGGTAATTCCATCTGCATTTTGTCCCGGGACTTTTTGCTAGGAAATTTATTAGCGCTAGTCCAGGTCAAACAAAGGCTTTAATCCTCTTAGCTTAGGAGAAGCTTCTACGAGACTAAGACGTCTGCCGTAAATCACTTCACCTGGGTTTTAGTTCAGTTTGCTTTTTCAACCTAATTACTGAGAAAATAGAATATCAATTAGAGAGATTGATTTAATAAAATACGAATAGAACAAAATAAAACAGTATAACTAATTATAGAAGGTACAACGTGTTTTGATATTAAGATAGTATGAAAATAGATGTAAATAGCCGCACAATTAATTCTAATAATTAATTAGATAAAATCAAATTTTAATACATAATTTGTTATTAGTAAAGTTACTAATTAGATCACATGTCAAACTGTTTCACGCTATAGGAATAGCATTGATTTAACCCGTGTAATATAGTATAATGTTCTCTTAAATAGCTTAAACTCAATATTTAAACTTTTATTGGTAGTTTATTGTATATTTCCGTCCGTGTCTAAAACGATAGCGATTCTGTCTTTCGCACTGACGGTCCTGGGTTTGGATCCCGGAAGGGGCTGATATTTTTATGACGAATACGAGCATTTGTACCTGAGTCATTGGTGTTTATATATATTCATATGAATAATATGTATGTATCATATATGTATATCTATTCGTTACCCTAGTATCCATACACAAGCCTTACATTGCTTACTTTGGGCTAGGCTAATTGGTGTGAGTGTAAGAAATATTATTTCATTTGTTTAATTCCAAAAAAACATTTCACCAAATGTTATAATATTATAATTAACATAATTATTTACAGACTATTTACATTTAATATATGTAAGTTAGTTCGGAACAAAAGTCCTTAAAATATAGCTTCCACTTAAATTTTAGTTCAACAAAAATTGAATACCGTAACTAATTATGCTATACTTAAGTCCCTTATTATTTATCAACGTTGCGTTTTTTTATCCTATAATTTACAAAGTTTGTTAAAAGTTTCATATGAAGCTAATAATACGTAATTAATAAATGAAACAAGTGATCCCTAGCTTGGCAGGTGTGTTCGAGACTTCGGTAAAAGACACATTAGAAAAACGTTACTGTCAATTTTCTCATCTACCCACTTGACAGTCCACGGTAGCAATTGCTACCGATAACCAAAACCCCTCGTCAATACCTGGTAGCAATTGCTACCATATTTAAATTGCCGCGTGTCCTGCTGTTTTTTTTTAAATTACGATAAATTTTTGAGTTATATTATATTTTGAGTTATTTTTGAGGGATCTAAATAGTCTGTAATGGATTCTTTATTTAATTAGCTTTACGATAGTATTTTTTGTTAGAGTCTAGCTTCATTAGTTAGCGAGAAAAGAACATTTTTATCCAAAATTCCGCCATTCTCGCAGCATTGGGACTGTGAACACTCGTCGAAATTTTCTAGTACTTTTCTAATTTTTGGCTCGATAGCTCAATTGGGAGAGAATTGGACGGTTCCGCCTGTTTAACTTGTGAGCTGAGTCGATTTTTTCTAGTACTTTTCTATTGAAACGAATAAATAAATATTTGACAACAACATACACATTGCTCTTAACCAAAGTTAAGTAGCTTAATCACTGTTACGGAGTTCTACAATGATCGAACCGGGGATCGAGACCTGCCCAGCGTGGGCTCCGCAGCGTGGCGCCTTGGTAGCGACGATAGGAGGAGACGTCTCACTGCAGTGTGGTCAAAGCCATGCTGGCTAGCGAGAGAGCATGGGAGGCGGTGGTCACCTTCTGTGAAGAGGTGATCTCACAGAAAGAAACCGCCGAGCGAGCCAGAGAAGCCGATGCTATCAGGAGAAGACGCACGGGTGGGAGAAGGTGTCGTTACGCGGTCCTAATCCATGTTTGAAGGGAAGGAGTCCCCCACCACCAGAACAAGCCTTCAAATGGATGTTGGTATCCTTACCACCGAGGATACCTAACCCCATCTTGAAAACCAAGAAATGGGACGCGGCTGCTTCCACCCCTCTCCTAAGGTGCTAGGAGGCAGGGTCTTCCAGAGAAGACCAACCTTGGGCGAACGAAAGGGTAAAGGGAGCGAAGTATAAGCGTGCTTAGCTCCTTGCACCGAGCGAGTCTAGTTGACGGTGGATGGGTAATCCTACCGTCGGCATTGCACATGTCTTGCACCTCTGGGGGGATTTCCGATAGGTACCTGGAATTCCTGCACTGTGGAGGGGCCGTCGGACCCCGGGTTTACAGTGGCGAGTGCCGCAAACGACCCCACAGAGCCTAGGCAGTCAGGTGGTACGTCCCAGTGGTTTTTAGTTCGGGGATCGAAACCAGGACCTCAGTGTGGCGTAACCATGAAAACCAGTATACGTGCCATCTACCAAAGAGCCCGTAAACATTTCCTCATAATTAACAACAGCTTGGTACAAAATGAGGTTTGTTCCCTTCATGCGCGACCCAATTTTGAAACGGTATTGTTCGTAGCTTGCTCGGCGCACGTAAACAATTCTGTTATGCGGCCTCGCTTCAGTCTTACTTCGTGGTGTGAGTTGAAAGTTTTTAAATCTAGACAAAGAACGTGCGAAAGTGTCAGAAAATAGCGGTCGTTTGTTTCGTCGATAAAAAGTCTAGTACAATGTTTTTTAGGTAAGCTTGTATTCAGTTTTTGTTGTCGGTGAATTCAGTAATGGGAGTTCGTTCCGAAATATGCCAAACGAAGAAATAGACACTTTGTATATAACAATAATCGTTTTCTAAGGTGCTTTAGGTGTTTCTGTTATGACTAAATGTTGTTCTCGTATCATATTATTTGCGTATGTGTTTCACAATGATCATTTCCACATCGCTAAGCTTATATTTAGGGTTGCCAGTGAAAATGAATAAGAAAAGACAATAAACATAGATAATAAAGGGAAAAACGGGTTTTTTTGACCTTATAATATAAGCATGTTACAAACGCGAATGATTTAACGTTGACTTCACGCTCGACAAATTAAAAATGACAGTATCGTTCCAATATAAGACTTATATCTTATGAATAAAACATGTTTGCGTTAACTTGGCACATACGTTCAGTTATGACACGAAAAATGTGGCGTTGGATAACAATATATTCATTTCCTTGTTTGGTAACACTAAGTTATATTGGAGAACGAACAACAGGATTATACTGTTTTTATCAGCCTATTTTCGGAACAATAATATTCCTGTATCATATCATAATACTTGCTTCTGATACACAATGGAGTTTTCAAATCCGACTGATAGTTTCAGCGGTTAGCACTGACAAACAAACAAACTCGAGCTTTATTACATTGGTATAGCTCTCATTATATAACACTTTATAAAATAACAGTATTCACTATTACTCGTCAGTTTTCAAACGTATGCTTCTTGAAATTAAAACCGACCAATCCTGCAAAACACACGCAACGCAAAAAAGTGAATATTCAAAAGGAATTGTTTATTCGATTTTATTTGGTGCATTGCGAATATTTCTGTGAAAAAAGTGACAAGAATTTTCAGAATAGAGTTTGAATCTGTCGTTTTTATTTTTTTTAATAAAGATACTTTTTTAATACAGAGATCTTACCTGAAGGTCCGAAGTCTTGAAGATATATGGCGATATTGAGAATCCAAAGAAATAAAATATATATATCAATAGCAATTATAACGAATATTAATTAAATATTTAAAAAACATTTAAAAAGACTACGCAACTAAGATCCCTACTACAACTATAGTCCGTTTTTTTTAGCATTAGAAAGAACAAAATTTGGGTACTTTATTGTACACATATAACGTAAAAAGCAAAACGTAACATCGTGAAAAGTTTACACTAAAAATACCTTAAGAAGCAGAAGTTGCAAACTTGTGGAACGAAACGTTGGTCAGTTTGACACGACAAAATTAAAAAGTACATGCTGATGTTGTAATACGTACCATATTAGGTGATTTTTAAAATGGTCGCTTAACATGGCCACCATTTGCAACAATAGCGGAAAAAGTCAACGTCTGCATTTATCTGTTTTGACTATTTTCTTTGGTGTATTGTTAAGTTTCTATTGTTTTTGTTGAAGTTCTTTGTTAAAAGTTTTTGTTGTTATTTGTTATTTAATCTGTTCAACAATGGACGAGCCTGAAGCCGGTCAAAGTGGACTCCAGCACAAGGTTAGCTACCACTGCTTCTTTGTTTACATAATTTCTAATGCTAAAAAAAATGGACTATAACTTAAGAGATGATGACCTTGAAACGGTTGAACCTATTTTCAAGAAATAAGTCTTATAACTACCGCTGAAAAACTAGCTTTCTCATAATAAAAACCTCATCTAAATCAGACCACCCGTTTAAGAGTTACGATGCTACAGACAGACAAACATAACGGTCAATTATAAAAACATGCCTCCAGTAGTATTCTTACTTACGATATTTTAGTAAAGTAAGTGATACCTACGATTTCTCTTTCATTTTTATTTCCAAATGTTGCTTTCATTTCTAGCTTTAAAAGGCAGGAGAGCGACATATCAGCATAGTTTTTCAGGGTAAGCAAAGTATCAGTAATCCCTTCAGTAATTTTAAAGCAAAAATCCGTTCTATTCGCTGTCGTGCTCGGTACAAAGATGTCTCGGTTGTACTATTCGCGCTTTATCTAGCCTTTGAAAGGAAATACCTTGAGTTTTCTGGGTCATTGTTTTGTTACTCTAGTTGATAATGTTTCTTGTTTAATGAGCTAAACTTTATGGCTGCGGTTATTTTGTTTTATCTTTAAAAATACTAAGCAATTTTACATAATGTATATTACTTGTTTTTTCAAAAAATCATATAGCCGGTTCACATGACCGATTTTGATGACATTTGCACAGATTTTAAGCTAAATAAAATTCAGTTAAACAAAGCATCAAAATCGGTTTAGTAAAGAGGAAGGTTTATATGTATAATATATGCAGTATTATACATATAAACCTTCCTCTTGAATCACTCCATCTATTAAAGAAAAACCGCTTCAAAATCCGTTGCGTAGTTTTAAAGATCTAAGCATACATAGGGACAGACAGACAGACAGCTGGAAGCGACTTTTTTTATATACTATGTAGTGAAGTATGAAAGTATGAAAAATAGTTACAATGATACCATTCCAAAATCGAAAGAAGTGTCACTAAAATATGTTAAGGATTTAACAAAAAAAATACTACGATTGGACAGCGAATCGGGACTAGCGCCATAGTTATTCATAATCCACACAAAAATATCTTTCCAACGGTGTATAATTCACCCTTATTGGAGCTGGGACCATGTTCCATACATATGTGCCCATCATCTTTTAATACTTAAATGTATTGAAATTGAGTTGCACTCCATGTCGATTAACACTAAAGCAGAAATTCTGTATTTTAAAGGTCTCTACCTATTTTTGAGTAAGTAGATGGTGAATAGCAACCAATGCATTTTTTGTGCATCACATTTATTACAAATATCGCGATGTCCGTTTGAATTTCCAACAATACACAGCTGAATGAACATAAAGCGATCACAGTTAGATGATTAATGAAAATCGGTCAATGTTACATCGTCCATTATTCGGTATCCTTGTACCGGATAATAATATACTGTAAAAACGAAGCTTCTATTGTTTTCTCCTTGGTTTGTTTCAAACAGAATTACATAAAAGATAAGAGCCGAGAGATAACTTTTGTGTAATTATATTGGAAGTTCTACCCTCATCTCAAGGTATTTTCAATAGAAGAACAAAATAACCTAACTAAAACTATAAATACGAGAATAAAGTAAGTTTTGTTTGTTTGTTACGCGTTCAAGTCTAAACTACTCAACCATTTATTATGAAATTCTACATATGCTTTGTCCGGGGTACACTAGAGAACATAGGGTACCTACATTTTAACTAGAAAAGAAATTGCTGTTCCTGAGGAATAAATATAACTTTTGATCGGTAAAATACATACGCTATCGAATCCATGTAAAACCTAGTAATGAATATATGATGTTTTGGCATTCAATGTTCAAGAAATAACCTTTTAGTGTCACAACTAAATGGACTTTTTTGTGTAATCAATAAGATAATATTTATCGATTTTTGATGTTACATGCATCGTGTACAAAAAATCATTCACGTTCAATGATAATTAATCAATCATTTAGAAATGACAATGCCAGTTTTACTCTACATAACGAAATAACCAAATAAAATGTAACAAAGAAGACCAACGAAAATCGCTCTTGTATTTTACAAAACCGTTTACTATAGTATGAACAATAAATTATGTTAAATAGGTACTACAATTTACTTTTATAAAGAATGATTTTTAAAGACCGGAATAAAAAGATATTTTTTTTTCAAATCGCTAATGTTGGGCGGAACGAGACGTTTTCGGTAGTAAAAACTAAACGTTGAAATTCAAGATTTAATCAAGATCGGATAAAATGAGTTTAAAGTTGGTCTCAGTATAATAGACAATACAAAATATTTTATTTATTTTATTTTATTTAAGTGAACATACAGCTTTTTATATATTTCATTTTTTAACTAACTTAGAGTAGATAATTGGAGCGGAGCGAACGAAGTGAGCGAAGCTCCTATGGATCAGCTTCAATGACGCAATGTCTGTTACGCCATAACTTCCTGAGTTCTTACCCGATTTTAGTATTTTTTGTGTGGAATCGAATCAACAGGTTTAGGACCAGATTGTGACGGAGCCCGAATTTTCAAATTCGCAAATATTCCCATGGATTTTTATTTTTTTCATTTTTTAGGTATTACTCTCCGCTCCAATATATGGTGCTAGCGTAGCTTTATGCTTAGCGATTGCATCGCCTAGTACATTAGCATTAATAGTTTCAAAAGCTAAGTTTTACACAATAACATGTTGATAAGTTGTAATGTTTGTTTCGGGTATGGTGGATATGGAGACCCTAAAATTCAGAAGACTAATGCTGCTCTTGAAACACTATCTGTCTATCATACACCACAAAGTAGATAGTCCGGCAATATTGGAACAAATACGGCTAATAGTTCCCAGAAATGTTCCTCGGGATGCTGATGGTCTAATTGCGCCGCGCCGCACGCCGCGACTGCTGGCCCGGCCGTCGACGCGCACGAAGCGCGCCGAGAACGCGCCTACCACCCGCGCATTGCGCTGTATAGGAGACTTGCTCGCCCAGCACAATGATATTGACATTTTCTTTGACAAATTAGGATATATCATGAATAAATTCCATTTTTATCTCAATGACGTGCATGTTGACTGACATATAATAACTGTATATATTGTAATTTTGACATTTATCTAAATCTTGTGTATGTATAATATTTTGTTTCATTGTTTTATATTCATGTTTTTGATAACATTTGATTAATTAATTTTGTATTATTGTTAGATTAAGCTTACTGGCGTTTTGGAACATTCTGTCAGCCAATAAGTATTTTGAATAAATAAATAAATAAAATAAATAAATAAGACACACAATTGATTAAACTTAAGATAAAGTATGGTACAAAAAAAAACTAAGGTACAACTGCCATTACATTGATCTTAGAAGACGGCGATACCTCGCCAACTTCTCATGGAATATGTCAATGTGAATAAATGTTTTATTATATGCACTTGTTGCTCTTACAATAAAATTATTTTTAGTATAATAAGTTCGACAAAGAGGTATAAAAAACGTATTTTTCTGTCGTGCGCTGGGTCTAGGGCACTGAAATGTTATTTTGCGTAGTAAATAAGGCGAATCAATCAAATTATTAATAATTTTGTATAAGAGTATTTGATCTCTGAAATTGCGTCGGGATGCTAATGATTGATTGATTGACGAAAATGACGATTTATGGTGGTTTTCGCATTATACTGACAAATGCAACCGAATTTCCTCTTATTATACAAAATCCGTCTTTATTAATTAGTGGTTTTTTATTGTCCTAACCCAATTAACATATCTTCAAGTCGCTTTGAAATATTCAGACTTATGTATCTATTTATTTACTTGATCATTTTAAATTAGTAGGTACATATAATTTTTTTTTATTAATAGTTTTCTAAAAACTTACGATTCAAATCCTAACCTCAATATTATGTGGTTGTTTATTACATATTTCTGTGACTCCATCTTTAAACAAGTAAAAACAATTAACTTTTTTGTTAGTCTAACAGAGTTCTTCATTTATCATTTGCTTACACGAACGTGCTCTTTAAATAGAATTCTGAAAAAAAGAAATAACAGCACCGTCTAGATACGCCCGAAAGAAGCAAAAATTTATAGTATTAAGCCAAAAACAGATAGAAAGCCATGCCAACCACTGACATGAGTTAAAAAGGGAGACAGTAGGCCACGCACACTGAGGTGGAGGGGCAGCTGGCTAACCATTGCACGATACATATAGGAATATGTATCGTGCAATGGTTAGAGTTTTGTATGTATTCTATAGAGCTCTTTGGTAACGATACTAAATCTGACGCTCTTGTGTAACGGTAAAATCTGACGCTTATAGAGGGCGGATAAAGTAGCCGCGCGACGAGCGACTATACGAATATGCGAGCGGCCCGAACGTCCGTATAGAAGTTTTGTTTCAATACATGGGAGTGCGCCAGTCTTTATTAGTTTTTACACTTCACATTATACACTTAAATGAAACAAAATTTTCACGGTTTTTGCATATAGTTTATATTATATGCTATCTTGACGACGCCTTTACTTCTTCTAGCTCTCTCTCTCTCTTAGCTCTTTTTGCAGATAATAGAAGTAAGATAGAAATTGGTCCCCCTGCCCGAGTGTCTTTCGCCAGTTATCCTCAGAAGGAACTGCCAATTTCGGAACTGGTGGTAGTAGTGCACACTGTAATCGTAGTGAAAATCTAATAAGAAAATTAAAAAGCAAAATTAAATATAAATTATAACATTTAGGAACGTGCCCGATTGAAATATTGTGAAGGTAATAGAACCATTGCCTTAGCCATCTTGTGATGACGGCTCCTGTAAAGAAGTCTAAACGTCACGATTAAATTATAAATTATGCGTACCGTAAAAAAGTTGTATTCAAAATGTAACAAAGAAAGTTGTTATAATTACTCACGTAAACTGTAAATGGAAAATTGTTTTCTTTGTTTCGCCATGTTGAAATATATCGTCATTTTGTTGCCGGCAGGTAATTACTACCTATGACTAATAACAATACCACCCCACCCATTAGGGGCCATCAATAATAATAATAATAATAATAATAATATTTGAGCGTTGTTTCATCAATGAGAGGAACATACTCTCCTATTCGAAAGAAACATTATTACAAATGTTACGCCTACAGCGTAAAATCAGAAAGCTACTAGAAAATTTTCGACGAGTATTCACCAGACTCGGTAGCTCAATTGGGAGAGCATTGCACCGGATTTTCAAAGGTTGCGGGTTCGAGTCGATTTTTTCTAGTATTTTTCTATTATAATAATTTCACAGACATTGTTCTGAATCCAAGTTTAAAACTCAGGTAGGGAAACCGACCTCCATCCATCGTAAACAAGTTGTATTATTTAAATGTGTAATGTGCGCGGAAGTGTAAGAACTAAATACAGTATTATTAATTTATTGTTTGTATTCCCAATGCCTATAATATATAAAATATGCATGTAAAAAACAACTAAGCTTCATAGCCTCGAAGCTACATGCGTATTATCTTATAAAAAAATCATTAAAGTTTATATTTTTTTTCTTTCAGGTAACAGTTGGCAGTTTCCCGAAAAGGTTTGCTTTACTTCCGCCATGTTGCTATTTTTTATTTATAAGGCACTCAATCTATCCCTCGGGATCAAGTAGGAATAATAGTGAAAGCGTCCAACCCTTTTCCTTTGAGTCTTGGGTTTAGTGGTTGAGTGTTGTGGATATTAATCATTGTTTGAGTATTGTAGGTGCTGAAACTAGGGATGTTCGACAAGATATCGATAAGTGTGACGCAAATGCTATATTATACTATACTTAATGCATATATTTTAGTAAACGGAGTAGCTATTATATTTTATCTAATGTATTTGTCAATTATGGCAAATTTTTTTACGTGATTTAAATTCGTAGATGAAATGCTATGTTTTGAATAATAAGGCAACATCACATACGTTGTTCTGAATTTAGAAACAATGAAGGTATCGCAACACGCAGACCCCCGCCAATATAGAATAATTTATTTGTTTTCTACTTAAACCTGGAGATCGAATCCTTCGAATATCGAATCGAATCCAAAAAAAGATATATTCGATTGACGTTACCATGAATACAGGTACGTAAGGCATTGGACCATGGAGGTGCTAATTATATCTTCAAAGTGCAGACAGCAACATACACAACTTCTGTAAATGAAGATTTGTAAAATCCTCTTCTAGACTCAACAAATAATTGTAACATATTTTGGAAATTCTACAAATGAAATATAATCAGCCCGACAAAGAAAAGTAACAGCAATAAGGTGTTTTACTCTTTTCACAAATCAAGGCGCCAGAAATATAGCATTAAATTATATAACTCTTAAAATAATAAGTTAAATTACTTATTTTCCGACATTTACTCAGTAACAGTGTCAAATAGTTACAAATACCAAGTTATGCATTGTTCGTTCATCAGGGTAATACTACAACAAGCATCTGTAATGATTAAGATTTAAAATGCACCTTTAAAAAACAACCATATCTTGGGGCCTTCCGGTTGAAATGGAGATTTTGAATGCTAAAAAATAAAATGAATACATCCTTAATTTTTATTTTGATATACAATACATAGAATACAATCATCAGACATCACTCACTATCGACGGGTCCGATTCATTGTATCGATGTGTCGACATCGATATTTTATCAATCGCCATACACCCATATCGAGCTTAGGTGATGGTGATTTGTCTCCCGAATCCCACGGGCACGTATTTGTCCTATACGACCGCTAATCTATCGAATTCATCAATCAGCCCTCTTCCGTTTTATTGGATTATTATTTTTTGTTTACCGAGTGCTTTTGCGTATTTTAGTTCTTAATATTTATCATTCTAGGTGTATTTTTGAATGGCACCCTTTTCGTATTATTGATATACTTGGATTGGCATACGACGTTTGGTTTTTTTCTGGACTAGACTTCAACAATGGCTCCGTCCGTGATATTTGTATTACTTTTAAAAGTACTTTATTTTTTCGACGAAAGGTATCGTCTGTTCTTTCTATACTCCAGAAAAAGTGTATACAAAATTTTATGAGGGTCGTTTAAGTATTTGGGGATTGAAAGAGCATATTAGAATAATAATAATAATAATATTTCTTACATTCATACTAATTAACCTAGCCCAAAGTAAGAACTGGAAGGCTTCTGTTATGGATGCTGGGGTAACGGATAGACATACTTATACGATACATAAATATGTAATATAATTAGAAATATATATAAATACCCATAGTGTGTTTCCATACACCTGGGAAAAGACGAATGTTATCTTAAGATTAAAAATATGTTTATAAAAAACAACCACTTCTCTGAGCCCTCAAGAAAAATAGTTATCAGTGGCTGTTTTTTATTAACGTACTATCTGACCTGGCCACGCGTTGATGTGTTAAAAAATTAAAAGCTATCCTATTTCCTAAGTCGGAACAAATCCAGCGAAATGAAAAAAAAAATCAAAATCGGTTAAGTAGTTTCGGAGTTCATCGCATTCAACAGGGATTTTTTTTATATATATAGATTTTAAATCTTAAAGAAATATGGCTTTAAGTATGCAAAAAAATGCATGAATTTTAACTTGTTATAAATTTCTAAGGTATAAAAATCTACTACTTAAATGCTTAAAAACGAAAATTATAAAAAAATATACTCATATTTATATTTACATATTTACGGCGAAGTGCCAAGACCTCCTAAATTAAATTCGTCGAGAAATTCCCGTTTTTGACATTTCGAATTAAGATTCGTTATTTGCATGTTTTAATGAAATGTTCTAAACGTTAAAAATAAATAAACAAATTTTTAACTAATTATTAAATTGTCCAGAAATGAAACAATTTTCAGGTTGTGTATTATTTTGAAATTAGCAGTTAGATGTTTTGGATCTTCGCCGGCGACATGCATTGTTACTCGTTCATTGGGGCAGTAATCCCTACAAAAATATGCATACACTTGTAGAGTGCATGTCACAACATCTTCCATAAACTTGGCTTTGCAGTAACACTATTCGTGTTGAGAATAAAGTTCTATATTTTTGCGTAAGAATGTGTCCTGTAATTTAAGAAATTCCCCGACTTTGGGATCATATTGGCTGATATGTTAGCGGTATGCTGAGTCAACGCGATGCTTCTATATTGAGAAATGGTGAATAAGAAATATCTTTGGAATATCATATTCAAAGGATACTTTGTACTAACATTTTGAAGATAACTGACCACTTCTGTAAGTCGGAAATAATTTATATATAATCTTCTATATATATAAAAAAAATCCCTGTCAGTCTGTCCCTATATAAAAACTACTCAACCGATATTGATTATTATTATTGAAGTGAAAACTTCCTTAGTATCGTTGTGATTTGAAAGTCGATGAAACGAAAAAGCGACAGTAAAAAGAGACAGTCGCATAAATTCATAAGATTTAACGTAGGAGAAAATGAGATAGGAAGCATTATGTACGTGTGTTAATACGTGTTTGTGTGCGCATGCGTAGTACAAAGCTTGAGAGAAGGCATCATAACAACCGTGTTTTGTATACGTGTACGTATTATTTTTTAAAGGTTTCACTTCTACCACGTGTGAATTGCACACATGCTTTTTATTTGTTTTAGTCAGGATACTAACAGCGTGTCTTATAAAACTAATTGTTTCTAAACTTTGTATAAACTAAGCTCTTTATAGGTATTCGCATATGGAAATTAAGATGCTTGCGTGCGTACGTGTGTGTGTGTGTGTGTGCGTTGTATATTTAATTTTAATTTATAACACAGCAACGTATGGCCGGGTCTGCTAGCTTATTATTAAAAAAAGCCATTTTATAGGCTTTTAACGTTGATTTATTACTTACGTTAGTTGTGCGAGAATCATATCAACATAAAACATGTTTATCCTATAACGAAACAACAAGCCTCACCACATTGACACTGTTCGTTGGCGTTGAACGTGTTTTCAGCCTACATTTTAATTCGCCACAAGCTCCTCGCGGGGATTCCAAATCCCTCGTCATTGCAGCGCCGCCACAAATCACGTCACTCGTTGAGTATTGTTCACATATACGTAAATTAACGTTCAAAATCAAACTGTTTGCATGTTGCATTATGGTTTATTTAAAAACATAATGTCTGCGTGATAAAAAAATTAAAAGAAATACACTAGTCAGAGAACAATAAATTAAATTGTATATACATATTTTTATCTGAAAATCCGGGTCAGCTAGTTCCACTATAAATGACGAGTCTTTTACATGGCTATTTTTGTAAAAATGATAATACAATTACATTTTTTACGTTTTTACCAATTAGCTTAGCCCAAAGTAAAGAGTGTAAGGCTTGTGTTCTGTATAGATCTAATAGGTGATTCAAAAATGTGTTATATTCATAGAAATATATATAATACGATGACTCAGATACAAATGCGCCTAGGTATTTATCATACAAATACCTACCCTTTCCGGGACTCGAACCTAGGACAGTCGGAGCGAAAGACAGTTGCGCTACCGTTGCACTAAAGTGGCATTATAAAAAGATTGGCGTCGTTGTCTCTGTATTAAATACCAGAGTTGCTCTAGCTGAATTCCCCGTCACAGTGTTTGACCGCAATGAACTCCGAAACTACTCAACCGATTCAGGTGATTTTTATTCATTTACTGACTTTGGATATTGGACAGGTTTCATTTATAACACAGTAAGGCGTGGCCCAAACAGCATATATGTATATTTATAATTTTAAAAGGACCTACCGATCACTTAGATTTTAATAAAGAAAAAAAAAGGTCTGGCCTTGAAAAAGTTATTTAGATAGGTTTAAAAGTACGAAAGCGAAAAATTACAGAAATTAAAAAAATATATAATTAAAAATAAACTTGAGACCTATGTAAAATCTTTTGGGCTAGTTAAAAGTCCACCCCACCTGCCTCCCCATTTTCGTATGTTCAATGTTCTTCCGAACATTGTGTAAGTCACACACTTTATATACTCGTAGTAAGTTAGGATATGTTAAGTCGCCGCGAAATGTGCTCTTTTTTGCGTCGATCATGTTATTTTAACTCAACCCCTCCGTCTCTTTTTATTATAATATAAGTATAACATGAAATTGAAGAACCCCACAAACACATTAATAAAACATTATATAAACGAACTATAATGTTCGCCAAACATCATACAAGATGTTAGTTTAAGATAATATTCGAAAACTGTTTTTCTAAGAAACATATAACCGACTAGAAAATTATTTTTGAATTTTTTATTAAAAGACAAAGGAAACTAGTTCCAATGTAATGTGATAAACGACCGATTCGTGCAACGGTAGCGATCCTGCCTTTCGCACTGACGGTCTTGGGTTCGAATCCCGGAAGGAACATTGCGTCTATCTATCTATAAACAGAACAATTATAAGTATTCTGCAACTCTATTGAGTATGTTTTATTAATCATAATTAAAAAAAATAGCTATTATTTTTTCGTCATTCGTCAGTTTCATCGTCATTCTGTCGACACTTAAAATTGTTGTCGTTTTACTTATTAACTAAACTAATGCCTTAAGCGTAATTGCCTATTTCATCTTAAAAATAAGTTGAAAATACAATGTATATTTTTCTACTTGTTAACGAAAAATTAATAATGGACTAGAATTAAACTTTAGTTATTTAGTTATCGTTTAAGTTCACAACTCTGATGGTTCCATCAGACTGTATGCAATATTCATTTACAAATGGCGTAAACTTGAAAGCCGTGCACGGAAACCACCCCACCCCTACCCCCTCATACCTGCTACAGAATAACAAACACTTCAGAGTATGTCTTGGAGACAGTAAGTTTATAACTTATTTTATTTACCAAATACTAAAGAAAGTTTTACAATAATTTTCTTTTTATTAGAATGGGTTTGCTCTTGGTCCCAATCAAGTACGCGTCAAGACAGAATCCACGATAGAACGAGCTAACCCAGAAGATGCCTATTTACCCTGGCTTTAAAAACAGGCGGATTATAAGTACTCGGAAATACAGCCGCAGGGAAGGAGTTCCACTCCGTTGATGTGTGCATTATAAAAGAAGTTGAGAAGCGCTTAGTGCGACAGGTAGGAATAGCAACCAAGAAAGGGTGGTAGCCCGCAGTGCGTCTGGATGTCCGATGAAAGAAAGGTGATGGCGGTATAAGCATATGCAGATCCTGAGCACACTCTCCAAAATACAATCTGTAGAAGACCGACAGACAGGCAACTTTGCGGCAGTGGGCCTAAGGTGTGAAGCTTGCTCTTCATCAATTTGCTGTTAACTGTGCGCTGAATCGTGTCCAGTACAGCAAGTTGGTATTTTGCTGAGCCGTCCCAGAGGCGACTGCAATATTCCATGCAAGATCGGACTTGAGCTTTATAAAAAGTTATAACTATGTTGTATTTACAGAAAAAATATTGAGACAACTGAACTAAGAAAGTTCTAATCAGAGCCTTGATAGCTTAGGCTTATAGCTTGGTTCGCCCGAAACAGAATTACTAATCCTACATAAGGATTTCAAAATAAACTAGTTTTCTATATAACTAAGAACTCTAAAAGCGATAATTATTTTATATAATAAAAACTGCGGCTTCTGGATGAAAGCTACCCTTTGTCCTTTTCTGTACCACTGACAAAGTGTGTGCAAAATTTCATGATGATCGGTTGAGTAGTAAATGCAGGAAAGTGTAACAAACAAACGAACCCGCTTTTGTTATTTAAAAATTAGGATATTTTGTTTTTCTTTTGAAAGTGAATAGAATTTTTAGCGTGAACGCACAAATATGAACTCATAAATCACATCTTTCTAAGGGCGGTTGTTTGTTTTCATACAAAACGTGCGGTGCGGTAACAGTGCGGCGTCGGTACTGCGAATGCTCCACAACACGTGTTCATCTTGCACCGCGCGTTTTGTATGAAAACAAACGACCGTCCGTGCGCAATACGACAAACGCACCGATTCGGTACCGCAACGGTCCGACAGGAAACGTGAAGAAAAAATTGACCTTACTGACATTCTTGCTTTTTCATCTCAGGCTTTCGCCATAGATTTATGAACGGCGTAGCTTCTTAACCTTAATAAGCTTTAACTGAAATATAAAGCGGCGGTAGCTTTACGGTGGAGATGTCAGCTCTGACCCTGGCGGACAGAGTTCGATTCTCGCTGATATACTGAGGACGTGGACTCTTTCGTAACTTTTAGCTTACCACAAAGGGTAAACCACAATATTAATAAAATGTTCAACGCATTATTAATATTGTTTAATTTAAATTATTTGAGTTTAGTGAATAAAAACAAAGGTTTACAAAAATTACGTTTGCCAAGATTCAAACATGCGTCTTTTGTCAGGCATGGTAAAACGCTGTTACCACTTGGCTATACAGAGACTCTTAATTACCTTATTGAATTTATAAAACACTAAACATCTTTTTTGTCTTTACAAAGCATATATAAGACGCTTTTTGATATATTTTACTTAGTATTTTCAAGCAATTGATTTGGTTAGTTGGTGTTTACTTTTTAAGAATTGATTTCATATAAGGCGCACGGTATGAAAAAAATATGAAGAGTGTGTGTGAAATTTCTTTATTAACATAAAATTAATACAATGTTTATCAAATACAGATTAAATAAATACATATCAGTCAGTAAACGCTTTATCGCGCTAAATACGCCTACAAAAGTTTACAATAGTGTAGGTTTAAAAAATATTACTCATTTCAACTTGAAGTTAATGAAAAAGAACAGCAATATACATTAATTTAATTTGGTAGTGTGAGTTACTTTAAGGTTAAATCACTTAGTTTATGAGCGGGTAATAATGAGTAAAATTTAGGAATCGAAGCGTTACGTCTTTTTGCGCAAACTATCGTGCGATAACAAAATATCCTTTCACTGTTTTCAAGATTTGTTATATTATTTTCTGTGCCTATTCAAAGACAATCGTTCTTAAGAAGTAAACATCAGTCGTGCACGCACACATACATATATACACACACTTTTTTTGAAGTAATACATCTTTACGCACGCTTAACTTGGGGAGTAAACTGGTGAATGCGTGACGAGAACGTTACGAAAAATGTGATCAGGCGAGGCGAACAAAAGTTGAGAGGGAGATATAAGTTAGTCAAGAAAGAAAGAGGGAGTTACGTTGCGTATATCACTGTAGGGGCAAGAGAGAGAGGTGCGAGCACACCTTTTCTTTCTCTCTTTCTCACATAGCCGGTTACATTTCGTATATCCAATATATAGTATGAGCTAAAGAAGTTTTACGTCAGGGTTAAAGCACACCCGTTTTTTTTAAATTATGCTAGTAATATAAATGTCCTTTTTACCATTACAGCATAAAATTATCCCAAAGCACAATACAACAATAAGAGTAATGTACAATTTATTTAATCTTTAGTATTACTTAGTAGCATAAAAATGTTAATACTATTTTAACGCAAGCAAATTCATTTGCCTTGTAAAATTATGCTTTCGTTTATCATTATGAATTACAAGCTTCTCATAAATGATTCAGCGACTTTTTTGTGATTCCATTTTAACGACTACACTGAGAGTTTCGGACTTTTGAACGACCTCTGTGTATAATGGGTTTTGAATTGTTATCTTATGTAGATTAAACACATATCTTCAAAAACAAACAAAAGTATTAAAATACATGTTTATGTTATTTAATTGTGATGTTTTTTGTTTATGGAAACTCGGTTTGCCAGAATTATGTGGGTTTCCATTTTAGGTGGTTTGAACGTGTATAATGATGAAAAACAAATGTTTATTTTATGTTCGCTGATTGTCATACATCTTAAACTTACTCCTTTTTTTCTTTCCCCGGATCCCCTTTCGGATCCCGGGGAAAGCTTTGTGGCTTTCCCTCCGCCATGGCGCGTGGAGCGTAGGCGGGGTTTACTTGCGGTTTATTTGCGGTATTCACCACCTTGGACCCCGTCAAGCAGGCCTACTGCTTATTGCTGACTTGCCAATACTGGTGCACATTTACAAACACTAATTGGTTAATAATATACCTTTATTACATACAAATATCCATGAAACACACAAGTTTAAAAAAACCACTATAGTGACTCGTCCCGTAGCAGCCAATAAGTCAAAATTGTTGATAAAAAATGGTTGCCTGTAAAGTCGGTTTTACGGGCGAAGATTTTACGTGACAACGTCTTTTTCTCGGTAGAATATTTATTGATATGAATATAATTAAATTGCACAATAGGAACAAGGAATTGAATGAAAATAAGAATTGCACAAATTTTAACTATAGAAATATATTTTGTTTACTAAAACATTGTACATGTAAACTTAAACTTAACTAATTCCTATTTGAGTGATTTTGTTGAGGATAAAAAAAACTATAAATCATTATGTAACAGGATGTTTAAATATAAATGCCTGTAATATATTTCGAAAATTAATAAATGAATAATTTGGGTTATATAGGAAATATATCTACTACTATTAAATATTTATATTATAAGTGATTTATACATTAATGATTTAAATGGAACAATCTTGGATGGTTATCAAAATTTATCGATATAAACAATTTTTTTGTATTATATATATCATAAAGAGTTTACAATTTCATATATATACTTATAATATTAAAAATCAATAAACTTTTAAATATTGAGAAAACATTCGGCGGGCCTCTCTCTCGTTCGGTGACTCATCGTAACGTTACCGAGCGTTACACTTTTTCATAAGTGACTCCCAGCCGCAACCAATTTATAAGACGTTGTCACGTCAAAAATGTATCAGCCTCTATTTACATAAGGGTAGTTAACAAAAGCTCATAAAGACCTCGGCCAGACAAGAAAATGACTATAAAAATATTTGTGATTAAAATAAATTCCAGGTAAAGCATTGAACATTCTAAATTTAACACCAAAAATACTCGCGACTATAATAGCGTACATCCATTATAAAGCTTGTCTCGCTTACCGTTTATAGCCGATAAAGGCGGCAAATTACCAAAGCACACAGATTAAAAATCCCTTCGCTGGCTAACGCAAACAGTCAACGTTACGTTATTTGGCCAATTTTTCTCGTAATTCCCTTTATTCGGCGCTATCAGGCTCTCAACAGGGGTCTTCTTCTCGTTACGGTGTTGCTAGCTTATTTATAGGTACCGTACTTAACTTTTTAACTTCATTATTTTTTGAGAATACGTTTTTCTTTCAACACAGATTTTGGGAATTTCTTTGTTACGTTGCGGTGAATATTCTATCTTGGTCTGTGGTCATATATTTGTTTAAGCTATTTTTTTCTTATATTACACCAATTAATTACTAAACCCAAGTCAGCACTGTAAGGCTTGTGTTATATGTACAAAGTAACATAGATATGTAAAATTAGATAGAAGAGTATATAAATCCCAATGACTCAGCCGTAAATGCTCGTATTCATCAGGACCCAGGACAGTTGGTGCGAAAGGCTGGACTGCTTCCGTTGAATAAAATGGTCGTCATCAACCTAACATAGGTAACATAAAGATATTACGAAAAAAGTGGTATTATACAAGTAAATATGTAAAAAAAATCGATATATACACTTATTTCGGATACGTCAGATTCTGATATTTGCATGCCTACATTATAAAGGCAAATTATGTAAACCTGACAAATAATTATTTGTAAAAAATATAGTCAGTATTCGCAAATAAATGATTCTATTCTGAAAGTGAGTGAGAGAAGACAGAGAGAGAGAGAGTAATTCTAAAAATAGAAATTATACGAGATGTTTATTTTCACCATCATTTCATCAAGACCATTACTAAATGTAAAGCCTACCCTGAAAATGAGGAGTTTTTTTTTTAATTTATAATGGGTTTGTTCTTGAGGAGCGAGCTAATCTGGAAGTTGCTAAACCTGGCTTTGAAGAGGGACGGGTTATAGGTACTCTGAAATACAGATGTAGGGAAGGAGTTAAATTTATTTTTTGTGCGCATTATAAAATATGTTGACTAGCGCTTGGTGCGATAGTTAGGAATGTAATAATAATACTTCTTACATTCATACCAATAGCCTAGCCCAAAGTAAGCACTACAAGGCTTATATTACGGATACTAGAGAAACGGATAGACATACATAAATGATACCACGTTATGTAATATTTATAGAAATATATATAAATATCCATGACTTAAGTACAAATGCTGGTATTCATCACACAAACATCTTCTGAATCTTCTGGATTTAAACCCAGAACCGTCAGTGCAAAAGCTAGGATTTCTACCGTTGCACCAAACGATCGTATATCAACTAAGTTTGTTGAGTTTTTCCATAATTTTCTCGCTTGTCTGACCTCTTCAATAACTCACTAACAGACCAAAAGAACAATGGCGAAATATTCTTTGAGATATTTTTGAGCGTCTTGAAATATTCTTTCTACAGAACGAAATGAAATAATTTTCTACATTTTTACATCAAAAGCTTATAACTAGTAAGAGCCAGAATAAAAATCACTGCTTTTTAGGACATATCATTGATTGTTAAATGAAACATCGAAATTCCACTAGGTACCATTTGCTTTCGTGTTGCCATTTTATTATAATTGTTCGAGTTATGTAAAAATCGGTTTCATGATATCCTGATAAGTTCAATTAATTGTTTACTAATATAATCTATATCTATACTATGCTTTATGTTATTTAAAAATAAATCAAGTACTGATTTTAAGAAATATGTAGTGTTTTCTTCTTTTATTGCAACATTGTTATAGCAACACTACTATTTTTTTTTCTCCCGTGAAACAGGTGCAACATACTCACCTATTTAATGAGTATAATATAATTCTACTTATTATTTAAGTAGCTACCAACAGGCAGAAATAAGATGGCATGCACTCGATTTTAAGCGACCTTTTAGTAACGATAGCATTGCTAATAATGTGATTAAATATGTTGATATTCTAACAGACGTTAATTGAATTTAAAAGAAAAAGGTTATCATAATTGTCTGGATATATCGATTACGGCGATAAAATCGAATTTAATCAATAGTAGGTAACACTTCAGCAGCGACTTAAACGATAGGTACAGTCGCCGTCAGAT
The DNA here is from genome assembly GCA_927399485.1 of Calamotropha paludella. Lineage (NCBI taxonomy): Eukaryota > Metazoa > Arthropoda > Insecta > Lepidoptera > Crambidae > Calamotropha > Calamotropha paludella. The sequence goes on along the minus strand of OV656814.1, from coordinate 1,046,829 downwards.
ATTTCGTAGCAGACAAGGTGACCAAATACTTCTGAACAATTTAAAATGTCAATAAGTTCTATACGCTACAAGTGACCATTAATATCTTAACATTCATTACTGCTTTAATATCTCAGCAGATGCTAGTCATTAATTTCTAAACACACAACTAACCAATAATATATGAACACTCATCACATCAAATGTATCTACGCAGATAAACACTGGACTTAACTATTATTTTTTAATTAATTGTTTTTATTTAATTTATTTATTTATTTTATTATACGACACTAGCTCATAGTAGAAGTTGAAATACGTTTGTAAAATTCGACACGTTTGCCAGCGTCTCGGTAGCTCAGCGGTCAGAGCACTCGCCCGGATAGCGAAAGGTCGTGGGTTCGAATCCCACCTGAGGGCTCGGAGGCGTAGTTGTTTTTTTACACACGTATTTTATACCTGCACTCTCTTATTAGTGCGATATATTATGCTTGAATGTAAGTCTTATGACATGAAATAGATATTGGATTTTAATGAAGTTAATAATTCTTAATATATTTTTATTAATAACATTTAATAATTAATAACCATCACGGGGTGTAAATTTTATCGATTTTTTTAAATGCTAAATTTTTTTTTAATGAATGACAGTTTTTTTTTTAATATTTTTCTGACTTTTTTTAATATTTAACCTGAGTTAGTCTATCAGCCGATTTCGGCTTGAAGTCAGCTTCTAGGACACCTTGTATAAATTATCAAAAGAGTTCCTATTAAAATGGTAATTACAGAAAAGGTAGAAGGACTTCCAACTGCAATAGTTCCTCAACTGCTCAGATGATTCAGACTACACTATGTGCATAGATACATTTGATGTGATGAGTGTTCAGATATTATTGGTAAGTTGTGTGTTTAGAAGTTAATGACTAGCATCTGCTGAGATATTAATGCAGTAATGAATGTTCAGATATTAATGGTCACTTGTAGCGTATAGTACTTATTGACATTTTAAATTGTTCAGAAGTATTTGGTCACCTTGTCCGCTACGAAATATCTGACGGCGACTGTACCTATTAATTTCAACAACATTGCATACCTAATTACCTACATATATAACAGATTATAATAGATACATTTTCAAACACTTTAGTCTTGATAATATCTATTTGTTTATTAATCAGAGTGAATGTTATCGATTGATATTATCGATTTTGTGACAACACTACCGTAACTTAATCTTAAAAACTTCGAAGCTTAATATCATTTTTTCCTGGCCTCTTAAATAAAAAATTCTAAGACACGCAGTTTCAGGAATTAACGGTTGATCATTTTAGTATTTTTTAATGTAAAGACGCATCAATTTTAGGTGAAAGAAAATGATGTACGGGAGTTCGCCATTGTTCTTTGGGAAAAGCACCTGCCCTTTTATGAGGTCTACGGATGATTATATCTCCAGAAACATTAATTAACTTTTGTGTCACCCTGAAGTGTAAAGAATGGTGTTATTCTTATCACTAAACCACAGAGTTTTATTTTCGTACTATTTCTTAATCATCCCTAATGTTTGGGGCCATTTTTCAGGACTCGTATTAACAGGATCCGTCAGAATTAAATTAAGATCAATTTATGATATAAACCTTCCTTTTGTAACCTATCCGTAAATATGTTTATTATCAATACGACGAGCAAGTGTTATATCTAAAAATATAGTAAGCACTGTAATTCTTACTCAATACTAAATATTTTATTGTTTAAACCATAGTGTACCAAGATATTAAATAAAAAAAGTAAGCACATCATTGTTGTGCACAGCAACTAATAGAGAGAAAACCCTTTTTTGACGTAATACCGTATTGTAAATTGATGAACGCCGGCTGCACGCACGAAAAAGTGTAATGTTCCGCCTGAGCCGAGCGTGCAAGCAAGAGCGCGTAACAAGCGACGATCAGTCTAAGCGTTTGACTTGTGGCGCATCTATCTCTCTTCCACTTCATGAAGTGAAAAGTTAATGTGGTTTCCATTGTTTTTTACAATAATTTGATGTGAATTTATCAAAAAAAAAAATTAACTCCTTCTTTGTATTTTACAAAATAATCATAATTCAGTAATAATAATTCATTTCAATTCATAAAAGTATGCAATTTTTCATCAATGTTTTATGACGCTATCACGTAAATTTATCGTCCGTAAACTGACTTTACAGACAACCAATTTTTTATTAAATATTACTAAATAGATATATTCCTTATAAATATTTATAGACTAAATATGAGACAATACCACATACATTTTTCTAAGCCCAAATTAAATAACTAAAACATTTGTGTTATGGAATACAAAGATAGTATTACAACACCCACACCCGACCCAATACAGAACAGTTCATTTTCTGCATTGATCCGGCCGAAAATCGACCCCGGGACCTCGTAGTGGCGTTACCATGAAAACTGGTATTTACCTACCGGAAGTCCTCAGCCTTTTCATAATGTTACAGAAATTTTATTTTAGCAGTTTAATTTACTTTTGTATAAATTATTTAATGTCTTGTATTAGATATTAGGGTAAATTATAGACAATTACGATCATTTAACCATTATTAAACATAAAAATATCTTCAAACGTTTAATTATAAATGTTAATAAGAGATACGTCGACTTTAATAATTTTAAATTTGCCACTTAAGAATGATTCAATTATTAATTTTAGTATGTTCAGTACAAAATTGTTTGAGATTAGAATATTCTCGGTGATCTTATGTTACAATATAATCGGATTATGCTTGAAAATTTAGCTCTGATGATATATCAAAATATTTGGTATCGGCGTAGCTTTGACTATTTAATGCATGATATTTCAAAGTTAATCTGGAAAATGTAATAAGTGAACAGATAATCATATCTTACTGAACGCTAAGCTTCTGTAGCGATAAATTTTAGTTGAAAAGTACTTGGAATCATTGATGCACCGGCTCGTATTTTTTATAGCTCGAAATGAAATGTTTTGAATCGTCCAACAATTTAACCTTCCACCCATTCAGGACGTATTTTAACTGACAAGAAGAATAGCTGCAAAACTCGTCAGGTTTAACAGAAGTATCGACTTTTACAATATTATACGTCGTCACCAAGCATTATCGACAAAAAACAATATTATTCTTTTGTCACAATAATAGTAGTGTTATGGTTTCATTACATCGTTGATCACAAGAACGAGTCTTTTGAGGTGACACTTACCAAAGTGAGCACTAAATAATTCTTTTTATTATTTAATTGAAATATACACATTTTGTTATTAACGTATACATAGAATACAATAGAATAATTTATTTGCGAATACTGAGTACATACAGTTATTTTTTACAAATTATTATTTGGACAGGTCTACAGTATGTGCCTTTATTATGTAGGTATGCAAATATTTAAGTAAAGTGATGCAGGTATAGGCATATAAAAACAACAAATGCGATAATTAGGTATGTCACAATAAATGTCAATAATGATTTCGATTGATTAATTAGATCCGTTAGATCCATCAATTAGATCCATTATTCATGATATATACCACGCTAAGAGAATTCGGAAATTCCGAATAGGATTGATAGAAAACGAAAAAATTAAGTCCCGTATCTTTGAAAAAATATGTTAAACGTATTCATTTTCGACGACCGTTTGGTGCAACGGTAGCGATCCTACCTTTCGCACCGACGGTCCTGGGTTCAAATCCCGGAAGGGGCAGATGTTTGTATGATGAATACGAGCATTTGTACCTGAGTCATGGATGTTTATATATATTTCTATGAAAATTATGTATGTATCATATATGTATGTTTATCCGTTACCCTAGTATCCATAACACAAGCCTCACAGTGCTTACTTTGGGCTAGGCTAATTGGTGTGAATGAAAGAAATATTTATTTATTTATTTATGAAAATATTACGCGATCAAAAATATTTAATATCTGTATCCTGTCATACTAACCTATCTCATTATTCCTCAGAAAAGCAAAAAGAAAGGCATCTTTTTAAAGCAATTTATGTATTACTATATAAATCTGTAGGCTCTGTCGGTACATTTATTTTTTGGACAAATTCTACTATTTTTAACATTTTGTCTATCTGTCTGTATGTCCTTCAATAAGTCGAGAGCGGATTAAACGATTCCGATAAAATTTACTATATGGTAAGAACATGTGATGGCGCAAATTATAGGATATCTATCATATCGGTAAAAATCTTATATGCATGTTTGTCCTTATATAAGTTTAAAACAGGTTGCCCGACTTTATCCAGAAAAAAGTACTGTTCCTGCGAGATAATGATAATGATAAAAAAATATGATACACAAACAAGTTGTTAAAAATATGTTTTCTTCATATTTCACTAATGATAAACATTTAAATCAAATTCATATTACAAGACTATTAAAATGTTACATTTTATAATTTATATTATTAACTTTAAACTCAATATAGCTAAATACGGTCAAAGGATAGAAATTTAACTTTTAATCGGTTGCAACATCATCGTGAGCGAAGCCGCGGGTAAAAGCTAGTTATAAAATAAAATAAACGCTTCGTTAATCCGCTAGAAATGGTTTTATAAGAACTGAAATACTCTAATTATTATTAAAAGTTCCTAGTGATTGTTTATTTTGTCTTGAAAGAATAAAATATTTTCAATACTAAATTCAGATTAAGAGGCAACTTATCATCGGTATTATTATCCTCGCTCTCGCTTGAATTTATTTCTTCAAATTAATACATACATAAATCAAATAAAATGACAAACAACAATAATTTTTCACGAGTCAAGACGCTCATTTTATTTCATTTTTGTCACTTCACACAACTTTTTGGCGAGTCACTTCGGAAATTAAATAAAGTTTCTAATAAATTTCCTGCTTGGTTGCTGTGTTTCGATTCAAAAGTTACAATAACTTTGCCAATCGCTGCTGGCAAGATTTGAACTGTACAGAATTTTTCCAAAGGTTGTCACAATAATTTTATTGTTTGATTTAACTTAAAACGATTTCATATTTACACCAAAATTAAATTATTATTAAATTAACATTTTTATGATAATATATAAGAAAAGATGACTTAAACTCAATTGAATTTAAACAATAAATAAAAATTACTTTTTTACTGTTGTATACGCTTCCTCTCTTCTAGCCCTCATATTGCGTGATTGATAGGGTCTTAAACACAGGTCTAAAATTATTTAGTAACATCTATACACACAGTACAGTTGTTTTAGCACTTAAAAGAAAGAGCCCATCTTTGAATTTGTTAATTTCTTTTATTAACGAAATAAACATTTTCTCATGCTTACACCTATGTACATTAAAGTTAATATTAAGTATTGCAAACACAAATCTATTATTGTTATTAAAAACATACATAAAAAAGATAAACTTACATAAATATTTATCAAACACAACACAAAAAACGTTGCAAAAATATTTATCAAACACAACACAAAAAACGTTGTAAAATATTTATCAAACGCAACACAAGAAACGCTGCAAAAATATTTATCAAACACAACACAAAAAACGTAAAATATTTATCAAACACAACACAAGAAACGTTGTAAAAAGTCGGTTTTTTTTTTTGTTTTTTTTTTTTTTTTTTTTTTTTTTTTTTTGCCTGTAAAGTCGGTTTTACGGGCGAAGATTTTACGTGACAACGTCTTTTTCTCGGTAGAATATTTATTGATATGAATATAATTAAATTGCACAATGCGCGCGGCAGACCGATCATAGTTGAGTGGGAGAGAGACGCAAGGCATTCGGCGGGCCTCTCTCTCGTTCGGTGACTCATCGTAACGTTACCGAGCGTTACACTTTTTCATAAGTGACTCCCAGCCGCAACCAATTTATAAGACGTTATCACGTCAAAAATATTTATCAAACACAACACAAAAAACGTTGTAAAAATATTTATCAAACACAACACAAAAAACGTTGCAAAAATATTTATCTAACACAACACAGAAAACGTTGCAAAAATATTTAACAAACACAACACAAATGAACACAAAAAACGTATCGCTGCCATTCGATCACAAACTTTTACTCATCGTATTTTTCTCTTACCGGGAGTCTTTTATTGAAATCAATTCACAATGAGTAAACTTAAAAATATCGTATTGCTTAAACGCAATGTAGCCTTCATAGTGAAAAAGAAAATTACATTTCAAATTTGGAATCGTATATAGTTTATTTTTTGAAGCGAAGCTTCTATACTACTCTGTCCTTGCTACGCGTCAGATTTCACCGATACAAGAGAGCGTCAGATTTAGTACCGTTACACGATATATCTACACTAATATTATAAAGAGGAAAGATTTGTATTTTTGTATGTTTGCAATGAATAAACTCAAAAACTACTAAGCCGATTTCAAAACTTCTTTTACCATTAGAAAGCTACATTCACGCTGAGTAACATAGGCAATATTTAATGCTAGAAAAAATTTAATGAATTTTGTCCACCCGTGCGAAGCCGGGACGGGCCGCTAGTATTACATATATAGGACACAGCTGCCTCCCCACTTCAGTGTGCGTGGCTGGCGTGGCTTTCTTTCTTTTTCTACTTGATACATCCACGCCAGTCACTACTTTATTCTATAAAGCTTCGCTTCTTTCGAGCGTCACTAGACAGCACTGTTTCTTTAGCGAAGCGGTATCCAGTCAACCGCATCATTTACCCACACTTATCTTTTTCATAAACGAAACGAAGCCTCCATAGTGAAATAAAAATGAAATTTCAAATTTAGAATCGCGATTTTTTTAACGAAACGGCATCCAAGTCACCGCACCTTTCCGCTACCTGCGATGGCACTTCGTTACCGCATTTCCAATTTTGAATATTCATAGAGTGGGCGCGATACTGACTGCCGAATCAGCTTATTTTACGCCCCGGCCTTTCTGCGGCCAAAGCAAATGTTTGCCCAGAGTATTTTACGGCGCGTTATAAATTCACCTTGTTTTGTGATCACAACTTTTTAACTTGGATGTACGGTCAAGTGGAAATTTAACACATTTTCACGTTTACTTTTTAAAGTTATTTTGTGAAGTTCTGAAAGAAATGAGATTGTTTATTTACTTGGAGCATAGTTTGTCGAGAAATACAGGATAGATAGATCAATATATCCTGCCCTTATAAAGTAGGTATAAATATTAGTTAGATACGCAGTGGTAATTGAGCCTAATTGATCCCATTTCACTACCCACCTTTGAAATCTAACCTTCCCTTACATGTCATATTTAAAGTCATGGTTACCTTACCATGTTCTTTAAATATCATTGAAGTAATACGGTACCAAGTTTCGAATCGAAAGGACATATGGAAGGTAATCAGAAGTAGAGCTGATGATCTTTAAACGGCTGAACAGATTTTCATGAAACATGGTTAAGAACACTCGGTATAAAATTATCTATGACACAAAAAAAACTAAACGAAAATCGTTTTATCCGTTAGGAGCTACGATACCACAGACAGACAGACACGTTAAACTTAAAAATACATTTATTATTGATTTAAATTTATTAGATGTAAAAACAGTGAATGTCAGTAATTAATGTTAAAAATATGTCACAATAATGTAACATTATTTGGTAAATTAATTTATTAATTAAAACTTTTTTTATGCCCCTAAGTACATAACAACAACAATAAAATTTGTTTTTGCAAACCATCTGCCCTTGTCATCATTACAATCAAATTGTCATAAAATTTAACAGCCTCTTATCACATTATACTATAAAAATAAAAAAAAGATATTTTAAAAAAGTTTAAGAATATTTTCAAATTAGAGTTAAAATTATTAAAATGAGATTAGATATGATTGTATTAAGCATCAAATATTAAAAAAATAAGATTTAATAAATTCAATTTGAAAACTATGCATCTGTACTAGAGTAAGGGGCAAGGAGTGATCCTTGTAATACGAAAAATAATTAGAACCGTTGGTTTTTTCGTTATATTGCAATATCCTTCTTTAATTTAATTTCAAAATTTTTAACTGTAAATATATTATTTCAAACATCTTTCAGAAATAGGAAGACTTAATACAAAACACGTCTTTTTTGCTTCTTCAAAGAGCTGGTTTCAATTCCTTACTACATCATTAGTTACTTGTTATTGCTGACTATTATTTTGGTATTACCGCCCTCTTACTTCGTCTCATTAAAACTATTTCTGCTGCCGTTGCGAACGGTTCCACTTTAAAGATTTCGTTTCACATAATACCATATACTATATACAATACCACATACATACTAACATAGATTTTAAGTTTTTCCTTACTAACAGATTTTGAGGCTGTTTCTCGAATTATTAATTTAATTGGTTAATCTTTGAAACTATTTTTGAGAGTTGAATGATTAAATTAATAACTACACGACTGAAGTGAAACTTCTTTAGCTCCATCTATATATATGGATAAAGATTAGATTTCAGCAAAGCGAAACGTTACCGGGTCCTCTCTCTACACTAATATATGAAACGTACCTTTCTCTTACTATCTTCATTAACTTATATCTCCCTCTCAACTTCCGTTCGCCTCGCCCGATCACACTTCGTAACGTCACCAGCTTATTCCCCAAGTCAAACATGCGTAAAGCTAATAGATTATTATTACAAACATCTGCCCTTTCCGTCAGTGCGAAAGGGTGGATAATTTTTTTCAAAAACTAAAGTTAAAAGAAACCTTGTTAATTTTCAAAATAATAAATCACTCACAAAATTATCTTAAGGTATATCGTAATATATGTAAAAGCAATTTGTCAGATGTCACCGTTATCGCTTTAGTGAATCCAGCATTAGTCTTACTCCTCTCTTGAGCCGCAGGGAGCATACAAAACAAGTTTTTTTGTACGAAATTTGAATGAAAACGTAGGCGGTCATAGCCTATCGCCTGATCTGTGATATCAGCGATGTACCTACGTGGATCCAATCGAAACACAGGCTTTCCTTGGGAATATTAAAAATTTGTTAGACTTATGATTAATATTCTAAAAAAGTAATACTTCGTCTTATAAATATAACCAAAAATATCTTTTGGTGAATAGGTATTTAAGTAACAGATTTTTTCTTGTATTAATTTGATAAATTTTAATAGAAAAATACTAGAAAAAATCCGGTTCACTGCCCTCCTCATTTATCATATAAGATAGTATTGAAAATGCATAATATATAAACTAAATGGCTGTATCATCTGAATCAATTGTAAAACTTTTGTAAAAAAATTTTTCAAATGCGACCATATTCCTCTCATTTGATTGATCATGAAGTAGCGCTGGCCTTCAGTGTAAAGAGTACTAAAAAAATTTGACATATCCCCATAAGGTTTGGTAGCTCAATTAGGAGATCGGTGGACCGTACGTTCAAAGGTTGCGGGTTCAAGTCCCACCTTAGCACAACTTGTGAACCGAGTAGATTTTTTCTAATATTTTTCTATCAAAATTTTTCAAATAAGATAGCATTGAAAATTCCAAATATAAAAATTATAATTTCTTTACATACAAAAAAATTTTTCATCATTTACGTGTTCGCTCATTCAGTTAAAATAAGATTACTAAGCTTATACTCCTGGTCTGAGATACGATAATCCTATCAATACGGCTCCTTAAGTGTCGAAACGAAAGTATTAAATAAATATATTAACATAAATGTGTATCGGCAAAAAGAGTTTCATTATAATCCAAGATTTTGCTCAAATATTGATAATTTAATCTAGATTCCAACATATTGTTACAGATTTTGTTCACTTTATTTAATACGTGGATAAGTCAGCCCGTATCTTTTTTAAATCAATCAAAAAAATTGCATGAGAATTAAAATTAAAAAAGAAGATTGTCACTGTTCGATCAGTTATCAGATTTATTTGATGAATAAAGAAACTCAAATCATAAACAATCATAAACATAAATAATATCAGTTATTGAACTTATCTCATCGTACCATCTAAATCTGTGAAACTTTGCCTATTACGTATCTGTCCATTAAGGTCAGTCAGTGGTTGGGTTTGGAGACCCGAGATTTGTGATTAAAAGCTTGCTAATGTACTTATACTGGTTGTGTTAATAAATTATTTATTTCTTTATTTATGGCTTGCACCATGTATGCATTTAGCCAGCGTCAAGTAAGAATAATCTTTCTTCTAAGTTCTTGAGTAATTTCCTAGGTTTCAGTAAAGAAGCGGAGTTTTAATGAAACCTCCTCGTGGCCTTCTTGAGAGAGCGCGAGAAGACACCTTCCAACCTGTTTTGTTTAACTTGCCAAAACTCATGCATATTCAGAAACACTCAGTGGTTAATAACCCACCATTATTACACACTAATATCAACCACAACATAAAATTTAACAAGAAAACCAAAACCATTAAAGTGACGCTTTGCGCTCCCACCAAAAAGTCGTATAGAATATTAAATAAGCGCTAAAAGTGACCGACCACCAAACGGATAAGTGTCTGAACAGTGGTGAAACTCCTCTCTTAAAAGAACAGTCGGCTAGCATTCCGGGTTGTCATTACCGTATCAATAACCCCTACCTGAGACCTCTTGCAACATGCACAACGAATTAGCGAATAACTTCGGTAACCACGAAATGTGAAAGTGGATCAAGGTGCTCGGTCTGCACCGACAGTAGTCGACCACGTAGTAGGCAGCAAACGATGCGACCCCTTTCTAACCAAGGGAAAGCCCCGGCGAAAGCCAAGGGATTGTCCCACCAGATAAATCACACCATGCTAAAAATATTTATATTAATTACTAATATGTATACAACAATATCAAACTAAAAACTTATCGTGAAAAAATAACCCTAAAATATTTATATACACATTCACAAAAAGAATATGTCATACAAAACTCCAATTTGGGGCATGGTACCCAGACCACTGGCAGCATTACCTCGCTGAATTGCTAAACTGATTCTCTTAGCGAAATAGCTGCCAGCCCTCTGATCACCCGAAGAGAGAATTAGTCGATTCGACATATCTTTCATAAACCGCTTCATGTCAGCCGACCACGACCCTAACGTCTCGAAAGCTAACGCCGCAAACTTATAATCTTCAGTTATAGAAGAGTAAAAAAAAATACATGCTAAAATACTTTGCAGAAAAATTGTGGATGTCATAACTATCGGAGGACAACGTCGCCGCTTAATCAAGGAATCGGCAATTTCAACTCCCCATTCCAATGGAGGGTATTGCTTGACAACGTAACATTAAACCAAACACGCAACCCACGTCTCGGCCATATTACAAGTACATTTGGAAAGTTGACACACTGTTGGTAGACTCCTCGTCAATGCAACATGAAGTAACAAAAATTTACAAAGAATCACTCATCAATAACAAATAAAAAATGAGTATATTTTACATTTTGTTGACGAGACTGCCGCTTGCTTACCGGCTTCCGTTATGTGAAGATTACATAACAGCACAAAATGAGGTAGCCACAAAAGTCGACAGACAAGACAGCATGCATCACAGCTGATGCATTTTTGATGCTGTAATAATTCAACTCTACGTTACAATATATTACCTGAAGTAACTACAATCATATTAATGACATCATTTTTTTATAAAAAATCCTGACAAGCATAAAAGCTTCCCATTAAAGATATTTAACAATCCTCTGCAAGCATTACTTATTGTCAAAGCATATCACACAGTTCAGGAATTCTTAAATGACAAATCCTTGAAATAACTTGGACATGTTTCTTTTCTAATATTTAATAAAAATATGGCATATTCTTGACATTTATTACTGATATAAGGTAAATTATTATAATAGAAAAATACTAGAAAAAATCGACTCGGGTCACAAGTGAATTCTCAGGCGGGAATCGAACCCGCAACCTTTGGAAATCCGGTCTAATGCTCTCCCAGTTGAGCATGCATTTTCTAGTATTTTTCTATTATAATAATTTATCTTATAAGATCGCATTGAAAATGCATAAAATATAAAAATTATAAATCTGATATAAGGTATAAAATATGTGTGTAAAAAACAACTACGCCTCCGAGCCCTCAGGTAGGATTTGAACCCACGACCTTTCGCTATCCGGGCGACTGCTGTTTCACTAATGTTTGTTTGTTTTACTAATGGATATGGACTTTCGCCAAGTAATGCCTGATTCTATTAAATAAAAAAAACTGTATGAAACGGTTTTATTTAAATGTTTGATAGGCGTGGAAGTGTAAGAACTAAATATATGCATTCTATCATACAACTTAATTAAAAACTGGCATCGCTCCAGCACCACTATGCAAGATGCACAAGATCAAACTAATCCACAATTCAAAGTTGTCTCCGTTCCCTGATGCACTTTTCAGTTAATCATCTCGTATTAGTTATCGGGAAGTTACTCTCACTTAGATATACGGGGAGTCTCGAATCTGTGAAATGCTTTCAGTAACTTTGACGTTGTAATTGTCAAAGCGTTTGTTTATCGATTCTCATTCGTATTCGAATTAATTCTATCTAGTTAGGTAAAGTCAATATTTTGGCTGTAAAAAGAACTTCAAAGTGTATATGAAACTAAGTATGGTTACTTAAAATAAATTGGAATGTGCTATAATAGTTTTAACGTAATTTTATGGAAATTGAAAAAATTGCTCGGTTTGATTTTCAATTAAGAATTTATGGTTTCAGATTTAGTTACGGGTCTTGTTATATTTTATTTTGTTTCGTGTGATTAAAACTTCGTCTAGCATGGATTAATTATATTTATTTTATTCTTTGTGGCGTTTGATTAACATTTTAGTATTGGTCCAATGCAACAAGTCATAAACTTGTAGTTGTTATAATTTTAAAATTTTTAAAATTGTCGAATTTAAAATTTTGTACATAATCCCCCATTTGTATAAAAATTCAAATTATTTTAACATGAAATCAAAAGTACACAAAATATGAGACATGTAATAAAAAAAAGTTTAAGGTTTGCAAACACGCGTTTCAATATGTGTAATCATTACAAATAACATTTTTTTCTCAACAGCTTTTCTACTCACACTTGTTAAAAAAAGGTCAGCTCATTTCTCATACCTTTTCCAAGACTTAAATCGTTCCCGTATAGCCTGAAGCGAATTTCAGCAACAGTGCAACTGAAAGGCTAAATCTGTACGGACTACATTTCAATCGTGTATGTCACTTCTCAGAACAAGATGTTAGCTCCAAAGCTACGGGCTACGAGCTACGGGCTACGTAGCTGCTAGGGATTACTACAGATTGCTACGAGGACTGATGCATGAGAATTTCTCAGTGTGATCGGTGAACTTATTTGACATAAATTCGATACTGATTTAATATAAATAGTGATATATTTGCTTAGTAAATTTATAATTAAAAATATTTTTCTATAAGAAAAAAACTATTCTAGAATTAAAACGCGAAATACTTATTATACCCAAGAATTACTTTGAAAGATATACACTATTACGAGTGGGGTTAGTGTAACACTGTATTTTTACTGTTTGAAACTTACTTACCAATCTTTCAAATATTGTCACGTTGTTTTGTGACGTAAGCCACCATTTATATTGCATTATTTAATTCACCACTATAAGACGAGCAGAGTTTACAGTGATTTCATCTTATTTAAACTTACATATTCCTAATAACAATGTAAACAAACATTGAACTTTCGACATTGCTAGTCCTGACGGCTGGACCGGTAAACAAAACTTTGTTGGTTTATCTCAGTTTATCAAAGTTTAACAACATACATTGTTACATCACATCTTATATAAATTCCCTAGTCATTTACTCAATTTAATTCAAATACTATATTTACTCTAACTTAAACCTAAAATATTTTGGTTGTGAAGTGGACAAAAAAGTGTTTGGCGTGAAACGTAATCAGTTCGTTTCGTTCAGAATACAGAGTTAAGTTTTGATTCTGTTGTTTTCATTCATTATTGTTAGTGGAAAAACTTTTGATGCTTAATTATTTAATGTTAATTGTGAATCTTTCAAGAGGAGAATGACCTAAAATTAAAACTAAATTAAATAAAGAATGAATTGTTATGGTGAGTGGTTTTTGTAAATTTCTTGTATTTGGGAAGTGACCGGTTTTTTGAAAGTTTTGATCGCTGGAGGCCTCGCCGAGTGAAACGTCCCTTATCCGAGGTGATTTGCTTGGGGGACTAGCCGTGGCATCCGTGCACCGTGGCCGGGTCGGCTGGCAAGCTGATATGGGTTTGAAGTGAGCTGATTTGGGATTTGACGTGAACAATTATTTTTTGTTGTTAGTAAAGTATAGTAGTAGGTAGTTCTGTTGGAGAAGGTACTAGTGCTTCCTTCCTTAAGATCTAGTTTTTTATTAATATAACATTATTAATTTAGTAAACAATTTAAACCTATTCAACTTTGATGATTGAGATCAGCCAAGCGTGCCAGCGTCCCACTTTTTATGTTGTTGTTTATTCTGTAGAAGTACAGATGGCCCTTTATTTATAGTATTTAGTTAGTTATTTACTTACTGGTATTTTGTTTTTCTAATCCAATAATGTTAATGCCAAATTGAGCATTTTTTTATGAAACCAGTTGTGACTTCGATGTTTTGAATTTAATTCTTTATTCTTACGGTTAGGTGTTCCCTTAGCCCCCGATTAAATAGGCTACAATACGTAACTCAACGAGGTTTGAATCCGGACCCTTTGGATCAATACTGAAATCTCAATTTTAAATTCAAAATTCTTTATTTGGTTTATTTGCGGTTACATGTATTTATAGAAGAATATAAATTTTATAATAACTGTGAAACAGCATGCAAATATTATAGTAATATAAGTTATATATGGGATTCTTACCATGTACCTTGTTTTTGTTTTTACTGAGTTTTTATTGAGTTACTTCAGTTGCCCCATGATCATGGCGCTTGCAACAGTGCCGAAATATAGGAAACTCAATAAAAACAAAAACAAGGTACATGGTAAAAATCCCGTAATAACTTATATTACTATAATGTTAGTGACCATGAAAGTTTAAAACAGCCTGCAAATATTTTAATTTATACAATAAAATGTCATAAAACTAACTGAATGTATCTTTGGTGTATATAATATCTATATATCATTAATTGATTAAAATAATATTAAAATTTGAAACATATGTTTTCTACTAACAATAAGCCAAACATTATCAAGTAATTTCTGGGTCAAAAACTTATATTTATCTTTGACTTTTAACCCTAGATTTTCATTTATAAAAACTATAAGTCTTATTTTTCTCGTCTGTGGCACATAATAAGTAGAGGTAATAACTGCTTTGCAAGCTGCATATTCAAATAGTCCGTTTAACCGACTGCAGCACACAAAATGGTGTTTTTTTTTCAGTGGCTTCCAGCAGAATTCAATTACGTCAGACTATGAACGAGACTCAGTTAGGGTTGTCAACTCAAGATTATGGCATTAATTTAATTCCTAAGTTTTAAATATAAAGTAAAAAAAAACTCAATATTTTGGCAAATATTTTAACAATGGAAACAAAAATGAGAAAAAACTACTTGAATTTCTATTAGTCGGATAAGCCTTGGTCTGCACTCAAGTATGTATCGCATTATTTGTAATTCTAAAGAGAATGTATGTATTAAAGCATTAAATCATGCGCGCGACAACGATACCTAAAAGCCGCGAGCATTATATAATGCTCTATAGCGCGCAGTCTGATTTAATCCTTATTACGGCTTTGGTAATGGTTCTTTTTGTTTGAATGATATTTATTCCCCGATAGAGAGAGAAATAACGCTTTAACACATAGCTGGGCGTCAAGGAGTTAACAAAATCCATACAATGGACATGTTGTACACATAGGTATTGGTTTAAGAAGAAAAATGAGGAAGAACATTATAAAACATGCTCTATATATATTAATAGGTTACAGAAATAAAATTGTTCATCTTAAAGAATATTTACTGAAAAGCTTAGTTTTTTTTTACTAAGAATTTATAAATTTTCTTAGCGAATACATTACTACTAAAGTATCTAATAATCAATACTTGAAAACAATAAGAAAGTCGTAATATTTTTTTCATTATTAAATTAAGTATGATCTGTAGTCCAAATAAAATACACAATCCAAAGATGCAAATGCTAAAGGAGTTTTGAACTAAATATTGCATAAGTAAAAATCATTAATGTCATAGGTAAAGATATAATATTAACTGACCCAGACATGGCTTGCTGTGGCTCAGTTATTGCGATCTACAATGTTTTTTTTTATTATTAATTAAAATGAAACCTGTCTTAAGTCCTAAGTTGGAACAAATCCAGCAAAATGAAAGAAATTCATCAAAATCTGTTGAGTAGTTTCGGAGGTCAGCGCGGTCAAACATTGTGCAGGGATTTTTTTTCTATTTATTTGGGTAAACAAAAGGTACAACGTTTATATTATTTATGGTTTTTTTATTATTTTCGGTATTATGAAAAAAATGATAGCATCTGAAACAATTTCGCACAACTTTATTATTGTTAGTTTTAAGTTATGGTACTTAAAGGTCTATTTGTTTTCAATGTTAAGAATATACAAATATTTACGTAGAAGGTTTATAACATATGTATTATTTTGAAACCAGCACCGTTTACCATACATTATCTGTATTAATTTATAAAGACTGAAAATCTGATGTTTAATCAAACAATAATAACTAAGTGTTCACTTACATTTTTATTAAATAAGATTTTACATAACAAATTTTTCATAATGCAGCTTTTTAAAAATGCTTAGACGAGTTTCTACTAATTCAAGCAAACGACTTGTGCACTATCAGGCTATATATATATATATATACATATATATATATATATATATATATATATATATATATATATATATATATATATATACACTAACGCTATAGCGTTTACCGTCATTTGTTTGGCAGCATGAAGTGGCAAGTAACTGACGGGGCACGGGTATGAGTTCTGGTGGGTACTCTGTAACATTTTTTTATTATAATAGGCATATAGACATACTTATTATGGCAATGTCGCTCTAAGCTGTGAACGTCTATGCTTCAGACTAAGAGTTTATTACCTAACAAGTTACTTTTATAAATATAGATTTAAAAGTAGGTATTAGGCAGCCCTGCTCCTGAATGTACGGACGACTATTTCTATGTTTTTTTTTTCAAGAACTAGGCGTTATTAACCTGGATTGTTCCCTAACGGACGATGAGATTCTGCCCCATATGGTTTTGTATTTTGCATATTGAAAACGGAGAGTCGTAATTAAAAAAAATGGTCTAAGGTTTGCACCTAACGAGATATTGACGAGATCGCAAATGAAAATAATATACAAAATATTATTGACGTGGTAATGTCTTATAAATCGATGAACACCGGCTGCATGCACGAAAAAGTGTAACGTTCCGCCTGAGTCGAGCATGCAAGCGAAAGCGCGGAACAAGCGATAGAGAGGCGCGATCGGCCTAAGCGATAGACTTGTGGCGCATCTATCTCTCTTGCACTTCATGAAGTGAAAAGTTAATGTGGTTTCCATTGTTTATTACAACAATTTAAAAATAATCATAATTCAGTGATAATAATTCAATTCATAAAAGTATGCAATTTTTCATCAATGTTTTCTTATGACAATATCACGTAAAATTAACGTCCGTAATCTGACTTTATAGACAACCATTTTTATTTCGAAAGTTGTTGATCTAAAATTTTATTTCAAAAGTGTGGATTCTGGAACGTATTTCTGATTTTAATTTACAACTGATCTTTGTAAATTTAATTATACTTTCTCATCTAAATCTGGATTGACTCATATATCAAAGATGGTAGGTGAATGATGACCTGTGCCAACGGGTATTTTTTTAGCTATTTCGGGCATCAATCTCACTCAAACTTAGTTAAGATTAATACCTGTAACACAAAAACTAATGGTTTGTGATAAGAAAATAGATATTTATTATTATTATCATTCTTACGTGTCTAACATTAACTTGACAATGACTAATTTAGTTTTTATGAATATGGTAAGTTGGTTGAAATTACGTTATAAGTATAATGCGTAAGATATACGAACATTGGTAGAGGTTGAGTGTTCCAGTCTCGCCTCTCTTAAAAACCGTCGGATTTTGTCTTCTGAAAATTTTGTTAGATAAAGTCATAGTTTTTGGGATATAAGGAAGACGATTTTTTCTGACACCGAATAAATTGTATGAGTCGTTTAGACATGATTTTACTGTACAGTAAATAACTACTAAATATTAAACGACTTAGTTCATTTTCTTTGTTTAATCTGTATAATAAAAAATAGTGTTTTGATTAGAGGTTGTCTCGTTTCAGGTAAAATACCACCCGCTAGAGCATCTTGGACGAAGAATTGTAAAAGGCAATTATCAGCACCTGTAGTTACAAGTTCCGTAAGTATTAATTGATTTTGAGCGGAGTTTCTTAACCTTCGTAAGCGCAGTGAGTCTGCGAAGTTAAGAAACTCTCGAATAAAACACTTTTTTATACCATAACCCAACACGTTGACGTGTGGAATGGTAAGTGTCAATGACTGCAAATGCAGACAAACGGGAGGTAGATTAAACCTTAATATGACCTTCGCGCTGTTGATCTCACCTCAATGCGATACTGCTTACACCCAAAGTGAGTCTTGACCTTATAATAAATTACCAGAACAACTAAGAAATAATAATAAACATACAACTTCAGTTCAACCTTAAACATATTCTAAATGATAAAGTGTACATACAGTAAATTAATATTAAAGTGACAAATTATTATAATTCTCAGGCGGGAATCGAGCCCGCAACCTTTGGAAGTCCGGTCCTCTCCCTCTCCCAATTGAGCTACCGAGCCTTGTGAACACTCGTTGAAATTTTATAGTATCCTTCTAACTTTACACTGTATGCCAGCGTCGTATCATCAATGAGAGGAACATCCTGTAGTGTTCGAAAGAAACCTTTTTACAAATGTTTGGGCAATCGATTAAGATTAAACAGACTTTTAGTTTTATAATTTTATGTATTTTTTTTTGCATTTTTTCAATTCTATCAGCGATCAGTCAATGCAGCGATGAATTGTTTTGTAATTTTATAATTTTATTTTGACGATTGATTAGATTGATTTCTTTTGGTAATTTTGTATTTATTCATTAATTTGATAATAAAAATATTATATACTAACATAGCTTTAAGTTCATTTGTTACTAACCATTATGAGACATTGTTTCTTGATTGTTTAAATAAATTAAAAAAATGTACGTACCTCGGTCAAAATCTACTTTCCACGTGCCTTTTTGTAATTCAAATTACGTTAAAAATACTTTTTAAGGCGCTCCTGTGCCAAATACAACGAATTATTTCATAAGATTTAATAAGATTACCTTAATTGGTAAAAACAAGGCTGAATTGCGAAGGCTGTTTCTTGAATTAACTTCATAAGTTTGTTGATTTTTCTAATCCCCGTTGTATCTCAAAACGTTATTTAATGCTTGTTAAAACTTATTTACAAAATAGATTGTACTTAATTTGAGATCACGTTAATCCATACTTAATTTTATTTCCCCCTAAATGGAACTTTAGATCTTTTTTTAATTTTTGAAGTAAAAACTTCTTTAACATCGTTATGATTTGAAACTCGATAAAACGAAAAAGCGACAGTAAAAGGGGCAGCCAAATCAATTCATAAGATTTAACGTAGGAGAAACTGAGATAGGTAGCATTATGTGCGTGTGTTAATATATGTCTGTGTGCGCATGCGTAGTACAAAGCTTATGAGAAGGCATCACAACAACCAAGGTATTCTGTATACGTGTACGTATTATTTTTGAAGGTTTCACTTATATCACGTGTCAATTGCACACATGTTTTTTTTTCATTTTGGTTATACTATAATAAATAGAATAATACGACTGTTTGGTGCAACAGCAGCGTCCTTCGATGGTTCGACGGTTTGAATCCCGAAAGGGGCAGATGTTTGTGAGATGAACACGAGCATTTTATATTCTATTTTTATTAATACTACATATCTACGCTTGTCTATTCGTTACATCATTATTCATAACACAAGCCTTACAGTGCTTATTAATCCCCGTCGTATCTCAAAACGTTATTTAAAATATGATGCTTGTTTTAAAGGGGTCTAGATTATTCATACTCAATTTTATAAATTTAAATTGAACCTTCTTTCTGTAGATATTTTTCATTTAGCTGATATTATAAGATGTATGTTATCTATGAAAAAATAAATGAAAACATGGAATATAATTGAAAATAACTTTATTTAAATGCACTTAAAATAAGTTGCTTTGAATCGTCCAACCTTTTTACCTACCACCCTATCAGGGCGTCTTTTAACCAACAAAAAGAAAGACGTTAACTTTAAATTTACAATCAGTTTTGTCTGTAACTACTACTGATGCAGGGCACGTTTAAAGGAGGCGTTTTCGATATTAAATTATGACTGGTAGAGCTCGCTTAAGTCCCTGTGACACTTTAGCCATCTGCCATTTCTCTGTATTAGTTTAAGACTGTAGAAATTAAATATGTTGTTTTGTAAGTTCCATAAAAAAATAATTTGTTCTGTTCATTGACGACCGTTATGTGCCACGGTAGCAATCCTGCCTATCGCACCAACGCTCCTGGATTCGAATCCCGAAAAGGACAGATGTTTGTGTGATGAATACGAGCATTTGTACCCGAGGCATCGGTATTTATATATATTTCTACTTATATTACATATTTATTTATTATATTTATGTATATCTATCCGTTACCTTATTATCCATAACACAAACCTTACAATGCTTACTTTGGACTAGTTCTAATTGGTGTGAATGTAACAATTATTATTGTTAACTTACCTAATAACATTGAGAACGTAAAAGTAAACACGCTAGCGTACCAGTATTTCATTTATCAATTAATATGAAACTCTAACTGTTTGACTTAAAGTTGAAAATAGATTGTGATTAATTTTCAGTTTTAGTTGGTGTGCTGTCGACTGCACTTGTTTAATTCACCATTTTTAACTCTTTTCTTAATTTAAACTGGAGAGGCACTCAGCTTGAAGCAAGCTTAAGAGAAGTGCTACAATTATATAATATGCAAATTTAGAACAAGAGTTTTATCAGCTATTGCAGAGCAAGTCAACAGTCCGTAACTGTTAATTGTAAATGATTTAACAAACTAGTTTTTTGCACCAGTTTAAATGTTGTTTTAGAGAATTTGAAAATAATTGTTCTGTTAGGATTCCTTAGAACTATTTGATGGGAAAATTCGAATATTTTTCTCAATACCTAAAAGTAGAACTTGAATAAAGAAAATCAAAATTAACCAAAACATCACTTATTTGGTAAAAAAGCTCCTATGTTTTTAAAATTTTCTTTTAGAAAAATCATTATCATGATAATCTTACTACCGCTAGACAAAGGTACTCCAAATAATCATCCAAAATAATCGCTTTGTTTAAGAAAAAATAAAAATATTACACTGTAATAAATATTACCCGACTTTTTCGACCAAAATATAGTAGTTAGTAATTGTAGTTTATTAAAGCTCCTTATCTAAAAGAAAAGAAATGGGAACGAGAACGAACCAGATAATTAACAAAATAAGTCAAATACATAGGAAAAGTATTTTGTAGTGTACTTTTAATACCGTTACCATTCAACTGATTATTTATAAAATAAAACGAGATAGAATAAATGCTTTTGCCAAGTTTCTTGTTGGTATCCGTCGTAGATTAACACAACCATTGGCACAGCTCTTGACATTCATGTAAGAATGCTTGTAATTAGTGTAGACTTAATTTTGGATTGTACGATTTACGTAGAGTAGGCATAGATGTAACTGCTGATCATGCAACCTACTTTGATGCGCTCGGCCTTTTTTTTAAATCATAATATTAAAGTTAATTGGTTGCTAGCGTGACTTAACAATAACTGTGACTTTTTACTTACTTATTCAAGAAACTAGACTACTTCTAATCAAGTGTTAAAACTCTAAAACTTATCTACTGTCAACTTAACTACCAGCTTTCTCAACACTTTTCATTATTGTTTTTGTGATGGGGTTATAATATTAATAACTATATTTTCGCAGTTATGCCAAGGTAATGCAGTCTGAAAACTATATTTAAACTGTTATATATTAACGTTGAACACACACCACCTATGCAACTAAAGAGCTCATTATCCCATTCGTTGATAATGCCTAAAGTAGTTACCAGATGGCACTATGCGTATCTGAATCGCACATTACTTTTGCTTTTACAACTCATAGTTGACATGAGATTGACTTGGTTTCTTTTGAATTTCTTTTGCTCTTGTTTACAATCAAGTTCAGGGACCAAGATAGGATCCACACGATGGTGCGAGCTAACCTAGAAGGTGCATATACTGGCTTTGAATGTGGACGCAGGGAGGAAATTCCACTCCTTTGCTGTGCTAATTATAAAAGAAGTTTAGTAGCGTTTTGTGCGACAGTTCGGAGTAGTAACCAAGAAAGGGTGGTAGCCCGCAGTGCGTCTGGATGTCCGATAGGAGAAGGGGGTGGCGGTATAAGCTCGTGCAGCTCTTGAGCGCTCTCTCCAAAGTACAGTAATAAAAGACTGTCAGACAGGTAGTGAGCTAAGGTGTGAAACTTGCTCTTCACCAATTTGGCAAACCACCAACTCATCAAACAGCTCAGTTGGTAGTTTTATAACGATTTGGCGGTAAAAATCCCTGGAGTAGGACTCTCGTTCAGGCGTTAATGTGAGTTCAAGTTTTTCCTGTAGTGCGCATCTATTGGTCTTCGTTAGTCGTTCTTCACATGGTTGTTAGACTACAGCGTGCTAGCTGCTTTTAATTTCGCCCACGACTTCAACAGTATTGCTGATTGGGACGAGGACACCTTCGGCATGAGAATGGACTGTTTTGTGATTATCTGGCTGGTTCCCTCAGGAATTTGAGAAGACGGTTAAATATTTACTTACATTTTTATTGCGAATATCAAAAAATTGATTATGACAAAAACAAAAGAAAAGAACAAAAAAACATTAAAACGAAAAAAAGGTATTCCTCATACTTCTATATTGCTAATCCCAGTAAGTGGCAGAGTTGCCGAGCAAGAGAGACAGTCTTTTAAACTTGACGACTTATGCGCATGCGTTGCGCAGTAGTGGGGAAAGACCCCTACTAGCAATATAGGAGTGCTAAGTGCTCAAACAATTGCAATAATAATTTTGTCGCTGACATGGACTGATGTAAACATATAATTTCTTATATTTTATTTAAATAATTCGGAAACCTGTTGACAGAGATCCAAGCTCAGTTTCATTGATTTCCATAAAGTAATGAACGGAAAAGTTTCTTTAATGCCGATCTCTGAATTTACATAATGTCAGGATA
The DNA here is from genome assembly GCA_927399485.1 of Calamotropha paludella. Classification (NCBI taxonomy): domain Eukaryota; kingdom Metazoa; phylum Arthropoda; class Insecta; order Lepidoptera; family Crambidae; genus Calamotropha; species Calamotropha paludella. The sequence continues at coordinate 1,023,489 of OV656814.1, read as the reverse complement.
TTGTGTTTCGCGCTTTCCAATCTTGAGATTATTTAGCCGGAACTTGATTCCTTGAGAGGAGAGAAAGTGGGGTGATTGCTTTCTTAACACTTTTGAAGTCATGATGATTATGTTGGCGAAGTTGATATAATTTTATGATATTACACTATGTAATAATAATTTATCATTTTTAATTCAAATGTATGTGCACTGTTTACACGAATCTACATGCAATATTATTTTCTGGGCAATTAATTTTAATTTATTGCATTTTTTTTTAAATTTTACATTTTCAATGCTTTCTTAAATGAAAATGTTTAATAGACACTTAAAGACGTTCACAAGTTGTTCTCAGGCAGGACAACTATTGAGTATATTTTTAGTATACAATCAAAATTTTTGTATCGTATTTCATTTTAATCTTGAGGTGTAAGGATAATTTTATTTTTAACAATAATAATAAAATAGAATATAATACTTAAAGATATTTATTTTTTTCACTTATTGTTTCCTATAAAGATTTAATATTCTACGTCTTAATATATATATATTATTTTTCTTTACAATGTATATGTCACTCAACTCCTCCTAAACGGCTAGACCGATTTTGGTGATCTTGTGTATTTCATTTACTTGTCTGGCTTAGTTAGATTTATAATTGGATCCGTTAGGAGGTGCTGTCATCCGGGAGGCTAACGTCTGTCAGATCCACGGGTACGATTGTATGTGTAGCACTATAAGGCTCGTGTTATAGATACTAGGGTAACGGCTAGACATACATATATGATACATTGATATATAATATTTATATAAAAAATATATAAAAACCCAAGACTTAGGTACAAATGCTACGAGCATTTTATCACACAAATATTTACTGTTTATTTGTGAATGCTAAATGAATAATAAAAATACTCCTTTAGGTAAAAATAACCTCCCTTTGGTTTTCTTGAGAGAGCGTGAAAAGACAACTCCCTCTTTTGTTTCTCTTTCCCAGACTCAAACCCAGGAAAACAGCACCAAACGGTCATCAAAATTTAATTAATTCTTTAAAATATTATAATTCTGTTGTTATTTGTTGGCCTGTGGGAATAACTACAGATTTATACGGACTTAAAATGCTGAACAATTACAAAAATATAAACGTTTTGAATAACATCGAAATCTGTAATAAGTTTCACGCATGAAAGCTTTCATTGGTTATTGGAAAATGTTTGCCTCGTGTAAATGTTTCAGGAAATAATATGAAATGTATTGCCTGAAGGTTTATATATTTCAAACAGTTCCCGTTTTATTTACAATGGAAATTCGTAGCATTAACATATTCTCCTCATTATGCGTATGATAACCGCTGAATGTAATGATACAACGCGAAAACTTTACTCAATCATATTATTTATGGCATGAAAATAACTTCAATAAGATAAATTGTTTTGTAATGTCCAACATTTTTATCTACCACCCATTCGGGAAGTTTTTTCATTGACAAGAAGAGCAGCCGCAAGAAACTTGTCTGCTTTAACGGAAGTAACGACATTTACAATTATACATCGACACTATACATAATTCACAGTAAACAATATAGTAGTGCTATGGTTTCATTACATCGTGATTAAGCCAGTCAACGAGTATCTGTTTAAATTCTTAAGCCTAACTTAAGTTGTTAATAAAATGAACTAAAAAGTAAAACCAGTTCCAGCATCAGACCCTGGGTTACAGGATGAAAATACTCGTCAATATGAATCAAAAGATCCCAAAATCGTTGGGGTTGTGTTGTTTTATTGTGGAGTTCCTATGGCCACCTTCCAGCTCCAGCATCTCCATGTGGTAATAATACTGAATTGTCACACGATATACATATGCATTCAAAATTTCAGTTCAATCGAAAACCGGGAAGTGGGTCAAATTTAGGTCAATAAAAGCTTGTAAAAATGTCAAAAATACTGTAGTTTAACGCAGACCCATTTCCCAAGGCGGTATACGTTCACGAGCATGAGAGCATCGCTTCGCTCAACCATATCTTAGGGAACGTAACGATCCCCAATTTCTTCGTGAGTCCGTAATAATAGTGTGCTTTATGTCATGATTAAAAGCCTCATTTCACGGAATCCTACCAGCTTTAAAATTATTATGCTGCTCTATAAAATAACTAGTAAATTCTAAATAATGTAATTAACGAACTAAAATAGACTTAAGTCTGGGAAATATGGTTGAAAGTGCAGTGTTTTATGAGCGTTGTTTATTTTATGGTTTGGCTTGTAGCCAGCTGGTGGTCGCAGGTTCTGTGCCTGCTTATCACTTTGGAAACGCCTTTAATGGCCTAGATACATGTTTACTTGACAACTGTGTTATTCAATGCAAACTGTTATTTTTAACCCCGAAGCAAAAGGAGTGTTATATGTTTGACCGCTATATGTGTGTCTGTCTGTGGCATAATAGCTCTTAAGTGGGTCAACTGATTTGGATGCGGGTTTTTTTATTTGAAAGATGGTTTTCTTGCGGTGATTTTTAGAGTTGTTTAATCAAAATTGGTTCATACATTTCAAGGTCATCAGCTCTTTTGTTAACTGCGGTAGGAATCTTAGAAATGACAGGTATAAATTAACAGCTCTTTCTCACTTATATACGACTACAAAATAATTACGTTTATTATGTACAATTATTTAATTTTATATCAAATTCCATTTTTTTACTTAAGAGTATTTCGAATAATGAGCTCAGCGATGGAGAGTTAGAGCGTTTAAATTGCAATGTGGAAGTTTAGCTACTATTTGTAACGACTTGGCATCCTATAGGTGACCAAAATTTACGGGTTCATGGGATATAAGTGACCAAAAAATACATAAATGTATTATTTTCAATATTTATTCTCTTTGTTCTTCTCTTTATTAAACTAAAACATTTATTTATTAAAAAATATTAACTTACGATATTACAGTTTGCCCAAAACGAAATACAATATACGTATTATTAGTACTATTAGAAATAAGATGTCAAAATTATTAGAATATGAAAAACTTCTTATACATTTTTTTTACCGTTAATATGTGAGCGCTTGACCACTATCTCGCCTGATGGTAAGCGACGATGCGATCTAGGATGTGACGCGCTTGCCTAGAAGACACCAAGACCCTCGTGGCTTAAAAACCCCTAAATTTAATTCATCAGGAAACACAGACTCAGACAAAGAGTTCCACTCTTTAGCGGTACGGATCACAAATCACTGGGTAAAAAAAATATGAATACAATGCAGATTATGTCAAAGATTATAAGTTATAATATATTACAAATTACAAAAATAGTTGCCAAAAAAAAACGACGATCGTTTGGTGCAACGGTAGCGATCCTGCCTTCGCACCGACGGTTCTGGGTTTGAATCCCGGAAGGGGAAATGTTTGTGTGATGAATACGAGCATTTGTACCTGAGTCATGGGTGTTTATATATATTTCTATGAATATATCATATCTATGTATCATATATGTATGTCTATCCCGTCCCTAGTATCCATAACACAAGCCTTACAGTGCTTTCTTTGGGCCAGGTTAATTGGTGTAGATGTAAGAAATATTAATTAATTAATTAATTTATTAATACAATCGCATCTCGTCGAAAACAATAGGAATGACATAACGGAATAATATAATAAATATAATCGATCATCGGCACATACAAATTCTTTATCAACATCAAAGCAAGTTTGGCCAAGTTTCGTTACTAAAACCTACACCTTCACGTAACTTATAATAAAAGAAAACGGGTCCTGTTAAGGAATCTTAACGTCAAAATTAAAAATCAAAGTACAAAATTAATTGAGCAAATAATCCGGAGAAAGTGGTTTTATTAATAATAAAGAAATACTGGGTCTATATTTAGTATTTTTCTGGGAAAATCCGTTTTATCCCCAGAGCAACATCAATCGACGGAAGGCTCAGACATTGATGAAGAACGCTTGCAGAAAGGAACGAATGAATGACCGATAAAATTCGTTCAATAACCGCTCTTTCAGCTTTATAATCATCAATGAAAAATAATCTTTACTACTCTTATAAATAACAATAATATTTCTTACATTCACATCAATTAGCCCAAAGTAAGCACTATAAGGCTTGTGTTATGGATACTAGATTTACGGATCGTATACATATATGATGTATAGATATGGAATATTAATAGAAATATGTATAAATATCCACGACTCAGGTACAAATGGTCGTATTCATCACACAAACATCTACCCCTTTCGGGATTCGAACCCAGGAATGTCGAAAGGCAGGATCGCTACCTTTGCACCAAACGGGCGTTTGGTTCCATTTGTTCTAAGTAAAGATTTATAGAGTAATAAATGAATCTCTTTTATTAGTAACGTAGTTTTTTATGGTTAGGTTGTTTTATGACATTTATATAGTTTGTAATTTTTGGTTGTTTCTTTTTTAAGTTTTTATTGTCTGTAGTTATGCCTTTTAAATAAGAAAATAAAATAAACAACAGAGTATAGTAGTATAAATAGTATTTTTAAGACAATTTCAGTATTGCGGGTGGTTGACAAAAATTACTATATCGAGATTTGGTAAGCATATTTCATCTCCTATATGCAAAAGTAATATCAACGTATATTATTGATAAATTATTTTAATCGATTTTAATTATTTTATTTGCTTTTAATTGTACTTATATATGATAAGATTTGACTATTTTTATTAACACACGGGTTACTACCGAAATAAATTAATTTTAATTAAATTAAATTAACAGAGCATATTCATATTCTACTGAAAAAAAGCGACAGGGTTAATTCAAAAACTAATAATAATTTTTTACCTTCACATCAATTAGGTTAGGACAAAGTAAGCACTGTAAGGCTTGTGTTATCGATACTACGGTGCTAGGGCAAACAATAGATATACATAGATATTTATTTTTTTATTTCGTATACATCTGACAAACAACTGCTCCTTCCCGGACTCAAACTCAGGACCGTCATCGAAAATGATTGTAAATGCTAACGTGCCTTCCGAAGTACGAAATTGCATTCGTTTCCGCACGATTAATTGGATTCTTTCCTAAAAAATAACAACACAATTTTTCTGAAAAATTATGTTAAAAATATTCCTTTTTGCTTTTAAGATAAGGTGCACTATTGCTCGTTGGATAACACCTTTAGCAATATAAACAAATATGGACTTTTAATCTTATTTTATCTTTTAATCTTTAAGATCTACAGATATGATTCAATATCGTTTGCAAGTTGTGTTTGTTTATGGGTTTCCTGTATTATAAAAGGCAGTGTTCTCTATTTGTTTAGCTGTAAAGTGCACAATTGTTTGTGGATTGACTCCGGGGCCTCAGAGACCCGACGTGATGGATTGTGAACAACATCACAGTTGATTGATCAGGCCTTTTCAGAGTGTTGATTCATTCCCGTCCGTTCGTATCACATTGTATCCACATACCTAATTAAAATGTTATGAAAATTCATTACAAATTGTGCCGTAGAGATAAAATAGTATTATTGGTAAATACACGTATGGAATGTATAAAATGTAGGCGTGATTTAATCGTTTGCTAAACAATATTTGTGGGTTCGCGTGTTGCCAGGTTCACATCAGTTTTTCCCTCCAGTATTGCTAGATTATATACTCTTCTGCGCATTTCCGCGCACATTAAACATTTAAATAAAACAACTTTAGGGTTTTTTGCGCATAATTTATATTTAATCCTTACGTTTCGACTTCTTTACAGGAGCCGTGATCACATGATGACTAAGGCAATGGTCGTAATATATTTTCTACTACCTTCACAATATTTCAATCGGGCACGTTCCTAACTGTAAAAATTTTTATAATTCAAAATTGTTTTATTTTGCATTTTAATTAGTTATTAAATTTTCACTATCAGGTAGGTTGCTGTCCGAACTTCTTTCGCAAGTTCTTCTCGGAAGTGCCTCCCAATTTCTGAACTGGTATAAAACACTTTTTTTACGGATTTTTGCGCATGTTTTATTTTATTTACATCTTAGTCATCCTGTGATCACGGCTCCTGTAAAGGAGTCGAAACGTCAGGATTAAATATAAAATAAAATTAAACATGCGCAAAAATCCGTAAAAAAGTGTTTTATTCTGATGTGTAATGTGCGCGGAAGTGTAAGAACTAAATTCTGAACTGGTGGTAGACTCACTAGTGTACACAGTAATCGAAGTGAAAATTAAATAGCTAAATCAAATGTAAAATAAAACAATTGTGATTTATATAATTTTAACAGTGAAGGATGTTCCCGATTAAAATATTGTGAAGGTAGTAGAAAATATATGACGACCATTGCTTTAATCATCCTGATATCACAGCTCCTGTAAATAGAAGCGAGAATATTTGGACCGTAAAAAAATTGCCATGGCTTTGAATTGTCATTGAATATTGAATTTTGGTAGTATGTAATTTGGGTCTTTTCTCGAGTGAATACGAAAAGCTTTCAATAAAAAACATTAATAATTTTTGAACGGGTCGGTGCAATGGTTTTGGACATGACATTGAATGTTGAAAAATTGTTACTGGTTTTTTGTTTCTGCCTTTCGCACCAATCGTCATGAGTCGATTTTGCTTTGAATACTAAAAGGTCTTATTAGTTTCTTGTTAATTTACTGCTATACGTTCATAACCAAAGAAAATTTTAATAGAAAAAATTATTTACATCACACCAATAAATATACTAGAATTCGAAGATAGCATCTCTACCACTGTATCAAACGGTTTTCATAATACACAAAGTAGGCTCAAATTACAAAGCGGCACTCGAAAAAGGCTCCCCCGATTAAATGTACACAGACTTATTGGCTACATTAAGACTGGAATTGCGGTTGAAAAACAAATAAATGCCACGCCGAAAGCTTCTGCGGTGACAGTTGTTACATTTGTAATCTGTTGAACTTGTTCACCGAACTGTTTTGTTTCGAAACAAAAGCTAAAACTCAACCACCGTTTACTTTGATTAATTCCCTGTTCTCGAGTAAGGGGGGAGGTCGCCCCCTCTATTTTCTGGGCACAAGGACCACATGATTTACGAATAAGCACATTTAATATAGCTTGTCAGATATTGGATAGAATAATATTTAACTTTGAATCTCTACATCTATATAAAAATTCTCAGTAACTGTGTTTGATTGCTATGAACTCTGAAACTTCTCACTCAACAGATTTTGATGATTTTTTTTCATTTTGCAGGATTTCTTGCTACTTAGGACATTGGATAGGTTTCACTTTTATTTATAACACAGCAACGCGTAAATCAATAAACATTAATATTCGACGACATCACATACATTTATGATTTTTATTATTATATTAAATTTTATTAGAAAAACAGAAAAAATGGACGCGGCCCACTAGATGTTTTCAGATGAAACCCACCGACTCGATTTTTTCTTGTATTTTTCCGTTAAAAATTATCATCACATACATTGTTTGGAAACCAAGTTAAATAGTTAATTGACCACAACACCCAGACTCGAGTCGATAAATAGAAATTTGTTTACTACATGTCCTCGACCGGAAATAGAATCCGGGACCTCGAAGTGGCGTAGATGTGAAAACCATTATGCGAGCCAGTTATTTGAGGCAAGTCGTATAGCATCCTGTGGTAACAAAACTGCAAGATTAACCACCCGATTGTGTGTGATTAGAATTTCTTTATGGTAATCGATATTTTCCTATACTTAAATTTCTTTTTCAAAAAAAGATAAAATGCTTTTTAATTCAAAATCAGCATTTACAATGCATTTACTGAGAGTCAACTATGCCATTCGGAAGTCCTACGAAGACTTTGTACGAATGGAGTCGCAAAAACCTCCGCAAGGGCTATTTCTTCTCCCTATGATATGTTACAATATTTAAAAATTATGTAATTTAAATCATAGATTTCCTCTTAAATGTACATTTGAACGAAACAATTATGAGAAAGTAATAAACTGACTTATTATTTACAATTTTTATACAAAACTAATTGAACATACTGTAATAACAAATTTCAAATGCCTTTTTAAACCATGTTTTAAATTATTAATCCCAAAGACAATACAAATGGGCCATTATCGAGTGATTAAAAGCTTATGAAGATTGTCCCTTCGATCTTTATCTTTTTATTTTTGTAACAGCGATCGGTATATCGAACATCTATGTCGAAATGTCGACAAAATTCTGTTGCCATATTTTTAGACAGAAATACTAGTCTTTTGACATAAGAAGTCAACTTCTAAACGTAACCATGTTAGAGACGATAGACGACAAATGATTTGTACACGAAAAAACAGGTCGACACAATTTTGTCGTGTTACGTATGCTGGGCGGGCAGGTGTATGTTTGTAAGCAATAAAATTAGAGAGCTTGCTTTAGAAACTAATTTTACTAAGAGCATCAAAGCAAGCAATAAATAAAGTATTTGTTTCGTTCTTTACCTTTTTCCTTTCCAACTTTATTGGCAATTAATTTTCATTTAAAGTTACTATACGTAACTACGTATAAGAGCGATTCTTCAGAGGTACTTAAATAATTGCTACTCTAATTCAATGGTAGTAAACAACAAAATAACTCTGCACCTGTGCACGTATTGAAAATACGTTTATAAACATAATAACGTAGAGAAGAAACCATCGAATTCTGACGAGTTAGAGCTTGTTTAACAATGACAGTTTTGAAAACAATTCTAGTTATTAAGAGTTGCGATTCAAATTTAGTGAGCTGGTGTTGCAGAAAAAATAAAAAATGTATCATTTTATATTTTTTTGTATTTTTTCCATACCTTCTTATTAGATAAATTATTATAATAAAAAAATACTAAAAAAAATCGACTCGGTTCACAAGTAAATTCTCAGCCCAGAATCAAACCCGAAATCTTTAGAAGCCGGGTCCAGTGCTCTCCTAATTGAGCTACCGAGCCTTGTGAACACCCGTTGAAATTTTCTAGTACCTTTCTAATTTAACGCAGTAGGTCAGCGTTGGGAATTTACTAGTGATCTGAGACGATTTTTTCTAGTATTTTTTTTTTAATAATTTAAATACTAAAATGTTATAATGTTTTGGTGAATACTTCTCATAATATTTAATCAAATAGTACTTAACTTATTTTGAATGCTCTAGAAGGAAGAAAGCACAAATTTTTCAGATTTTTAATGAAGTCTTAACTATACTCTCTTATTTTATTTCGTCGACTTTTCTTATTTTATCCGAAAGCGTAAATTTTTAAGTCACCCGTTGTATTGTTTTCTTTAAGTGATTCGTTATAAGGTTGTTTTTGGTTTGTGTTTTCGTTGTTTGTCCCTCTTGAACAGCCTGTGACCGCAAAGTGCTCCATTTTCGTGGCAAGTAACATTTTAAGTTGCAAGAGACTTGATACAAACATGCATTTTTTATTGTTATTAAATTAGATTGTGTCAAAGTTCATTATTTTTCATAGCAAAAGTAAATATTTTTATAAAACTGAATCTGAACTAAGATATATGAAAAAAAAAAAATATATTTTTCTTACACAAACCTGAAAAGTATATCTATCCGTTACCTTAGTATCCATAACACAAGCCTTCTTTGGGCTAGGTTAATTAGTGTGAATGTGAGAATTATTATTATTATTCTTTAGATATAAACATAGTTGTATCTAAGCCTTGTACCAACGTATACAGCTTTCAGTAATGCCTTAAGGATGCTACGAGGAACACTATTGTTACCCGCTGGCCGTCCGTCCGTTGCGCCACTCTACTTCCGGTCCGGAAGTGGCCGGAGCTACCATGGACCTCCGCCGGCGAACTTATCTCCGACCTTGTGGTGGCATATATTTCTTGTTTACAAATTTTACATAGCTTCTTAGAAAAGGAAATGAATATCTTGAGCGACAAAAAAGTGTGAACTCAAAATGTGTACTGCAATGCAAATGCACTTAAATTAATTGTTTTGAATCGTCCAAAGTTTTATACTTACCACTCACCACTCATTCAGGACGTCTTTTAACTGACAAGAAGAATGGGCTCAAGGAACTTGTCAGCTTTAACAGAAGTAACAACATTTACAATATTATACGTAATCACCATACACAAATACATAATAACTTTTTTATTTTAGACAATACAAAGTTCCTATGGTAGTAGTGTCATTCTAATTAATATAATTAAAAAATATATAGAAATGACCATAAAAGAACCTATTTGACTGGAATCTAATTTTCACTTACTAAGTTTTTACTTAGACAAAACATATCATTAAACATTAGGGTATTCGGTAAGAAGTACTACATAACAATTATAGTTTGAATCCCGTGTGTTCTTCGAGTATTTTCTAGTATATATGCTTTATATTATGCCCTCTTAATTATAATCACAGTTAATTTGCTTTTAACATAGTATAAAAATTAACATAAAAATGTTCGTTTTCACTTCTATTGTCGAGCCTGTTTCATGGTATAAACGACAACACATATACGTATCGTAAACTGTAAATTATTTCTCAATTTATATTCTGGTTTGTAGTATGGAACTCTTGATGTGCAACGGTTCTGGGTTCGAGTACCGGAAAGAACAAATGTTTGTGATGAATACGAACATTTGTACTGCCATGGTTATTTATATATGTTTCTATGAGTATTACATGTCAATGTATCATATATTTATGTTTACCCAAGTATGTATTGATAACATTGGGCTAGGCTAGGCTGATTAGTTTGAATGTAAGAAATACTATTATGCTATTGACTGTACTATTTCGAAAGAATGAATGTTTCTTATTCTCTGAAGTCCTATATTTCCTTGAATTCAATAGCGTTATATTGCTTTCAAAAGCTATAACACAACTGCATAAGTCTAGGTTTTCTATTGAAGCGGTAGCCATTTAATATATTAAAGAGGCATTTAAAAACAGACACGGCAAATAACTTGAATATTTAAAAGGAAAAATGTTTCTACTCGACGTGGCTCATAGCGTTCGGACGCTGTCCTAGCAGTGTCTCGGTTGTTCTCATTATAAATGCATTTATACCCGAAGCTCTAGCGACTTTGTTTGGCAAAACCCAGTTTTTCTTGTTATACATTTGAAAATTAAAAAAATGCAATTCTTTCTTTTCAAGTTATGTAATATACAGGGTCATTTTTGGACTCTCCACCAATCGGAAATATGTGGTGGGTGTATAAAAAAAGTTTGGTCAAAAATGTTCGCCATTTTCGGTTTTTTAAGTTACATATTCCAGACTTTTTAAATCCGAAATCCAACTTTTTGGTACTAAATAGATTCTCTGTTGAAAAATAAAGGTCAAAAATAATTTTAACCGACGAGCTTGTATGAAAAAACTGACGAGAACTGAAGAAGCGAGAGATGTCAGGATCGAGATAAGTGGAAATCTGTAATCTCTGCTTACTTAGACGTCATAGTACGAGTATATATGTTTGTTATGCCCAAGTATAGGCTCCATAAAATAAGCAACTCCTTTGCAGGTCACTGTATACGAATGTACAACATGCTGCCATGTAACATGCATGACTTGTCAATGAATAAATTTAAAATTTTAATTAAAACTCAGTTATGCAAAGAGGCTTATCACAGTGTTAAAGATTATTTGAATGATAAGGCAGCGTGGACCTAAAAGAAATGAATTGCTCGTTCTCTGAATCGTTTTGTAATATACACAATTTGTTAGACATTTGGCGATTTTATAAGAGTTTTGGCACATGAGTTCCTTGCCCGATTCTTCTCATGTTAGCCCCTACGTTCGGAATCGGGTCGCTCGTGGCGATTACATCAACTCCGCGGATGTACTTGCCGCTAGCGCACGGGCTATCTTTATTATAGAAGAATATTATCTTGATTTTGTAAAATTGACGATTTTAAGTGTCCGCAAGGGCCTATGAAATAAAGTTATTTTGATTTTGATTTTGAATTCTTAATATCTATTCGCATATGATAACATATATATCAGGCTTGTCAAACATATAACAAAGGAATACATAACTTAAATTGCCTCTGTAAAAATATAGCAAGACCAACGTGATATTTTTTTTATTTTCAATTACCATTTCGCTATGATACCAGTACAAAATACCTTCTATCGTACTTACAGTATTTTTAATATTAAAAGCGTATACTTTTTTAAGTGGAGCGCGTTAAACTCTCGTTTTTATCAGTAAAAAGACTCTAGAATAGGTCGTCGATTTGATTTGAATGTAAAAATCTTGTAGCTCTGAAAATTCATTATTGAGTGTCCTGGCTTTTTTAAAATACTTTTTTCAACAAATTGCGAAAAAAAATATTGTTCTTATTCGTATCGTTTTAATCATCTCAGCCAAAAGAAAAAAGAAAGCATCGAAAAGAAATGTGTCGTGATCGCCATTGTTATTCAAATAAAATCATTTGACTAGTTACAACGCCATTTTGCTTTTTATATTTTAGTCTGATGTTTCGACCTTTACAGGAACCGTAAGCAAAGAATAACTTAGGTATTTAACTTAGGTATTACCCTATTAACCACAATTAAGACACTACAGAAATAAAGAAATAAATACGTTACCACAGTATGACCTTTGCCTTAGTAATCCTGTGATCACGGCTTCCAGGAGACGAAACGTCAGTAAAAAAAAACAACGCGTCGTAATTTCGTTAAAGCGGTCTCATTTAAATGTGCGATAGACGTAGAATGTAAGGAACTTTGTTTGATGGGGCTATATCCGCACTTAGCCTCATGATTGGGCGTGTGTTGACTTCCCCTATTAGAGATGCATGACTGATTTGAGAGAATGACAAATCATCGCAGAATGCTAGCAGCTTTTTCAGGCTACTGCAGGCTTCAGAGACAGATGCTGCAGATTGAATTAATTGTGCTCGTTGCTCTGCCACAGTTGTACATTCTATGAGTACTCACTGTGGAATCTCCTCTGCTTCCATGCAATAATATACTTAATACTTCTGTTATAATTAGACCACCCTTAAGTATGGGAAGTTGGTGTTGATTCGCTCTGCGGGACAACACACCACATATTTTATTTAATATAACTTATATACTGTAATAAACAAGTAAAGTTCTAATAACTTTAACAATATATGCCGTTACATTGATCTTTTAGTATACAGTGCCTTGTATTGAGCTCTTTTTGGAATAACATATTCTCAAAATTAAGAGCCGCAATCACTACATAGTTTAAAACAAAGGCTAAATAAATCCTTAAAACTACGCAACGGATTTTGATGCGATTTTTTTCAATACATAGAATAATTCAAGAGGAAGGTTTATATGTATAATACATGCATAATATAGTAGAGCATTGCATCCGTGTGAAGCCGGGGCGGGCCGCTAGTCTATATTGTATGAAAATTTCCTGTCACAGTCACTCACTCGATTTGGATGGTTTTTTTTTAATTTTGCTGCATTTATTCCGACTTAGGACATAAAATAGGTTTCATTTTAAATCACAGCAACGCGTGGCCGGGTAGCTAGTTATATATTGATACATTTCACGTAGTGTCGTATTTCAATGAAAGCAGAATTAATAGTGTCACAGTGATTTAGCCGCCATAAACAATAAACCCCGGATACAGCCAATAAAGAAGGCAGATGCACAGAAATCCACAGCAGATGCGTCTGTTCGATTGCCTGGCGGAGTGCCAGCGATAATTTAGGCTAATTTCCTCACACTTGGCACGAACCCCGGACACAATGTTCAAGTTACAAATTTAACTTGGATTTCTTCTATTGCGCGACCGTTTTAACTTCCCCCGCTTGTTCGAGAGTTGTACCCCTGTTTCGGTTAAGTTCGCAGCTGGAATGGACTGGTCTAATGAAACTATCAGATGAGACGGCGTGTTTCGGCGAACCTCTCTAATTGCTTAGAGTTGGAGCAAATACGAGTGTATTAGGATATACCTGGACTTCGTTAAGTACATTGCTTGGGATTGTGTCGCCGTACGTTGTGGAACGTGAAGACAATTTAGTGTTAGTTCATTGTAATCTAGCTTTGAAAGCTACATTTCTTTATATTATATTGTAGAATATTATGGTTTACACATTGATAACGAATAAATGTTTTTAAAGCTATAAAGTTTATTCAACATTCACCACAAGATTAATAAAAAAAATATAAGATTTAAATAGAAATAGGATTCGAACCCACAATTGCTCTGACCGCTGAGTTACCGAGACAAAATTTCAACTACTATCTTGATCTACGCGGTTGAAGATTAACTAAATTCAATATTGAAGGTAATATTTTTACTAATATCTAGCAATCTATTAAGATGGATCTTGATATAAGAACGTATTTTTTTGGTTTACTTATTAGCATTCCCAATGCAATATATAAGAAAAAAAATATAAATATTTATTGTTGAAATTATTGATTACAAATCTATCTTAATCAAATTTTTCAAACGAACATTAAGTTGTGAGCAATTATACAGTCAAAACTGTAAGTCTACTTTTTTATTTTTAATTCCAAATAAAAACAGATCGCGTTTTAATAATTTGTTTTTTTTTGTGTGAGACAATATAAAATTCTTAAAAATACTGTAAAAAAAGACGTATTTATTTTAATTTTTTGTTTACCTTTTACTGTATGTTTAAAAAAAACAACATGAAAAATTAACAATGATCCAAATTAAAATATGACGAATTTACTTCATAAAAATAGAATTTTAGCTAATTCACACTTGGTGGCAAATGTCCAATAACCCGGAAAAGTCTCGCAAAGCGCGACTTTTTTCTATATATATTTATATCTAGAAATGTTGGTTTTTAGTTCATTTACATTCGACTCTTTTTCATTCGTGAATAGGAATTTATATTTAATCCTGACGTTTAGACTTCTTTAAGGAGGAGCCGTGATCACAGGATAACTAAGGCAATGGTTCTACTACCTTCACCATACTTTGATCGGGCACGTTCCTAATTATAAAAAAATATATAAATCAAAATTTGTTTTATTTTGCATTTCATTTATTTAATAAATTGTCACTACGATTACTTTCATGTACACTACTCAATCTACCACCACTTCGTAAATTGGGAGGCCCTTCCGAGAAGACCTGGCGAAAGAAACTCAGGCAGGGGGACCGATCTCCATCTTACTTTCATTATCTTCAAAAAAAAAACAAAGAACTAAAAGAGAGAGAGAGAGACAGAGAAGTGAGTAAAGGTGTCGAAACGTCAGAATTACATATTATGTGCAAAAATTTAATAATTTTAAATGACTTTTTGCTATCGTGAATAGGTAAACGCTCTACCGCTATCTCGTCTGATGGTAAGCGACGATACGATCTAGGCTGTGACACGCTTGCCTAAAAGATACCTATTCACTCGTGACTTGAAGACCCCTAATAAATTTGTTAGGAAACACAGACTCAGACAAAGAGCTCCACTCTTTAGCGGTACATATTACGAAATTGGAACCAAAACAATATGTTTAAATAAAATTGTTTACACTTGAATCGAGTACATCGAGTACACTGCGCGCATCATACACAACAAGGATGCTGTACACAATATCCATTGTTTTTTCAGCTGTAACAATAGCGATCGTACCAGTGCACAATTAATCAAAAGCTTTTATTATTTTTCTAGATTTTGGTTAGGTTACGATTAATCGTTTCGATATCAGAATTTTAACAATAGCTGCCGCAAAATAACGTTTACGAAATTTACCTATTTCCATATTTATGTGTTTACGCTTCGATAACGTGTTATTACCTCAGAATATTTCTTTTTTTTATGCGGATTCAGCTGAAAATCAATGTTGTGTGAAAGATAAAACACAATTTAAGTCTATCCCTGAGGCTTTTTCGGTTGTTTTAAGATAACATAATATAATTATTTAAAGTAAGCACCGAGAAGCTCTAAGGAGCAATGGAGCGATTGGAAAACGATATCGGTGGTTAAGGTTTAAATGCTAAAGAATCTCATCCGTTGAGTGATGAAAGAAATGATTTTTTATCTGTGTACTACAGAGTATACTTTGGAGAGTGTGCTCAGGAGCTGCATGTGCTCATACCGTCATCTCCCTTCTTCTATCGGACATTCAGATTGCAGGCTACCCTTTCTTGCTATTCCTACCTGTCGCACCAAGTGCTTGTCAAAATCTTTCATGATGCGCACAGTAAAGGAGTGGGACTCCTTCCCTGCGTCTGTGTTTCCGAGTACTTATAACCCATCTGTTTTCAAAGCTAGAGAGTGAATAGGCACCTTTTGGGTTAGCTCGTTTCATCGTGGATTCTGTCTGGGCCCCGGGCTTATTCTTTATTTAAGGGAATTTTGTTAATGGTTTTACATGTCAATCTTGCCCTGATTGTACGTAGCAGTCTGATAAATGGACCTCTAACTTTCATGCAAATTTGTTAGTCAACAAAGCTTCATTGGACGAGAGATTTGATAAGATGCTCTAGGATACGGCAATTTCCAACCGAGCCCAAAGTAAGCACTGTAGGGCTTGTGTTATGGATAATAGGGTAACGGATATACGGGATTCGAACCCGGGATCGCTGGCGCAGAAGGTAAGATCGCTACTGTTCCACCTAGCGGTCGTCACATCCTGACTAAGTAATACTTAATCCTCTAAGTAGACACTAGACTATAGTGGAATCCTCATATTGAAGCCTAATAGTCTTAATTCCGCGATAGACTATTAAGACATTCATAACTTATATTACGAGACTGATCTGGGTTTGAGTCCAAGAAGGGGCAAATGTTTGTGTGATGAATACTAGCATTTGTACTTGAGTCATGGGTATTTTTATATTTCTATGATAATCCGTTACATTAGTATCCATAACACAAGCCTTACAGTGGTTACTTCGGGCTAGGCTAAATGATGTGAATGTAAGAAATATTATTTTTAATATTAAGAAATTTTAACTTTAGCTACTTTCGCAGTGTAATGGGCTATCGCTGTGGGCGTCAGGCTAATATTGATAATATTTTCATCCTCCGAAAAGGCTCAGTGCGCGCTATTTATAACTTGAGGTCTGGAATTTCTCTTTGAAAGTTATTTAAGGAGGTTATTATAGCACTTTCAGCTTAGAACGTTCGATTGCGTCCGTGGCCAATACCAAATTTGATTTACTACGTCATTGCGCAGTATCACTTTCATTTTACAAATTTCTAGTGCCGCATTACATTTCTACATTAAATACAGAACGTCTAAACGGCTGTTAAATATATATGGGATTAGAGTGTGTAATTTAAAAGAAAATTCGTCATCGAAATGATCCTGTATAGGCAAGTATTTTCACCGGGACCCGATAGCTTCAGTTCAGTAATTCTGATTAAGTTTGTGCTTAGCTAGGCTTAGTATAATCTAATGATAATATATATATACTATAGTATAATAACTTTATTGATTAATCACGTACTGTCGTCTATAACAGTACGTGATTAATCAATAAAGTTATTATTATACAAAAACTAGTAATCCAGCCACGCGTTTCTGTGTTATAAATTGAAACCTATTTTATCTTTTAAGTTAGATCAAACAACAGATAGTTACGAAGTTTGATCAAAATCGGTGAAGTAGTTTCTGAGTTAGACCGAACATACATCTTGACTCGAGATTTTTATATATACTAGGCGAAGAAGTCGCTAAGCATAAAGCTTCGCTAGGAACATATGTATATTGGAGCGGAGCGTAATAAAAAAAAACCAGTAACGTTTAATAAATTTTAAAATTCCATAATAATGAAAACTTTCAAAAAGCGCACTTTTTGTTTCAATGGGAAATCCCACAAAGCCATTGTTTTTTATTCTTGTGAATTTCAAAATTCGAGCTCCGTCACAATCTGGTCCTAAATGTGTTGATTCGATTCCACACAAAAAATATTAAAATTGGTTAAAAACTCGGGAAGTTATGGCGTAACAGACATTGCGTCATTGAAAAAGATCGTTGGAAGCTCTTGCTTATAATGGAGATAAATGGATATTTGTTTTAAAGTTTTTGTTAGGACCAGGCGTTCCTTGGCGGAAGTCCATATCCATTATTAAAACAAAAATGTAGCTTACTTCTGCAAAAAACTTAGCAACAATCATCTACATTATAGTAATATAAGTTATTTACGGGATTGCTACCATGAACCTTGTTTTTGAGTTTCCGATATTTCTCCGCTCCGCTCCGCATGATTGCTCCGTGATCATGGCACTTGCAACAGTGCCGAAATATCGGAAACTCAAAAACAAGGTTCATGGTAGCAATCCCGTAAATAACTTACATTACTATAATGTTAGTGACCATGAAAGTTTAAAACAATAAATCATCTACATATAATAGATTTTTTTATGTTTTATATCTGTCAAATATCTGTGTGTGTCTGTCAGATATATGTCAATTATAATGTACACCTGAAACGAACACGATACCTTAAATGGGAGAAAGTAAATTCCCTTGCTACGCATCCTTTTCCGGATTACAAAACCCTTGTATCGTTAAGCTGCTCAAGTTACCAATAGCAAACGGTGGACACGAATTGAGCAGAGCACCGACAGACCCTCCACTCACAGAGGACAGCTCTTCACAAAATTCACCGTTCAAAAGGCTTAATAAATGGCCGACTATTTCAACGAGAGGAATGGAGCCTGACATTTTCAGCTTTATTATTTACTGTAAGCGAACTGAGATTTACTTCTAATTGGGTGTTTGGAATTGAAAGAGGGTGAAATAAAACAAACAATGATTCTTTTTAGGTGTCTTTTTTGTTGATAAATTTTAAATATTATGGTTTATTTAAGTAACATTGTTAAAAGTAATTTTAAACATGGTTAGGTGACTAATTACCTTTAAATAAGCCTTTCGTAGGCTTTTGTCCGGTAATTTACACGGGCGATCTGTGGGTCGGCTATACCCATAGATGGTACAATGTTGTACCTTGAAAAGTATAATATAATAATTCAGTTAACATATATATATATACAATCGTGTTAATCAAACAATGAAATTTGTTTATTTATTAATAATGTTTATTTATTAAAAATCGACTGTTTCAATAATGTAAATGTTTTTTGTATGGAATTAAAAAAGGCAGTATTGTTATTATTATTTATATAAAAATTCCCTTTCACAGTGTTTGACAACAAAGAACTTCGAAACTAATCAATTTTGCTGCCTTTTTTTTCATGTTGCTGGATTTATAGGATAGGTTTAATTTTAATTCATAACAAAGCAACGCGTGGCCGGGTCAACTAGTTGGTTTATAAAGACCATATTTTTAGAGACTTATAAATTTGTAAAAGGATTAATATTAGTAAGTTGCTAAGATTATCATGTTTAAGTAATATACTGTCGTGAGTGAGGTATGAAAGTGTAGTTTAAACATCTACATAGTTGACAGGCGGTTTCGTTGCGGACTCTAATTGAGTTTGTGAGTGTTAGAAGTGGGTGGCGGGGGCGGTAACCAGTTTATTTGTTGGCAGTCGAATTTAGAAGGTGTGTGTTTATAAGTACTGTTCTTAATTTTTTATAACTAGTTATGTCTTCTTCTTCTTGGCCTATTTTCACATTTTATTTAGTGTCGGCTCTCCTGGTCAATTTTCTTCACTACGTTTAGTCATGGCACATCTCTTCTATGAGGATTAGGACCTTTATGTCATTTGTTATGTTCTCCATCCAGGTGTTCTACCTTGGCCCCTCTTTCCACCTTCGATATCCAGTACATATCTTGTCATGTGGTCTGGTTCTCGTCGCATCACGCGACCATACTACTTTAAACGGTTTTCCCTAGTGTTGTCTCTTATGTCCGCAATTTTAAAAGTTCCCCTAATGAATTTATTTCTAATTCTATCATGCCTCATGATATCTCTTTTATAACTACGTAACACTTAAAAAACGGGAGAAAACAACAGCCTTTGTCGAGTTTTTTGCGGCTTCATCTCGGTACAAGTTCTCTTCGGTATAAGACTTACAAAGCTATGTATTGCGTATCTTTGACGTTCAAAATTTTATCTTTATTACTAAGGAACGTCTCCCTGTCGATGAATCCTGTCCAGTTTGTGGTTATCACTCGAGAACCTTTCGTTCTCAACTATATAATTCAATCTATGTAAGTTTATAAAAGTATCCCACCCGTTGTAGACCTTGGTACGCAATAGATACACGGTCGGCTAAAAATATCCGAACACACTTTTCTGTCATAATCTAACGTGTTTTTATAATTAAAATGTTACACTTAAAAGTTATTATTTCGCATAGTAACTAATCAAATAATTCATTTTACATTATCTTGTATTTATTACCAAGCGAATATTATTTTTCTACCGTCGCTCACTTTTGTCCCGTCTGATAACCATCATACTATTTTACCGTTCATCACAAAACATTAAAGTCACTACGCGGCAAATTCAAATTGAACGAAAGGTGATGAATTTCATTTACAACTTATAAAGTTTAAAACACTTTTTTACGGATTTTGCGCATACTTTATTTTATATTTAATCCTGACGTTTCAACTCCTTTACAGGATCTTAGTCATCCTGTGATCACGACTCCTATAAAGCAGTCGAAGCGTCAGATTTAAATATAAAATAAATTATGCGCAAAATCCGTAAAAAAGTGTTTTATTCATTTGAATAAAATTGCCGATATTCTCATATAATGAGCATAATTCATGTGAGGCAATATTAATATCAATTTATGTAATTAATTTTAAGATCTATGCCATATTTTTGAACTATTTATTCAGAATAAAATAGAAATATTTACTTGTGAAGTACATCTAGCACATTAATTTTTCAATGTGGTGTACGATATAAATTTTACATCACTATAATTCCACTTAAGTCAAGGAATACAAATATTAATCAGTTGGTAATGTTAATTAAAACATGTCAAGATATTATAGAGACTTAGCCCAATATTAAAATGAAAAAATATATATAGATATAAATTAATGTACAGATTCATTTCAACTTGTCAAAGTGAGGTTGACAAACAAAGGTTGAGGTTGACAAATTGCTTTTATTATGGTTTCGCAAAAATATTGTTTTGAAACTGTTTTAACTTTTCATACACTTTCTCTATGCGTGCCTACGCCCAATAAAATACTAAATTTTGGAATAATAGAATATGTGATTACTAAAAAGATAAAAAAAACAAACTTACAAAACCCATTCTTATACAGTGTCTTACAATGTTTCAATAAAAAACAATGTCTACATTTTAATGGAAAAAATCAATTTTAATTATTGTCAACAACAAAGTGACAGTTCCCGGAAGAGAAACTTTCCAAGCAAAAATTATATTTGGGCGAAAATGCGGTAACGAAGCTGCCAGCCCTTTATTGGTTCAGTTAATAGACAATGACTATGTGCCGGAACCGGGGCGTGTTTACATAATGGCTGACGATAACCCTAGAAGTAGTTATCAACTGCCATTGTCTCTGTGATATTATGTAATTATATTGAATAAAATACTGGATATAAGGTTAATTTTAACCTGACGATCAATATTGATAATCCTTCTGTGTAACAATAGCGATTCTAGCGATTTTTTATTGTAAATAGGTAAGCGCTTGACCGCTATCTCGCCCGATGGTAAGCGATTATGCGATCTAGGATGTGACACGCTTGTCTAGAAGACACCTATTCATCTGTGATTTTATTTATTTTTTATTTTTATTTATTTATTTGAAGAACATTTAATTGTATGTATCAGGAAACATAGACTTAGGCAAGCAGTTCCACTCTTTAGCAGTACGGATCACAAAAGTGGAACCAAAACGCTTAGTGCGACTCTTTGGTATAATATCAACCATATAACCAGTTGAAAAAATGGGAACGGCGGAACAAGGCTGTGCAATTCAACTGCAACTTTTCGAAGTGTATTCTATAAAAATGAATAGGCTAGCTACCTTCCGTCTATGTTCTAGGCTTAAGAAGATAGATTATGCAAAACTGCACTTAGTTGGTATATGAATTAGGTCGACAAATACACAATGCAAATCGTGTTTATATTCCGATACAATGTTGTGACTACACACATAAAATTATATGACAAGAGCACAAAAGCGCCACCTAACTGCGTAACACTGCAATTCCACTAACAGCGCCTGTAAACTTCTAGTACACTCTGACTAAATAGGATGTCTAGCCTTTGAGTACAGGCTGTATCTCGCTTCGAGCTACCTGTCGCCACACAATTACTATCACAAAGCAAATATATTGTGTAGCAACTATGTATATTGGATGCTTTGAATTTCGCACCCCTAGATTAATATTACTATATGAAGCACCCGTGAAATCTATCGTAGGAATATATTGAGAAGTGATTATAAATGATAGGTATAATTATCAATAATGCAGTGAAAATGAGAGTTTTAAGAATAGCTGGAGTGAATTTGATGGCTAAAATAAGGAATGATGTGATAAGAGAATGGTGTGGTGTTGAAGAAGATATAGTGACAAATATAGAAAAGGGGATACTCAGATGGTTATTAGATGTAGAGAGGATAGAAAAAAGAAAATTGACTAGACAAATATATGAGGCAAATGTGCATGGGCAAGTCGGTAAAGGCAGACCAAGGCGAGCTTTCACAGACCAAATAGAAGGTGTCCTGAAAAAAGGCCAAGTCAAAAGAACCCTTAGCCGATGAGCTTGTATGAAAGATCTGATGAAACTTAAAGAAGTGAAAGATGTACATCGGGATCATGGAAAGTGGAAATCTGCGATTTTTGCCTACCCCTGTGGGAAAAGGCGTTTGTATATATTATTGAGATTCCGGTCGATTGAAATTTGGTCGACACTTAATATTTGTTGTCTTGACTGAACAGGGTCGTGAGGTAGCAATTTATTGTAAACCTAATGTATTTTTAGTAAGCATTCACAGGGTCATTTTTCTATTAAAATTAAAAATAGGCTTATAAAAATAACTACATTTCCGAGCAATATCCTACCTAAGGTCTCGGAGATGTGGTTGATTTTTAAGGCATATTTTTAAATTTTATTGTTAACCTACTAAAATCAAAAAATCCAAATTTAATAATTGAAATGTACTTATGTATTTTGGGTACAGAAAAAGTATCAACATCTCTATACTAATCAGACTAATCTAGACGGAAACGGATTTCAACGATTTCAATACTGTTTAATTATCTTTTTATACCAACGTTTACCGACCTCCGACGCAGATTCGTCCACTGTCCACAGTCACAATATATTTCCAACTAACCCCATATTCTGTAAAGACTCCCAATCTTGGGATATCGTCTGGGGTCTGGTGTCAATGTTTAATGATGCAAGAAGATCCGGTGCGGGACTTTGCATGCGATTAAATTCGATACAGAATTTTGTGCCGCTTCTAAGCAAAATTAAATGTTCGGCGATTACCGATTTATTAGCGTGGCGGTTTTTTTTCACAGCTTTGATTTGTTCTTTACCCTTTTTAACAAATGGTTGTCGTTGTTTCCACATAAACAAATTACCACAGATATAGTTAAATTTGTAATCTGTATCTATTGACAAGATGTCACACCATGTAACTGAACTGCCTTAAGAGAAATTTAACAAAGTTGTCCGAAAACCTTTATGAACAAAGGCTATTAGAGAATTGATAATTGTTAAAAGGACAAAGATACGTGAATTTAATGCCCTTTAATAACAATTGAAATTTGTAAAGTTAATTTTTGTAATGCATTTTTATTAACCCTGAAAAGTTAATTCAGAGATAACCATTATTGATAGATTTGTGCTTACTATAGCATTTATTGATTCAGCGATGGCGTTTAGCCACAACATTTATTACACTTAAATATTTAGTACAGAGTAAAGCTGCTGACGAAAGAAAATCAACAGTTTTGTTATGTTCTAAAACCGCTAGCTTTCAACTATGAAATTTCGTTGTTTGTTATTTTAGACAGTTCGGAAATTAGTGAAAAGTTGCTCGGGGCGCTGACGGCATCGCTGTAGCTGAATTTGCAACACATAAGTTGAACAACGCTGCAGCTGAAAAGCCATTTTAAAGTTAACCACATAAGGTTCGTTTTCGAACTTACAATTTACAGATTATTTTTTATTTATGGATTCCATTTTATGATTGAACACTTCCAACGGTATTTTAGTTTCATTCACGTTAAGACTAGAGTAAGTGAGAGGTTTCGATTTACCGTTTCAAATACTTTATTTGCTTTTAAAGGAGTAATGGAAGAGATAAAGGAATTGATAACAATTTAGCTTTATCTCATACTACTCAAACATGAGATTAAATTAAATGTGTGTTGTTGGTAATTAAAGTTTACTTATTATTATAATTATTAATATTCGATTTCAAACTCCGTCACAAAATCCAAAATAAATTAAACAAATCGATAGATACACTGATTATCTGTATTTTATTTGCTCTTAATTGATCTACATAGTAAAACGATCTTCCTAAAATCCATTTATGTAATAATTTACTAAAAATGTTAAAAAATTGCTGAATGCTCTCAAAAGCTTTTTTGTAATGAAAATTCTGTGGTGATAGATAAGATAAACTTAAGCTTCATGCTTCTTCTTACCCACAACATCCCCTTAACTTTTGTTACATGCCTTTTACCTGTTAAAATTAATAGAGAGAGCGTGGCGAGATATCTTGGAGTTAGCCTATTCACTTTAACAGCTAACTTCATGGTGTCGCCTTTTCGTTGCATGCTGCATGCTTTTTCCCGCAGGGCAGGCAGGCAGAGATCACAGCTTTCCACTTATTACGATTCCGACACATCTCTAGCTTCTTCAACTTTGATCAGCCTTTTCATGCTTGTCGGTTAAGGGTACTTTTACCCTGGCCTTTTTTCAAAACATCCTCTATTTCCCTGAAAGTTCGTCTTCGTCGGCCATTATCGACTTGCCCATACACAAAATATGACGCCTTTTATTTGTTACACCGTAGGCCCAATTATGTGTTCCATCTCCTTTATCATTCAAGTTAGAACCTGTTTCTACACGTCGGAACAGGCGGCAAAAGCTGTTTATTCGCCGCACATTAATTTAGCAACGCTTTGATGTCGCTCGGGTTCGTATTTGCGTTTCTATCGAATTACCTTGCCAACCTAATGGTGTTGTGTATTAAGTACATTTTACTAAACAGGCTGAACAAATAAATGTAATTTGTAATTAATTCCTTTCAACCTGTAAATGTAAACGAAAATATTAAATCGAGTTTACGTAAGGGCAATACCATATTTAGCTACTACAAATTGTCAAAAATTCAATTAATATTGAAGGCATAAATTGGAGTTTATGTTGAAAAACGAAACTGTCTTTGGCAGATTTAAAGATCTTACTACTATTTTTTCATTAAGTTATAAATAAATATATTCCGTCCAATTCACAACAATAATTTAGTCTTAAACTAAGCTGCGATTATACTATGGGTACTAAATAATGTATAGAAAACATAAATAAGTATATAAACTAATATAACTCGGGAACAAATGCTTATGTTTGTCACACAAACCTATGCCCCTACTGGGATTCGAACCCGGGACCTTTTGCGCTAGGTAGGATCGCTACCGTTGCACCTAGTGTTGCCATCTTTTAAGATGAGAAAACTGGACTTACACGCTAAAAACCGGACTTTTGAGTCCCACGGTCGGAGGGACGCTAAGAAAAGGAGTTTCTGTCCCAAAATATTTACAATTTCTTTACTCCATTCGAGTAGATTCCATTCGGGTAAAGTTAAGTGTGTGTGTGCGTCTTGCTTGTGGCATAATAAAAAAGCCTAACAAAAGCCGGACGGTCCGAACGCAGTCCAATTGGCCCGAACAAATGATCAAAAACCACGGTCCGGCTTTATCCGGACGGATGGCAACACTAGTTGCACCAAGCGGCCATCTTAAGAACTGCTAATTTGTCATATTTAAAGAAATTCTTACTAAAAAAAAATAACAGTGTATCAAATGGCATACGGATTCATATCCACTCGCTATGCAAGCAATCTAAAAAGATTCAGGTACTAAGATTTTTACAGAACCGTTGAATTTATATTAAGTTTTTAAGCTGAAGCCTTATCCATCACTCAGTGTTTTTGGTACTAAAGTCGAAATAATACTTTTAAAAATATCCAACAATCTTTAATGCAGAAACAGATTTATATTATTGTTTATCTGTTTAATTGTTTTTTTTTTTATCATTTTAGAATTCAACTGCTAGAATTGTTTACCGAAATATTTTTTCGAGTATTTATTTCTTTCGAATTTTAAGTACAAAACATTTTCACGCAAAGTAATTAAAAAAGGGTTAACTGCCACAAATAATTCTATTAAATCCAATTATTTTGAAACAAAATGAAAACAGAAGCAACATTATTTTCAATTCGGGTTATTAGGGAAGGCTTTTATGGGGGCGGCCGAAGGAAAACAGCTCTTGTGGGACACTGGCAAGATTTATGGGGCTGCCGATGTAGCCCAGCTGGTACTTAAGTAGTTATTAAATTACAAAAAGATCTCTCCTATTAGATGTTTTTATGGTATAGAGGTATGAAATATGAAATAAGCCTTATGAAGGCCATATTTGCAATTTTTAGTATTTATTATATAACCCCCGATGCAAAAGAGGGGTATTAAAAGTTTGACCCCTGTGGCACCGTAGCTCTTTAACGGACGAACCGATTTTGATATGGTTCTTTTTATTTGAAAGCAGGTTTTATCGTTGTGATTTTTAAAGTTGTTAAATAAAAATCGGTTCAGCCGTTTCAAAGTCGTCAGCCCTTTTGTTAGCTGAGTGATTTTTAATTGGTGTAAATTAACTGATCTTTCCAACTTATGCAAGACTGGTGTTGCTATGTACAATAATGAACATTAGTTGAACGTTATAATACGCTTTCGTAGAGGACAAAAAATAATAATATACGAACTGACAGAACTTTACCTTTTTTGAATTTTCAAATGTTCGATTTCATTATTTCGTTGGGGTTTTTTTTTTATAAATTACATAATTACATTAATTAAATTTTTTTTTATTAATTTACTTGTTTATAAATTGTTTCAGGACATTGCAATGCGAAAATTATATTGAAAAACTGTATTGTTTAGATGGAATTCGAACTAAATTTCTTTCCGGCTTACTGGGCCAGATACTTTTTATGGGCAGAGGCTAGCCCATAAAAAGTTCTATCCCATCTCAAGATAAAGTGGGATTACAGCACACTTTAACTCTAGTTTTAGCACTCCATTATGACTTTAAGTTGTCTGCGTATTAGTACATCTGTTTTAACTCCTATCTCAGTGGCTAACGTTAGTTGGGAATGTCTTTCTGGATAACTTGACCAGGTGCCGTGAATCGCCAGGCTTGGCAGCTTAAGAAGTCTGTTTTTTAATATTAAGAGTTATTTAACATTTGTTAAAACCAGTATATAAAAAAATATTTTTTTAAAGTGGTACGTAATAATAAGATAATACTTGCTGACCCGGCCACACATGTTATAAATCAAAATGAAACCTATCCTATATCGGAACAAATCCCGCAAAATGAAAAAAAGATTTATCAAAATCGGTTTAATCATTTCGGTGTTCATCACGCTCAAAAATTGTGACACGTAATTTTATTTTTAGATAGATGAGCAATATTCGAAAAGGTTTGGTAACTTCATTAAATTTTAAGATATTTTTCTTTTTCAAATGTAATAAACATATTTAACAAAAATAATAGAAGTTTGATTTATTCAAATATTTAGAAAAATATTAAATTTACTAGTTTTGCATTAAATTGCATTAATACTAATGCAGTCAGAACCAACGATTCTATGATTTTTCTAGTTCTTACACTTCGCGCACATTACACATTTAAATAAAACAACTTATTTAGAGTTTTATGCGCATAATTTATATTTAATCCTGACGTTGCGTGCCCGATTAAAATATTGTGAAGGTAGAAGAATATATGACGACCATTGCCTGAGTCATCCTGAGTCAAAACACCGTTACAGTAACAACATTATGCACAAAAAACGCTAAAAAAATGTTTTTTTTTAAACTAGCTGACCCGGCCACACGTTGCTATGGTAACGTTAATTGATTATAAAAACTGTTATTCTTAGGCTTATGGTAAATATCCTATTATCAAAATATAATGTACTGGTGATTCTGATTTTTGTATTCTTTTAATGGGTTTCCTCTTGATCCCAAGGATCCATGATGGAATGAGCTAATCCAGAAGGTGCGCTGTCTTTGAAAACGGACGGGCTATAAGTACTCGGAAATACAGAAGCAGGGAGGGAGTTTCGACATTTTTTCTTTCTTATTCTTGGTTATAAACAATTTTTTGAATATTATAAAAACAGGATAAATTAACATCAAACAAGTTTTTGTCAAAATAACTCGAGTAAATATAAATTGCTTTACTTACTATAATATACATTAAAATTCAAACATCTCTTCATATTGTTTAGATCAGGAGTTTGTATTCAGTCTCTCAGTTTCTAAATACCATTACTTTTAAATACAAAGAGTAAAGTATTCACAACGACTTTTTAGCACCACTTTGTATTATTTTCCATTACAATACCGCATTAAAGCTTATAAGAGACTATAAATATATTCAGCAGAGCGTTTCATTTTAAGCATTTTTGTTGGCGTTTTTCAGTTCGCAAAGTTTAATGGTTTCGTCGAGTAAATGTGTACTTAGTTCTGCAACTTTGTAGTAGTTCCGAGTTATGCATTGTGGATGTTTAGATGAGTACTTCAGAGCGAAGAACGTGTGCTGCGTGTACGGGGATGTGGGAAATGGTAAACTTCGATGATATACAGACGTATAACTTGGATATCTATAAAATATTATGTATGTTTGAAAATACTAAATATAATTAATACGAGAAACAAATATAAACTTGTTATTTCAAGTTTCAGGCTTTAAAAATTAGGAGGCTCATTTTTGGGTAGAGGTTTTACTTTTTATAATAAAGTTCCACAGAAGCTCATTGAACTACACTTTGATTATTATTTAAAAGACAGCAATGCTTGGAGTTAATAACCTTGTATCTATATTTTTAGGGTTTCGTTCCTTGAAAGGAGAAACGGAACCCTTATAAGATCACTTTGTTGTCCGTCCGTCCGTCCGTCCGTCTGTCTGTCTGTCAAGACTCTTTTCTCGGGACCGTATGGAGGTGTCAAGCTGGAATTTATATTAAAAACTCAGGTCTTCTGTCCCCTGGAGCTGTGAACAATCCAACTTCTAAGGCAACGCTTTCAAAAGATACAGCCATGTATGCCGCAAAATTCCGCAAATTTTTGACACTCGCAAGGGAATCAAAACCTACAGGGTACTTTCCGTGCACTCAGAATCTTGAAATTTGGTACGAAGCAACGTCTTATAGCTCAGATAAAGGAAAAATTGCGAAAACCGTAAACTTTTAGTTACATCATATAATAAAAATATTTTACGGAACCATCGGTGCGCGAGTCCGACTCGCACTTGGCCGGTTTTATTTTTTTTGTAATGACAGTCAGTACTGTCATTATATAATTCTTTCATTGTAATAGTATTTCTTTCTTATACGTTTGGTAGTACAGGAATAGTCTTCTTAAATGTTTTATAACAACGTTATGTCACAAATAATATAAAATAAATACCGTGCGTAAGCAGTGACACATCTACTGTGCGTTTTTTAATGTAATATCCGGTATTTTAGTGTTTTTGTGTCGCGAAGACTAATACAAAATTAACAATATCCATTGTGCTTTGATTTCGTATAATAATTTATTTAATACTTGATCAGTATAAAGTGAAAACATTAAGAAACATAATTGTGCCACGTTGTGTTAACCATTCGCAGTGACTTAATCGTTGTTATTTATCTTAACGCGTAAGCGACGCTCATCGCACGGCGCTTAAGCCCTTTCGGGCGGCAACTTTTGTTGGTTGTTTACTTGTTTAAATATTTGGCATCCATTATTTAACTATTTTGCCCATTAATATGGATTGCAAGAAATGTTTGGAAGCTATAAAGGCGGAGGATATAATTAAATGTGCTGCGTGTCATGGATCATTCCATTTTATGTGTGCTGGATTAAATGAAATGGAGTATAGGAAGATTTTACCTATGAATAGGATCAAATGGAAGTGTACGTCATGTAAAACCGCAAAAAAAACTAATAACAGTCCTATTGCTCCGCGTATAGAATGCGGCTCAACACATTCTCTAATAAACATCGATGCGAATGCCATTATGGAACACATAGATAGCAGGTTTGGTGCGTTGCAATCTTCTATTGATTTGCTGCGAAATGACTTCAATGAACAGTTTATAAAACCATCCGCGGTTGTAAGTTCATGGGAAACTAAAATAGAAGGTTTCGAATCAACTATTGCCTCCGTAAACACACAAATTTCTAATCTACAGGGTGAAAATGATAAGTTGAAACAGGAGATTGTTTATCTACGGTCTAACATGCAAAACATTATTGACGATAATCAACGCAACGAGCAGTGGGTTCGCCGTTCAAACATACAAATTAATGGCATTCCTGAAAAAAAAGGCGAGAATCTTTTATCCCTGATTAAGTCATTGGCACTAAAATGTAATTTTGCGATTAATGTAGATAGCGACATTGATTTCATTACCAGGATAGCAGTGAAAAACGACCTTGACAATAAGACCCCAAAACCGATCATTTTAAAAATGCATTCCAGATATAAAAAGGATGATTTTCTGTTATCTTTGCGAAAAATGAAGAACTTTACAGTCGGCGATATTGGTATTACGGGTGCACAAAGCAACAATAAAATATATTTTAATGACCACCTGTCAGCAAAAAATAAGTACCTACTAAGGCAAGCGAAACGGTTGGCAAAGGAGAAAGGCTATGCTTATTGCTGGGTTCGCAACTGTACCGTGATGGTGCGCCGCAGTGATCAGTCGCCAGTTTTACATGTCTCTTCGGAACAGTCGCTAAACAAGATTGTATAAGAACAGTTTGTGTAGTTTATGTATATTTATTCATACTGTTAAAATTGCTTTGTTTTCCAGACAGTATTGATGTTACTATCAGAACCGTAACTTGGCACAAATTTAAAGTTCATAATATTTTATATGTAGTGTTACAAACTCAAATTAATTCATTATTATGTATGCACAGACAGAAAAATAATAAGTTGACGTTGGTTTCTGTTTCATGTTATGTTGCAATTGTTTACCAGGATAATGTTCAACATATTTTTTATGTAGCCTTACTAACTCAAATTAACGTATGTTTACGAACTCTTAAGACTTATAAGTCTAATAAGTTTGCTTTGGAGCTAGCAAATAACTATTGGTCTAAATTGTTGCGTCCTTTAATTTTTTTATTAATTGCGATTTTAAAGTTGAATGAAACGTCAATTAATATATTAGTAAATTTCTATCCCTACAATGACACTTAATATTTTTTATCAGAATGTTAGGGGTTTACGGACGAAAGATAAAATGTTTTATAGAAACATGCTCAATTCTGATTATGACATCATTTGTTTAAGTGAGACCTGGTTGTTGTCGGGGATCTGTGACGCAGAATTATTTGATTCGCGATATTCTGTTTATCGTACCGATCGGAAATACGACACTTTAAAAGTTAAAAGAGGTGGCGGAACCTTGATCGCTATTCGCCGTGGTATAAGTGTAAGTATGCAGGGGCTAAGGGAATTGCCTTTTTTACATGATGCTGATGTAACTTGTGTTAATATTATGTTGAATCAAGGGCCAACAACGACTATGTTAAGATTATTTTGCTGTTATTTTCCACAGAGTGATAGTCAGCCTGCAGCCGAACTTTCACTTTATGAATTCATTTCTGATCTTAAAATTGACTATCCTAATGACAATTACTTGCTGATAGGTGATTTCAATATAAGAATAGCTAGATGGTTAAATAACCCTAACTCTACTGATACTAAATTGCGTCTCGATAATCCTTATGATGATATATTAACATCACAGCTTTACGCTTTTTTGTGTTTTAATGACTGGTCACAATATAATCAAATTAAAAATGTTAACAATAGAAACTTAGATTTAGTAATATCTGATTCAAAATGTAAAGTCCAAAGAGTAGATCCATTATCGCTTCCTGAAGATGGACATCACCCTTCTCTACGTATTGATATAAGTATTAATCGCTCCCCAAGTTTGCGTTCTGCTGCTCGATTAGTGAAGCGTTTTTATGCTGCTGATTATGGGAAAATTAATGACGAATTATCGAACATTGATTGGAGGATGCATTTAAACTCTAACAACATTGAATTAGCCGTAAAAAACTTTTATGTGATTTTAAACAATATCATAGACAGACTTGTTCCCAAAAAAATTATAAAAGATAAAAACAAGTATCCTGTATGGTATAATAAGTTCTTAATCAGACTTATTAACAAAAAACATAAACTTCATAAGAAATGGAAAATCTATTCAAGACAAAATGATTATGAGACTTATGCCAATGTACGTCGTGAGATTAAGGATTATGCGACTCAATGTTATGATCAATTTATTATTTATTCTGAAAAAAATATCCGATACAATTCTAAATATTTCTGGTCGTTTATAAAGAGTAAACGTAATAACAGTGACATCCCTGATACATTATACCTTGGTGACATCCATGCATCTGACGGACAAAAGATTGTTGATCTTTTCAGCTCCTTTTTCCAATCTGTTTTTGAGCCTCCTTGCGTTTCTTCTGCAATCAGTGGGACTTCAAGTGGCCTATCCACTATCAATACCATTCTTATTGACACTTCCACGGTTGCTAAATATTTGAAGAAACTTGATACTAATAAAGGTACTGGGCCTGATGGTATTCATCCTATTTTTCTTAAGGAATGTTATGAGCAATTATCAGTTCCTATCTCTCTGCTTTTTAACATTTCCCTGAAATTAAATATTATGCCATCTTGTTGGAAAAAATCTTTAATTGTACCCGTTTTCAAGGCTGGGGATAAACATGATATTACTAACTATCGTGGCATTTCTAAGATATCTGTGATTCCTAAAATATTCGAAAAAATAATTTTTGACTCCATATTTCCTGTAATTAAACCACTAATATCTGTAAGCCAGCATGGTTTTATGAGTGGCCGGTCTACAGAAACTAACCTATCAGAGTTTTTGGATTTAACATTGGAAGCTATGGAAAGGGGTTATCAGGTGGACGCCGTGTATACCGACTTTTCTAAAGCATTCGATAAAATCTCGCACAATTTGCTCATCGCCAAACTTGAAAATATCGGTATACACGGTGATCTCCTAAGATGGTTAACTTCTTATCTGCGTGACAGATCCCAGGCAGTGGCAATAAAAGGTTATACTTCAAGTTTTGTTCCAATCACTTCTGGCGTGCCTCAGGGATCTCACCTCGGTCCTCTCCTCTTTAATATTTTTATGAACGATGTAATGAAATGCTTTCAATACTCTAAAGCGTTGTTATACGCCGACGACACAAAGATTTTTGCCTTTTCTAAATCTATTGAGCATTGTCAATTATTTCAAAGTGACTTAAATAAATTTTATGACTATTGCTCTGCTAATAAATTAAAATTAAACATTAATAAATGTCACACTATTACCTTTTCTAGAAAATCAAAACCTATAAACTATAACTTCAAATTTGATAATATTCCAATTAAAAGAGTGACCGAGGTGAGGGATTTGGGTGTACAGCTTGATACTGAACTTAATTTTGCATCGCATATAAATAAAGCAACTGGTAAGGCGTACAAAATGTTAGGTTTTCTGTTCCGACAATGTAAAGACTTTAAAAACGTAAACACTTACATTCTTCTATACAATTCTTTTGTGAGAAGCCATTTAGAATACGCGTCAATTGTATGGAACCCTTTCTACGCTACTTATATTGAGCAAATTGAAAAAATTCAAAACAAAGTCATAAAAAGATTAGAGTTTAAATTTAACGACATTTCCGTGCAGTTTCAATCTTTAGAATTACGTCGTGAGCAGAGAGATCAGGTGTTTTTATATAAAATTATAAACAATCACATTGATTCACCTGTTCTCCTTAGTCGAATCTTATTTAAGTGTCCAAGGTTGAGTGCTCGCTCCGGGGCAGTTTTCTCCGTTCCTATGTGCAGAACTAACTACTCCAAGAACCGATTTCTCGTAAGAGCTTGTAACACACATAATGACCGTTATAGTCATATTGATATTTTCAGTTCTAAACTAATGGTCTATATTTCCCTGGTTAAAAAAGTGCACAAGTAACGCTTGAAACGTTAATTATTCTATTTTGTTTACTGTATAATTCGAATTGATAAATTTTTCTCAAAATTTATTAGCCTTCGCATGAATTTTTCATTGTTGGAAACTCTTTTTGGCTAATGCAATATTTAACTAAACTCATATATCATAAGTAGTATAAGTGCTGTTTGTTTCCTTAAATAAATAAATAAATAAATAAATAAATAAATAATAAAAGAGAGAAGAAAATCAGCCCTTGCCGAGTTTTTTGAGGCTTCTTCTTCTTCGTCCTAAGCGTGCGACTGCGCCACAAGGCGAACACTTAGGCTGATCATGTCTATCGTTTATTCCGCACTCGCTTGCACGCTCGGCTCAGGCGGAACGTTACACTTTTTCGTGCATGCAGCCGGCGTTCATCGATTTATAAGACGTTATCACGTCAGAAAACATTTTATCTTTAGTAATATAAATTACATAGCGTAAAAATAGACGTTAAATATTTTGAGGAAAAAAGCGAAAACAATAGTGCAGGTGTTAACGTTTTCGGCTTGTGACTTCTTGGAAGGATGGAAGACCCAGAAATTATTATTTCGAGCTTATAAAGGCAGTTCGTGGTTATGGCTTATTTTACCTGCGATTTTTTCAACCGTGATGAGAACAACCGATGTTGGAAGTAGTTACATAGAATGGTTAGAAGTATGGCTAGATAGATAGATGGCGTTGATGTGCAGCATTAGAAAGTCCTGAATAAATCCAATAGCTCTATTCCGGTTTCGGTTTCTCAGTTAAACAACAGTCGTTCGGATACCGAAAAGTTGTGATTTTAAATCTTCTTCGACTTTCACATGTTTTATTTTTCTTATCAAGAAATCAATCTGCTTTTTCTACCTAAAATGTTTGATAATAAATTCAAAGTTTGTCACCAATCTTACAGTAATTGCCTTTATGTTTACAAAGCCGAAAACCCTGACATCTCGTGACTAATTAGCTAAAACGTAATCCTGGGTTGCCTGGGATAATTCCTGCTATCGCTTTTAAGGCCTTCACATTGCATTTTGGATTTCAATATTATTAAAGGGGATTATCGCCCTTGTTCCTGTTAGGATCGTGCTATTCAAATTGAGAATTATGTACGTATATATGTTAAAGATGTTGTTTCTTATTTGAAGATAATCGAAAATCAGATTATTATCAACGGAGAAATATTAAAATGAGGAGCAAAAAAAATAAAAATCACCATATTGCTTACCAAAAATACTAAATGCAATGCAAAATTTTTGAATTTGGTATACTTTTAGTAATTTTACTTAGTAATACAAACAGTTTCAAAAGACTAAGTGGATGGGCATAAGGGTAAATGACTGACCGACTGACCGACTGGCGTTGATGGGCATCCTGTAAAGTAATTAATTAAGTTAATGTTAAAACTGAAAGGGTATATTTTTAATACTCCGGAGCAGTGAAATTATAATTAAATATTATTTCATTTCATATCGATAATAAACATCTCTTTCGCTCCTTAATCATTTTGCAAAAGTGTGATAGAGATAGGAATTTAATGGGCATGGATTATCAAAAGTTTATGGGGTTATGTGTGGTGTAGACTGGAGAGGACAACTTGGACTGAAAGGTGAACGAGAAACTGTTGAAGCGAGTAAAGGAAAAAAGAAGTGTGATGGACAATATTGAGAATAAGAGAGGTGAAGTTGTGGGTTTCGTACAGTGAGAAACGACATTTTCGTCATAAATGAAAGAGAAAATAGAAAGATAGAGAAAGAGGGGAAGATTAAGAATATATTAGTGCTAACAGATATCGAGGAATATTTATGTGATGGATAAGGAGGTTAAGATGAAGACGTGGCATCTCATAGTAGACATTGTTAACAGAGCGTGATGTCTTTCCATAGACTTTGATAATTCACTTGTTTTTACATTATAATTTTTTCTTAAATTAAATGTTAGGTTATTTTTAATAAAAATTGCTTACGTCGCATTTTTTCAGGTATTTTTTAAACCGACGCCAGCTCCATCTATGTGGTTTAGGTATTACCTATACTTGGAAGAGTACTTACCTAGATTGGGTTCGAATCCCATTTGAAATACCAAATGAATGAAAATAAAAAATTAAATCCCTAATAACATAAAATGGAGTTATTGTAAAGGTGTTTAAAAATACCGACTCAGGTGCAACCTTGTGTGGCGTAACGAATTAGAAGTATCTAAGACACAATTAGACAAGACAGAAAAAGATGGAAGCACTGATTAAACTCAACAAGGCATACCTCATCCAATTTATAAATAGCTAGTGAATTCAACAAAATAAACAGCTCTCGACGAAAGTGCTTATTGGGGTGGGGTCAAATTATTAGTATTTTGGATAAGATATTGGTTTTATTCATTACTAGCTGACCCGGCCACACGTTGCCGTGGCTCAGTTATTATAATTTGCAATATTTTTTTTTATTAGAAATCAGCAATAGCCCGCTCGCGAGTTCTGAGCCCGCGCGATAGGCAGTCTTTGTGATATTAATTCCTTGGTGGAAGAAGTAGTGGGAGACGCACGACGTTACGGCACAGAGTGGGGGCATGCGCTTGAGCTGCGCGCGGTACTGGACGGTACTGGACAGTACTTGGACATTGCAACATTACTTTATTTTTCTAAAATAAAAGTAGCCTAATTCGTTCCTTATTACATCAGCTACCTGCCAATAAAAGTCCCCTCAAAATCGGTCCAGCCATTTAAGAAATTAGCCGGAACAAACAGACAGACAAAAATTGTAAAAAATGTTATTTTGGTGTATGTACCGTATATATATTCATATGCATCTAGTAAAAAGCGGTTATTTCGATATTACAAACAGACACTCCAATTTTATTTATATGTATAGATTTAATGAATTGATTGTAATCTATGTATATATTTTTAGTTTAATTGCCATGCCTAGTTATTAAGTAAAAAAATATATAATTCTTATTATTTTTAATTGTAATTAACATGTCTTAATTGAATTAATTTTTGTGATTTGTAGTGAATTATGGTACTTGTTTTCCGAAATTAATAATAATAATAAACAAAGACCGAGTCTTAATATAATTTATTTGTTACAGGTACGATTGAGATACACAACTATAGCAAAAAGCCATATAAAAGCAATCCCGGTAAGTGTATATTATGAGCAATTTGTTAATGATATTCCTTCTTGTATTTTGGGTTAGAGACCTTTTAATAAAATCGTTCGGGCAATAAAAAAATTGATTTATACATATCTGGTAGAGAAAAAGTGTATGCGCCCGCGCGGTACAGGGGCGCGGGGATACGGCGACAAAGGGGGGTACGGAAAAACTCTCTCAATTCCCTTTGTCGTTGTTGTTCCCGCGCCCCTGTACCCCGCGGGCGAACACTCATTTAAGCGGTCGACTTTTAAAACTCGGAATTAATCAGCGATAAGTATGACATCCATTAATTGAAAGCGAGCAATATAATTTAAAACAAGCTTATTTATAAAATCACAATGAAATCATTTCATTCACACATACAGTAGTTACAGCCTTAGTTATACTGAGGTGGTGTCCTGATTGGCCTTTTGTACTTGTTCGTTCATGTTAAATATAAATATTATTATTTTTGTGTACGTGTATTTTTTGCGTGTTCAATGGTCTCGGTTTTTGTTTATTTTTATTCGATAAATGTTTCTTTCTCTATCTCTCTCTCATACAACATTAGTGTTATTATATATTATCAAAGTTTAATTATCAATTCAAAAACGATGAAAAATCCAAAAAATGAACCCGTATGCAGCGGTAATTGAATTCCAACTCTTTAAAAAATCCCATTACGTTTCCATTGAAACTTCAATATGTCTGAAATATTCGGCGTGTTTTCCGGAAGTTAATAAAGCTTTTGAAGGTTTTACAATTTGATTCGGAGATCGTATACATTTTTGATTTCAGTTTAATTTCAACTTTGTTGCAGAATATCATGGGAAAAGGGTGAAAAGTATTTGGATGTATTTCGTTCAATAAATTTTAAAAATTATTTTAAGAGAAAAGAGATTTCTATTTAGTTTTTATGTTTCCTATCAAACGTTTTAATAGCTTTTATCGGTTCTATGAAGTATTTATATTTTTTTTTTTAATCCTGAAATTTCGACTCCTTATCGTGCCGTCATCTCAGAATAACAAAGATTCAGTTTTATTAGCCTTCATACATGCGCTGTCTACTAAAGTATCTATAGAATTTTGAGCAGTTATAAAGAGAATATTCATCTATACATATAAATAAAATTGGAGTGTCTGTTTGTAATATTGAAATAACCGTTTTTTACTACATGCATATGAATATATATACGGTACATACACCAAAATAACATTTTTTACAATTTTTGTCTGTCTGACTGTCTGTTTGTTACGGCTAATCTCTGAAATGGCTGAACCGATTTTGACGGGACTTTTATAGGCAGGTAGCTGATGTAATAAGGAGTAACTTAGGCTACTTTACATTCAGAAAAAACTTTTATTTTAGAAAAATAAAATTACCGTGCCACAGCAACGCGTGGCTGGGTCAGCTAGCAGAAAATAAAAGTCGTGACAAAAACCTCTCTTTCATGATGATAAAGATAAAAATATTAAAAAAAAAAAATATTTCTTACATTCACACCAATTAGCCTAGCTCAAAGTAAGCACTGTAAGGCTTGTGTTATGGATACTAGGGTAACGGATACACATACATATATGCTACATAGATATGTAATATTCATAGAAATATATATAAATATCCATGACACAGGTACAAATGCTCGTATTCATCATACAAACATCTGCCCCTTACGGGATTCGAACCCAGGACCGTCGGTGCGAAAGACAGGATCGCTACCTATTTAAAGTTGTAGTACGCAGATAAAGAAATTGCCGAAGTTAAACTGCTTGGTTATTTTTGAATAAAACAACTTTTCTACGGATTTTGCGCATATTTTATTTTATATATAATCCTGACGTTTCGACTCAGTCATCCTGTGATCACGGCTCCTGTAAATGTAATTTATTTAAATATGTAATGTGCGCGAAAATGTAAGAACTGAAAAGCTTGTTTATTATAAATTGACATGTAAAAAATACAGTAAAACAAAGATATAGGTAACTCTATTCTCGACCGTTCAGTGCAAGTGTTTTTGCGTACTACCTTTAATTGGAAAGGAGCGAGCGAAGCGAACGGAGCTTCCATGGACCAGCATCAATGACGCAATGTCTGTTAAGCCATAACTTCCCGAGTTCTTAACCGATTTTAATAACTTTTGTGTGAAATCGAATCAAGACGTTTAGGACTAGATCATGACGAGGTTTGAATATTGATTTTGAAACAAAAATAAAAAAGTTGTCACCAAAAAACATTGGCTCTATGGGATTTTCCATTGAAACAAAAAGCGCGCGCTTTTTTAAGTTTTCTTTCGTATGGAATTAAAAAATTTACTTAATTTTTTAAATTGTTTTTTAGTATTACTCTCCGCAAAATGTGTGGTGCTAGCGAAGCTTTATGCTTAGCGACTGCATCGACCTACTTAAATAATGAAACAATAATATCGTGCGACTAAAAGTGTGTCGCGACTGAAACTGTGTCGCTAATTCAACAAAAAATGTGCGGTGGTGAAACAGTACAATTTAAATAAAGTTGTACGAGACCGTTTCCTTTCGTACACACTGCCGATCCTCTATTCGATTCTCGCTTGATCCGCCCTCGTTGCTGTCGACCGGAAATGTTCCGCTTGCGTTCCGATCAGGGCTTTGTAAAGTTTCCTTTAGAATCCCGCTCCAGCGGTAAATATCCGTTGGTTGAAATTTAAACGTCGCTCAATGACTTTTGTGATGGTAAGTTACAGTTTTCAGTGCACTTTTCTGCATTTGAATGGAAAGAAAATATTTTCTTTAAACCGTTTTTAGATTTCGGTTTGTTACTTTTTAATTTTAAATTATTTTTCTGCTGAAAATATTGAACCGTTTTTATTGTATGTTTAAATATACAGTAATATATTTTTGCTGTGATTTTTTTTAATGATTAGATGAGACAGTGATTCTAACTTGAGATAATGAGAGATGAATTTTGCTATTAAAACGTAAATACCAAGCGTTTATTGTCAACATTGTGATTTCGTTTCCCATTGAATACTTTTCACAGGCTTATTTTCATATGTTGCCAACAAACACTCTTACGAACGGACCAGCTAAATACCTTATCGTCAAAAGCGGTTGCCATGGCCGAACAATATACACACACATGACGTTTGGTGCAACTGTAGCGACCCTGCCTTTCGCACCGACGGTTCTGGGTTAGAATCCCGGAAGGGGAGATGTTTGTATAATGAATACGAGCATTTGTACCCGACTCATGGGTATTTATGTATATTTCTAGCATTTACAGCATGCTTAGTTAGAGTTTGGAATTTTAATTTTAAACTGAAATATTACCCTAAATTGATAAATATAACAAACGAATAGCCATTTTTAGACAATGCTTGGCCGAGGCAAGGGAACAATTAAAAATGACAAAATTATTGCTAGGAATTATAGATAAATTCAAATTATATCAAATTGTTGAAATAATATTGTGAATATGATTTATTTCTTTGTTTGTTTATATATTTAAATATAATTGCGTAACGTTGAAATTGCTGATAAAATTTTAAATGATCTTTCAAAAGAAATCGTATTGAACTAAAGTTTGTAACTAAACAATAAAATAATTACGGATTCAAATAGAGTAAGAAGTTTTACAACAAATCGATTTTAAAATTACTTGTCGTAGTTGACAAATTACTTTTGAATAAGTTGTGCGAGAGATGTTTTTTAAACTATATCGAAAAAACAAACAATAGTAGAAAGAAAATAAATGTTATGCCAATTAAATGCTATTTCGTGTCTAGAAAGCATAATAGTAGAACAAATAGGTCACAAGGATCGGTAGCTCAATTGGGAGACCATTGGACCGGGCATCCAAAGGTTGTGGGTTCGATACCTGTCTAAAATAACTTGTGAGCTAGTCGAATTTTCTAGTATTTTTCTATTAAAATAATTTATAAAATAGTAATAAGTTGATAAATACCATACTAGGCCAATGCAGTCTCTAAGCATAAAATTTTCGCCAGCACCATATATTGGAGCGGAACGGATTGGTGGTTTCAAAAATATAAGCTCTAGAGAGTTCGGTGTATATATGCTGAAGCTTTTTTATTTTAATGTTTTGCTCAAATTTCTTAATTTTTTTTTTCTTAAATTTGTCGTTTATTCCCTACATGTTATTGAAATGTTCAGGGATACTTACTTTAAGTAAGTACAGATACTTGTTGACTTTGTTGTAATGTATGTCTGACATGATGTAATAAAATGACAATGACAATGATGTAATAAACCACAACACAACTATTATTGTGATAACAGAGTAATATTGATTTTTGTGGATAATGTATGGTGACGACGTATAATATTGTAAATGTAAATGTTGCGACCATTCTTCTTGTCAATTAAAAGACGTCCTGAATGGGTGGTAGGTAAAAATGTTGGATGATTCAAAACTACTTATTTTTAAGTGCATTTGAATAAAGTTATTTTCATTTTCATACTATAGAGCCATCGTTTTTTGGTAATAACTTTTTAATTTTTGGTAATTTCAAAGTTCGGGCTGTGTCACGATCTAATCCTAAAACTGTCGGTTCGATTCATTACAAAAAGTAAGAAAATCGTTTAAGAACTCATAGAATTGTGGCGTCACATAAGTTTCCTCATTGAAGCTGATCCATGGGAGCTTCGCTTGCTCCGCTCTAACAAACCCATAGTAAATTGATTTAATTAAGAAAAACAAAATGTAATTACTCCATCATTTCAATCCTCTTTTTCAGCGGTTACGTTGAATAATTTGATTAATATTATTCGCCGTAATTTCGCGTCTGTTAGCAAATTAATTTAGTAGTAATTGTCCAGAGCTGTTTCGTAATACACCGGAATAACAATGCTCCAAGGTTCAACCAACCGGCCATAATTAATCCCAGCTATTGTAACCTATTCTCAAGGTTACAACAGAATATAGATTAAACTATAACAGTTATTGTTTATTAGAAGATTACGTATTACTAAACATTGTTTAAACAATGAGCAAAATTATCATACGAGTTAAACAAGTTCAAAGATTTAATAATAATAATAAATTACGCTTTATGCACACACAGATGGGATACAGAGAAAAAGTAATATATACTAGCCGACCCGGACACGTGTTGTTTATATGCTCTAAGTTGCAACAAATCCAGCAAGATGAAAGAAAAAATCATCAAAATCCGTTGATTAGTTAGGATTTCAGCGCGGTCAAATACTGTGACAGGTAATTTAGACATATCAAAAAATAAATTATTATAATAGAAAAATACTAGAAAAAATCGACTCGGGTCACAAGTGAATTCTCAGGCAATTCTCAGGCTCTCAATTATAATAATTTATCTTATAAGATCGCATTGAAAATGCATAAAATATAAAAATTATAAAATATCAAAAAATATTAAGCTAATTAGTTTAAATAACAAAAGAATATCGTAACTAAGTCTATTTTATTACAGACTACTTTACCCGAGCTAAACATAATGTATATAAATATAATTAACTAGCGGCCCGTCCCGGCACAGTAAAGAACAGTAAAACATCTTCATACAAACGTGCCGCTCTCGGTTTGAATGTGTGCGTGCGCGCCGCGCGCCGTGTCGGCACGCGATTTCACGCACACGCTAGCATAATATATGGGGGAATAATGTGGCGGCAGTACGGGCTGTGCCGCGCGACTGTGAGCATGCGCGTACGTCACATGACCGCTCGTGATCGTCAACTCTCGCCGGCCACTTACCATAATATTAATTATTACGAGTATCATGACTTCAAAAAGGGGAAAATAATATTGTAGTGTTTTCGGGTGCCTCAATAACGATTTCGCAAACAAATATTCAATCATAATATGCTTTTTATTACATAAATTTAGATCAAGTGCTGCTTGTTCGAAAATATTAACTAAAAGTAAAAGTGAGAACCCTGGGGATCAACGCAAGAGTAGGCTAATAACTCGGCGGGCGGCCTTAGATAAACTACTGTTCTGTATTTACTGTGGTCCCGGCTTCGCACGGGTGGACAAAATTCTTTAAATTTTTTCTAGCATTCAATATAGCCTATGACACTCAGCAATAATGTGCCTTTCTATTGGTGAAAGAATTTTTAAAATCGGTTCAGTAGATCCCGCGATTACCCCTTACAATTTAACAAATATACAAACACACAAACTTAACCTCTTTATAATATTAGTATAGATAACCTTCTTTGTATCTAGAATAATATTTTTCGATTGGTGAAAGAATTTTTTCAATATATTTGAGGTTACCTTCTACATATAATTATACATTAGTTTTTTATTCTATTAGTATAGGAAAGATATTTAAAAAAATGTATTCCGGGAAAAG
This sequence comes from Calamotropha paludella, assembly GCA_927399485.1. Taxonomy (NCBI): domain Eukaryota; kingdom Metazoa; phylum Arthropoda; class Insecta; order Lepidoptera; family Crambidae; genus Calamotropha; species Calamotropha paludella. The sequence continues at coordinate 979,905 of OV656814.1, read as the reverse complement.
TTAGGTGTTTTTAGTTCATCTTCAACATGTGTCACATTCTAATTCTTGGACATACCAGTCCAAGAATTAGAACGACCGCTTAAGAAAATTTAAAAAAAGGTCCTCAAACTAAGACGACAGTTTTTGTTAACTGTCTTCGCACATTACCCCGCCCTGATAAATTTTCGCTGTTTACTTCTAAGCTTAACAAAACTAACTAATTTGAATAAAACACTTTCTTACGGATTTTGCGCATATTTTATCTTATATTAATCTTGACGTTTCGACTCCTTTATAATCGTGATCATAGGCCGACGACTGATCACGTAATCTTGTGATCACGACTCCTGTAAAGGAGTCGAAACGTCAAGATTAAATCTATAATCTAAGATCACAGTGGTTTGTGTGTTTGTCTGTCCGCTCTCTTTCCCGCTCTTTTTCCATTGTATCAATAACGTTACCATAGCAACACGTTAACCGCAAGTAGTTCGTCTAGCGGAAAAATATTGAATAATAGAAAAAATTTAAAGAATTTTGTCCACCCGAGTGAAGCCGGGAGGGGCCGCTAGTCTATAATCTAAGATAACAGTGGTTTTGTGTTTGTATGTCCGCTCTTTTTCCATTGTATACGCGTAACCATAGTGCCTAAGAAAAACATTCAAGAAGGCTAAGAACGGTTAGCTATATGTGTAGTAGTAGAACCAAAACGTGAGCGCGATTCATTTCGGTTCAGCGACATCTATAACTGAGACACAAAAACGCGTGGCCGGGTCAGCTAGATATAATAAAAAATGCGCAAAATCCCTCAAAAGTGTTTTTTTTCAAATGTGTAATGTACGCGGCAGTGTAAGAACTAAAAAAAAGTAACTTAGGCAAATTTGGCCTATTCAATAGAATTTGCCCCGGGCTTGATTGGGTACCGGAGCGAACCCATTAAAAAATTGTTACTTTATATTATTCAAATACATGTCGGTCTTATTTACGATTCTAACGCTGTTTGTAAATAAATTTAAAACTGCGTGACCCAACGCCGATTGTTCGACAACAAAAAAATAGCTTAGAATGAATAAAGTCATATAAAATACGACATGGGTTGAATCCGGGCTGTAACGCCCAGCCACCTTTAACCGCCGTTGTAAAATATTTGACAGTGAACAGTATTTACTTCGCCTCGTTCGGAGCTGAGAGCACGATCGGGAATTGAACCTAAATAACAGATTCCAGTCAGGATGAGGTCAGAGGTTGGAAACAATCCTTATGTTTAGAAAATGGTGTGTGGCTCAATTTTCAAGAATAACGGGAAATCCCACCTGAGGAAAAGGAGGAGATGCATTTAGGCCTAAATTTCTGAGGAAATCGCTCATTTAAGTAATCATCAGTGAAGTAGTTTACATCTTTTCAATAAATTTAAATTATAAATCTTTTTTTTTATTTATTTAGGGCAAAAAACAGTATTGTAAAAAAGCATCTGTGCAATTCAAATGTGGTAGAAGTTAAACCCTCAAAAATAATACGTACACGTATACAAAATACCACGGTTGTTGTGGTGCCTTCTCTCAAGCTTTGTGCCACGCATGCGCACACAAACACGTATTAACACACGTACATAATGCTTCCTTTCTCATTTTCTCCTACGTTATATGTTATGAATTAATGTGTATGTCTCTTTTTACTGTCGCTTTTTCGTTTCAAAGAGACACTCTATAATGCTTTCTATCACATTTTCTCCTATACACATAAATTCATTAGATTTAACATATTATGAATTTATGTGTTGTCTCTTTTTACTTTCGCTTTTTCGTTTCATCGACTTTCAAATCACAACGACGCTACAGAAGTTTTCACTTCAATAAAAAACGTATAACGTTTTCTCTTAACAATTAAAACTTATATCAACACCAGCAACATCTGCCACATCTTTAATTTACAAAATTAGCTAAGACACATGTGGTGAGGGAGAATATACAAATTATAAGCAACGTTTCGTACATGCAATAAAAAATAATTTAAAATCTCATTAAAATCTAATTTCAGGGCAATCGCATAATCTGTTTTGGAATTTTACATCTTATTTACGTCATAAACACAATGAGCAGATATTCACCATGTATTTTTTTTACAAGTATATAACATTTTTAGGAGCTATGTGAACTTTTAATATTACTGTATATAACTAAAATAATATAACTTTAATATAGACAGCAACTTCAAAGCTTCAGCTGGAGAAATCCGAGTGTGCTATAATTCACCTTTAAAGACGCTTTGTGGTGGAAGAAAATAATATAGGACATTATAAATAAAACCCAAAGCTAATGTATAAAGTTTAGCGTACAGGGTGACCCGAAAACAATAGAGGGTATTGTGCTCGCATATTACGGCATATGTTAGGGAACTATCTAACATGTTAATAGTGTAAAATTTAAGGTGGACGAAGTCCCTTAGGTCCAATCGATAAAGTTGAACTTGGTGGCTTTTAATGAGCCTTTGATGTCAGGGTAATTTCGGTTTAATTATGAGGTTATTTAGAACTTCTAGTTTATATATGTAGAGCGTTTATTAATGTCTGTTGACGATCACATCAATTACTTCTAAGAAAAAGGCTAAATTTTGTGAAGAAAGAGATACATTTTCGTTTGTTTAATTGTAATTATTTGCTTGAAGTTTTCAAAAGAATCTTGTGGTATTCTTTATTAATTTCACGCTTATTCTCTTGTCTTTTTGTCACATTTATTGACGATCGTTTGGTCCAACAGTAGCAATCCTGCCTTGCGCACCGGCGGTCGTGGGTTTGAGTCCCGGAAAGGAAATATCACATATTAATAATTTTTTCAAGTGTTCGAAATATCTTGTGGTATTTTTTTTAATGTCACAAACTTATTCCTTTGTTTATATTTATCTCAATGTTTATACTTACAGGTATCTTTTTTTCATAAGCAAGATTATTTTTGTTCATACAGGATCTTATAGTCTTAAGCATACCGGATTAGCTAGCGGAAAATTCTGTAATAAATTTTCCAGCTAAAGTTTTTCTATTTTATTTTATTGAATGAATATTATTTTTCATTAATAATTTTGACTTGTGTACCCCAATGTAATATTATTATTATCGTTTTGTCAATGTAATTAAATGAAATGTTAAATTTCTTTCAGTCTTTGGATTAATTTAAATTTGTTTGGTATGATTTTGTTATCATTTTTTCCTTTGTTTTTTTTTTTTGCTCATTTAATATAATTTTGGCGAATATTATGTACGCCGTTACTGTGACATACATCAGAATTCTCGCAACTTTTGTGAAATTTATACAATTGTGATAATGTAAGTCATGTGGTAGTACTTAATAGATAAATAAATAAATATAATAATAATATTTCTTACATTTATGCCAATTAGTCTAGCTTACTGTAAGCACTGTAAGGCTTTTGCTATAGATAGGACCATCGAAGCGAAGGGCAGGATCGCTACCGTTGCACCAAACGCTCGTTTGCGGGGCTTTAAGTGTGAGTTGGTTGAGCTTGTTCCGAATGTATGTATGATAGAGTCTTAAACGTAACTGGAGTTTTAAGATATCCCCTTCGTAGATAAGATGGCCTTCCTTTTTTGTCGTAATAAACGATGACTGACCTTAAAGATCGTGTGCATCTTTAAAACTCTGTCCAAAATCAATACTCGTGAAAATTCAGTACGGTTGTTGATATTCATATAATCTGAAGTTTCTCAGATATGTATGACATTTCAATATCATTTCAAACCCATCCTCATTATTTTTTTAGTGACGTATATATTATTCAAATGTTTGTTTGTAATAACGGATAAAACTAAAGTGTTATTTATATATTTTGCGTACCAAGCTATTTAAAATAGCTCTTGAAATCTATGAGGATAATATAATTCGCCCCCCGCGGCTCAGGACTTGGATTTCTGTTGGAGTTGCAAATAGTTTTTCTTTCTGGCAAAGTTTAATGAAAGGTGGTATGTGATATTGTCTGTGGCTCAGGCAACGTCTACCCAACATTTCATAACAAACACAGTTGCTTGCACACTGTACATTCTAATGTTTGTGTCCGGCTAAATAAATTTGACCTCTCTTTGAGAATCGTCTGTCCTTTTTATTCACAAATAAATTCCAATCGTCGTTGTGTGTGCGTGTAGTTCTGAAATAGAATTAATGACTATTGGATTGGAAAGTGTCGTATAAGTTTTGGGAATTGAGTCGCTCATCGACTAAACGTTTTATTTACGTGTCTGAAGAAGATGATGTTAGTGAAACATCGCGAAATATATTTTGCTAAAATTTGCAATATTTTGTAAGTACATTGTTAGTTCTAAGTTAATCGAATCGAAGTAAATAAGTTGCAGGCTTACGTTATTCTTTTTTACCTTTAAGCTTAAGTTGAAAGTTAATATCGTTATGTATGTACTAAGTATATTTTTAATATTTTAATTTTCAGCTTTATAGAAACGGTTTCTTTTTAAATACTAGTAGCTATTTGCCAAGTAGTGTAAATCGGGAGGGAGCCACAGTAACCTAGTGGTTACAGCTGGACTTCTTTTCCAATTTTTTAAATGTTTGAATATACAACACATGTTTTCTTTAAATATTTTTTGTTAAATACTTCAAGACATTTTTATCCAACAAAATATTTTAAAAAATAAGGTGTCACATGAAACTCGAACCTACTAACTTGTTGTTAGGATATGAGCTAATTTTTTTTTAAGTATATTTAATTTAAATGTCAAGTCAATCTGATTACAATTACATAAGCCTTTCTGCAAAAATAAAAGAATGCTCTTTTATGCCACTTTGTTACAACAATCTAAAGTTTTTATTTCGTTAAGTTAGGTCCAATCAATTTTACAATGATTAAGACTCCGTAAGAAACTAGACCTATAAATAAATCTAGTTTAACGTATATTACCAAAAGTATTGTAATACAACTTTCCTTTAGTGTGAAAAGGTCAAGATAATTCTTAATTAATCCGTAGAACAACATTTACTTTAAGTAGTTTTCACGAAGTTTTGGGATCGAATCCCGTCTGATCCAATTAAGTGAGCGAAGCCGATTGGTTCTTCGTGGATGGGTGAAACATTACTTTCTTCGTAACTTCTGAGTAAAACTATGTGTTAGTTATAACATGTTTTATGATAATCATCGCTATGTGTATTATATTTTTTACATTAAAAATGCCAAATATCCATAAGATACTAGCTGATCAGGCCATACGTTGCTGTGTTATAAATTAAAATGAAACTTATTCTCTATCCTACTTTTAAACAAATCCAGCAAAATGAAAGAAACGTCATCAAAATCTGTTGCGTAGTTTCGCGGTCAAACACTACAACAAACTACAAATACGAATCTAAAACACAGCCAAACTAATATTGCAGCTGTTAAGCACTAGCACATTACTAATTATTGTATACCTAAATTATTTATTTTTGATTGTTATCTGTTTTGTTGTCCATATAATAAATAATAATAATATTTATAACATATATTAAAACCGAAGCGTATTGTTGTTAACAACTATTCCAAGCTGTTCAAGCATTCCACAGTTGAGGTATTTCTCTCGGGGCCCAGGTGAACATCCTTTGAAAGCCCCTTTCAGCGACCTGAAGCTGAAACTTCTGAATGAGAAATGACACCGAAGAGACCCACCCCAGACTTGGCCGAGAATAAATAACTTAAAGTGTTATTACGAAACTTGTAGTAGCTTTTACAAGCATATTCATTTATTATTTGTAACTACTGAACTGATAATTTTATGTAACCTCCACTGAGTCTTACTAGGTTAGATAAAATTACCTACTTAATCTTACCTAAGATGACCTGTTCAAAGTAAGTGTATAAAAGTGGGTAAAGAGAAAAAAAACTGTTACTTTGAACTTATAACGTCATTGCACAAAAAGAGTGTGCAGCAGAAATGCACAGCCTTGTACCGCCATTTTTTCATCGGTCAAATAGACTTACAAATAGTCCCACTAAGCGTTTTGGTTCCAATTTTGTAATCCGTACCGCTAAGGAGTGGAACTCTTTGCCTGAGTCTGTGTTTCCTCATGAATACAATTAAGGGGACTTCAAGTCACGAGTGAATAGATATTTTTTTAGGCAGGCGCGTCCTGACGTTTTTCGGTGGGTCAGTTTCTGGCGATAAGTTTCATTTTCGGAGGTTAAGTAGAGCTTTCGGAGACGCAACTTTTGGCGAAAGAAAAATTGAGATCGGTTCGGAGTGTGTGGGGAAATTTAAGTTTTGGTGAATTTTTAGTTTGTTCACTTTTTCTTTTTTTTCTCCATACATTTGAGGGTTTTTTGTCAGTCGGGTGTTAGAAGATCGTCCAGGTAGCAAAGAGTCGGGCACCCCTATCTCGGCTTTCGAGATAGCTGTGCGCGCCTTTCTGCCGGATCGGTCTTCGCCCTTTTCAGGGCGAGCACCTCCCTGGTAGGAACCAGGTGGGAGAGGTCAGGGGAGTCCTCTACCTTGTCGTTGTTCGACGAATTGGCGGTTTTCGCCAAATTTTCGAACAACGTCCAGGTACTTCGTCGATTTTCTCGGTGTTGGAGTGGGGGAGTTAGTCCCCGGATTGTGTTGGGGGCTTCATTGGTGGATCAACTTGTGCCCCAAAGTCTTGGTGGCGCCACCTTTGAAGCGGTTTGGTAGATAGGGCAAAACCTAAGTTCAACTTAGGTTTTGTTTTTTCGTAGGGAAATCGGTGTTCCTTTGGGAAGTTTGGGGGGTAGTTCGGGTCGTTGGGGGGAGTGCTCCCCCCCTTCGACTTTTTGTTGGATTCTCGGTGGAGTAGGGGCGTTCCGGTCGGGAAGACTATTCCATCGGTTCTAGTGGGTGTTTTCTTGAGTATCGCTCTCCCTAGGCGCTAGTGGTGCCGGGGACGAGCCAAAATGGCAAGCTGTAGCTCGTTCTTCAGCGTGCTGGAGGAGGCAGGGTCCGCAATGGACGATCGGTCAGGAGGAAGTAGGAGTGCGAGTGGAGCCCGGAAGAGACCGAGCTCCACGGAGAAGGAGAAACATAGCTCCGGTTCTGGGAGCGACGGGAAGGCGAAGGGTGGCCGGAAGAAGAGGAAGACAAAGGCCAAGGCGGTTAAAGCGGGGAAGCCGGCGTCAACAGGCACCAGCGCCAAGTTTTTACTTAACTCGGAGAAGGGCTCCGACGGCTCCTATGTTGAGGAGCTCGAGATGGAGATGGGAGACTTGGGTACCCCGAAATCTGCCAAACTTTTAAGGCGCCCTAGAAAGGTCGATTACAGGGAGGGGCCTTCGACCTCGGCATCAGATGCGGACCTGTCGGACGGTCCTGAACCAGAATCTGGCGAGGTCGTGGAAGAAATACGAGAACAGCAGGAGGTGGTAAGGACAGTCCTTAAAAATTCGGCTAGGTTCATGGACGAGGCCGATCGGAGGTGCATCCAGCAGGCAATAAAGAGCCTTGGCGGAGTAGCCAATAAGCTAGAAAAGGAAAAGGGGAAGAAAACCGGCCCCGGAGGTAGCCTGGAGTCCCGTAAATATAAGACGGTGACGGAGAGACTCAGGGCGGAGCTGGCAAAAGTACAGGAGGAGAACAAGGCCCTCAGAAGAAGCTTTGACGAGGTGTCAAAGAAAGTGGCGGTTTTCCACAGGGAGAAGAGCGCAACGGCAAGTCAGGGCGAGGGTCAGGCTCTGACAAAAGAGGTGCTGATCGGCATCCTGGACGACTTCCGCCGCGACACAATGGCCGCAGTAAGGCTATTGGTGGACGCCCGCGTTGAGGGCCTGGAAAAGGATGGACGCCTTCTCCAGGAGGTAAACCACCGGCCACCGCTTGCGGCCGATAAAAAGAGACCAGTCCCCCGAACGATGGCGGGAAGGGAGGCGCGAGGCGGCGTCGAACGCTCTCAAGCAGCAGTTCCGTCGGCGGCCCCGGAGCAATTGGCACGGGGCGAAGACGGCCAGGGAAGCAATCCATGGGCGACAGTGGCAGCGCGAAAACCCACAAAAACAACAGGGTCTGCGAACAAAGCGGCGGCGGCACAGCAAAGGCCAAAACCGGCCCCGGCCAAACAGGCAGGGCCAAAGCTGGTGGTCCCAAAAACGTCGGCGGTGGTACTTTCCATCACCGACGAGGCGGCTAAAAAAGGGATATCCTACGCAGCGGCCATGATTAAGGCCCAAAAAGAGGTTGGACTGGCTGAGTTCGGGATATCCGACGTAAAGATCAAGGTCACCCAGTCCGGGGCGCGCCTCATAGAAGTAGGAGGTGAGAACAGCGGGGCCAAGGCAGATGGCCTCGCGAAAAAACTCACAGAGGTTTTGGGAGAGATGGTGGCCATCTCCAGGCCCATCAAGACGGCTGACATCAGGGTAACGGGCCTCGATGACTCCACGGGGCCCAGAGACCTACAGGCTGCGCTTGCGGACAAAGGAGGCTGCCCACCCGAACAGATTAAGGTGGGCGAAATTAGGGTGGGCCCAGGCGGTCTGGGCACAGCACTAACCTCGTGCCCGGTGGAGGCGGCTAAAAAGCTGGCCCAAGAGGGAAAAGTCCGAGTAGGTTGGACGGTAGCCTCCATCAGGGTGCTGGAACCCCGCGCCCTGAGGTGCTACCGATGCCTCCAGCCAGGGCACACCGGGGCGCTCTGCCCCGCCAGTGTAGACAGGAGCGCCCTATGCTACAGATGCGGTAGCGAGGGGCACAAGGCGGCGTCATGCAGTGCGGACCCAAATTGCGCCCTCTGCAGGACCCTGAAGCGCCCACACGGGCACATCATGGGGGGCAAATCATGCAAGCCCCCCGCGGTCAAAGGCAAAGCCCCTCCAAGGGCATTCGGAGCGCAGCGTGCGCAGGCCCCGGCGGCCATGGAGGTTGTTGACACGGTCCAATAATGCCTGCAAGACCGTACAACATCCTCCAGGCGAACGTGAACCACTCCACGGGTTCGCAGGACCTGCTGATGCAGAACCTGGCGGAGTGGTCCGTGGACCTCGCCATCGTGTCGGAGCCCTATTGCGCCCCTCCGCGGGACAACTGGGCTTCGTCGGCAGACGACACGGTGGCGATCGTGGTCCCCACGACGACAGCCGGCGCCCCCCCTCTCACACTTATCGAGAGGGGAGAAGGGTATGTGGCCGTCAGCTGGGCAGGCATTGCGGTGGTGGGCACCTACTTCTCACCTAATCGACCCCTCCGGGAGTTCACGGAGTGGGTCGACAGATTGGGGCGCGCCATAGGGAGGCTGGCCCCCAGGAAAGTCCTCCTGGGGGGGGACGTCAACGCCAAGCACCAGGCGTGGGGGTCCCTCTCGGACGACCCGAAGGGGGTCGTCCTGGCAAATTGGGTGACAGCGACGGGGCTGGCGGTGCTAAACACCGGCACCGCCTTCACCTGCGTCAGGGGAAGCGGCGGCTCGAGGGTCGACGTTACCCTGGCAGCCCCGTCTCTGGCACCCAAAATATCGGCGTGGCGCGTCCTCTCAGAGGAGGAATCTCTGTCGGACCACCCCTACATTAGGTTCTCGGCCGACCTGAGGGGTGGACCTGGTGGGCGCCCAGGGGGGGGAACGCAGTCGTGTTTCCCCAGGTGGGCCCTCGCCAGACTGAACAGAGATCTGGCGGAGGAGGCGGCGGTGATGGAGTCCTGGAAGATCCAGGACGAGGACTGGGGGCGGCATCGATCGGCGGAGGAAAGGGCGGGGCGAATCAAGACGGCCTTCACGGCGGTCTGCAGCGCCTCCATGCCCAGGGTGACTGGTCGACCAGGTAGGACCGCCGTCTACTGGTGGTCCGACGAGATCGGGTCGATCAGGACCGTGTGCGTTCGGGCGAGGAGGGCGCTGCAGAGGTGCCGCCGGCGGCGCACGAGGGTGGACGGCGAGGAGAGCACTCTTGAGGCCGCCTACAAGGAGGCGAAAAGGCGGCTCAACCTGGCCATCCGGCAGGCGAAGGACGCGGCCTGGGGCGAGTTCTTGTCCAGCCTAGACAGGGACCCGTGGGGCCGCCCTTACCGCATGGTCAGGGGGAGAATGAAGGGCCAAGCTCCGGCCACAGACCTGATGGAGCCGGAGCTGCTGGACACAGGGTGGTCTCCGGACTCTTCCCCGCCGTGCCGCCTGTCCTCCCGCCGAGGATGGTGCTCCCCCCAGTCCCACCCAACCAGGCGACCGGGTATGAGCCAGTCACCGCCGCCGAGATGGCCGCTGTTGTCGATCGCCTCAAGGGCCATAAGAAGGCGCCGGGCCCCGATGGAGTCCCCGGCAAAGTCGTCCCCATCGCCACAGCCCACCTGGGGGAATTCCTCCAGGACACATATAGCCTGTGCCTGGAGAGAGGCGAGTTCCCCAAGCTCTGGAAAAGGGGACGGCTCTGCCTGCTAAAAAAGGAGGGGCGCCCGGCGGACTCCCCATCCGCATTTCGGCCGGTGGTGCTGCTAGATGAGGCCGGCAAGGGACTGGAGAGGGTCATTGCCGGCCGGGTGACGCAGCACCTGGAGGAGGTTGGCCCGAATCTGTCAGGCGGACAGTTCGGGTTCAGGAGGAACCGGTCGACGGTGGACGCGGTGCTCGCCCTCCGGGGGGAAATAGACAGGGCGGAGAGTCTCGGGCAGGGAGTCTTTGCGGTGTCCCTAGACATCAAAAACGCGTTCAACTCCCTGCCGTATGAAGTAATAATTGAGGCCCTGAGGTACCATCAACTCCCCCCGTACCTCCGGCACATCATAGAGCACTACCTAAGGGACAGGGTGGTGCTCTACGCCGATTCGCGGGGGAACTTGATGGAGCGGGCAATGGTGTGTGGCGTTCAACAGGGGGCGGTTTTGGGCCCGCTCCTATGGATCATAGCCTACGACTGGCTGCTCAGAGGACGGCTCCTCCCCCGTGCAGCGGTGGTGTGTTATGCCGACGACACACTCATCGTTGCCAGGGGGAAAACCTACATGGAGGCCAGACGACGGGCCAAGGAGTCCGCCGAAACCACGATCGGGCGTATCCGGGCCATGGGTTTAGATGTCTCGGTCGACAAGACCGAGGTCATATATTTCCATGGCCCGAGGAGGGCACCCCCAGTGCGGGCAAGGGAGGTGGTACTAGACGGGGTGAGGCTGCCGGTGAAGCCCCACATAAAGTACCTGGGGCTAGTGCTGGATGCTCGCTGGAACTTCAGCGAGCACTTCCGCCAACTGGCCCCCAGGCTGTTAAAAGCCTCTCAGGCGCTGGGGAGACTCCTGCCAAATGTCGGCGGCCCAGGGTCCAACTGCCGCCGACTCTTCGCAGGAGTTATTAAAAGTATGGCCCTCTACGGCGCGCCCGTGTGGGCGGAAGCCGCCGCGGAGGCGGGACTGGCCAATTTAAGGCGGTCCCAAAGGACGGTCGCGACCCGTATCGGAAGGTGCTACCGGACGGTGTCGCGAGCGGCGGCGTGTGCCATTGCGGGTACACCTCCGTGGGACCTGGAGGCTCGAGTCCTGCGTGAGGTCTACCTGCAAAGGAGGGAGGCGGGGGTGCGAGGAGATAGGCTCGCACCCGAGGAGGTCCGGCGGCTCCGGCAACATGCCGAGGAGCGCATGATGGGGGAATGGGAGGTGTCCCTCATAAACCCACCATTTGGAGTACGCACTCTCGAGGCATTGGGTCCAATCCTCAGAGAGTGGCGAGCCAGGCGCCATGGGTCGGTGACCTTCAGGCTGGCGCAGGTGCTTACCGGGCATGGTTGCTTCGGTAAGTACCTGCACCGGATTCGGAGGGAGCCGACCCCGTCGTGCCACCACTGCGGCGCTGCGGAGGACACAGCCCAGCACACTCTCGAGGTGTGTGCGGCGTGGTCTCCTCAGCGCGGCAGTCTTGTCGCGGCGATAGGGAGCGACCTCTCGCTCGCCGCCGTAGCGCGAGCCATGGCGACGAGCGAGAGGTCCTGGGAGGCGGTGGCCTCCTTCTGCGAGGACGTACTCTTGCAGAAGGAGGCTGCCGAGAGGCGGAGGGAGGAGGACCTCAACTCCTCCCTAATAAGGCGCAGGCGTCGGGGGGGCAGGTGGCGGCGTTACGCCACCCGCATCCCTATCTAGGGTGGGACCGTTCCCCCCTCCCTAGTCGACGCCAAGGTGGAAGGGGCACCCAAGGAGGGTGTCCACCCCCCACGCGAAAACGCGCGAATGGGGGGAGAGGGTCTCTTCCCACCCTTCCCCGCTGGGAAGGGCTTTGGGTCAAGAGGCCAGTAGCGCGGGCGCTCGCGGGGGTCGCGAGCGGAGCGCTTGAGGAGGACCCTCGGGAACAACATCCCCCGAGGGTAGGACCCTCACTCGGAAACTACGGGTGATAACGGAGTTTTCTCCTTTATCGCCCGGCGTGGCCGAGGGGGGGTCCGATGGGATGGCGACCGCGGAAGCCCTCCGGGAACTTTTGTTTCCGGGGGACTTCCGCGGACGCACATCCCGGTGAGGTGGGGGGGGGGAAGGCCGTTGGCACACCTCGGCCGCCTCTGGCCTGCACTGGGCGGGGCAACCGCGCCGCCTGCGGTGGCGCCCGGGAACTTGTCCTTGAGACTTGTTCTTGGGTGATCATCGCGGGCGCGGGAGTCTCGTCCCGTGTGGGTCGGGGTCGGTCGGGGGGTGTGGTTTATTCCTTCCCTCACCGAAAGGGGGCCAGCGGCTGTCAGGACGGGAGACCGGCAGTCGCATTGCACTTGGCCCTCAGGCGTGCGGGGTGCTCAGGGCGTCACGGTTCACCCCGTTGCTCCGTCCCTCACGGAGCATAGGAGAGGTCCGCCCACGAGCGCGGACCCACACTGGAGCGGGTTGCGGTAGATTCCGGCCAAGGGCCCCGCGACCCGCTCCAATGTGTATTGGGACGCCGCAGTTTTTAGTGGGTAGGCCTCCAAGCCTTTACCGGGCACTAGGCCGGGTAGAGGCATGGAGGAGAGCCCCACATATCCACCGTGTTCTCCCGACACGGTGTGAATGCGTAAGGCATTTTCTGCGAAAACAAAAAAAAAAAAAAAAAAAAAAAAAAAAAAAAAAAAAAAAAAAAAAAAAAGGCAGGCGCGTCCTAGATCGCATCCTCGCTTATCATTAGGCGATAGAGAGGTCAAGTGCTTTTCTATTTGCGATTAAAAAAATATATATTAAAACTTGTCGTGAGATTTACTTGTGTAGATAAACAAGTAAATTAAGTAACTTGATGTGATTGACTTTAGCAATTAAATTTTTAAAATTTATTAAATAAGAGTACTTAAATCTCGTGACAAGCTTTTACATCATATAAATTGCGTAATGTCATTATATAAAAGCTTGTTTGTTAAAATATAGATTCATTTTACAAGTTAAGGGATTAACTTGTAAAATGAATCTATATTTTCTAGTATTTTTCGATAAAAAATTATCATAAGCTGACAGAGAATGCAAAAATATAATAATCATAATCGGATATACTTTCTTGAAGTTTAATTTTTTATTTGAACATAAAATGTACTGCAGTGTCAGGCATTCCCACAGGGCGTGCTGACTCTCTATTTGACGATTGTCTCCAAAGTCTGAACTTACACGCTTTGTTTTTAAATTCTAAGATGGAATCTGATACTTTGATTTCAGTTAAATCACACCTTTTGAGAAGTTTCTGGTCGTCCATACTTTTGCCTCGTATATAGTAAAATAAATGAGGACATTGATTTACTGATTTCCACCAGCCTATTCCTATCCCTACTCCATGGGCGCATATCTTCCCCATCAAAGAAAAAAAGAATTCACTATAAACATTAAGAAAGTCCACTATTTTGTCATGGCTTTGTGTCTTACGCAAAAATTTTGGCAAGGGAAGCTTTTTCTCTCTCTTTAAGTATATGTTACAGTGTTTCTTGGATTAAGAAAACTCCGTAAAATAAGGGAGGTCATTAAGGTATATAAGTAAAAGTAATGGGCTTAATTGTGACTCCTAGGGGACGCACATAGTTTTTGGTGTCTAGAAAACTCAGTACCGCCAACAACATATTTCTGCTCTCACACCGATTTATATGATTGTAAAATGCGTAGAGATTTCCGAGACATCATAGTGTTCTCATTACGATAGGAACTAAAGACTTCAACAGCTACCGAACGGCCTGACTTAATTTTCTTCGTGCCCTCCAAAGCAATGACGAAATTTCTATTAAAATGTCTGTCTCTCTCTGTTCCCTGTTGCTGATATATCAAGATGGTACGATATCCATGGGATGGTCTCACATCCATAACACATGTAATTAGTGTTGTCAGATTGAGTAATCAAAATTTCTGGACAATATTCTAAAATATCCGGACAGTAGGATTTTTGGCTGCTTAAAATAAAAATTTGCAATAATTAACCGAAACACGACATATACTTAATTAGGTATTATTGTTAAAAAAAAACGAAATGTTCATGTTAGAGGCGGCGGTGCATGCTTTTGATTTTTAGCTGGACATTTTGCCTAAAATTCAACAATGCGATTTAGGATGTGACGCGCCTACCTAGAGGATACCTATTAACTCGTGCCTTGAAGACCCCTAAATTGTATTTATCAGAAAACACAGACTCAGGCAAAGTTTTCTAATCTTTAGCTGCACGGAATACAAAATCAGAACTAACACGTTTAGTGCGACTCTTTGGTATATCAACCATATAACGGTGGCGCCTATTTGTAAGTCTGGTTGTCCGATGAAAATTGGGAAAAAAGACTGTGACACACTTTCCGAAATAAACGGAGTTATATATATGACGCCCTATCTGCTGAATTAGGGATTATAGAAACGTCATGTTTCCGTAACAAACAACATAATTATATAGATACGTATAAATATACCAGTGTCAAAAATATCTTGAACTTAATTAACATCCTTGACGTTTCGCTAATTGCTAATCCGGCGCCTTAGACTGCTTCCAAGTTAATTAACAAAATATTGACAAATTTAAATTCTGTAAAATGAAACCTTTTGTACCAGATTACTAAATGATTTTGAATTTCTCATTTAAACCTGAATTTGACATTTCTATTCTGGGAATGTGTTCACAAGTGATGTTTATCATAAAACAAGTAATAGAATTTTGTAGTAATAATAACATTTTATTTATTCACATCTCATTTTCATTAAATTAAGTACCGGCTTCGAAGGTTTTTTACGTGATAACGTCTTATAAATCTATGGACGCCAGCTGCACGCACGAAAAAGTGTAACGTTCCGCCTGAGCCGAGCGTGCAAGCGAGAGCGTGGAACAAACGACAAAAAGACACGATCGGCCTAAGCGTTCGACTTGTGGCGCATCTATCTCTCTTCCACTTCATGAAGTGAAAAGTAAATGTGGTTCCCATTGTTTATTATATAACTTAATGATAATTTATCGAAAAAAAAATTAATTACCTCTTCGGTATTATACAAAATAATGATAATTCAGTGATATAATCATTCAATTCAATTCATAAAAGTATGCAATTTTTCATCAATGTTTTCTTATGATGCTATCACGTAAAATTATCGTCCATAAACTGACTTTATAGACAACTATTTTTTTTAGTGTATAAACATATATTTTGTAATCTCCGTGGTCGCATGGATCGACCTCCGGCTCCATGGCTTTCATTTCAGTTGTGGTAACGTCACTCCGATATCCTGGATTTAGTCCCGGCCGGGTCTGGGTGTTGTGCTTTAGCACATTTTTCCTTTTTTCCTATTTATGAGCCAGCTGCCTCCCCACCACAGTGTGCGTGGCTTTCTGTTTCGCTTTTACACATGTCAGTGTGCGTGGCTGGCGTGGCTTTCTATCTCTTTTTCGCTTTACACTATAAAGCTTCGCTTCTTTCGGGCGTCTAGACGGCACTGTTATTTTTTATTTATAGACTAATTCAAATTACCACATGAATTACATTTACATATACGGTACGCGTGCGAGTTCGCATTGAATCATTTTCGGCAGTTTTATATCTCAGTCAAGCTTGTTCCATAAATAATTTACCTTCATAGCCGATGGTTAATTGATAGGTTCCTTAACACTATGATAACGGCAAAACCAGTAAGCTATGCCGGCGGCAAAACCAGAAAGAAAGTTATGCTGACAGTAAAACCAGTATGTAGGTTATGCCGACGGCAAAACCAGTAAGTTGGTTGTGCTGGTAGCAAAGCCAGGAAGTTATGCCTCTGCTATAGTGTAGCTGTTGGTACTTTTCGCAGTACCATAAATTATGTTGCGCAAAGTAACCCGGTTATCTCTTCGAATCGTATATGCCTCTATATTTTCCTAGTTATGTGTCATGTATATATACATATTTCATGGCGTTAAAATCAAATTAATTTTCCATTGCAGCATTAAATTGGCCTACCATCGCACTAACTACGGATGACCGACTCTGCTGCCTTAATTTCCGGGGACAGCTCAACTGTTTTATTAACTAGTGGAAAATTACATGTTAAACTAGTTGTTTATACTGGTAAATAGTTTGTTGTTAGCTACCGCTCGGCTATACAAACTCATTACATTTGTTTTGCACTGATTGCCAGTTGGGATTCGAATTAAATGACAATGGATCATACGGAATCGTTTTTGATGATTGCATGTGTATTGAGCGATGCTGTTTGATTTTGGCAGGGAAAATAGCCTCAAACCTTCAAACTTAAGGGTGGCGACTAATAATAATCAATTTAGTTAATCAAGAAACATCGTCTCATTACGGTTAGTAACAAAGGAACTTAAAGCTTTGTTAGCATATAATATTTTAATTATAATTATCAAATTAATAAAGTCAAGTTACGAAATTAAAATTGAATTAATAAACCAAATCATCAAAATAAAGTTATCAAAAATTAATTTACTATTGAAGTAAAATTACTAAAATTGCAAAACAAATTTGGGATAATAGCAAATTTTATATTAATAAAACAATAAAAATACAGCAATTGAGTATGATATAATGACGTCATAAAAAAGTACTTAGTACATTTTAAATTTAAAATTCGCGTTTTGACAGATGATAAAAATTAACTGATTTAACAAGGCAATCCGGTACCCTTTGCTCTACTTTCAACACTTTGCTGTTCTTTATGAAGCAGGTTTTGCGTGTTCGTCTTTTTCAGTACCGATCGAAACATTATTGACAGAAAATTCTTCCATGTCATCCGCGATAAGATTATCAATTTCATTACAATCTATTCGTTATCGATGTTATCAGGCTTCCGCCCGGTTCCGTAAATAAATAAAAATGATCACAGCAGCTCAAGGTGTGTACCACCCTTTCTTGGTTACTATTCCTTCTTATCGCACCAAGCTCTTCTAAACAACTTTCATAATGCACACAGCAAAGGAGTGGAACTCCCTCCCTGTGTCTGTATTTCCAAGTTCTTTTAACTAGTCGTTAAAGCCAGGATGAATAGGCTCCTTCTGGGTTAGCTCGATCCATCGTAGATTCTGGCTTGGCTCCCCGGGCTTGATTGCGATCGAGGGTGAATCCGTTTAAAAAACAAACTAGATATTTTCTCTATCTTTGATACAAATTTATTTGCAGCCCTCATCGACTTGGATTTGCATTTTCCGACTTTTTTATGTTATCACACGGATTTGTGTGGAATTTACGTGGTTTCATAAAATCTGGTACAAAATATACAATTCATATGCTATTTTCCATAAAAGTGTAGCCTTAAAGCAACAATACAAGATATAAAATCGAATGCTTCTCACATATTCGTATGTTTCGGTGAAATATTTCACCAATACTGAAAGGTGCCGGTTGATACGGCAGGGTAATAAATAGCGAGTTGTTGCCAATGCACGAGATATGCGAGTGGATCGGATGCGAATTGCGATGCGGATTGCGACTGCTATTTACGATGCGGCGATAGTTTATACTGTGAAGAGTTAGGGTTCACTTTGTCTGCCATAAAGACCTACTGTGCAAAATTATTTAGGAATAGGAGAAGTGTCTGAGTGCTTACGAATTTCATGAACAGTTGTATCTAGTTCTATCTAATAAGTGTAAGCACGTACTAAGTCAAACAGCAAAAGGTTATTTCTCGTCGACAAACCGAGCATAATGCCTCAATAGACAGCAAGACAAATCTTTTATAACATCAAATGGTGGGGAGGAAACCCTTACTTTGACAAATAACCAATCACAGCACACGACCAATCACCGCAATAGGCCAATTACACGTAATCGTTTAGTGACTTTAAAGCACCGTGATTCTCTTTCAATAATTGTACTCGTATTCATAATTTCGTTGTGATAGTAATAATTACCTAACAATTGCTAGCATAGCTTACATAAGGAAGTATAAACGCATTTGTTTTTCTACCAGAAACAAAAAAAGAGAATTGTATTTGATTGACTCTTTGAAAAGATATTAAAATGAAAACGCGTCGTTTTTTCATACTTTTATTAAATCCTGACATTTGAACATCTTTTTGGGAGCTGTGAATGTTCTATATTTCATCTTATATGCGTTTTTGTCCCTAAAGTGTTTGATTTGGGTTGTATTTAACTGCTCATCATACTCACTTAATCAATAAAATTAGTGATCGAACATCAATTCCTCTCTTTCTCTGCGCATTAAGTATTTTCGGTATTTGGATTTTAAATTTTATCCAGATATTTGGAAAAGAGGATATGGCAACTTTAGGAATCTACACAGTCGATTTTATCTTGATCAGTTGGAGCCGAAAGCGTCACTTTTCTGGTTTTAATTTTCTTCTTAAATTTCGTGTTGGGGTAAATATGAGTGTGTAATAGTAATAATGGTGAATTATTTACCAAGTGTTGGAAGGTCTTTTACGCTGTCTCAAAAAGTCCATCGGGAGACTTTGGTTAAACCTACAACTTTACTGTGACTTAGGGAAAGGGCTTATTTCATAATTCATTCATCGTCCATTGATGATCTGCTATTTATAAATCAGCTTTCATCATCATTCATCGTGATTTGATTTAGAAAAGAAACAACTGAGGAATAATCTCTATAGGCTGTGTACCATTTGCCTTCGTTTTGGAAAAATTTAACAAAAAAACAATTCTACTAAAGTGAGTTAAGTCTTAATCATCATGATATATTCCACTAGACCCTCGGAAGCACTAACGCGATATGCCGTAAAGCGAGGAGTATAATTTAACGACCGGGCTATCTCATCAGTATTATCATAATTAATTCCCCTTTTTATGTCTCTTTCATGGTGGTCGTATAATAAAAGAAACATCTCGACGTATCTTAGATTAAAAATTTATGTTTTCAAATATGGCGGCTTCTTTGTTTAACTTGGTTATTAGAACAGCAGAAGAACAGCAGAAAAGATAAACCTTATGTTTATCATTTATTTTTCCTTGTCAACGTGTAAGATAATATAAGATCTGTTTTTTTCATCGGAATTGTACTGAGGGCAAGAGAACTGTGAGCTTTAACTATAACTGGTACAGACGTGGGATACATTGAGTTTTATTAGTGAAGTTTTATTTGTTTCAAATTTTTAGGTTATTAATAATTATTCTATTTTCTTTTGTTTTTCTTTTAGTTTTATTTATGTACTGTTTTTGTATTGTATGTTAAAGTCATGTGTTAGTACCAAATAAAAAAGAGCTTATGTTTATCCTCCCTATTCATGCAGTCACAGCCTTGTCCTATCGGAGAGAGATGTGATGAAGCAAAGCTTTAAAATGTTACAAAGCCACTGATTTTTTCTTTTCTTCTCTACGTCAGAGTAGAATAACACGAATCCTAAATACTTAAGAGTTGTGAAAGTCAACAATTGATTTTTGAGGTAATTATAGCTACACCTCCCTCAAAGAACAAAATGGACAGCAGTGTTTTTGAATTCTAGTCTTTTAGCGCTATGTTCAAACATAACTGGTAACCTTTTCATTTCCGGGTGAAGCTTTTCGGCTGGGATGACGAGAACATGTCGAAAGAATAATGTAAGATATGTTCATCAATATACAGCAAAGGGAAGTACTTCCCCATTATCGCTAGCTTGTCTGTGATGAAGAATCGCCCTTCAACTATCCTGTATTGGAACTTATATTTAACTTAGAAGTCGTAAGAACTCTACGAGAATATTCAATGTTTTGCTTGTATTGCTTTCAAGTCACGCATCGCGTCAAATTAACGCGGCAGGTGTACATTTGTGCTTTTAGCTGATCCCTGTTTTTTCCTTTATTCCAATTTAAAATGGTAAATTTGTTTTAGTGCTTTATCGCGACTGTTTTTATTTACACACAAAATGACTTTCATTTCATGAGGATATGATATCTCAAGCATAATATTTGTTTATTCTCGTAAAAATAACAGTATATCTTTATAATTTGGGACATTTATAACATTTTATGTCAACGCTAATATTAAAATTGTACCCAGAAACTGAAAACGGTTGCGGGAAAAGATTGATAACTGTAGGTCTCTAAATTAATACCATTTTTCACTTGGCTGAACAAAAACATTTGTTTGTCAAGTTTTTGCCCACATTTCAGGAGGACGCTCATATTTCACGAAAGAAAGTGACTCTTACGAGTAAACGCGTTTGTCGCTTGTGAATCTTCTCTTCGGACATTTTATTTACAACTAAACTTCTGAATTTTCTCGAAATGATTAGGTTAAGGTATAAAGAATTCACTTAAATGAGAACAAAAACAACTTGAGACACTATTTGAGTAGTTTTTTCAGAATGTTATTCTGTCGTTGAGGCATAAACTGTCACATTAGTACGGATCTTTTGGTGTCTAAAATTTTGAATAAAATATCTTAGTACATTTATGATTTACGTTTGTTTTTTACTGACTACCAAAATTTTATGTTTGCAAATCTATGTGTCAAATATTTAGGTTTATCAAAATCAAATAAAAATCATCATTCTAAAATGCACTTGATTTCCTTGGGGTTGTCCAAAAAGTTTTGTCTTTCCACACGTTCAAAGAGATTACAAATATGTATAACGTATATCTTATGGTGTACTTCTGCTTCATACATTTTCAAAAACATCTAAAGAGATCTTTGAGGGATGGGTAGCATGTGAAATGTTCCAGAATCAATTACTAAAGTTTTATTTTATTGGCACGTAAAACTCATTACAAAACATATTCATGTCTTATCGTCGGATCACAGACAAAAACTAGTCTGATAAAGCTTTTTTTTTTTATAAGGGGTTTTGGCTTGGTTACAAAGACCTTTAAGCCATTTCTTCATATTATGTCCATTCTTGTTTAAAGAGTTGATTTATGAATGATATGAATGATAGATGATCAATGGATGATGAATGAAAAGTGAAATACCTTAACCTAGGTTTCAGTAAAGATGTGGGGTTTTACTGAAAATTTCTCGTGGACTTCTTGAGAGAGCGAAAAGACACCATCCATTGTTTTGTTTCACTTGCAAACACTCGTGCATATACAGAAATACTTAGTGGTTAATAACCCACCATTATTACACACTTATATCAACCACAACACAAATTTTAACAAGAAAAACAAGACCACCATAGTGACGCTTCCCGCTCCCGCCAAAAAGTCCCTGATAAAGCTGTGTTTTTAGTGTTGCCATCAGTGCAAAACTAAATCGTCCTAATAACTATTGTGTAGTGTACATGAAAAGGTGTTTACCTACTGTTAATTATTTCTAGAATTAATACGTTGACACGTAATGAATATATTTAATTAGTACAGTGCCAGGAGCGTTAATTAGCATCCCCCTGCTTATTTGAGGATAAATAAGCTAAATGTTAATTGTGAACGTTAATCAGTTCGTTGCTTCAAAATTGTCGTTGACAACAGTAAGCCTCGTGTTATTTCGCCATCATGCCCCACCTGCTAGCAAATGAGTTCAGATAAAACATTTTGCGTGTCGCTTTGGTAACACAGCTCGTTGTGAAGGCTTTATCTCCGCCATGTGAGCGGTGACAGTTGCATTATTATACACACATACATTAAGTAAAAATAGATTATCTTTCCAACAGTGTTTACGCAATAACCGTTTTGTTTTGATATTTATTAATACATGAGACCCCCGGTAGATCGGCCCCTATTTAATCCGGTGCCCCCTGTAATCCGATATGCCTATCAATGTAGATACACAAATAATATTTTGACAAATCTTCACTAATATAGGTAAAGCACGATCGAAGAGTTTGCAACTTGTACGCGCCACCACTACACTGTATTGTGTGCGTTCATTGTTTACTAGTTCAGATAGAATATTATCATTTTGATCTGTAATTTGTCGATCTTAAGCAGTACTCTTTATTTCGGCGAATTCGGTAGTCGGATACTACCCTGAAAAACGTTTGTCGGATTACCGGGGGTCCACTGTAATTACAAATCTTGTGAATAGGCACCTTCTAGGTTAGCTCGCTCCATCGAAGGTCCTTATTCGGCCCCTGGGATTGGGATCAAAAGCGAACCACATTTAACATAAAAAATATAAATATTGAGTTCGACCTTTGATTGCAGAAGTCTTAGCAAGGGCCGGTTGTCTGATGAGCGATCAAAAAAATTTAATATTCATTTTTTGCAAGCTAGTCCAGATTGCATCTTCAGTAGCTAGCATTCTTTGATAAACCGTGGATGATTAACAATCAATTTCCTTCGGCGGTTTGATTAAAAATTAATCGAATACGTGTTTACAGCTTTGCCCATACCTAATTTTGATACTTTAAGTTGTATAAGAAACGCTGTTGGTAGTCTATTTAAAGTAAATAATAAAAAATAGAACTCAAACAGTAGGGACTCTAAAAGATTGATGTTGATTATTGATGATACCTAAACCTGCAGTTGATACATAAATTAATGAACTGATGATAATAAGAAAGTAGTTTTGGCTTTATTGGCCAGTGATGCGCACGTTGTTCCAAGCGCTAAAGAACTTAAAAGGGTAAACTAAATTTCTGAGAATTTGCCAGGAATTTATAATAAAGGCATGAATAAACGAGAAGAGACAAATTAAATATTAAGGCTGGTGAATTAAGAGCGAAGTTGGAATTGCAGTGCGAAGGAGAGCCTTGCGTGTGATCTTATTGGTAGTGTGGCTGATAATCTATCATAAGACACACGCGGCTCTCTTTCACACTTACCGACGAAAGAAGATGGAAGATGCAGCAGCTTCAACATGAAGAAAGTTTTCCTTTGGGTCTAGAATTGGAGAAAGGAATAATAAAAATTATATGTATTCAGTGAACACACATAAAAAAAGTTATAGTAGTAGTTTAATATACCAAAAGTCTTTTATTTTCATTATATTTTAGGACATGCTCTTCTTGCATTGATTTTATGGAAGATGCAATTTGCCTTTATATATGTTTGGAAGAAATTACCATATTTGCTCTATAAGGTAAGCTTTTATGTTTGATATTTTTGTATTTTTTATTTAAATTGTACAATATTGGCACAGCAATCTATCAAAACGAAAGTATATCCTTGGATTTTTCACTTTTCACAGTTTAATATAAATTGAAGTAATTATAGGGTTTAAGGTACAATGACATGGCTTTCGGCGTTTTTCTGTCGCTCCATCCTTTTCTGTTACATATATACACAGTATTCTAGAAGGAGAAAGAGTTGAAAAAGCTTATGAACACGTACGACGTCTGTGAGTAAAAAAACCGTCGATATTTCACTCGCTCTAAAATACTACACTTGCCAAGAAGGCAATTATTTCAGATTTTCAATTTGGAGCTGGTAGATATTAGGACTCCCTATCGTCCGTACTTTTGCTGAAAATAGTTGAAACGTTTCGTACGTCAGCACACATAGCTATGTGAAGTTTGTAAATAAGTCGCAATTATGGAGAAGCCAAAATGACAATCGGTTCGAAAATGTTTCAGATTCAGTTATTCTTAATTGTGATCTCACTCTTCTGGTTTGTGTTAAATTTTAGAGCTAAGAATTTTGGTATTTATTTATTATCCCATCTATTTTTTGACCGTCATTTGTTTTATGAGAAACTATTATATATACCCATATAATTTTATAAGCTACATGTATGGCTCTTGAAGAAAGTAGAGTAAGCTGGTAGTTAAGTTGAAGGTAGATAAGTCTTGAAGTTTAAACAGTTGATTGGAATTGGTCTAGTTTCTTGAATAAGTAAGTTAATAGTAACAGTTATTGTGAAGTCACGCTAGCAACCAACTAAATTTATTATTATGACGAGCTGACCCGGTAACGCGTTGCTATGGTAACGGAAAAAGAGCGGACAGACAAACACACAAACCACTGTGATATTAGATTATAGAAGATTTAATAAAAAAGGCCGAGCGCATCAAAGTAGGTTGCATGATCAGCAGTAATATATGTGCCTTATCTGTACGCATGAAGTGCTAAACTATCTATTTTATTTCTATAGAAAACCAGCTTATTAAACAAAGTCTGTAAAATGAATCAATTTATTTTACTTCTATACCGATAAACCCATGGCAACCAAATCAGCAGATGTTTACGCATCAAGTTAATTGGTAATATACGTCTAATGTGATCCATTTTGCCAGCTATATTCATATTATCCTCCCCTCCTTTATTTTAGTCGTGACACGTACCTAATACTTTTAAAAGCCCCTCTTTCTACCGCAATGAATATTTTTCTGATATAGCAAACAACACTGGAGAAACCTCGCTCACTATATTTGTCGTTCGTTCATTTCTCTTAATGGTTTTGAATTTAATGTAACTCACAATGAATAGTTCAATCTTTTTCGAAGAGATTAACTTAGGATTTCTTCGCATAATTACTCACGTTTTGTTTTAATGGGCTTTGGATTTAAGGATAATTTTGTTCACGTTTAAAACTAAGCCACTGAAAATAAAGCGTTCGCATCGCAGACTAGTATAATGAGCGTACCTGCACATCTTTATATATAAAAATATGCTACGACTTAGGACCTAAGATATTTTAATTTATAATACAGCAACGCGTGGCCGGGTCAGCTAGTAATATATTCTACTATACGTGTGTATGACACTGAACTCCTTCTAAGCGGCTGGACCGATTTGAATAAATAATTTTGTATGCGTTTGGGTGGCGCCCTGGATGGTTTAGATTCACAAATCAGCCCGGCAGATGGCACAGTCGGCACAGCAACGCTTGGCCGGGTCAGCTAATAAATATAAATATAATTTGTCTGTAGTGTTTATGTCACTGAGCTCCTCCTACACTTCTGAACTGATTGTAATTTTTTTTGTGTGTGCTTGAGTAGGTCCTTGGAAAGTTTTGATTAACAATTGGACTCACAAGGTAGCGCTGCGTTTGGGCAGGAAGACATCCGGTTACTGCGCTAATATTTAATAAAATTCAATTATCTAATTTGACTAACTTATGTTTAGATTAAATTTATTGTACTTCTAACGCCAAAATAAAAATATTAAAAATGTGTAAAATAAATTACAAAAATATTGAGTTGTGTTTCCTGATAAATAAATTTGAGGGATCTTCAAGTCACGAGTGAATAGGTATCCTCTAGGTAGATGCGTCACATCCTAGATCGCGTCGTCGTTACCATCAGCCGAGATAACGGTGAAGCCCTTACCTATTCACGATAAAAAAAACATTTGAAATCAAATGTTAAGAAGTATGCACGAATTTCATTTCTAAAATCATCCATGTAAAATACCTGTAGCAAAGCGAGCTATTTAAGTATCTGGATAATCCGACATTAGCGTTCTGTTGCAATGGAAAGATTAGGCAAATCCTTCAGAAATGGGAGTTGGTGTTTAGGATTTTAAAGTGAAATATATATTACAAATATGTTTGGCCACATTAACCGCTTATAGGACTTACTGAAGTGAAACAATTTTTCATCGAATATTGAAACACATTTATTTAAATATTTTTATTTCTCATTTAAGTGTTTTTAAAACCGAAATATAATCATTAGGTACTTGGTATTTTTCCTATTACTGTATTTGGGTTAAGAACTTATCTATATCATCATCTCAGCTGAAATATGTCCACTGCTGGCCCCTACTATTTTTATGGGTGGTTTCTCCATAACCTCAGACAGTCTGGCGTATTCGCCGCGAGAAAATACTATACCTTCGGAAATGCTGGCTATTTTGTAGTCTACACCTCCACGTAATAATAATTCTTCCCGTACCTGAAGTAACATTAGTCCTTACAATACCTTAATTGTTAAAAATTTCTGCTATTTAACTCTGCCGGACATCACACATCTATCTAATACAGTTACACAGGCCATAATATATAATCTATACGTCTATACATACATATAAATAAAATTAGAGTGTCTGTTTGTAATATTGATATAACCGTTTTTTACTACGTGCATATGAAAATAACAATTTTTACAATTTTTCTCTGTCTGTCTGTCTGTTTGTTCCGGCTAATCTCTGAAACGGCTGGACCGATTTTGACAGGACTTTTATTGGCAGGTAGCTGATGTAATAAGGAGTAACTTAGGCTACTTTTATTTTAGAAAAATCTTTAAAATTACTGTGCCACAGCAACGCGTGGCTGGGTCAGCTAGTATTAATTAAATATAAATATTAGTAAACAATTGTCAAGACAATTCAAGACTCTCAAGAGAGATGGTGCTGTACTCCGCTGAATCGCGGTAGTTAAAAAGATATGATTATCAATATATAACCGAAAATTTTGATCGTAAAATAAATTATTACAAGAAACTGATTCCATTTTCAAACTATTAAGCATGCGAAAAAATAACAGTACCTAACTCAAAAAGTTTTTAATTAAGCTTAGAGTCTGTACATAGAGTTATATACTAAAATTGTTACAATGTAAATGAAAACTACGTGTTGTGGCGTATTCTGCGTGAATGATTAAATTTCAGGTGCTGTTAAATGGTAACTTCGTCGATACGGATACCAATTAGAGTTACTAATCACTGGAATACCGGTATCTAGCGTCGAGTTCCGGTAATTATGCCGGACCGGTGAACTGAATTCAAGGACTGTAGGTTTAGTTGAAAATCGAACACAAACTCATTCGGATAAAGATAAATTATTACGATGAACATAGAAGTAAGGTGTTGTTATAATGCATACATGTTAAGCCAATAAAATGGCAAGCAAAATATAAGAAAGACTAAAATTTAATTATACAAGAGAAACTCATTATATATAACATTATATTAATGTCAACAAAACAATTATTAATTTTTAGAGATTAACTCCTTAAAAATCGTTTCATATATAGCGCACGGTATGAAAAATAGATGGGCAGTAAAATCAAACGTTAACAAAAAGTGAAGGATCACATTTCCTCTCCGTAATATATTCGCACATCTTATAGCGCTCCCCGCTCCTCAGTCTCAAGTACACATATACTCAATTTCTCTCTTTTTTCCTCACTATAGCATTCAGTATACATGTTAAATATCTTAAAAATAATAAAAAAATAAACCATAATTTAACTAATTTATTTTATCAAATTAATATGAATAAATATATGAATTCATTTACTTGCTTTGCCTATTATATATATTTTAATATAATCCTTTTTAAAGAGTAACCTCCAGTCACGAGTCGGAGCTGACACGCACAATTTTTTTTGTCTGATGTTACAGAATTTCTTTTTCATAGAATGTTTTTTTTATTTTTCATTCAGTTATATATTTGCCCGTTAAAATTATACACTAGGTAGCCAGTTCGAATCGCTTTGCTACTAAATATTCGCTGATACCCTGAATTCGTGAATTCCAGCCAGCACCTAAATATTACGTGGCAAATCATCTTTTCGCGTGTTTCTGCTGTTCCGTTGGAGCTGTGACGACACGCCTACCAATTTCCCCAAATTACACTGTCGAGCATCAAATCGGGTTAAATAAATTTATATCTTTTTATTTAGTTCATTCAGCAGTTAGAGTCAATTGCTAGTAGAGTCTTTTAGTGATTATCTTTCTAGTAGAATAAAGAGATAAATTATTATAATAGAAAAATACGTGAAAAATTCGACTCCGCACACAAGTGAATTCTCAGGCGGTAACCCGCAACCTTTGGAAATCCGATCCAATGCTCTCCTAATTAAGCTACCGAGCCTTGTAAACACCCATCGAAATTTTCCAGTACCTTTCCAATTTTATCTTATACGATAGCATTGAAAAATGCAAAAAATATATAACATTATAGGAATAAATAGAGTTTAAACAATTTTTATAAGTGTAAGATGAAGTTTTGGAATTGTTAATACCTTAAATAATATCATGATAGTTTAAATCAAGGGGAAATAGTATAACAGGGTACAGAAATATCAAGATAATCGTTTGTGAAAGTTTTCAAGAAAGGTCATATTATAACAAACTAACAAATGTGACAAGATAATTAAACTTGGAACATTACTTAGATTTCATCTCTAACACACGTGGCTCATATTAACTGAACGATACAATTATGCGGTAAGTACAAAACTTATATGTTTAGACGTTTTACCTCTGACTGTTATTCATTTAGATTTTAAAGTGTATCTCTTTATCCGAACCTTTTTTCAGCTTTAGCAATGCGCACTAATTTTCCAAACAGTATTATCAGATGTCATATTTCATTAGCAAATTCAAATGTCATTAATTATTATTGTGTTTACGTTATAAGCAATGTTTTCCGTACACTAGGTTATAATTATTTTCGTATATTAGTACATTTTTCTCAATTATTTTTTAGTTCTTGATTACTTTCGTGTTAACCCAATAAATTGCTCGCAAGTGTAATTTGCTAATTTTCTTGACTTCTACTCCACATTTTTATTATTTCGTTTCTGCTATGATGTGTATTCATTACATAACAATTTGCATCCATATTTTCATCAGATTAGAAAATTGTACACAGATGTTGTAGTTAAAAAAAATACAAGACTTTTTTTATTATTAACCAATGAATTATTCAATCAAAAATCAAAATATTTTCAAACATTCGTGAATTAATTGATTAAATTGAGTTTTACTTTGTTGCTCTGTAATCTCAATAAATTTTCCAAAACGGCATCGTAGATAAAATTGGAAATAGTACATGGTTATGGTTCATTCTGATTGTCAATTTTTTTTATATTGAATTGGTTTGCCCTTGATCCCAATCACGCCCGGGGGCCAAGGCAGGATTCACGATGGAACAAGCTAACCCAGAAGGTGCCACCAGTGCTCCCCAAACTTGTATCAGTTATCCCAAAAGTAATCCATAGATTATTTTACAGAATATTTCCTATATTTCTTTCCCACAACCGTTGTTCATTCGACTTTCATGGAAAGTAGGGCTTACAGACTTTAACTAAATTTGAATAGCACCGCATCGTGGTTAATAATTTTACGCAAATTACTTTTGTTGTGCGCGTTGTTACGAAAATAATGATTTTGCTACAGATAAACAAAAAACAAGTAACTTATAGGTACAGAACATTCTCAAAGTCCTTTGTTATAACTGAAGGAACTTTCTGACAAAAAAAAATGCGAAATAAGATCTAACTTAGGTCATAAAGTTGCGAGTATTATTTGCAAAGGTTACGTGGTATACGGGAAAGGAGAGAGAACTTTTTCTTTCATGTAACTTTTGCCGAGTTACAATTTAATATATCCATTAAAATCAAATGCATCACGAAGCAAATGTACGCTGTTTTATGTATGACTTCATTATCATCGTCAGTCAAAACCAGAGGCTCAGCTTTAAATAATGCAATACCAAATTCTTGCTTGACATTTTTTTGCCTAGATAGGAGTACTGGAGAGGTGTTATTTACCAAAATATTAAAGTGCGGAATACATTAGTTTAAAAGATATAATTTTTTGAAGAAATATAGACAGTAACCTAGAACTGTTGTTTTTTATTTAAAACTAGCTGACCCAGCCACGCGTTGCTTTGGCAGTAATATTATTTTTCTAAAATAAAATATTTTTCTCTAAAATAAAAGTAGCCTAAGTTACTCCTTATTACATCAGCTACCTGCCAATAAAAGTCCCGTCAAAATCGGTCCAGCCATTTCAGAGATTAGCCGGAACAAACAGACAGACAGACAGACAAAAATTGTAAAACATGTTATTTTGGTGTATGTACCGTATATCTATTCATATGCATGTAGTAAAAAACGGTTATTTCAATATTACAAACAGACACTCCAATTTTATTTATATGTATAGATTAAAAAAGGCAAAGGAGCGTGTGCCCCTACAGCCAACATTTCATTATTCTTATTTACGTTTTTTGCATAAGTAATCGGAGATTACGTAAAAAGCTATTAAAAATGAAATAACTTAGTGGAATTTGAACTTTGCTCTGAACAAATGGAAAATGGAGCGTATAATATGTATGTTAGAGAAATTTCAGGTTAGGTTGGAAAATAACAGTTAACCAAATCCCCTCTATTGTTGGGGAATCATTTGGGTTAGACGAGGTGATAACAGTATAATGTTTCCTGATATTTACTTATCCATTACAGATATTAGGATGAAAATTAGTAAAGATGAAAATGATATCAAATAAAGTCTTTTTTTTCTCAATTTTTTCAAATATATGTATTGTGTTAGTTAAATATTGTTGGTTTCAAAATTAGTATATCATGTTGTAATGTAATAAGTAATATGTGTATTATTTACTGTTTTTACCCAAATAAATAGAACAAATCAATATATTCAAGTACTTACAGAATTCCATTTCTTGGACACTCTTGCCTTTACAAAGGTTAATTCAATAGTGACGCCTCTTTCGCCTTACTCACTAAATACAAATCAAAAATAGCCGAAAATATTGTGTTGTCAAATCATGACTGTTATTACAAAAAAAACGTATTTTTTTAGTAACAAAATACTTTGTAAATTAATCAATTATAATTACGATCTAATTTTAATACTTAATTTATTATAAATCGATTTTTCCATTTGAAACATCCGTGTCGCCAAAATGGCGGCGAATATTCCGATTGTTACACAAGTTAAAAATAATTTACGAAACGTTACACAAAAACTTATAGCTTGCTATTTAAAAATCATGATAAGAAATTAGAATTAATAACTTACATAAAAATAAACAAAGCAATTTCATAATTAAGTCTTGCGTTGCCATATATTATTATTACATTTATTTCGGGCTTAAGTCCATAGAATGTGTTAGTAACAATAATCTTATATAAATAAAATTATACAAAAATACTAACGAATTTTATTGTATCTTAAGCCTTTTTAAAACTTCCACAAAGCCAGTTCTGAACTGTTTTACATAATCATAACCCGAATCGAACCCGGCTCAGTTATTCGATTTTCAATCAATTATAAAACAAAACTGGGTGAACTGGCAGAATTGACAAAGCCGTTATTAATGGCAGAGCCTATGGGTACCATTGTTCGAGTTAAGTGGTGAACGAAACGACGTGTCTTTGTACTCGCTAATGCATGGAATCCTTGATAACTGGCGTTATATTTCCACAAATAAACAATATTAACCTGTAAATGGGACTCCAGAGAAATAATAATAATACTGTTTGAATCATGGAAAGTAGAAATTTTGATTGTATACATGTCGCTGGTTTGCGAAAATATCGACGCAACTCAAAAATCTGTCAAATTGAACTAAATATGCCAAACGATCTTAAATCTTTGATATTTTATCTTGAACACAGACGCGCTGCAGATATCCCGCCACTGTTCGCTCGAAAGAGATACAATTACATTTTTTGGAATGTGATAAAAGATTTCACAAGAAATTTGAAAACCTTATTCTATAAAATCAATTCCGTGGTTCCGTGACTATTCTCGCAAACCAGCGATGTATGTGGTGCAACATTTAGGTAATTGTAAATTTTAAGTTTTTGAAGAAGAGGAAAACAAATTTTTAATACATTTTCCTTTTTTAAATCAGCATTACCTTAAAATATGACTAAAAACGTATGCTTTTCTTAGGTTCATATAGCTTCTAGCGAAAACTATAAGAATTATATTTCTTTTTTTTCTGTCGATGTTTTTCACAAATGTTATTTCGACAAAAAGTGTAATTGAGCCATTGTTGCACCAAATGAGCGGTATGTATATGTAATATTAACAGAAATATTTATAAATATCCATTACTCAGGTACAAATTCTCGTAACTGCAAAAGGTAGTTCCACTAAACGGTTCTCTATTGCTGTATTGTAGTCACAAATATGAATTAATGTTAAGTGACGAAAACTATTCATATATAAATCATTTCGCGCATGTCATATGCAGTAGCACGCCACGTCCAATAATTGCGTTGCAAGTTAAACTTATCTCGTTTACTCTCGTAATATGCTGTAAAACGTGTATTTGTTTCATAACGATTTAAACAAAGTTGTAATTCTGTTGCATTCATGCTTAAATTAACTCTATTTAACTTTGTATACCTATTTTATTATAATTATTAAAAGTTTTGTCACCTATTCAGTTATAAGCAATAGCATCCAAATCATATTTAAATTATAAGCACTATTATACAGAATGTCAATATTTAATAATGAAGAATTAGGATTATTCTCAAAGAACAATAACAATTTTTTTTTTAATTTATTTTCACGATTTTTATTTTTTTTAAACATGCCAGTTCCATCGGACCTTAAAAAGTATTTAACAAACTATATTATTAACTAACCTAACCTATACTTAGAGGCTTAAATATAGTGCATCATAGCAGAACTCGAGCAAGGAAAACATTACAAAATGCTCCTCTTTCACTTTTCTATTTTTTTATTCTAACATAATGTGCTGAATATCATATATATACCCTGTCTCAAACCAATTTAATAAAAATGTAAACAAAGACGCCATTTTTGCGACCATAGACTATTGAGTGATGTGGTAAAAGTAAAACCATTTAGTTATTTATAGTGCCATATACATCACAATTAAGTTATTCTGCTTTTTTCATTAAAAAATAATTTACATATCAAAAATGAAATAAAATAAAAAATTGATTTAAAACACATGGAAAAATGTCACAACGTAATAAGTCCACATAATTTTATTAAATTAAAATGTATAGCTAGTTTTTTTAATAAAAAAATAAATTTATAAGTTTTGATTGTTTTTATAACGTATCGTATTCTTTTGATACAGATCTTTTGCTATAGATATTTGCAATTAAGTAGATTTTTAACATTTAATTGGCCTTACCCTTAGTAAGCACTGTTATGCTTGAGTTGCGGACACTAGGCTAAGAGATTCACAATATATTATTCACAAATATCTGATATAAGAGAGTGGTGTGGTGTGGAAGGAGATATCACTATGACTGAGCGAGAAATGGCGTAATTATATTTATGTGTGCATAAATATGCAACGGTAGTGATTTAGCAGATGTTTGAGGAATGAATACGAGCATTTGTACCTATCGAGTCGTGGGTATTTATATATTTTAATAAATATTACATATCTATGTATAATATATGTATGTCTATCTGTTATCTTAGTATCCACAACACAAGCCTTATAGTATTTTATGTCTGTCTCTCTCGCTCTTAGGCGGGCTAACCATGCCCGAGTGGAAGGGACGCGTGCCTCTCACTCGCTCTCATTGTGAGCGCATAACGTGAGCGGAGCGTAATGCAGTTTCTTGAAGTGTCACCCGGCAAACCAATTTATAAGACGTTGTCACGTCAAAATAATGGTAATAATTCAGTTTTGATTACTACTAATGTAATTGATCATGAAAATTTAATACAATATTTCGAATAAATTATAATAGTGATAATAAAAATATTTCTTACATTCATAACAATTAGCTTAGCCCAAAGTAAGCTCTGTAAGGCTTATGTTATGGATACTAAGGTAGTGTAGGAAGTAATATTCATAAAAATATATATAACTACCCATGACTCGGGTACAAATGCTCGTATTCATCACACAAATATCTGTCCCTTCTGGGACTCGAGCCCAGGACCGTCGGTGCTTAAGACACAAAATAGTATAATTACTTTTTTCTACAGATTAATTTCATCATAAGTTTTAAGTTTTACCGTTATACTCTGTTAATAAATAAGTAGTTAGCTATTGAAGCGCAGCTCTATCAGTGCTTAGCGTCAGATTTGACTGTTACAGCGTTACAATATATATATTATAATATATATATATATATAGAAGCCTCCTGCCACCCTACCTCAGTGTGCGTGCCCTTCTGTCTCGCTTTCACACATGTCAGTGTGCGTGGCTAGCATGGCTTTCTATCTCTTTTTCGCTTTATACTATAACGCTTCGCTTCTTTCGGGCGTCCCTAACGGCACTGTTTTTTTTTACATAAACGATTTCATGACAATAGTCTTGAAAACATTTTAAGCGATCAACCAAAAGTTACCAGTCCAAGTTTTCTTTTCTCCATTTCAAATAAAGGGCGAGCCACCGAAATTAGCAGCGAATTTGTGAACGACTACGAGATGAGGTGTTCGTCTTGATTGCTACAAAACCGAGAAAGAGAGAGGTTATTTAAGACAATATCTCTTTAAACAATTGCAAATCTTCAGTGACGCCACACAAAGGGCTGTAATTCTGTAGTGTTTAGAAGTCAACAACTTGAACTTGGAAATAATTTGACAAAGGAAAACCGACGCGGAATTCTAGATGATTTAGTATTGTATATTTATTCAAGAAATCTAATAAGGTTGCGATTGTTTTCATTATTTTTTTATTGTACCTATTATTTTTCATCTCACAAGATGAAAATCCCGTATTCACGGGATAACAAACAGGCTTGGCAGTCGTCGTGAAAGAATAAGTAATAAGATATCGTACACCCAGATTAAAACTGCCCCATGTCCAAAAGTGTCAAACTGAGAAAACCAGTATTAGGGACCGTGAAATAATACAAAAATTAACTTCTTGACAACGTTTATTTTACATCGCTTTCATGTTTTATAAGAATAGTTACTAGTCCTAACCCTTTTCAAGCTCTACACTTACTCAGAGTAATAAAATAATCAGCCAATGCTACTTACTTCAGCAGTTTGGTATTCCATTAGCTTTTCGAAGATTGTAACCGTTAAGTAAATGGCCAGACAACCGTACAATACCGCGTTGCCCGAGTGAATCCGCCAGCGACCAAAAAGGTATGAAAAGTCAGACTATTAATTGACAGCCACAGACTAGCCACTTTAATAGTTACTACTAACGTCAATAATCGATTGAACAATCGATTATTAAACCAACGATAACTACGAAACTTAGTAGTAGTTACTTTAATATATAATTAATGTGCTAAAATAAATCATTTAAATATCAATTCCTTACAGCTCGGCCATCCTGCTGAAGCAACAAGTCCCTTTGCTTTTAAATTATAAAACCTAAACATTATTAATTAATGGTACCTAGGATGACCAAAAGATCAATTCTAAATGACGTCCCAATGTCTAAGGTTGGTTTAGTAAACTATAAATAAATAACTTATTTCCAAATTTTCTATTATAATCAATCACATTATTATTTTTTGAATGAACAGTTAAATTCTGGATTTTATTTTAATTAATGACAAAATTTAATGATAAATCAAATATGTAGTTATCAAATAACTACACACTCAAAGAATTTCACTAAACGAAATGATTCTATAAGATATAAAATAAAAATATGAAATGATTCTACTTACGTCATAGAACATTATCATGCAATCTCAATGGAGATAGATAACAAATTATAAAAATAAA
This sequence comes from Calamotropha paludella, assembly GCA_927399485.1. Lineage (NCBI taxonomy): Eukaryota > Metazoa > Arthropoda > Insecta > Lepidoptera > Crambidae > Calamotropha > Calamotropha paludella. The sequence goes on along the minus strand of OV656814.1, from coordinate 944,398 downwards.
CAAGTGTTACTTATTTTGTTACAATAACTTTGACAGTAAAAATAAACAGATTAATAGCATAGGGTAAAGTAACGGTCATACTAGCTATAAAGAACCAAAGACTTCATGAGTACTTTCGTCGCTATCTGATTGTGAACTACCGTAATTATTATCAAAACTAAGCCATGGTTTTAGTTTATCTACCGTTATCACGTTTTCATTATGACGTTTACCCTTTTTTGTGTAAGAGTTGTATCTACAACTAAATACCGGTCATTTGGCAGGACTTTCCTAATTCTGTAGGGTCCCTGGAATTTTACTACCAATTTCTTAGACCTAGCGTCACTTGGCGTTTTTCGTTTAACGCTTACTAAGTCTCCTACTGAAAAAGCTACGTCTTTTCGTAGGGGTTAGTTAATTGGACGTTTCGCATAGAAATTAGTTTTATCTTTAGCTTGTTCAATACGGATTCGATCCCCCGCTTCATGTCTAATATTATCAAGCTCCCCAGTTTACTGTTTTATCAATAACTTCATTGAGAATATTCTCGGAACTACTTTTAATCCTACAACTAATGTTGTTTCTACAACCTGTGGTTTCGTGTTTCGTTGTATTTAACCCGATCTGTATGTCTGGTATATGCTCATCCCAGCCTTTTTCATCTTAACCATGACTCTTAGTAGACAAAGCGTCCATTTGAATCTTCCTACATGGCTATTGGCCCGCGGAGTGGATACTGCGTTAAAAATGTGTTTGACACCTTAAGGTTTCAAGAACGAACGGAAATCATTACTTGTGAATGAAATGCCTTGATCAGTGATGAGCCTAACCAGTGTACCAAAATAACTCAGGTGTTCCTTGAGAACTCTTATTGACGTGGCCGATTTAGTATTTTTAAAGGCCGTAATATTAATGAGTTTGGTAAATCCACAAATTATAACGAGAAGATATACGTTGCCCCGCTTACTACGTATGGAGGGGCCTAGATGATCAGCGTGGATCGTGTGAAAAGGAATCTCGACTTTTGGGATAGGATAGACGAATTACATTTCGCCTGGCTGTTCGCACTCAAAACACGCCCGCATATACATCTTTACAAAACGTCTCATTTTAGGAAACCAGAAGGACTGTTGGATCCTACCCAAAGTGGTTTACCTCTGCTACTTGCCATCGGGCTACCTTCGGCACAACCTATCGTAAACCATCATCCCCACTAAGACCAGTTATACGATATACCTTACCGTTCTTTATAAATTTTTTTTTACAATTTCGACAACCTTCTCTGACTCTGATCAGCATAATATTCGCTTAATACGGGATAATACATCGCCACTGGATTGCACGGTCGCAATCCAATCTTCAATCTCAGTGGTAAGTACGTCTAGAATACGATTGTCTATATTTGCTTTACTTACTGGATTTCGACTTAAGAGCATCAACATGGGTCATGCCGGTTCCGGGCCGATACTCTATGTCGCAATCAAAGTCAGTAAATTGTATCCACCAACGGGCGATACGAGGAATTAAATCACGTTTCGTTAAGGTAGTCCGTAACGCGTTACAATCAGTTAATATTTTAAATGGTATACCTATTAAATACGCGCGAAATCTATCGAGAGAAGCTACCGCAGCAAGAGTTTCTAGTTCGAACGAATGTAACCGTTGTTCATCGGATGTAGTCTTACGGCCAAAATACGAGACCGCTTTGTACAGACCCTCATCGCCTTTTTGCAATAAGATTACTGCTACCCATATTTACACGCGTCTGTATGAAGTTGCGATTCGCGTTTAGGGTCATAAAGGACTGAAATCGGCCTGGTAACAAGAGCATCTTTTAATGATTTGAATGCTTGCTCTTGATCTTCCAGCCATTTCCACGTGCCATCTTTCTTTAAAAGGTCCGTCAATAGTTTGCAGATAACAGTAAAATCACGAACAAACCTTCTGAAAAAAAAATCGGCCAGGCCGATAAATTGCCTTACTTCGTGCTGATTCCGTGGGGTTGGGAACATAGATACTGCCTCAGTTTTTCGGGCGCCGGGCCTATTACCACTAGAATCAAAGTGAGACAGACCCCCATTTTGTAGAAGAATTAGGTCTTCTTCGAGCCTACTAAGACCTTCTTCAAACGTACGAGATGGAATCAATATGTCATTCATATATATAAGCGCATAATTTATTTTTGATTATGCTAATATTTGATTCATAGTTTTTTGAAATACTGAAGGTGCGTTCACTAAACCGAATGGCATTCGAGGAAACTCATACACTCCATCCGGCGTAATGAACGCAGTCTTCTCTTGAGACACGGAAAAGATAGTGATTTCGTAATATCCTGATGCCAAATGTAAACAAGTAAACAATATGTTACCGGCGTGCCTATCCGGCTGGTCTTTAACCCGGGGTGGAGGATAATGATCTTTCTTTGTCCGTCTGTTCAAGGCGCGGTAACTTTTTAACGAGCGCAATAGGGCTCGTATGGTGAGGAAGATTCTCGAATAATACCAGCAACTAACATTTCACTAACTATATCGTTAGAAACATTGCGCTCGGCAATGGACATTCTATATGGTCTGTATACAACCGGCTCACTATTCTCTACCTCTATCACCATCTCCCCCGCGTTCGTTAAACCTAGATCTTTAAGTCCTGATTAATAGCAACAGTTATATTTTAACACTAGCGACCGTAATAAGGCCCGTTCTGCACTAGTAATGTTGTGCCCGAAAACTAAAGTGTCTTCTGAGTAAGCGTTATCTAAAGTCACAGCATATACTTTACAGTTACCAGTCACCCGATTGGCTCGCCTAACTAACGTATCTTTAGCAAAAATTAAATCTTGATCGCACGCGTTCTAAACGATAACAACACCTAATCCAGACTTAAATGAATATTCCCTGGGAAAAGGTAATATTCTTGGTTATTACATCCTCTCAAAGGACCACTAACATACACACCACCTTCATATCCATCATGTGAGTCGACTTTTATTAAACTTATTTCACGCGAAGTCAATGTCACTGTCTCCCAGACACGTAAAATTAATTTATTAGGATTGTGCTTTTGAAAACCAGTTGTTCAGGTGTTTTAATGATCAAGATATTAGGTAACTCAGTAAACGTATGTATGTCCCAACAAATCAAGATATTTTAAAACATGATCTTCAACTACAAGTATTTCAACGTTTTCCCGTTTTCCCTGTACGGATATCTTAGCCCTAGACCTACCTTACGGTTTCACATGATAACCTCCAATAGCTCTCATTAAAGGTAAATCTATGGTATCTATTAACGGATTAAATTTTTTTTTGTTTCATATACTCTTATTAGCGTGCATTGGCTACCTAAATCAATATGATACAATATTTGTATATCATTGACTAAAATGTCAAAAAATATATTTAGAATTAAACTCCCCTGATGACCCTAGTTCAAAAACTTGTTTTTTCATCCTGCTTGTTTACAATGTCATTGCTACGCCCTAATCTACAATACTTACTCATGTGGCCTACTTTTTTACAGTTGTTGCATTTAGATGATGGTTTGGCACATTGATAACTCTTATGATCACTACACTTGTAACATATAAATTTCTTGGTTGAAACGTTCGAAGAACTGAGGGCAGGATTGTACCCCTGATTCTTTTATCCTGTCTTTGCCTATCCCCGCATCCCTAAGAATACCTATTTTAACCGTTTTTAAATGCATTAGCAATTGTTCGGGTTCACAAAATTGAGCAGCCTGCGCGCCAACGCGAACAGCACTATCCTCTATTCCATTTAAAATACAATCGCCCGCTTTTCTACCTTTAATACTACATCGATTCAATAAATTCATCTTAGCATAAAAATACTGTGCGAGCGACTCCCCATAGCGTGCCTTTTTTGCCAGCGTAACCGTCAACAACTCTGCATAACCATCGCGACAAGGAAAGGACTCTACTAATTTTCTCTTCCACTCAGACCAAGAGTAGAGGACTGTGCTGAGCCCCTGGTACCAGGATTTTGCTACGCCAGTTAGCTTTGGAAGAGTAAAGAAAATAATTTATTTTTCACTCCAACCATAATGTCAGCACACTCCTCCACTTTTGTCAGCCACATTAACACAGTTTGACCCTGAGACATTGGGTCAAATTCTAATAGAACGTTATTCAAGGGCAACTTTGGGGAAGTATGACCCTTCATACTCTTTAAAATGTCTAAAAAGTTATCTAAAATATTATTTGGTATATCTATGTTACTATTTCTTTCAAGCTCTTGTCTAATCGTACTAACGTCAGGGTAACGAGAATTCATTTTTTTTTTCATTTATTATCTGAATAACGATCATTACTTGAACTGCTACTAGGATGGCGTTTCTTGTTACGTTGGCGTCCATACGGACTGCTACGAAATTTATTCTGTGAGCATTCCTCAGAACTGCTGCGTGAATGACTTATGCTTTGATCCTCTACGTAATCTACGATACGTTCGTCCTTTTACATCATCAACTCGACTACATTGCGATATACACTCAATAGATATAGATCAACTCTAGAGCATTGCCGTCGAGACTCCCCGCCATTAAGACGTTGCCTCGATGACTCCCTGCTCGGTACGCATGAGAAAGTTTCACCAAAACATAACTAAAAACCGTTTTGAATTTCATACCAAAACGTAACCTTACCGCAAAACATAAAACCGTTTTTCTCATAACCAACGCAATACAACCAAAATTGAAAACCGCGCTGCCATGATCGGTTAAATACGCAAAAATAGTTATAAACGCAATAATAAAACAAATAATTTTGTAATTTTATCAGAAATGTTATCAAAAAAATTCGAAATAAAAATTATTGTAAATAGGACTATTTTTAAATGCGCCAAAAAAAAAGCTTTAATTTTCTCGTCTATTCACATTACATTAAAAATTAATAGTTCATACATTTTAATTTTAACAAACTAGTCCTTAACCTAGTAAAAGCACGAAGAGATAACGTCATAACCATAATTACGTAATACTAAAACAAAAACTTGCGTTACGTTAGCTAACAGCGTTTTAGTTTTCATTCGTTTTGAAGTAGCCTCGTCAACCGCGGTAGTGATAACCAAAACTGAAAACGGCTTTTAATAACGTTATGGAAACTTCAAAACCTTTACGTAATGGTTTTCAAAAAAACGCCCATACTGCTTGGGTCTCTCAACTGACGCCCTCATAAAAGCGATGGCCTCCCGCTTAACGGGATTACGGGGCTAGATTTATCATTATATAAGTATATTAATCTATTGTATAAGTGCTTGCGGCTTTGCCTACCTTTCAGGCTCCCTTCCGCTCCCTCACTTATCAAGCCAGTCGACCGCAGCCGAGAACGTCCACGGGTACTGCACCTAGCAGTGGCGTTCTCCGTCTCCGTGTTGGTATGCACACCTTCGCCATCATGATCGATAGTTTATATTTCTTTAGCACCGTACTCCATATCTAGAACTCGCAACCGTAAGGGTAACCATGAGATCAAATTCTATTTCGATAAATTCTGTATATTTGTCTCAAACATTTGACATTAAAACTATACGGGTGAATGAAAAGGAGAAAAAACGCAAAAGAATTTGATTTCAAAGAGCATAACATTATTATATTTCTAACTAAAATGGCTAATATCTCAAAAAGTAAGCATCGTAGCGTAAAAATAATGAAATTTTGACCCCCTTAGAAACCCCAGAGGTACACTAAAGATATATAATATAGGTCCAAAAACGGTCAAGTCTGAGTTGGACCCTCACATCACATATATTACAAAAATATAAATCTTACACTTTTTTTTTTTTACTTTAACATTATCTTAGTAAATGCGTAACAAAACTGATACAGGGGTAAAAAAAAACTTTGATACGTTCTGTTAAACTGAAGTATAAAACATGAAAACCAATGGCGAACACGATACCTATTGCTAGATTTAAAGTAAAAAGGAACGAACATTTGCTTGGTCTGTAAAATCACGTGGGCAGGATAAGCAAGTGATTCGGAAGAATACCTGCCTATCCCACTTCTGAATTATTAGGGACCGTGAAATAATACAAAAATTAACTTCTTGACAACGTTTATTTTACATCGCTTTCATGTTTTATAAGAATAGTTACTAGTCCTAACCCTTTTCAAGCTCTACACTTACTCAGAGTAATAAAATAATCAGCCAATGCTACTTACTTCAGCAGTTTGGTATTCCATTAGCTTTTCGAAGATTGTAACCGTTAAGTAAATGGCCAGACAACCGTACAATACCGCGTTGCCCGAGTGAATCCGCCAGCGACCAAAAAGGTATGAAAAGTCAGACTATTAATTGACAGCCACAGACTAGCCACTTTAATAGTTACTACTAACGTCAATAATCGATTGAACAATCGATTATTAAACCAACGATAACTACGAAACTTAGTAGTAGTTACTTTAATATATAATTAATGTGCTAAAATAAATCATTTAAATATCAATTCCTTACACCAGAGTTGACATTTTTTAGTTTTCAATATTTTTTCCAACCTAGAGTGCCATATGTATCTTCCATTTTGTAAACATTCGTTTTAGACTTGTGGCACTTTTTCACCATGTTCAACACATATCATACTATCAGTTGGCATTTAAAACTAAATATCCCTATTTTTTTACTTGTGGCAGTCTTAATCTGGGTGTACGATATCAAATACGCATGTAAAAAAACAACTACACCTCCGAGCCCTTAGGTGGGTTTGTTACCCACGACTTTTTGCTATCCTGGTGAGTGCTCTGACCGCTGAGCTATCGAGACGCTGGCAGACGCGATATAATTTACAAACGTTTTTCAACTTCTACTATGAGCGTTCGTTCCACCAATGTTGAACGCTAACTACCTTCAATATCGAAAATAATATTTTTACAAATATTAAACATTCGATTAAGATGAAGCCAGCTATAATAATGTATTTAATTTATTTATGTCGTAGGTCGAATCCCAACTAAGGAATCGTAGGCGTAGTTATTTTTTACATGCGTATTTTATATCTTCTAAAATAGTGAATTGTGAATGTAAAAAAAACAGGATAAGTAATGTCAGGATAAAACAAACAAAACAAGATCATAGTAAAAAACATGTTAGTTATTCGAAAAAAAAAAATGTGTATGCAAATAATTCTAAGTTAAATTACCAACAAGCCTAAATAGTCAATAGGTATTTGATATACAACTTGAAATGAAAATAACTTAAAATAACATGCACTTAAAATAAGTTGTTTTGAATAGTCCAATATTAGAAATTAGTCAGTCATAATCCACAAAAAACAATATAATAAAATTATGACAATAATAATAGTGTTCAGGTTTCTCTACATCGTTGATTACAACAAAGTCAAAAAGTGTCTGTTTCAAATAAGTACACTTAAATACACAGACTATAAAAAATGTTACAAAAGCAACATAAAGATTTATGTAAAGTTATTGTCGATAAAACTGGTAGTTAACAATTTTTCTTTTTTAATATTGAAACCTTTATGTTATTTTGTGATACGTACCGCTAAGGAATGGAACTTCTAGATATCTTCTAGGCAAGCGTGTCACATCCTAGATCGCATCGTCGCTTACCATCAGGCGAGATAGTGGTCAAACGCCTGTCTATTAAGTATATATAAAAAGAAATTGAATATCAGTAAAGTGAATTTTCCCACGAAATCGAATTTCCGGTAAAACAAACAGCAGGTTTGAAACAAAGCTTCCAAGATTTTTTGCTGAAATTGCCAATCTAATAGGGGCCATATCTTTGGCCGTATTGGCTCTTGTTTCCTCCCATTCTATCTAGTCTGTGGTAACAACGTTTTTGTTTTCCATAGAGGCTGTAATCGCGTAATTCGAGCATTGTGTCGCCCCGCGGGTTTACCCGATGTTGCCATTGTTCGGATCCCTTTGTCATTCCTCTGTTTCGGCTTCTTTTATTACTATCCCGAGTGAATTTTAATATGGCAAGACAAATTGCTGAAACGTTAAGTTTGAGTAATATATTCACCATTGTGATTATTAAAAGTTATATTACTTCGAAATGAGAAGACTTTTTCTCTTTTTTCATTTCATTTGAAAGTTTACCTCACTGCTAGATCTTTATATTCATAGGAATTATTACTTGTAATAATCAACTTTTCTCAAGAGTCAGGCGGGACTCAAAACCGAATCCTCTTGCTATCGAGGCAAGAGCTCTTCCATTTGAGCTACTGATACCTTGACAGACAGTTTCTTCTTGATCAGTTTTTCGACACTTGTACAATTACATTCGATCTTGTAGTGAGTAGTTACTTAGAATATTAACAGATGGCGCTGATAGTCAGCCTAAGAAGTAGGTACTTAGCAGCCTTCTAGTTGATTTTTGTCTAATAAAAATATCTTCGCTTCATTTTGCCTAAATAAGCATTATTATGCCAAATGTGAGTAGAAGGCGATACTAGAATGTTTTTCAATATTTTTTAAAGTGTCTGTAATGATGTGAGTATGTCTGGAAGCTGGTATTTTTTGTAGTGTTAACTATCTTTTTTGATATAAATCCGAAATCAGCACTTAGCTTTGTTCAAATTAATATTATTGCTCAGTTCACCCAGCCGCCAATATTTTATGTCTAGTTCGCTCAGCTGATAATAGATGACGCTATTATTTTTTAGATCGCGGTATGGCCAAGTTGACATGACTTATATAAACGATTGGTTTGTATGTTCGCTTGTTTTCGGTTAAGGCAATAGCAATGTATGTTCTATACCTGGCCGTTTTTAGTGCTGTTTTGATTATACAGCTTTCAAATCCACATGCAATATAAAACTGGATTATTTTTGAATATCCTTGTATAATAACCATGAAAATTATATCTGTGTGGTCGCCTTTCGTGAAATTCCCAAAGCATCAATTTCTACATTAATTTTATAACCATGATTCCAACAATGGTATGATAATTCAGTATTGTTGTTGCTGCAATTGAAGTTGGACTCTATCGTCTAACAAATAGGTTCCCAATTATTATACCGACCTATTGGCGAATGTGAAATTATATTACGCCACAAAATCTCTGCGGTGATTAAACGATCTCTCATTAGCTGTTGGTAACCACACACGATGTGGGCAGATGTGTTAACTTTACAGTAATAATAACTGTTTTGAGGTTTTTGATATTTTAAATTCATTGATAATAATACTTCTGATATTCACACCAATTAGCCTAGCCAAACACCAAAGTAAGCACTGTAAGGCATATTTTATGGATACTAGGGTAACGGATAAACATACCTATAAGATACACCCATGACTCAGGTACAAATGCTCGTATTCATCACACAAATACCTGCCCCTTCCAGGACTCGAACCCTGGACCGTAGGTGCGAAAGGCAGGGTCATAAACCTATGTATGTGTAGCTAAGAATAGCAGTCTACTTTTAATAGATATTCATGCCATCTATTATGGTTCAGAATAATATCACTCTAAATATTTAATAGGTACATAACCATATCAAAACTGACCAATAAAAATATATTTCTTACTTAATCTTCAATGGTTTAAATTAAGTGACTGTTGCAATGAAAAATAGCGAATAATCATTAAAGTAAATGTCAATGTTATGGCCGAGTATTATTAACATCCAGATTTCTAAAATATAATTTCTGATTTTTAATAATAAACAAATCTTACAACAAAATGTCAACATGCCGTATTCAGTGCAGTAATTTCTTGGTTTGGTTAATATTTTGAGAGAGATAAAGACAGTCCGAAACTTAGTTTTATCTCTATCTACCATTAGTATATGTCGATGGTCCGTCCCGTCAACGCCGCACTGATAGCGTTTCGTTCTACGCAGTTGTGATTTGGTGTATAACTTTTACTTAGTGTTTTATTATCTTTGCAAAAAAGCTAATTTATAGGTATATTATACATTAAATAAGTGTTATTACAGATTTATGAATATTTTCAAATAACTTGTACCAAGGTACATTTTTGGTCCGATAAGAAAGGTCTCCTTTAAGTTACCTCACGAAACGTTAAAATAAATTGCCACAGAACAGATCAAAACACAACATGCTGTTACCAATTTAGGATTCTATACGCATAGGTCTGTGGACAGCGGTCTGTGGAGAGCGGTTGCCATGGCGACGGCCAGCCAATTACGGTCGCCACTGTCGCGTGAATTCGCGGCGTGTGCGGAATGCCTCTGTAGCCAACGTTGTTAGCTTTTGACGAACTTTTGATAACAATTGTATCTCGACGGAATTGTTAACTATTTTCTTAAGGTGCCTTTGTTTGTAAAGGTATATTAACGGGTAAAAGGGAACAATAAAACAAGGCTTCCAGGCAGTTAATTCAAAAGGAATTCAAAGTTATATACATATATATTGCTATCGCAAATTATATTCAATAATGCGGACTATAAATATAATAAATGAATATAATAACGAATAAAAGCACGAAAATCGTAACCTTTATCTGAATGCTAAGTTCTTTTATTCGTGTTGTAGTGGATTAAATTCAGCGTAAGCAAACTTTGATAAGATGTGAAGACATCTCCGCAGCAACCACTCGTCGTAGTGCAGATGGAAGATACATTGTGAAATTGCCATTCCGCAAAGAGGTACCTTCCTGTTAATATGGGAATTCACGTGAAATAGCGATCGAATGATTTAGAAATTCAATTTGTCCAATTTGTATAGATATTCTCTTTCTAATGAAATTACTAATTTAAAAAATAAAAAACATGGTGGCTATATAATACTTCGCTTAGAAGCTTCGTGCTCTTTTAATTCTGCAAATCTAAAAATATTTTTTGTAATTCGAAATCTATTCATTATTATCTACTCATTTTTAATGACTGAATTTTGTTTAAACAAGTAACTTAAAATTTAATAAGTAGTAACAAACAAAATGCCTTTTTATAAATAAGTAAGTTCAATTTTAATCTGCAGTTTTTTTAGATCTAACCAGATTTTTTCTCTTTTACCCTCGTTAGCTGTACGATATCCGTTTCCGAGCAAAACTGCGTTAATGAGTAAAATTTTATTATACAACAACTCTTAAATTTTCAGTAGATTCCCTGTTTTATTTTTCTTTATACCATGCCCCTCTGAAAGTTTCACGAGAAACGTTTCATGTAGGACGCCCTGGCTGATAACATTATTAAAAAATATATATGGTTACTGGCTGATCCAGCCACGCGTTGCTGTGTTATAAATTAAAATGAACCTATCCTATGCTCTAAGTCGGAACAAATCCAGTAAAATAAAAAAATCTTCATCAAAATCGGTTGTGTAGTTCCGGAGTCCATCGCCGTCAAACATTGTGACAGGGATTATTATACATATAGATCGAGGAATGTGGGTTCTAGTTCCACCTGATACCCGAGGCGTGATCAGTTTCTTGTCATAATTACTTGACTTATAAAAACGAGCAGTTAAAAGCTAAAAAACAAAAAAAATATAACCTTTTACAATAAAAATGTTTTGTTTTTAGTAATAATTTCTGTAAATAGGTTCTACTTCTTTTCTTATACTAAATAGGCAGACGCTTAACCACTATCTCGCCTGATGGTAGCCGACGATGCGATCTAGGATGTGCCGCGCCTGCCTAACCTATACCTATTTACTCGTGACTTGAAGAAACTTCAGGCAAGGAGTTCCACTCCTTAGCGGTACGTATCACAAAATTGGAACTAAGTGCAATTTTTTGGTATATCAACCGTATAATGGTGGCTCCTATTTTTTTAACATTATGCCTATTTCAAGCGATTGTAAAAATATGTTTTTTGAAGTGAAGCGGGCGTTTGGGCCTCTAAAGAATACGACACTATAGGCGATTGCCGCGCGACAATTCTATCCGTACTAAGCGTCAGATAGTACCGTTACACAAAAGCGTCAGATTTAGTACCGTTACACGATATATACAGGAGCTAGCTGCCTCCCACCTCAATCTGCGTGGCCTTCCGTGTCACTTTCACTCATGCCAGCGTGCGTGGCTGACGTGGCTTTCTATCTCTTTTTCGCCTATAAAGCTTCGCTTCTTTCGGGTGCCCTAGACGGCACATATTTTTTTTCGTCGGTACTACTATTTGCCGTTCGCAATACTTGATATTCTTTACGTTTTATCTTTACTGCAAATATTTGCAGTACGTGAGGTAGCCGTGTTGACACGCGTGTAAAGGAGGAAATACAAGAGCGAATTCGTAGTAGTTTTTCCAATTTCATATTTATGGCGTTGAAATAACGTGGTATTTGAGGAAATAAGTCAGACACGTAAAGCGGGTCGATGAGAATTTAGAAGATTCATAATCTCACATCTTCAAGGAACTTTTAGGGTTCCGTACCAAAAAAGGAAAAACGGAACCTTGGATCACTACGTTGTCTATCTGTTAAGTTCGTTTTTCTCAGGAACGTATGTATGAAGATGAAAATATCGAATACTTATATCTATGGTCCCTTGGTGATGTAAAAAAACCAAGCTTCTAAGTCATCGCAATCAAAATATATTACTATTTATGCCACAAATTTAACATTCCCAAGGAAATCAAAACCTATAGGGTACTTCACGTTAGCCTAGAATTATGAAATTTGGCATGAAGCAAGATCTCATAATACAAATAAAGGGAAAAACCCGAAAAATGTAATTTTGTAATAATATAATTTGTCGACCGGGTTCGAGTACCGGAAATATCAAATGTTTGTGTAATGAATACGAGCATTTGTACCTGACTCATGAGTGTTTATATGTATTTCTATAAATATTACATACATGTATCATATTTTTATGTCTATCCGTTACCCTAGTATCCATAACACCAGCCACATAGTGCTTACTTTGGTCTAGACTAATTGGTGTGAATGTAAGAAATATTAATAATAGGGGTTAAAGTATGAAATTGCCGTTTTATTGCAATAGGTTCTTTGAATTGACATAGAATCTTCATGGTTTGAGGTTTTCGAATGAAACTTTTTTTAAATGGTTTCTATGATGTTCTTTTTTTAAAAAATGTAAAACATTTGAATATCGACTTTCAATTGTTTTTGTTATTCAATTTAGACAAGAAAGATGGATACTGCGAAAATTCGAGTTATTTTTGAATACGAGTTCCGACGCGGAACTAACGCGGCAGAAACAGCCCGCAATATCAATGCTGCGTTTGGAGAGGGGTCTACTAATGAACGCACCGTGCGATTTTGGTTTAAACGCTTTCGTGATGGAAATTTCGACTTAAAGAACGAGCCACGAGGAAGACCGCCCACACAGGTAAATAACGATGAATTAAGAGAGATAGTGGAAGCCGATCCTAGTCAAAGTACCCAGGAATTAGCGGCATGGTTTAACGTTACCTTACCCACAATATTGACTCACTTGCGTCAAATCAATAAAATAAAAAAATACGAAAAATGGGTGCCTCATGATTTGACTGATCTGCAGAAAGAAACGCGTGTTGAAACTTGTGTTGCCTTGTTGAACCGGTACAGAAATGAAGGAATATTGGATCGAATTGTAACATGTGATGAAAAGTGGATTCTTTATGATAACCGGAAAAGAAAAATGCAATGGCTGACCCCAGGTCAAATGCCACAACAGTGTCCTAAAGCAAAACTTACCAATAAAAAGGTAATGGTAACTGTTTGGTGGTCTCAGCATGGTGTTATTCACTATAGTTTTCTCCGATCTGGTCAAGCAATAACGGCAGATGTCTATTGTGCCGAACTCCGAACCATGTTGACAAAACTAGCAGTAAAACAGCCCCGACTCATGAATCGATCTTCACCATTATTGCTCCACGACAACGCGAGACCTCACACAGCACGAGAAACCATTTTGACCCTTCAGGAACTGCAGTTAGAAACCATTCGTCATCCTCCGTATTCACCAGACCTTGCTCCAACGGACTACCATTTTTTTCGTGATTTGGACAATTATCTACGTGACAAGAAGTTTTCTTCCCAGGAGGCAGTACAAAATGCTTTCACACAGTTTGTGCAGTCTAGATCGTCGGAATTCTATCGCAAAGGCATTAATGACCTTCCCATTAGATGGCAGCAATGTATAGATAATAATGGCAACTATTTTGATTAAATAAATTTGTTAAAAATTTAAAAAATAAACAATATAGATTTTCAGTACAAATCGGCAATTTCATACTTTAACCCCTAATATTATTATTATCACCACATAAAAAATGTGAATTCAAACTTATATTTGCAGTTGAAATTTATGAGAATTCATACATTTCAACTTCAATGTTATTTAACTACAGTTTTTGGGTTAGAATCAAGAATATGGTAGAGAACAAGATTTTCATCATAAGGAACCCTCTCCGCGCGAATTCAACTGTTACTTGTTCGGTTTTTTTACATTTTATCCTAGTTTCATATTATATCTGGAAAAACACGAAATATTGGGATATTTGGATATAAAAATGGAAGCCCGATCTCGTGGGGTGTTACATCGAATGTAAAAATGTCAGTTACTTTCTTTTCATGACATTTTATGTGATCCACAAGCGCTGCTTAGCTCTCTAAGTAAAATATGAACACACTATATTTGATGAAATAAATTTTCTTAAAAAGAAAAAATATTTTGCTTTGAACGTCACGTCAGATGTAAAAGTTTTATAAATTCCAAAAAAAACAAAAGCTCTATTAGATATTTAATTCTCGCTTTTATTTTAAACAACGACTCCCAATAGTTTTCTATAATGAAAATAGTCTTTCATTTTCACACTGAGCCCACAGGTATCAAAATGTCAAAAATAAAAATAACCACATTATGGAATGCCTTAGTTCAAATCTGCACTGACTCAAAATATTCAATATATACACTGTTCTAATATAATTCTGTGTGAAAGCTCTACATATAATTATTGCTAAAGCAAATTGTTAAAAAAAAAAACACCAGCTCAAATAATTTACACTATTTGTTAAACTTAACAAAAGATTCACAGCTCAACAAATTCACACAATTTGTTAATCTTAACAAAAAAGCAACGGCTCAACCAATTTACGCAATTTGTGAAATTAAACAAAAAAAACATTAGCTCAACCACTATACATAATTTGTTAATCTTTACAAATGATTGGTTAGCTCAATCGATTTGCACACAATTTGTTAAACTTAAAAAAGGAGTTTATTTGCTACATTTTCGATGCAAAGCAATATAGTCTCTGTCAATATTTTATATTGATTCAATATATTGTAATACCTTGTTTTATAATAACATCTGAATCGAATACACCATTCTCGTAGGATTGTTTATTCATAACATTGCAATACTATATTGCTTTTCATCAATGCAAATGAGAGCTTACTATTTTGATATGCGTATCAATATGAACTTTATCATTCAAAGCAAATTAAAAGAGATAAAAGCGAGTATTTATATCTTTTAAAATAATTAGTTGGTATAACTATAAAATTGGTATTGATAATGAATATTTCGCACAGACGAAAGGTAGTTAAGCCTGTCCGTTTTTTATAGGATACATTTTGGAGAGTGTGTAGCAGAATTTCACAGTGTTGTTTCGCCGTTCGCCGTTTTCAGCGGACAACCAGAGTTACAATCCTTTTTAAATAAGCGATTTGTTTTATGTGGTTCTCGTTAAAAGATAAACCACGATTATTGTAAGTTATCTGGTAAAATATATTTATCTTAGTTTTTGTGTTTTTGGTTTAGATTGTTTTTATAATGGGTTCGCTCTTGGTCACAATCAAGCCTGGAGGCCAAGACAGGATCCACGATGGAACGAGCTAACCCAGAAGGTGCCTTTTCACTGTGGCTTTAAAAAAAGACGGGTTCGAAGTG
Organism: Calamotropha paludella; assembly: GCA_927399485.1. Lineage (NCBI taxonomy): Eukaryota > Metazoa > Arthropoda > Insecta > Lepidoptera > Crambidae > Calamotropha > Calamotropha paludella. The sequence goes on along the minus strand of OV656814.1, from coordinate 928,626 downwards.
CTCGAAAATACAGTCGCAGGGAGGGAGTTCAACTCCTTTGCTGTGTGCATTATAAAAGAAGTTGAGAAGCGCTTGGGCGACAGGTAGGAATAACAACCAAGAAAGGGTTAGCCTGCAGTGTGTCTGAATTTCCGATGGAAAAAGAATGATGGCGGTGTGAGCACTCTCCAAAATATGTTTATGTTGAATGCATGCCAAATGGTAGTTGTGTGTTTGGTGTCATGTATTTTTGTGTATGTTTTGTTGGTTTCCCTTAAATAAATGATAAAAATATCTGTTTGTAGTTTCTTCTGTGTCAGGGTTGGAATACAATGTGTCGCATTTGCATTGTGCGAGGTAACGGCAGACAGGTTGTTTGTGTGAGCTGACGGTGATAAATGGATGTGCTTCGATGTGCCTCAACGTTCCCGCAAATATATATTTCTTTTTAGACCTCAGTATGACTTCGTTAAACGTCTTTATGTTTACATAGAACTTTCGTCAGATAATATTTTTGTTAACTTTACAAAAGTACAATCAAATTGAAGTTAATTATACCAAATGTTGTTATCTTTTAATATGAGTGAATTTTAGATCCTCAATGAAGATCATAGCTGTTTTTTCTTTATCGATTGTGAGATACTTTTTAAAGTATGACATTCGATGTAGTATATAATAGTTCCTAGAACAGGAATAGGTGACGCTGGCATCAGTTTAAGACTTGGAAAAATCCGAGGGATCAATCAAGGTCTAGGTAGCTCAATTAGAAGAGTACTCACCCGGATAGCCAGGTATTACGGGTTCGAATCCCACCTGACACCTAAGACGAGTCGGGTGTTTTCTAATAAAGATTTCCTTACATATAAAAAAGTGCAATTAAATGCTTAAATAAATAAATATATAATTGTTTATAACATTAACAACAACAAAACTAACAGGCCTCTCAGAAAATCTTAGCACACTCCATACTCTAAAACCACAATTTGGTAATAATGGTAATCTTCAAGCCAAGTTATATAAATAAATATTTTCATACATTCACCAATTAACCAAGTAAGCACTTTAAAGCTTGTGTTATGGATACTAGGGTAACGGATAGACATACATATATCATACATAAATAAGTAATATTCCTAGAAATATATATAAACATCCATGACTCAGGTATATATGCTCGTATTCATCATACATCTGCCCCTTCTGGAATTCGAACCCAGAACCGTCGATGCGAAAGGCAAGATCGCCGAAGTGCCAAGACCTGGTAACTGAAATTCGTCGAGAAATTCACTTTTTTGTCATTCGAATTAAAATTCGTTATTTGCATGTTTTAATGAAATTTCCTAAGCGTATTTTTAGTTGCAAGTGCATGTTAAAAAATAAATAAACAAATTTTTGACTAATTATTAACTTGTCAAGAATTTTTTTTTTCAGCTTGTGTATTATTTTGAAATTAGCAGTTAGGTGTTATTTGCACTTCGCCGTCGATATGTATATATATTAATACCCATGGCTCAGGCATAAATGCTGGTATTCATCACACAAAGACCTGCCTACCCCTAACGGGACTCAAACCCAGGACCGTCGGTGCGAAAGGCGGGATCGCTACCGCTGCACAACGTACTATAATAATATAGAAATAGATTCAGCCTTAATAACTAAATTACTTTTAGGTACATAAATCAAATAAATGTCTAAACTGCAACAGTGAATTATTAAAGACCTCTTTAAGATAAATTGAAATATGTCAACAAACGGTAGCGATTTTACCAGTCTTGGCACTTCGGCGTCGATATATTTCTATGAACATAACGTATCTATGTGTCATACATATAAATATGTCTATTCGTTACCCTAGTATACATAACACAAACCTTGCTGAACAATGCTTATTTTGGGCTAGCCTAATTTATTAAGTTCTTACTTATTCAGCCTGATTTATGTGAACTTTAGAAGTATCATATTTATTAAAGTGTATGAATGTGAGATGCTATAGAATTAAGCTAAAATAATATACGTTGTTTATAAATATACTAGTGGATCTGGTCACACGTTGCTGTGTTATAAATTAAAATTAAATCTATCCTATGTCCTAAGTCGCAACAAATTCAGCAAAATAAAGAAAAAATCATCATTATATATTTATATATAGTAATACTAATATTATTATAAATGTGAATGTAAGTTTGTTTGTTATGCTTTCGTGCAGAAACTACTAAACCGATCATCATGAAACATCGTACATATATTCTTGGAGGTATTAGAAGTAACATAAGATACTTTTTATTGAAAAAACAAACTTGCGGGCGAAGCCGCGGGTAAAAGCTACTATATACCTACATAAATGAATAATTTTATATCAATATTTCAATTTGATTGCTCCACCGACCCATCCCCTGTCGTTTCACCTGGCATCGTCATTATCATTCCCCTGTCACGTACAGTGACGGCCATTGTTCCCCGTGATGATGCACCCATAGTAGCTGTGCAATTGCATCAGTGCAGCCAACTGTACTAATGAACCGGTAACACTACGCAACTCGGGTTAGCTCGGTCAAGTGTAATGATCACTGTCCAATTAACATACTACATAATTGCTATGGCACTATTATATTGAATGAATGAGTGAATGGAAGATTATTTTGTACTCTTACATGAATTAAAAAGAAATATTGCATTGTGAATGCAAAAAAATTAATACCATCTTAATCGATTGTTTAATATTTGTAAAAATATTACTTTCGATGTTGAAGGTAGTTAACTTTCAACATTGGTGGAACTATACTAGCTCATAGTAGAAGTTGAAATACGTTTGTAAAATTCGACACGTTTGTCAGCGTCTCGGTAGCACAGCGGTCAGAGCACTCGCCCGAATAGCGGAAGGTCGTGGGTTCGAATCCCACCTAAGGGCTTAGAGGCGTAGTTGTTGTATACCCGCGTATTTTATATCTTATAGAAATATTGCATTGCCAATGCAAAAAAATTAATAGAAACATCAGTTTTCATTTTACTTATTTAACTTTATTTTATGAGTAAACACCAAAAAAATTAAAAGATATTAGATGTTTTAGTGTATTGGTTATTTTAAATCTTATTGGCATATTACGAACTAATTTAGTTATAACGTAACCTCACTTGAACATAAGAAGAATATAAATAATATTATTCGACCAAAGTACTCCAAGGGAAGCGAAATGACACTGGGCAAATTTAAATGTTCCAAGAATCGGTTTGTGTACTTAAGTAATCTGTTGGATGTAATGGCATTATTTAAATCCGGTAAACGCGACGGATCTGAGATACTGAACCCCCATTAACCCTCCCTTCGTCTTATGATACCCGGGATTGTAACTAAGATTCCATTTCGCAACCAGGCCCGTTTACAAATGACCTTCCCGACAAAAATAAATTGATGATATTCAAACGGGCTTTCCATGTCGGACGACTTGTGAAAAATTAATGATTTGCTTTAAATATTTATTTATTTAATAATCTATGGCGAACTTCACAGCTTTTTTCAGTCACAAATACAAATTTCCAATTACAAACATGATTATCCAGTTACGTTTACCATATTAGAATTCTCATACTTGAGTCGATCACTGGATATTCCAATATAAAATTAATTTAATTACATTAAACCAAGTTAAACCAAACTAAATTACTATACATTAGGCAAAAATGTCGGTGCTTGTAAGAGTGTGGTGTGTGTGTGTGTGTGTTTGTGTGTGTGTGTTTGTGTGTGTGTGTGTGTGTTTGTGTGTGTGTGTGTGTTTGTGTGTGTCTCCGCACTGTCGTTGTCAATCAGTTCTACATCTGACTACCACGTAACTGAAGGCCTTTCGGCTTAAGAAAAAGATATCGGCATCTCTGGACTTGCCCTCATATGTGTAAGCTATGGTAGCAATTGTTCAGCAGTTATGATTATCACAACAAAATTGTGAATATGAGTACAATTAATTAAATGAGTATCATGGTGTTTGAAAGTCACTAAACGATTACGTGTAATTATCCGATTGCGGGGATTGGTCGTGCGCTGTGATTGGTTATTTGTCAAAGTAGGGGCTTTGCTCCCACCATTTGACGCTATTAAAAAATATCTCATATCAGCGTCTCGCTAGCTCAGCGGTCAGAGCACTCGCCCGGATTGCGAAAGGTCGTTGGGTTGGAATCCTACCTGAGGACTCGGAGGCGTGGTCGTTTTTTACAAACGTATTGTGAATGCAAAAACAACTGAATAAATAAATAAGTCGATGAACTGAAAACCAACGTTTCTAAAGCGTTAATCGCTGAATATTTTCTACTTTTAACCATAGCCACATCATTTTGGTATTAAGTCACAATCTGTATGTATAACTTGATAAATTACTTGTCAAACAAATTCCCAAACTCGTTTAACAGCGTAGTAACTTAGCGAAAGCTAAGTTTTTCAGTGGATAACTTAGTGATTCTTTGCTACTGTATAATATGTTCTGTATTATTTGAATATTCATCCTTCGTCAGAAATTTTACTATGTAATAAATAAAAAATAGATAGATAAAAGCTTTATTTCCCACTTCACTCATCTGCATTACTGGGCCGATGCAGTCGCTAAGCATAAAGCTTCGCTGGCACCATATATTAGAACGGAGCGTAATACAAAAAAAAATCAGAAATGTTAAGTAAATTTTAAAATTCCATAAGAATGAAAACTTTCAAAAAGGCGCGCGCTTTTTTCAGTATGAAATCCCAAAGAGCCAATGTTTCTTTGTCATAATTTTTTTATTTTTGTGAATTTCGAAATTCGGTCTGGCGAAATCTGGCCCTAAATGTGTTGAATCGATTCCACACAAAAATTATTAAATTCGGTTAGGAACTCAGGAAGTTATGTCGTAACAGACATTTCGTCATTGAAGCCGATCCATGGTCCATCCTCCAACAATACTCTGCCAAAAAATTGAGAATATAATTGAACATCTTTCAACAGTTTTCCAAAAAGCCTTTTTGGTTTATTCTTATACAGGGTGTCCCAAAAATATGGTAAAGCCCGATGTCCCAAAAAATATCACCAGAGCTACCATAATCATCCCCCAATATGTTCCGTGATTTTTTTCGAGTTGTTTTCTTTCCCATAGACATATAGTGCTAAGATAAGTACTATTTTTTTCTAAATTAGATGAACAACATAAGTTGCATAATTAAAAACAATTATGGTTAAATTAGATACCATTACGCCCCAAGAAAATGTTGAATCTCATGCTTAAAACTGCATAACACAAATACTATGAGAAATGGTTATAATAAATAAATACAATAAATAAATATTTCCTACATTCACACCAATTAACCTAGCCCAAAGTAAGCACTTTAAGGCTTGTGTTATGGATACTAGGGTAACGGATAGACATACATATATCACACATAATAAGTAATATGCATAGAAATATATACAAACATCCATGACTCAGGTACAAATGCTCGTATTCATCACACAAACATCTGCCCCTTCCGGGATTCGAACCCAGGACCGCCGGTGCGAAAGGCAGGATCGCTACCGATGCACCAAACGGTCGTCAAAAAAATTGTTTGAATGTTTCTACTTCTGGACTTCCGCTTTACCCTATTTTACTGGGACTCTCTGTATTCAAGTTATTGGTTAGTAAATTGTGTTCGTAATTGATTCCCAACCACATCATAAATTTTAACTGAAGCCTTACACACAGCCTCCAGGCTCGCTAGTATCGTGAGCACATTCTTCCCCCTGATTTCCCCCGGGAAACACACCAACAGCTCCCAAAAAAATCTCATCTTGACTTTTTGAGTAGATTTTAAATATTAACAGTTTAATAGTAACACAGGCATATGGAATAATTACGAGAATTTCAAATTATAATAATTACCGTACCGCTAAATGGAACTCTTTGCCTCAGTCTGTGTTTCCTGATAAATACAATTTAGCGGTATTAAATTCACGAGTGAATAGGTATCTTCCAGGTAGGCACGTTACATCCTAGATCGCATCGACGGTTAAAGTAAAGTAATTACGATGCAAGTACTTATAATAACTTCTAAAGATAGAGATAAGATAAAATGCTTTTTATTTAATAAGAGCATTTACAAAGCATTTATTGAAATGGCATAGTTGACTTTAGTAAGTTCGATGGGAGACTTGTATGTACGGAGAAGACGCGGCAGAAAACCCTTTGACGTGTTACAGGTTAGAAAAATTAATTCCACAAATATTAATTAGAAGTATGGTTCTTAAATCAATTATGTAATAGCCCTGGTCATAAGGGGGTTTTTAAGAACTTTTTTAAATATCTCTATAGGCAGTTGAGTTACATGGTGTGGCACCTTATTATAAAACGTAATACATCTTCCTAAAAATTGACCGATTTCTTACAATATCTATTATTTAAAAGTTGATAAAATTGGACCAGATGCCGTAAGCACTAGCTTATTGAAGCTCCAACCCATCTTGACGAATTTGATTTGAAGACCGTTAATCAACTACGTCATAATAGCGGAATTAAAACACCACTAAAGGTTATATAAATAAAATAAAAATTATTTAGTCGCAGTAGTCGAAGACATTTCAGACACTCAGAAAACATGAGAAAAACCACATATTATTTTAAATCATTTAGATTGGATAAAGACTGTGTGTGTTTGGTGTTTGTATGTGCTGTGTGTGTGTGTGTGTGTGTATGTATTTACAATGCCACATTTCGAAAATAAGTTTAAAATACGCCTGTTAAAATACAACCTCGTTTCTCAGGCCTCAGGTATTTTGAAATGCGAAATTTCAGATTAACTTGGTGTATATAGATGCGTTAACGTATGTAGGTAAGCTAAAATTCGCATACTCTCTTAGCAAGTGTATATTTAATTTTGTTTGACACAAGAGACCAGTTGATTCTTCTTGTAAAAAATTGCTTTAGATATATCAAATAAATGACCGTATACTTTAGAAGAAATAGTCTCCTTCATTTTAACATCTTGACATAGAGGTTCCTTCTGTTTCCAGTCCCCAGCCATTTATAACGCAAATAAAATATGAGGTGAGCTATCGTAAATCGACTATTGTGGTATGTCTCATCCGTCACCGTGACGGAGCGATGTCGGCGCGATACAATCTGTGACAATTTCGTCACCGCCAATTTCAGCCAAGAAACGTGAGGTATTTTGCTATGTGAATGTATTTCAGTACAATATTGAAGGCAACTTTATAGAGTTAGAATTCCCATTTGAAATTCAAATTTCGATATGAATTTCAACGTGGTTCGTGTTGGCTTTTTGGGGAATATCTTTTGTAGAAAGTGTCTTTGCCTCAGCCAGAGTTGTGTATAATAAAAGTTATAATACTTAAAAAAAAAGTGTATGTGTCAGCTCAGACGTACGCCTGGAGTTAACTTTTTAAAAACGATTGTTTTCAAACAGGCACAGAAAATAATAAAACAAAGGCCCTACCATTTAAATTCTACTGTTGAACCGAGACGCCACTATAGACTGCGTATAGTGGTGTCTCACTTTGACAATAGAACTTTCATCGCACTAAGAGCTTATAATAGGGCAGCAGAACTTCAAAATAAGTGAAAATTTGCGCACGATAGGTTGCGTACAAAAAACGCAACGCTGTCATTCGACCATAAAATTTGTCTCTTCAAATTTTTTTATAAATAAATAAAATACTTTAAATAAATTTACCAATAATCCATTACTTGTTGTTAGTAACTTCAAATCTTACATACTTTGTTAGTACATAATATAACAAAACAGGAGTTGGTAATAACATTAATGTGTGCCAACGGAGGGCAGTGTCCACTGTCGCCAATGTTTTCCAGAACACTGTTAGGGCTGCCTACGTATTTTATCGCCAATTAGCTTAGCCTAAAGTAAACCTTATATTGTATTATGGAAACTAGTGTAACGAAGAAACATACATAAATAATATTATTATAATAGAAAAATACTAGAAAAAATCGACAGGGCTCACAAGTAAATTCTCAGGCGCGAATCGAACCAATTGAACCGAAAAGCAATTGAGCTGCCGAGCCTTGTGAACACTCGTTGAAATTTTCTAGTACCTTTCTAATTTTACACTGTAGGCCAGCGTTGTTTCATCAATGAGAGGTTTTCTAGTATTTTTCTGTTATAATAATTTATCTTATAAGATGGCATTGAAAAAATACATAAAATACTAGGCGATGCAGTCGCTAAGCATAAAGCTACGCTAGCACCATATATTGGAGCGGAGCGCAATACCTAAAAAATTTGCGAATTTCAAAATTCGGGCTCCGTCACAATCTGGTACTAAACCTGTTGATTCGATTCCACACAAAAAATATTAAAATCGATTAAGAACTCGGGAAGTTATGGCGTAACAGACATTGCGCCATTGAAGCTGATCCATGGGAGCCAACATGTCTCCAAAAATGTCTCTAATACGAGAGGATGTTCCTCTCATTGATGAATCAAGGAGGACCTTTTCAGAAGTTCCAGGACCTGAAAAGGAGTGGTCGAAACGCTTTTTGTTATCCGGTAAATAGCTTTTAAATTCAAAAAGTGTGCAAAAGTGTAAGAGTTAAAATAAATATGTTTGTTTGAGTTTTGCTCTACCTGACAATTAATTTTTAAATTAATATGTACACTTGTTATCTCTTTATCTATCGAAGAAGTTATATACAGATTTACGAAAGTCAACGTAAAGTAAGACTTTAAAATCGCAAGTGTTTTTAAATATGAAAAGATTTTTAAAAAATCTGTAATTTTCAATTACTCAGATTTAATAAATACTACTTAATACTTGTTAAATCAATGATGTAGTTAAAGCATAACACTACTATTATTGTGATAATATTGGTGACGACGTATAATATTGTAAATGTCGTTACTTCCTTTAAAGCTGACGAGTTTCTTGCGCCCATTCTTCTTGTCAGTTAAAAGACGTCCCAAATCAGTGGTAGGTAAAAATGTACGACTTATATTAAGTCCATTTGAATAAAGTTATTTTCATATTCACTGGACTTATTTTTTGATTAATTCCAAATGCAATTTGAACGAATGATATATTAACTAGTAGCAAGTTCAGTCGCATACGAATCGACTGAATTAAACCGAAAAGCTCCGCAATAAATCAATGGGCTGCCGCTGCAAGTTGAACTAATTACCAACCCAATGTAATTAACTTTGAATGAGAACTCAGTTATTTTATTTGGATACTTTGCAAAACGTTGAATTGCTTTAGCCTGTGGTAGGTCTTACTGAACCATGAATCGGGGCGCCAAGTTAAATTTGACCCATTTCCTGGTTTCATATCGAGCTGAAATTGCAATGCAAGTGACAATGCAATATTATGATGACATGGAGCTAATCTGTTGCTTTTTTGGTGACATGAAAGTGAATTATTTTGCATAAATAGAAATAAAACAAAAAATTGCAGGAATAGACGGAACATATACATTTCGGAGAGTGTGCAGCAGAATTGCACAGCCTTGTTCCGCCGTCCCCATTTTATCATCGCCCAACCAGACTTACAAATAAGCGCCACCGTATGGTTGATATACCAAAGAGTCGCACTAAGCGTTGTGGATCTGTATCGCTAAAGAGTGGAACTATTTGCCCTGTGTTTCCTGAAAATTACGATTAAGGAGTCTTGAAGTCCCGAGTGAATAGGTACGAGTATCTTCTAAACAGGCGCGTCACATCCTAGAGTTTGCACATTTAATAAGAAAAACTGAATCACTAAACTGTGACGCGTGTGGTAAAGTGGAGGATGTGCAACACTTGTTGATGGAATGTATCAAAAACCAAAGCGAGAGACAGCGACTTATTCATCTAGATCTGAAGGCATCTGATTTGGGAGCTTTCCAAAGTATTTTGGCGGATCCCGCATCAGATGCAGCCAGGTTTGTATGCGACCTCGTTCAATTACGTTTATGATGTGCTGCTGAAAAACTTGGGGTACAATAGGACTGACGTACTCTGTGTAAAAATCCCTAAATTATATAAAGAAAAGAAACATCCTAGATCGCATCGTTGCGTCACCATCTGACACAATCTGCGTAATCTGTGCATTGAGATTGTCCTTGTAGATAACGAATAAAATATTGATATGTAAAAGTAAGATGGAGGTCGGTCCCCCCTGCCCGAGTTTCTTTCGCCAGTTCTTTTCGGAAGGGCCTCCGAATTTCCGAACTGGTGGTAGTCTCAGTGGTATGCACCGTAATCATAGGGAAAATTTAATTATTAAATAAAATGCAAAATAAAACAATTTTGATGTATATTTAACAGTTAGGAAAGTGTCCGATATAAATATTGTAAAAAGTAGAAAATATATGGCGACCATTGCCTTAATCATCTTGTTATCACGGCTCATGTAAAGGAGTCGAAAGGTCAGGATTAATTATAAAATATGCGCAAAAAACTTGTTTTATTTAAATATAGACATTTATCATAGATATAGTTAGAGATATTCCTAACCATTCCATTCGATTAGTCTCAAGCTAATAATTGTATTATGTGTAATAAATAATTTAGAATCTCGAATAATTATCTCAGCTTAAAATACTTTGTAAGCCAATGCAGTACTCGAATTGTTAAAAAGGGCACGCAGGTCTAACCAGAGGCGAAAAGAGAATTCCAAGTGGATACTGGAAACTTCTCGAATCCCAATCATAAGGGTTTAAAAAGATTCTCGTGAAGAGGCACTAATAGCACTAAAACGCTGAAATAGGCTCAGTTATAACAAATCCACTTTTCTCTAAATCACCTCTTTTATTCTATTTGTAATTTGGATTTGATTTTCTTTATGAAAAGACCTACAAAACTTCTATGGAAAAGTTGTATTTTTTTTTATAAAAAATTGAGTTATGTGTGTATTTTTTGCCTAAAATAACAATAATAATATTTAAAAAAAAGTTTATATTTAGTCAGTCATGTCATTTAATATAACTACACAATTTAATTGAATTTATTTTATCAGTTTCTTTGACTCTTTGTGATAAGAAACTTAAACAGTGGCAAACACATACATTTCATGATACAAAATATACTCTATCTATACATATAAATAAAATTGGAGTGTCTGTTTGTAATATTGAAATAACCGTTTTTTACTACATGCATATGAATATTTATACGGTACATACACCAACATTTTTTTTTACAATTTTTGTCTGTCTGTCTGTTTGTTCCGGCTAATCTCTGAAATAGCTGGACCGATTTTGACGGGAATTTTATTGGCAGATAGCTGATGTGATAAGGAGTAACTTAGGCTACTTTAATTTGCTGATTTTTAATAAAAAAAAATATATTTCAAATTATAATAACTGAGCCACGGCAACGTGTGGCCGGGTCAGCTAGTATTACATAAAATAGTGAAACCTAAAGTAGGTTGGTCAGCAAAGCGAAAAGCACCTTTACATTTACAAATAAATATATTTCCCGACATTTTCTCTATTCAATGGTACTTATGATAAATTTAACTGGCAACCCGGAATCGGCTTTTGGACTTTTCGTTTGAAAGGTAGTTATTAAATTGTGTCGTCGATAGGATTTTGGGGAAATTTTCGGTTAAATTCATGCATACTTACTTTGATCTCCTTAACGTTATTCCTTTGCCTATCGCAAGGATTGGATGGAACTTTTGTTGCAAAAATTGTTATATTAACAGTCAACTCTTTTGAACTGGTTAAGTAGAAATAAAACTATTATTACTTGATTACTAAGCCTTTAAATTTTGTTTTTTATATTTAAGCCTGACTCCAGGATCACGACTCCTTTAAAAGAGTCGAAAGAGTCGTCAGGATCACTACATAGTATAAAACAAAGTCGCTTTCTCTGTCTGATGCGGTTTTTTTTAATAGATAGAGTAATTCAAGAGGAAGGTTTATATGTATAATATATGCATAATATACATAGTAGAGCATTGCATCCGTGCGAAGCCGGGGCGGGTCGCTAGTTAAATATAAGAAACAAAATGAAACGCGACGTTGATCAGTAGAAGTGCTTTTATTTGATAGAAAAATAATCTTTGGGAAACTTATATTAATAATTAAAATTGTTTAACTGCTAAAATTTCACGATAGATATTCTCATCGACATCAATATTTAGATAAAAATTGGTTGTCTGTAAATTCAGTTCACGGACGATAATTTTACGTGATAGCGTCATAACAAAACATTGATGAAAAATTGCTTACTTTTATGAATTGAATTAAATTATTTTCACTGATTTATCATTATTTCAAGAAGGAGTTAATTGTTTTTTTTTTTTCGATAAATTAACGTTAGGTTGTTCTAATAAATAATGGAAACCACATTAACTTTTCACTTTATGAAGTGGAAGAGAGATAGATGCGCCACAAGTCGAACGCTTAGGCCGATCGTGCCTCTCTATCGCTTATTCCGCGCTCTCGCTTGTACGCTCGACTCAGGCGGAACGTTACACTTTTTCGTGTGTGCAGCCGGCGTTCATCGATTTATAAGACGTTATCACGTCAAAAAGAAGAAAACATTAGAATTGATTACTTTATCCTTACGAATTGTAAATTCTGATATTTTTCCTCTATGTATGTGTGTCTGTGGTATCAATTAAATACATTGTCGAATGAAAATTGGTAGAAAACGAATCTAGTAACGATGTTTTTAGGCAGAATATGTTACAAGAATTAGCTTGTGAACAGACCTCGTTCCTTTAATAGCGATGTTGCTAACTATTAGGCGTTTTAAAAGTTTATTGTTATGATTAAAAAACCACCACCACATATTTTTATTACATTTTCTCTCCTAACAAATTTTCATAAGAGTAAAATACATGTTTCTTCTTTATCAATTTTTGGATACCTGTAAAAATATCACATTCCATGTTGTAGATGTAGACGAGTCTGTCAAGGTTTCGGTAGCTCAATAGGTAAAGTACTCGCCCGGATAACGAGAAGATGTTGTTTCCAGTCACTCATTACACCTAATACAAGTTGTGTTTTTTAGTAATATTTTTTTTAAATATTAACGCGTGACGAATGATTCTAAATAGAGCGTTTTTGTCCCCCAATCTATATAATAATTATAAACCTGTAGTGATAATACCTTGACCCATCGTGAGAAATTGTCATATGATAATATAATTTGTTGAATAATAAAATAGCTACGGCACTCCAAAGTTATTGAAAGTCATATAGTATTTTTAAGAATTAAAATCGTTTTGGTATAAAAAAGTTTATTTTCTCATATTATAAATTGTTTAGATACGGAGAATAGAAGTTTGAGAATCATAATATTTTATTTTGTTAAACATGAGAATACTTAAAATGCAGGTGCTATGGTTTTTCATTTTCCTTACATGTTTGGCCTGATACAAAAATATAATACAGTTTTATATAAATTTGAAAATTAATAATTTAGTATGCAAGTGAAGCAGCATTTTGGATTGAATCGTTGCGCTCTGTGAATAAATTATTTCTTTACCTTCACTGAATAAACCTAATCTAAATATTATATTGAACTATACCTTGTAGTTAATTTAAGCCAAAATGAAAAAGTGTGCAGCATGTAATAACGATACTTTAGACAATGACTCCCTGAAATGCGCCCGGTGCGTGGAATTTTATCACTACTTGTGCCTTAATTATTCTACGGAAGAGGTAAAGTGCATGGACAGTGTTACTAAGTCGAAGTGGACGTGCCCTATATGTAGGAATAAACAACCCAAAGGCGATAATTCGAATGTGATGGTCCGCCCTTCTACTCCGACGGGTATGCTTAATAATATGCTGAGAGGATTTATATATTTGTTCTTGTTTAGTGGAGAGGTGGTATGAAAGGGACAAGTATTGAAAGGGACAGTTAAGATTACCCAAAATATATAAATAGTTTCCAATCAACACTATTTTTGTTCTATGGCAACCGCTATGCATATCCATTCGCACCTAACTTTACGCTCCTGTCATATTAAAGATGGCGGTACCATGCGAGTTTTTGTTATTGGAGTGAAAAGAAAATTTGCATTTTATTGTAAAAACGTTCTGTCAAATACTGTTAATGGATTATTTAATTGATTACCGTTGTTGATGATTGGATAGACATATACGGACACGAATGCAAAAGGTTAGTTAAATATTTATTTAAATTGTAGCTCATAAGGTTATGTTTTTAGTTTGGGTGAGATATTTATGAAAGGGACATAAGAAACGGTCATGAAAGGGATGTCCCTTTCATAACTGTCCCTTGCAAGACTAGAATTTTAAGTCGATTCTAAGCTTGATAAATTTTATCACCTTTACAGTTTAACAATGCCTCCTAAGAAGAGAACGCGTGTAGAAGCACAAAAAATTGAAGAGGCTGTGAACGAAGTCTTACAAAGAGGTATATCTGTGAGGTCGGCTGCCAAGGTATTCAATATAAGCAAATCACACCTACATAGACTGGTCTCAAAAGCTAAAGCTTCTGAATCTACGTCCTATGTTTATAAACCGAACATCGGCAATAGGAAAGTTTTCACAACAGACCAAGAGTGTTCCTTGGCAGATTATTTGAAGACATCCGCAAAAACAAGTCAGGGAACTGGCATGCCAATATGCTATTCGTTTGGAGCTTAATGTACCATCTTCGTGGAAGGAAAATAATACAGCTAGTCTAGACTGGCTAAAAGGCTTTTTTAAAAGGCATAACTCGCTAAGCGTTCGAAAACCAGAAAATACATCATTAGCGAGAACTACAAGCTTCAATAGGCACAACGTGCAAATTTTTTTCAATAACTTAGAGAAATGTTATCAAGAACATAATTTCCCTCCAAACATGATATGGAATTTAGATGAGACTGGATGTGCTACTGTAACTAATGCTCCAAAGGTAGTTGCGCAAACAGGTATTAAAAGAGTTGGTCAGATAAGCTCTACAGAACGAGGCTCACTTATCACTATGCTAGCTTTCGCCAATGCTTCTGGAGGAACTATTCCTCCCGCTTTTATATTTCCGCGAGTTCATTTTAAAGAACAAATGCTTGAAAATGGTCCAACTGGTGCTTTCGGACTTGCAAATATATCTGGCTGGATAACGGAAGACTGCTTCTTGAAAGCTTTGAAATATTTTGTTCACATCGTCAAGCCAACTGCTGAATCACCGTCATTAATTATCCTTTGCAACCATAAAACTCACATAACTATCAACGTAGTGCTTTATGCCAAAGCAAATGACATAGTGATACTTACCTATCCTCCTCACTGCAGTCACCGCCTCCAAATCCTCGATGTAACCGTATTTGGGCCCTTCAAAGCTCGGTATAGAGCTAGCATGAATGATTGGATGACTTCAAACCCTGGAAAAACTGTCACAATTTATAATGTGGCTCAGTTTGCTAAAGATGGTTTCTATGCTGCTTTTAATATGAACAATATAACATCTGGTTTTAAAAACACAGGTATATGGCCTCTCAACAAAAACGTCTTCACTGATGAAGATTTTTTACCCTCTTTCGTCACAGACCGTCTGCAGCAAACCCCTGTTGGTCTTGTTGGAAACTCAGATGAATCTTCGTCAAATGAAGAAGAAATCTACCGTAGATCACTTTATTCTGCTACACCTGAATATGATTTAGCTGAGCCAACTTCACCTTCTATTTTGAATGAAACACAGCTTGAAACTTCTTTTTTAAACGAGCCCTATGCTTTGAGTGAACTACGACCTGTTCTTTCTACTTTATGAAACTTTGAGATGCAACCTGAAATATCTGCAGTGAACAAGCAACAAGCTGCAAACTCGACTTTGAATGAGCCACAACCTGGAACTTCTACAGTGCGTGAGCCACAAGCTGGAACCTCGACTTTAAATAGGTTAAAAGATGGATATTCTAATACTAAGTCGTCTGGAGTCGAAAATTCTTCCCGCCTTCCAATAACTCCAGAACAGGTTAGACCATACCCTAAAGCTCCACCTCGTAAAACTCCTGGAAATCCACGTAAAGGCAAAACCACAATTATAACTGCAACTCCCGAAAAAGACAGATTACTTATAGAAAACATGATGAATATCTTAAAAATGAAAATGCCAAAAGTTAACACACATAATTTAAACCATGTAAAGCAAATTTTCAAAACCAATTTAATAGATAAAGAAACAAATAAAAACAAAAGTAGTGTGAAGGGTAAAAAGAAAAAAACACAATTTAAGAAAAGCATTATAACTACTCAAAATAAGAAAAAGACTAGGCGCCAAATTTCAAGCAGTAGCAGCAGCAATAATTCGTTGATAAATACTGATTCTGATTCGTTAAGCAACATTTCTGAGAATGAAGGTTCAAAATTAAGATGCCGCAGTCAAACAAAATATAAAACGGGAAGTGATGACCAGTGTAGCGTTTGTAAGAAAAGATATTTAGAAAGTGTTGAAGACTGGTATCAATGCAAAGTTTGCACAAAGTGGGCACATGAAACCTGTGGCACTAAGGGTGTCTTTAATTTTTTTTGCTCACTGTGTCACTAAGTGGTTTGTCATTTCATCAAAGTTAATTGTTACTCTTATTAAGGAAAGCAATCATTATTTTAAGCCTAATTATTTATCTTTAAAAGACGAAATTATAAGTGAAGGAAACAATTATAAATACATTGATTATTTTTCTAATTAAATTATTTACGGGTGTTTATTTTCTGTTATTGAATATCTTTTTTGTTTTAGTGAAAAATAAGACTTATCATATTTAAAGTTACTTTCAGAAACTAGATTTTAAAACATAATTTATAGTAAGCATACCTTACCATATTCAGTTTGTGTATTCCAAAGAATAGGGTGTTTGTGTGTTAAGTAAGGTGTTATTTTCCGTGATATTATGCACTGTCTCTTTCAAAAATTATTGCGTCCCTTTCAATACGGTTAAGTTAAGAAAGGGACATAGTACACATTTTTTCAGATTGTAAAAACAAACAACTATGATTAAACAAATGTTAATTATTATACTGTATTTTAATAGCAAAGGAACTAAGGCTTCTTATTTTGCTCTAACCTATTAAAAATATTATGTCATCCATTCACAAGAACGTTTACTACTAAAACGTCCCTTTCAAGCCACCTCTCCCATACTTCAGAAATTTTGACAGATTGTTTTCTATTTTTAAGATTGGTCTCAAGAAGATGTGAAATAATAGCTCTTATTCCAAGAGCGTTTAATTTATATAATAGTTTGTCATAGTCTACATGGTCAAACGCCTGAGTCATATCACAAAAAATCGCACAGACTGGATTCCTTTTGTCAATATTTCTCACTACAGTTTCCAAGAAGTCATATATAGCCATGTTTATCGTTTTGCCCTTTCGGAAACCTTTCTGCTATTTAGTCAAAATATCGACCTTTTCCAAAAACAAAAGCAATTGATGGTAGATGTACTCTTCAAAAACAATGAACAGAACAATGGCAACAAAGCAATTGGCCTATATTTTTCCATAAGCTTTTTATCTCCTTTTTTATATGTAGGTTTAACCTTGGTAACTTTAACTTTTCTGGATATACACCAACACTTATTGCCAAATTGAAGATGTCTAGCTAGATGTCTGAGCTAGATGCTCAGATAATATTTCTGCAACGAATTTTAACACCTTCGTAGAAATTTCATCGTAAGCTCTTTTTGAAATATCTTTTGGGTCAGTTATAATTTTATCATCAATAATTAATTGATTCATGGGGTTTATTTTGCTTACTATTGTTTATTATCTGCCAAACGGCCATAGACTTATTAATCGATTGTTTAATTTTATAGTTATTGTGAGCATGACGAGTAAGTTTAATTATTTTTTATATATCATTAAATCTGTTGAATTCAGCTTTATTAGAAAAACTATATACAAATAGGATAATTATTCAACAAGTAACAAGCACAATATAGATATGCTCATAACAATAAATATCGTCGTCATACACACTGATTTATCTAAATAATTATTGAGTTAAAGGTTAATATAACTTTGGGCAACGTAATGGTTACAGCAGATAACTTAATGGTTAGACAAGCACTTTGCCCAATCACATCAATCCATCAAAGTTCAGCAAGTCGATCACGGCTCGTAAATCTAACGACTATATTATTTGTATGATGTCAAGTATCAAGACCTGTTGCACCCCTATCATGTTTGTGAAGCTTCGAGTTGCGCCGCCTGTGTGCACTGGCTCTATAGGTTAACCGAATAGTTTGATACTTGGTGGTGAAGTAATTGCCTTGTTTCTATTTATTATTATTACTTTGTAATGAAAGATAGTAACCGTTCTGTGTAATAGTAAATTGTTCTTATAACTCTTCGAAGTACAAGAAAGTTTACTTAAATAACTATGTATGTATTGTAACACATAAAAAGGGAGAAGAAAACAGCCCTTGCCGAGTTTCTTACGGCTTCTTCTCGGTGCAAACTCTCCCGATATAGGGCTTACGAAGCCATGATGTAGATTTGAAGTTCAATACACGCATTTTAAACTCTCATATTGAACAAAAAATATTTTATTTATTATAAATAGTTTCTCATTCGTGAAGGCCGAATATAATTAAAGACAATACATGTCATAATTTTCTATTGGTATATTATGTTATACTTATAATCCTCAAAACTATATACTCAATAAGTCCTGAATATCTCAAACATATATATTTAATAAAAGTCTAAAATTAAACAATCTTATTTTTTATCTCTATATATAAATTTTTATCTGATCTTGCTAGTAAGCCAGCAAGCAAGAAGTATATTAATATTTCAATTTGCTATTATGAATAAGTATAATCATATGATAGCTCCTAAATATAGTTTTCAAGTATGTTGTGGAATAGTAATGTTCAGATTAAAATATCACTTTGGTAATTATTGTACTACTAATATAATTAGGCGATGCAGTCGCTAAGCATAAAACTACGCTAGCACCATATATCGGAGCGGAGCGTAAAACCCAAAAAAAAATATTTTTTTATTTCGATGGGAATTTTTGCTAATTTCAAAATTCGGTTCCATTCAGTTGATTCGATTGCACACAAAAAATATTAAAATCGGTTAAGAACTCGGGAAGTTATGGCGTAACAGACATTGCGCCATTGAAGCTGATCCATGGGAGCTTCGCTTCGCTCCGCTCCAATTAATCTTATTGATATTATTTGTTTTATGTTTTGAATCTTTTGTTCAAATTTACATTTATACTCGTACTAGCTGACCCGACCACGCGTTGCTATGTTATAAATTAAAATGAAAACTATCCTGCGTCCTAATTCGCAACAAATCCAGCAATATGAAAAATGTCATCAAAATCGATTGAGTAGTTATGAAGTTCATTGCGGACAAACACTGTGACTGGGAATTTTTATATATATATATAGATATTGATAACATAAACAAAATATTGTGTCGCTATGCGAAGTTGATACGCTGATAATAAGTGAAACGGATAAAATATCAATAAATTTATAGCAAATTTATTGAAAAATAAACTTGATAGTCCTTTATATGTTAATTTTCCGAGGTGCAATTGACGACATTAAATTAATTATTTTATATATAATACTAGTTTGATAACATTAATTACTAAGCGAATAATTTAGTTTGTAGAGTTTATACAACTCTGTTTATTAAAAAGAAAAGATTTATTACTCTTTAAATATTTTTGATTGAAATTCACTATGTGCATTGCTTACTTACGTCTTCTTACCACCTAGCGAATAAGAGTCTATTCTACAACTTATGTTTTTGGATATAAGTACAGCTAATAGAAAATCTTTAAATAATCTAATTCAAATAGTAAATTATCAGGAATCGAATAAATTATATGGTTGATATACCAGAGAGTCGCTATAAGCGTTTTGGTTCCAATTTTGTAATAAGTACCGCTAAGTCGTGGAACTCTTTGCCTGAAATCAGTGTTTTCCGACAAATACAATTTAGGGGTCTTCAAGTCACGAGTGAATAGGTATCTTCTAGGCAAGCGCATCACATCCTCGCTTACCATCAGGCGAGATAGTGGTCTAGCGCTTACCTATTTACTAAAAAATAATTGTTTATATAATCCATATCAAATAGTTAATACCAAGAATCGAATAATATATTAACATAAAGATAAACCTTAGGAATGAGTAATTAATTCATACATACGACCCAAAGCGTCGTCAGGAGGCTGTTGGTTAATTAAGTAATTAGGTATACCGTCCTAGTTTATAATTTAAATGGAATTGAATTAATCCTTAGTCGACTGGCTTTTCAATTTATACGTCTACGTAAAATTTAACTTTGAACTATTACTTTTTTATTATAATATCAGGAAAAACATCTTTTAAAATAATAAAAGGTAGAAACACACACATTTATTTTTAGTGTAAAGTATGTGTGCAATTCACACGTGGCAGAAGTGAAACCTTCAAAAATAAAATAATACGTACACGTATACAAAATACCACGGTTGTTGTGATGCCTTCTCTCAAGCTTTGTACTACGCATGCACACACAAACACGTATTAACACACGCACATAATGCTTCCTATCTCATTTTCTTCTACGTTTAATCTTATGAATTTATGTCTCTTTTTCGTTTCATCTACTTTCAAATCACAACGATGCTAAAGAAGTGTTCACTTCAATAATAAATTTATTTTCCATAGAAAAAACTAAGAATAAGTACATAATATTCTAACTGTAAACTAATTAAATAAATATATTATATTTGACAACCGTTTGGGTATTTGTACCTGAGCCATATATTTCTATAAATATCTAAGTCTCTGTATTTATTCGCTACCCAAGTATCCATAACACAATCCTTACAGTGCTTACTTTGGGCTAGGCTAATTGGTGTGAATGCGAGAAATATTATTATTGTCTTTGAGATAAAAAGAAATGAGATGTCTTAAAGAATTGGCTCAATTATTGGAGCAAAAACTCGCTTTGCGATGACACATTGCCGCCTCAATGCCAAGTATGAAGACCTGTTGCGCCAGATTTGCTACGTCAGCTGAGACTCACGAATTTAATCTTCTGTCTTAATGTTATAATGTTTAAGTCGATATTCGAATAACTTAAAATTCTTAACTGTCAAGCTTGTATGAAGGGTCTTTTAAGAATTGAAGAAGAATTGATTTTATGTATGTAAATGTATATGTTCTGTTACATTTATTAATGTATGAAAGTTCTATTACATTTTATTAGTAAAACAGCGTAAAGTTGTTGTTTAAAGTTTGAAGAGATAAAATCAATACACAAGAAAAAAAAATGAAATTGATCAACTTTCTTACAAGGAGTAAACTCTTATATGTGACATTTCAATAAAGCCTTATTTTTAGTCACTCTTTATTTTGTTAGCTACAAAATATACAGCATCATACATCTTGTATCTCTGTCTCCGCCGGCCGACTATGGAAATTAAAGTAATTTTATTATGGAATGGGAATTATCACTCGTCTCGTCTTTTATGCTTCTTTACAGTCCTATCGATCTAAAAGTTGTCTGGAAGAGATCGCTTTGAGCGAAAAGACCTCCCATTGTAGCACTGTTTTAAATTTTCTTTTGTTTTATTATTACTTCAATATGATGGTATCAATAAAGTGTTTGTATTGTATTATTTAAAAGAGAAGAATGCGTGGAGAGCTTTGAAGCCTTGTTTCTATTTATTATTATTTTTATAATTTTTGAAGTGAAAGCTTCATTAGAATCGTTGTGATTTGAAAGTCAATGAAACGAAAAAGCGACAGTAAAAGAGACAGACACATGAATTCATAAGATCTAACGTAGGAGAAAATGAGATAGGTAGAATTATGTACGTGTTTTAATATGTGTTTGTGCGCACATGCATAGTACAAAGCTTGAGAGAAGGCATCACAACAACCGTGGCATTTTGTATAGTGTAGGTATTATTTTTGAAGGTTTCACTTCTAACACGTGTGAATTGCACACATGCTTTCTTCGTAATGAAAGATAGTAATTATAAAATCCGTTCATTGTTATAGTAACTTTTTATAGGCCATGATAGTACAAGAAAAGTTTATTTAAATATTGTGTAACTATGTATATAACACATAATAAAAAGGAGAAAAATCAGCCCTTGCCGAGTTCCTTGCGGCTTCTTCTCAGCACGAGGTCTCCCGACGTAGGATTTCCGAAGCCATGGCGTAGCTTTGACGTTCAATACACGCATTGTACACATTGATTAAACCTTATTTTATATTTTAAAACCGTTAATATTACACTTGGAGTGACAATATTTCCTAAATGCTGTGACTGTAATTTATTAAATTTACATATAACTGGAATCTTTACTAATCCAAGCTCAACAATTGATAAGAATATTGTTTTTTTTTTATTTGTAGCATTCATGTCATGGCGACACATAGTTACGTGTATATAGTAAAATACAAGCATGTAGGTGTTACGTGACGTGTAATAAAAAGGAAATCTTGAACACGCACGTAAAGTTATTATTACATTTCAACGTAGATTAATTGGATCGCGGTAGCCGAGCTGAGTCGATGAGGAATATATCTGCCTTGACTGGCCGAAATAACCATTTATAAGTTTGACAAAATATTAACTACATTTACGAGTAAATTTTACACATTTTCAATGTTCCAGATCAAATAATTCCGTATATATTATCACTTCATCGATTATATATACATTTTTTAAGATTAAAAGTTAAATAAAGATAAATAAACCATTTCTCATGTATTTCTTCGGTTGTTTCAGGTAACATGCAACCACGATGGCGATACACTGACTGCACATGTTATGACAAGGGTTTGACTTTCTCAGACGCACATTTTTTATAAGATAGCTCGTATATTGACAATGTATAAACCGTAGCTTAGTGTAAATATATAGAGAATATGTAAATAACTTAGTTCATAAATATTTAAATGTAAATTGTTGGCTTTGTGCTGTGGCGATTGAAACCGTTTTTATTCAGTACGTACTTAAGAGAAACTTATTGTACTTTTTGAACCAGCATTTTTATAAGTATTTTCAAACGAAGACGGGTAAAATTTCTTGTATACATCAAACTTTGAGCATCGTTAGTAATAAATTATAACTAGATAAAAACTCAACTTATTTCAAGAGTTACCGAAACCTTTATTAGTATACTCGCCTTTTACTCCCATCTGACGCCTCAGACAAGTTTAATATTTCTAGAAAATTTCTTAAGGTTAAAAAAATTTAGTATTTATATGCTTAAATATAAAAATATACTTATGTCATGGCAGTTTCTTCTTTTTTATTGATTGTAACCTGTGAAAGTTTTGCATTGTCATTCCCATGCATAAGATACCTCATGGAATGTTTAAAATTCTGTCTCTTCATAAACACCAAATGACTAAATACAATATTTCCCCCATTAATTACCTTGTTTTTATTTGAAAGTTCTCCCTTTTGGTTTGGGCCATTGCACAGTGCGTTTTTTGAACGCACTGTCGAAGCGCGTCATCTTCGTTATTCTACAGAGCAATTTTTTTCATGTCTAATGCGTATGTAACCATACAATATCGATACATACGCTCGAAACGTTCAACAGGTAGAACCTTGAACCACCACAGCCAAGTTGTGATTACCACCTCGCCTAATGGTAAGAGACGTTGCGATCTAGGATGTGAGACGTTTGCCTAGAAGATAGATAGATGTCGTTTATTGCGTCATGTGGTACAGAAGATCTAAAAAACTACTTATTCAGTCTTAACTTGAAGACCCCTAAATTGTATTTATCAAAAAACACAGACACAGGCAAGGAGTTCCACTTTTTAGCGGTAAGGATCACAAAATGGGAACCAAAACGCTTAGTGCGACTCTTTGGTATATCAACCATATAATGATGGTGGCTATTAGGTAATCAACTACATCTAACATATTAATAAGTTGGCTAGAATAGCTATAATTTTAAAAGAAAATCAATAACATAGATCGACATTGGTAAGCACCTGCAAAACACTTCAGTGTTACAAACTCAAAACTGATGCGTATTTTTTGTTCACAAAGTATAATAGTTGAACAAAAATAACCGAATAAAAGAAAAACCAGAGAGCAAATCGTCTGCAAATAAAAAGGCCCTTTAAACAAGTCGTTATTACCGTAAATTGTTATGAGAGCAAAAAGTTCTTCCTCGTAACTTTATTAATAGATACTTTGGGAACATTTTCATCATTTGGAGTTCATAATACGAAGTATCCAAGTAAGTCACCATTTATTCATCGGACAATCAGACTTACAAATAGGCACCACCTTTATAAGGTTGATATACCAATTAGTCGCATTAAGCGTTTTAGTTCCAATTATATAATCCGTACCTCTAAAGAGTGGAGCTCTTTGCCTGAATCTGTGTTTCTTGATAAATACTATTGAGAGGTCTTCAAGTCACGAGTCCCATCCTAGATTGAATCGTCGCTTACCATCAGGCGGGATAGTAATAAACTTTAATAATTGAAGAAGAGTCTCACACCTTTTGTATCATATTTAGTTCTCACACTTCGGCGCACATTACACAATTGAATAAAACACTTTTTTTAGGATTTTGCGCATATTTTATTTTATATTTAATCCTGACCTTTCGACTCCTTTACAGGAGCCGTGATCACAGGATGAGTAAGATAATGGTTGTCATGTATTTTCTACTACCTTCACTATATTTTAATCGAGCTCGTTCCTGATTGCTATTTTTTTTTATAAAAATCAAATTGCTTTTTTTTTCTTTGTCAGGGTATTAAATATAAAATAAAATGTGCGCAAATTATCCTTATATTATAAATCAAAAAAGTTAGTTGTTTCTTTGTTACATTTTTTACATCTTAACTGCTCAACCGATTGCCACAAAAATTTTCATACACTTTGTTTGAGGTACAGAAAACGATATAGGGTACCTTGCATCCAGAAAAAGGTACAGTTCCTGAGAGAAAGAAATAAAACCTTAATCGGTAATCAACATTACCACCAGCGCGACGCTACTGTTTAAATTAAATACAGACCCAGAAATACAGAAATAGCAACTTATAAAAAAAAAGACTGGCTTGCTTTAGCAAAAACCAGGAAAAGTGCATCGCCAGCAAAAAAATATAGATACCATTGACACTAAGACAAGACACACCTTGCACCTTCACAAACTACACGTGTTTCACTCCCACACGTATCGTCATCAATGAATATTAAATTTAATTAACAATTCGTTGCTCCACTGCTTTTCATCTAAGCCAACTTTGTGACTTCGGATTTTATCTTTCAACTTTCTATAGATTCTTTCGACTGCAGTTAGTAGAAACCGGCCAAGTGCGAGTCTTACTAGCACGAAGGGTTCCGTTTAAACTTTTAGTTAAGTGCATTATATAATATAACTCAACATTCTGTTAATATTTCAAGCGTCTTCCTCCAGCGAAAACGAGCAAAAATATCACCTTTGTTGTATGGAACAATATCAACTGTCTAACTATCACGGTTCATAAAATACAGCCTGGTGACAGGCGGACGGACCGACATCGGAATCTTAGTAATAGGGTCCCGTTTTACCCTTTGGGTACGAAATTCTAAAAAGTAGAAGCGAAGTAGAGCATAATGTTGTGGAATGTCGCAGTCGCTTAACTGTATTCTGAGTCCAGTGCAAATGCACTACTGATAAGCTGACTGCCTGAGCACTTAATGCATTTACTTGCGGGCGAGTGGGCGGTGCATTTTACTTCTTTTTTAGTAAGCTACATATATTTATTTGTAAATGGATATGAACTTCTGCTAAGTGACACCTGATTCCATCAAATTTAAAAATAACATGCTCAGCCGCCCATCCACGACAAAATTCTAATGAGTAGAGTATTTTTTAAATTGATGACGTTTTGATCCCATGTCGATTTACCCTATATATATTTCAATGATATATTTCATCCAATTGAAACGTCAATTGCCACTCAACGTTAGACTATGGTTAATTTATTTTATCAATGATTACACTAACACACCCAAAGACCGAACATACCCTTGGCTACTGGAATAAAGACGATAATTCTTTTATCTGATTAATTTTTTATGTACGTACGTATGTAAATGCTTTATTTATGCTGTGACGATGGGTCAGGTCAAATTATCCATAGTCATACTTGTGTAGCAATTTGGTGTTACTACGGGTTGATGGCACATTTTATTTAAGAAAAATACCCTGAACACACATATTAAAAATTCCCAATGTATTGTAAGAAACGTTTATTTTATTTTCTTATTGAGAAAATCTTTCTACGGTTACGACTGTTGGATGCGGCTACGAAACTGCTACGTTTGCTACGGCTATGAATATTTTTGCGGATTGAACAAACTATTGCGCTACATCTTATAACGTGACATAGCATTGTAAAGAAGTGTCAAGGCTAAGTGGAAATATAAAACCACGTACTTGCATAAAACAACAAGGATCACTTCATTAGAAAAATTCAATTATGATTTATACAAGTTTTTTGTCAGTTAAATTTCAGTACTAAAGGTGTGCATTAAATGATTGACAAAATCTTCATTAACGCGAGGAAAACAGCGGGTATAAGCTAGTAAATTCTATGTGAATCATGTCTACCACAAAAATCATCTAAAACTTGATAAAACTTTATACAAATCACAATATCTTAAGCCAAGAAAGAATATTAAACTATTTAGAAATAGCGTAAATTCAAAAGGAAAGTCGACTGTTGAGTATAAAACATTCCTTTTGCAGAAAATTATTAACAAAGAGCCGTAACGACCTCGAATCTGAGTCCCCTGCCACGACCCAAGTATGCAAAATATACATTTTATTCCCCCAAGTTATGAGAATTCTTTATCAACCGAGTTTCTGCTTTAACTTTGAGCGAAAAAGATGTTTCTCTCAAAAAAGCTGATTGGCACTTACGCCATATTGGCTCTGTTCGTTTCTTTATTGTCATCGTATAAGTAAAACCTTTGCCATTACGAATAATTTTATATTGGATGTAAAAATATTACCCAGGTCGTGTAAGCCTCAGTGTTCCTACGGGCATATACGAATTTATTTTTGTGCGAATTCAAATTAGGCTTTTTGGCTTAAGATATAACTTGGGGTTTTGAATAACTTAATGTCATTGACTTCAAGGTTTTTTCCATCGTAACCTAGCCTGTAGATATTCGGCCGACAAATTCTTCTATAACTGCTTATTCTTGGATGAAATAAGTTGCCATCGCGTTGACAACTTGTGCGATTCTGCCTTAGTTTGTGGTTTTGATAAAAGGCGCCTATTAGGAAAGTGTCCCGGTGTCAGTACTTCGTCGTTCGCGTCTTCAGAGAGGCGGCATAACGGTCTTTAGTTTAGGCACACCTCAATTTAAGTGTGCCTAAACTAACTTACTTAACGTTACTTCTGTTAAAGATGACGAGTTTTTTGCGCCCATTCTTCTTGTCAGACTACAGTGTAGGTAGGTCGGAATATTCAAAACAAAACAACAAATTTTGCGTTTCTCAACGCAATCCACTTTCAATGTTTAATTTCAATCAGCAAAGTACGCAAAATTTAATTATACGTACACGTGAAAATATCTGACATTTCAATCTTTTCATTAGAGCGATCCGTTAAAGCTTCCGAAAGTTAAATAATCCCCGTGTGGTTGGTTACATTTAAGGTTATTTTACTCAGGAAATTAAACCCACAGTAATCCACTGTTTTTCATTATCCGATGTAGAGTGCGTGAAAGCTGGACTTCAGATTATAAAACGTTAGATTTTCATCAGAAATTCTGTTGGTAAACTCTTGCTGTGCAGTGCATTCTAATGGAGGGGGGGTTTATTTTATTTTGCAGGGGATAACAAACGGATGTACGATATTGTATATAAAAAATAAGCTTACAGAATATAAATTACTAATTATGCAAACAGCAACGTTATCCACAGATTACTTAAAAGGATAATTTGCAGGAAAATTTATTAAGATACGCTTGACTTTTCAGGTATCCCCACAAGAAAAAATCGCATGGGGTAAGGTCCGGGCTTCTCTGAGACCATGGCATATTTCTGCGAGAAATCAATTTGTTCGGAAACCGGTAAAGTCACATTTGAAGTATAACATGTTGCTCTATCTTGTTTTATCCAAGTCCTGCTGTTCCTTGAAATTCATGCAACTGCGGCGTCAAAATCTCTCGCGACATCTTGACGTATTCTGCTAAATTCACAGTAACATTATTTCCTTGATTATTTTCAAAGAAATACGGACCAATTATGCCCTTTGCTGATATGGCAGTCCGTACTGTCGTTTTAGGTGAATGAAGTGGCTTTTGGTGCTTAAGGCGAGGGTTTTCCTTGCTCCAATATCGTCAATTGTGCTTATTCATGCGCCCGTTGATGTGAAAATGAACCTCGTCCGTAAACAATACATTCTCAAGGCTAGAAAATTGCTCCAGCATAGTGTCAGCCGATAATTACGTTGAATGTAATTATTTGGTTTCATCTCCTGCACAATTTGAAGCTTATATGGGTGCAGTTTGAGATCCAGATGCAAAATCCGCCGTAGACTAATTCTTGGTGTTACCAGAGCCGCCGAACGCTTACGCGTTAATGATTCTGGATCATTCCACACGGACATCTCAACCTCTCGAATGTTCTCATCGCTTTTTCTTGAACGTGGCCGCCCTGTTTGTTTAATATTCGTTGTCGGTCCTGTCTGCTCGAACTTCTCGACCCAAGCTTTAATTAAATTAAAACTTGTACACTCACTTACGCGGCATAATCCGTATTCAATTCTAAACAGACGTCGTACAGTAACGTAAGAATCGTTGTTTATGTAAAAAAGCGTAAGCGTTCCCGTAAGTTGTGAGTAAAATTGTATGAAGCCAAGCATAGTTTCCTGTCACCCACGCGCCCCTCTCCCCAACGGTTTTCGAGATATCTCATGTTGCTATTTGCAAAAAATTTTAGCCCACCCTGTTGTATGGACACTCGACGGATAGACGTACATACATCATTCATAAATAAGTACCTAATATAGATAGAAATATAAATAAATACCCATGACTTAGATACAAATGCTCGTATTCATCACACAAACATCTGCCTCTTCTGAAACTCGAACCCAGAACCATCGGTGCAAAATGTTGGACCGCTGCCCTGGCACCAAACGGCCGCTAATATTTAGAAACTGGTTTTAAATTTCTAATTTGTTTTCATACATGGAATTCGTTTACAAAGTATTTTATTAATGAATTGTAAAAACCTTATACATCAATGAAAGACTTTTCGAAAAAGGTTTATTTAAAACTAATCTCGTTACAAACAAAATCAACTCGGGGACATGAAAGTCACAGAGTAGCCAAACGGAATCCCAATAGATTAGTAAAAAGAGCAAAGATGTCGAAACCTGTGTTTACTCCCCCTCCTCCACCTTTCACCACCCGATACCTAAGGGTAAAGTAACATACGTAATTTTAATCTCTCTTTTCGCTGTTGACGGTCTAAACAAAACAATTGAAGAATTCGACACTCGTTAAATTAGAAAAACATTATTTCTGTCTCGAATTTAACCTGAAGTGTTTAGTTCTTACACTTGTTTAGGATTTTTTGGCATAACTTATATTTAATCCTGACTGTTGCAAAAAGATATATTGACATAGCTCTTTATGCAAATAATGAACGTAAGATGGAGATGAAAGAGTCGAAACGTAAGGATTAAATATAAATTATGCTTAAAATATACGAAATAAGTTATTTTATTTAATTGAATAATGTGCGCGAAAGTGTAGGAACTGAATAATGTGTTTGTCTTTTATAGTCAATTATTATTATTATGCATAGTTATAATGGAGAGAGATGTTGAGTTTGTATATATTACTGACCTAAAAATTTACGACCGTTTGGTGCAACGGTAGCGATCCTGCCTTTCGCACCGACAGTCCTGGGTTCGAATCCCGGAAGGGGCAGATGTTAGTTTGATGAATACGAGCATTTGTACCTGAGTCATGGATGTTTGTATATATTTCTATGAATATAACTTATTTATGTATGATATATGTATGTCTATCCGTTACCCTAGTATCCATAGCACAAGCCTTAAAGTGCTTACTTTGGGCTAGGTTAATTGGTGTGACTGTGGGATATATTTATTTATTATTATATTATTACTATAGATATGGAGGTTTTATTTACTTGTTATTTCTCTTTGGTTTGGTACATGTCATATTGTTTTGTTTTAGTCCTTTAAGTGTTTTTGGAATATAGAAGAATATAAGACTGATGTAAAATATGTGTAATTTGATCTAATAAAATACTTCATGAAATTTAGTATTTAATCAGGAACAAAAAAAATTTAATCTTTGTAAAAAATAAGAGTGTGTTAAATTATCGAAGAGTTATATAACTGTATTGTCCTGTTCCAAATCCCTAGTGAGTCGGACTACGCTATATAATAGAAGTAACGCCAAATATAGGGCATTCAACACGTTGTTACGAAAACAAAAGGCCTGCCTATGAACATTCGTCACTCTAAGTAGTGTTGTGATCCCACACTATCGATAAAATTTACAATATGTAGACTTTACAAAGGTAAGGTAAAGTTACCCAAAAAGGTTGATTATATGGAAAAATAAACAATAAATAAAATTATATATATATATATGAATCTTTGAATCTATGAATATTAATAAAGAGAGCTAAATCGCGTTTTTGATGCTCAAAGAAAAATAAAGAAATTTCTATATGGGAAATAAAATTACTTACATAAGAAAGAATATAACTTCTTAAAAGTAGGAGCCCATTTGAAAGAAATTATCCCTATTATTTTTATCCCTATAAAGGTAGATATTTATGTGATCAATACGAGCATTTGTATGTGAGACATACGTATTTCTATAAATATTATCTATCTCTGTACCATACACGTATCTCTATATGTATTATGTTACCCATAACACAAGCCTCACAGTGCTTACTTTGGGCTGGGCTAATTTGTCAATGTTAAAAAAACATTTTATTATAATACCTTTGTAAAAGGCAATTAGGTATCAGATTGGCATCTCTCTCTCTCTCTCTCTCTCTTTCTCTCTCTCTCACACACACACACACCTAAAATTTAATAAAAGTAATAATAATAAAAAATCCATCGTTTAATCAACAACGTCAGCTCAGAGCCTAGTAAAATGCACCGCTGTCTGTCAACGACATGTCTCAAAGAAAGAGGCGCCTATTTAAGTCTTTTCGAAGGTGAATCGACTCATCAAACGCCTTTGAAAGCATTTTGGCGGAATTCCCGGATATTTTCAGCTTATTTTAGACGCTGGTGAATAACGTAGGCCTCCGCCTCAATAGGGATGAAATATTTATGGGTTTATTATGAAAATGCTCTTTTATCTGTGTCGAAATCTTTTTCTTTCACACCAAACGTTTACGAGAATTTGGGACCGGTTTAATACGAATCGCTTTTTTTATTTACAACAATAATGGCTATTTGCATAAATTCAGCGATTTCTATTTTGTTGTTGTCAATTTTAAAAAGAATGAAAATTTTAGGCTAATTAACTGAGTTGGAGTTTTATTAAATGAATTTATAACTTCATTAATTAAAAAAATAATCCCCTTAAAGTCGGTGATTGTGATTAAAGCTGACATCACAACCAAATAACTACGGCTGCCTTAAACTAATTATCAAAAAACGGTAATAAGTTTGTCTGTTTGTTACACTTTAACGCCTTAACTACTCAACCAGCCATCATGATATTTTTCGTACACTTTTTCAGGACTCCTGAAAAAATATAAGGTACTTTTTATAAAAAAAAGATACAGTTCCCAAGGGATAGAAAACTATTTTTCATCGGTAGTCTACATAATTGCCGCGGGTTAAAGCTAATATGTTATGAAATAAAATGAAAATAACGTTATTCAAATGCACTTAAAATAAGTTGCTTTTAATTCGTCCAATATATTACCTCCCACTGGTCTTTTAGCTCACAAGAAGAATGGGCGCAAAACTCGTCAGCTTTACCAGAAGTAACGACATTTACAATATGATACGTCGTCACCATAAATAAGAGTCAATTTCGTATATTTATTGAGGAAACGGACTCAGTAAATATTGGGATATTTATACGTCTAATGAATACTTAATACTTTAATCAGTATTCAGTTTACGAGATTTTTCTTTTCATTTCATTAAGAAAAATTCAAATGAGATCAGATTACACGGGTCGATGTTAATGAGCAACGTTAATTAATTTTACGGGGAGAGATAATTAAATTTTGATGTTATCTTTTTGATACTTTTACTCGACAGGAAATCCAGATCCTTGATATCGGAGTAATATTCTGTGTTGCTGATTAATTCCCTGAAATTCCTCCCCGGGGAAAACTTTTTATAGAATTTAGATTTTTAATCTAAAAATTAATTACGAAATATCCGAACGATTTGTACTATTTCTTAATCACAACAGAGCTTGTTCTTTACACAAAGAAACGCTTATATAAAATTAAGAGACGAACATTTATAGGTATGTATTTTACATTCGTAAGCGCATTGTTAATATCACTTAATTTAATTTGTCACCTATATATAGTCTCTTAATAAAGACGGCCAAGTGCGAGTCGGACTCGCACACCGAAGGTTCCGTAAAATATTTTTATTATATGATGTAACTAAAAATTTACGGTTTTCGAAATTTTTCCTTTATCTGTGCTATAAGAAGTTGCTTCGTACCAAATTTCAAGATGCTGAGTTCACGGGGAGTAACCTTGTGGGTTTTGATTCCCTTGCGAGTTTCGAAAATTTGCAGAATTTTGCGGCATAAACGGCTGTATCTTTTGATTGCGTTGACTTAGAAGTTTGATTTTTTCACAACTCTGAGGGACAGTAGACCTGCGTTTTTGATATAAATTCCAGCTTTAAAATGGTCTTAACGGACAACAAAGTGATCCGATAAGGGCTCAAAGCCCACAGGCTAATTACATGTGCAAGGCAGGACTTTGGCCTTCTTGCATTTTTGTTCGGAGTTGGTTACTATTGTGTTTAATAATTGCTGTTACTATTTATTTTATTTCAAGTTTTTAAGCATTTTTAGGGTTCCGTTCCTCGAATAAAAACTGATTTTAAATTATTTACTTGTCAAGGGATTCTGAATAATTGTTTCACTGCTAATTATGGGTATCTATTATAATTTTATATAATTAATACTATAAATCATCTAATCACAGAAACATCTGTCCTTTCCGGGACCTTTACCGTTTGACTTTGAATGTAAGCCTCTATGTATTGCTAAAAAATGCTAACCCGCTAAAAAAGATAAAAATATCAACAACTACGTGCAAAAACATCGCCTTAGCAAAGCACTATTTCTCTACATAAAACAAACAGATGACGATAATCTAAAAGTAGTCACTAGAGGACACTTTCGAAATCTAAAAGACATCTTCAACAAATCGTATCTCCAAGATCTCATAAAAGATAAATTTATAATGCCTCGTTATCTTGCTCTACATTAAACAAACTCTGTGATACCAGTTAAGTCCACGAAAAGACTTTCAAAGTAGGGTCACCAATTTATTGGAAGATAAAAATACAACATGCTTTTTCCTGAGCAATTTATTTTAGTTGATATCAATATCATTATCAACCTATGTAGCTATGGAACGTTGAATAAGTTAAAAGGGTTTAAAAAATCCTCTAGAAAGTTTGATCCATAGCCCACTAGTGTGGACTTACAGTAATAATAACTAGCTCTAGTTAACTCAGTAGCCTAATGCGACAAGTAATGCCTGTCGCTAAAGTATTTGGAATCGAATCCTAAACTTTCGAAGCTCCCGAACAGCCTATCAGATATTTTTTTGCCGTGACGTGGTAAGTGACGATGCGATCTCGGATGTGATGCGCTTGCCAAGAAGATACCTATTCACTTGTGACTTGAAGTCCCCTTATTTGTATTTATCAAGAAATACAAACTCAGGCAAGGAGTTATACTCTTTAGCGGTCCGGATCACAAAATTGGAAATCTGAATACTTATGAACTCTATCAACGAAATTTTGGAAAAGGTTTTATACAATAATTTCTAAATATTACTTCAATGACTTTCTTTTAGATTTAGTAAAAATTTTAGTTAATTATATGTGACCACATCTGCTCAAAACGAGTCACAATTTCAGAATGGAAAAGCATAGGTACTTAGGATAATGTAAGTTTTTTTTATGTGCAGAGTCATCTTTTTCATCTTCATGGAGAAAGAGCGGTTTTAAATGACTGAAGGAAGTCTGCCCCAGAACTGTACCAGATATAGAAGGAATCCGGGAAGAAATTAGTATAAGCTTAAGGCAGTTCCAACGTTTTGGTCCTCCGTGACTAGGATGGGAAGATTTCACGTTTTACCCATTCAAAGTCGGGGCTAACGCTTGCTAATGTATATGAGAAATAGAAACTTATACCATTTAGCCAATGTTTATAAATATGTTCTTCAGTAGGAATTTAGCTTTCAGATCATATAAATAGTTTTCTATTTTTGTTCCCCATGCGGTAGAATATTGAAGTTATACCACAATTGAATTACGTCCTTCCAAATAAATATCGGTTGGAGACCCCAATGGAAGCTCTCAGCTTCTCAGATGGCTCTTCACAAAACAATGAAAACATTGTAATAAGGTTCGTTATTTCATTGAAACGGGACCCGGTTAAGTCTTAAAAGCCAGCTGTGATTGCAGACTTCCAATAACAATTATTAAATAAGGCGTCTGCTTATTTACTGAATCTATTTTAGTTATATTGTTAACATAATAAAATCGTTAACCGGCGAGCTTGTATTGAAGAAGCGAGAGATGTACGACAGGTTCGTGATAAGTGGAAATCTTTCCTCTCTGCCTATCCTTGCGGAGAGGAGGCATAAATGTATTTAAGTATTTTTTTTTCACCGTGAATAGTTAAGCGCTTGATCGCCTGATGGTAACCGATGATGCGATCTAGGGTGTGACGCGCTTGCCTAGAAGATATCTATTCACTCGTGACTTGAAGACCCCTGAATTGTATTTATCAGAAAACACAGATTCAGACAAAGAGTTCCACTCTTTAGCGGTACGTATTACAAAATTGGAACCAAATCGCTTAGTGCGACTCTTTGGTATATCATTTATGATGTCAGTTCCAACCGAAGCAGGACGAGTTCGGTCCTCTGCAATGTACAAAGGACGTGTATCTGTCGCAGCCAACTGGTTAAAAAAGCCGTTCTATCAAACAGCTAGCCCTTTGACTGAACAACGCCATTTAATCACACGGCTATACGTCGTTTAGCCGACTTGTTGACTGCAACGTTCAACACTACAGCTAGACGACGATTAGCCAACTGGTTAAATGGCAAATTAACTAAGGTGACCATTAGTTTAGTATGTATTTTGAGAGAATAGGAAAACTTTTTGTAATTTCTTGGGAGATTATTCTTGGATTAAGTTTAACCTAACCTTTTTTTAAAGTTTAACCTAACCTAATCAACTTCACTCGTATCACTCGTAAGTGCCCCCATAATATCTTTCTCTTTAATAACGCTAGTAATGTATATTTACTACTTTCTTTCCGAAAAATATCTTGAAACAATCACAAACACCGGCTAGTTGACGCCATATTGAAAACAAAACACACCTAGCGCCGCGGTGGTGAGCGCTGAACTAATTCAAGTAGACGGCGGCTTTTGAATCAGCTGTAGTGTTGAACGTTTAGAGCGACTCAAATATTCAATTAATAATGTAGACGTGTGGTTGAATGGTGTCAAAGGGCTAGCTGTTTGATTGAACGGCTATTTAACCAGTTGGCTGCGACATATCCACAAAGTTAACTTACCTCGAAGGGTTAATGGTTATATTTAACGCGTTGTTAATATTCTTAAAAATATAGATATATGCATATTGCATGTGGTTTTAAATGTAAAGTATATTATAGATTAATAATTATCAGGGACTAAATAGAGGATGTCTTTAAAAAGGCCAAGTCAAAAGTACCCTCAACCGACGAGCTTGTATGAAAAGGCTGATGAGAATAGAAGAAGCGAGAGATGTATGTCAGGATCGTGGAAAGTGGAAATCTACGATCTCTGCATGTATGTATGTATAATTATATAAAGTATGTATATTGAAACCCTTCTTTCGGTAGTTTTTAACTTGATTTTTTTTTCGAATATTCTTTTAGACTATAAGTTTAATCAACTAAGAAGGCGTTAAGATTTTTTTAATCTGATAAAAGCAACATTTTTTTTAAATTAATCTATAATCAAAGATCACAGTGGTTTATCTGTCCGCTCTTTTTCCATTGTATACGCGTTACCATAGCAACGCGTTAACCGCAAGTAGTTCGTCTACCGGACGCTAGATGGTGCTAACGCAAAAATATTTATTAATAGAAAAAATTTAAAGAATTTTATAAGATATTAGTAGTAACTAGTATCATAAGATGAAGATAAGATGAAATGCTTTTTATTCAATATGAGCATTTACAATGCGTTTATTGAAAGTCAACTATGCCATGGCTTAGTAAGTCCTACGACGGGAGACCTTGTACCGAGAAGAAGCCGCAAGTAAGTCGGCAAGGGCAATTTTTTTTCTCACTATAATGTGTTACAGATTTTTTAAATTAAGGAAACACATCTATTGCTTATAAAATGTATTAGAAAAATTAACTTTATATTTAAATAATATTTAAATTACATAGTAATTAGATTGTGGGAGACCTGAGTGTGGTACCTAAAAGAAGCAGAATTAGTGTAACTCTGAGCACCAGTTCTATCTTTGGCTGATGGGGAAAAAGTTTACATTTTTAATTTCATAAATAATTCTTCATTCTTCATAAGTCACCCAGTTTTTTGATCGCTTGGTTTGTTCTAGTGTTGGCGATCAATAGTGGACCATTGATAATGAATCGATAGTCTATCGAAAAGGAGATAGATAGTAGTATCGATACTGTGAATAATATCGATACAATGGACACTACTGATATCTTGAAACGTGTCAATACCATTGAAATAGTGCAATACTAACGATAGTGTTGTTGCCCGTAAATAACAAACTATCGATAGTAATGGTACTGTCGATTGTTTTGGATTATCGATAGTTAGTCAATTTGCAATAGTATAGCTTTCAATTTTAAGGCTTAACAGTCAACAATAAGGATGTTAGACTCAAATGGTACGTTCAAATTTACGTGAGTACCACAGATCGATAATAATGTAAAAGGGTTTCCTTATAAAAACATACCCAATACTATTGAAAATTTTAAGACTGTCGATTATCGAAAATCATCGATAGCATCGATACTAATGATAGTATTGTTACTAAGAACATAAATAGTATAGATAACATCGATATTTTCATTATTCATTTACTAACAGCAATACTATCGATACTATCGATTCTTTAGATAGTATTGGTAGCCCTAACGATAGTACGTTATTTTTAGATGAAAAAATCGATAGAAATACTATCGATAGTTTGACAACACTAGTTTGTTCCATTCGCTAAATCCTATTAAAATAAAGCCACGAGCGAACAAAGAGAACAAGATTGAAGTCGATGGAGTTCGATCAAAAGTGAATGGTCCGGGAAAATGGACCGATGAATGAATGAACGAATGGCCTAGTTAACCATCATCCTTAGAAATGCCGTCTGGTGGAACTTCTGTATATCACTGCAATATAGAAGTGTACTTATTTAAAACAGACACTTGTTGACTTTCTTGTAATCAACGATGTAATGAAACCACAACACTACTATTGTATATTATATAATAATATTGTATAATTATATAATAATATTATAAATATCGTTACGTCTGTTGCAGCTTACGAGTTTCTTGCAACTGTTTTTCTTGTCAGTTAAAAGAATGGGTGGTAGATAAAAATCTTGGACGATTCATAACAACTTATTTTAAGTGCATTCGAATAAAGTTATTTTTATATATTACTAGCGACCCGCCCCGGCTTCGCACGGATACAATGCTTTACTATATTATGCATGTATTATACATATAAACCTTCCTCTTAAATTACTCTATCTATTAAAAAAAACCGCATCAAAATCTGTTGCGTAGTTTTCAAGATTTAAGCATACATAGGGATATAGGGACAGAGAAAGCGACTTTGTTTTATACTATGTAGTGATAGATAGAAAAAATTACAGCTTGATATGAAACAATTTTTTTATACCAAAAATATTTTATTTGAGGCCTGCCGTTTTGACTCCTTTTCAAAAGAAGCATTCATAGA
This sequence comes from Calamotropha paludella, assembly GCA_927399485.1. Classification (NCBI taxonomy): domain Eukaryota; kingdom Metazoa; phylum Arthropoda; class Insecta; order Lepidoptera; family Crambidae; genus Calamotropha; species Calamotropha paludella. The sequence goes on along the minus strand of OV656814.1, from coordinate 890,503 downwards.
TTAGATGACCAAGACTTTTAAGTCAAACTTTCCTTGCTTCTCATTAGAGGACTTAAATATTTAGCTTACCTCAGCAAAATAAAGCGAAATGCATCGCAATCGCATGCACAATAGGTAAATAAATTCAATTTTCCGGAGATACCAGAATCGTGTGCTGCATATTGCATGGTCCAACAACTCCTAATGATATTCGGTGTGGAGGCGAAGCACGTGTGAAGATGCAAATTGTGTTGCTGTTTTAATATCTGCGTGGATTTGCATTTTTTACCTTTTTTGCATGTACTATTTTTAATATACGAGCGAAGAGGCGGTGCATTTCAGTCTTCGAATTATCCAAGTCAAACTTCACACATACTTCTATAAGATACATACCTCCTTTAGAAAGAAATTTTGACGCGTTTTATTTCACCTAAAAACACCTGTGTTAATAAATTTAACCAATGAGTTTAATTGTCACTTTGAGTGTACACAAATGGCTATGGCAAAATGACACCTGATTATGTCAAATCTTTCTCAGATTATGAGAAATTAAATATTTATCGAAAAAACATAAACTTACTTATGTACGCGTGGTAGAAGTGATATTTTTTTATTGAATTTTAAATGAAATATCTTGAAGTTAGCCTATACACTTTGACAGCTAACTTCATGGTGTCACGTTGCATGCTGCGAGCGCAACTTCCGTTGCATGAAAAATTTCATCCTCAACAAGTATAACTTTAAAAAGTAAGTCAACCTGTTTATTAACCATCCTATCAACACAACTCCTTAAAAGAACTATCCTGAGAAGAGTTTTAACCTCGTGGTTATCTTATATGATTATTTATATTTTATAGATGTTATTTAGTACCTATAATTCAAAATCTCCTTATTTTGGAACAAAATAAGGAGTGTGCGTTGTCCGGAATTAAGATATTTTATTATAATAAGTCTACCGAAGGAAAAAACTCTAGTTGATAAATATTTGGTCACTGATTCGATCACTTCTCAATCACAGACCAAAGGCTGTGCCATCGAGTCTGTTGTGATTTGTAACATTGTAATTAGAGGTTGAATGACATACTTCACAATATTTCTGAGTCAACAGTTATCGATACCTAACCACAAAATTTTTAAATGTAAGTTGCTGGTTTCCATGAAGTTACCGAGTAATATTTTTTTCATTGTGTTAGAAGATTTTTCGTTTCTTCTGTCCCATTTCGATTTATACAACTTTTATGCCTTTTAACATGCAATTTTATCAAATATTAAACATTTTTTTTGTATATAGGCTTCACCACGATTTTGGATGTAACGCACTTGCCTAGAAGATACCTATTCGCTCGTATCTTAAAGACCCCTAAGTTGTAATTATTAGGAAACACAAATTCAGGCAAAGAGTTCCACTTCTTAGAGGTACGTATCACAAAATTAGAACTAATACTCTTTGGTATATCAACCATATAAAAATGAAGCAGTTAAATGCTTGAATAATAAACTAAAATAAATATAATAACTTTCAAGTCTATTTTAATTCACTTATTATGATTCAGTGCCGCATATATTTAGCCCACGGTCTATTTAAATTCATTTATTGTGCTAAATATCGCATTTATTAAACTCGGGCTGATATCAGGTACAATATCAGAACCATTACTCAACAATGAACCACACCACTTTCCTAAATTGCTAACTGAATAACCGGCAAAGTTGAAAAGTCGTTAATCATTCCAGATGAATAACTTTGGATGTACAGATATATTTTTGTCCCATTAACGTGGTAACGATTGTTTTTTTTTTATTTTTGTTCGGGATGAGTGCTTTTTTGTTGTTCTTATTGTAAAGTTTTTAAAAGCTTACCTAATTGTGTGCCGTATCGGACAAATATTTTTATAACAGTGTACGCAATATTATATTAGTTTCTAAATTATAATTGTTACTTTATTCATAAATCTAAAGTAAAAAAAACATATCATCCATATTTTAATATCTTTTGCAGTTTTTCCTTAAGTTTTTGAAGTTATACTTCTTTTAGCGCGTTTGGGTAAAATGTGAATTTTTATGATGCGCGCGCACATCGACACCTAAAAGTGACAGGATGACGATAACGCCTAATTGTCTCAAATTGATCAATGTAGTTACTCAAATATTTATGAATGTGTGTGTGTGTGTGGCCACATCCCTTAAAATTAATAGATATAACATTTAGTGACACATACTGCCAATGAAGGTCTTATTTTATATAATAATAATATATTATAATCACACAAATTATACTAGCCTAAAGTGAGCACTTTAAGACTTGTGTTATGATTACTAGGGTAACGGATAGACAAACACATATCATACATAAATAAGTAATAATAATAGAAATATATATATAAACACCTATGACTCAGGTTAAAATGCTCGTATTTATCACATGAACATCTGCCCCTTTTTGGACTCGAATTTAGAATCGTCGCGTCAGTGCGAAAAGCAGGATCCCTACCGTTGCACCAAAACAAGGAAAACTAAAAATTGATCACAGAATGATGCTGTGCAGTGTATATACAACTATGTACATTATACATTAATATATAAAACGTTGCCGCGTAAAATGTAAATATTTTTCTTATTATTATTATTATAATTTAGCTTTATTATTATTATACAAAATCAAAATAACTTTATTTCATAGGCCTTTGCGGGCACTTAAAATCGTCAATTTTACAAAATTAAGAAAATATTCTACTATAATAAAGATAGCCCGTGCGTTAGCGGCAAGTACATCCGCGGAGTTGATGCCGCGCATGTAATCGCCACGAGCGAACCGATTCCGAACGTAGGGGCTAACATGAGAAGAATCGGACAAGAAACTCATGTGCCAAAACTCTTACAAAATCGCCAAATGTCTTACAAATTGTGTATATTACAAAACGATTCAGAGAACGAGCAATTCATTTCTTTTAGGTCCACGCTGCCTTATCATTCAAAAAATCTTTAACACTGTAATAAGCCTTTTTGCATAACTGAGTTTTAATTAAAAATTTAAATTTATTCATTGACAAGTCATGCATGTTACGTGGCAGCGTGTTGTACATTCGTATACAGTGACCTGCAAAGGAGTTGTTTATTTTATGGAGCCTATACCTGGGCATTGCTAGCTTGTCTTTATTTCTTAAATTGGAATTATGATAGTCACTATTTTTTCTGAATTTAATATCTTTACTCTTGTGTACATAAGTAAGTAAGTTTTCATAAATATATTGTGAATATACAGTCATAATACCAATTTCTTTAAATTTTTCTCTTAAAGACTCTCGAGAGCCCATCCTATAGATCGCCCGAACAGCCCTCTTCTGCAGTACAAAAATGCAGCCAATATCGGCGGCATTTCCCCACAGTAGTTCCCGTACGACATCATACTGTGGAAGTAGCTTAAATAGACTAAGCGCCCAGTTTTTACATCTGTTATTTGACGAATCATTTTTACGGCATATGCTGCAGAACTGAGTCTGCTCGATAGGCATTCAATATGAGGACCCCATTGTAACTTAGAATCTAAAGTTATACCCAGAAATACAGTTTGATTGCATAGTCACGGTTCTTTAACTCAGCTTTCAATGCTGGCATTGATAGTCACTACGTGTCTAAATCAAGTAATGACTCTATTATTATTACCGATATTATTAGGTCCCATTATTATAATTTTTACTTAAAAAAAATTTTAATGTAACTATGCAGTCCACGCCTAATTGTGACACAGTACTGATATACTGTGACCAATCAGTACTAATTGGAATGAACACAATACGTAACTGTTACGTTCGGGGAGGCTGTTTGCTTTCTTATTTCCTGTGCAATAACATTTCATCGATTCCGTGTGTAATTATGTTTGTAGAGCGATGCGGAATTGTTTATCGATAAATATTGCCCTTGCTTTGTAAGTGTAAACAATATACATTGCCTTTCCTTTTTTGTTTTCATCTTTTAAGTTATTGGATTTTTCCTGAGTAAAGGTTATCGGTTGGTAAACATTCCGAAATCCGCACCATCCTTGCGATTATGATCCACCACAAACGTATTTCAACTTCTACGAGGGCGGGTCAAAAAGTTCGCGTAATGAGGGACATGGAGGGGGGAAAGGTGACTTTTTACTACTTGCACTAGTTGTGACACTCATTAAGAGTATAAATACTAAGTTTAAAAAAAATAGGTAATAATTACCTGAGCTACACATCAATCAACAAGTCAATCCGGAAGAAAATTTGCAACATGGAGAAAATTTAGTTTCGCGCAGTCATCAAGTTTCTTGCCAAACAAGGAAAACCTCCCCAGACTATTTTGGAAGGAGATGTCTTCCAACATAGTCTGAAGTCAAAATAGTCCCAAAAATGAAAAAAAGAGCTTCGAGGGAAGAAAAAAGTGAAGAGCGTAATTTCGGCCTATTTTGACGACAAAGAGAAATCATTTTTTTTTCGAAGCTATTAATAAATTAATTGATAGGTCTAATAATGTATTAGAGTTAAGGGGGAATACATTGGGAAGGAAAAATAATTTTGTGTTTTTATTTCTTAACTTTTAAATTTCTTTTTACCCTCCATTCCGCGAACTTTTTGACCCACTCTCGTACTATGAGCTAATATCGTTCATTTCCGTTCATTCATTTATTCGTTATTAAAATAATTTAATAAAGACAAAATGCAGTATTATTTTATCAATTTAAATAAAAATAAAATGTAACCAATAAAGATTATAATGACAATTCGGAACGTACCATGTGTGTTTTTCTTTGAATAGCAAAATAAAACGCAATTTTCCACGCAGAAATTGAATGACAAACCAAACTTTTCCAAGCGCGTGAGGTGAAAAAATCTTTTTTGTTCGCGTTCCACTCGAGCTACATGAACTTGACATCTGATAATATCCGGTTTCAACTGTTTCTAAGGCTCGCACAAAATTCAATCGTGATTGCCTGTCACGAATTCATCACTAAATTATTTTTCCGTTCCCGCCGGCCATCATGGAATGAGACACCCCCAATCAATTTCCGATACCTTGATAACATCAAAAAAGCATAACATAGTTCCAGACTGTCCAGATTGATATTGGAATAGATTGATGTCACCGACAGAAGATTAAACGATACGAAACGATAACCGTGGCTCAATTATTACGTTTCCTTCGAAGATTGAGATATGTTGACTTTGGATCTATCGGGCTAGCGATGACAGACCCATTCAGTGTTGGCAGTTTCATTTAAGGAAAAATCGTGGGGAAAAAAACTTTTTATATAAAAATTCCCTGTCACAATGTTTGACCGCGATGAACTCCGAAACTACTCAACCGATTTTGATGATTGTTTTTTCTTTTTGCTGGATTTGTTGCGACTTTGGTCATAGGATAAGTTTCATTTTATTTTATTATACAGAAACGCGTGCCCGCTCAGCTAGTATACAATAAGAAATTTTTACACATATTGTTTTTTTCAACGAAACCATTTGGAATTTAAATCGATAATGCCATAAACACATATATTTCTCATCTAGATGGAAGGGTTTAATTTATGTACAATTTCATATGCTGTAGTATAAGCATACGTAAACAAGCATACATAACCAAAAAGTAAACATTAGTTCCCATTTTATTTTCGTGAAATAAATAATAATGATAATATTTCTTACACCAATTAACCTAGCCCAAAGTAAGCATTGTAAGGCTTGTGTTATGGATACTAGGGTAACGGTAGACATTCATATATGACACATAAATATTTAATATTAATAGAAATACACAGAAATACCCATGACTCAGGTACAAATGTTCATCACACAAATATCTGCCCCTTCTGGGACTCGAACCTAGGACTGCTGCTGCAAAAGGCAGGACTGTTATCTACTGAAATTTAAACCAGTATTAAAAGTCATATTTCTCTGAATCAAATCTTTTTTCACTTCAATAAAATAACTATGAGATCCGAAAATACATTACAATATCAAACTGCTATAACGGTGTGTTATCAAATGAAACCTACCTATGTCCTTAGTGGGAACAAATACAGGAAAATTTAAAAAAAGCATGTGTGCCATTCACACGTGGTAGAAGTGAAACCTTCAAATATAATACGTACACGTATACAAAATACCACGGTTGTTGTGATGCCTTCTCTCAAGCTTCATTTTCTCCTACATTAAATCTTACGAATTTATGTGCCTGCCTCTTTTTACGGTCGCTTTTTCGTTTCATTAATTTTCAAATAACGATGCTAAAGAAGTTTTCACTTCAAAATCAAAATCGATAAAGTAATTTCAGAGTTCATCGCGGGCAAACGCTCTGACGGGAAAAGGAAATAGCCCTCTATTTTTATTTAAATTTTCATGTGACCATGCCCTTGCAGTCACAAAGACGCTATTTGTATGTACCACTTAGCGTCTTTGTGTCTGCAAACCACCTTGCACCTTTTTAAAACCTAATGCGATATACAATAAACAATTCGAAATTGATAACAATCCTTTATCTTGCCTTAACTTGTATCTTTATAAGAACACAACGCAATTGTTAGTAGGACACGAAAATCGCAATGGTAGACGATACAGCCGTATCGCTTGCGAGAAACTACCTCCATTTTTAACCAAAAAACCGCGCAAGACGGCTCACTTAGCTTCCGTTAAATATTTGATGCCACCTTCTATAATTCCGATAGGGATTGACTGTGAAATCGAGTCGAATCGATATAACTGTGTAACTTTATCGGTATTTCAAATATGATAACGATTTTAATCGAATGTACCGGTTATTGCGAATTCCGCGACACTTTTTCATATATCAAATTGAAACGAGATATTGAGGGGAAGAATTTCGTTTAGGGTTGTCATTTCAATATTTTGCTGTTTCAACTTTAAATCTGATATTGTTTTGGTGTTATATTTCTTTTGCGAATTGAGTGTGAAATTTTTTACGTTACGGAAATTATGTACGCAGAATGCAACGAAAAAGCGACAACTTCAAGATATCTCATTTAAAAATTTGATTTAAAAAGTATAACTTCTGCCGCGCGTACATAAGTACTACACGCGTTTTTATTTTCATTATTGAAATCGCCTCTGAAGACATCATCCCCGCTTTATGGGTAAAGGGCATCCCCAAAATATCATGACGTGTGAGCAAAGGCGGTCTTATCGCTGGAACCGATCTCTACCCGACAACCATTGCTGTATAGGAAAGCTACACAAAGAGGAAGACAGAATTCCATCAAAATAAAAGACTCAGTGAAACTATCAGTTGTTGTTTTCCAAAACCTTAAGTATACCATATATTCAAATAATTTATGAAATCTTTATTTTGTTATACGTTATATGTGACGTTATATAGATATATTTTATCGATTTTAACTTGCGATTGGAATATTTTCCAATTAAGAAACAAGACTGACCCAATAGTGGGTTAAAATAGGTTGAAGAAGAAATGAAAAACAAATAAAGGTTAGACCACATCGTATATCAATAAGTTTATCCTTTAACATCTAAAATAGAAAAAATTAATAGTATAATAATAAATAATTTATAGTATTACTATAAACCACAGTTTAGATAACAATTCCGACATTAATATGTTTAATATGGCTCAATCAAAATACGTAACCATAATGCACATCCTCAGTTTCACTTTGTGCTGCGGGGTAGGAAAGGGGGGGAGGGTGACGGAGTACTCAGAGGAACTGCTTTGTCACTTTGTGAGAGTATTACAGTGCGTGCTTCCTTTGTGAAGTTGCCTTGAACATATGTAACGGGTTATACATCTATCGCGGTAAAGTTCCCATAACTTTTGTGACCGCTTTTGTTCTGATGTTAAAGAATAATTTAACTGCACATGTAATTTTTTTTAAACGAGCAGTTCTTGTATCAATCTGAATGAAATTTTGTGTTAAGATAAGGTTTTGCTTTATAAGTCTACCTATTTAGTTGGTTGCTTCAATTTATTTGTATAAATTTATTAGAAAAGAACTTGTGTGACGACCATATTCGTGTGATCAGGGCTCCCGTAAAGGAGGCGAAATGTCGTTCTCCAAATTTTACAATAAAGTTACGACGCCTTTTTTAGTTTAGTATCAGAACAAATCGACAAAAAATAGTTAAAAAGACAAGTTCCACTTCAAGTCTGTGAACATACTCTTCAGTACAGAGAACTATCTCATTATTTTAGAACAACTCATCTTAAAATGTTCCACTACTGTTTTCGAACGACGATGTTAAGATTAAATATAAAAAACTAGAATAAAAATCCAGTAAAAGTAATTTTATTTAAATACATTTCATGCATTTTAGAATGATGTTTTTTAACTTTTTTATTAATTGTAAATAGTAAAGCGATCACAAAGTCAGAAGTGTGATAGTTTGAAATTTTCATGCTATTTGTTATGGTACGAAAACATGTATATAACATAACGTATAACATACCTTGTTTGATGCAAATAAAATTATTCTATTCTACTCTGTTTAATTAGCCGAAATATGAATCTAATAGCGGTGTTATAAGAACTACTTTATGAAAAAGTGTAATTTATGGTCATTTCATAGCTAAAATAAAGGTATAAACCAAATAGGTTTTAGTTTTTCTTGACTTAAAAGCAATAAGCTCCGTAACTACTCAACCAATTTTGATGATTCCTTTAAACTGAGGACAGGATAGGTTTCACTTTAATTCATAACCAAACAGTTTTTTCTGCAAATTATGATAACTAAGCCCGGGACAGCTAGTACTATACACGAATCTAAAGTTCTCCTGATCCCATCCAAAATTCTGCAAACCTTGTAATTTTTTGTTATTAATCTTTTTCCGCTTTCTTCTTCTGATTACTTGCTTCTAATTCAATTGTTTTAATTTGACATTGGCAAAATGCACAATTCGTGGAAGCCACAAAAAAAGAAATAAAACACTATGGATCAATTATAGTATATATGACATATATTCGTATCATTTAATTAATAATAAGAAAATAGCAGTCTTATAAATTACGCACCATTAATTAATTAATATAATAATTGAAAAAGAATATACAGAGAATGTTATTTAAATCTTTGTTTGGGCTAAAAGATGTAAAGAGGAATAAAAATGAAACAAAACTTCAAGTGGAACTAAAAGCCCCGAAATCTTCCACAAGTAATCTCTTGGTGAGCATCATTTTTATAGCTATTTATTTTACAAATTGTATTTAAAAGATTTTATGTTTATTTTACGTTAAGCTCGGTGCAGCGGTAAGCGCATTCAGCCTTTGCGACTGCGAGACGTAGTGCGGTCTTTTTGTAAATAATAAATGTAAGATAGAGGTCGGTTGCCCTGTCCAAGCTTCTTTCGCCAGTGCTTCCCTGAATGGCCTCCCAATTCCCGAACTAGCAGTCAACTTAGTATGTCACATAAGCGTAGTAACTGTTATGTATTAGAACTCCTGTTAGTAATTACCGTCACTTTGCTCAATGATCCGGATGAGCAATAACCATCAATTATACGAACGAAAGCTAAAGAACAAGAAGCTCACCCGCCCATGTGAGTGCACAATTTATAAGTTTTTAAATTGCTCTTGTAGTAGTTGAAATATAAAGGGATTAATCCACGAGATAAGTTGGCGCGTTAACTTGAGCACTTAGCCGCAGCTCAACTGAGCTGTATGCATAATGAGAGCAGCCGTTGGAAGATAACGAAGGCTGCATTAATCCTTTGTTCGTACGTCATCCGCTGCCAAAGGAGCTTAATGCACAAAAAATCCTCTCTCACATTTCATTAAAGGTAATAGAATGGGAATAGTCTACCAACTCAATTCCTAAACTAAATATTCCAACTCGAAAACCTTGCATCAAAGTAAATCTTATCCCAGTACATGTATGACTATATTATATATCAAAAGAAATATAATAACACCTCTTTCAAAAAAGAGCAATAACCATTAGGTCAACACTAGAAATAAAAATTAATAGTAAATAATATTTCTTACATGCACACAAATTAGCCTAGCCCAAAGTAAGTACTATAAGGCTTGTGATATGGATACTAGATACGGACGGATAAACATACATATATGATTCATAGATATGTTATATTAATAGTAATATATATAAATACCCATGACTCAAGTACAAATACTCGTATTCATCATACAAACATTTGCCCGTTCCGGGATTCGAACACAGCACCGTCGGTGCGAAAAGTAGGATCACTACTATTGCACCAAACGATCGTACTAAAAACGAGGCTCATGTTTAGGAAGATGTGTTGCGTTTTATAATAAGGTGCCACACTATGTAACTGAACTGCCTATAGAGAAATAAAAAGTTGTTACGGAATTCATGATTGTTTGAAGTTAATGACCTTTGCTTTACGAACTTTACTTCTAAATAATATGAAAAGTTAATTTTTCTATTGCGTTTATACAAGCGCTAAAATATTTCCTTAATTTAAAAAGAATCTGTAACACATCAAAGGGCGAAAAAATAGCCCTTTTCGAGTTTCTTGCGGCTTCTTCTCGGTAAAAGTTATTCCGTCCTAGGACTTACGAAGCCATAGCATATTTGACTCACTCGAAATGCATTTATTCAATAAAAAACATTTTATTTTTTAACCGTCTGTTTGACAGAAAATTAGTCAACCAACTAGAAATCGTAATTCCAATTTTTCCCACTAAATTGATGATTGTAACTTAAGGATTTGAAAAAGACCTACATACATCTTACAGATCGGATGGATATTAAGGAAAAATTACGCGATTAATAAGGTACACGAGTAGTTCAACTTCTAGAACCATTAAATATATATTTTTTTGAACATAACTATGGAAAAAAAGATTCTCTTATCTTCCATATATATGAAAATGCCCTGATACAGGGTTTGACCACGATGAACGTCGCAACTACTCAACCGATTTTAATTTTTTTTTTCATTTTACTGGATTTCTTCCAACCCCTAAATCGGTGGGTATGTCCTAACATAAGTTTAGTTTTATTTTAATTAAGATTAAAATAAAATATTGCAAATTGTAATGACTGAACCACAGCAACGCGTGGCCGGGTCAACTAGTTATTAAGGATAATTTAATTAACGTTTACTATCTTTACTGAAATACGGTATCAAAGACATCTTATATGCTTAAACAGCTGGTCACTCGTCCAAACAAGGGCCTAACATCTTATTCCCCGAAGGGTCCTTAAGCCGTTTCAATATTTTTGCAGTGCTTCCTAACCGGTCCTTTTGCTTATTTCGCCCTTTTCGGGTACCGTCTCTCGAGTGACCAATCTTGTGAAAGGAATCCTTTCCATAGAGACATCAACATCCCAAGCAAGTACTGATCTTTAAATGCTGATAATAATGTTACATTTTTTATGAGAAATAAATATTTGATCTATTGACTTGAGAGTTTATATATTAAGTTCATACACTTCCGCACATATTACATATATTTGATCCTGATCTTTCGACTCCTTAACGGCAGCCGAAGTCACAGTATGACTAAGGCAATGGTCGTCATATATGTTCTACTTCATCATATTTGAATCGGGCACGTTTGATTTATTTAACAGTTAGGAAAAATGTATATTTTTGAAAAAAATTGAGTTTATATTCAGTTCTCAAATTTCGTGTACCCTAATTGAAGCATTTTTAAAAGATACCGTAAAACTTTAAATTATTTGATTGGATCTTCTCTTCACAAGAATTTAGTACGAGCCGTGTTCACGGAATTCTGTAAAAAAGTTTCGAAATATCGTGATTGAATAGAAATATAAAAATAAATGTGTTTTCAATGTCCGTTCAAAGAATTTCATTTCGTAAAGAGTTTAATATTGATACATCTTTTCAAAATGGACAATTTCTGGGTGATAAAGATGGTCTTTTAAAGGAATGGTTCAGTATATAGTTATCTATCATTGACCAACAAATCCCAATGATATTAAATTCAAACGATTATAATCTCCTTATCAGTTCATTTTATTGACTTGCAAATACAAGGATGTGTGCACTGTTTAATAATTTTTAATGTTTATGGAATCTCCTTTAATAAGCCTGTTATTCCAATAGCGACATAAATATTGCAAATCTATAATCTAAGAACACATTTGTTGTTTGTGTGTTTGTCTGTCCACTCTTTTCCAACGCGTTACCAGCAGCAGCTAGGTGGGTCAGCTAGTATTTATTATAATTTTTCTAAGGTTTTTTACAAGGGAAAACAAACGATTACACAACATTTTAAATTACATTTATGCTAACAAAATATAATTGATACGAATTATACAAGAAGCAACATTATCCACAGGTTACTTTTAAGAATAGTGTGTAGGATGAAGAAACTGAATAACAAAAAACTATGAACTAACAAAATAACAGCGTATGTGATATAAAACAAGTAACAATTAAACAATGTAGTATGTCATAGAGTTGTCAACTAAGTAAATACTAATTTAAGGATAGGATTTATCATTATCTAGATAGCCTAATGCGACAGCAGGTCGATCAAGATATGGTGAGAAAAATGATATCTAGAAATTTAAGCTGCTATTATTATTTTTATTGGTTAAATTGGGGTTTTCATTAGAGAAAATTCAATTTATTTTTAATGATTGCTTTTTATTCCTAATAATAATATAATAATATTCCTAATATTAAATTTGTCTTCACTTGTGTAACGTGTTGTCAACACTCATTAGCATCACATCTCTATAAGATCTCGTCACCATACAATCGCTGTCAAGATAGGTGAGGTCATCCCGTTTCATTACCATGTCGGATACGTCAACGTGTTTTACCATGTTTATTGTGTGCATATCCTTTCTAAAGATAAGGATGTCCGCGAATTTCATGTTCTTAGTATAGAAATTGGCGACATCAACATGCCTGTCGAATGGATAACCGAGAGGCATAGTGTCTACACATGTAGTCCAGCGGCAAGCGTGGCGCTCCTTCGTTATGGACATATCCAAAATCGGCAGTGTCAGACCACTACGGACCGGGCTGACGATGACGAACATTTGCATTTCTAAACCACCACGGGTACCCATGGGAAGGAGGAGTCTGTGAGGAAAGCCTATGCGAGTCTTCCACCACCAGCTGTCTACCATTTTCACGCCAACACCCATAGTCTCCATAGATCTGTCCCATATGCTGCGAGTCATAGGCCTCTGCTGAATGACTCCGTTCATTTCAATAGAATTGCGGACGATGGTGTTCTTGCCAGTGTCGAGTTTGTAGAGGAAACTGTCGATCTCAACCATGTCCAGACGTTTGTCGTTGAGGTTCAGCAAACGGCCCATGCAGTCGTATTTTGGACCAATGAAGACACGTACCACGGCGTCGACAGCTTTGTCGGATTGCACATCAATTGTAACCTTAAACGGATGGTGGTTGAGACGACGCATGCGTGCAACGTAGATCATATCAGAACGCTTCTTTTGCATTTCAGTCTTATCAAGATACAAGGCGTTTGTGATATCAACATCATATTCGTCCATAAAGGTGACGAGTTTGTCCGTCACAAGATTTTCGACTTTCACTCCTGGGAAATCGATTTCGTTGATCGAGTATACAGGTAGCAGCTTCTTGAAAAGTACGAAAGAGTCGCTGACGCGCTTCATCAACTTCCAGAAGACAGGGTCACGAAGACACGTAGTATACATATCCAATGCGGTGGGGATGTACGTGTACCTACAAAAAAAGAATTATTAGACAATCTAGTCTTACTAATATTTTGCTAGTCCGTCCTAATAAGTGAGCTTAGTGTGTACCAAAATATTAATCACTCACTTGTCAACATTGTACTTGCTATAGGTCAACATCCTCTTGAATACGTTACTGACGTGGATGACCTTGGCATGATCATGTTTCATTCCATAACCGCCGAGCAGCAGCCTGGCGAGGTACTCAATGTCTTCAGCCTTATTCAATGCGATAGTTGTTCCATCGCGCTAGAAAAAAAGTAACATTTAATATAACGCTGTTCATCATCTGTTTTAAAATAAACTTCTAAGTAAATGCATACCAATTCTATGTGTCCTTTAATTATTCCGTCTCGCACAATCCTTTCGATATCGTCAACTAAGATCTTGTTCTGAACATTGTCCATGGTAACCAAGTTTACGTTGTTACTGCGCATGGGCATCTCTTCGCCATTATGCATGCGGATCTTGGGCCAGTAGCCTGTTTTTAGGGGTTCATTCCACATCAGTGGCTTGATATCGCACATATTCTTGGACAGACGCTCCAACCTCAGTCTCGCCAATAGTTGCATCTGAGAGTACATCATGATTTCACCGCGACGTTCTTTGTTCACATTGTATATGTCGTCAGTCAACCAGTATGGGTAGTTTATGTGCAAATAGTACATGTAAGTGTTTAAATCGATATCCTCTGTGAAGTAGGAGATTCTATCAAAATTGGTGAGGGTATGGCGGACGCCTTTACGCCAATCAATAACGACAATGTTGTTGTCCTTAACTTTGATACCAAAATAATCTTTGACAACGGGATCCAAGGCGGCTTTGGTCATCTTCATCTGGAAAGCCTTGTTGATGACGTGACTGTCGACGAAGAAGTAGGGGTAGATTTCGTAAGGGGCGGGAATGACGATGCCTTGGCAGTCGCTGCGGTGGAAACAGGCAACGGTGAATGCATAGACAAACATACCGCCGTTGATGCGCTCACGCAACCAGCAAGCGGTACGCAGAAACACATCAAAGTCCTTTGCGAAGAAGAGCAGGCGGAAGGTTTGGATCGCCTCGTCGAGTTGTTTCTCGTTGGTGTGGACGAACACCTCACCACGGGGCAGCATACCCATCTTGTAGGTCGCTACGAATGTTTTCACTACTTCAACTTTCTGAAAATAAAATGTTATTCTCGCTATTATTATATTCACTCTTACTTTTTAAATGTTTTGAGTATAATGTTGAAAAAGAAGTGGTAAAATTATCAACCAAAGAGTTTGTTAACAAATCTACGACTTCGAGGTGCTTTATTTATTCTCTTCGTCTTTCTGAGGTATGGGAATTCTTACCAGGTATTTATCGACGTTGTCTTCGATTGAATACTCGCGGGCGATGTCGCGGATGTCATCATATATAGTCGGCTGTAAAATGTGGTTCAACAGTTTCATCACACATAGCTCCTTGGTCTTGACGTCCAAGTTTACTGAAATAAACATTAATTAAACTCTTCATTATTTTATAAAAAAAAATTAACCAGACGCCTGTACAATTTCACAAAGAGATAAAAAACATTCATTTTCTAGAAAAGACTGTACTGACTGTACTTCCATTTTATTTTGTTATTCAAGTATTAAGCTGCTAGATATTTATATCCAGTAAATCGTTACTAGAAAAAAATCAACTTGTCTCCGATGTCAGGCGGGAATCGAACCCACCTCATCTCGCTCACCGGACGAGTGCTGTCAGATAAAAATTAATTTACATATAAACTATAATACAATACATTGGTTTTCAAGCACGTTTCTCTTCATATATTCGTTCAAAACTTGAACACATCACAAGCGGTGAAACATTGATATTGACCCTTTTCTGAATACGGAATAGCCTATTAGAGATTACCATAAGATTCCGTAAAATAAAACCCATTTATACTCTGTATTTCAGGACCTAACCTGTTTTAGCGAAAATGTCTGAACACCATTTTCCAATAACAAAATTCATACTGAGAAATCAGGCTTAATTGGCAGTACGGTAGTAACAACCGCCAATACGCAAGCAGCTTAAATACAATTTATATAAACATCTGAAAGTAGTATGCGTTTAACAGTTAAGTATACCAGCTACTCTGAGCTAATTGCTCAGAGTAAGCAAATCGCAATGAGAAAGACTCGCTTTTTTAGCGATAGCCATTCCAAATAAACGATTCTCATGCTGCGTCTGAATGCTGAGAGTTGCTTATTATTGGTCTTTTGATGCCACGGCCAAATTAAGAGTTGTCAAAACGCAATGCATCGCTTAAACAGTCGCAAAATATATAATAAATAGGTATAGTTTTGAATACCGATACAGCAATTTCGTTATCTTCAATATGCACACGGGTGATCGAAGCTAGTCGTGGTGGCTCACCAATCGATGTGTTTTTTTTTAAATTTAGAATGGTTTCGCTCTTGAAGACGATAGAACGTGCTAACCCAGAAGGTGCCAATTCACCCTGGCCTTGAAAACGGACGAGTTATAAGTACTCGGAACGGCAGGTACAGCAGGTAGTAACAGCAACCAAGAAAGGGCTACCCCGCAATGCGTCTCGATGTCCGATGTGAAAAGGGAGATGGAATGAACACATGCAGCTCCTGAGCACTCTCCAAGTAGAAGACCGACAGACTGGAAACTTCACGTCGGTGAGCGAAGATGTGAAGCTTGTTCTTCACCAATTTGCTGTCACGAGCCTCTCAGCTCTGCGTTGAATCGTATACAGTGCAGCAAGTTGGTATTTTGGTGATTTTTGGCTAATGGTATTTCAAACTTACCCATTGAGTCTTTCTTGAACAGAACGTCGGCAAACTCATCCTTGATGACCGTGGCGGCAGCCAGGCCCAACAAAGCCACAAACACTAGCACCTTCATTCTTCTGCCACTCCCAAATGTGACTACAAGAAAGATCAGTCGGCCTTTTATACTGCACCTATTTGTTTTTTTGCCCCTTATCTCCCGCTGACCGCGGATAACCTTTGCGATTGTTTCTAGTTTAATTAGGTTTGAATCAGGTAGGGAAGAACTTTCACTGCCCTATTAATTGTTATGTGAATGAAAGATACATTATCTTTACAAATTACTCAGCAAAGTACCTTATTATTATTTCAATTTCAACGACAAAAGACTTTTTATTGAAGGTTGTGTTCTTAAATGCTTTTTTGATTATGTTACTATTTTGTTTTTATTCGTAAATTCCTAGTTTTACTAGTTCTGGCAGTAGTTTTAACCAAACTATGGCAGTCGACTATTTTCGTCCTCCAAAAATGACCGCTATATTATAAATTAATATAGTTAAGAACGGTAAAACACGATAAAGTGCCATATTTGGCTAATAGGTCTGTGATAACAATGCAATTTTTATCAAGTTATTTTTGATGTAGAAATTTTTAGTACTTTAAAGAGATATCATTCAAAAGACTTGGGATTTAGTATTTAATTTTCAATTCCAATTGGTTATTAAACAGGAACAGATTTTACAGCTTTTAGGAAATAAGCAGGTCATTGTAATGATTTATATGTTTCGATATAATTTAATTGAAATGCATTTTTATTTTTTTTATTGTTCTCCATTAGTGTTTTTGCAATTACTGATCTGTAGATAGCGGTGTGAATGTGGGTTACATAATTCTTAAACCTAGCGCATAAGGATTTTTGAAAAAATCTTGGCAGATTTTCTCTGTCAATAAATTTGTAAAAAAAACTTAAAAACTAATTCTTACCAAAGAAAGTAACAATAAAATCGAAGAACAAGATATGGAACTTGAAATGAAAGTGAAAAATATCTTTATTCAAATGCACTTAAAATAAGTTGTTTTGAATCGTCCATAATTTTTACCTACCACCCATTCAGGACATCTTTTAACTGACAAGAAGAATGGGCGCAAGAAACTCGTCAGCTTTAACAGAAGTAACGACATTTACAATATTATACTTCGTCACCATAAATAATCCTTGAGGCCTTGTATTTCTCGACTCTTTTATGGTTAATCTCAACTAGCCTGATAGTATTTTCCACCAAACTTGGCTTTTTCCGCCTTCACTTTTTTAAGTAGAATAAGTGAACAAGCCAATAACGTCATATGTCAGTTCGTAGCTCTCACCGTTGCTAGGCAGATACGCCGATTGGTGCAACTGCAGACGATTCTTACATCAGACAAACTTAAAAAAATAGCTTATAAATATGTATTTATTTTTATTTTTTGGATTCACAATACGATATCTCTATAAGATATAAAATACGCCTTAAAAAACTGAGGGTTCGGAGACATGACTGTTTTTACAAGTGTATTTTCTTTCTTATAGCGTATAAATATATTCAATACTTAATATATTTTTCCACAGGATGATAATTTTTTTATGATCACTTTGGAACCTGTCAGACTCATTAATAATAGAAGTAAGGAGGAGCGCTAATCATTTCATGACAAGGAAATGTTAAATTGGGAATAATAATTTTATTAAAATTGTTATTTTAATATAAACATTTTTATTCTTTCATCTACATTTTATAATACTTTCAACGGTTATAAATAAGATATTTACGATATTATTAATAAATATGCCTTCGAAATATTCATTTATTATGAATATCACTTTTTATGAGCAATTGCTTTAACCTACTTGGTGACGAATTGTTTCTTATATGCAGTATTTTTTATAGAAATTGATAGCTTATAATATATTTTTTTAATTCTTTTTCTATGTATATGTACCTATATTCGTATGAATTATCACCACTTTAATAATGTCCTGGTGGGATGTTTGGAAGCACTGTGAGCTGTGGAGTGGATTGACGAGTGATATCGATTGCAGATGCAGGCAAGCCTACTAAAGTAACCGTGATACTAATATTTGCGGTCACTCATCCACAGATCAGCCTTTACGAAAGTTGCTTAACATCTGCAATCATAGGCTGAACTTTAGCTATTACGCCATGGAGCTCTCATATACGGAATACGGAATTTGGAATAGACAACAACTTATTTAAAGAAAATATCACATGATAAAAATTTACAGGTACTCGAACCCCACAGCCCTTGCTATTCAGGCGAGTGCTCTTTCAATCAATCTACCGTGACTATGACAAACCCGTTGAATTTTTCCAAATATTCCATAAACTGACGTCAGTGCCGTCTTTTCTTGTTATAGGAATTACTACCAACAACATCGAGAGTAATACTTCTATAAGTAACGAACAATCAAAAAAGAAGAGACAGCTACGTAGATATTACATTTTTAGCTATAAACAGCATTTAACTTCTTTATATCTAAAGAAATTACTACAAGAAAAAAGTGAATTTATCAAAAATTCAACATGAGACAAATTGATGATTTTTTCAAATAATATCTTTATATTTAAAGCAGTTATATGCTTTTTTTTTAATACTAAGATTCATGATATTTTCTGGGCATACGCTGCCCCCAAACCAATCCCCAAACTTAGCATATTACTGATAAAAAAATAAGTCGCTGTGTTCTTTTACTCAAGTCAGTCAAGTTGTTGCACGCATCCCAGCGAAAGCTGATGGGCATATATGTATACATACTCCCATATAAGCACGCCCTAAGCAGTCACAGATTTCCACTTTGCACGATCCTGACATACATCTCTCACTTCTTTAACTCTCATCAAACCTTTCATGCAAGCTGGTCGGTTAGGGGTGCTTTTGACCTAACATTTTTTCAGGATATCTCCTATTTGATCCGTGAAAGTTCCTTTTAGTCTCCCTTTACCGATTAAGTTAACGTAATTAATGTCAAAGTAATGATACCGAGAGTAAAAAGATCCTTGGAGGAAGCCTCTATCCAGAAGTGGACATTTGGCTGAGACCACTCAGTAGATAAAGCCGGGTCGTAGCTATAAACGTTCAATACATTGTAACGCTCATTATGAATAAAAAATATTCCATTTTTTATCTTATAAACGACGCCATTGACATGTGTTATCAAAATAGACCTACGTTAAGGGTTACAACTGCTAGTTCTTTGGCCATCTCAAGTTCAGCCAAGATGATGTCAAGTGTATTGTACTAAGCTAGTTGTTTTATTTGTTACAGACATTCCGACATGGGTTCCCGTTCTCGCCCACGGCCCTCGCTTGGGACCCCATACAGAAGCTCCTGGCCATCGGTGACAAGGGCGGTAACTTGAGAATGTATCCTTTGCATCATTACTCTAGATAAATATAGTATAATATTATTATTAATGAGGGCGATACACCTTGACTACAAAATTGCAAACACCAAAACTGCTAAAAATCCGCAAAATATTAAAAAAATCAAAAATTTAAAGAACTTTTGCTTTCGTGATACATTTTCTTTTCTCTATTTTTTTAAGGATTTCTATCTTTTTATTTATGTCAGTCCTATCGTATCTAAATCATAGGGTTTTCTACATACTTGATCTTTATAAATCTATAATATTCTTATATAAATGTTCACATCAATCACCGATCAACAATTATCACAAATATATTTGGCTGATCTAGACGAACCTATCACTTAACAGTCTGTGAGATGCCTCAATCTATATACCTGATAATAAAGTATTCAGATGCCTTAAGAATATTTATTTATAAAACACACTTGACTCTTTAAAATGAAACACTTAACACATGATTAAAACGGGACTTAATTCATTTAATCCGTACATTTCGACTCCTTTTCCGAAGACTAAGATATTGCACGTTGAAATGGAAAAATATGTTAAAACTCGTTTTCGGTACCCGTAAAAAGCGATTTTTTTTTATTTAATTTATTCATTTTCTCAGGGAAACACACATAATTTTAGACTTATACTCAACACATATTGAATACACATATAACAATAAAGTTTCCACAGATATATAACACAATGACAACTGACACACACTAGCAACGATAACTTCGGCGTTAACAACGAAAAATCGTTAAAAACTAATAATTGGAAGCCAAAAAGTTAGAATTAAAAAAGTATATATTTTATTACCAGCATTAACCACATATTAGTTGCAAAGACAAATGAATCGTATTAGGTCGTAAAATAACATACGACCTTTATCCGAATCGTCAGAAGCTAAGCCTTAAGCATTTAATACATCTGCCACCAATCTAATAATGATCATTGTTCTTCAGCCCGAATCTTGGCCACGTTAGAACTAATGCCGTCGTTAAATTAACGAGCTTAGCGGCTTCTCCATCTCCATTAAACATCCTATTAACGATATCCCCTTTATTTTCACAACCTTTTTTATGTTCAGGTTCTCTGTTTATACAACATATTGAAAGGCATTCGGATCGGATAATCAGATAAATTACGTAGATAGAAAAGGAAGTCTTTTAAACGTTAAAATAAAACAATTTTTTTACGGATTTTACGTATAATCTATAATCTAAGATCACAGTGGTTTGTGTGTTTGTCTGTCCGCTCTTTTTCCATTGTATCAATAACGTTACCATAGCAACGCGTTAACCGCAAGTAGTTCGTCTACCGGATGCTAGATGGCGCTAACGTAAAAATATTTAATAATAAAAAAATTAAGTATTTTGTCCACCCGTGCGAAGCCGGGACGGGCCGCTAGTTTATATAATATATATAATCCTGACGTTTCGACTCCTTAATAGGAACCTTAATAGGAATTTATCAGTCGGTTTTCATTACTAGGACATCATAAACTTTAAGTAAAAAGTAAACTGTATCCATAAAGATTGCGAAGCCCCGTTAATATTGATGCGCCGTATGTTTGATGGCGAAACGCGCCCTCTAGCGGAGAGCTGTGTAAACTATTGACGGTAGGTCGTAAAGTGGACGATAAAGTTTAAAGTGTAAGATATAAAGAAGCGTTCACAACGTTGGACCGAGAACCGATATCCAAGGGTCCAAGTTTGGTATTAAGAGTGGTGGTGGATATTGAATAATTCCCACACATTACCTTTGATGATTGTTTTTGCGACAGTAGTAATAAAACAACAAAGTGAATATATCCTTTCGCATCGACGGGCTTAGGTTCGAATCCTGGAAGGCAGATGTTTGCAACGGCCTCCTATTGGTTTGCATAACGGTATTCTTAGTAATGCCACTCCCGAGGTACCGGGTTCGATTCCCGGGTCAATGTAGAAAAACTTACTATTCTGTATTGGCTCTTGTCGGGTGGTGTAATACCGTCGTTGGTTATTGAATTCTATAACACAAGTGCTTTAACTTTTTGACTTGGACTCAAAACAATGATATCTTATAATATTTGTACGTAAGTCAAATCAAACCAAATCAAAATATTTATTTGCATAGAATATGATGACTTAAAATAAAAATTAACGCCACATCTAACCCTCACGGGTGTGCAAATTTAGAATATAAAGAGAAAGATATTATAGCCTAATTAATGGTATCAAATTATAAAAACATTAGGAAGCAACCAATTAATTTATATAAAAATAATTATAGATGTCAGTTTATAAGGTAAATTATACATGCCATAGGAAGTGAGATGTACAGAATTTTACTGATTAATTACATTATACTTTGTCATTGATATATTCGTCAATCGTGTAATATGCTTTGTCAGCTAGAAATTTATTTTATCTACTCTGATACTATAATAAAAATATTCTAAAACTGAAAACAAACTGCTTAAGACAAACATTACGTACAGGCCAAAAATAATAAAAAAAAAAGTTTAATTACGATACAGGTCTTATATGGACACCTGTAACATATTATAACTTTTTAATCATAACGATACACCTATACAACCTCCAGCTGGACCAAGGAGGTTGAACCTCTACTTTAAAAAGGGTTTCAATGAACGAGTCTGCGACGACGCAACACGCATGCGCAATCGATGTTTGCACCTTGGCGCCAACATTTGACATTTAAAAAATCTTTTCAATATTTAAACAAAGTTTGGTTTTGTTTGCAATATTGTTTTACGTATTATACTATGAGAGTAGATAAAGTAGTGTATGACACTGTACATAACTTGTTCTTATAACCTTACTATGCAACTTATTATGCAACAGTATCATAAACAACTATAATTGTGACTTAAAAATGTGAGTAACCTTAATTTCTTTTATAAATGCGGTAATTTATTGTATACTTTAACACATGAGTCATATGAGTATTATATATCTATATATCATTTAAGTGTATTTATCCATTATCCTAATATCCATAACATAAGCCAACAGTATTGACTTGTGTGCAATAACAAAGTGCTTACTTTGGACAAGGCCAATTAATGTGAATGTCAAAAATATTATATTATTATTATTTATTTATAAATTAGTAATTTCAGTATTTTTTTAACGCGACTTTATGACAGAGGCGTAGAAAGAAATTCCCCGTTATGAAGTCATACAAAAATTTTGGTTATAATAGTCTTAAGTCTTTGCTAAGAAGCTATTTACTCCTAATATTCTGAAAAGTTTATTTTCAAAGTCCCTTAATTCTTTGTAATGAGTACAGCAAACAAGTGGAACTCATTCCCTGGAATCAGTTCGTTTTCAAAGCCAGGGTGAATAGGCACCTTCTGGGTTAGCTCGCTCCATCTTGGATCCTAACTGGCTTGATTGGGTTCAAGAGCGAATAAAATCTAAAATAGACAAATACATGAAATAAACAGGAAAATATTGATTTAACACATTTGACCTTATGATTTTGTCTCTAGTGTAGATCACAACAATATACATATCAATAATTAAGTTATTATGACTACTTTTTTGTTATCAATATTATCGACGGCCGCTTGGTGCGACGGTAGCGAACCTGCTTTCTGCGCCAAAGGTCGGGTTCTAATCCGGGTAGGAACACGTTTGTGTGATGAAAACAAGCATTTGTTACTGTGTCATGGTCGTTTATATATTAATGTATTCTATACGTTATTTAGTTTGAGTAAAAGTTTAAATTAGTTTAGGGCTAAATAATCCTTGTCGTTAGCTGGAATTTATTTATTCATTAAAGTGAAAACTTTTTTAGCATCGTTGTGATTTGAAAGTCGATGAAACGAAAAAGCGACAGTAAAAAGAGACAGACACATAAATTCATAAGATTAAACGTAGGAGAAAATGAGGTAGGAAGCATTATGTACGTGTGTTTATACGTGTTTGTTTGCGCATGCGTAATACAAAAGGCATTACTAAAACCATGGTATTTTGTATACTTGTGTATTATTTTTAAAGGTTTCACTTCTACCACGTTTGAATAGCACACATGCTCTTTTTATTATATAAAATTGTAGACTAACTTACTGTCTGTACCTTAAACATTTTAAGCTTCACAGTAACCAAACTAATTTAGATTTAGGACCTCTTGTTTTAAATCAAAATCGTTTTTCAAGATTTATTTTATTGAACACTATTTTTAAATCTAGTTTCATGTCACTCATTTTTTTTATTTTACATTTATTTAGATCTATTTTTAACTGTATAATATATGTCATAAAGTAGCAAATGTAACTGCTAAATTTTTTATATCTAAAGAAATTATTACTTTAAAAACCTTCAAAAATAGTACGTACACGTATACAAATTACCACGGTTGTTGTGATGCCTTCTCTCAAGCTGTGCATGCCGCACACAAACACGTATTAACACATGTACATAATGCTTCCTATCTCATATTCTCCTATGTTAAATCTTATGAATTTATGTGTCTGTCTCTTTTTACTGTCGCTTTTTCGTTTCATCGACTTCCAATAACAACGATGCTAAAGAAGTTTTCACATGCTAAAGCCTTTTCATACAAGCCCTTTGGTTAAGGGTACTTTTGACCTGGCCTTCTTGCAGGACATATTTGGTCCCTGAAAGTTCGCTTTGGTTACCGATTTGCCCATGCACATTGTAATCATTAATTGAAAACATTATTTAAAGATGAAATGGTCGAAGCACCCAATTATCTTTCATACTATTAAACAAAAGTGATCTCATATGGATAAAAAGTATGTTTAAGTTAATTTGCTACATTGTAGTCTTAACAAGAAAACAAAGATAACGACATTTTTACTAATTTCTCAGTTGAGATAAAAACTTGAGTAAAACTTTCTGATAATGGTACACCCAGATTAATTTGCAATAACACATGTTCAATAACAAAGATAAATGCATTTTATATGTTGCAGTGAAAATACGTTTTCGGTTACAAAATGTTTTTTCTAGTTATTTTTTTTTCTATTAAAAATATTATCATAGTTAAAACTAGTTTTGACTAAATGCTTTCTGTTGGAATCTAGTTAAAACTAGAATTTACTTTTATTTGAATTTATAATTTAAATAAAATTAGTTTTAACATTGAGCCTTTTTAAAAACTTTCTAGTTACAATTTTGTGATCCGTATCGCTAAAGAGGGAACTCCTTGCCTGAATCTGTGTTTCCTGATAAATGCAATTTAGGGGTCTTCGAGTCACGAGTGAATTATTTTCTAGGCAAATGCGTCACATCCTAGATCGCATCATCGCCTACCATCAGGCGAAATAGCGGTCAAGAGCTTATCTATTCACAATTAAAACTAAATACTATTTAAGAAACTTTTTAAGATTTAGCGGAAATTACTCATTTCTGCTTTAATTTTTACCGATAAAATTTCAATAAACGTGGGCGTTGCTCATACATTTGTTTTGTAATCAAAAACAATAATCTTACACTAAAGAAACATAAATAAGGCATATAAAAGTAGTGTATTGGCGACAATAATGAAAAAAACATATAATAATCGAAATATGTGCATTTTATCGCCAACACCTTCACTTAAACAGGGTCAAAATGTTAATTTAACTCTATATAGAATCCTTTAAAAAAGTTTTTAGCTTAGTAGAAAACTAGCGCTCGAATTGGCCTAATACGTCCTTAGCAGAGTGATCACTACCCAGGTATAATTAATATTTTCAATTGTGAGTTTAAATGGACTTGTGCGTTAAATTTTAATTAAGATCAATTTAATGATTTTATCTCGACGATGCTACTGTATCTGACATTGACATTGTTAGTGTATCTTGACATTCGACTTGATTTAAAAAGCTGTATTTACCTGTAAATAAATATCTTTAAATTCGGTAATTTTTCAATCTTTTGCAATAAATAAATTAATATGTAATATTTTGGACACCTTTTAATGTCTGCATAAAATGGCAGATTTCAAAAACTACATATAAATATTAGCAGATTATTCGGTATCTAAACTTCTTAATTTTAAATTATTTACATAGGAATATTGATATTATTTATTTTTCGATTATATTAAATCGTTCACTCATCAATTAGTTTTATACTCGCCCCATTAACTCCCATTATAGCGAATATAGATATTTTAGTTATTTTATTAATAGCACATTAGAGGAGTAGGGCATTTTGGGCATTAAAAACGCATTAGAGGAGAAGTATCAAAATTATAAATATCAATTAATTATTTGACTGTCCTGGGTTCGAGTCCCGGAGGTGGCAGATGTTTGTGTGATGAATACGAGCATTTGTACCTGAGATATTTATATATTTTAGATATTAATGGGAGTGCCCCGTAAATATCAATTTTATTGTAATTTAATTATTTATTTTTAAAGTGAATAATATAATTCAATTTGTGAATATTATATTATAATATTTTAAGCGTTATCGTTACTGTTATCGTTAACAATAACGAACAAAAAAACACGTTTGTTTTACTGGATCCCTTAATATTTATTTTATTCTGTTTTTTAGTATTTGTTGTTATAGCGGCATCAGAAATATATCATCTGTAAGAATTTCAACTGTCTAATTATCACGGTTCATGAGATACAGCCTTGTGACAGGCGGACAGACAGACGAACAGATGGACAGTGTAGTCTTAATAATACGGTCGCGTTTTACCCTTTGGGTACGGAACCCTGAAAAAGATACTTTGAAGGCTGAGAAACTACGTTAGTAGCATGCAGGTGGATTGTTTGACAAACACTCTAGCGTGGCTATGGCTACTTCCGTCGAGATATATGCGCGAAAATGTATTAACAAAGTTGCAGTGGGTCTACTCGGAAATGCATATCTATAAGTAATGCAGGATGAACAGACAAGCAGATGTAAAATGCAATATCCAGGTAACAGCTGTGTAAACAACAAATTTATAATAATGATATTTCTTACTTATTAATAACCCTCGTGTTATGGATACTAGGGTCACGGATAGGCATACATATATGATACATAGATGTATAATATGTATAGAATTATAAATAAAATATCCATGATTCCGGAACAAATGCTCTTATTCAACAGACATACATCTGCCCCTTCTGGGATTCGAGTCCAGGACCGCAGGATCGCTGCGCTTGCACCAAACTACTACTAATTTATCCACTACCAAAATGAGTAACTAAAAGCTGCATTCCGGGCTAAAGCTACTTGAATAAATTAGTGGCTGCCCCGTTTGAAAGCTTTATAAACTATGTGCTAATGCAGAACGGATGAATACGGATAAAACCAGATATAACCGACTACTTCCGGATACTGGTCTGATGAGATTTACTTAGTGGTGCTGAGTGCTCTTCACCAAAGTGATACTGGAGGCGGTGTTCGAGTGTTTTGTTGATGCAACCGGTTTTTATATCGAGTACCATAAATATTATTCTTATATTAAGTGAAGAATTTTCAAAATGATAGGGTTTATGTAAGTTTATTTTTATTATATGAAGTTATGGTCTTATGCATATTGTCTGTACATCTGCAATAAATTATTATATTTTTGTTATTAACTGCTAGATTACCTATATCGAAAAAAATATTATTGGGAAAATGCCTCACTTTTTTCTAGTAACACTTTCTTTAGATGGCTTATAGTTTACTTTTATCATACTCAGCTATCATAAGAATGCAGAATGAAGGCTGGAACTGCTTTGCTTACGAAATAATATAAATAAATTAGACAACGTTTGCAACAAATAATTGTCAAGTTTTTATTATCTTATGCGTACAATTATATATATTTGTTTAAGGTTTCAAATAGTTATTAAAGTAGATTGAATAAAATCTTAACTTGTTAAATGTTTACAATTAAGTTAATACCACAGAATATGTCAAATCATCATCAATCTTAAAAAAACAACGGGTTGCACTCCGGAAGTGCCGGCAGAAGTGAAAATATGAACATTAACGTTGTGCACTTTTGATATTTTGGAATGGTAAGGGAATAATTTTCCACGAATTGCTTTAATTATCAGTGGTAAAGTACTATCATTTATGTGGTAAAATACAATATTCATTTATTGCGCTATCGTACACAAACATGACAACAAACACACACGCACACTTACGTAAGCGCCTCTTAAACGAAACAGCAGGAGCAGGCATACATTTTCGCCGCGCGGTAGAAAGAGAGGAGGATATTACTTCCTCTCCTACGCCACGCCGGCGGTCTACTCTCCCTCCGTCTTACGAATTTTAGATCAGGTCACGTGTCCTGACGCGAGTTTAACATTTTTATACCCATCTCAAAAAGTGCACAACGCCGCTAAAGTTTTCACTTTAAAAATCAACATTTAGGTAAATTATATCACGTGTGTTAAATATATTAAAACGTTTTGATGCAAAGAACATAATTACAATAATTTCAGAAGGTTCACAACTTACGGAATATCTGTTTTTACTAATATTAAATGAGATATATTTTTTAAGTATGATTTCTTTTCAGGGACGACAAACTTATTGGTCATTGATTTTAAAATGAGCTCAAGAAAATAGTTCGATTAAAACGCAAATCAATGTTAATAATTTCTCATTGAAATAAGTATTTCAATATATATAATCATAATATCAATATATACGGTACTGCAGTACTTTACGCTAGAACAGTTGCTCAGTTTTTACCAGGTACACGTTGGATCGTGTATGGCGTACTGTTCTCATCTTTGAAACAGTTCCGTCCAATACCAGCTCCAGGTGCTTGGGTCCATTGAAAGAATGGCCAAGAAACTCCTCGGCAATGACGATCTTTTTTATAAAAAATCGAAAGTCTTGAGCATAGACGAAAGATAGCTAGCCTATCCGTTTTATAAAGGATTCATTTCGAAGAGTGTTCAGCAACATTACACAGCCATATTCCTCCGTCCCCATTTTGTCATCGAAACACCAGAGTTACAAATAGGCGCTACCATTTATACCAAAGAGTCACTGACTGATGGTGAATGGTGAACTGATGGTGTTGCTTTCAATATTATGATCCATACAATTGAAGAACTTCTTGTCTAATTCTATGTTTCTTGACTTATAGCCATCGCGTCACATCCTAGATCCCATCATCGCTTACCAGCCGGTGAGATAGCGGTCAAGCGCTTACCTATTGACAATAAAAAAATCATACATAATATGTAAATGTGAACTAAAATGAAAAACAAGGGCTTCTGTAGAGCTCTGCTAATCTGAATCCAATTACCCTCTTATCGTAGAAATTAGAACAATAATAATTTTGTTGAAACTTAAATTTAATATGTTTTCATATTATCATATTTATACCGATAAGTGCCCAGCAGCGAAGAGCAATAATATAAAACAAATTGTCGGCTGTTGACAAATGAGTCAACAACACCGCAATCTATCCAAAAATATTTATCAATCTATTTTCAACCTACAGTTCCGATGTAAACAATTCAATATCGCTATGCGAAGTGTTGTCAACAACCCACCTGATATATTTATACAATTTCGTCATACTCGAAGCACTTTGTATCAAAAACAAGCTAATAACAGCATTTAACGATTGATTGTTTATTTTTTTTATTATTAGGAAAGGGGATGTGCTTTCCCTCTATAGCGCTTGATGTTAAGTGCTGTTAATGCCGAAAGATGGCATATCGCTTCACCGGGAATCGTCAACCATAGAGAATCTTTTTTATTCTTAATTGCCGAATCAATTTTTTTTAAACGCGAGTATTCGCGGTATAATTAATTTCTACCGTACTTGTTCTTTCTGAGATGATCAAAGATACACATACAATGCTGAGAAAATATTTATTATTTAAAAGAAACAAGCCTTACAGTGCTTAGTTAGGGCTGGGCTAATTGGTGTGAATGTTAGAAATATTTTTTTTTGATAAAAAAGGGAAATTGCAAAGGCATCATGATTTATGTTGCCAAAAATAGGAACACGGCAATTGACTGCAATTTTGCACACTACATAATCATCAATTTATTAGTGGGTCCATTTAGTGGGCACTGAGTACTGCAGATACAGGCAATTTTCTGAATCACGAGACTAGAACATTTTTGTACACCCATTCTTTCAAACTTTATTCAAAATTTAAGTAATCAAAAGTTATTTATTTCTTATTATAAAGGAGTATTTGATGGAAAACTGTTTTTACACTATGCAGGAGTTTTTAGAGAAAATATATAAACACTTAAAAAATTATATCATATTTTGATAACAGTATTCAAAAAAATATTTTAACTTTAAATATTGTAGTGCGCTAAATGGGTTCATGGTGATACTTCCCTTAATAATAAACATATTTGTATTGTATTGAAATGCTTTCGCGACAGTAGCCTGACCGCCGAAAAGTTGAGCCGGACGCGTCAAATACTGCATATAAATTGCTTGGTTTATATAACATTAATAAAGATTACGATCGAAAACGTTAGTCGTTAAATCAACGTAATAAAAACTAATTTAATGTACAGCAAAAACCTTGGTACGGCAGGAAACGGAGCGCCTTTAAGTACGAACTCTGGTTAGATACCGAGGGCTAGCCGGATATCCGGTGCCGGGCGCCGGCCCGGCTTATTACCCATGCAGTCGCTAAGCCTAACGCAGCCTAACATAGTTCTGGCTACTAAACCTTTGTTTAATTAAACAAAACATATGTATATACTGACATGCTTAATGTTATTTTATATTATCTATGTAGTAAACTTTGCTTTTATTTATAATGTTATTATTTCAAATAATAATTTTAGTTAATTTTTCCATCCAACTAAATTAAAAGTACCTTCCGTCATGAGGTTTTTTCTAAACATTCGGCGTAAAAAAACTATGTATTGGCATAAACTTTTTAACCTGTATTGTATGCCGTGGTAACTTGTAATAGAAACAACATAGCTCCAGCCACAAAATCAGAAACTCATTATTTCCTTTGTGTGTTTTGTAAGTTGCCCTATTTATAAATAAAAAAACCGTTGTGTGTACTTATTTACGCACGTAAGAAGTTATACTTCTTTATCGTAACAAAACAAAGATAACTAAAAATTTCCTCCCGTGTACCACTACTCTTTGTTTTGTATAAGAAAGATAAATTTATAAATTATATAGTGATCATAACGGTTATTGAATTAATATAGTGTAATTTTATATACTTTCTGATGGAGTCCATGAGTTTCGTTTTAATTAAAAATTAACTATTACCTAAGTTATCAAAACTTCGTTTATATAAAAAAAGGAAAATTGAGGTTAGCAATATTGAGTAAATATTGACACATAATTATGAATCCTGATTTTATGATAAGTTATTCACAATTTCAATTTAATACTTCTGTTTGGTAAATCTTTAATCTAAGATCACATTGGTTTGTGTGTTTGTCTATCCGCTCTTTTTCCATTGTATCAATAACGTTAACCGCAAGTAGTTCGTCTACAGGACGCTAGATGGCACTAACGGAAAAATATTTAAGAATTTTGTCCACCCGTGCGAAGCTGGGACGGGCCGCTAGTCGATAATACAAGATCACAGTGGTTTGTGTGTTTGTCTGTCCGCCCTTTTTCCCGCTCTCTTTCCATTGTATTGTGCGTTACCGGGTCAGCTCGTGATTTGTATAATATTCTTGTGTCTATAAAACTAAAAAATATGATTTGGAAAAATCAGTTACCAAATTTTAAGATAACTTACATGATACTTATTAAAAATTAAAAATGAACTAACAAACAATTTTAAGCCTTATTATTAAAGTAAAAACGTCTTTAGTATCGTTCGGATTTGAAAGTGGATGAAACGAAAAAGCGACAATAAAAAGAGACAGACACATAAATTCATGAGATTTAACGTAGGAGAAAATGGAATAGGAAGCAATATATACATGTATTAATACGTGTTTGTGTGGGCATGCGTAGTGCAAAGCTTGAGAAGGGATCACAACAACCGTGGTATTTTGTATGCGTGTATCTATTATTTTTGAGGGTTTCACTTCTACTGCGTGTGAATTGCACACATGTTTTTTTTAGTACTGTTGATGGTTATGGGGTGAATTCAATGATGAATTTATTATTCTTCGGTATAAATGATTTTATTTCAAACAATTTAAAATATATGTATATATATATATATATATATATATATATGTATAATAATGGGTAGGTGCGGTCGCGTCGCCGTCTATGAGAGGTGTGGCAAAAACGAATTTGCAGATGGCGGTCTCCTCAGGTTCCATCGCCGTCCATTGGCACACAAACACGTATTATCACACGTACAACGCTGAGGCACAAGCAAACTGCCACTATGCCTTGGAGGGGGTATGAAGCAGAGCACAAAGAGAACTACAAACACAAGAGACACTGTATAATGCTTCCTATCTCATTTTCTCCTATGTTAAATCTTATGAATTTATGTGTTTGTTTCTTTTTACTGTCGCTTTACGTTTTATCGACTTTCAAATCACAACGATCCTAAAGAAGTTTTCATTTCAAAATTAAAAGTAAAATTAAAATTCTCTGATAATGAAAACTTTCAAAAAGCGCGCGCTTTTTGTTTCCATGAAAATTTTTCTCCGTCACAGTCTTCCTAATGTGTTGATTCGATTTCAGACAAAAATTATTAAAATCGGTTAAGACTTCGGAAAGATATGACGTAACAGACATTGCTTCATTGAAGCTGATCCATAGGAGCTCGAATTAATATTTACATTAACAAATATTAGAAAAATGTCAAACAATATTATACAGCTTACACTACTAACAGTAATTAAAACATACGCCTTCATAACATTGAGGAAAATTATAAGAACCAACGCGATTCACTGAATTTTTATCGCAAAATGAATAAAAATGTTACTCGATTTATTCTCAGCTCCATAATTCTGCCAAAAAAAAGAATTAGCAAGTTCACAATGAAGCCGACGATTTCACTAAATCACCGCTTTACAAATTGAGAGTAATCTTTCAAATTATCGCTCCCATTGAAGAATTCTGCTTCGTCTTAAAATTATTCCGTCCTTATTACAGAAACCATTGTTACAATATATTTTTACCTAAATATTCTTCTATCGTTTGGACAATTAATCTGTTAAATAAAAAGTAAGCCTATGGCTTAGTTTATAAAGTATAATTTTATTTGGTAAAGAAATAAATAATGATTTTACTTTGCCCTAAA
The DNA here is from genome assembly GCA_927399485.1 of Calamotropha paludella. Lineage (NCBI taxonomy): Eukaryota > Metazoa > Arthropoda > Insecta > Lepidoptera > Crambidae > Calamotropha > Calamotropha paludella. The sequence goes on along the minus strand of OV656814.1, from coordinate 857,536 downwards.
TGGAATTTCCTTATATACCTACTACTATTATAATATTATATTAAAGAGCTAATTCTGGTAACTTAAAATATCCTTATGAAAGTCGCGAGGCTGTATAAAAAACTTGGCGTTGCAGATAAAAATTGTACTAATACACCACTATCGCTAAGGAAGAAGATATCACAAAAAATACAGTTAAGTAGTGCCTCGAGCACTCCAGCTAAAATTTCAAACAGATATAAGGCCACTTCTTTGACTAAACTAAAGTCACACAACACTTATGATGAAACAAACATGATAAAACAGAACGACAAAAAACAAAAAAAAGTCCTTGACATGACCTTTTCTCCTAAAAACACAGTAGAATCCATTATTCCCACTAATTATTATACAACAGACACGGACAGAATTAAAAAATACAGTAACATTGATCAGCTAAAAACGAACTACGCAAGATTTTCGATTGAGAAATCCACTAAGAAAGAAAAGAGACGAATCATAATAATTGCAGATCAACAAGGTAATCATCTTCGGCAGACCTTGCAAAGTGCTGTAGGAAATAAATACCAAGTTACCAGCTTTCTGAAGCCAGGCGCGAAACTAAATCATATCCTTGACTCCCAAAAAGAGAGCCTGAAGAACTTGAATAAACAGGACTATATTATTTTGTTGGGTGGCTCCAATGAAACGAACCCATATGAATTGCGGACGAACCTTAACAAATGGCTCACCGAGTTAAAAAATACGAATGTCATTGTTTGTGAGATTGCTTTCAATCAATCACTTCATGTAAAAAAACTAAATTACGAACTTAAATGCACTTGTGAGATATTTGATCACACCTGTTTTATTGATATGGGACTTAGTAGATATATACCGAAGGGAAGAAAATTTAAACGACATTTATGCGGACACATACTCAGGGAGATATTGCGTTTAGATTATATTAGCCAAATAAATTATTACAATGAATTAAAATCCAAAGCTACTAATATTATTTACATAACTATGACTGACCAATGTACTCAGACTGAACGAAACGGCTTTGACATTAATTCTAATAATTCTAACAACGATGTTTCAATATCTACACCAATTAAAAAAGAATCAACTCTAAGAATCAACTTTTTCTTTTATAATTATATAAATATTCTTCATCAAAATATCAATGGTCTGGTCACCAAAGCTGATGAACTCATAATGTACCTAGATGAATTAAAAAATAAAAATAAATTTATCGATATTGTGTGTGTAACCGAACATAATATGATTGAAAGTGACAAGATTTCGATTCCTGGTTACACATTAGCAACTAGCTTTCATAGATCAACTAGAAACGGCGGATCATGCATTCTTGTGTATAATCAACATAAATACAAAGTTCTACACGAACTAATTTCGTTCAGTGTCGCCAATATTTTTGAATGCTGCGCAGTAGAGTTAACCGAACATAACCTTATAATAATATGTATTTATAGGTCACCAAAAACTAATTTATCTATAGTGGAGAAGTTTTTCGGAAAACTTGAGGAACTCTTACATAAAATATGTAATAAAAATAAAAAGGTGATTTTAAGCGGTGATTTCAACATTGACCGATTAAAATGCACTCCCACGTCTCAACAATTTGAATACATCCTACTAGGTTTTAACTTAAATTTATCCATCAATGAACCCACTAGGCTCAGTAGCAAGACCTGTCTAGATAATTTTGCACATAATATAAAAGGATGTCAAGCGGTTGTAATAGAACTAGCATTATCAGACCATACTGCTCAAATTTTAAAATGCCCTGTAAAAAAAGGTTACTACATGAAGCACTATTTTAAATTTAAACGAGATTACTCCATTGAAAACATCGAAAAATTTAAAAATGTATTACAAAATCTCACATTTAATGATATTTATAGTAGCGACAATCCAGAGGAAGCATACAATTTATTCTATGATATTTTCAAAATGTTTTATGATCTGTGTTTTCCCATTCTCAAAATCAAAATACCAATTTATAAACGTCCGAAATGGCTCAGCAAAGGAATCAAATTGTGTGCAAACCGAAAACGACAGCTCTTATGGAAGTTCAGATACTCATCAAGCGATTACAATAGGAAGGTATTCAAAGAATACAGTAGGAGGTTGAAATCTGTAATTAAACAAACTCAGAAATCGCAGAATAACTATCACATAATTAATGCAACTAATAAATCTAAAGCTGTGTGGGATATTATAAATAGAGACAAATTTGTAAAAATTAGACAAGAAATCAGTCAAATAAAACATAAAAATCAATTAATTACTCACCCTAGAGAAATGGCACAAGCCTTCAATGACTATTTTGTTGATGAAATAAACCAAGACACTAAATGTGATTTACATAAATCAACAAACTACATACAATATGCACAATCAAATTCATGCTTCATGGCACCTACTGACAAATTTACAGTTGAACAAATTATAAAAAATCTTAAATCTACGTCTAGTGCTGGTTATGATGACATCAGTACAAAAATTGTAAAAACTGTAAATAAGTACATAGCACCAGTATTAAGTCACATAATTAATCTAAGTATCGAGACAGGGGTTTTTCCCAACAAGTTAAAAATATCGACCATTATTCCAATATTAAAAAAAGAAAAAAAAGATGACATTTGTAATTACAGACCAATTGCTTTACTCTCTATTTTTGCCAAAATATTTGAAAAGGTGTACTATGAAACTCTAGAGTGTTATTTAGAACGAAACAATATTATCGTTGCGGAACAAACAGGTTTTAGAAAAAAGAAATCTACTGATATGGCGATATTAAATTTTTTAAAAGAAATTTTATCTAGTTTGGACAATAGAAAAAGAGTTACAGCCCTATACATGGACATGACAAAGGCATTCGATCGCGTTAATCACAACATACTACTGCGTAAACTAGAATTGTACGGAATAAGAGGAACTGCATTGAATTTAATCAAATCGTACTTAACGGAACGAAAACAACAAACTGAAATAAGCAGGTTAGACTTAAAAACTGGCGAGGAACACAAACATTTATCGTCATTTAGGACTGTACGTTACGGAGTACCGCAGGGTAGTATTTTAGGGCCATTGCTATTTCTCATATATATTAACGACCTCCCAAAAGCTATTGACTATCCTATGACTCTTTTTGCAGACGACAGTACTGCAATTTTTACTGACAACAAAAATAGCAATTATGAAAGTAGCATAAATGATTCTTTGACATCTATAATAGACTGGTTGGAATGTAATAACTTGAAAATTAATATCGACAAAACTTACATAATGACATTTCAAAATAAAAATAGTAAATTTGACCCTCTAAATATAGTTTATGACAACTGCCAAATAAAACAGATCCAATGCACTAGGTTCCTGGGCATCTATATCGACGCTAGTCTATCCTGGAAAAAGCATATAGAACACATATGCCTTAAACTAGGTAGGTTTTCGTATGCTCTTTACTTGCTTCAAAAAGTAGCAAACAAACAGGCGCTCCTAAGTGCATATCACGCTTACGTGGGCTCCACGATCAGATATGGTATCCTATTTTGGGGAAACTCCACAAATAAGGAGCTAGCGTTTAAGGCACAAAAAAAGTGCATACGGTCTATGTGTCAGCTAAAACAAACAGATTCCTGCAAACCGCACTTTATAGACCTTCAACTACTTACACTTCCTTCGTTATATATCTGCGAGTTAGCTATATTTGTGAAAGAAAACATTAGCAACTATAAAGTTCTAAACAGTAAGAGGCATCAACATAGATTGCGGTGTGATAGACACAACACTAGTGTTTTTAGCAAGAGTGTTTTCTCTATGGGTGTTAAAGTATATAATAAATTACCGAAATTTTTAAAAGAAATTAAGGTGACTCACATTTTTAAGTCACAATTACATAAATTTCTAGTTGACAAAGCATATTACTCGATTGACGAATATATCAATGACAAAGTATAATGTAATTAATCGCTAAAATTTTTGTACATTTAATTTCCTATGGCATGTATAATTTAATTTTATTTATAAACTGAAATCTATAATTATTTTTATATAAATTAATTGTTTGCTGTTTATGTTTTTATAAATTGATACCATTAATTTGGCTTAAATATCTTTGTTTTCTAAATTTGCACACCCGTGAGGGTTAGATGTGGCGTTAATTCCTATTTGAAGTCATCTTTTCTGTACCCATATTCTATGCAAATAAATATTTTGATTGATTGATTGATTGATTGATTGATTATGTCGTAAGTCGCAACAAATCCAACAAAATTAAAAAAAAACATCATAATCGGTTGAGTACTTTTGGAGTTCGGTCAAACACTGTGACAGTTATATATGTATCCGTTACCCCAGTATCCATACTACGAGTCTTACAGTGCTTCTTTGGGTTAGATCAATTGGTGTGAATGTAAGAAATATTATTATTATTCTATTGATTCCTCTGCTGTAATATCTTGCGAACAGAACTAGTGTTCGCTTTAATAGCGAAATAGTCACATTAGAAAAAAATATTGATTAATCTATAATCTAAGATCACAAATTTGTTGTTTGTCTGCCCGCTCTTTTTCCCATTCTTTTTCGATTGTTGGTTAGTCCATTTTCCATGGTTAAGGCGTTACCATAGCAACGCGTTAATCACGAATAGTTCGTCTACCGGAAGCTAGATTTCGCTAACGGAATAATATTTAATAATAGAAATTTTTTTAAGAATTTTGTCCACTAATAGGAACATGCCCGTTTAAAATATTATGACGGTAATGAGGTAAGTAAGTAAGTATGTATATATATATAGTATAACGACCATTACGTTAGTCATCCTGTGATCACCGCTTCTGTAAAGGAGTACGATTAAATATAAAGTATCGCTCGTATCCGTTAAAAAGTAATACTATACACGGTGTCACATATACACCTATACACCTGCCTGAATACATAGTTGGCATTGCCGTATAAAATTCTGACGTAAATTTCTAAAAGTTTGCGTTTTTTTATCTTATTTCCTCTTCGGCTTCGTTTAAATTTCTTTTCAACTCCTCCAATGTCGTGAATTCTGTGTGATACACAATTTCTTTGTAGCATCCCCATACAAAAAAATCCACAGGATTCAGGTCCGGGGACCTTGGAGGCCAAGCAATCGGTCCTCCAAGCCCTATCCACCTATTGCCAAACTGGTTGTTTAAATGTGTTCTCACATTTTGCGCGAAATGACGGGGGGCCTCCAACGCACTGGAAAAACATGTTCCGATATGTTGTCAAATTGACATCAGAATCTGCCATGGCTGCATGAAAATTATTTTTCAGAAAATTTAAATAATTTTCGCCGTTCAATCACGCTGGCAACTCCTTTGGGCCAATCAATTTTCTATCTACAATACCCGTCCACAGATTAACACTGAATTGGTGTTGAAAATTGTGTTGTCGAATTATTTTCGGGTTTTCAGTGGCCCAGGAGTGATACAATATAATATTTTTTACAAGCACACCAATAAGCTTAGTCCAAAGTAAGCACTGTAAGGCTTGTGTTATGGATACTAGGGTAACGGATAGACATACATATACGATACATAGATAATAGTGTTTTTAATTAAAACATATACAAATACCCATGACTCAGGTACAAATGCTCGTATTCGTCACACAAACATTTTCCCCTTCTGGGACTCGAACCCAGGATCGTCGGTGCCAAAGGCAGGATCGCTACCGTTGCACTAAACAGTCGTCGTTGTCTTTATGTAGTGTAGTCATTATCTACAACTTGCTCGTAATATTTTCATAATACACATACTTCATTAAGTCAAAAAGAAAATTCAAACATAAACATGTACCCCTGACGGGAACATAAAGTATTAACTGCTGGAAAGGGTTTACCCGGATACCCAACCGGGCAAATCCGACCACAACATATCCGGTCATGGCGAGCAAATGTATGTTTTATTAGAAGTTATTTACGTCAGTACCTCACGGAAGCAGACCTTGAACTAAAGTAGAACAAAGAAAGAGATTTAAAACTAGCTAAATTCTCAACCGCCTAAAATGATAAAAAAAATATATTTCTAACATTCACACCAGCCTAGCCCAAAGTAACCACTATAAGGCTTGTGTTAGGGATATTAGGGTAAAAGACGAACATAAATATGTAATATTAATAGAAATGTGACACCCATGACTCAGGTACAAATGCTTCATTCATTACACAAACATCTACCCTTTCTGAACCCATCGCCGTCGTTGCAAAAGGCAGGATAGTTACCGTTGGCTTATGTACCGGTTTCACGATGTTAAATTTTTTTGCCATATTTCAGCCTAATCATCGCTTAACATCAGAAACAACAGTCTGAAATCGATAAAGAATTTTGGAATTAAAAATTTGCAAACTCATATACAAAAATGTATTTATTTATATCATCTATATAAAGACAATACTTTGTGTGTCTGTTACCGTATATAGTTACCATAAGCCTAAGAATAGCAGTTTTTATAATCAATTAACGTTACCATAGCAACGCGTGGCTGGGTTAGCTAGTATTAAATAAAACAGAATTCCACGTGGAAGAAGTCTCGGGCAACAGCTTGTTAAACATACAGCATTTCAATTCACTCTTTCATTAAACTCACAGTCAATTAAATCCCCTAAAAAACAATATGAAATGAAAATAACTTTGTAAGTTGTTTTCAATCGTCCAACATTTTTACCTACCACCCTTTCAGGACATCTTTTAAATGACAAGAAGAACGGGCGCGAAATTTCATCAGCTTTAACAGAAGTAACTACATTTAGTACAACGTCGTCACCATGCATAATTCACAAAAACTATATTTATCTCTACTATATAAAAGAAGGACTTTGTATGTTTGTTACCATATATAGTTACCATAGTTACCATAAGCCTAAGAATAACAGATTTTAAATTCAATTAACGTTACCATAGCAACGCGTGGCCGGGTTATACCAGCAACGCGTGGCCGGGTTAGCTAGTCACAATAATAGTAGTGTTATGGATTCATTACATCATTGATTACAACAAAGACAACAAGTATTTATTTAAATAAGTGTAATTAAACATTAATATGATATACACAGAATGGTAATGGTACCTACCAAAAAGCGCTCAAAAATATTTAAGAATCTAATTGATTATAAACGTGCCAGCCTTCAAATTTCGGCTCGGAGAAAAAAAATATTATTTTTCGCTTAAATTACTTTTGCGCGATATAACTCGCGAGTTACGCCATCTTTTTAATAATTCAACACCCCCTTTAATTAATTCGCACCAACGAGCAGTAGGGGGAGGTTTTATTTATTTTTTCTTGTTACACTACAGATTTATTTTCAAACGTTCGAAGCTTCATAAACTTTTGTCCTACTCTACTGAGCTTTGATTTTCCCCTTAATATTTTATGATTTCATTATCTCTCCTTCATTATGATAGCAAAATGAACATAATTCTGTGACAGCGTCATTGTTTTCATTTCATTTCAACGAACGTCCTTTGGGATGGTTGTACTCCTCAAATGAGCTCTTGAAATCTTAAAGTATTTTTTCTCCTATTTAGCGTACATTGAAGACAGTAAAAAAATATTCGTTTGCTAAAAATTAAGATAATAGGTATCAAAGTTATTTTTGATTCCAGGTTGTCGCCTATCTGTTAAAATGCCAAGGAGAAGCCACTGTATTTCTTATTCATTTCTATGCATAATAAAAATTATTACTTAATTACCCATGAATCTGTGTTGATTTCCAAAGTTATATTAAAATAGAAATTATTTTATCAAATTAAATATAATATTTTAAAAGCCCAATACTGTATTAAACGCGTAGGGCCTACGATAGCGCGGTTTAAATAGCGTTTAAAAAATATTGTCTTCACATCGGAGACCACGGAATATCAAATTTAGCTTCTCAGCTTAATCTGTGGTGGTAGGTATCATATCTATATTTTTGGATTATTTATACGACCCATAAAACTGCCGGAAAATAAAAGGTGACCATTTATGCAAAAAAAAAATGTTTTGTAGATATAATATATTATTATATAGCATTAGGAATTAAACACCTGTATGTAATTACTTAAAACACTACTGTCACCTGTTTGCGATCACTAAAAATGCTGCTTATATTCTATAATATACATAATTAAAATAAATACATACATACAATTTTTTTGAGCCCTATCTCGCTTAATGGTAAGCGACGATGCAACGATTTAAATGAGATTTGAATAAATAAATAATAAATAAATATTTCTAACATTCACACCAATTACCCTAGCTCAAAGTAAGCTCTGTAAGGCTTGTGTTATGGAAACTAGGGTAACGGATAGACATACATATATGATACATACATATGTAATACCTATTGAAATATATATAAACACCCATGACTCAGGTACAAATGCTCGAATTCATCATAAAAACATCTGCCCCTTCCGGGATTCGAACCCAGGACCGTCGGTGCGAAAGGCAAGATCGCAACCGTTGCACCAAACGGTCGTCATTGAGATTTGAATGTAACCAGGCGCGTTACATTCAAATCTCCTAGAAAATACATATTCATTCGTGACTTGCAGACCCCAATAACTTTTTTTTGAAGAATATAGAAGAACTTTTTAACATTTTTATAAAAACTGTATCACTCATATTTGCAATAAACGATTATGATATTTTATTCGAATATAATTAGGGCCTTCTGTTGCCCCAGGGCCTTCACACGTCCAAATCCAGGCCTGCTCGTAGGTATTGAGTTAAAGTTAGTTATTTTGGAGCGAGATCTGAGCGGGAGCGAAATAATTACATTATTTTCTGTACCGCCAATTGTTGAGGTAACATTTATAATTCATATTTATTAACTGTATCTAGGTTTGTTAGCCTTTCTCGCTGTTTAAATATCTATTTATAATAGGTATACTGTTCTGTACCGCCAATTGTTGAGGTAACATTTATAATTCATATTTATTAACTGTATCTAGGTTTGTTAGCCTTTCTCGCTGTTTAAATATCTATTTATAATAGGTATACTGTTCTGTACCGCCAATTGTTGAGGTAACATTTATAATTCATATTTATTAACTGTATCTAGGTTTGTTAGCCTTTCTCGCTGTTTAAATATCTATTTATAATAGGTATACTGTTCTGTACCGCCAATTGTTGAGGTAACATTTATAATTCATATTTATTAACTGTATCTAGGTTTGTTAGCCTTTCTCGCTGTTTAAATATCTATTTATAATAGGTATACTGTTCTGTACCGCCAATTGTTGAGGTAACATTTATAATTCATATTTATTAACTGTATCTAGGTTTGTTAGCCTTTCTCGCTGTTTAAATATCTATTTATAATAGGTATACTGTTCTGTACCGCCAATTGTTGAGGTAACATTTATAATTCATATTTATTAACTGTATCTAGGTTTGTTAGCCTTTCTCGCTGTTTAAATATCTATTTATAATAGGTATAATGTTCTGTACCGCCAATTGTTGAGGTAACATTTATAATTCATATTTATTAACTGTATCTAGGTTTGTTAGCCTTTCTCGCTGTTTAAATATCTATTTATAATAGGTATACTGTTCTGTACCGCCAATTGTTGAGGTAACATTTATAATTCATATTTATTAACTGTATCTAGGTTTGTTAGCCTTTCTCGCTGTTTAAATATCTATTTATAATAGGTATACTGTTCTGTACCGCCAATTGTTGAGGTAACATTTATAATTCATATTTATTAACTGTATCTAGGTTTGTTAGCCTTTCTCGCTGTTTAAATATCTATTTATAATAGGTATATGTACGTAAAATAGTGATGACGTGTGTTAAATAAGTTCATGAAGTACAACTCGTAAATAAGTTAGTACCTATGTACTCCTATTTTTAAAATTAAATTTTATTTTATTATAAATTTTAAATTCTCAGTGCCATATTATATTAGTATTAAATTTAACAAAAGCCTATAAAAAATTACCTCATAGCGGTTCCCTTAGGATACCTGAGAGCTCGGAGATGTGTTTGTTTTTCATAGGAGTCTTTTAAATCTTTATAAATTAATTTCTATTCTACTGAATAAAGCAAACACCTTTTAATGAACCGTAGTTTACTGAGTATACAACAAAATTATGGAAATAAAAAAAAATAAAAAAGCTATTATCAGCAGAAATTAAATTTACAAGCAAAAATTTCTAAATATTCCGACAACAATGCCTCTTTTCCTCGTCCAATTTGTGTAAAACTCACTGTTACTTGTAATAATTTTCAAATTTCTACTCCATCGAACCGGAATGTCGAACGCACAGTTATCGTTAAGGCTGTTGTGCCCGAGAGTTGTAATCGACGCGTCGCCCGTCGATCCGTTTCTAAACAATACCTTGCTTGTGCAGGTTTAATGAGGTTACTTATTCCCACTTTCCTCCTTTGTTACTTCCACTGGTCCTTACTACGTACGTTTTTACGCGACCAGGTTTCAGCCCCCAAATACTTGAGACCTTCAAGATAAACCTAGTCTTAGTCAGGCAACCCTACTTGCTATTAAAAATTAATAAGTTTTTTTTTATTTTTTTATTAACGTATTATAAATAAATTACATTGTATTGTTCAAAAACAGCATATAGAAATCCACAAAGGTTTATAGGAACGCTGTTTTAAGCAAGCGTTAAGATACAATAAATACACAAGAAAAAAGAAATGAAATTGATCAACTCTTTTACAAGGAGCAAACTAGTTGCATAAAAAAGTCTTGAAAAAATACTTATTCAATTCGTACCTTAAATTCAATTGAGTCAAACCATCAACTAGATCTCCGGGTAGTTGTTTAATCAAGCGCGGTACGAGGTAAGCGGTAGTTCTTTCGCCGTAGACATTATTCGCCTTTGTCGTAAGAAATTTGTTTCGAGCGATCCCACGAGTAAATAAGTAAGCAATTATATTTGATTAAAGTAATGAAAAGCTTTGGGTTAGTGTACCCATTGTATTGCCGATATTATATACAAAAAATCAGGCCTTTTCAGGGGTAGGCAGAGATCACAGATTTCCACGTACTACGATCCCGATAGATATTGTCCCCGGCAAATAAGTTGAACATGATTTTGAAATCACGTGACATGCGCAGTAGTGAATAATGTACCTAAACTTGCTACTGCGCATGTCACGTAATTTCAAAATCATGTTCATCAAGGATACTTTTGACCTGGCCTACTTTTTTTCAGGATATAGAGGATCTATTTGTCCCTGAAAGTTCGTCTTGGTCTGTCGTTAGCTACTTGCTCATGCACTTTAGCCTCATATATCTGTCTTGTTAATCTTCTTTCGTCCATCCTCTCTGCATGTCCATATCAATTAAGCATTGCCGATATTTTGCGTCAATTAATAATATAAATAATAAAAATAAAAAAATAAAAATGGCCTTTATAAATTTGTTTTTAGCTGTCGTAAGTTCTGGCTTAAAAATCAACTAATCTATAATAAAATATGTGTAAGCGAAGTTTATAATATATTAAAAAGTACGTTTGAAACTTTTTAATACTGCACGTGAGATAATGTTTCTGATTTCAACGTTATCATAGTCTATGTTCTCATGAAATACTTGCAAGTATTCTGATATTTGGCGCTGGTATTTAATACGTTCCGAACCAAATAGCGCTGGTATTTGATTTTCAAAGCACAACTCATGCCTTGTCCTTACGTGTCGGATCAAATCGGTCAAAATCAAACGAAATTTAATTGTTCAAAATTGGGTAAAAATTAAATATTCTAAAAGAAAGGACCTAATGATTTCAATCCACTACAAAGATAGCGCGATTCAGTTCAGATTCATCTAGTTTTGTACATTTGAACTAATAATATATAAAAAGTTTTGTTTAATTTGAAAATACTTTAAATTTTTATGTTTTTGACGTGATAACGTCTTATAAATTGGTTGCGGCTGGGAGTCACTTATGAAAAAGTGTAACGCTCGGTAACGTTACGATGAGTCACCGAACGAGAGAGAGGCCCGCCGAATGCCTTGCGTCTCTCTCCCACTCAACTATGATCGGTCTGCCGCGCGCATTGTGCAATTTAATTATATTCATATCAATAAATATTCTACCGAGAAAAAGACGTTGTCACGTAAAATCTTCGCCCGTAAAACCGACTTTACAGGCAAAAAAAAAAAAAAAAAAAAAAAAAAAAAAAACCGACTTTTTATATATTTTTTTGCATTTTTCAATTAAACGAACCCGCAATCTTTGGAAGTTCGGCCCAATGCTCTCCCAATTAAGCTACCGAGCCTTGTTTCCCGCCTGAGAATTCACTTGTGTGCCGACTCGATATTTTCTAGTATTTTTCTATTAAAATAATTTATGTAATACTTTAATTTGGGAACTAATCAATTAAACTTTTATGTTATTTCAAAATTAGTTTACATATCTATTTATAATTCTGAATAATTTCTGGGAACTGAAAGTGTACCCTTATTGTAAACTAATTAGCTCGTGTTGGCGATGTAGCGAGATAAATCATGTTTATCGCGTGAAATATGTATTATTAAATTTCCAAATCCCAATTATGTCTTACCAGTGTAATTTAAATAAGAGACAGATGATGGAATATTGTAGTTTTCAGACATAGACAAAAGACATTTATTCTTTAAACAATCAATATTGTATTGGAAATAACAAACGTAAAATAATTCAAATAAAAATAATTAAAAATAAAGTACAAATATAAAAAAGAGAAAACAGAAATATATAAAGATAAAACCTTAATAAAACATTGTTTTACTTTCAAACTAAAGCAACATTTAATATTTCTTTGAATACTTCTTCACAAAAGGGCAAGGATTTAAGACGCTTCCTGTAATACAAAGTAGCCCACGCTGAAACGGTGACTCTGAGACGGTGATTATATGATGCCCCTTACCATAAATAATTAATTTCAAATAATGAGTTAACTAAGAAATAAGTTGAGTAGCAGGCTCAGGGTTGCCACTCCAAATTTGTTACACAAAAAGGCGGGGAAAAAACATCTTGTCTGTGGATAGATGCTTGATTGACGTAAACCGATGGTTTACTATATAATTTCAATTGAAGAATATTTTAAGTGAAAACTTCTTTAACATCGTTGTGATTCGAAAGTTGTTGAAATGAAAAAGCGACAGTAAAAAGAGACTGACGCATAAATTAATAAGATGCAACGTAGGAGAAAATGAGTTGGGAAGCGTTATGTACGTGTGTTAATACGTGTTCATGTGCGCATGCATAGTACAAAGCTTGAGAGAAGGCTCCACAACAACCTTGGTATTTTGTATACGTGTACGTATTATTTTTGAAGGTTTCACTTCTACCACGTATGAATTGCACACATGCTTTTTTTTATCTTTAATCTATTTAGGAGCTTTTGTCTCCTGACATGCCAGCTCCATAGAAATTTATTTATATCATTACATATCCTATACATCTACAAATGAGTCACACAAACACAAAGCTGCCGCAGATGGCGAATTGAAGAATATGTTGCAGTTTGTTCCCTTCTCAATATTACCAAAGTACGCTTTACCATTTAATGATTGTTAAATTATTATTCCAATCAAGATTAATTAATAATTGTTAATATTAGGTCCATTTCTTGTCTATTGCAATGTGTATTTTGCACTACGCATTCTTCTGAAAGGCAATAGTGGAAGTCACTATTGTCCTCCAAAAGTTCAATTTATATAATTGGTTTGGAATTTATATAATTCTTCGTCACTTTTCCTGTTTCCTTTAACTTTGATATTTATCAAAATATCATTTTTCATTTCAAAGTTAAACGCCCACCCGGTTTAATTACTTCCTTGACAGATTAAATTGATGGCTCTTCAAAGATTTTAAGTTACTATAACGTAAATTACAGTTCGTCTTTGGGAAACACTTCTGAATCTTGATCTTTCATTTCGATCTCATCTTGCATTCCACTTACCTTATCCCTGACGATATTACACGTAAAATCTTCAATCGTTTTGACTTCCGTAACGATAACAACTAATTAAAGGGACGTAATAATAATAATTTTTGCTCACGGTCACGATTGGAATATGTCGCCAATCTGTCTTCTATTCGACATACAATCGGAATCCCCATAAAAAAATAAATGGTATTGGTAATGATACCAATTTTCAACCTTACGATCATGTCCGTATAAATTGAGTTACAGCAGCTTACACCATTATTAAAGCAAAGCATCAGCAAAGTAGCTGATTTTGCAACACAAATGCTGGCTTTAGCAGCAAAATATATCAATGCAAACGTGGCTCCTTAATGTAAACGTCTGGCCACCTGGAACCCGTTAAGTAATAGATTAATATTTTTGAAAATTGTGCATCATTTAGCAGCAATTGTGTAGTGTACCTACTAAACATTTGATTTCAAGAAAGTACTATACTTTTGGTATGGCTCCTCGATCGAAATATAAGAGGCCTACAAATATTAGAGAATACTAGAGAAAATAATGCACAATGCATTAACGTCTCAAAAAAAATTATCGTATCTACTGGTCTGATATTTGCCATAAATTCTGTATTACAGAAATTTAAATAGGTTTTCGAACTCAGCTACTTCGGAAAATTTAATGTTGTAAATTAAACACACTCGAGTTGTCAGGTATGTTCGTCTTTCTTTCAAGTTACTCACTTTTAACTCTCTATAAAGCTTACACCCAGACTTACAAATAGGCGCCACCGTTTTATGGTTGATATACCAAAGAGTTGAACTAAGCGTTCAATTTAGTGATAGGTACCGCTAAGGAGTGGAACTCTTTTCCTAAGTCTGTGTTTCCTGACAAATACAAATTGAGAGTATTCAAGTCACGAGTGAATAGGTATCTTCTAGGAAGGCGCGTCACATCCTAGATTGTATCGTCGCTTACCATCAGGCGAGATAGTGGTCAAGCGCCTGCCTATTTAGTATGCAAAAAGTCCGATCTTGCATGGAATCTTGCAGCCACATTTAGGACGGCCCAAAAAGATACCAACTTGCTGCTATTGGTTACGAATCAGCGCAAAAACGCTCATTGATATATTTTATTTTATTTATTTATTCATAAACATGCTAGTTACAGAAGTACACTTCCAATACACTAGCTGGTCATACAAGGCTATACATGACAAAACAAATTAATTACAATACAATTACAATTGTTGTGCTAGAACAATGTCAAATTCTTATAAAATTTAATTAAATTATGCGTCAATTTCATACCAAAAAATAACAAAATTAATTAACAAATACAATAATATAAAAATAATAATATACACGTTTGTTACATACAAAAATTAATTGTTACTTCCTAGGGTATTCTAATTCTAAAAATTTACTGGCTTCTTTACATATATGGTCAATCTTATCTGCAAATAAGTCAATGTTTGGACATTGAGTGAGTATGTCCCCAATCATTGATGACAGCACATTGGTGAAGAACAAGCTTCATAACTTAACCCACCGCTGTAAAGTTGCCTATCTGTCGGTCTTTTACAGATTGTACTTCGGACAGTGTGCTCAGAAGCTTCATGAGCTCATACCGTAATCTCCTTTCTTCCATCGGACATCCAGACACACTTTGGGCTACAACCCTTTCTTGGTTGCTATTTCTATTGCACCAAGCGCTACTAAACATCTTTTATAATGCGCACAGCAAAGGAGTTAACTCCTTCTCTGCGTCTGTACTCCCGAGTACTTATAACCCGTCCGTCAGCCAGGGTGAACATACATCTTGTGGGTTAGCTTGCTTCATCGTAGATCCTATCTTGGATTTTGGCCTTGATTGAGATCAAGAATAAACCCATTCAAAATAAATAAATATCTCTATATTACAGAAACTCGAAAAGCTTTCCGACGGAGCTGACTTCGAATGTAATGTTATAAATTGAACACGCTCGGGATGTCGAGTCCGTTCGTCTTGCTCTCAAGATACTCGCTTCGTCGGTATTTGTGTGAATCTAGTTTCTTGTTTGACAACATCTTTGCTCTGAAATAGATGGAATTGTCTTAGCACAGACACTAACATTGTTACATGACTTTGGTGTTTAATGCCAGACGTTTCTATATAACTTAATGTCCATTATGTGAATTTTGTGAGCACATAGATCGATATGCATTGTAAGCTCCGAAATTTAAAAGTAATATTAAAGAATCTTTACTAAACAACTGAACCTAAAGTGGCATATGTTATAGTCTCTGTTGTATTCCAGTTTTATATAAATACTAAAAATTTTACAACATCGCTTAATTAAAATTCGTGGTTAATGTAGTGTACACATTTATAATTGGTCTTGTATTAATAACTACATGTTCATGTAAGTACATAATGTATAACTGTTTAACGTCCAAAAAAATTGCAATGCTTTTAGTTAGACTTGGTAAGCTAATTTGTTTTTTGTATTTCCAATATCTAAGAGCTAGTTAAATGTTTTTATAAACGTACAACAACATATCAGTGGCAAATTTTCCCAATAGAAATTGAATTCTATACGATTGGATTTAAACTTGAATATCGATTAAAAATTAAAGCGGTATTAGCCCATCGGTTTTGTTGTCAGCTTTAGCCCAAGCCAGTTTAATCCTCGCCGATGTACCTACCTGAGGATAGCGGGAATATTCCATCTGAGAACAGTTTATAAGTCGGGACGATATTTTCTAGAAATTTTTTTTAAATTTATCATATAAAAATGCCAAGATAGAAAAAAATCTTACTTTATGTAATAAACTTTTTTTTTACAATTAATTGTTTTTTTTTGCCTTAAAATTCAAAATGACGATTTCATTACGCTATTCCATATTAACAACAAGCAGACTAGAACACATTAAATTATGATAACAGCTTAATATATTATAGAGAAATTTTCGTTTAAGACGAAACATTCTAAAGTTGTTTAACATTCGTAATCATTGGTCAAACTACTATTAGATACCACTGCGCCATCTAGTTCGATAATTATGCATATTTTGAATGCTCTACATTAATAATCTAAAATATTCCTAAATTTTTTTATAGAAGAATACTAAAAAAAACCGATTCCGCTCACGAGTTGATTTCAGGTGATCCGTGACTTGAAAGCTAAGTCAATTTTTATAATATTGTTCTATAGAAAAATTATTTATAAGACAGCATTGAAAATAGAAAATGTAAAATGTATTGTTAAATAACGATTAAAATATCTATTCAACCGAGTTCATGTATAAGTTTAAAAAACATTCTTACATTCACACCAATTAGCCTAGCCCAAAGTAAGCACTGTAAGTCTTGTGTTATGGATACTAGGGTCAAGGATAGGCTAGCTAGCATACAAACATCTGCTCTTTCCGGGATTCGAACCAAGGACCGTCCGTGCGAAAGGCAGGATCGCTGCCGTTGCACCGAACGGAATTGCATCTATAAGAAAATTGATTCCAACTCTTGTGAAAATAACAAGATACCAACTGCAAAGTGAAGTTATATGGGGTAATTTAGTCATATCTCGTCGTAAATATCAGTTATTTTCAAACTTTTCCTCTTTTGAGGAGACTCAGTAACTTGTAAAGGACTCGTATGTGTATGGAAGGCTTTCATTAGTACGGAACGCGAGTTGCTTACAACTTTGAAACGATACAGATAAGCGTGAAGTTTTATGCAAAATATGAACGGAAAGTTTATTATAGCAATAAATTAATTTATTCATTTATAGTCAGATGAGTTATTATTTACACTGTAAAGGCAAAACATACTTTTTTGTTATTTACTTTAGATATTAAAATTTAACTGCTAAATGTAAACTTCTAAAGAAATTTTGTTTAAACTCTTCCGCGCATATCACATATTTAAATATAAACTAGCGGCCCGTCCCGACTTCTCACGGGTGGACAAAATTCTTGATTTTTTTTCTATTATTAAATATTTTTCCGTTAGCGCCATTTAGCGTCCGGTAGACTAACTACTTGCGGTTAACGCGTTGCTATTGATACAATGGAAAAAGAGCGGGATAAAGAGCGGACAGACAAACAACAAATTTGTGATCTTAGATTATAGACTACACATAATTTATATTTAAGCCTGACGTTTCAACTCAGGATTAAATATTAATTATGCGTTATTTATCCGGTAACAGTAGCTTTATTTAAATCTTAAGAAATAATTTCTAGAAAAAACTCAAGACGTCTCAGATATTAGGCATAACTCTTTAAATGTATATGGATATGGGTTCGACTTCTGCTGACACATTAATATTTTAGTAATGATGCATATTCTTACACATGTAAAGTTGGTCTTATCACTACATAGTATAAAACGAAGTCGCTTTCTCTGTCCCTATATCCCTATGTATGCTTAAATCTTTAAAACTACGCATTGGATTTTGATGTTTTTCAAGGTTTTTTTTTTTTAATAGATAGAGTAATTCAAGAGGAAGGTTTATATGTATAAACACGACCGTTTGGTGCAACGGTAGCGATCCTTTCCCACCGACGGTCCTAGGTTCGAATCCCGGAAAGGGCAGATGTTTGTATGATGAATACGAGCATTTGTACCCGAGTCATGGATGTTTGTATATATTCCTATGAATATTACTTATTTATGTATGATATATGTATGTCTATCCGTTACCCTAGTATCCATAACACAAGCCTTAAAGTGCTTACTTTGGGCTAGGTTAATTGGTGTGAATTTAGGAAATATTTATTTATTATTAATACATGCATAATATAGTAGAGCATTGCATCCGTGCGAAGCCGGGGCGGGTTGCTAGTATACGTATAAAACCGTAATAGCTATCTTTGAATCGTTTTTTGAATTTTGAAATCCGATCTCTCAAAATGCAGGAAAAAATGTTTATTTATACATTTATTATAACATACTATTTATATTTATAAAATAACATTAAGCTACGCAATCACAACTATAATTAGCTTTACCGTGCACTCTTAGTGAGTAGTTGAAGATGATAAGTTATTTTAAAACATACCCGTATGGCGTACTAATTACGTTTCTGCTTTTCACAATGTTCCCTAACTTGTATTTTATTAAAATCTCTTTAAATAATTTTTAAAAATTCTTTTAATACTTGTTTATCTATGAAGAAAACTCTTAAAAAGTTCTTCATGAAACAATGTTCTTAATTAAAAAACTGATTACTTTTCTTGTTATTCATCTAGCCACGATGAGCAAGTCTAATATTCTGTAATATTTGGGTTTTATTTTATAAAAATCATTAGCTCCCAGCCTTAACTTATAAGTATTATAGTAACAGTGAAAGAATATTGGGAATAGTAATTATTGTATGTACAATGACATAAATAACCGCACTCAAAATTGTTAATCTATAATCTAAGATCACAGTGGTTTGTGTTTGTCTGTCCGCTCTTTTCCCCGCTCTTTTCCATTGTATCAATAACGTTACCATAGCAACGCGTTAACCGCAAGTAGTTCGTCTACCGGACGCTAGATGGCGCTAACGGAAAAAATATTTAATAATAGAAAAAAATTAAACAATTTTGTCCACCCGTGCGAAGCCGGGACGGGCCGCTAGTTTAAAATAATTGAACAACTTTTTTTATCGTTAAAAAAATGAAATCAATAAAAAATAAAAGTATTGAGCATTGAGAATATATCTATCCCACAAATTGCAGTTTAAGAACGTAACAGAGAAAGCAAGTCAGCGTTAGGATTATATCTCGCGGAGTACATTCAACATGAGCACGTCCCCGATAACAGAAAGGTATCGTTGCAAAGGGACTTTTCCGTAAAGTCGTCTCAACGATCCGGATAACGATAGTCGCATTCGTCCTTTGACGAGAGGCAAAAGCTTTCAATACTTTATTCCTTTCAAACACGTTCGTTTTCTTCGCTTTGACGTCATTGTTAAGTTTTAATATTTCATTCTGACAATTTTTATTTATTTACTAGCTGTCCCAGCCACGCGTTGCTGTGGCACAGTAATTTTATTTTTCTAAAATTATATAATTTTTCTAAAATAAAAGTATCCTAAGTTACTCCTTATTACATCAGCTACCTGCCATTAAAAATCTTGTGAAAATCGGTCCATCCATTTCAGAGATTGGCTGGAACAAACAGACAGATAGACAAAAATTGTAATAAATGTTATTTTGATGTATGTACCGTATATATATTCATATGCATGTAGTAAAAAACGGTTATTTCAATATTACAAACAGACATTCCAATTTTATTTATATGTATAGATTCGACAATTACATTTACATAGAATCACGTCTTTCCCGCATGGTTAGGAAGAGATCACAGATTTCAATTTGCAACGATCCTGACATAAATCTGTCGCTAATTCAACTCTCATCAGCCTTTTCGTAAAAGCTCGTCGGTTAAGGGTACTTTTGACCTGTTTTACTTTACTTTTGTCTCTTGGTTTGCCTTTACCGACTTGCCCACGCACTGTAGGTCTAGCGTGCAATAGTTATAATAATAAATACATACTAGCTGACCCGGTAACGCGTTGCTATGGTAACGTTAATTGATACAATGAAAAAAGAGCGGGAAAAAGAGCGGACAGACAAACACATAAACAACAAATTTGTGTTCTTAGATTATAGATTTCCAGATGTCCTCAAAAAATTGTCTAGTGTCATACAAGAATTACAATGCTAAACCATACAATATTTGATGACCCGTTTGATTTGCTAATAATAGAAGCTATGTTTAGCTCCGGAACAGAGTTGAGGGTTCAAAAAGGATCTACTCAAACGTCTATAAATTCTAAATCCAACATTTCGCGTAACATGTTGGCTCCGGTGGAATTCGAAACCACAACCCTTTGTATCGGAGTTAAACGATAGCTATCACCGAGTCAAATGGGTCATTGAAATCTGTAGAAATGTACTGTCAGGAGCAATAGGATTTATAGACCGTAGAACCATGTCGCATTACATAAATAATTTATTTTTATACTATTGTGTCTTTGCCGATTTAGTGTGACATGGTTCTACGGTATGCCTTATTCTCTTGGCATAGGAATTTTAGTTTTGTCATTTTCTGATGACAGTGGTAATACAGTGTCATACACCAAGAAATCATTTTCAATTGGTTCTTTTAAGTCATTTAACGTTTTGGGTTCCACTTTGATAGTATTTAAGTATTACTCTCTTAATAATGTGCCTATTTAGTAGCTTACCCTCTTCATTAGAAAATATTTTACTCAAACTTAAAATAAACTGTATGAAAACCTTGTTATTCGTTGTGGTGGCATAAAAGTTACAAACTTTCTCTTAATTACCATGGAGTTTCATAGCTACGCATTAGTGGTAAATGTAATGCTGTTAAGGCAATTTACATTTAAGATATTTTGCTGGTTAAACATTTTACAATTTAGAAATTCATTTATAGACGTATTTCTTTAAAGACTTCTACAAGTTGAGGTTTCAACTCACAAATGATTTAAATAAAACAACTTTTTTACGGCTTTCGCACTTAATTTGTGTTTAATCCGTTTCGACTCGTTTACAGGAGCCGTGATCACATGATAACTAAGGCTGATTCTACTGATTCTTGCAAAGGATTGTATCGTTAAGTCAGATAATTGTCTAAATTAACGATTAAATTAACAGCAAACAAAGGTTTTGGTTTATAGAAAACAAATGCGATGAAAAGCATACGAACCGAAAAAAGCTTATCGGTAAATTAATAGTTACAATTGAAACTGGAAAATATAGTAATACAACATTAATTTTATCAAAATATCATATTTTAAAAAAAAGGTGGAACTGCCGCTGTTGAAGAAGGTGCCCAAAAGGCTGGCAGCGATTCCTCGTTGGATTTCCTCTTTGTCCTTAGTTGTTTCAATTAAACGGGCACACATTTCTTTAAAAAAGAACTTGGCTTTCGGGCCCCATGAACCTATAGTCTCCTGCGTGCTACATACCTTCGAACTTAGCGACTTTCTGCAGTTGCTGCAGCAGCCTTTTTATCCTCTATTTGATCCCTTAAAGTTCGCCTTGGTTTGCCGTTACCGACTTGCCCATGCACATGTGCCTCATATATTTGTCTTGTTAATCTCCTTTCATCCATCCTGTCTAAAGGTCCAAACCATCTAGGCATCCCTATTTCTATCTTTGTCACTATATCTTCTTCCACACCACACCAATCTCTTATCACATCATTCCTTACATTATCAATCAAATTCAGTCCAGCTATTCCTCTGAAAGCTCTCATTTCCATACATTCATGCTTCTTCTGCCAAACCCAAGATTCACTTCAGAATTAATGTACTTAAAATTTGGTAAATCTGAATAAATAAGTGAATAATGAAAATGTTTTGTACATAATCTAACCCTCATTTGCAAGTTTGTTGGCAGCGTTGATTAACTTATAACTTAGGGTAAGCCGAAAGCTGAATCGTAAGTCGTAACAGGCCACCTTTCGCTATGCTTCATAAGGATTGGGTAATTTTAGCTGAACTCGTTACGGCGAGAAATTTAATATTCATTTATTTATTTTATTGTTAAAAGTACAGAATACAAATGATTACATTCTAAATCAAACAGAATATTTTTAATATTTTTGAATTTATATCTCATTAATTGTACACAACATTGACACCATATAGCAGCGAACGACTACTTAATTTGGCGACTTTCTATGCTTTCTTTCTATAATAATTGTACCTATTGTTATGCCCGTGTATTTGTTACTTTGAAGGAACTAAATATTGTTTTCATTTTCATTTTTTTTTCAATTAGATTGAGTACTAGTAATATTACAACTTTGTAAGTAAGTTTTGACTACAATTTAATAGATATAGTTTTAAATCAAATTGTATAACTATATTCTTAATTATTGTATAACTATTTTCTTAACTATTTTTATAATTGTATAGTATGGGGATTGTAACCAATACCTGTAACATCTTGTAAACAATACTCTTGAGAATAAAATTTATTCCATTCAGTCAACACAAGTATTGTTACCCGAGTCATGGGTATTATATTTAAGTATATCTATACATTTATCTATGAATATTACATATCTACGTATCATTAATGTGTATCTATCCGTTACCATAGTATCCATAAAACAAGCTTTACAGTGCTTACAGTGAGCAAGGCTAATTAGTGTGACTGTAAAATATAGTATTATTATCATTTTTTTTTTTTTTTTAATTTAGAATGTGTTCGCTCTTGATCCCAATCAAGCCCGGGGGCAAAGACAGAATCCACGATGGAACGAGCTAACCCAGAAGGTGCCTATTCACCCTGGCCCTGAAAACAGACGGGTTATATGTACTCGGAAATACAGACGCAGGGAGAGAGTTCCACTCCCTTGCTGTGCGCATTATAAAAGAATTCGAGAAGCGCTTGGTGCGACAGGCAGGAATAGCGACCAAGAAAGGGTGGTAGCCCGCAGTGCGTCTGGATGTCCGATGGAAGAAAGGAGATGGCGGTATGAGCATATATAGCTCTTGAGCACACTCTCCAAAATACAATCTGTAGAAGATCGACAGACAGGCAACTTTGCGGCGGTGAGCTAAGGTGTGAAACTTGCTCTTCGCCAATTTGTTGTCACTTATGAGCCTCTCAGCTCTGCGCTGGATCGTGTCCAGTGCAGCAAGTTGGTATTTTGCTGAGCCATCCCAGAGGTGGCTGCAATATTCCATGCAAGATCGGACTTGAGCTTTATAGAGAGAAGAAAGCTGTCCCGGCGTGAAATATCGCTTGACCTTATTTAGGACGCCCAGCTTTTTAGCTGCAGTCTGAGCCTTGGACTCGATGTTGGCGCCGAAGTTGAGATCTGACGACAACTCCATGCCAAGAAGCTCTAGGCTGTCGGTCATAGGTAAAGATGTACCTCGGAAAGTAGGAGTGAGGTTGAAAGAACTCCTTTTTGCAGTGAAAATACACGCTTGCGTTTTGGAGGCGTTGAAATGGACGAGGTTACTTTCACCCCACTGGGAAACGTGGCTCAACCTCTGATTCGTTCGCTCAACCATGGCCTCTCTCATCAATATCACGTCGTCACCGCTGGCTTTCGAATTAGACAGGTATCTCTCTACGACAGTACTGTCGTCTGCATACCCAACAATTCCTGGTATCAACAGGTCATTGATGTGCAGCAGGAAAAGTGTCGCAGAGAGAACAGACCCCTGAGGAACTCCGGCATCAATAGCCACTGAGTCAGAGGAGCAGCCATCGATAACTACTCTGATCGACCGTTCTGTCAGGAAATCGGCTATCCAATTACAAAAGTCAGCGGGGATACCATACGCAGGAAGCTTGCGCAGCAGACTAGCGTGCCAAACCCTGTCAAAAGCCTGCGAGATGTCAAGTGACACGGCAAGTGCTTCACCGTGCATCTCGAGGGCCTCGCCCCAGTAGTGCGTCACATAAACTAGAAGATCCCCAGTTTAACGTCCACGGCGAAAGCCATATTGACCGTCACTGAGGAGATCATTGTCTTCTAGGTACGAGAGCAACTTACTGTTCAGCACTTTTTCCATAACTTTACATAGTATGGAAGTGATGGCGATCGGTCGGTAATTGCATGGGTCGGCACGACTACCCTTTTTGGGTACTGGCTGCACATTGGAAAGCTTCCAGGATTTTGGTACGGTTTCTGTTTTGAGAGAGAGGCGATACAGGCGTGTTAGCACAGGAGACAACTCGGGTGCACAATACCTCAGTACTCTTGCTGGTATACCATCAGGACCACTGGCCTTATTCACGTCCAGACTAAGTAAGACTCTACGGACCTGCTTATTGTGTATTGTGATCTCCGACATTGAAGAATCACAGCGGGGTATGTTTGGTGGTTGTTGAGAGCCGGTGTCTAGACGGGAACTGCTTGCAAACAGAGAGGCAAATAAGCTTGCTTTTTCAGTTGCAGAATGAGCCAGTGACCCGTCAGATTTTAGTAAAGGTGGTATCATAGGACGGCAGAAATTCGCTTCGACTGACTTCGAAAGGGACCAGAACTGTTTACTTCCATTCGGGTAGGATGACAGTTTCGTCCCTATTCGGCTGATGTGGTCGAATCTCGCCTTGAGAATGACCCTTTTGCATGACTTGGCGGCCGAATTATAGGCTCTCTTCTTCGCTCGGATTCTCCGTGCGCGGACCTTGCGATCGCGGATATGCACCCAAGCCTGGTAAGCAGACTGTTTTCGGGCCTCAGCACGAGCACAGGCCGCATTATACCAAGGCCGGGATTTGTAACCGAGCGGAATGTCGGAGAATGGAATAAAATACTCCATTCCCTGCCGAATTACGTCTGCAATCGCATCAGCGGCGCACGAAGGGTCGTTAGAAGAGAAGCAAGTTTGCCGCCAGGGATACGATGCAAAGAAAATACGCATCTCGTCCCAATTTGCTGACTCGTAGCGCCATACCCGCCTCATGCCCCTGGGGCTATCATCCGGAGGAGAGCAGATCGATACGGATTTCACCACACAATGGTCGGACGTTCCCAGTGGAGCTGAGACCGATACCGAATGTTTGTGTGGATCAGTTGTCAGCAGTAAGTCAAGACAATTGGGTGTGTGACCAGCAATATCTGGAATTCGCGTCGCTTGGTCCACCAGCTGATTTATTTTATGAGTATATCACTATATTATATTGGATATCACAGAAAAGAGGATAAAGTAACAATCCAGAGTTACTCGTAGAGCATCGCTTGAGCTACCCGAATCACCAATCATTTTTCACAAATCTTGATTTCCAAGAGATTATTTGTCACAAAGACATTAATTATCAAGATAAGTATTTGATTAATTTATTCTAAATTATTATTATATATGTTAGATGATGCTGAATCTCAGTAATTTTTTGTCCATTTTACTATTTTTTTAATAAATTAAATATTTATTCCCTCTACAGTTGGTTACATAAAAAGCTAGGTACAATTAAATGGACACTACTAAAGCCCAAAGATTGTGAGGAACTGGATTCTGAAATAGGTTTCCAAAGAGAAACCTGCAACTACAGGTCATCAGGCCCCCACCCGCAGATGGATTTATCTGTTTCACAGGCAGTAAATTGTTACTAATGCCATTTAATTTTAAGAGATCAATTTTAAGATAGATATTTAAAGTATTTACTAGCTCCACTACTTGTATTATTCAAGTTTTCATCGCCAATATCATATCTGACATGGTCCACTATGCGCTGTTGTCTTACTAATCTACCCAAAATACTCATTTAAGAACCTCTTTTGAGTTAAATTTTTTCAACACATTTTAAAATGCATATCTTTTTAATAAACGCTAAAAAGCATTTAAGCATAAAGCATATGTTGGGTAGTTGCAGCTTTTATGCTTCCATTATTAGTCGGCTTAACCGACAGCTTATTACCAGCGTTGAGAGCTATTAATTGCCTCTCTCGTACTCATTATGTTTGCAACTGTTCAAAAATATATTAATAATTTTCTCGTTGTTTCATGTTATTTAATATCACTTTTAAAACTTTAAATATGTTATTAGAAACATTGAAATATATAACATATCTATTTTTAAATTATTAGGTGTTTAAAATATTGTCCAAATAAAATAAAATTGTTAATGTTTGTATTAAAACAATACGTCTTTATAATGGTACTGATAAATAATAATAAATATATAATACTTCTTAAATAATAAAAATATTTATTACATTCACACCAATTAGCCTAGTCCGAAATAAGCACTGCAAGGCTTGTTTTATGGATACCAGGTTAGATAGAGATACCTACGTATATGTTACAAAAATTATTATTATTCATGTAGCATTAATGTATATCTATGCAACCCCGCACCGTCGCTGCGAGAGGCAGGATCGCTACCGTTGTACAAAAATTCGTCAAAGTATCAACAAGTTAACATAAAACGGTTTAGTACTTTTTCCCAAAGAGATTTCGTTTCTAAGCCTTTTTCCCATAGTCTTAGGATATATATTTTAACTAATAGTACCTTCTCTGAAACTGTACGGTTTATGTTACATTTCATTACTCAATAAAACATATTTCAAACTTTATCTCCTTTGATGTATGACCATTTAACTCATACATCAAATTGGTCCTTCGAGCTGGATAACTCTTTAAAATAACGTCGTTGCGCGTGAAGGAGTCGCTATGTGTTTTTTATAAATTTGTTTTAGCTATGTGAATTATAACACTTAACGTGTATATATGGAAATTTCGAAGTATGAATGTCACATAGCTACATTCCGAAACTCTTTAAATATTGAATTTATTACATAGTTGTTTTTTCAGTATGTGTGCATTGAAATAACAATCAATACTGCATAAAAATCCGAAAATAGCAAAATAACACATAGCGATTTTTGCACGCGCAACGACGATAATTTTTATTCTTAAGATTTTGTGTAAAATAAGTCGCCGTTTCGCCTTCATTAACTCCAGGTCACTTAACATTAGACGTTAAATCGGTTTTTACTTTCCAATAAAAAAATGCTGTAGCATTGTTTTGGTGTTTGCAAAACATAGATTTTACTTATGATACATATTTTATATCTTATAAAAAGTGGCATTGTGAATTAAAAAATGCAAATTAAATAAATAATAATAAATTAAAAACTATAATAAAGAAATAATTAAGTTAAAACTACTATGAAGAGCTGGCAGCTACCTCGGACAAAGAATTAGTTTAGCTATTCAAAGGGGGAATGCTGCCAGTATCTTTGGAACCTTGCCTAAAGGGACTCCTTTTAGTAATATATTTTAGATATTATATTATATTTTTTAAGGTTTTTAGTTTTTAGGTTTAGACATAGTAGTTTTAATTAAATAAATTGTAACAATTCCCTCATTTCAAACAACAATGTTCCTTAAACCCCGATCCAGTCTAGGCGGACCAGGCGTTGACGCGCACGTTCGCCACGAGTGTGGTGAAGCGGTCTTACACGCCAAGTTCCTGGTCAACGAGGGGGCTTTGGCGACGGCCACGGCCGATGACCAACTACATCTATGGACATTCCGGCAGAAATCCCCGCAGAGGGTCCAATCCCTCAAGTTCCAGAGAGAGAGGTGAGGTTTCATAATTATTTTTTATTAATTACTTTTTCTGCAGTAGTATTCCAGTTTACCTATTTTTTACCATCACATGAAGATGTTTAGCTCTAAGGAATGGTTGCATAAAACTCATTGTCATTTTAGAAGAGTAATAAAATAATTGGTTGATATTAATATAAAATGATATAATAACCCATCCGTTCACTGTAAACCAACATGCACAATATGTTAACAATATAGATCATAGAATTGCCAAAAAATGGTAAAACTTACTTTACCATACCAAACACTTCAAAAAGTAACATACTAATGGATGCAACGTCCACTTTCGTGTGTATTTTTAAGTGAAAACTTCTTTAGCATCGTTGTGTTTTGAAAGTCTATGAAACGAAAACGCGACTGTAAAAAGAGACACGACACTTAAATTCATAAGATTTAACGTAGGAGAAAATGAGATAGGAAGCACCTAATATGAGAGGATGTTCCTCTCATTGATGAGAAAACGCTGTCCTACAGCGTAAAATTAGAAAGGTGCTGAAAAATTTCGATGGGTATTCACAAGGCTCGGTAGCTCAATTGAGAGAGCATTGGCTCGGACTTCCAAAGGTTGCGGGTTCGTTTCCCGCCTGAGGATTCACTTGTGAGCCGAGTCAATTTTTTCCAGTATTTTTCTATTAAAGTAATCTTTATTAAACATTTGTAAAAAGTGCGTGGATGTCCCTCTCATTGATGAAACAACGCTTGGCCTACAGCGTAAAAAGTACTAGAGAATTTCGTTAGGAGTTTACAAGGGTCAGTAGCTCAATCGATGGAGCAGTGGACTGGTAGTCCTGCCTGGGAATAACTTGTAAGCCTAGTCGATTATTATAATATTATTTCTATTAAAAATTTTCAACAACATTTAAATCATTATTCAAATAAAATAAATTAAATCATTATATAAAAACAATGGACGCGAAAATCATTCCACTATTTCCATTTACAAAATCACTGTTAGTAACTGGTGTTGTAAGCAAACAGCGATGTTATCCATCACTCCAGGTCATATCTAGATATATTTCCCTAGTACATCAGTTCTAGACGGTTCCGAGTTCGGAGCCAATATTGATGTACAAAGTAACGCACGCAGTTCCAACAAGATGCGGTTGAGTGATTGCCTCTAGTGTTGTAACAATACTGATGTCGATATTATGCCAACATATAGTTTGACGATCGTTTGGTGCAACGGTAGTGATCCTGCCTTTCTCATCAACGCTCTTGGTTTCGAGTCCTGGAAGGGGCAAATGGTTGTGTAATGAATACGAACATTTATACCTCAATTATGGGTATTAATTTAAAATTACATATCTATTTATCATAACTGTTTCTCTATCTGTAACCCTAATATTCAAAACACAAGCCTTAAAGTGCTTACCTTCGGCTAGACTAATTGCTATAGGAAAATATATCTGACCGCGATGACCTCCAAAACTACTTAATTAATTTTGATTATTTTTTTTTCGATTTGTTAATTAGGACTAGAATAGGTTTCAGTCTTTTTGCGCGGATTTATGTACACCCCGAATGGTTTGGAACAGGACTTCCCAATCAGGGGGCGTAGAGAAATATCAGAGGGGACGTAATAATTACGTTTGCATTACCCATTTGAAATTTAAATAAATATTTTAGCTAATATGGAAAATGTGTTTCTTATATTTGTTGAAACTTAATTAAGGGGGCATAAAAATATTATTTTTCGGGGAGGCTCGGCGAAATAAAGGTGGAAACCTTGATTTAGAGTCTTAAACGGGCAGTCGCTGTAATAGAGTAGGATGATGTCTACCAGGTCCGCTACTATATGTAATAATGATATATTACATTAAAAGCTTTCACAACACACTGGATTTTCAAAAAAAATAACAGTTAAAAATAGATTACAATTCGGTTACTTTAACATTATATAATATTCTCATATAAAATTCCCTATTTTTTCAATTTTTTTTTTCATAATTGTTGACACTTACTATGTAATGTTATTTCAAATCTAGGTTAGGAGTAACGTTTTGTAATGAAATGGAAATAAATAAAATGAACCAAAATTCATACTATCGATAGTAATGTGACAGCCTTATCGATTCAGCCGACATGTGAGCCTGCCCTAGTGATGGAAGCGAGTGTTTGACTAGATTGCTCCCAGGTAATTTGTGCAGGTACTTCGCTCGAATATAAACGTAGCTACCCTCAAAGCGAAATTGCGTACTTTGACGATCTATTTGCTAGGAATCAGGTTTCTGCAAAGTGATGTATAGTAATTCACATTCGTAAATATTGCTTTTGCTACAGACTATGTTAACACAAGTTTGTTTATTCAATCCTTATTGCAATGGAAATGAAGAATGTTTTTAATTGGTGTATCAGTAAATGCTTTTTGAATTGATTTCAATTTGAGTAGTTATATTTTTGTGTCAAGAGACCGTCTTTGTTGGATTTATATTTTTCTTTATTGGCTCGGTTCTGGTTGTTGTGTCATTGTGTCGTCGTTGTTTCTGAATACTATAACATAAGTGCTTTAGCTTCTTAACTTGGATTCAGAACAATTTATGTGATGTTGTCTAATATTTATTATTATAAATTTATTTATAAATAAAATTTGCCATAAAACTATTCAGAATTATTCATTGGAAACTTAGCTAAATTTATGTAAATATTAAAAAAATATATTGAAATTGCTGGTTGCAATTATATTAAAACAAAAATATGTGATAAGAAATATATATTTGTGGCGATGTTGTTCACCTGACAACGTAAAATTATTACGAATGCTAAAAACTGCTATAGGGCTGTTTCTGGACTTTTCGCACTGATAGTCCTGGGTTTGAGTTCCGAAATGAAGTTTCAAAAGATCTTTGCGTCATGAATATGACCATTTCTACCTGAGTCATCAGTATTTATTTGTATAACTATTAGATGATGTCAAAATATTTTTATAACGATTATATTTTTTTTAATTTATTATTTGTAATTCAAATTATTTTAATAGAAAAATACTAGAAAAAATCTACTCGACTCAAGTAAATTCTCATGTCGAAAATTTACGAAAAACATATTCATTTTTTTCAAAAAAAAAAAGGTCGTATCAGTTAATTTTTTTTAATTATTTTTCTATTAAAATAATTTATCATATAAAATGGCATTGAAAAACGCAAAAAATATATAAAAACGTAAAATTTTAATTAAAATCTAAAGTTGCTTAGAAAGCTTCTGTTTTGCTCAAGGTAAACAGTGAAATTGTCCTGAATCGGAAATCTTGAATGTTGTTTTGTGTAACGCTGTGTGGGCGGGACTCTACGCTTTTTACAACGTGATTACAGGAGAGACAGATTTTTAATTAAAACTCCGATACGAAATAAGTTGTTCCGAAATTTAATTGAAAAATTTGAATGCCGCAAAGTCGGGAGCCCTTTAAAATTATTCATTCTCGCAACCAGCAGGTATAAATGAATTTCATCCCTTAATGAGTAGTATTGAATTTTAAATAATGCAAATGTATTTAATAACAATCCTTCGATAAATCAGAAAATTATTTTGTTTACCTATTTAGACTTATATTTCTCTCTACAAAGACTAAATTATTATTAAGTGCAACGAATAGCGAGCCAGAAGAAGTGAATGACACATTCTAATGCATCAGTTTATAAAACTGTGACCTTACCATGATCCCTTAGCGCAATTCAAGTTCGATTGTCAAAGTGAGTTACCGCTATACACGGCCTATAATGGCGTCTCTCTTCAACAGCTGATCTCAATTAGACGTGATGGTAGGGCCTCTGAGCTAAATTACCATTAAATAAGTGCTCTTCACTTACTTTTTTTGAAAAACGCCTTTAATTCATTATAATACACAATTATTATTAGTTTAAAATTTTAAAAAATAATAATTTTCTTGTGTTTGATTTGAGAACCAAGGTTCTATAGCTATTTACTTAATTATTGGTTATGGCTCATTTCCCCATAAAATAAAACAGTGTGAAAAAGTAGCCCGTGCCCGTTTTTTGTTGGACTCAGTACAGTCTCACGCCATTTTGCAAACCAATAACATGACAGCTGAAACTAAGCTGAATAAGTGGTTTTTGTCATAGCAATGGTTATGGTAAAAGCTAGAAAAAGTACCTCTGCTAGTATATCAACTAAGTTAACTCAAATTTAAAATTTGATTTATTTAAGCTTAGTAGACTCAGTAATTCATAGTTATCGTAGATACAATAAAATAACCAAATAAAATGCAAAATTAAACAATTTGGATTTGTATAATTTTTGACAGGCACATGTATGACAGCCATTACCTTAGTCGTCCTGTGATCACTCCTGGAAAGGAGTCGAAACGTCAGTATTAAATATAAGTATGCGCAAGTATTCTTTAAAAAAAAACGCTCATAAATTTTTTTGAGCGCTTTTCCTTTGGAAATACCACCCTCATAAGTAATACAAGGTATATTATTTTCTCTACGCTTTAGGTCACACTGCACATAAAAGCATCTTGGTCGTTTTTGATAACAGGGTTTCCAAAATGCTGTTATCAAAAACCTATATTTTTTTACTGTCAATAGGAAAGCGCTTGACCGGTATGTCGCCTGATGGTAAGCGAGGATGCGATCTATGATGTGACGCGCTTGCTTGCTTCACTTGAAGACCCCTAAATTGTATCAATCAGGAAACACAGACTCAGACAAAGAGTTCCAGTGTTAGCGGTGCGGATTACAAATTTGGAACCAAAACGCTTAGCGACTCTTTGGTATATCAACCTTAAATACTGGTGGCGCCTATTTGTAAGTCTGATTATCCGAAGAAATGGGGCGGCGGAACAAGGCTATGTGTCTCTCCTTGAAATTGGGAGCAGATAAAGAGTTGCGATCTCTCTGGTTAAGAAAGTTGTTTTATTTAAATGTGTAATTGGCGCAGAAGTGTGAGAACTAAATAATTAATTTAGCTCTCGTATTGAAAACACGTGAGCTGAAATACTTAACAGAAGACCAAAATCAAACAACACTTCTTGTTTATGCTGATGAATAGGCCGCTGAAGGGTAGAGGAAGTGTCCTTCATGTGCCAAGTATTCTTAAGTTACGGTAGCCGGCATTGTTGGCTTTGTTGCCAGAATTCCTGTCGACTGAAAGTCGGGATTTATAATATTTCCGAATAATTAGAGCGCTCTACGTTTTAACAATTTATTAATGTAGGTTTTTATCGTCACGATGTGACGAGATAAGTTTCGTGCGTATGCACAATTGAAGAAAAGTAAAAATCTTTTTATGATTAACGAAAAGTGTCTTTTATTTTTTCAGTTTTTTTTTCAAATTTATCTTTTGATTTCAGTTTATTATTTTAAAAGCATAAAGCAAGATTACGGTTGCTTCATTCGTATCCCTTTGATTTGTAAAAATAAATATAATACTGTTATTGTTTTGACATTACAACACTATTATCGTTGGTTTATTATATTGGTATGTATCGAAAGGGCCATAATAATTGGTTAACTGTAAACTATTTTACTAGAAAAAATCGACTCGGCTCACAAGTGAATTCTCAGGCGGGATCGAACTTGCAACCTTGACTACGCTTGCCTACAGCGGAAAATTAGAAAGGTACTAGAAAATTTCTACGGATGTTCACAAGGTTTGGTAGCTCAATTAGAATTCACTTGTGGGTCAGGTAGATTTTTTCTAGTATTTTTCTAATGAAATAATGTATCTTATAACATAAGATTAAAAAAATGCAAGAAATTATAACATTATAAAATGCATTAACTTTGTTTCGCCCCAGTGTATGTTGTGATGTGGTATGTTGTAGCACACACTACATCTTCACGTAGCGAGGTCCAAACATGTCGAACACTCTTGTCCGGCGGTACGCCTCGAAGTGCCGTGAATATGGGCCGGATTTTCCGTCGGCGTCCGGTGTTTGTTTGCCCGGGGCCTTTCGCGTTACGGTCCGGTGGGCCTGTAGCCTATATTGGAGGATAGTGACTGGATTAATGGTTTGGAAGCCAATATGAACAATTAGTTCTGAGGAGTTTGTACAGCTGTCTATCCTGTCATCAAAGATTAGAATAATGTTATAGGAACCGATCATTCCAATATTTATTATTTAACAGAGTAGCCCGACACATAGATTTATGTTAAATGACATACTTTAATAATAATATAAGAATTATATCTCTTACCTTCACGCCAATTAGCCTAGCCCAAAGTAAGCACTGTAAGGCTTGTGTTATTGATACCGGGATAACGGATAGACATTCATATATGATACATAGATATGTAATATATATAATACCCATGGCTCAGGTACAAATACTCGTATTCTTCACACTAACATTTGCTTAGAAACTTGGGAAGTTGAAGTGATATGGCGTCATGACGTAGCTAACAGAATTTGGTATAGACCACGGACGTTCAATTACGTTCTGCAAATAAATATATACCTTTGGTCGACGTCACCGTACGTTGAGCCACTTGATGTACCCAAAAGATGACGTGTAGAAACGTTGCTCCGCTAAAAGTGGTAAGGCATGATAAATAAACGAATCTTAGCAAAATTATTTCAAATCTTTTATATTTTTTAAGCATCGAATTGCTATTTCATTATATTATTATATACTATGTATACTATTCTTTACAAATTTATTACAAGAGAAAAAAAAACAACATTTCTTAGATGTCAGGTAATACTAAAACCCATATCATCTCGGTATTCACTATCTGGTGACTAAACCACGTCTGAAGGAGCTCCATTGAAAGATTACTTCCCGAATAGCGAAGTAACTTGAGTTCGAATTCTATCCGACACTAAAGACAATTTGAATTTTTTGCTTTTAATAATTTCCCTTATCTCTTTATTGACGTTCTGTGTTAATCAATATTCCATTTCACGCAAAACATTTGCATTCCAATTAAATATAAATGAGTTTCTAACCACACAGTAATTAATCAACACATTGTTCTTAAGGTTGTATGACGGGTTCGTTTCGGTGTTGGGAGTGGGTGGGATTAATTGAGGGGGCTCTGGAGGGTAGCGAGGATGCCACCGGAAGTGGCGCCCCATTACTCCTCATAAATAATGGAGGATGTATTTGTTTCTACACATTGTTAACTCGCAGAAGCAAACGTGACCCTCGATTAGTCACCAGATTTACATAAAAGCTGTTCTTTGCGACACTTGCATTCGTTTAAATTATTGAACAGCCTTGATTCGCCGCTATTTTTCTAGTTCAACCCCTTAAGAATCTTTCATATATAACCCACGGTATGAAAAAAACGGGTAGTAAAATCAAACGTTAACAAAAAGTGAAGGGTCACATTTCCTCTGCGTAATTTACTCCCCGCTCCTCAATCCCAAGTACACATTTACTCTCACTCTCTTTCTTTCTCACTATAGCATTCAGTATACATGTAAAATATCATAAAAATAACAAAAAAATGAATGTATATGTTACCGGAAATGTATGAAATCAAGGAATTATATACAAATCCTAGGAAATGTGTACATTTCCGATATTATTTAGGAAATGTATGAAATATTGTTTGAAAAACTATTTAACGCATAGATATCCTAGGAAATGTGTAAATTTCCTCGAAATTGTATATAATTCCAATATCGTATTAGGAAATTCATAAAATAAATGCTTTCTGTATGAGAATAATAATTTTTATTATAGCACTCATTGAGACAATCGGGTAACAGTCATACCGTAAAATATAATATGTTCATATTATCTTACTAATTAATGCTTCAAAAATCAACTATCTATTAAATTTTAACGTATTACAAAATCAACTTATATTATTCTTATAACCTAACCTAACCTTTTTTTTTAACCTAACCTAATTTATTTTTTAACCTAATTTTTTAACCTAACCTAACCAAATAAAGAAAAAAAAAACTAACCTAACCTAAAGCAATACCCTCCCCTCGTCCCGTTGTCCCCGCGTACCCATCAATATCTCAAATGTTTAACATTTCCGATTGCTATTTAGGAAATATATAGATTTCCTAGGCAATGTGTATAATATAATTCATTTCACATATTTCCGTGCGATTTGAGGAATTACATATATTTCCCAGGAATTGTATCCAATGATGGATTACATACATTTCCGTTAACATATATAATAATACCATAATTTAAGTTATATATTTTATCAAATTAATATGAATAAATATATGAATATATTAATTCATTTACTTCCTTTGCCTATTATATATATATTTTAAGATAATCCTTTTTAAGGAGTAAACTCCCGTCACGTGTCGAAGCTGACACGCACAATTTTTTCATCGTACAATCAGACTTGCAAATAGACCCCGTCATTATATGGTTTATAAACAAAAACGTCGCAATAAACGTTTTGGTTCCAATTTTGTAATACCTACCGCTAAAGAGTGGAACTCTTTGCCTGAGTCTGTGTTTCCTGATAAATACAATGTAGGGGTCTACAAGACACGAGTGAATAAGTATCTTCTTGGCAGGCGCGTCACATCCTAGATAGCATCTTCGCTTACCATCAGCGAGATAGCTGTCAAGCGCTTTCCTATTTACGATAAAAAAAATAATCCTTTGTAGATAAAACGTATAAACCATATTTTACGCTGAGCCTACCCAGTAAGCAATCAAACTTTTAATGGGAATTTTAATGGGAAACCCAATTGGCTTTCAAAAATTTAATATGTATGGCGACCATATAACAACAAACTTAAAATACAAAGACAAGCATTTATTGTGTAAGTAGGTGAGTGAGTATACGTGTAAAAATGTGTGAACCACATAGACGCACGTGTGATTGTGTGTGTGTAAGAATTTGTGTCAGTGATTTTCTTATATTTTAAATTTTGAAATAATGTAACAAAAGGCCGTAGTGTCCGCAGTTTAAGTTTTATTTGTCCCAGTTTCTTTAATCACATCTTGCAAGTTAGACCTACTTCCCGATTTCCTATTGAGATGAAGATTTACATTTTACAATGTTATATTCACAGAATATATCTATATATATAAAATTCCCTGTCACAGCGTTTGACCGCGATGAACTTCGAAGCTACTCAACCGATTTTGATACTTTTTTTCATTTTGCTGGATTTATTCCAACTTAGGACATGGGATCAGTTTCATTTTAATTTATATTTACAGCGACGTGTGGCCGGGTCAGCTAGTACTTGTATTCATACACAAACAACTGCACCGAGTTCAAATGGCATGGCAAAACGGTCCTTTTAAAAAACCATCTATCGTATTTATATATGTATATATATATATTAATAGTACTTATTTATGTATCATATATGTATCTCTATCCGTTACCATAGTAACACAAGCCTTACAGTGCCTACTTAGGACTAGGCTAATTGGTGTAAATGCAAGAAATATTATTATTAAATGATAGAAATATACGTATATGAGGCAAATGTGCATGGGAAAGTCGGTAACGCCAGACCAAAGCGAACTTTAAGAGACTAAATAGAGGATGTCTTGACAAAAGGCCAGGCCAAAGCACCCTGAACCGGTGAGCTTGTATGAAAAGGCTGATGAGTGTTGAAGAAGCTGGAGATGATCGTAGTAGGTGGAAATCTGTGATCTCTGTGCCTACCTCAGCGGGCGTGGTTTTGTGTATGTATGTACTTCTCTACGTATACCATACATAATGTATTTTTGTGTTTTAATTGTCATTTAACAAACTTTCCCTTTGTCCTTTCTTTTTGTTATATGTAATGGAATCATCCATTCTTACCTCAGCTATGTTGTATACACTACTAATGGATTACTGTGTAGATTCCAGGAATTGACAATGTTATGTTGTTATGATATTATAATATGTTTAAGTACTAAATCAAATAAATTACTTTAATGGTTTTAGTTTTCTTGTTAAAAATGTTGTCGGGGATATTAGTGTGTTTTAATAGTGAATTATTAACCAGTAAATGTTTGTGAAGATGCCCGAGTATGAGCAAGTGGAAAAAACAGCTGAAGGTGTCTTTTCACGCTCTCTCAAGAAGTTCACGGGGTGGTTTTACTAAAATCCCACATATTTAGTAATAGCTAGGGAAAGGGGTTATTTTAGTATTCATTCATCATTCATTGATCTCTTTCATTCATAAATTAGCTCTCATCATCATTCACCACTATCTAATTAAGAAAAGAACTCACTGAATATCGAGATATGGCTTAAAAGACGCGCATCCGAGCCATAAACTTAAAAAAATGACATTACGTCGATGGTGAAAACATTTATATTATTAAGAGTCAAAAGTCCTCATTTGAAAAAAGCAATCAATTTATTTTCGAACGAACAAACAGAGGGAGCGTAATATTTAAACAAAGATCTAAATCGTAAGCTGGGTGTGCCGGATAATTAACCGGAACATTGATCCCCCTACCTGCCTGTGACGCCATTCAATGTGTTGGGAACGAGGGCTTTGGTAAAAGTGAGCCGGAAAACGCCGACGGCTCACATCGGCTTACAGAGTGGAAATACATTGGTGGAAATGAACAACTTTCGCTTCACAAGATAAGTTACGCATAAGAAATTCTTGAGGCGAGAATTTTTGTGAAATTTATCTTTTGAGATGGAACAAAAACTCAACGTCTCGGGAACTTGAATAATCTGGGCTCGATAAACGAAAAATCATAGCTAAAAAAATAGAACATACGCCTTTATGGTAAACCGAACAAAAAAGTTAAAATATTATTTAATATTACAATTAAATAATGAACGAGAAAACTAATTGTAAGATTGTAATCGATATCGACTGTTTATTATTTTATTCATTTATTAGTTTTTACAGATATCTTAATATTTTTATTTCGAAATACAGAGTTAGTGTAAGGAGAGTGTCGTACAGAGCAATAATAAGTGATAAAAAAGGAGTACCCATAGTACCTATTTAACAAATTATTGCATATCAGGATTTATCCATTAAATATATTGAATTAATTAGAATTTATGATCAGTATTTATGATTATTAAGTGCGGAAATCTGCACCAGACAACCGCCTAATACTGTCCTATTTCACTTGATACCTTGTTACAGTTTTCTAACAATTTGAATTGGACATGACAACTTATAATAGTTATCCAATAATCTAAAAGCCTGACAGAATCAGCGTATGAATCATTGTTTATGAGCTATTACCGTATCGATGCTTGCGCAGGCAGGCTTTAGATTGAGGAGTGTCGTTACGGTGATGTGGGTGGCACAAAAGACGATAGAAAGCGGGCACATACTGTGTGTGTGAGGTGGGTCGTTGCGTTTTCTAAAACATGGTTAAGTGAAGCTATCTCTGCGGGTGCTGCTTTAGGAGATTGGTCTGCTTTTAACTTTGATTATTGTCGGCAATATCTGAACATCTTTTGCTTCGTTACCGGACCTCAATCTATCGTGGTTAAAGCATCTGTGCACGGATCGGTACGTGTGGCAGTAATAACAACCGCCTCTGTTTTGTACATCATTGAGTGCACCAACTTGTAAAAAATGTGATAATAACACGTCCTCTCTTCCCTCAAGTGCTATACCCTACTGGGTCCATAATATTCTTTTTATATGCAATAAAATTGAAAAAAAGGTCTGAAGAAACCCCAAATTGTGCAACCTTTTTTTTGACTCTGTTAAAATTCCTTTGGGAATTCAACCCGCAGAGGGTTGAGGGCAAGGATATGTATCTCCCACACCTTAGCGCACGGAGCGTAAACCAGGTATCCCCCAAAACCACTAGGACTGACTGCCGAGGTTCTGTAGGGTCGTTAGTAACATAAACAGCGTAGCAAAATCAGCGGGTAAATTATTTTGTTGTTCATTGAAGGAGTAAGCAAAGACAGTAAATAAAATATTATATTATTGGCTATTACAATAGGTAAATCTGTTATAGAGAGAAAAAGGGAAGAAAATTACCCTTAAGCGACGAGCTTGAATGAAAAGGCTGATGACAGTCGAAGATCATGATAAGTGGAAATCCGTAATCTCTGCCTACCTATGCGGAAAAGTTTTACGTATATAAATCTGTTATAGTATGAAGTTCAGCGATAAGCAAATACTTGCAAATAATCCTAAACTCAATTAGCTAAGATACGTTCAAAGCAATATTATCAATATCTAACCGCCACTGCTTGTGACTAGTTCCATCGCCAATAAATCAATCTAACGTTATAACCAACATTATACGCGTCCTGCATTGCAACCAGGATTATATCTGGGACCAGTGCACGCTGGTGTTTGACATTAATTGCTTCGACCCGAATGATCTAGTGACTCATTACTGTTACATTAATGACAAACGGAGTCGCTTACAGTTAGTTGGAATCGGACAATTATAATTATAAACCCATTAAGTTAGGAGAGTGATGGATATGACAGGAAATGAATGAAGGGGAAAAGAAAGAAAAAATGGATA
This sequence comes from Calamotropha paludella, assembly GCA_927399485.1. Classification (NCBI taxonomy): domain Eukaryota; kingdom Metazoa; phylum Arthropoda; class Insecta; order Lepidoptera; family Crambidae; genus Calamotropha; species Calamotropha paludella. Next base: position 817,185 of record OV656814.1, on the reverse strand, counting down.
AGTTTTTTGATTAGTGATACACCCATAAGTGTACATGGCGATAATGATAAGTTGACGGGGGATGGAAGAATGGAAGAAAAGGACGCTACGGCAATCCCAACTAGTTTGGCATTCCTTGATAGTTCAAAATCGAATCCACTGAATTAAGAAGTCATAGATTTTTTATTTATTTATTAAAGTTGTTAAGATACAAATCACACCTGTAAAAACAACCGCGCCTCCGAGCCTTCAGGTGGGAGTTCAGAGGCGTGCGTGTTTATTTTTTCATTTGTTGGTCTTGCAAGTCGCGAGTGAATCTTCTAGGCAAGCGTGTTACATCCTAGATCGCATAGTCGCTTATCATCAAGCCAGATATCGGTCAAGCGCATTCCTATTAATTAAATAAAATAATAGAAATACTAGCTGACTCGGGCACGCGTTGTTGTGTTATAAATTAAAATGAAACCTATCCTATGTTCTAAGTCGGAACAAATCCAACAAAATTAAAAAATATTCGAAATCTGTTGATTAGTTTCGGAGTTCATAACCGTCAAACACTATGACAGGGAACTTATAAATAGATAGATGGCATTTATAAAACAAAAGATAAAATTAAATACAAACAGTCAATAACTTCTCTTTTGCAATTGATCTAACACTCAATCAATTTTTCCCATTTTAAATGAATTACAAATCTATTAAGAATTCGCCATAACTTTACCTGGATTACACATAATGTATATAGTATTTAATTTAAGCTATTTATTATTACTGCATTAGAATTTAAAATCCTTTGAATTCTCCAAGTCAAATTGAATCTCACAATATTCAGTGGAAATAGTAACCAGTCAAATCAAAACGACTTCCATACTGAGTTTTTAATGTGACGGGAACAAGTATATTTAATATAACTATAACTATGTAACTCTGGCAGAAATCCTCAAATGCTCTGTCCAGATGACCTAGATCCGTCTTGACGGATACACCCAATCAGTTATTGGCCGACCTGAACCTCCTCTTAGAGGCACAGGAATCCATCTTATTAATTAGGAACATTTCTGTGATATATATACGCACAGAAGAATTAAAAAGACGAATATGAAGATGACCAACTGCACAGCTCGCCTCTGGGTAAGTTCTGACCGACGGAACCCGCCGAGATGCCTTGAGGGATCGGCAAGCGGTTACATTAAAATGTTATTTGTCATTTTTTTTGGCGTATCGTATGTATTTAATCTTTCTTGTGGTGTGCGATTGACCACGGAAAATGGAGTTTGTTATTTAATTTTAATATTTTCTTCTTCTCAAGAAGATTCTGCTATGAAATCAAACTTTTATCAATAACAATATCTCTTAAGTGCAGGTATAAACGTGTGCCCTACATCATGTATATGGGTTTACATGTCCCGGATGTCAAGATGAAAAATCATGTAAACGATTTTTTTGCTCTTATTACAACCTTCTAAGAACTCTTTTAACTACTTCTACTATCTCTATCTTTGCAATTTTCTGTAGTATTTTGAAGGTTTTTATTATTTTTTAATAACTATTACTATTTTGTAATAATTGTACGAAATAATGCTATTATTACTTTTTTACATATTATTACTACTTTCCATTTCAATAATGCGCTCAATAAAGTTCTATTTTAATACTTTGCTATATTTTTTTGCACTGTATATTTTTTCATATTATGCAAGGGTTGCCAACCATAGAAAAACTAAAGGTAAAATAAAACACATTTTTCATAAAATAATAAGAAATAAAAGTTTTTATATATAATTATAATAATCAAAGTTGGCAATCCTACTTTTCAATTTTGCACAATTGTTGGTATAGGCTTTCGTTTGCACATTGTTACAGATACAGCATCAAACTATCACGAAAGACTAATGAAATAAAAGGGTGAGTGGTGTTAGTTTGATGTCGTATACCTGTCTCGCTCTCGCCAATGCCCTCCCTAAGCCTTTATCTCTTTTCTCCTATACAGATAAACTGAGAGACCTATTACAACTAATAATTAACTGTTCCTACACCTCCAAAGAGTATCAACATAATTTATGTTTATTGTCAACATAAGGCACTTTTTTATGCTTCATGATTACCATTTGAATAAAACAAAAAAAAACCTTCACAATACTTTTATTTTTTTTTTTAATTTTTCCCGATTAAAATATTTTGAAGGCCGTAGAAAATATATGATGACCATTGCATTAGTCATCCTGTGATCACAACTCCTGTAAAGTAGTGATAGTGTAAGATCTCAATTCATCATTGTCATTGAAATATCGATTAGTTTTAATTTTTACATGATTATTGTACATTACATAGATATATGTATATGTTCGGTATACCAAAGCGCAAACACGTACCTTGTGATTGAGCAACTCCTCAGTCCTCCTCTGTATAAGGAGCATAAGAAAGTTAATTGACCTCAAAAAGAAATCTAAATTATATCTGCTAAGTTGTTTTTTTTTTGTAAAATAAATGTATACCTACATACATATTTGTGCTTACCTCGCAAACAAACTATTAAGCAGTTTGGCAAATTATTGTAAGTTTTTTAATACAATAATAGTAGTTTATGATACTGTTGCATAATAAGGGTTCTTATAACATGAGTGTGTTTTAAAAAAACGAGCCGTAGGCGAGTTTTTTTATAGCATCACACGAGTGTTATAAGACCAAGTTATGTACAGTGTCATACACTACTTTATCTACTCTCATACTATATTACGTAAAACAATGTTGCAAACAAAACCAAACTTTGTTTAAATATTGAAAAGATTTTTTAAATGTCAAATGTTGGCGCCAAGGTGCAAACATCGATTGTGAATGCGTGTTGCGTCGTCGCGGACTCGTTCATTGAAACCTTTTTAAAGTAGAGGTTCAACCTCCTTGGTCCAGCTGGAGGTTGTATAGGTGTATCGTTATGATTAAAAAGTTATATTATGATACAGGTGTCCATACAAGACCTGTATCGTAATTAAACTTTTTTTTTTATTATTTTTGGCCTGTACGTAATGTTTGTCATAAGCATTTTGTTTTCAGTTTTAGAATCTTTGTATTATAGTATCAGAGTAGATAAAATTAATAAATAAACACTGCATTAACTTAAAAGAACTAAGTTTACTATTAAATTCCACTTTATGAACTTCTTTACTTTTGCTAGTTTAAGTGAAAGCTGCAGATCTGTTTGACAAATCTAAAGGGTCCGTCGGATACCTGGCGTCGTCTCCGCGCTCTGGTTGTCGGCGTCCTCAAAGCGTGTTTGCTGCGGAATTACCCGCGGCGCGCCTTTGAAGTCGCTAGTTCCGGTCGGTGCTGTTAATATTTGTCAACGTCGCAGTGAAACTGTTTTATTTGCACTTAATTCAGCCGTGTCTCTGTTGCCTGCCGTACACGTTTTTTTGTTTGTTCGATGAAACTCAGTTTTGCACGTTTTGATGGCATGTTTTTTTACATGAAACAAATCGTCGTTCACACTAACTCATACTTTCTACGTATGTACAATTTAATGATTAGAAGATTAAAATACATGGCGTATATTATAAATAGGTGCTTTACAATACTTTTTTATGCTTAACATTTGCATAAACCTTGGATGCAAATTCCCGAAACATATTCTAGAGTTTACGAAGATATCTGTGAAAACTTTTTAAAAATTCTCATAAATGAATCAAAATAATATTAATGCCATAATATTTTCTATATTCTATACTTCTATATTTATTTCTAATGCGTCTGTATTTCCGAGAACTTATAACCTGTCCATTTACAAAACCAGGGTGAATAGACAACTTTTGGGTTAGCTCGTTCCATCGTGGATTCTGTCTTGGCCCCCGGGCTTGATTGGGATCAAGAGCGAACCCACCCTAAAAAAACTGTATCGTTACAGCATACTTGCTCATGAGACTTTATTAAAGTATCCGATATAACCCAATTAATCGTTAGCTTAAGTCAACCTCTGCAATAACTATTCACATCGTTATTACCAACCATCCCCCCATCCCCACCAAAATGGCTGCCACTCGGGCACCTAGCCAATCGGTACTTAGAGCCCAATTATCCTAGAGATCGATTAAATTTGCACATCGTAACGATATCCAACCAATTACAAAACTTGTTAGCGGAAAAAGCACTCTAAGTATTTAGCCACATGGTCGGCATCTATATGTAAAAGGATTAGTGTATTTCCATCAAAATTGTGTAGCCTTTAATAGAGGCAATCACGAGTGGTGCTAATAATAGGGTTTAGATTATATAGGTCTATTTTATTAGCCATGTTCTGTGATCGAATGACTGGAACGGTCTTTGTTCTCTTTTGTTGCCTTTGTCTAGCTGTTTTGTCGTGTCCTCAACAATTATTTAAGCCACTTGTTATCGAAGCAAGTCATATGGAGTTTTGTTTAATTGATTTATCATAATACTTGGCAATACACCAATTTTTTTTTAATTCTTCCCCTCCTTTAGAAAGGGTAAAAGAACGCAAGGAGTCAAACAAGCGATACCATTTTCTTTGCGCCATAATAATAACCTTTTCATGTTGTTTGTAAGTTCTGAGCTGAGTTTTCAATCGACGCTCAAAAAAAATAAACCTATTTAAAATACTCTTCAAAAAAAGTGTTTACCATTGAAGTCAGTGAAATCGCTTAGTATGTAGGCGTGTGTGTATAAAATAAGACCAAACGATCTACAACAGAAATCTTTTGTAAAGCATTATTTTAATTATCATAAACACATTTGGCATACTATCAAAGATTATAAAGAGATATTACATTCCACGTTAGGTAGATATTTTTTGGAGATAAATAATCCATCACAGAATATTTGAATGTAACTTAAATTTGAATATGGTAGCAATTGCTACCAGGAACTGACAAGGAGTATTGGCTATCGGTAGCAATTGCTACCATGGACCGACAAGTGGTAATAAGAATTAAGCTTTTTAAATGTGTGAGACCCAATATGGACCCATCTACATCTAAGACAAACTCATCTATCAAGAGATGAAATATCTATTATAAAAATTGTGTCCTCTTCCACCTCAGAATTCTTCAGACAAGCCTAGTTGTTAATTTGCACAAAGATATTACATCTTGTGGCACATATTTTAAAACTCGTATGCCGGTACTCGGCTGTTAGAGGGTCAATGTCAAGATATCAGTCTTCGATTAAAATTTTAAACATATGTACGATGGAACATACTGTTATATGTATTTCATTTTGTAAATTTAATGTTCTACTGGCTAAGCATCTAAACACTGTTAAGCGCAATAAAAACTGCTCAGTGTTTTACAAGCATACGTATTAAATTATTGTTGAGTTTATCATCCTGTAATATCCCTTATCAGTAATTTATATAATTTTATTTATCAACAAGTGTGAGAATTCATCCCACACATATCTGCAACAAGATTTTGTTTGATGATTCTAATTTTACTCCGAGCCTTTAAAGAGCAGATGAATAGCACCACATTTTGGTTTCACTCGGAGCCTTTATACAGCAGATGAATAGGTAACACACCTTCATCTTGGTGCGGTGTGTAACTGTCTGGAGCTTTTTTGACTAAGTGTTCAGCAAATGGAAGCTTATTATCTGTGCCCATCGCAGTAAAATTTAAACCGTGGGCAATTTATGGTTCCTTTTAATTTAATTAACCCTTAAACCGCTAAAGTGAACAAATGAAACCTTTTATCAAAACAGGTATTAAAGATCAGTTTTAACATTTTAGCGAAGCAACATGACATTGACCTCTTCAACACTTCTTCTTGTCGGCTTAAGCGATTACTTAGCAATAATTTTTTTTTTTCATTTCTCTAGTTAAATAGACTTCTTTTTAGCAGTTTAATTAACCTACACTGTTTTAGATGACAAATAGGAATACAAGTTCTACTCGTGGAAACTTGAAAGTGGCCTTCTGTATATATTTCATGCTTCTGTACTTTTACCTAGCTGTAAGTTTCCCCAAAATTGTTAAATAAATAAATAAATAAATCAGAGAATCATGATATCAAAGATACTTACTTACCGATACACGCACCTCGAATATTTTACACTTTTCATAGTTTTACTGCCGTCTTTACGACCGCTACGTTTTAGACGTGCTACGGCGTAGTCTGTAGACGGTTCGTAGTTATTCGTAGCGCACACTCTTTACATCCGTTATGGGTCGACGATGTGTGATTGCTGAATTATGCTACTGGCTACATTTCCTTTCGTTTACAATGTTTTTTATAGGCTCTTTTACGTCACGAAAAATACGAGAAGCAAAAACTTAATAACAAAAGTTTTAGAATTTTTTGTTTTTATTTTTTGAATTTTTCAATTTTATCTTATGAGATAAATTATGTTTCTATTTAAATAATAAAAGTTTCTTTAAGAAATAATTTTCGGTGCCTTGATAACAAAAACCACGCGTGGATCTCGTTCGATTCTTCCGGATTTGTTCCTGCAGGATATAGAACATGCTACTTATTTTAATCGGTTACCTTATACTAGAAAAAAACAATTCGGCTCACAAGTAAATTCTCTGGCGGTACTAGGTTGCTCACACGACACGGTAGCTCAATTGGGAGAACATTGGACTGGACATCCTAAGTTTCCGGGTTTGTTTCCCGCCTGAGAGCTTGTAAGCCGAGTTGATTGTAATAATTCCTTCACAATGAAATGTAAAGAAACTGATACTCCATTATATACGTAATAATTCAGATACCAAGAAATAGCGATTCCGGTAGGGCCACTACAACGTTAATACAAAGCAAGTGACAATCCGAAGATCTCTTCAAACCAATCGACTATCAAGAACAGCCGCAATCCGGCAATAGTAGAAGAGCTATCCGTCATTCGTAGCCAACCACTTGTTGCACTCGATTGATGTTCATCTAATATTGAACCTAGTTGAGTAAGAGTATAAGAATGCGAGATAATTACTAATAATTATTGCATTTTTTAAGTAAAACATGTTTTCGAAGGCTTGACTTGCGGAGTAAGCTGGTGAATGCGTGACGAGAGCGTTACGAAAAGTGTGATCGGGCGAAGCGGACGGAAGTTAAGAGGGCGATTTAAGTTAGTCAAGATAGAAAGAGAGAGAGTTACGTTTCGTATATTACTATAGGGGCAAGAGAGAGAGGTGCGAGCACACATTTTTTTTCTCTCTTTCTCTCATAGCCAGTTATATTACGTATAGATATATAGATGGAGCTTAAGAAGTTTTACTTTAGTCGTGTGGTATAAAACACACTTGTTTTTTGTTATTTAAGCGTTTAACTGCAAGATACTTATCATTAAAAAAATCTACTTGTCTCTGGTGTCAAGCGTTGTAACAATAATAACATAATTGTTTGTTCTTTATTGATTGCTGAATACTTGTAAAAACATACAGTACATGTTGTAGGTAGTAGTATCTTGAACATGAAGAGATGGCGTTGACGTCAGCAGATATACTTGTTAGCGGTAACTTTTTGAAAGAAAGAAAGAAAAACATATATTTTGGAACTTAAACACACAACAACAAAAGATGTTTATAATTAAAAAGAGTAACAACTTTACAAAAGACACAAAAAGAAAGATACATATAAATTAGGAATAAAAATCCATATATGTGGCCAAAAAGGAACCTCTCTCAGCATAAAAGCCTCTGCGTCGTTCGGAGATGGAAAGAACGAACACAGAGGTGCTGTTGTTCTTTTTGCTTAAATATTGCGACGAAGGTCTGATGTTTACGGGTTTCTAGTCTACTGCACCTCATGTGTATATTAAATGTATGCAATATATCGAGTGACGAAACATACTACAGATAAGAAACTTTGCTCTCATATTAAAAGTACGTCGTTTGGTTGCAGAATAACGTGCCTACACCTACCGCTGCAGTCGAAGTGGATCCACGTTGGTACTGAGCGAGGCAACGTGCATGTCGTCAACATTGAGACGTTCGCGCTCAGCGGATACGTCATCAACTGGAACAAGGCCATCGAAGTGTGAGTACATTACATCTTAACATAACTCAAGTTCCCATAGTGTACTCAGTATAACTTCATCCAGTCAACTCGATCGGTCTTAAAGTTCAAGATTTACGTTTATACTCTAAAATATATTTACAAAGAATCTCAAAATACATTTAAAAATTAGTATAAAGTAAATTTAACTTAACAATAAACTAAACTCAATTATTTCAAATTACTTAAAGTAATAAAATATACTAAGTTATACTAACTATATTTAGTACCAAATCAATGAGACACATGCACGCATGCGTACGCGCACACTCTCTATTACATCTACACAAACACACCTAAACACACACACACATACACACACATTGATACGTCCGATGACTTCTTAGTTTATAGCTACAAGATAGTGCTATGTGCTAATACAATAAGATATTAGAGGGAAGGATCTGTCTCCTAGAATACAGGTGGACCTAACCTAGGGGGCAGAGCAATATTGTTTATGTTTAGCATTGTATTTTGAATTATGTTTGTAAGATTATTGTTTAAGTGCTATTGTTGGACAATAAATTATTATTATTATAGTTAGTTAGTTTGACGGGGCCTATATTCGCACTTAGCCTCGTGATTAGGCCATTGTGCGTGTGTTGGGTTCCTACTCTAGCCAGCCCAATTCATCCCAGAATGCTAGCAGCCTTTTCAGACTACTGCAAGCTTCAGGGAGAGATGCCGGAGATTGGAGTAGTTGTGCCCGTTGCTCTGCCACACTTGTACAATCCATGAGCACATGTTGTGGAGTTTCTTTTGCCTCCATGCAGCCTATGCATAGGGCTGTCGGTCACACCTATATCTCAACATAGTTATAAATTGATAATGATAAATTCGCGGATGATAAATAGAAAAGCCCGTGTAGGATGCCGTTATTGCACTAACTTTATTTCATCATATAATTGCACTCGCGGGCAATCGAGTGCATAAAACCAACATCGTAAGCCTACGTCACATAACTACATTATTTCATTATTACTTGTTATTCATAAAATTGTACAGTTCCGTACGCACTCTGTCATTTTTAGACAGATGCTCGTATTGACAATATAATAAGAAATATTGCACATTTTGCTAATACTTTCGACATTCGTTAGTAGACTTAGTTTTTATTCTTAATGAGAATATTGATGTCTTTTTTATTAATGATGGGTTCACTTTTGATCCCAATCAAGCCCGGGGGTCTATTTTAAGTAGAATAAGATAAGAAAAACAAAAGAAAACACTGACTTAAGTACTAAATATATTTTATTATCTCGTCCATTTAGAAGCTCATTTCGTATGATATATTACTCACGAAAGTGGGAAGAAAGGCTTCGTTAGTCCTTCACGCCCCTCCCCCGCACAATTAGCCGGTGATTAATCTGGAGAGGGGATAATTAACGAACCTTTGTCATTAGTCACCACTAAACTACCGAGTGCGTACTGTCTGCTCTTCATATAAGATTTCGGTTCGTTTCGTGTTAGAAATGAAAGTACATTTATTTATTTACAACAATAAAATTACAGTACCTTTTTAAACAAGTTAAAATCATTTCTTATTGACGAAAGCTATTAAAGTATATATGAATATTTTTATGTCAAACAAACTAAATAATTAAAAGTAATTATTAAAAAACAGTAATCATTACATAATAATATTCTAAATATAATACAATATTAAAAAATCCATATAAAATTGATATTTCCGAATTTGAATAATAATAGTGATATAATTTGACGATAACAATATTATTATAATAGAAAAATACTAGAAAAAATCTACTCGGGTCACAAGTGAATTCTCAGACGGGAATCGAACCCGCAACCTTTTGAAATCCGGTCCAATGCTCTCCCAATTAATTTATCTTATAAGATCGTATTGAAAATGCATAAAATGTATAAAAATTAGATAACAATATTATTTGCGATAAAAATACTGTAATTTAACACGAAATTAAAACAGTTCTTTAATAGCAATTAATATATAGAAATAAAAACTATGAACTAAATCTTATCTTATAAATAAATCTACAATATATTGGAAATTTTACATTTAATATGAATAACAGCGGTACATAATGAAAATCAAAAAATAACGAATAAAAAAATATTTTTAATTGATTTAAATAAATTAACGTTAACCAAACGCAATAGCATTAGAATTACTTCCTCTCTCCTATCAAGCTCTAACGTGCCCAACAGGGCCCATAATTGATCCATTATATTTTTATATAATATCTTTAAGTAACATTAATAATGATAATAATATATTTTACATTCAAACCAATCAACCTAGCCTGAAGTTAGCACTATAAGGCTTATGTTATGGATACTAGGGTACTTAGATATGTAATATTTAGAGAAATATATATAAATATCCATAACTCAGGTACAAATGCTCGTATTCAGAACACAAACATCTGTCCTTTTCGGGACTCTAACCAACAGCGTTGATGCGAAAAGTATAATTGTTATCGTTGCACCAAACTGTCTTGTTTTATAGAAAATCTCTTTAGCAAAAAAACTATAAAGCACCATTAATAATAATAAGAAATTGCTTAATGATTTTCACGACAAATCATTTAAATAAAGCCGACATTATCTTCAGAACACTGCACATAGAAATGATTATATCAGCAGAACGTCGACGGCTCAGTCGAATACAGAAGTTACTGTCATTAATTTGGACCGTTAAAATTGGCGCCAACTTCGCTAAAATTTTAACGAGAGTTAAAGACAACCAACTGGATTAGCTCGCTTCTCATTAAAATATCAACTGATACAGATTATATTAATTTTGAAACTTTTAATATAGTGCCGACCGTTTGGTGCAACGGTAGCGATCCTGCCTTTCGCACCGATGGACTTCGGTTCGACTCTCAGAAGGGGCAGATCTTTGTGTGATTAATACGAGCATTTGTACCTGAGTCATGGGTGTTTATATATATTTCTATGAATATATCATATCTATGTATCATATATGGATGTCTATCCGTTACCTTAGTATCCATAACACAAGTCTTATAATGCTTAATTTGCTAAGGCTATGCTAAGGCTGTTTTTTTATCAGAAGAAAAGCAAACCCTTGCCTTATTTTCATGGCAGTCAATCTTTTTTCTTGCCTAAAATCAAAATTTTGGTAACAAAATATAAACATTAACAGTTTTTTTAAATATTAACGAAATCTCTAATTAATCATTAACGTTCTCGTTAACCCCTTGTATTAAGCTTAATGTTTGTGTTATGAGTGGGTCCGTAGTGGGATGATTTGAACTCGGTCCGCTTGATTTGAAGTCAACTATCTCAACCGATAGTTGCGGTCACTTTAATTAATACAATATATTCTAAATAAATTCATACCCTTGACATTTTTGATATAACACTGAAGACCAGTAGGACAAAGCCTCTTGCTATTCAATTCGCCTAAAATAACTGGCGATAATGTCAATTGGCATAATTTGATATTCATTGCAAGTTAGGTAAGATTAGATATTTTTATTCATTACCAGTCAGCATGCTATATCAAGTTATGCCAAAACAATCAGCGAATTAATATTCCTTGTCACAGTATTTGACCGTGATGAACTCCGAAACTACACAACTAGAGTGTGGTGCAGAATTGCACAGCCTTGTTCCGCCATCCCCATTCTTTCATTGGACAACCAGACTTCCAAATAGGCGCCACCATAATGAGGTTGATATACCAAAGAGGAGCACTAACCTTTTGATTACAATTTTTTTTTTTTTTTTAATATAGAAAATAGGCATGCGCTTGACCACAATCTCGCCTGATGGTAAGCGTCGATGTGATCTAGGATGTGACGCGCTTGCCTAGAAGGTACCTATTTACTCGTGACTTGAAGACCCCTAAATTGTATTTGTCAGGAAACACAGACTCAGGCAAAGAGTTCCACTCCTCAGCGGATTTTGTGATCCGTGCCGCTAAAGAGTGGTACTCCTCACCAAAGTCTGTTCCTTGACAAATACAATTTAGGGGTCTTCAAAATAGGTGTCTTCTAGGCAAGAGCGTCATATCCTAGATCGCATCCTCGTTTACCATTAGGTGATTGATGAGATAGGGATAGAAATATAACTGTTAATCTAAGTCTATATTAACGCGAAGGAAGCCGCGGGTAAAAGCTGGCTACAATTTAAACCCTAGATTATTAAATCGACTACTATTTAAACCGCTGTTTAATCTGTACTCACCGTATAAAAAGTGAGAGCCCGACTCTACTCTGCCCGTAAGATGCATAAGATGCGTAATAGAGCTAAGTGTATTATTGAGCACGTCGTAAGGAAGGTCACGGCAGGGTTGCTAGTAATTTCACCTTTATCGCTTATCCTCTAGTTACGAGAGTGACTGGGAATAGTCTATTTTAAGATGACAATAGAACCCTTATAGGTAACCGAGCTCAGGGACTTAGTCTTAAAAAAAAGGTTAAAATATTTATATAAGATATATCTATATCATAATTTAGTTCTTACACTTCCGTGCACGTATTAGAATAAAACACTTTTTTACGGATTTTTGCGCATGTTTTATTTTATATTTAATCCTGACGTTTCGACTCCTTTACAGGAGGAGGATAGGAGCATGTGATGTGTAATGTGCGCGGAAGTGTAAGAACTAAATATGTTAACCAGTACGGGCTGGATATCGCCAACAAAATTCGCCGGTTGGAAGACCTGATATCTATATCATTTTATAAAAATCTGATGTCAATTATCACTAACTAGGAGAGAATGTAGATTAGTCATAGTTTATTCTCTTAAGAACTTAAAATAATTAAAAGAGGAATTGTGCGTGTCAGCTCCGACGCGTGACTGGAGTTTAGTTCTGAATAACGATTATCTTAAAATAAAGAAAATTTGTAAAGAAAGAAGAAAGATTTATGTTATATACTGAATGCTATAGTGAGAAAGAGAGAGAGTACATGTGTACTTGGGTCTGAGGAGCGGGGAGAACTATAAGATGTGCGAGTATATTACGCAGAGGAAATGTCACCCTTTACTTTTTGTTAAAGTTTCATTTTACTACCCATCTATTTTTCATACCGTGCTCTATACTCGTATATGAAACGATTCTTTAGGAGTGGAACTCCAAACATGTGTTAAAATTATAAGCAACTGCAGCTACCGATGTCGCAACTTTTTGTGTGATGAATACGAGCATTTGTACCGGATTCATGGGTATTTATACTTATATATTTATATAAATATTACATATATTTGTCTAATATATAAAATTCTCGTGTCACGGTGTGCGTAATTAAACTACTCTATTAACTTTTTTTTTTGACATTTTTTTTTGTTTTTATTTTTTTATGATACATCATACAAAAATACATGCAACCCTAAATTTTCACCCCTCTGCGATCAACCCCAATTTTTTATTTATTAATTAAAAACTTTTCCTAGAAATAATATACATGGCAAAATAACGTTTGCCGGGTCAGCTAGTATCATATATCCTAAAACCTTGTATCCGACTATCCGTAGACTATCCGTAAACCTTGTATCCGTAACACAAGCCTTACAGTGCTTACTTTGGGAAAGGCTAATTGGTGTGAATATTAGAAATATTATTTAGGTTTTATACTACTGAGCCTATCGCATATTAATTTTTTACCTGATTCACAACGCTATTATTCTTGTTAACAAGAATGGGAAGTGAATCCGCTTAAAGAGTTTATATATAAGTCTTGAATAAATGTTAAATATTATTATTAACTGAAACCTACTTAAATGTTATGATATGATTCAAGCCCGTTATCGTATTTCACGCGAAGTTACATTAGCCACGGGCAAATTTCAATTTGAGTACCTAAAGTTTGATGGCGCAATAACGTTCCGTTTCACATTCTCACGTACTAAGTAATCATATCTAATAAAACGGATACTTTCTTGCAGCAATCTGAGTAAAGTGGTTTTTCTTTTAAGTTAACGTGTATTTACATTGTGGATTCGGCATATGAATTTGCCGCTTCTGCCGGTGTTAATAAAACGTAAATAAAATATGTAAAAAATGGAAATAAAACGATTTTTTGTTTCTCTGTTACTAACATAGGATAAATAAAATTATAACTAACAAAAATAGGTCTTGTTACTTAAATAAATATAATTAATGCGAAAGTTAAAACAACTATCGCAAGGGTGTTACCCAAAAAGGTATTATCCCAAGTTCCCCCGTAATTTAAAGGGTACCACAAGCCACTGGTATTCGGTGCATCTGCACTTTTAGCACCCACTAAATGACACTGTGAACACTTTATTGATAACAGCTCATTGAGGAAATAACGGAACAAAAGGAAACCTAAGATAGTGTTAAAATCGCTAAAAGCGATCTCTCCCAGACAACCTTTAGATGGATGGAACTGGAAGAAAGCGTAAGCAACGGCGGTGTAAACGAAAAAATAAACACAGAGAGCTCCGAAACTCCGATTTTGATTTTTTTTTATTTTGCTGGATTTGTTCCGACTTTTTTTAACATACTAAGGAAATAAAATAAGTTTATAACATAGCAACGCGTGTTCGGATCAGCTAGTACATTATATATATAACACACACACGTGTGTTTGTGTGTGTGTTTATATATTGTCTAGTAAGTAGATTACATCACCTTAACGCAGCTTGATCTAAAATGACAGTTCATATTCCCTTACTTGATTCCTAAAAACGCTAATGGCATTCTATTAGCACGCCTAATAGACATTCAAAGACAGGCAGCCTTAACGTTAAAAGAAGTGCACTTTAGTGTGTATGGGATACTTGGCGTATGTACGTATAAATATAATATTACTGCAGAGACCATGAAAAGCTGTTCTTGGAAGAGGATGAAGTTAGCAAGCAAGCTGATTCGAAAGCGAGGTCAGGCGCTAATCCGAGGCCAGAATTGCAATTAAGGCCGAAGCGTGTGTAATACTAAACTCAAAATTTAAATAAATTGCATTTAATAAAAGCAAATTGTAAAACTGTAAATAAAAATCACTTTATTTAAATTAATTTAAAATAAATTATTTTGAATCGTCCAGTATTTTTACCTACCACCCATTCAGGACGTCTTTTAACTGACAAGAAGAATGGGCGCAAGAAAATCGTCAGCTTTAACAGAAGTAACGACATTTACAATATTATACGTCGTCACATCACCATACATAATCCAGACAAACAAAATTATTATATTATCACAGTTATATAGTAGCGTTACGGTTTCATTACATAGTTGATTAAAACAAAGTCAACAAGCATCTGTTTCCTTACTTAAACAGATACTTAAACATTGCAATGATATACAGAGAGTAAACGATTTTAAGAAAGCAGAAAAGCACTACATTTATTATAAAACAGTATCGCTTCCTGCTGTCTGTCTCTCCCTATGTATGCTTAGGTTTTTAAAACTACGCAATGGATGTTGATGCGGGTTTTTTTTAATAGATAGAGTGATTTAAGAGGAAGGTTTACATCTATAATACATGCATAATATAGTAGAGAATTACTGATAATTTTAGAGGTTTCTAATATGCACTTTTTTTGCGCTAACATTGCCAACATTGGCTAAATCCTACGAGATAGATCAAAATAATGTACTACAGTATTCTACACCTTAAAAAGGTCTACAAAAAAGTCCGCGATATATATCTATCTCTTTGGAATAACTCACAATATCCATTTTTTATCATTTACTATTTACGAGAAATAATGGTTTATTTACGAAGCGATTTTAAGCAATACAGCATTAATACTTATCCAATTAATAATAACCCTTAATACTTGTTGCATTTAATATAGATCAATATCACCCTTTACAGCATGTAATTTAAATTAATATTTTCGAAGATATTACAGATTTAAACTGCAGAGACATAACGGTTACGGCGGCGGTTCTGTAGTATATTTTATCTACTCTGATACTATAATACAAAGATTCTAAAACTGAAATCAAAACGCTTATGACAAACATTACGTACAGGCCAAAAATAATAAAAAAAAAGTTTAATTACGATACAGGTCTTGTATGGACACCTGTATCATAATATAACTTTTTAATCATAACGATACACCTATACAACCTCCAGCTGGACCAAGGAGGTTGAACCTCTACTTTAAAAAGGTTTCAATGAACGAGTCCGCGACGACGCAACACGCATGCGCAATCGATGTTTGCATCTTGGCGCCAACATTTGACATTTAAAAAATCTTTTCAATATTGAAACAAAGTTTGGTTTTGTTTGCAATATTGTTTTACGTATTATAGTATGAGAGTAGATAAAGTAGTGTATGACACTGTAGATAACTTGGTCTTATAACATGCAACCCTTATTATGCAACAGTATCATAAACTACTATTGTATCAGCATTGCACCCGTGCAAAGCTGAAGAAATTAATTTAAATTATTGTAAGAGTTATATTTATAAAATATTTAAAGTAATATTGCTAATGTTGGAATTATTATGCATTCTAAAATTATAAATTTTAAATTTCTGCGGAAAAAGGTAGACATTGTATGTCTCTTATATTATGTATATATTTATTCAAATGTTCAATTTCAACATTTTATCTATCAATCAATCTACTGTTCACTTCGGTGATTATAAACACGGACACTCACTAACGCATACATACAAACACACGCACTCATAGTCGAACACACAAAAGTGTGAAAAATGTTTATATTTAAAATATCTTCCTAAATTACATAACTAACGTTGTTAAGTGTAATAATAGCTCCAATAAATACCTAAAACTAGCTGTAGTAAGACTAGCTCCACCATAATACTAGCTAATAGGTTTATGAGACAGCACTGTTGGATTCGTAATGATATGTCTGTCGTTCTACTTTTTTACCGACAATGGTCTGTCCTTTGTCTTATTGTGGCATCTCGTTGGAGTATTGATATTATGGTTTTTTAATTCGGTTAGAATAAACGTCCATATTTTTCTTATCTATTCACATTATGTAATTTTTTTTTTCTCCAACCAACATATTTTTAAACGGTTTTATTTAGCTCACCCCGTTTGTTTTATTATTTATTCTTGGGTCAAATTTAGTAATTCAAATTTCATCCTCTTCCCGTCAACCGAATAATCTGAAATTTTGTATACACTTTGGGTTTTGGTGACAATACAATTATGTTTATTCATTATCATTATACATTCAAGATGGCCGCCGCTACAAAATGGCGGATAACGTAGGTTTTATCAATCCCATCAATATGGGTATCAATTGAAAGGGCTCAACAAGCAGAATACAATATACTATAAAAAATTGAAATCCAAGATGGCGGCCGCTACAAAATGGCGGATAACGTAGGTTTTATCAATCCCATCAATATGGGTATCAAATGAAAGTGCTCAACCAGTAGAATACAATGTACTATATAAAATTAAAATCCAAGATGGCGGCCTCTACAAAATGGCGGATAACTTAACTACGTATAGAGGAGTTGGACTGCAATAAACTAACGGGCAAGAAACCTTGCAATAATGAAGCACTAAATGAATTAAACAGAATGCGAAATAAAAACTAAAAACTAGAAAATAAAAATAGGTAAAAAAACTTTTTAAGTTAAACGGTTTTATGTTAAACATACATTGCAATGTTTAAGATAAATGTACTAAAAACCAAAAAAATAATAATAAAATAGATACAGTCGTGGGAATTATAAACATATGCATAGACTAGACTAAAATAAAACCGTGGGGCACGTCAATTGGCTACAATAAAAACAAAATTAAAACAAACATTTTAATCAACGATTATAGACAATTGACGTGCCCCACGGTTTTATTTTAGTCTAGTCTATGCATATGTTTATAATTCCCACGACTGTATCTATTTTATTTTATTTTTTTTTGGTTTTTTTCGTTTGGTTTCCGTAGAATGCCGTGACAGAGTGGTAAACCGAAATCTGAAACCACAATGGATAGTTCAAAAACCAAAAAATAAACAGAAAAACGTCGTTTCACTGTCGGTAAAAATGAAGAACGACCCATGTACCTTTTTCTTAATTGATTATTTTTTGTAATGTGTTATTTTAAATTGTTAATAACGTTGCCGTATTTCTTTTTTATTATAATTTTATTTGTAATTGTTACTTAACCACTTGTCAGTCCGGTCCCGCACGCTCCACCCATCTCTACAGTCCCAATGCTGCCTAATTGTGAAAAAAAATTGTCGGATTCTAAGATAAAAATGCCATTTTCTCGCTAAATAATGAAGCTATTGCCAAACAAAAAATACTACCGTTAAGCTGATTAAATGAAGAATCCACCACAAAATATTTGGATCTACGTAACTCAAAAATTAATCGAAATTAAAAAATTAAAAAACAGCAGTTCACGCGGAAATCATGGTAGCAATTGCTACCGTGGACTTAAAAGTGGTTAATAAGAATTATAAAATTAATTACGCTGACGGCGAATTATATCGATAAAACATTTAAGCGCTAATAATACTATCCTCTGTATTGTACCATCTTTTATGCAAATAAAAGAATTATGATTATCATGATGTAGTCATACACCTAGTTTATGGTTTTTTTTAATCTGTGGTTCTTTATAATTTAAAAAATAAACATTGACTTAATTCAGATTCGGTTGAGTAGCTTTCAAATTCTTCTTAAATTCAAAAACAAAAGATAACATCGTATTAAAAGTAGATAATTATCAGGACACGGGACCACACGGCGTCTGTACAAGCTGAAGTGGAATTAAACGCGTCGAAAATATCTTTACTGCATAATGGATGAGATCGCTTCTACACTTCACTCTGAGGTTTCTTATTATTCACATTTGTTAAGTAATCTACTTATTTGAAATTGGGATGACACGTAGGTTTCATTTCGTTTAATTAATTATCTTCTTGGATTTTAGAATCCTTTCGTTCATCTACTTCGCCGATTTGACTATGACTCAGATGACTCATGGGTATTTATATATATTCATATTAATATTACTTATTTATGTATCATATATGTATGTTTATCCGTTATTATCGTTTATTGTTAAAAATATTATTATTATTATTATATACAATTGCGGAAGTAACTGTCTCTATCTTTTTCTCTCTCTCTCTCTCTCTCTCTCTGTTACGTTAGCACGGTGAAAAAGTTGAATCTATTTCGAAAATATACCTATATTATGATTAAACCCTGGAGAAGAATATAAGCTTCTTAATGTAACTTGTTTAAGAATAAAACATAAATTCAATGCACACTTATGTCACCATCGAATTTAGTTAAACTCAAATCATCTTATGGATCGATAACGGAAAACTATCTTGTATCGATTTTAATGAGAATCCTTTTTCGAAGGTAGGTTTCCACTTTAAACTCTAAGGACATATAAACCAAAGTACTTCACGTTCTAAGCTATGAATTGACACCGCAAACTCATATTCAAACCACAAATATTATTGTGCTTTGAATAAACCATCTAATTCAAATAATAACCCGTTTAATTTGTTCCCATTCAAATGGAAACATAGCACAGATCTGACTAATTATATTTCAAACAAGTAACACGCCCTAGTGTTAGCACGCACACACAAAAGTGTGGTCTCCGAGCCTCAAAGTGAAACTTCTCATTTACTCAAACATTGCTGCAGGAATATTACTCGCGAGTAAGGTTACCACACTTTAATTTAGAAAATACAAAATCAACAGAATATCAGGACTATTTCTTAATTGTTTAAAAAACAAGAATGAAAAGGTTTTAATCTTTCATTATCCTTCATTTAAAATAAATATTATTTAACAAAAAATGTAGATAAACCATACAAATATTCAATTAGAGGTGGTAAAAACATTTTTTCGTAACTTGAGTTTTGTGATGTTTCCTTTCGGTATAAGGTCAAGTTCGATACATTCAAATTAATATTTTTTTATACTAAATAGGCAGGCGCTTGATCACTATCTCGTCTGATGGTAAGCGACAATGCGATCTAGGATGTGATGCGCCTGACAAGATGATACCTATTTACTCGTGACTTGAAGACCCCTAAATTGTATATGTCAGTAAACACAGACACAGACAAAATTATATTACAATACAAGCAAATACTATTCCATCTGAAAGTAGATTTTTCATTTTTGTATGCATAGTTAACATTTTGAAGCCAAAAGTAATATAATTTTAATACGACATAAACATCTTAATTTAGCCTTACCATAATTTTGTTTTATTTAAACAGGACTGACTGGCCTTGCACTCTTCACAGAAATCATAAAAATGTGATTTATTTCATTCCTCTTCAATATTCTGCGTACAACATGTCTTATTTACATAAAAAACAACCACCAGTATCGCTCGAACGGCTTTTTCATTCAACATGACCAAAATATTTTTCATGCTTTTCACATTTTTGGAAAAAAATGTTAATAACTCCACCTGAAAATATTTTTTGAGTCGAGTCGATATATTTTTGTATTGATAAAATTATCATAGTCCTTAATATTTTGTAATAATCTGGTCACCCTACCGACATGCAAATTAATCAGTAACACGGCACATTTAATTAGAATTCGGGAATGTGGAATGTTCGCAGCCTCCTAATACGACAAGGACATAGTATTTGATCTTTTGTTTCGCGAATGAATTCAGTCAAGTGATTCATTGTCTATGAGTAACCAATATGGCGAGAATCTTTTTCCGAAGTTTTGTAGTATTTCTCAACCCAATACTGTAGGATAACAAGCACGCCTGCTTTTGTAGCGACTTTTATTACAGATAAATTATCTTTAATAGAAAAACACTAAAAAACAACGGGTTGCACTCCGGGAGTGCCAGCAGAAGTGAAAACATGAACATTAACGTTGTGCTTCTTTGATATTTTGGAATGGTTATGGAATAATTTCGCACGAATTGCTTTAATTATCAGTATAAAAGTACTATCATTTATGTGGTAAAATACAATATTCATTTATTACGCTATCGTATACAAACATGACAACAAACACACACGCACACTCGCGTAAGTGCATAGAAATACCGCGCGGTAGAAAGAGGGGGATATTACTTCTTCTCCTACTCTACCTCCGTCTTATGAATTTTCGACCAGGTCACATGTCCTGACGCGAGATTAACATTTTTTACCCATCCCAAAAAGTGCACAACGCCCCTAAAGAAGTTTTCACTTCAAAAATCGACTCGGCTCATAAATAATTCTCATGCGGGGCATTAACAAAATTTTAATAAAAAATAGCGCTGAAACTGCAAAAAATTTAAAAGCGTGAAAATATATGGGTTTTATAATTTTTATATAATTTATGCATTTTCAATGCGATCTTATAAGATAAATTATTATAATAGAAAAATACTAGAAAAAATCGACTCGGGTCACAAGTGAATTCTCAGGCGGGAATCGAACTCGCAACCTTTGGAAATCCGGTCCAATGCTCTCCATCTTATGAGATAAATTATTATAATAGAAAAATACTAGAAAAAATCGACTCGGGTCACAAGTGAATTCTCAGGCGGGAATCGAACCCGCAACCTTTGGAAATCCGGTCCAATGCCCTCCTTCTTATAAGATAAATTATTATAATAGAAAAATACTAGAAAAAATCGACTCGGGTCACAAGTGATCCAATGCTCTTCAATGAAAGGAGAGCATTGGACCGGATTTCCAAAGGTTGCGGGTTCGATTCCCGCCTGAGAATTCACTTGTGACCCGCGTCGATTGTTTCTAGTATTTTTCTATTATAATAATTTAAAATATATAGGTTGTTAGCCGAGTCGATATTTTCTAGAATTTTTCTATTAGAAATAATTTTTCATATCAAAAATCAATTACAGATATTAAGTCAATGATAACATTTTTAAATGAATTGTAGAGAATTGTCATGCCTCTCTTTTCTGAACTGTATCTGGTCACTGTTGGATAGTTTATAAAGCCATTCTAATGTTTTTAAGAATTGCCTGAATTATTGGCGAGCAAAAAAACGATTTGCGTATCGACGATATTTTTAGATATGGTTAGAAATATTTTCTAAAGTAAAAACTTAATCAACTCTTTCTTTAAAATACAATGGTTACTAATGGAAGGATTCGAAATGAAAAACAGATATTTTAGAATATTACTTTTTATTTGAAGATATAAAATATAAAACAAGATTAAATAGTTGTAATTGCTTTTTAGGCTTAATTTTTGTGAAAAGTTTTACTTTGGTAGTCAAATAATTGAGAAGATAATAATATAATCTTCTCAACTACTTTGCCGTAAAAATGCAATTAGCGTATGAAAAACGCAGTAAGAAGTAGTGACGTGATTTGGAAAAAATGGCGGACAGTTTTTTTAGTTTTTTTTTTTTGCTTTATGACGAGTGTTTAAATTTTTTTGTAAACATATTTTGAAAATATTCTTGTGTTTTTTGTAAGTATTAATCTTAGAGCATAGTGGGATTTACCATTAGATTGCACTTGTTATCCAAGAAAAACTATATATTTTACTCTACATGCCCTCTCCAGAATATTCTCATCCACCCTTCTCTCATTTAGGTCAGAGGTAAATTGAGCTATTCTCTGTTGTTTATATATCTATTATTATCAAAAAACAGTGCAGTCTAGGGACGCCCGAAAGAAGCGAAGCTAGCCACGCACACTGATATGAGTTAAAGCGAGACAGAAGGCCACGCACACTGAGGTTGGGGGGCAGCTGACTCCTATATACAATGTGTCCCGTCACCAGTATCGGAGCCTTTAATGCTCAAATGACAAATTGCTCCTCAAATTTGGTTTTTCTCAAAAAGCCAATAATTAAAAAATACACAAAAGGGAATCTATTTGTTTTTCTTTATTTTTTTTTCTATAATTTATTCCGTGACAATTGAAACATGATGGCTGTGTAACTGTTGTGTACATGTTTAGCTACCAAATGACACCTTTTTAATGTTGAAAGGACATTTACATGAGTAGTGGTGGTCAATTTAGTATGAGAGCCCAGGTCTTGGTTACTAAGAAAACAAAATGGCGGCCGTAAGAGAAAAACAAAATTTGAGGGGCAATTTGTCGATAAAAAATGCCATATTTCACACCATGAAAGGCTCCGACACTGGTGACGGGACACATTATATATTGTGTAACGGTACTGAAGCTCTCGTGTAACGCTCAGCACGGATAGTGGCCGCGCGGCGATCGCCTATATGCGAGCGAACCGAACGTCCGTATAGAAGCTTCGTTTCAAAATCATTTATTTACATCAAACATGGTATAAAATGGTGGAACATTTCTCGGCAGCAAGCTATTGAAACTAGATACGCGTGTGATATTTCTGTGTTCGATATTTCTGTGTACTCAAATAATTAATTCCGAAAAAGTTGCGTACCTTTCGATTTGCGTAATAAACTATGACACGGTGTTATGTGTTATCATGTGTACCCTGCTGTAGGGCTGCCACACGCAGCTAGCTTATAGTCCTCGCTTGTTAGCTTTATTGCAATTCTGGACTTGACAGGCCACTAATTTACCTTTTAGCCTAACTCGAAATAACTTCTCCCACCATTTCGCTGGAAAAGTTTTATATTTAAATATAGGATTGTTCATGTTTAACACATTTCCGAATTCAGTTTAAATTTACTATATTGTTAATTTAACAGATTAGAAAATATAAAATAAAATACCTACTTCTTCTGAAAATGTAAAAACTTGTCATGATAGCGCAAGCAAACCCTTTAATTAGTAATATATTGTTTTAAACTTTTAAAGTCACTGTCATTTGTATTAATTATAACGTGATTATTACCATGTTTTTTTATTTCTGATGTTATATATTAGCAATGTTACATGCGCCATCTTGACGGAATATAAAGGAACCTCAAAAGTGAAAAAATAGTCCCGTTACAATAAATATTAATTGTACTTAATTGCCTAGTTGAAAATAGTATAGTTTTAGAATATATAATAAATGCCTCCGTATTTTGTATAGTAACTCAATTAAGTTCGCACCCGATCTCACTTTAACGGAACGAATACACAAAAGGTCATTTAAATAACCATTTTGTTGTCGTGCCCCTAGAAATTTAGTATGGCTGACAACTTGTTTGTTTCTAACCAATTAATGATATGTTAGTAAGTTTAGCCTAGTCTATGGCGTCTGTTCTTAAATTTTCGCGTTTATTCGTTATAACACATTCCTTCCTTTTTTTTATATTTTTTCTATAGAACGACTAGTTGACCCGGCCACGTGTTTCTATGTTATTAATTAAAATGGATACTATGTCCTAAGTCACAATAAATCTAGTAAAATGAAAAAAAAAATCCCAAAATCGGTTGAGTGGTTTCGAAGTTCATCGTGGTCAAACAATGTGACAGGACATATATTATTATAATGTATGTCCTGTCACAGTATAATAAGCGATAATCAACTTTAAAATAGAAAATCATATGAAATACTAAATAATTCATTCGTGAAAATTAGTTCTTTTAAACAAGGTTTAACTAGTATGGCCGTAGATCTATTTAAGAAGATGACAGTTAAAATTACATATAACATCGTACGTTTAATAAAAATAAAGCGAAAAGGGCGATGTTCGTGTAGGGGCGCGGGATAACGAGAGCGACGATTCCCTTCCGCAAGATTATATCTTTACTCCCGATGACAGGAGTCGCGATTCGCTATGGTCGGTTGTTGACAGGTATGTCGGGCTACGAGCTCAATTGAACAGGATTAGGGGTGAGGTACGCCTTTTATTGGGGGGTTTTATACATACACGTAACTGTCTTAAGAGAAATTTAAAAAAGTTGGAACGTCGGAACGATACCGATTAAAAGATTGTGCACATTCATGACTACATTTCTTTACTATAATTATTTATTACATGGACAATGCCCAATTACAAAGCCA
This sequence comes from Calamotropha paludella, assembly GCA_927399485.1. NCBI lineage: Eukaryota > Metazoa > Arthropoda > Insecta > Lepidoptera > Crambidae > Calamotropha > Calamotropha paludella. Next base: position 792,379 of record OV656814.1, on the reverse strand, counting down.
ATACAGTAAAAAAAAATAAAAAGTATAACATTACAATACACGGTCATTTTATAAAGGATTTTATAAAATTATCATGTATAAAGGTGGAGTCAGGATTAAATATAAATATTACGCAATTTATCTGGTAAAAGTAGTTTTTTTTATCCTAATTATATTACGACAATACTTTGTGTGTTTGTTACAATGTTAACCGCAAGTAGTTCGTCTACTGGACGCTAGATGGCGCTAACGGAAAATATTTAATAATAGAAAAAACTTTAAAAAAATTTCCACCCGTGCGAAGCCGGGACGGGCCGCTAGTATTTATAAAGATGTTAAAAAATCTTCTGAGAAAGACTATTACAGAATTGATGATTGTTACGGACTGGCCCAGACTGGCCGATTATTTTATAAAGTTCCTTTTTAGTTTCTTTTCTAAAAATTCTGTCAATTGCAAGCGATTGTTTTCTTGTCACTTTGGAATGTTATAAGCAGTAGGTTTTCTGTTTCTTTTTTTGGCTATTAAACCCATTTTCCTCCACCAGCCTTTTCTTTTAAAAATCAGTCCACAACAATGATTATTTAAAGGACAATAGTGCGTGATTTTTATGTCATTTAATAACTACACTGCTAATTAATAGTTTGTTTTGTTTAAATGCATTTTTATTAGCGCTAGAAAAATTTCCTTAATGCGAAAATGTGTAACTCATTTAAGGAAGGAAACACCCCTTGCAAAGATTTTGTGGCTTTTTCTCGCTAAATGGTGTCCTTATGTACTTACAAAACTTTGGCATAGTTGAATCCTTTAATGAAGGCATTTTAAATGATAAACTGAATAAAAAGCTTTTTATCTTTATCTTTACCCAAGTAAGATATTGAGGCGTGCGACCATGTTGAATACCTTTATATTTTATACGTATATTGTTACGTAGGGTTAAACCCCTTAAAACCCGTGAGCATTATATCATATGCGCGAGACAACGATTCCTAACATCCGCGAGCATGATATGTATAATGCTTTATAGCGCGCAGTCTGATTTAATCCTTATTACGGCTCTGGTAATGGTTCTTTTTGCTTGAATGATATTATTCCCCGATAGAGAGAGAAAGAAGGCATTTAAAACATAGCTGGGCGTCAAGGTGTTAATGCACTTTGTCTTGTGCATAAGTTATTGTTATCAACATTATTAGCATCAGCATTGTACAGCTGGTACAGTCGCTGTTTCTCTTTGTATTATTATAACACAAGTTTTTCAGTCAAATTATTTTTTTAAAGTGCTGTTATCGCAATTTGTGTACATACACCTACTTTATCATCAGATGGTGATAGACTAGAAGTTATAAGGTTAAACGATTTTTCAAAATTTCTTATAACAACTTTAAATAATACCGCGCTCTTCCACTCGCAACCTATTGGCTCCATTCGAATGCCCGATAGCTATTACCGCGGGCCGCCGCACACTGCGTCCCCACACAAAGCCAGTCCCCGGTCGGATGGCGTTCTCTTTATTTAGACTATTTACTTTCATTCAGTCCATTAAATACGGCGAGTATACAAACATATCTAATGTACACGTATTTCCTTTTCCTGTGTCTGTATTTTTCCGTTTTGATTGCTTCCAAAATACAAAAGATGTGTGTCTTCCCTCGAAATTAGTTGAAGGCAATTTAGGGATTTGCCTTTGTGTGTTCTCGTAAGTGACAAGATGGGGAAATTCGTAACTAATTGGTGAATAGTGAAAGGAAAGTGTTATATTTAAGTTGCGTTATACTAAACTAGGGGCGACATTCAATAAAAGATCTTATTAACGTAAACCTTTTCATTACTTTTTTTGTCTAATGTCTGGAACAAAGATTTGTTCCTAGAATGTTACGTGAGGGTTTTGAAATCAGGAAACATCCTCTATTGAGGTGAATGTTGGAGCTTTCCACCTACTTAGGATTCCGTTGTTAAGTAATTTAAAGTAATCATAGATATAAAAAAATAATCAAATAAAAAGCAAAATAAAATAATTTTTATTTATATAAATTTGACTATTAGAAACGTACCCGATTGAAATATTGACAGGTATGACGACCACAGACGATAAACCATGAAGAGTCAAAACGTCAGAATTCAATTTAAGTTACGCGCAATTTATTCGGTAAAATTAGTTTTTTGTGTTTTTTTTTTTACCAGAGACTTGTATTTTAATTACGTGTCTACATATAAAAATAACAAATTTCAGACTTCGGTTCAGGTAAAAATCTGTATGCGGGCAACGCCATCGTTTCGCAGTAAGCGCCTGAATTCATTATCTGTGGCTCGTCCAATGGAAACAAATCGCTTGTATTGCGAACGTGTAATCGTTTCCAACGGAAAGCGGAGCTTTTACCCGCAATGGCACAGTATGAACAGTGATGATATCAATTTGAAAATTACCATAAGAATAGCCGACACAAAAATTGGAATAATATTAGGAAGACACTTCTGTAATTAGTTTGTGAATAATTTAAGACCATTTTTTTTTGTCTCTAGCCACTAATACTGGCAAAAGCTTCAGTAGTGGGGCGTAAGATTCTCTGGCCCCGTTTGTAAGAACAAAAATAAAGAAACAAACACCTTTATTGACTTTGCAAATACATTACGTCACATCACATTAACAAAATACATGAAGAAATTGCATATTTTTAAAAAATAGGAACAAAACAAAAATAACATTAGACATTAAACTATACGCTAAATAACAACAAACATGAATCAAAATTAACTGCAAATGATGCACAATCAAAACTATAATATTTAATCGCAAATAAAAGTTATTGCTATCTTTAAAACGATTGGCCTCATATTACAGATATCATAACATAAAAAGTGTACGCTTGTCAATGTCTCGTGTACACGCCAAAAACCTTCCAATATTAATGTCGGTTTTCCTTTGAATTATATAAATAGTCTCTAGGATACCCAATAATAAATATCACTCACAAACATTTCAATTTGACTTACATCAGATTTCATTGTTCAAAATATCTTTTGAACCGTGATATCGAACTAATAGTTATTAAATTTTGAGCAACCTCTCCCGAGGGCCTCCCATCTCGAATTTCACCCTGTACAGCATTGAAGTAAATCATTTGAACAAGCCTCCCCCTCCCACGTTATTAATTTTCAGGAGGATCCGGTTCCAACTTGAAATTAATAAAAAAAGGAATTCACTATAACACTGCTAAGTTGGCGTTGAAATCTCTCGTGAACATCTCATTTGCTATTCTCTCTGTCTTCCAAAAATACACGACCTTTAGTATTTGGCCGTTATGACCGGTGCGACCTTGCCGAGACCGGAGCACCGTAAATCATTCATACTCGCTTACTTTGGCCACACTGCTGGTTAAATCTGTGCTAATTCCCTCTTTGCACTATAAACAAAGATCTTAATTGGTGAAGTTGTGCCGCCAGGAGCGTGTTCTCGCTGCTATTATTGCAAACGCTAAATTCGCAGACAATAAAGGTCGTTATAACACGCCCTCGGGCCTGTGCCAGCCCTGTTAACTAACGTCGAGTTCACAATTCAAATAACGCGCTCTCATTGGCGCTTCCTAATGAACTTCCGCCAATGGCGGTGTATTTACAATTAAAATATCTAGGGTTCACGACCTGCTATTGTTAAATAGATATTTTAAGTGATTTAAAAAGTACTTCCGTATGCTAATGATATCCGCAACACAGAAGTACTGTAACGTAAAAGAAGCACGTTTTTAATAAAAATGCTATGTTGCCACGATATGATTTATCATTTGTTCGGCAATTCAAAAAAGCCACGCAAAATACAGAGAGACGTGACATTGGAGTAAGCTGAATAAATCATCCATTGAGATTTCGAACAAACTGCTCAACTGTGTAATGCTTATCTAAGTAACGCCTTAATGGAAACAAATATTTAACTTAAAAATAACTTCCTCATTAACTAAAGAGAAAACCTGTCACCTTTTTTGCAATATTTCATCCGAAGTATCGTTTCGTCTGAATGAACAGTTTCATTTTCTCGGCGATATGATGATAGGGCCAATCAAAGCGGTGTTAGCTGTATCGATTGTTAAAGCAAACAATTCAGTTGGCTTTGAAAGGACAGCGCCGACCGATAACCGTTAGCGGTGGAGCGGCGAGCGGGTGGCGACAGGCGACAGGCAACAGGCAACAAGCGACAGGCGACAGGCGGTGGCGACGTCGCGACGGAAGCGCATTGTGTCGCCCCACCGCGCCGCTTATCTCGCTCATCAGAAGAGCAACAGTTGACGCCCGTTGTTCGCTGTGCTCAATTCCCTCGCCACAGACCATTAACTTCATAGTAGTTGTATAAGCTATGTACTCATTATCTCGTTATTACTACCATTTGCTCTGTTTTTACTCGCTTACGAGTCTAGTAATTATGTTTGGCACAATCCACTACAGATAATAGTTTTTGGGTGTTTCATCTTTTGTTTCAGTTTTTGTTTTCTGTCTTAATAATAGCTGAAACCATTAATATCTACCTCTGCTTTTGATGTCTAAAAAAATATTGAATTAAAATACACTGAGTTAAAACGTTAGTATGGTTTATTCACTATATTCCTGTGAGCTATTCTACGGTTAATTAAGAGATGACAAACTTCTTTATAAATAAAAGAGGAAATTTAAAAATAAAGAGTGTCGTTGGCTGTCCTTTTAAGGAAATCAAATAATCTTCATTATTAAGCTCAAAGCGTTTTTAAAGTCAGTTTAGATAAAGGGAATAACTTCATTGCACATAGAAAATAATAATTGATGTGATGTGACGTCTACGGTGGTTCTAACGTGAGGTTAGATATTTTATAATCTATCGAAAAATAATGCGTTAAACTGTAAGCAGTGTGTTACGGTTCACAATCTTTCGATAGTTTACAATCTCGCGAGATAGAATATAATCTAACGGTATTTAAAATTTTACGGTGACACATACATGTTATTGACGACCTCCGTGGTGGAGTAGCTCACACCGGTTTTCATGATAAAGTTCGTTTTCGGCCGGAAAACGAACTTTTCTACATTGACTCGGGTCTGGATGTTATGGTGCCGTCATTGTTCTGAATTCCATGACACACGTGCTTTTATTTTTATTTTTTATTTTTATTTATTAAAAGAAACAAACAGCATTAGAACTAAAATAGTACATTAGCCTAATTAGTTTCCAAAGCTAGTTTTATAAACATAATTTAGTTGAACAAAAGTACCTATGTGCGAAAAGTGAATTTTTCTTTGAATTTAATAAAAAAGCAATTATTATAATAGAAAAATACTAGAAAAAATCGACTCGGGTCACAAGTGAATCTCAGGCGGGAATCGAACCCGCAACCTTTGGAAATCCGGTCCAATGCTCTCCCAATTGAGCTACCGAGCCTTGCGAACACTCGTCGAAATTTTCTAGTACATTCCTGATTTCCAAAGGTTGCGGGTTCGATTCCCGCCTGAGATTCACTTGTGACCCGAGTCGATTTTTTCTAGTATTTTTCTATTATAATAATTTATCTTATAAGATCGCATTGAAAATGCATAAAATATATAAAAATTATAAAAAAAAGCAATTACAAGAATTAATCTAAATTAATTACCGTTACTTAAAATTTACTAATACTTATTACTACTAATACTTAAAATTTAAATAAGTTAGAGACTAATTAAAATAATAATAACACAAGTACCTTTTAGGATCCGGTACCGGATTCCTTTGAATACCTGCGGAATCGTGAAATTTTTCGTGAAATATGTCGATGGCGCTGTAAGTACTATTATATTTTTTACACGCTCTAATAATATGAGTATTTGCTCTATACCTTGTTTTATAATTAGGAATAAAAAAAGTGTATTTATGCCTCGCACTGGGTCGGGAACACCTGAAAGCTAATTTACTTAACAAGAAAGGTGAATCTACTAAACTATTGATAATTTTATATAAAAATATTTGGTCTTTATGCTCTCTGCGAGTCAAGAGGGATTCAATTTCATCAGCATTAAAGTTCTTAAACCTATATTTCATTCGAGAAATGAATTTGTTCTGAATTCTCTCAAGCTTGCTTACATACTTGGAATACATCGGGTTCCACACAGTAGACGCATATTCCAATTGTGATCGAACGTATGAGTTGTAAAGCAGTATTAATGTGTTAACATTTTTAAAATCTGTACTTTGTCGTAAAATAAAACCTAGTAATTGATACGCTTTTGCTGTGATTTTATTTATATGAGATTCAAAATATAAGCCACTATCCAGTTAAACCCCAAGATCTCTCACCTCGATGACCCTTTCTAAAGTTTTGTCATGAAGTTTGTAGTCAAACGTTATAAACTTCTTTTTCCTTGTAAAGGTTACAGTGTGACATTTGTTTATGTTTAAGTAAAGTCCATTACGTGAGCAATATTCGCATAATCGAATTAGGTCACTCTGAAGCAGTTTACAGTCATTTTCAGTTTTAATGGCAGAAAATATTTTGGTGTCATCCGCATACAATAATAATTTTGAGTTTAATAGGCAACTAATGACGTCGTTGATAAAAATATTAAAAAGCAAGGGACCAAGATGAGACCCCTGGGGCACAACCGAGCAAACTGGAGTAAAACTTGAAACAAAACCTTTGATTGTAACAGCTTGACATCTATTTTTAAGGTACGACGTTAGCCAACGCAGAAGATCACCGTGTACACCGATTGCCCCAAGCTTTGAATATAGTTGTGAATGAGATATTTTATCAAATGCTTTAGAGTAGTCCGTGTACACAGCATCCACTTGAGCTCCTTTTCCCATTTCTTCAAGAACCTCTTCCAAAAACTCGCACAAATTTGTCTCAGTTGAACGTTTACCTATAACCATGCTGATGATCTGTTAAAACCGGGCTAACAACGGGGTAAAGAGAATCGTAAACAATTTTCTCAAACATTTTCGGAAGAACAGAGAGCTTCGAGATGCCACGATAATACCGCACGTCATGTTAGTCACCACTTTTGAAAATCGGGACAACAAAGGAGCGCTTCCAGTCGTCAGGCATAACACCATAAGATAACGATAGCTTAAATAGAAGAGTTACGGGATATGACAGCTCCTTACTACATTTTTTTAAGAATAACGGATGTATGCCGTCAGGCCCACTTCCTTTAAAAACATTAATTTTATTGAGGTAAGTTTCAACGATATCCTGTGTAATTTTGGTGTTACAGATTATGGCAGAATCCGCTTCAATGGGGCTGAAATTCACATCTGGCACAGTTTTGTCTTTTTCAAATACAGATTGAAAAAACTTATTGAATAAGTTAGCAATCGATTGACCATCGTTTCCTACCTCACTATCCAACCTTAGACGATCAGGGATGCTATTAACATTTTTTTAGACTTAATGAATGTCCAAAAATGTTTAGAACATATATTAATTTTTATTTCAGATCTAGAAATGAATAGATCATAACACGAAACTTCCAAATCTTTCACTTGCCGCCTTAAATCAGAAAATCTTTCGTAATCTGATAATCTGCCATATGTTTTCCATATTTTGTGTTGCTTGTTTTTTTTCTTGATCATTTTTATTAAGTTAAAAGAGTACCAGATAGGACAAGAGCTATTATAATCTTTTTTATGCAGTGGTACGTATTTATCTATTATTTTATTGACAAGAGCATACAAACTTGCCAATGCAACTTCAATATTTGTCCTAGACAAATTCTGTTCCCAATATTAGCAATATTAGCCAGCTCGGCTTTAATAAGCTCGTAATTCGCAGCATGAAAACGGCGGACGGTGCGAGGTGCCTGCTTCAAACAAACATCGTTACGAATAACCATTGCGTCTATAGCCAAAGACGGGTGATGATTATCCTCAGGTTCGGATAATGGCTTAGTTCGAGTTACTACACTCTTAAAACTAGAAAAAACCAGATCCAAGGATCTGTCGTTTGGATTCAAAATACCATTGTATTGATACCATCCCGTAAAAGACCTGAAAGCGAACAGTTGATCAGTCATAGAATCGTTGGAAGAATTTGATAAAACTAAACCGTTAATGCCATCATCTGTCCACGACGCCCGACTAATGTTAAAATCGCCAATAACAAGAAACTCGTCATCAGGATTGTCAGCACTCAACTCCGATATTGACTCAAGAAATAATAGCTGAGACAAAGCCTGATCTGACGTTGCCGGAAAATAGCAGCATTACAAATGAAGTCGCTTAGGATTAGCTCCACACGACAATAAGATATCAACGTGGGTTACATCGGCATCTGAAAACGCAGGCAGCGAACCCAAACAACTCACGTCAGCAATTAACTCGCGCTTGATTGCTATCAGCGTTCCACCACCCAAGGTCATGCCCCGCCGCTCATAATCCCGGTCTGTACGGTATACGTTATATCGCGAGTCAAAAAGTTCAGCATCAAAAACACCAGGCAACAGCCATGTCTCACTTAGAAAAATTATATCGTAAGTAGAATGTACTAGATTTCTGTAAAATATTTTGGTCTTGGTCCTTAGCCCACGAACATTTTGATAGAAACATTTTAAAGTTCTATCCAACTCTGTAAGAACGTATAATATTATTATTTAACTTTTGTTTAATTCTTAATTTAGAGTTTACGCGCTTTAGCTACTTAACTTGGATTCAGATGTATGTGACGTTGTCTATACTTTGTCCAATGTAGGATGATACTTTTGACAGGTGTCACTTCCTTATTGCTACGTACTAAGGTTGCGTTTGTTTCCTTATGTTTGGCTTGACATTGCAATAGCAACTTTATACCCTCTATACATATAGGTGTCAATATCAACTGTCAAAAGTATCATCCTACATTGGACAAAGTATAATATTATTATTACTCATGACTGTACACGTATTACCTATATATACATTATAATATATTGTGCTAAGTATTTATTTCTCCTTCAGCCTATTAATGTTTGTCTTGTACTAACATTGTACCTATAACTAGTTGAACCGCCAGCGAAACCTGACAAGATTCAATTTGAAAGCCGACCGCAAACACCGATGGCGCGAGCGGAACAAACCGGGCGTAAACGGGCGCGCCGAATTAATCTAATCCCCACCACACGGCCCGTAGAGAAGGATATTAATCTACCTGCTAAATGTTTTAGGATCGTCATAACTATTCTCGAAGAGATATAGGTGCTTTCAGTATTATAAAGACAATTCAAAATCTATTTGTGTAACAAATAAGCATATCTCAAGTTTCAAACTAAACTAGAACCAACAAACTTCATTTAACAAGCACTAAAAATATATAATCTATAATCTAAGATCACAGTGGTTTGTGTATTTGTCTGTCCGCTCTGTTTCCCGCTCTTTTTCCATTGTATCAATAACGTTACCATAGCAACGCGTTAAGCGCAAGTTGTTCGTCTACCGGACGCTAGATGGTGCTAACGGAAAAATATTTAATAATAGAAAAAATTTAAAGAATTTTGTCCAACCGTGCGAAGCCAGGACAGGCCGCTAGTTTATAATCTAAGAACACAAATTTATTGTTTGTGTGTTTGTCTGTCCGCTCTTTTTCATTTTATACGCGTTACCATAGCAACGCGTTACCATAGCAACGCGTTACCGGGTCAGCTAGTATATTACTAAAACAACTAAGAAATATTAATAAAGTCTTCAGTTATAGGCTTAAACATATTCTAATCGAGAAAGTGTACTATACAGTAAATTAATATTTAAGTGACAAGTTTATAATCAACTCAGAAACATACTAAAATAGATTGTAAATACACCAAAAAGTAATTATTATTTGCTAATGTAATTGTCCGATCATTGTCAGTTTAATAGCTAATATTATAAATGCCAATTTTATAGTTACAGAATAGATACATACATATTAAAAATAGTGTTTAAGTGTAGCATACATAATTGTATAAAAATGCATAAATCTCCACCTTATTTTCTTATGTCCCACGGATCCCATAAAGGTCAATCACATTATCCCGTGTACTTGTGGAACGCAATAAACGATTTGTTATGAACTTTCACTATCTGGGGACTGATCATCCGATTAAACTACCGAGCAAGACCTTTAACAGACGTGATCAATTTTTCAGTGTTTCCTTTGCTGAGTATCAGCGGCATCGTGAAGATTTACCATTAATTACGTGAAGTATTAAGGGCATACAATGGTGTTTCTATATCATCAATCATTCCATCTTTGAAGGTTTCATCTGACGGAGATTAGAGAATAACTACCAATTATTTATTTTGCTCAAAACACAATGGCTGCGTTTGGCAGAAAAAGCGCTCGACAGCGGTCATAAGCGCCGCAGAACGCTAAATGACTATTTTCTGTTAGGACGCGAACTTAGCGGTCACTGGGGAACATAACCTCAATTAAATATATTTTTATCAAATTTGCATTGAAAAATTTTAAACTATGAATAATATATTGAATAATATATTGAATAATTTAGTGAATGACGAGATCATATCGCTGCTCCTATTACATCTAAGCAAAATGGCGGAAAACGTCAGCGCTGCGAAAGCGGTTCTGTTAGTCTGTCAAAGATATCTCAAGCCTGAGCCCGACTTAGTAGACAAGTTGAATTTTATCCAGTCAAAATTTCTTTAAATATAGAAAATTCAGCAGGAAAATGCTTAAATAAAAACATAATAATCGTTAACATGTTTGAATATTCAGCATGCAAATAAAATAAAAACAAATTATTTTATTTCTTTTTGTACAAGATTTTTGATATTTTTTTAATATAATTTACTTACTTAAAAATTTGTATGCCTGTTAATGGCCAGATATAGGGATGCAATATTATTTTCACCATCTGTATTATTACAACTACCTGTGTCTAAATTATATGATTTGATTTTTTGATTACAGTCCATAGATGCGAGTAACAATTTTACTTAATTTCTATGTTACTCCTAATTTATATTGATTGCAAGAAAGCAACAATAAATTATGTTTCAAAAGATATGTAAACCTAACTATAATATTGATTGAATTTGTCAGAATATAACATAGTAGGAGGCGAATAAAAGTTCTTACAATGGTAGCCGGTTGTTCTTAATCTCAAATACGTTTAGTCTTCTTTTTCTTTCTTTTCTATCGATCTATCGCTCCTCCTGTCTCTCTTCTTTTTCTCTGTGTTGTCATTCTTGGGCGATGAGTATCTCAGGCTTGGACCCTTGGACGTAATAACGTTTAAATAACGAATACCCACCTTATTAAAACCTTACAATATTTCTGAAACAGTAATACCTAACTTTGTATAAATAAGATAATATAAAAAAATACGTATAAAGTGTAAAAGTAAATTTTCCCCGAAATCGAGGAGATTATTCTCTGTATCGCTATCTTTACCCAGCGTGTTCATCCGACCACACATGTCGCCAAAACTAAAAATCTTACATTTTTTATAACATATTTATCAAATGACTTGGCTTTATGTTCAGATGAGACTAAAAAATAGTCGTCCCGTTCCTTTGAAGCGTAAAGAATGCAATTATTTTCAAGATGGCGCCCATCTTCGCCGGCGGACAGGCGGTCTGTGAAATACCCATCAGACTTTATTTTACGTCCCCGTATAAAACATACGTTGGCGCCCTCTTATACGGTTGATAGACTCAATTTCTCGTGTAATTTATCTGATATTACATCAACGCTACAAAACATTGTTCCAAACAATAACAACAGATTAAAACTGGGTAGACTGATTATATGAATCCTTTTGTGTAACGTAGAAGAACAATGATTCGTTTGCTGAGCCATGATCTAATTAATATTGTAGATTAGCAGTTAGTGACTGTCCAGTACAGTATATCCGACTAAATAATTATATAATTCGTTCAGTATAGGTATATTACTAATTCTTTATATAAGTTGTGACGCAGGTATTATATCCTTATAATAACATACTAAACTTTTTAAATAATATATTTCATACATTCACACCAATTAGCCTAGCCTAAAGTAAGCACTGTAAGGCTTGTGTTATGGATACTAGGATAACGGATAGACATACATATTAGCTACATGGATATTTTAAATATATATAAATACCAACGACTAAAGTACAATGCTCGTACTGCTCGCTGCATAACACAAACATCGGCTCCTTCCGGGATTCGAACCCAGGACCGTTGGTGTGAAAGGCAAGATCGCTACCGTTGCACCAAAAGGTCGTCAAATGAGTGTTGAACCAAAAAAATGAAATAAAAACTATGAAATCATGACAACTCTTATTTCCCTTTTTGTTGTATTTTTACGACGATATTAGTTTTTTAACAAATTTAACTTCTGAATATCGAATTCTACGTTCATAGTAACCAAACTCCAACCTGCATTGTTGTCAATTGTTTCATGATGCCTGACGACCTTTTTCTGCCTAATCACTAAGGATATTGCACGCTGAAACATGTATGATAATCATAAGCTTCATACATTTTATCGTATACTATAATGGCGGCAAGCAGCAATTCGCAGGCTTTATGGCGACTTAGATGAGCACTCGCTCGATGTAAAGTTTCGCATGGAGTATTTGTTCGTTGCCGTGAGGAATCTGGCAGAGTAGCATATACCAACGCTCCACACTAGAATGTCACAAAAAATTGATTATGAAGGTTACGCCACCAAGGTTACATTCACCTTACAGCTCCCGTAGACCTCAATACGGGCCGAATTGAGGTCGGTTTTTTCCTTTTTATATTGAATGGGTTCGTTCTTGATCCCAATCAAGCACGGGGGCAAGAGCTTACCCATCTTTTATCCGCGTGTCAAACGTGAAAATTATGTCAAAAACCCCCCCATTTTTGTTGAGGCATTCGTCCAGCAGTGAACGTCTCATGACTCATGAATGTTAATCTCAAATACTTCCCGTGCTGTGCTGCATTAGTTGCCATCAAAATAGTGATGTACAGGAGTTTGCTTTTTATATTTAAAACCATAGAACTGGGATAATTACGGTATTTATATAAGAATAGAGGTATTCTTTCTTGATTACATTACTGCATTTTACCGAACAACAATGAAAGAGATTCGCCAAGAATGGTCGCTATCGAACAGAGGCCTTAGCGGAAGTTTACGCATTCGATACTCATTATTGAGCGCGTTACAGATTTTTATGAAGATTCGTAGTTCCTGATAGTTACCGCGAGGGACATTCATATAAAAATCCATAGTAATATTTTATGCGAAAGATATCCAGTATCGAAGCTTAAAGTTCCACTAAGGCGCTGTTCGGTTTGCTGTACGCAATATCTGTTGATTCGGATGCTGAACAGCTGAATAAATAAACGATGCACAAGATATTCCCGTAAAGTTTATCACCTTTATTTACTTTTTTAACTATTAAGAAACCATTGAATACACCTCCTTATATCTTATGTTTACCGTTCTCTTCTTTCAAGATTCATCCATCAGTGAATTTGAAAGGCGTAACGAAGTAATCGTATTCATTTAGAAAGGCTCTGATACCGATAGCAGGCTAATCTCGGTTGGGTTGGGGGAATGCTGAAAGGAGGGGTGGTACATGGGTGAGGGGTGATGTCGCCGCGACATCGCAACAAGTGGCGCCGACGCGACACGCGACTGGCGCCACCCCGCTCTCAACGTTGGCACATTTGACTGGTGCCGGCCAGGAAATGGATAGTTGATGTTTTCTTTTCTGATTAAATACCCTTTTATAATTATGAAGCTACAACAAGCACAACACCATTTGGATTGATAGAGAAGTGACATATTTAAGTAAAACAGTCTTGTACGTGCTTTGAAATATTTTAAAGGTGATAGTTTGATCTCGACTTTTCTTTGTCGAGACATCGATACAGATGAGAACGAAAGAGATACTATTTCTTTAAAAAATGTAATTTCTTAACTTGTAATACCTTGCAATACATTATAGAGTACAACAAAATCTAATTAATTTAGACATCGTTGGTTTTCAAACGATTTATTTGTTTTTTCAATAAAAAAATTGCGGGAACCACAAGTGTCCCTTTATTGCCTGTTCGTTTTTTTTTCAAAATGTTCATGTATGTCATAGACTGATTTGTAAATTCGGGTTTACTAAAAAATCGCCGCTGGTTTTAGTAAACTCCCAAGCCTTTCGTCAGCCATTAATTATTCATACATTCTTCATGAATATATTATTAAAACTCTACTAACAAAACATGACAATGGCAAAAATAACACCTTTGAGTTTTGGGATGGGGATTTAATCGCAGCAGCTTAGCAAACTATGAACTGTATCGTAAATGTTGCGTAATACCTTGTTCCTGATCGGTATTTATTTTGATGACGTGTTTTCAGTTAGCTCCAAAATAAATGAATCACAATACACTCCACGTTACCTATATCAAACTCCTTTTGTTTGAAACATTTTTGAATGGGGTCGCTCTTGATTCCAATCAAGCCCGTGGATCCTTTCTTGGCCCCCGCCAAGAAAGGATCCACGACAGAACGAGCAAGACCAGAAGGTGCCTATTAACCTTGGCTTTAAAAACGGGTTATTACTACTCGGAAATACAGACCTGCGTCTGTCCCTTCCCGTGGAGGAATTTCCACCCCTTTGCTGTGTCCATTATGAAAATATGTAAAATACAAATATGTATATACATATATATGTAATATAAATCTATGTAAAACAACCCAATAGTATCCTAATTGCACTATATCAAGAATTCTAATCTACTGCTTTAAATGTACTTAATGATTAAAGAGGTATCTTCCACGATTTTATTTACTTAACTTTTGATTAGAAATAGAGAGCTGTAGCTACGGTCTATTTGCAAAAGAAACTCGGCAAGCAGCTTCGAAAACCATTCAGCTAAGATAACCTCTTTATGTACACTTACATGCAAAAACCACGTTAGCAGACAGACTTAAATATTTACCCGTCAAATATCCTCGGGCAGGTACGCATCCTAATTTGTTACGTCAAGATAACTACCGGGGTAGTGTCGTAGTGTGCCAAACTTGTTGTTTGCCCAGCCTCCTCGCCCCGCCCTGGCCCGTCCCGAGCAAACAGTGACCCAGAGAACTAGGGCAGAAATGGACGGGACAAATTCTGGCGTCCTCTTCAAACAAGCACGTGTATGTACCATTTAGTATCGGTTCTTAAATGGAGTTTAGATATGGGATATATTCTGATGACCAACAACTACCAGAATACAGAAGTTGGTATCGTTTCTGTGTTCAGGTAGCAGGTCGATCACGATTCGTTCGCGGTCCGACCTCGGTCTGGTACAATCTAATCCTATTCACATTAGACAATCTGACTCAGTTCAAGATTCAGTCTTGAACCGTCAATAATCGAAGTCGGGTGTATTTGGCTTATGATTAATAATAAAATAAACATTAAAGTATTCAATATATTGTAATATTCGCGGCTGAAAAATATAAATATCATTTTAAAATTAATTATTTTTCATAAGTCCAGACTGGTTTAGACATCGTTTCATTTTTTAAAATTTTTCAATAGTTTAATAAAATCTTTCAAATGTATATTGTGCGATTGTCGCTATAACGGAAAGCTGACTGAACCGGGTCGATCTCGCTCAAACAAAATTACTTCAAGACTGATCGCGATTGGAATGGGATTCGACAGGAACTTGACTGTTACGGATAGTATGAATACACACATTGTTTTTCATTTAATAATATTTTACCAGACCGCGTATGAACCGTGATTGACTTAATAGTGTGGATCCAGCCTTATTGGGTATAACATTATTGCTTAATCAATAATTGGGTATGGAGGAATTTGTGCTTACTATTTTCATTTGAGAAAACTATTTGTAGTACGGTACTTCGAGTTATTAATATGAGAACAGTGATGGAATGTTGGTTTTCAGTTAGTAGCGAATAGTTTGAATGTTCTCGTATGCTAGAACTCTCATATTATCCTTACTAATATTATAAATCGGAAAGTGAGTTTGTTTGTTTGTTTGTTCCGCTTTCACGCCGTAACTACTGAACCGATTGCTTTGAAATTTTGCAGACGTAAAGATAAAAGTCCGGATAAAATAATAGGGTACTTTTTATCCTGGAAAAAATTGACATTCCCGAGGAAAAACAAAAATATTGTTTGCTTGATGGATGGATTGTAGATGGCGCTGTGTGTCGTTTAAAACAACGTAAAATATTGCAAACGAATATAAACATGTAAATTTAGAAGCTAAATGATACGATAATGAATCCCCGAAAATGAGGAATTCCCGAGGGATGACGTACAATTTGTTTTATCGTCTAAACTGTTTTTTTACATCTACTTATATGTTGCAAACGAATATGAACATGTAAATTTTGAAGCTAAATGATACGAATATGAATCCTCGAAAATGAGGAATTCTCGAGGGATGACGTACAATTTGTTTTATCGTCTAAATTGTTTTTTTTACATCTACTTATTCTGAAATCACTAAAGTCAACGAATTACTAATTGGTATAAGTATTAGTTACGTTATTTAGTTCTTGAGTTATGCGATAGATGGCGCTGGGTGTGTTTTTAAAACATGGTAACGATGTGTTTTTTAAAATACATAAGAAGTGGAATGATAGCTTACGCCATTTAGTTCTTGAGGTATGCGATAGATGGCGCTAGGTGTTTTTTAAAACATGGTAACGATGTGTTTTTTAAAATACGTAAGAAGTGGAATGATAGCTTACGCCATTTAGTTCTAGAGGTATGCGAAAGATGACGCAGGGTGTTTTTTAAAACGTGGTAACGAAGTGTTTGTTTAAGATACGTAAGAAGTGGAATGAATTATATGAATTTTGTATCCAGCGTTACATCGCGCTTCTTAGATTTTTCCGTGGGAATGAGAAGTTTTCTTATAGTTGTGCTTTATACCGCAATATAACCGAATTCCACGCGGGCGAAGCCGCGGGCGGAAAGCTAGTTTATAATAAATCCAACGGTATTGTTTATAGATCGTAACTTACAGGTAACGTGAAGCACGTTTTCAGTACTTTTCGAACACCGGCACAAAACCTTTTATTCCGATCAACTGGAAACTGATCAACTATTTTACTAATCGTGAACTCAACTATTTGATTGATCGGTTAGGCGAAACCTAGCAAATTTTAATCGTTGAGTTTCCCTCACTGTAGTAAAATTAACGTTCGTTAAACAACTCTTTCAATACTCGCTTAAACTATAATTAATCAATGCTTGGAGTAAACTTTGAACAGCGGCGGAGTTTTCAAAGACGGCTTAAGAGTTCTCAGGTACTTGGATGACGGGACGACGGGTACCTGCGAATCAGTATATACGACAAATAAATTAATACAGCTATGTGAATTATAATCCATCGCATATATTGCCTTGATATTAATTGATCTCCTAGGTATTTCACAAATCTAACATAATAATAATCTTGCGCTCTAAACTTAGATTTAGTACTGATCTACACATCTTTTGGATTGACAATTGAGCAGTTTTAGTCTGTTGAATTTACAACAGGTCCTCTATCACAGTGTCACAAAGTACAGTTATATATAATAAAGTGTATATTATTTTCTATTGTTTTAGAACGAGACCAAACCATCCTGGCGCAGTCGTTGAAATTAGTGATAATCCATTGGATGCCAGCAAGGTACGCTCCAATATATATTTTTTTAATCTATACTAATATTATAAAGAAGTAAAGTTTGTGTGTTTGTATATTTGTTAAATTGTAAGGGGTAATCTCGGGATCTACTGAACCAGTCTAAAAATTCTTTCACCAATAGAAATGCACGTTATTGCTGAGTGTCATAGGCTATATTGAATGCTAGAAAAAATTCAAAGAATTTTGTCCACCCGTCCGAAGCCGGGACGGGCCGCTAGTTTGAAAATAAATACAAAATAGCACGGTTGTTGTGATGACTTCTCTCAAGCTTTGTACTACGCATGCGCAAACACGTATTAACACATTTATAATGCTTCCTATCTCATTTCCTCCTACGTTAAATATTATGAATTTATGTGTATGTCTCTTTTTACTGTCGCTTTTTCATTTCATCGACTTTCAAATCACAACGATGCTAAACATCATGTAAACGTAAAACGTTGGTGCCTTAAGTGATAATAATTTCAGCAGAAAATATCAATCTTCTAAATTTTGGCGATTCAATATTTCATTTACAAGATAATAAGTACCTTCAAGTTAAAAGTAGCATAAGTTAATTGAATAATATATCGCATGCTTATGTCAGTCATAAACATTGATTTATTTCATGGAATCTAGAAGCTTACGAATATTTTTGTGTTAATACTGAAGGTTAAGGAATTTAAACAATGTTGAATACGGTTTCTCTCTCCTAGCCCCCAAGTCACATGAGTAAAGAAACGGTACAGAGACAAAGCTTCTAAAGAGCTAGCAAAATTTATACCTATTTTGGGAGGGTTGGCACAATTGAATAAATTAAAAATATAAATGTTCTTTTTTTTCACATTTTTTATTAAAATAGGTTATTTTTTTACAAATTACATACTCTAAATATTTTTTATATTACTTTTGGTTTTTAATAATTTGTTGTGTCTTTTAATCGAATGATAAATTCTAAATCTAATATAAAGTTTTTTCAGATAATCCAATGGGAAACCCTCACATGGCATATGAAATGTACAATCTTGCAATGTACAATATGTCATCACCAATATTAACAATTTGTACATGAAGATCAAAATATTCGCTTTGGAAACGATACCAGAGGGAAGCCCCCTCTCCCACTTGCGAAATCCTGCGCTCCGATTCAATATATTTCCCAAAAAAGTTATTGTAGGTATCTATACAGAATTACTTACACAATTTTACCGAAATATCTGGTATAATTTTCCGTAAAATATATAATAATGAGTATTGAGTAGTTTTGATTATAGAGTTGTATACCTTTCAATCTACATAACACATTATAAATATAAATTAAGTTTCAAGTACAAACTTACCTAGTAGACTCCTTGGGATAGTTAAAATAAGAAATATTTTTAGTCTTTCTATTATTATTCATGCACACAGTACAATGTACAACCATATTCACAACACTTTTTAAATACTTAAACTAAAATATTACTACGTATTATGTGAGAAACTCGAAAACAAAAACAAAACACGCACAACGTTCGAGCGTCGCGTCACGCCTGCACGCCCTGAGATTGTCCACTGGCTGATCTAGTTTGAAGCGGTTTCGGCTTATACGTGACAAGCGGCCAGTGGTCACGCACAGACACGCGTTGCACTTGTAGTGATGTACCTATCACAGCGCATTCGTATCTAGCTTTGTCTCTGTTCATTCTTTACTCATGTGCCCAAGTTGCATGCCCGACAGGATCCATAACACTGGTCTTATATCATTTGAAACATGTGTCTAGTTATGTACATTATGGTTTTGCAAACAATTATTGAGTATGTAATACAATCGTTTTAAACTTCTGACTACGTTAAAACGTTTGTCATTTGGCTATCCCTTCAGTGATTGAACAACTTTTCTGTCGGTTTTCTTTTGATATGGATGACTTACTATTTCTTGTTAAGAGACTAACAAAAAACAATGGCAGATATTTATTAATCGCTGTTTACAAACTTAAGGGTTCGTAAATAATTTTTATTTATAATAATGCTGGTTTTTGTTGATTTCCAGTTATTAGTAGCGTTCGAGACGGGCTTAGTAGTTGTTTGGGACTTGCGCGCGCGACAGGCGGAATGGCGCGGCTGCCTCGGCAGTGGCGGACCAGCCGACGGGATCCGAGCCGCCACTTGGCAACACGACGGCAAGCTGATGACAGCGCACACAGATGGCGCCCTCGCCACCTGGACCACGCGCTCTCCTCGCCCCGCCTCCATTTCGTACCCGCACGGTAAGCGCTGTATTACAGACTTGGTGAAGAAATATAACACAAGTAAAGATGATAGAATGAATGTATTAGAGGGCAGAGATTTCACAATTTTTACTGACCATAAACCATTGTTCTACGGTTTTTCCAAGAAACAGTGTCGAAACGACCCGAGATTTTTAGATTACGCTTACATTACGCCGACATACAGCACACGCTGCATTGCCTTAAGCATATCTGATTTGCTAATACTTAAGTTAATTATTCTTATGCATTTTTAAGGGTGTGATAATAGAGTGGTATTGTTTGGAAAACGATATAGTGTCAAGATATAAAAAGGGATGCTTAGAAGGTTTTGACAGGAGAGAGGATGGCTTAGAAAAGATTGTCAGTTGTATGGGCCAAATGTGGCCATGGACAAGTCTATAAAGGCAAACCAAGGCGAATTTTCAGGGAACAAATGGAGAATGTCCTGAAAAAAGGCCAGGTCAAAAGTACCCTTAAACAACCAGCTTGTATCAAAGGTCTGATGAGAGTTGTTCATGGCGTTATGATTAGATCATTCCCAAGGCAGATCTATGTTGTATGACATAAAGTCTACATTCCAACACGCCATTTTTAGTGCCGATACAAAATAAAAAATGGTGTACCTATTTATGACATTAAGGCATTAATTTTTACCTCATGAAGGTTTGAATTGATACAGATTTCAGCTTCAATATGAAGTCAACAATCTGCTAAGTAGACTAGGACCGTCTTAGACGCTAAACTAATCAAATGTTAAGTATAGTCATAACGGGACAGCATAATTCCTCTACGCATTAAATACCTCCGTCTCATATGCTGCATGGCAGTTCGTATCAGCGTCTTTTACCTACATGATAACTATAAAAAGCACTTTCACATTACCCTTAGCCTGGACGCCATATAAATATTAGCAGCACGTTATGTGTAACAGCGTGTGGGCGGAATCAAACCTCTGCAAATAGTCACTACGCGACTTAGCAGCGCTGAAACCATCGTAAAAGATACGCGCTTGAAGGGCTTCTTCCGCGCTTCTAAACCGAGTTATCTGAAAGCGCTCTTAGTCAGCGCCACGACAAACTAATGATCGCCGTAATTGAACGATACAATCTCGGAAACTCGACAATTGATACGCCAATAATTCCCAAACGTCTTTTCAACAAAGCATTTCAATTCAACCAGAATCTGACAATCTTTTGATGCTTTGTAATAACTTCCTCGTCGGGAATCCGCTCAACTTTATGCAGCATTCAATAGTAAAGTAATTTGAATTATTCATCAAAGAAGCTTACCGAATGTTTTGTTCCCTACTTTCAGCGAAAGCGAACAAAGACGGAAAATTGGAGCCCTGCAAACCTATACTAAGGCTCGAATGGAAAACATCAAGAACGGGGTAAGTAATAATTTGTTTGATGTCTAAGGATTTTTTTGTCGTGGAACATTCATGAATGTCGCAACGTCTACTAGAAGACCCAACAATAATATCATTGTTGTTAACTATTTCTACTATTAGTGAAAATATTTTTGGGTACTGATAGAAATCTAGCAGGTAAATGTCTAAAGTTACAAAGATTATAATAATTATGTCAGATATCAAAACGATTTAAAGGATTCTTAAGAATTTAAGTGATTCAAGAAGAAGGATATTCGATTGACACCAAACAGAAGTAGAATCACTGGGTTGGAAACAGCATATGCACACGGAATGGCCATTCGCGAGTACAGGTTGTAAATACTATACAAAAGTTTCAAGAAAAAAATGATAAGACCCTAATAATTAAGTAATTATGTCTATTGAACCAGGATGAAAAAGAACTCCTGTGGATTGCAACTTGTTATCAGAATCGCTAACTTGCATCACTAGTATAAAACGTTTATTGACTCCCTCTTTCTCTCTCACTCTGACAATAGAAGCCGTTGTTATGATCATACTTTCATGTTATTTCAGAGAGAGTCTGGTGATATTCTCGGGTGGGCTGCCGTCGGATAAGGCGGGGCGCACTCACAGCGTCACTGTGCTCAACGGCAAATCCACCACCGTCCTCGAGATGGAGCACAGCGTGGTGGACTTTGTCACGCTCTGCGAGACTCCACACACAGCAGGTGAGCCAACTGCTATAGTCTTGTCTGCTATAATAATATGTTTTACATTCCCACCAATTATACTAGCCCAAAGTAAGGCTTGTGTTTTCGATACTAGAGTAACGAAGACATACATATATGATACATAGGTATTTAATATTAGATAGATACTCATGAGGTACAAATCCTCGTATTCATCACATAAACCCATGCCCTTTCCGGGACTCGAAACCATGACCGTCGGTGCTAAATGCAGAATCGCTACTGTTGCACCAAACGGTCATCAGACGTACGATACGGACGTGACGGTAATGACAGATACATATATGATAGGAAAAGCAGTTATTTTTATTGCGGAGAAAATTACTTTAAAGGGGCGTCATATCTTAATCGCTTTTTTGATAGTTCAACAACATTGAGACAGAACAAACTCATCGCCATGTGACAACACATTTATGAGTTAGCTGATAACTGCATCTATCTTTGGTGCCTTTAGTGAAACATTTTCATTTGTTTAAATATTAAATTCTAATTAACAAAGCATTAGTGCTCCAACGCATCGCACGCTGTTTATCATGGAGTCTGCACCCGATCTAAGTTCCTTTAATTTGTCGTTCTCACTGCTATTTCGACCAATATTTTCAAGTTTCATCAGAAATGACGTTTAAAACTATACACTAATTTGCCGTTGTTTGGATTTCAGATTACCAGGAACCATACGCGATCGTGGTGCTACTACAAAATGACCTGGTGGTGATAGACCTCCTGTCGCCAGGTTACCCTTGCTTTGAAAATCCCTACCCCATGGATATCCACGAATCGCCCGTCACCTGCTGCTCCTACTTTGCGGACTGCCCCTCAGACTTGGTTAGTATATCTGTTTTAGTACTGTAGTTGCACAAAGAAACCCAGACTGTGACCGTGTTGACCGTGATTTAAACAAGGGAAACCCCTTGCCGACTATGCAGGAGGTACGCGTGGAATGGCCACCGCAAGCACTTTCTTGACTCCCTAAATATTTATTTTAATATATCTCCTGGCACAGGAGATATATTGCCCCTGCCCCTGGGCGGACAAAAGTATACATATTTCAACTGCGAAAGGTCGTGGGTTCGATTTTGAGATTATGATGAATCACCTGAAGATTATGAGGCGTGGTGGATAATTTTGAGAGTGTTGTTTCCCAGATCCCAGCGTTCTACTCGGTGGGGCGGCAGGCGGCGAAGGCGGCGTCGGGCTTCAGCGACAAGCTGTGGCCCATCGCCGGCGGCGAGTGGGCGCCCGCCTCCTGCTCCTACAGCGAGATCATTCTCACGGGGTGACTACCATCTTGCTCTGATCTCTATAGATCATACTGAATATGCTGAAGCAGTTTCGATCATCCTGAGACTTCCTCCAATGGTCATCATAACCTTACACTATACCAGTTCAGCATCACCCTGAAGTCTGCCCATGCGACGTTTGCTTTCCAAGAGCATCCATAGGATTTCGATCCCTGCAAGATACATACGAATATCACCAAAAACTTTTAGTAATAATATACTGTCAGCGGAAAAGTTTTTGCCTTTGAATGATCGGTCGTATGGGCAGACTTGAGGGTGACGCTGAATACTTATTGTGTACGGTTATTATTACGAATAAAATAACCTAAAAATGTTACATAACTCACATAAAATCGAAATTCTCCAACATCTAACAGTACTATCGCGTCTGTCTACCCTTTTTAAAACCGGATCAACTTTCTTTTCAATATGTGTATTTTCAATGCATTCATTAATAGTCAATATAAGTTATAACAATGCCTTGTCACTTGAAACACTACTGGTCCAAAAAACGATGGCAAAGTGTATTTCTTAAATATACCAAAACATAATTAATGTGTACTAAGTCATCGATTGCAGAACACCAACTCGAAATAGACGCTTTTATTTAGTATACAGATTAAGTAATAAACATACTTTAAAGAAAAAAGGGGCATCAATTAATATTTTATGTTTTCACTTTTCAGACATGCAGACGGTAGTGTAAAATTTTGGGATGCGAGTGCAGGGACCTTACAAATTTTGTACAAATTAAAATGTTCTAAAGGTATGATTATATTCTGTATTTCTTTAACTTATTTATTTATCAAGTTTTTAGATAAAGCAACTTATTTTTCTTAGAATAGAGATGTTTTAGAATAATCTCCCAAATAGATAACACAGACAGCTGTAAACAATATTTTGATAAGTTTAGAATTTTCTCATTATCCTCCATTATATCTTAACGACATCTGTATATTTGCCTTGAAAATTAATTCCCGACATAAAAGCAGGCTGCACTTACCGCAGTCAAGAAAAAAAAAGTTAACCTGTACTCCATACTTATTTTATATAAAATATTTAATAAATTGCCACCAGATATAAATAATTCATTATCAATTAATGTTTATAAACTGAATTGGGAAAAAATACCTAGTAGTCACCATAAATAAAAATACCCTGCCATAGTGTTGGACCGCGATGAACTCCGAAACTACTCAACCGATTTTGATGATTTTCTTTTTTTCATTTTACTGGATTTATTCCGGCTTAGGACATAGGATAAGTTTCATTTTAATTTATTACACAGCAACGCGTGGCCGGGTCAGCTAGTATTTATATAAAAATATTTAAGTTATTTCTAATGCATAACTTAGTCTGCAATAAAGTTTTGAATTTGAACATTTGTGTATTTTCAGTATTTGAGCGACGGGCGAGTAGTTCTAGTGGGGCGTCCTGGGAGGAGGAAGCGCCCTTGGGCATTCAACAGATGGCGTTGTGTGCAGAATCCCGACGACTAGCAGTAGCGTTACCCCACGGACACTGCATACTATTTAAATTTCGCAAGACTGAGACGCAAACGGAGACATATGTGAGACATTATTTAAATTTAACTGCAGTCCGTTCTAGCTAAAATTTCGCTAAAACACAAAAATGTTTTTTTGAGATTTTTTTATTGGTTCGCTCTTGTTCCCAACCAAGCCCAGGGGCCAAGACAAAATCCATGATGGAACGAGCTACCCCAGAAGGTACCTATTCACCCTGGCACTGAAAACGGACGCAAAAAATATTTAATATATTTTATTTTGTTTGTCAAAAACTATAAGTAAATACATATATGCAGACATTTTAAACTCAAAATGACTGAGGTTAATGGGCGGCAGTTAAGGAACGCCAAACAAATCAAGTTTCAATAGAAGTAAAAACCAGTTACAAATTCTTATATCACCTAAGTACCTACTAAAATACAGTATCATAACATTGATTTTTTACTTTAAAATTGTTGTTGTTGAAGATATACATTTTTGTATACAATTAAATTTGAAAAACATATCACTTCGCCTTTTATATTCAATTGTAAATTTCTTTGATTATGAATAAATAAAGACAGAATCACATATATTCATTTAACCTAAAATAGTCAAAGCATTTGCTTTTTGGCAATCAGAAACGTTGAGTGCAATAGTTTGTTGTTTGTTTTGTTGACGATTAAATTAAATTGCGTATTTTTTTATTTGTCAGGTTCTAGAAATACCAGTTATATCAGAAGCCTTAGAAGAAGAAACATCCCCGGATATAGATGGCTGCCGGTCCATGTCATTTAGCAAAGGGACCGACGCTTCGGAGCCAGAAAGTCGGAAAGTAAGAATCATCGCTGTATCGGTCTTGCGACTGATTTAAAGTTAAAAGCCTTTTACATAGAGAATAAGAAACTGCAAAACTTTGGGGGTTTTTAGTTAAAAATCTGTTAAAATTTATTTGATATTTATCGAACTGTTTTATCTAAGAAACAATACTGATGATTTTAAAAATACTAATTATACTGATTAAATGGATAGACAAAGATATATGAACATTAATTAGTAATATACAAAGAACCAAATATAAATACCCATGACGGTGTGAACGGCAGGATCCTTACTGTTGCACTTGCACACAAAATAACAGTGACGTCTAGGGACGCCCGAAAGAAGTGAAGCTTTATAGTATAAAGCGTAGGAACTAAGCGATAAAAAAACTACGATTTACACGGTTTATTTATAATCGACAGAAAGAATAAACGAATCAGCTGATCGCAACGGATATTTAAAAGTGACTGGCGTGGATGCAAAGAGTAGCAAAAGAGATAGAAAGCCATGCCAGCCCCGCTCAGAGATGGGGAGGCAGTTTACCACGATAAAAACTCAAGTTCATATTTTGTCTGCCACAGGAAGGATGTGGCTAGATAATAAAACATCTATTGCATATAAAAACTGACAGTCTTTTGGTTCCTTTTTTCTTTAAGGTTAACAAATTAACGTTACAATCATTACTATGATAAAGATACAAAAAGCGCCTTCTAGGTGCGAACACAATTTTTGACACTCTGTAATAAGTAGACATTTTATCTTTATCCAGCAGTCGGGCGTGTGGACGGGGTGTGCAACAGTAGGGGCGGGGGCGGCGTCGGGGGCGAGCGGCGGGGGCGGGGGTGGACTGCGAGTGCGCGGCGCTCAGGGTACTGGGGGGGCGAGGAGAGCAGCCGGTTTCCAACCCGCGCTAGTGGCGCTGCAATCCGGACCCCCCCATCCGGTCACCGCGCTTGCCATCAACTCCTCCACAGGCCTGTACGTATAATAAAGCAGTTTATTTGATACAGCACACATGTACAACTCACGAAATTAATTAGAAAAATCTATTGATAAATCATCATTCATTAGGCAACTCATAAACCATAGTAAGCGCGCGCACTCAGACCATATTTAAGACTTTTATACAATATACCATTTTTACCGTGGTGCCGGATTAAGATTACTTGATGCCCTTAACAATTCATTTTCAAAAAAATTCAAACTGCCTTTACTGTTATGTGCTAGAATTTCTTTTTTGGTGCTATTTATGGTGCCCCCCAAGTCTTAAGGAATAGCGTATGGGCTAATTCAGCTTTTTTTATGTATGACTGTTGTTAGTCGCAGATGACCGCAATACCGGGTTTTGAGACGGCGAGATCCTTAAATAGAACTCGAGCCGAGAGTAGCGTGCCATCATAGTAGTTTTTTAGATGGACGGCATCTCCCATGAGGAAGTCTCCAAACCATCATAGATTGACTACGGCACTCTAGCCGGAAAGGGAGCACGGGGTGCCTCCAAGGGCTCGGACCTCGGCTAGGTTGATCCGGCACTGATATTGGAAAATTAACGTTCTGGTCGCAGCATGGCGTGGGGCGGGGAGCGGGGCGTGATAGTGGCGGACGTGTGGCGCCGGTGCGTGTTGTGCGCCCTTCCCCCCGCGCACCTGCACCTGCCCCCGCGGACACCCTCGTCGGCGCCCACTTCCGCGCCACCGCCGCCGCCCGACCGCCAGCGCTCGCCCAGCCTCGACCAGGTGCGTTGCCACTTCGTACGACTGACAGTTCGGTTCGCATTGAAACCCAATATCGGTGCTATTCTCTGCCCTGAAGGTGGCCTTTCGAGGTGGGACTTTTTGGCGTTTCTGGTCCATGTGCAATCATTACCATACGCCCTCTTATAAGCGCGTAATTAAAATGGAATGAGTACAAATAACAGCACATTACCACAAACTGACAAAATTCCCCGGTGAATGATAAACTGTATTGTTAGAAGATAAAATTTAAAATCAATTAAAGCAATTTGCCAGTTTTGATGCCATTATGTGCTGACTGACTGTATTTAGAATTATAAAGGGTAACCCTAACAAGCCAAAATCTAAGCATGTAAACTTGTCTTGAAAGATGTTAGTTATATCAATGTCAAATTATGGAAATTTAAGCAAAAACTACTTGCCATTCTCACTCGATCAGCTAATCGGTCATTTTGTAAGGACAGTTATTTTTTTACGATTTCCATTTATTGACATTGAGGTGATTGAAAGTGCTCTTCGCCTCCTAGGATCGCGGCACCCGTGTGCAACGCACACCCTGCACCATAGGTAAAGACTCCTTTCCAAAAGTAAAGAGAAGTAAAATTGAAAACATAACATCAACATGACTAATGACGTTGTTGTAACGTGTTGTAACCATGCTCTCTTATCGCGATGCAAGTTCGAGTGTCAAAATGAGACACCGCTATACGCGGTCTAGAGTTGCGTCTCTTTTCAACAGCTCAACTTGAATCGCTATAAGACGTGATGCTAGGGCATCTGCTAAAGCATCCCTTACTCGAAGACTATTGTTGTCAGTTTTGTTCATTGAAAATAATGATGTAGGAAAAAGTTTGCATGTTAAACTCCAACTCAAAGTATATTATTAATTTTAATTAGTTCTACTTGTTTCCCTTATTCTGCTCCGGCTGTGCTTGTAGTCTATTCTATAGAAGCCTTATCAACTTAAAAACACCGCAGGCGCCAGCGGATAGCACCGGTACCAATAAGATTCTCGAATCGAAGCCCGAACACAACCACACCGTCAGAATCGCAAATTAAACTCGTCTGATACAAACAATGTAACGTTAAATACTTTGATAAATTTCTATTCGGTTCCTATATCATTTACATTACTTTTGCATAGTCAAAGAAAATCCATAGAAAACTTACTGCCCTGGCAACGTTGTTTAAACAAATGATAATAATCATTATATACGTAAGTATATATTATTGGAGATATGGTTGCCCCTCATTATTGCTGTGTCCTTACCGGGCAGCACCTGATCAATACTACATTTAATTAACACCTATTCAATTGTGACTTACATACGAAAATAATGCATTGCACAAAACACTGATTTCACATGGAGATATCTTATGAAGCCATCCCAAAACCACATCAAGAAAGACTGGAAAGAAGAATTATTCATTATAAACATCAAAGAATTTCATAAAAATTACTGTGGAAGTTATTGAAAGCTTTGCATATGTCCCTGGAGTCTTTTTAGTACGATCTGCAATAAAAATTAGATCAAACAAAACCGAAAATGGACAGACAGTGAAAATAATTGGTTTAGTTTTGTCATATACAATAATATCTTAAGTTGTCCAAATGAACATACTTTAAGTCCTCAAAAGCGGAGGTTTTACGAATAGCAATATTATCGTTTCTGACAAAAGTCTGCTTAAAATTTTATACAAAATTGGTCCTATCCTTTTTTACTTTACGATCAATACTAAAGGAGCTGGTAGTTAACAGCCTAGAAACAGCTATCCTTTGTATTTTTTTTTCTAAAAACTTATCATGTACAATCTTAAACTTAACATGTACAATCTCAAAATCCCGCGAGTTTACCATGAAAAAGGTGACGAGCACAAAACCATTTAAAATACTTTTATTTGAACTGTGCGCAATAGTACGTTAGTTTTTAGAGATACGTAACGTTAAGCTTTATTATATTAGCTACATTTTCATTATAGTGAAATGTTTACAAAGTGGTGTTTGTAAACGGCCATACATATAGCATGCACTTAATCACAGATTTTTGTACAAGAGTTGCTCCGACGGAAAATTCCACGACAACGGCCTAGTGACGCGATACTGCTGCCCCTGCGAGCACCCATTCCAGGTGAAGATTGGGATGTGAAAGGGAAATCGCTATGAATAGAAGAGGTAAAAGAAGATCAAGAAACGGAGATGGCTTACTCATTAAAGGCTCCTTACGATGCTCAATTGTCAATTCAATCAAATTTAAAATAAAAATTTTATGATAGCCGCGGTTTATCTTTGTTTGTAATCTATTTATTCAGTGATCCATATGTTAGCATCAGCGCTGCGCTTCATATCCGGTCCTTCGACCTGGATAATTTTTTACAAAAATGAAATTACCGGTTTTCCTTTCCCATTAATAACTATGAGAAATTTTAGGCTTTGCAGACGTTTCTAAGAAGATTCCAGTTTTTCATATGCGTTGCGTAAAAGTAGCATAACACCTCCATTTATAAACAACATCACACTCGACATTTGCAAATAAACCGTAGAGAGGCTTAAAGAAGTATAGGAAGCGACACCACACTAACAACTGCGGCTCGCGGAGGACGGGTGAGTACGAGGGTCGCGGCGGACGGGACTCGGTCCGACCTTTTATTTTGAATTCTATTAATTTGCTATTTTATTTGTTTACGTTTGAGTTGCGCTCGATCCCGACGTCGTCTCGGTCAGGTCCCGTAGAGCCCGGCCTCCCACCCCGCCCAGTCTCGGTCGCACGCTGCCTCGTCCCGCTCGCACTCACCCCGTAGCGCCGGCCACCAATGACGTTTCCGTGTGTCCCCGAAGCCCGAGGAGAGGGAGCCGGCCCGCTCGCCCGCCGCCAGCCCCGACGAGTCTGACGAGCGCCGCCCCGACGCGCGCCGCAAGTCCTCCACCTGGAAGACCTTCAACCTGAAGCGGCAGCTGTCTAAAGTCGATCTCAAATTCAAGGCGGCGTTCGCGGCACCGGCCGAGAACGCCGCCGAGGACGCGAGCGACAGGCCCGAGCCGAGCACCGAGCCGGATGCTCTGGACGCGCCACCTGCCGGCGCCGGCTCGCCGGACGCCGACGTGACCGACACCTTCGAGCGAATGCACCGCGAGCTGCAGGAGCGGCGCGCCACGGACGCGTACGAGCGCATGCACCGCGAGCTGCAGCAGCGCTGGCACGAGCGGGACCGCGAGCGCGAGCCCGAGCCGGGAGAGGAGGATGCGCCAGTGGCGCCGCCGCGGCGGGGGCGGGAGCGGGGCGAGCGCGACGCGCGGCTGCTGTCGGTGCCCAACATTAAGTACAGCAAGCGACCGCCCGCGCCTCCCGGCCCCGCCCCCGCCCCCTCCCTCGCCGGCCACCTGATGCGCCGCTTCAGTGAGTACCCGCGTTCATCTCACCGCATCCGTCGCCGGCGCCGGGCCCGCCGGCTAGCACTTGCCGTTGTTCGCTGTGATCTAGAGTAGTTCGCGGTTTCGATCGGTTTGGAATGGTAATGGTTTGGCGATTTTTTTAATGCTCTGAGGTATAAAGTAGCTCCCTTTTTTGATAATGACGGGTAGACGACGGTAGATCTAGAGGTGATGGTAGCTAGTTTTTTTTTTATTCGGACGCCCCGATCCCCGGGATGGACTTAACCGAGCCGACGATTTCGTGATCGACGATTATTTTCCACGATCCGTAGATATGAACGGCCGCTCCCCCGGCTCGCTTTACGCTTCTTGTGATATTCGCTTGGTTACTTTTATTTATGTTATTTTGTTATTTGTAAGTTTAAGCGTCCTAAAATATGTATAAATAATAGATATTGTATAATATTGTATGTATGATACGAAGCGATGCACACGGTGGAGGTTGGGGCCGGGTGTTCTCGGCGCTCACTGACGCGTCTGTTTTCTATTCGAAGGATTCATCCGACGAGGACTCGACTAACTGCCTAAAGTACTTGTTCGCCGACTTCCTCGGTAATAGTCCCCGGCCGAGGGCCGGTACGTGTGTGTGTGTAGAGCTCGGTGCTTGTAGCCGGCCGACGCACGGGAGGCGTGGGACGGTCGACGGCACGTCCGCCTCCTACAAAATGACAAATTTCCTCAACTCTCTTTGCGTTGGAAAAACCGGTTGAGCAAATTTGTGCGTTTTTGGGTAGACTGTGACGCTGAGACCGTACTCTGTGTGCGACTGACATGCGGCTGTCCGCAGGGCGCGCGCTGGGGCGCCTGTGCCCGCGCAGCGGAGCCCCGCCCGGCCCAGGTACGCGTCGCGCGCTCCGTAGCCCGCTCGCTCGTCAGCTTCGCTCCGCCGTACAAAAAAGAACTTACCTGTCCAGAAGGCAATTTTCGGTTTAGCCAGGCAATTTTACATCCACAAAAGGCAGAAAATACTTTCGAAACGTAGACGGCCAAAAGCCTGCTACGATTCGAAAGGTTAGTCAACACGCGTGCAGTGCCTCGTACGAGCGGGGCGCAGCGCCCGAGCGGGCGGCGGTGAGTATGGGTGATGCGGGGCACAGATCACCAGTGACTAACCCCCGGTGCGTCGGCGCGGGTGGCGGTCGGCTAGCGGCGTGCGGCAGCGTGGCTGTGTGTGTGTTATAGATGAACGGGCCGGGCGGCGGGGGCGGCGGCGGGGGCGGCGGCGGGGGCGGTGCAGGGGCGGGCGGGGGCAGCGCGCCGGGCGGGGGGGCGGCGCGGGTGCGGCGCTCGCGCTCGCAAGGTACCCGCAAACTGCACAAGTGCCTGTCCACCGCGTCCGACGTGTACAACGCGCCCCCCGCCCCGCAACTCTCGCTGCTGACGACGCGCCAGTATTGCAGTTTTGGTAGTACAGTCACCTTGTCGGCCTCGTCTTCTTCCGTTCTGAAACAGTCGCAGTTTCCTCGCCTTTTGGTTATTCTTTTTCCTTTTTCGTTTTTTTTATTTTTTTATTCGTCTGGAGTCGGCGGATGATCGCCTCGTTTGAATCCCAGCCGAAGTGTTGTTTGTTCTCCCGCTTGCAGTAACCTATTGTGTCGATGATCTCATTCGACATAATTAATATTAAGATACCTGGGAGATATTCAGAGCTTATAAAACATCGATATTCAGATATTCAGAGATTCGACTTAGACTCTTAATCCAAATCTTCCACAAAATTCAACTCTAAAAATGCTGAAATACTGGATCCCTTTTGATATATTGTCCAACCGACCAGACACTAGCGATCTGCCACCTGGTCAGACGCCGCCAGACCCTACGACCTTATCTCTTGATTGTTTTGATTTGTCTATTTGGTTGATTTTTGTTGTTTTCCTTTACACTCACTGTTATACTTCCTTCATATCTAATACTAACATCTTCACGAGATTGAACATGTATGACGATGCGAAACGTTTACAAATCAGACCTAACTATACAAATCCACACTATTGATTTGACTAAAATGCCGCGAATATTCAGTATCGTATTATGTGTTCAAGTTCGCAACAGATAATATAAGAATTTTGGCCACTGACACCCAAAATTAGTCATTTAAAATTGACCCGTAAATGTACTTCCTAAATTAACATTAACTAAGTAATATTGCTCATCAAAGTGAACTACCACGTCTGTAATCATTCGCCGCCGAGCATGCACTGAGTTACTGTCGTTATGTTTATTCATTTGATTAATTTCCAATTTCAGATCGGAATCATTTAATAGGTAATCATTGGAATTTACCACACCTATCGTTACAAATTTATGTTCTAGTTGTTCAATCTTGAGTAGTGTTTTCGTTTGTTGTGCCACCTCATTGCCGACTCGTGGAATGAGAGCTCCCTCTTCTGTTTGGTGTGTCATGTCATGCGCGACCTCGCGGTCCCTCGCCGTGCGGTGTGACGACGCATCCGGACGGCTCGCCCGGCACCGGATGCGCCGGCGCACACCGCTAGACCTGTCCGTCAGAACATGCTTGTAACATATTTGATTTTATTTGTCGGTACAGAACCAACTATTCCGCAGACTCTCGCATCTATGGAGTACTTACACATAATGCAACCCAATGGTATATAAACATGCATCCGATTATTTCCTTTTATTATAATTATTATTCTTTATTTGAGTATTTGGATCGTTTACACCGTGGCTTGGGCCTCGGGCCGTTGACACACACACACACCGTAGTTGCGTATTCGGTAGTCGCGTTGTGGCTGTGACTGTTTTGTCATGTTCTCTCTTCCACACGACACTTCAATTGCACTTAAACGACTTCGAGTGGCATGACTAGATTTACGTGAAAGGTGACTTACTACTCAAAACTATTATCTATTTTTATGATCTACCACTATTCAATGTTGCGATAATGTCCGATAGATTGTTACATGTGCATATGAGTTGAACGAGGCTTTCCATAATCAGTATCAGACACGCGTCCCTATAGTCCCTTGTACCCTGTATTCCGTCCTTCCGAGTCACCGCGATCACCGGTCCGTAGTGGGGCTTGGCGCGGCCCGCCCGCGCCGCCCGTCTCTGACCTAACAAGCTGTTGAGTACATGTCTGTTTATTTCTTTTCTAGCTCGACCACAAAGCAAAAAGATTAAATGGCTCGTTTTTGGCTGCCTCTATATTCGGCTGTCATTATGTCTATGTATGCTTACAATCTTCTTATTCGCACTAGATGCATGCGCGCTGTGTTGTTGCACCGCCCTGTCACGTAGCCGTTACGTTTTATTGCATTGTCTGTCCGTCCACGGCGCTTAGTATTAGTGACGCGGGGCCGTGGCGGCCCGGGCTTGTGTAGCCAATTAGAGGGTAGAGCGATAGCGCGGGGATAGCTGGGTGCTTGGTGTCGGCGGAGATCGCCTGCTAACTCCATCCCATATCTCATACTATTTATTTTGCCTGCCCCATACTTGTAATTAACCTGAAGATGGCTCGCCGCTTTTCATCCATCAAACGATCATTTAGTGCTGGTCATTATTGTGAATAACATATACTAAACTAAAAAATTAATAGTTAAATACTGAATACATAGATGAAGGGTGTTTTGTCAATGAAATATCGTGTATTTTTTGTGAATAATCTCTAACGTCAAAGCACCTGACCATCTGTCATAAAACGAAGCTATTGTATAATTTAAATCGGCGATCGTTACGTCGACGAGCTGCTAGGGGACGTTGTGATATAAGCTGAGATTGGACGGGCATGCAATCGTATCTTTTAAGCATGAATCTCCTCTGATCTTTTCTCGATTCTCACCTCAGAGTTACCGCACCGAAGTGGATTATTTCAGCTGATTTCACAACTGCACTGGAACACTTGGTGGGCTACAGCTAGCTTTAGTTGCCACTGTACTCTGTAGAATAGATCGCAATTGATGACGTAACCTTTCGAACTACCATCGTAGAAACTTCTTAGTTTTTTCAATAATAAAAATAAAATCATCATAGTATTCAAAAAAATACAAATACATATATCCATCTAATAACAAGATACGTTTGTCCACTTAAAGGCACACTCTTTTGAATACTTTCGAAACTACTCTGATTATTCATGACTTCATATTTTTTCTA
This sequence comes from Calamotropha paludella, assembly GCA_927399485.1. Taxonomy (NCBI): domain Eukaryota; kingdom Metazoa; phylum Arthropoda; class Insecta; order Lepidoptera; family Crambidae; genus Calamotropha; species Calamotropha paludella. The sequence continues at coordinate 757,559 of OV656814.1, read as the reverse complement.
ACTCAGTTAAATGCAATGATTTGCCTCGTATCTTGAGAATAATCTATGATTCCGTTGAACAGTGTAAAATAACTTCTGAACGAAAAAAAATATTTATACAATTGGAAGGCGAGCAAACGATGCGAGCCTACACCGAAGCCGCAGATTAATCACAGAGGCTGGAGAAGGCTTTTGAAACCCTGAATGCTATGATGGTTGTATAGTTGTTACCCAGTAGCTGATAGTGAACGTCATCAAATGCGCGTGGCCGACCCCGACGCCCCTCCGTCGGAGGGGTGGGGCGGGGCTAGGTGGGCACGGGGTAACCGTGTTGTTGTGTTGCCGGCGCGCGCAGACAAGCTGGACAGCTCGTTCTCGAGGTCGCGCTCCAGCTCCATGTCAAGCCTGGAAAACATCTCGCAGGAGGGCATACAGTGCCTCGCATTCGCGGACAGCTACACTAAGAAGTCCGGTGAGAACTTATTACTTCCTCATTAGAAATTGACTTTCAGACCAATTGCCTTAGTGTTATTTAACTGAACAAATCCCAACGTTTTTTGTAGTTCTTTCCTATTTTTTAAAGGTTGGTAGCTACCGAAAGTTAAGAGGTCACCGCAACTAGAACAAAATCTTTAGCGCTCCAATGCTAAATGAAAAAATCGCGATACCTATTTTCCTGCACTATTTCTCATAAATATTGCAGAATATTTGACCAGCTCTTATTATGTGGTAGACCCGACGCTGCTGCTTCCGACGCTGTGGATTGGCACGACCATGGGCTCCGTTTTCACCATGCAGCTCAGCCTGCCCGACGCCGAGACTCGCCACATACAGCCCGTAGTCATCTCCACCACGGGTATATTACTCTACTTAAAACTAATACTTGTTGACTTTGTTGTAATGAAACATAACACTATTATTATTGGGATAACAGATTCTTTTTTTTTTGTGGATTATGTATGGTGACGACGTATAATATTGTAAATGTCGATACTTCTGTTAAAGCTGACGAGTTTCTTGCGCCCATTCTTCTAGTCAGTTAAAAGACGTCCTGAATGGGTGGTCGATTGAAATGTTGAACGATTCAAAACAACTTATTTTAAGTGAAATTGAACAAAGTAATTTTTCATTTTACAAGATGTCGTAATATCTTCTTCCAAAATCGATTGCTGAAACAAATTAAATTGTCCGTTCCAGGTGGACCCATATTTAGGTTAAAAGGCTCAATCCTAACGATGTCGTTTCTCGACTGCAACGGTGCTCTCATACCTTATTCTTACGAAAGTTGGAAGGACGACAGTAAAGACGTAAGTTATCATATTACCTATATTTTGATATTCCGCGCACATGAACTTGCCAATGATTATTTAACCTATGTGATGGATGGTATTCTGTTGTGATTGTGACAATCAACACAAGTTTACTTTTTTATGTTTTTCTCGTTTTTAATGATAAATATTAAATAAGTATAGGGGAACATTATCAGACGAAATGCTTGTCTAAGTTACCAAGTGTATTCTGTAATATTCTGTAATATACCTACATCGGGACGAAGAACTTCAGTCCTTCCATGACGATAGCGCATGCAACTGCGCCCAAATATAGCGTATGCACGTACAAAGTTTAACTAGCAGTAAATAACAGTAATTTGTTATTTCTCGTTCACAAACCGAAGTATAATACTTCAATTGATAGCAAAACAAACCTTTCAGACCATCAAATGGAGGGAGAAAAAACCTTACTTTGACAAACAACCGATCACAGCGCACGACCAATCGCCGCAATCTGCCAATTACACGTAATCGTTTAGTGACTTTCAAACACCATGATGCTTATTTAATAATTGTACTCATACTCATAATTTTGTTTTGATAATAATAAGTACTGAACAATTGCTGGCATAGCCTCAAAAATAGGCATGGCATTTTCGATTGGCATTTTCGAATGTTTTAATGACGGTACAAGGAGGCCATATCGATTTAAAGTTTAAAATTTTGCACATTTAATGGTATTTGTTCACACGTGGACTGAGTCATCTCATCAAGTTCAGGCACTCATCAAGCTAATGGCATCTACTTCCACGATTTTTAGGCAAAAGAGCGGCGGGAGCGCACGCCCACGAAACAGGGCTCCTCCAGTAGCAGCCGGATGTCCCCAACCCCCGGCGCCGAACCGTCGGGCGCCGGCGACCGACAGTTCGTCGTCGTCGCGTCCGAGAAGCAGGCGCGCGTCGTCGCACTACCCAGCCAGAACTGTGTCTACCGCCAACAGATAGTCGACACTGATTTCGTTGTCAAAGCGGAAATAGTCAGCCTTAAAGGTACGAATCGATCGTGATGTTAAACTTGCGAGACTTGCTCAAGGCCACTTTTTTAATATTATCAATTTAAACTTATATTCATAGTCTTTTGTTTGAATAAGAGTGAATTTTATTTCTTGCACTATGCTATTAAATTTAGACCAAATAAATTGAAGAGTTATTCCTTACGTGTTCTCGTCTGCACATGTTAAGCAAGTGAGGCACCCTAATCGACTCTTGTTGACTTCCAGATAGTGTATGTCTCGTCAATTACCTGTCGACCGGGCACCTGGTCGCCTACAGCCTGCCCTCCCTGCGGCCGCTCGTCCACGTCGACTTCCTCCCCCTCTCCGAGCTTAGGTGAGTCTCCCCACAGTCGAGTCGGCCCCTTTCTGGTACTATCTCGGTGTGAACACGACCCGCTCGCCCTCTCGGCACTCGTTGTCGTGTTTCTGTTCGCGGGGGGCCCTCGCCTGTCCCGTGACACGCAGTTCACTTAAACGACTCTATGCACCGAACGAAGGCACTAAATGATAAACGGCTTATTTTAATAGACATTTTTAGCCTCCAGCTTCGCAATCTTATCACTGATAACGCTAGATTTCCGATTCTCGCATTCATGTTCCGTCATCTACCGAAGACCATGTTTATTTGTGATCATTTGCTATTTTATCATTTGGGAGCCTGACGACGACTTCCTGTACTGAGATCGATGTTAGTGTCGTAGAGCCGCCCGGCGCGGCTGGCCTCGGGCTCGCCGCGCCTGGCGGCCGCCGGTGTCACTTCTACTTCGAAATGTCGCAGCACTCCGCCGCTGACGCTACGTCGTGCTCCTTCTAATCACAAAGTAGTCAAAATTTTGCAACTCTTTCGAGCACCACCTGTGCTTCCGATATTTGGCACTCTTTATCTATTTTTCAGTTAAAAATATAATCGGACAACCCCGACACCACTCGCAACACACCGCGGAGCGGCCGCTCGGGTCGCTCCGTCGACTTTTCTACCCTCGGTGCTAAGAACCATTAACCCGTGGATGTACCTACATGCGCACCCTTAGATACCGGCTCGATTCTGAACCCCGACCGATAGTTGAATGTTCCCGGCGATTAACATCCGTAGCGTACCGATAGCGCAACCCCGCACGCGCCATGTCGACCGCATTGCCGCGAGCGCGCGCGCCCCTCCCCTCCCCCTTGGGCCGGGATGGACCCCTCCGGGAACACCCCGGCCCACCCGGGCCCGGGGCGCGCGCGCTCGCCGCCGCATACTGACGATGTCTGTGTTCCTGGTAGCTTCCAGACACAGTCCAAACAGAGGGGTATCGTAGACCCAATGCTCTCCATTTGGGGCCAACAACTCATAGTAAACGAGGACACGGACCAGTAAGTGACCGTCCTTACGATAGCCTCGTGCCGTCACTTGTCATGTGGAGTCCCACTCCGGCCTCTGTTGCGTTCCTTAGACATGTTTGTTCATGTTCCGTTCACGATCGCTTCCGACCCCTCCCTGTTGTGTCTAAAGTACTTACCTTAACCCTTATAGTCGGTTCGAGGGAAATCGTCGGGACCTGGCTCGACGCTGATTGTCTTTAAGCCGCTGCTCGCCAGGCGGCCTGAGAGGTTCCCGACGATTTGCCTCGAGCTCGAACGGCTGCCTGCGATTCTGCTTGATTAGATCCCCTACTGTCCGACGATATCTTGTGCGTCACCCCCCCTCCAGCGACACACACAAACACACAAACTCTCGACTCACACACACTTCGACTGTCCACGATAAAGGCTTCACTCGCTAACTTTTTTTTGCTCCACCCTACAGATCCGAGCTTTCAGCATGAGCGCTTAACTTTTCCGTGTGGTCTATGTGAAACTTTTCGGTTTCCTTTCATCGTATTTAGATATGACTGAATAGAGACTTCAGTTCAAATACATGTTCATAGTAAATGTTAGCGCTTATATGTTAGAACTTAATTTTGTCTCATAGAATTCATGAAGGAATGGATGGATTTCAAGGTGAGGCTTTTTCAAGACAATTTACGTTAGAAAATAAAAATAACATAATCTATCATTAAAGTTCAATTGCAATTTTTTATATTAATAACTGTAATTTAATTGACTTTAATCGTGAAAGTAAATCTCAAAATGGGATAAGTTAGAAGCAATGTGGAAGGCAGTGGAATAACTGATTGGCTTCGTGTTGCAGGATAGCGCGGACGTTCTGCTTCAGCAACCGCGGCCACGGACTGTACCTGGCCTCGCCCTCAGAGATACAGAAGTTCACCATTGATGCAGAGTTCTGGTAACTATATCAATTTTAACTATGTCTTTATTATGTTTTTTGTCTTATTACTAAATACTGACCTTTCATACATTTCTCGGTTTAGTGCAATAAATTCAATTTTATTTATTTTTTAATTCACTCATTAATTAATTAAAATTATGGCGGGAACACTTTTTTATTTAATTCTCCCTTCTTAAAAGGGAAGGCAAAGGAATCTAGAGTTCTTACAGCCTTGCTTATATTTATCTTTTCCTATTATAAAGCGCTTCTCTTCTCCATATCTGCTTTACTGTAGAGTTTATAAATTTTGAGTCTTGACACCTAGTCTACGTTACTCAGAAGTTTTCTTAAGTCGCGTGGGAATGAGTCTTATTTATAGATTGGCTTCAATTACTTAATAAGTATGCATCTTTGAGTTTCAAATGCTATAAATTCATAAAATATATGGTGTTTTTTTTTATTTTTTTTAATGTCATCTTAACCACACAGATTATATCCTAATTTCTTTCATCCAAAATATGACAACAGTAGCGTAGCGTGGGTTAAGTAAACATTATTGATATTCCATTTGGTGTTAGAACGTATATTGTAACTATTATACACAAATATCGCTTGATAATTATCCGCGGTACAGCCGAATACTATTCTGGTTCGTTTCATCAATGTAGTGGCAACTTTAAGACTTTAAGACTGTACTAAAGTTATGTCTTTATTGCGATATTAAGTTTTCGTATTTCATTACAATGAGTGGACTCGAAAGTGTAAGAACTATATTGCGTAACAGAATTTCTAAATGCAATTCTTAATATTAAGGGAAGAGTATGAACTTGCAGTTTGTTACTGAAAGAATAAACCATTTTTTAAATAAATAACTAAAATCAATTAATTTTTACTAAAAAACAGATTGTTTGTCGATGACATACTATTTCAATTCGATCGCCCTGCGATTGCTGTTTTTGATTGTAGTGTCCGATCTTCCTCGCGGTTTATCCTTTAAGTATAACTTTCCTTTCATTACGAAAGTGAAGAACGCATCCTACTATTCAAACACAGCATTACATTACGAGCAGCTTCTATTGCGTTAGTCCTACGTCGGAATATGTGTTTTGGATACTTACAGTATTCAAATGTCATGTCTTTTTATTATAAAGTTAAAATTTTCATGTGAAAGTCACTCTAAAATCTGACACCGTACCGGTTTAATTTTAATTCATAGTCATCAGTACGAAAAAACGGCGACTTTATTTTTTAACCCTTATTATATAATTGTAATAACGTTTACTAACCTACGTTTAGTGATTCGCGAGCATTGTTTGATGTGTGATTGAATGCAACAAGGGTTGCCAAGTCTTAAAACCAAAAAGCCCAACTTTTTCTATCATTCACCACAAAATCTTCTTCACAAAAAAATAACAATCATAATTGAATGATTCACGCTTCTTTTTTATTAATCCTTCCAAATTCATTACAATATCAATTTAACTAATTGCAAACCACATGATAAATGGAAAAAAGGTAAAAATTAAAGAGCCAGTCGGATGCCTGGCAACCCTCAATGCAACGGTTCATTTAACGCCTGGAAACTGGACCGTTATTTGCTGACGTGTGATCTTCGGCATTGCAGCCAGCAGTTGAACGAGATGCTGGGCGAGCTGTTCCTGCCTCGCGACATGCCGGAGCCGCCCAAGGAGAGCTTCTTCCGTGGACTCTTTGGAGGCGGCGCGCGCCCGCTCGACCGCGAGGAGCTCTGTGAGTTTTACATTCTGACCAGTATCAGAACTAGTAAAGCCAAGATATGGAATCTTCTCATTTATTTGTGAATGAAATTTGTTTAATGAAGTTGTTTACCCAGGAATATACAAATGATAACAAAGGTGGGATCCTTTTTTTTTTCGAAAAGAAAAGAATGTATGATCTTACGATATAACGTTTACTCACACAAAAATACTTAAATATAGATGGAATTAATGAAGATCTTTAGGAGTCAGTGTCATTGTAGACTGACTCGTCTCGTGCCCTAGATTTGGTTAATTAGTGTAAAAATGCTTACACGGCAAATTGTTATATTGATCGACCTACTGTACCGTATGAAGACTCATATGAATTGAATATTCAAATATTGGAAAAACATGTTTGGGATCTAATGATACAACGTTTGCAACTTTAGATGTTCCAACTTGTATTGGCACATAACTAAAAACCTTAAACAAAAATAAATAAATTACATTGTTCTGAATCCAAGGTCAGTAAGGTACTTGTGTTATGGAATTCAGAAACAACGACGATACCAAAACACCCAGACCCAAACCAATAGTTAGTTTTCTACATCGACCCTGCCGGGGAGCGAACCCAGGACTTCGGGGTGACATTACCATGCAAACCGGTATACAAGCCACTCGACCACGGAGGTCGTTATGATGGGAATAACATTAGTATTTTTTACTTTTGGTCTTTTGCACCTTGATTCTTGAATGAGTATTCAACAGAGTCTCGGGGCATTTTACCATCTAAATCCATCGAGAATTCATCCAGATCTTTAGGAGAAGTTCATTTATATTTGATTTTACATCGGGATATGAATATACTTCAACAGTTCTGGTGGATCAAAAAGGCTTTCCTGCATCCTCGTCAGATTTAATAGGACCAAATTCATTCATGTCATTTAAAATGATGCTCAAAAGTATGGGTTCAACTCCCACCACCTAACAAATGAAGACATTGAATCTCACTTATTTAAGTATAATTGTAGCATACAGCCATGCGTTTGTGCAGCGCCGTTCACACACTGTTGAGACGTGTAAAACTTGTGTATACAGTCGGCGAGGGCAGCGGCAAGCCGAACCGCGCGGTGGCGAAGCACGTGCCAGGCGTGGAGCCTCTAGGAGCGAGGGCTGCCGCGGCAGGGGGAGAGGTGGCCCGCGCCCACCAGATGGTGGTCGAGCGAGGGGACAAGCTCTCCCAACTAGAGGACCGCGCCGAGCGGATGCACTCGCAGGCCGGCGAGTTCTCCTCCTCCGCGCACCAGCTCATGCTCAAGTACAAGGACAAGAAGTGGTACCAGCTGTGAACGGGGAACTGTCTTCTCTACCACCTCCGAGCACTTTGAAACTGTTTCGGCACGGCGCCCTCTCTCCGATTGGCTCCCTAGGCGGTTTCGTCAACCCGGGTCGAAATAGTAGAATCGCGAGTATGTTCGATGATCGATTGTATATAACTATTACTTTCCTTTTGTAACCTAATTAAAATAGTAGGTAGTATAAAATTATCGAGTTAAGGTGGCGGGAGGGAGGAGTGCTTCGATCGAAGATTACGAGATTCCCCGAGTGCGAGATCGCGAGTGGAACTGAAGGGGCCGCCCGACGCGTCCTGTATAAAGTATTAAGTGAATAAAAACTAATAAAGATTGGAAACTTAAGCATTGGATGACAATAATTTTTGTTACCGCACTCTCTCTGACCGTGTCGTCAAACGCTAATTCGTTTCCGCCGCTCACCCGCGTCGCTACTCTGTAACTGTTGCTTATGTGCTCGCCACATCTCGCTGCATTTACAGCCATTGAAACCGATCAACATATCTATGCATCAGCTTAGCCTTGAAGCACTTTAACGTAAGAACTTAGATGCAGATGTTTTCGGACCCTCTTCTTAGGTGCATTACTTACTTTAAATATTATTGCTTGAGCGTCGGTTCCACGTTGGGCGCCACATGCAGCGGGACGAGGCGAACCCTCGCTCCCCTTGCTAAGCTTCGACTTTTATACTCTTCTATAGAGATGCTAGTTCTGTTGAGTAGTTGTAATACTTTTATTTCCCAAATTGTTGTATGGAACAAGAATAGGGGATGTATAAAAATTGTTACGAAAGAAAAAGTCTTTATCGATGTAATAAGCAAGTATCTCGTTGGAAAATATGATTCTCATTTATTTTATTTCAGTAGGCTCAGGTGAAAAGCTAGTATGTAGTTCTGTTGAGTATAGAAAAAGATCGTGTCGTTTTCTTAGATGACGTCATGTTCCATAGGGCAAATGGGAACTATCAGTTCAGTTCGATTGTACGTACTTATTTAGCGTAACTCCAGCTGTATATTATTATCGGATGCCAAAGGTTTGTACCGTTAACGCTGTCTTATAGATACCTAACTACATTACACTTGTTATGAGATTCGTAATCATATTTTAGTTTAGATGTTAACAGTGGATGTCGTTAGTTTGGTCGACGTCTCCTCGTCGCCGCAGCCGCAGCAGATGGCATCATTGGCTGCGTTTTAACCAGATTATTTTGGTATCGAACGAGAGGATATTTTCGTATCGGAGTTTACCGGATTTTAGCTGTTAACGAGCTCGCAACGGATAGTCTGCAGCCGCCGCATATCAGTCGAATATATCAACCTACCGCGTACCTGTAGAGTGGATACCATACCAGTCACATAGTTTTGAGACGCGACTAGCGTTTTCTACCGTAACACGTTATACTTAGTTTTAATTCGTCCTCCGCGCCGAGTTGGCGAAGGATGGCGTTCGATCTTTCGTATTATTGTGTATTTCTATGTATTATACGCATACAGTATCGTCGTTTACAGATCGAATGGCATAGTTTATCAGATATTTATTTACGTTCCCGATGGCCGCGCGGCCTGAAGGACGCGCGTTAAGTTTCTCGATTTTATCGATTGTTAGTAGTCTCGAGACGGCGTCGCGTCGCATCGCATCATGTCGCGTCGTACCTTCTGTCCGCGACGCGCACCGAGCGACGATTCCATTTCAAACGCTGACGATTCATTTGGAAATTATGGGACTAAATTAATAATAAGAATTGTAAATAAATAATAAAACTTGTGGCAAATTATTACTTGTTAATCTGTAACAATCGTAGTTCATTTCGACATTATTTTGTATGGATTAGACGACTGTCTCTTTTTTAATCGTTCGGAAACGAGGAAAATAATAAAAAACTATCAACTATACATATTGTATATAAAGGATGCTGTTGAATTATATTGATTATTTAGTTTGGTAGATGATTATAGTCATTATATATATATAAAAATAAATTATGAAATTATGAGAATAAAATTATATCAAAATATAAACTTGTCGTTTCATTTCTTTCCGTTCGGGAGGGGGGAGGAGTATGTAGTCAAAACTCGAGTGTATTGAGCAACTTTTTTAATAAAAACTTTTTAACTATGATATAATATAAATACAATAAGAATACATTACGAGCATTTATTATGTCTCGGGCGTATGGGGCGCGGCGTGGGGGGCGCGGGAGAATGGGGTATAGTTGAGGGGGGAGGCCACGCCCAGGCCGCCCGGAAGGCACAGTTCTCGTTTGGGGGCGGGCATTATGCGCCCGTCCGCCGGCTCATGATCACGACATCTACGCGCCTACTAACTATTTACAATAACCAAATATACGAGCGGACGCACCCGCGTCGCTCGCAACTTACGGAAATAATGTGGAACCAAACTGTTTCATTACGAACGATAAAGTACTCTAATGACCAACGTAGTGTGAAACCAATCTAACCAAAATCTCATTATGCAAATAATATCCAAGGGCGAGTGTTTGACAATATTGAAGCTTGTGTCATTCCCTTATTACTTATTCCGTAGAATCCTATGTATAGTGACATTTTGGTTAGACGTATGTATGAGATGAGATTTTTTTTAATGGGTTCGCTCTTGATCCCAATCAAGCCCGGGGCCAAGACAGGATCCACGATGGAACGAGCAAACCAGAAGGTGCCTATTCACCCTGGCCTTAAAAACGGACGGGTTATAAAAGCAATGAAAACATCGTCCTTTTTAACAAATATACACTAAAATTGTGAATTGACACAAACTTTTCGAATTAAAGTGGTGATGATCATGAGAACGATGCCAGATACACGGCTTCAGATTCGCTGGGTAAATGGCATCGCTCGTGACAAACAAGCGGGCGGTCGCGTTCGGCCGAATGTCTACATAGTTTGACATACAAATTTATCACATAGAAGTCCTGTACAGTACACATTGCATTGGAAGAAGCGACGTCGGAACAGCGAAAATAGGATCGAGTCCTCACACTCGACTGATACAAAACTCTAAATTTCGCTAGTACACTCCTTACAAGTATATGATGTAAATGCAGTGAATCACGGGCAGACATTTTGTACGGCGCAATAATTTTACATTTAAGATAAGATAACGTAACAACAATTTTTAAAATATAATATGTAATTCTTAATCTTTTTGGTTTTTTCTGTCTGGAAAACAGTGCTCGGTAGAGATGCCTATAATATATTCCACTTTGGTAACGTTTGCCCGTGATCCAAAAGTTCACTGGCAATTAGTTCGTACCGAGGCGCGGTAGATGGCATGCGAGATCTAACATAAATATGTATAGGTGAAAAATAAATCGTCTTGCTATAAAAAACAGAACATTGTTTTGTATTCATTAGAAAAGTACGTATCGTAATTTCGTAACAATATACGTATATTTAATATGTCCATCTCGTCAGTAAAAAAACGCCATGAATAGGTGATAAGTATAAAAATGTCCTAATTGTATTAAAAATAGTTAATAAAGTTAAGAAGTTAGTAAGTGTACTGTAGTTTGTTACACTAGGAATGCATCGCACCCCTTCCCATCTTGCACCCATCTTGCAATAGACATCCCAATAATTCAGAAAAGACGTCTACAGCGCCTCGGTCGCACAATATCATACACAATAACAATTGAATATAAAAATTTGGTACCGAAACTTGTACATAGAGATTGTTTAAGCAGGTTCAATTCGTTATTTACAATTGATTAGAACTGACGCGAGCGCATCATTCTTTATTCGTCACGTTTCATAATCTCTTTCAATATCAATTTCGGAGAATTTGACGAATAAAAAACTTTGTATGCACTCATCGCTCCGTCCACGTCGGCATGTGTTCTGCACCTACCACTTCAATATGGGTAACAGCTGAGTACCAACCGGTTTGAGTTAGCGGGTAGTTTTACTAGATTATTCTTGAACTACCCTCTTGATTCTTACAACGACATTCAATATTTAAGTGGTAAATCCTTAACACGTGCCATACAAATATATATAAAAAAGTCAACAACACCCGATGACAACTAATTGCACTAATACAAGAAAGGTTCACAGCTTTAAATGCTCTAAGAACTATCAATACTTAGTTTATGGAGCCCTCGGGCCTCCACGCGGAGGCGACCGCACCTCTAAACTCGATTGCATTATAAACGATGCGTTTTGGTCCATACGATTCAAAACATTACAAATGAAGGAATTAGTTTTCAAATTTATACTAAGATTTAGCAGTGCTATTATTAAAATAATAAAAGAGTGTGTACCATAGAATCACGCCAATTCCATTCCATCACGACGGAAGAATTACAGCGAATTGCCGGTAGAACTTCAATAATAGCACTGCTTATCGATATCATGAAGATTAAGAAGACTATCAACGAACAGTGCGGTCGCCCCACCAGCCAGCGTCGGGGGCGCGAACGAGTCTTATTTAGGTAAGCTTTAAGCTTCTTAACGTACAAGTCTTATGATCCTCAACGCGCCTCAGACTACCGACTGCAGTATATACAACGCCTCGACCACAAGAGACGTTTTTCCGTGAAAGTGTAGAAAGAATAAACCTTGTGGCCGAGGCTTTACTGCAAGCGACAAACACCTACCTACAAATAAGTGGGTACATACGTTAGCACCACCGAGCGACGCCGCGCCGCGACTTAGTCAACGAACATTTTTATACAGGCTACAATGAAACGTGCCAGTGTAGACATCTTAAGGCAATCTTGGAAATTGTTAACGTCAGTGTACCTACATTTTTTATACTAAATAGGCAGACGCTTGAGCACTATCTCGCCTGATCGATGATGAAGCGAACTTATTATGAATTAAAACGCTCTTTACCTTTCATTTTTAATTGCAATTGTTAAACAATTTAGTTTTAATTTCTAACACTGGCATATTTCACCGAGCCTGAGCTAAATACGGCACTACCGATCGCTGTACACAATTCACTATCTAAAGTATGTTTACGATTTTTTTAACAAAGAATAGAGGTATAGTGGAAATAAATGATGTAAGTGTATATTGTATAACTATTAGGCTACTTGTCGGCGCGGCGCACCCTCACTCATCACATCACATACGACCTCTAACCCTACAGTGCATCAACACTAAACGCCTAACCAATGCGTTGCATTGAAACGTACGATAAAAATTAAGTATTGCTCTAACAGCTAAATTTGTTCAGTGAAAAATTAAGTTTCAAGTTCATTTGCACGCGAACATTTGTACACATATACAAAATTAAACGTTACGATATGAATTACAATATGTTTAGGAAACGTTGACATGTGGACACGCCGAACTTGGGCAGCTCGAACGATGCGCTAAAGGGCGATTCACACTGTATGCTCACTTTTACTCCAAACACTTTACGAACATAATCGATATTGATATCAGTAATGGCAATGAAGTGAAAAGTATAGTTGGAATCACCCTCGAGCCCCGGAGATCTTCAAACTAAATTCACAACAAACAGACGAATCATATTCGAATCAAACATGTAAACACGCGTAAAATTATCATTTTGTACATTTAAAACTGGGCTTCAAATTCATCATATTGGGAAATAAAATCGATTTGGCACTCACCATCACTAGGAACAGCAATCGATAAAATCAAACAATATACAACTTTATGATAAGGGCATAAGAGTCAAACAGAATATAAGTAGTCTGTATATCATTTTTTACAACAGATAACCCTGTTCTCTAAGACCGTCTATGGGTGTAAATAAAATAATATGATCTGCAGAAAAAAGTCAATAGGTATATAAAGTCCGCAGGGCGAAGATATGCATTATATTATATGATATATAACTATTTAAGATAGATTCCGCTACGTAGAACCTATATATGTTAGCAAGCTATACCCATGATTTCTCCAAATGCAAAATATTTAATGCTTTTCTATTCTAATTCTTCTAGAGGTAAAATATTAATTTTAAAACCATACAAAAGATAGAAAGTAGCAAGTATCAATAACAGTTCTACCTTATCCTTTCACTGATACAATACAACTAACAATTTCCTGCAATGTTGCCATTTTAACAAAGCAAACTATTTACTCGGATAGCTCGCTTTGAACAGATCATATGTTCGCCCTCGGTCACATTTACGCATTGCGGTTTATTAAACTATAAACAAACTTACATTCGTAACAACCAGTTACAAAACAAACACTAAAATAAGGGACAGAGGGTACAATTTCACGACACACTTGATCAACATAAATATAATCGGCGCTCGAGTAAGTAGCGTGCATAACACATTTAGGAGGATCTCGCTTTGATTCGTACAAAGTACCATCGCACGGGACTGTTTTTAAACGTTGACCGTTTAGATCAGTTTGTATATAAAACGGAAACAGTAGTGACAGCAGAAAAAACAGTTATTACTACGTAAAACGTGCATAGAATCAGATCTGTTGGTCCGCGCTCCGTCGTGTAACGCGAAGCAATGGGAGAACCGCCTTAGGTGCAGATAAAGAACACTAGCCCGCGGAATCCTACAGGTGGCGCCACTTAAACTCACCCCACATAATTATTAATAACAATTCAGATTTATAAGTTTTCAATTCTTAAAGGTTTCTTGAATTAATAAGTCACATACGAAATGCAATAAACTCACACAATGAACTGCAGTGTGTAGCGGAATTATGTCAAACCTAGAGATATGTCCACTGATATTATAGTGAGATATAGTGTAGCAACGTAAGGGCTGGTAGGACCTCCGTAACAGATCAGTGTCGTACTATGGAATAACGCTGATCCCATAAGTCTATTGTTTAAATAAACAGTCAACTTTGAAATCATAAGCGCCAATCAAGTATTAAAATTACCTAAGTAGTTTTCCGCTCAATTTTGTATGTAACTTTGTAGGTATAATCCAGTTTTGTATCTATATTAATAAAGTGATAAGGACTGTAACGTTTTTATGTAGGAGGTAATCTACGGAACCACTGTTCCGATTTACTTAGGATAAGAAAGAAATATTTTTACTTTATTTGTTGATCTAGACTAATTTTGGATATCCTTTGTATTAACTGTTGTTTTATAAATACTGTAAACCTTAATTTGATTATTGTTCTGATTATATAAATACTTAATTTTAGTTTTACTCTATTGTTTAATTAACTAATATTAAACGATGTTGTGCACAATGGTTATAGGTTTCAAGCTAACTTCTATTTTACATTTAGTAGATTGTATTTGTTTTTTCAATGCTAGGGAATGGTTTTTGTGTCTTAATAAATAAATTTAAAAATCTCCACCGCTTTGATAAAACCGCGGGACAAGCTAGTTTGTATATAATTTTGTAAACACACAGAACACACAGAAGAAACGCACAGAAGTGAATTTTGGATCATATAATAACTCTTTTGAGTAGGTATCGAAGTGGGTGAGCTCAAGGAGCGGGGGGCGGAGTCTAGCGGGCCCCAACCATAAACATTCAACATTCGCGGTACGTAGCCAAGATGAAGCTACCTGCCTACGCAACGACGGTACAATCAAAACATGAATTGAACACGTCAGCACATCACCTAATCGAACACTTACAACTTATCAATAAAATTGATTTACTTCGTTAGATATATATTAGTTAATATAAAACTAGATCCATTGAGGGGTCTGCCGATTTTATAATAGACGCCTTTTTAAAAGGTGAAAACAATATATTTTTTAAAAAATGCGATTGGGCCACATTGAGGATTAATGCGGTCAAATATTACACAAATTGAGAAAACATTAGTTTGTGATGATGCATTGTGTAATGATTATTAATATTAAAGTGATGTTCAGTCTGAATTACGCTCAGCGAAACACATCAACTGATTCTACGTATCATGTGCATTATGGAAGCGAAACAAAGTACAAGCCGAAATCCAACGTGCAATGAATAAGAATCGCTTTTACTATGGATTTAGAGAACATTATATGAAACATTTAATTCAATTCGAACTTGTTTTCAAAGGAAACGCCTTTCGTATTCATATAAAACTTACCACAAAATCTCAAATGTCTCCAATTAATAACTAACTCAGTGGCTTGGATTTAAGATTGAAATTGTCATTTCTGATAGTGTGACAGGAGGCCTTTCCTTAACAACTCCTATGAGAAATTGGATTAAAATCGCGTTAGTTACCCTTTCCTAACTCGGTTATAAGCCTGTTAGTGACTTGCACTAGGTGCAGCGAGTGGTTGTGCCTTATATACCAACGACATACGACTATTACACTAATCACATATTAGCAACGTTGTCTTTACACTAAAAACATATTGTAAAACGTAATACGTCGCGTCGCAAAACGCTCGCGACCGCCTCCTTTACACAGTGTTTACAATTACAAAAATCCTATTCGTCATAACAAACTTTACATTTGCTTTAACAAAACTATTTTGTTCAAGAATTTGAGACGAATGGCTGCGTCTTCGGATAATTTAAATATAATTCAGACGCCGGTTAAATTTATGAGAAAGGGACGGACGATTCGATAGTTATCTCTTAGAGTATAAATAAGTCAGACCGACGTACGTTGCACGTAAAGTTTATACATGTTTATCTACATATAAGAACTATTTATTATTACGCATAAAAAGATTGAAATTTAACTGTTTTAGGGATACTGAAATATCATTTTTAATGGGTGCGCTCTTGATCCCAATCAATTCCGGGGGCCAAGACAGGATCCACGATGGAACGAGCTAACCCAGATGTTACTATTCACCTATTTATAGTCATATATCTGTTTATTTGATCCCGATTTGTTATCTGTGTTTTGACCCATTTGACCGCAGAAGTCGTGTTATAAATTAAAAAAGTGTTTCAGTATCCACAAAACAGTCGATTCAATTTGTGATAGTCTTGCAATTTGCAATCTATATATAAGTTTATTAGTGTTGTAAAGAGTTCACATCCATTCATCATAAATTCCCAAACTGCAAGCGGTTGCGGACGCGAGCTCGCGTCGTCTCCATAACAAATATTGCACTAATTTTCAACGGAAAAGGAATGGAGTAATTGCATTGTCTTATATTAATACAATTCATTATGTTTCTCTTAGCAATAAATTATACAATAATAATATTTTCAGTTGGAAACGAAGCTCGATTCGATCGCCTGACAAGATCTATTTACGACTACATTAGTATAAATGAAATGCTTCATTATGGCTGGATTTCTTTGGAGTCACGTGCGCAAGTCAAAGAGTAGACAATTTCTATATTCAACGATATAAATACTGATTTTATGGTAGTAGAAAAATTCTGAATAAGGCATTCTACGTTGAAGACTTGCGCGCGAAACATGTACTATGCAGAGAGAACCACACTTGAACACTGCGCTTGTTAATTTGACGACTATTAGTGACAAACGAATAGCTGCCGGCAACAGTTTAATTAACAGTTTGGGTGTTGAATCATATTTTCTCATCGAAGGAAAGTAAATTAGTTTGATTAGGTTGTTGAGTTGTTTGAGTCTGGTAAGGTATTTCTGAGATCTTTAGAAACTGAAAATTGAATAATTTTGACATTTTTGATAATTCGTTGCCGGCCACTGACATTTTCAATGATATTTAGGTTCACGAGCATAATCATCAGGTTCATCGTTAAAGATTAACGAATATTGAAATACAGTAGTATATTTTTAATAACTAATAAAATAATATTTACATGATACAATAAAATGTACATAGGTGTTAAAATTATAAAAAAGAACATATTTATGCTCGGTGAGTAAAACCTAATCAAATATTTAATTCGGGCACATATTAATCAAGTAACTTGTTCAAGTGTAGGCGTCTCGGAGAACACACTATCTTAAATACGTTCGTATCGATAAAATAAGAAGGTCTGCAAGAGATATTTTCTCATATAATATCGATACTTAAAGTAACTTTTGCTTTAGTAAATGAAATGTTAATTTTGCTATTTGAATTCGAAGATGTTTTGAATACGTGACCGTTTCGTTTGTTAACGTACATGGGTATGTGAGGCGACATTAAAAACTAACCGAACCGCCCGCAGAGAGCGTCGAGTGGCGAACGCGTACTCCCGATTCGCCGTCTCCGTCTCCCACCTCGCGTTAGAGAGGGACGGCGGTACACGCGGTTGTCTACAGGACGACGATCAATCATCTCTGGCCGTCGGAGGGCTCCGGCTCATCTTTGCCAGCCTCTTCAGAGTTAGTGGGCGGGGCTTCACTCCGGAGAGTGGGGTCGATGTTTTGCTCCGCCCCCTTTTGAGGTTCACTGATTATTTTGTTCTCGCTCCTAGTTTCCGATTCGGTGTTGAAGTCATCTTCAAAAGATCGCTTGGCGTCGGCTGGGCTGAACTCGTGGGGATTGGAGTCTAGGCCTTGAGTGGGGTCCTGGTCAAGGGCGGGGGTGGCCAGAGCTGGCACCAGGTGCGCCACCAGGTGTGGAGGCATCGAGCTCATGGCCGTCAGCAGCTTGTTGGCGAGCTCCACGCTCGACCCATCCAGTTTCTCGAATTCGTTCTCCATGTGGAGATTTCGCATATTCTGCTCCAAATCGTCTTGAGAGGTATTTTCTGGAAATTTTATAGGTTATGATTAGTAATTGTTTCAGTACTGAACATGTGTGAATATTTAAAAATATAACAAGGTTACACGGCAATACATGGTTGTTGTCGAGATAAATCACAATTGCTGTACATATTATATACACGTGTAAAACTTCCTTACATATATATCTTATATACAGGGTGTCCCAAAAAATAGTGTCAAGCGAAAGTCCAGAGTTAGAGCACCTCTTGGAGTACCCGAATCACCCCCATGTATGTTCCGCGATTATTCGTAGTTTTAGAATTTTTTTTCTGACTTTTTGAAAATTTCGATCTAAAGAACTTAAAAATTTTTAATAAAAAAAAGTTGAACATATTTTAGTGTTTTTCTTTATGCCACTGAATTATCTTTAGTGCTTCTTTTATGTCTAAAATAATCAGCTTCGCAACTTTAGTGGAAATTTAGAAAACAGTAGTGTAAAGTCAAAATTTGAATGTTAGTGAATAATTACTTAAAAATTCATCTTTAAATTAAAAATCTAAACAGGCAAATTCATGGTTTCTAAGTATGTGTAAAAACTTCTCTAGACTCTCTGCTTTCATAATAATTAAAAAAAAAAGTACTTAATAGGGCTACTTTGGCTTAAATCGGCCATCAAAGACAGCAAGGTGAAAATTTCATAAAACTCGACTTCTGAATAATTTTTTTATTTAATTCCTATTATTTATTAATAAACCAAAAATGATTGTAGAAAAGCTAAAAATTTATTATTTAAAGGTCAAAAATAACTGTTCCTGCTGCCATCTTTAATAACCTTTGAAGGTTTATTATAACTTAATAAATGGAACAAAACATTATTTTCAAACTATTTATTATTCGATCGCTTAAAGAAATTTTTCAAAATGACCTTCGTGCTCAATACATATTCTACATCGTCTAAAAAAGTTTTCTTTTAAATTTATAAATGCAATTCTGTTGTTATTTATTGTTTCTTCCGCTTGTCTTAATTTTGTTCTTAACACTGTGACGTTTGTAATGTCCTTGGCGTATACTAATTCCTTGTAGTATCCCCAGACGAAAAAATCTATGGGGTTCAAGTCGGGGGACCGTGGCGGCCACGCAATGGGCCCTCCACGACCGATCCATCTGCCTGGAAATGTTTCAGACAAATGTTGTCTAACATTTCTAGCAAAATGGCATGGAGCGCCGTCGTTTTGAAAAATCATATTTCTCCGCGTTAATAGGTCTACATCTTCTAATAAGACGCCGAGATCACGTCGTAGAAATTGCAAGTAGGCCTCGCTGTTTAGTCGGTCCGGTAGTTCGAACGGATCAATCAGCTGTCCGTTTAGGATGCCTGACCACAAATTGATACTAAATTGTTCTTGGAAATTAGATTCCCTTGTGAAGTGTGGATTTTCAATACTCCACGAATGGTAGTTATGCGCATTAAACACCCCACATCGCTTAAAATGTGATTCATCAGTCCATAGAATATTTTTAAAGAAATTTTCGTTTTCAGCTTGTCTCCATAACATTTCCTGATAAAATGCCACCCTTCTCGGGTAGTCTGCGGGCTTGAGCTGCTGAACTTTCTGGATGTGATATGGGTGAAAACGCTCTTGATGAAGTATTCGATGTCCTTGTGATTTCGGAATTCCGATTCGACGTTCTATTGTTCTTACACTAACTGATGGATCTCTCACCACTTCTTCGACCACTGATTGGACAGTATCTGGGTCACTCATTTCAGATGGGCGCCCCGATCTTCTACCTGGTAGGCGTCCTTCCATGTAAGAGTTATGTACTCTTAAAATCATACGATGATCAGGCCAAGTTTCAGGCTGAGGTCCACCTCCATTTTGTACTTGCTGCCGGAACAACCTGGCTGCTTCAGAAGCATTTCCTCTTGCATATCCATAAAAGTAATGCATAAGAGCATATTCTTGCGATGAAAAAGACATCACAAAATGAAGAGCTTGAAAAGTCCGTTAAGAATGCCAAATTTGTCAAAATCCCGTATTCACACAAAACCAAATCGTAATCGCACTCAAGGTCCGTAAAGAAAGCAAAGTTCGTCAAATAATCACAAATGAGCGTATCGTACGTAAGGCGCAAACAAAAGCAGGCAAACGACTGGCGCCAGAACACAATAGGCGCTCGGACTACACCCCCTGCCTCATCCCCTTGTCACAAAGAATTGCATTCCTCAGTTACAGTTATCCATTTCGCCAATGAGAGTGAGAGAGATAGCAATAATGCGGTCTCTTTCATATCCTCTCACTCGGGCAATTTTTTAGCAGGTAAGTACTGCGTTACATCCAACACTACAACCGATGTGATCCGCGAGAAAAATATTTAAATATGGGTTTCATGTAGTTAATTTTTGCTAAATTGTAATTAATCTGTATTAATATCTGACGACCGTTTGGTGCAACGGTAGCGATCCTGCCTTTCGCACCGACGGTCCGGGTTCGAATCCCGGTAGGGGCAGATTTTTGTATGATGAATACGAGCATTTGTACCTGAGTCATGGATATTTATATATATTTATATGAATATTACATATCTATGTATTATATATGTATGTTTATCCGTTACCCTAGCATCCATAACACAAGCCTTACAGTGCTTACTTTGGGCTAGGCTAATTGGTGTGAATGTAAAAAATATTTATTTATTTATTATTATTTATTTATTAATCTGAACCTTAGAAATTATAAAAAGACCAGATATTTTTTTTATCATCTGATAGGAATTTGGTAAATTTTATGAAATTTTCACCTCGCTGTCTTTGATGGCCGATTTAAGCCAAAGTAGCCCTATTAAGTACTTCTTTTTTTAAATGATTATGAAAGCAGAGAGTCTAGAGAAGTTTTTACACATACTTAGAAACCATGAATTCGCCTGTTTAGATTTTTAATTTAAAGATGAATTTTTAAGTAATTATTCACTAACATTCAAATTTTGACTTTACACTACTGTTTTCTAAATTTCCACTAAAGTTACGAAGCTGATTATTTTAGACATAAAAGAAGCACTAAAGATGATTCAGTGGCAAAAAGAAAAACATTAAAATATGTTCTACTTTTTTTTATTTAAAATTTTTAAGTTCTAAGGATCAAAATTTTCAAAAAGTCAGAAAAAAAATTATTACTCGAAAACTACGAATATACGCGGAACATACATGGGGGTGATTCGGGTACTCCAAGAGGTGCTCTAACTCTGGACTTACGCTTGACACTATTTTTTGGGACACCCTGTATATAAGTAAGGAAGTTTTATTTGAGTCGTGTGGTTTAAAGCACACTCGTTTTTTGTTGTAATTGTTGCCGGCCAAACCCGATTTCAGGACAAACTAGTTTTGCCTAGGCTTAACTAGTTCTTCCTATACGCGATAGGATGAACTAGTATAGCCTAGTCCAAACTAATTTATCCTAAGCCCGATAGGATAAACCAGTTTAGCTTAGGCCAAACTAGTTTTTCCTGATATAAATACGCATATTCTAGGATAAACTAGTATAGCCTAGTCTAAACATTATAGTATATCTAGAAAGTCAAAATAAATAGATAAACTGAATAAATACTCCGTAATTGGAAAAATAATCATTTTTATTAAAACAATAATGATTTGTCGTTAAAAGTTATGGATAATTGCTAATACAAACAATCATACTATAACAAATAATAAGTGTTTTTAACAGAAGCAATAATCATATCTCAATTATTAAAATTGTTTTTTATTTTTACATGGTGTGCTTTGGTGGCACTTAGAATTGCAGAGTATCATTGCCTTCTTGCACTGGCATCTGTTTGTTTAACAGTTTTTATTGCAGATGCATCTCACAAAACCTTGGCCTGATTCAACTGAATGTTTCGTAACTGCAGTCCTTAACGATATTTCAGAGCCTTGATTTACATCTGCTACCTCTAAAAATTGGTTTAGACTAGGCCGTACTAGTTTATCATAGAGTGTGCGTATTTATATCAGGATCAACTAGTTTGACCTAGGCTAAACTGGTTTATCCTATCGCGCTCATGACAAATTAGTTTGGACTAGGCTATACTAGTTAATCCTATCGCGTATAGGAAGAACTAGTTCTGCCTAGGCAAAACTAGTTTGTCCTGAAATCGGGTTTGGCCGGTAACATTATTATTACTCACCAGCGCGGTATGGCCAGGAAGGCGCAGGCGCATCGAAGTGGGCCCAGCCCTCACCCCCTCCTCCACTCTCTCCGCCCGGGCTGCTCTCCCACGCTGCAACAATCAGCCCATGTTCACCATCTACATAATTTCTATCTATATATACACACCACCATTCATTATTCCACTACAAATGCTTAAAAAGTTTTTATTCTATAAACAAAATAATTCACATAGTATATTATCAAACCAATTTCGTGCATACAACTATTCATATAATCGAATAAACATTACCTTTGAAATTTTACATTAAACAAATAAATAAATTTTCGGTTTTTTATATGTATATGTATTGTAATTTTGATGTTTTAATTTTGATAATTTAATTCTCTTAATAACAACTTAATTATAAATATATATATTTTAATGTTGATTTCGGCAATTTGATATTGAAATATAATATATCATTGTGTGACTGCATCATCAATAAAATAAATTGATTTTCTTAACTGTTGTTAAGAAAGTGCCCGATTAAAATATTGTGAAGGTAGTAGAAAATATATGATGACCATTGCCTTTGTCATGTGATCATGTGTCGAAACATCGGAATTAAATTATATACATAAATTAAGGTGTTTTATTTAAATAAGTACTGATTTTTCAAATTTCTATAGTGTTATTATGTGAGTGTTGTAAGTAAATGACTTACGCGACGGTTGGGCCAAAACCTCCCTCACTTGGTCGATGGGACAGTCCTCCGCCTCCACGTCCGCGTCCGCCGAGGGAGAGTCCTCCCACATGCTGTAAATGTTAATAACGCCCCACATTTAATACTGACATGTTTTTTAAAGGAAAAAAAAATTGTGTTGACCTTTACAAAAATATATAAATCAAATAAAAGTACTCCCAAACAGCAGGTAAATAACGTTATACAACATTTTATAACATGATAACATTTTAGTAGTGTTATATTTTGTAACAACATGTTGAGAAAAACGCTCCCACACTGGTTCAACTCGTTGTATAACACCTTACAACATTCAGTAACCATTAGTTTGGATCTACTTTTCGGTTCTACATGGAGGAAGTGCTTATTGGTTTGACTACGATTATTTGTTTAATAAAACTGTGTCGAACTCTGAAAACGTGAGATGATGTTAAACCACAAAAGTCATAATTTGTTATATCATGTTGCACTTAGTTGTATAACATTTGGTTCCATAAAGTTATAACATCACTAACAATTTCTATCTTTTGTTACAATTTGTTAAGAAATGTTACACAGTGTTACGCAACATTCTCTAAGTTATATAACTGCTGTGTTAACAGTGTAAGAAAATATTCTGTCACAAATAAATAATATTGAAGAATCTGCTAGAAACTAGTAAAAAGTTATACTCAATGATACAATTTATTTAAAAAAATCGTATAAAATATTTGTTCGTAGAAGTTAATCACATACGTTGTTTTATTAAACATCATTTTGGACCAAAAATCTAATCTTATTGGATGTTCTTCATTGTCACGTTATCTAAGCCAAATAATTAGTAATTCACAACTCACTCGTCGCCAAACCGCTGCCGCGCCAGTTCCAAAAAGGCGCTTTTGCGCTCCATCTGGAAACACGACAAGATCATTTTTTTATATTTCATCCGTACGCTTAGAAAACCTACTTTTAAATAAAAAGTTGGTTTCCATATATTAATATATGAAACTATAGGTCTAAATGTTTTGATGATATCTTGTCAAATAATTTATGATATGGATAAAGCTTTGTCATTTAGATATTATACCATGTCTTTATATAATGCTAATGTATTAATCATTAGCATTATATAAAGACATGGTAACTCAATATTTTTAAAAAATAAAATGTTAATTGAACATAGCTTATTAATTTATTGGCTGTTGCCATAAATAATTATAAATATGACAATTTGTTTCAATAAAAATTTGTATTGAATACTCATCATCTTTTAACGTTTTCTTTAATTAACTTTACCAACTACATATAGACTGGGTAACAGAATATAGAAGGTATTTATCCTTACTTATTGTTATCATAGGTATATATAACAAAATTTAATTATAATGCATTCGGAACATATTAACTAAATGCTCTTAAAATAACATTAATATGTGATAAACATGACATCTTGCTGCAAAAATTGGCAACTATAGGCTTTACACCAGGCTTATTAAAATTAATTAATTGCTTGTTACCTCAACAATCGGTGCCAATATGTTAGACTAAATGGGTATGAGTCTGAAATATACTACACAAGGTCAGGAGTGAGTCAAGGGAGTACCTTAGGACCCACATTGTTCCTGATTTTTGACTTTCATTCGCATATGACAATAATCTGCAAACAAGCTAGCAAAATGTTGGTCTTTGTTATAAGAACCGCGGCCCAGATTGACAACCCGAAGGTTGCAGTAGTTTTATACACTGCATTCGTTCGGAGCAAATTAGAATATGGCGCTGAGATTTGGGATCCGCTTGAGAATAAATATGCTCTATTAGTGGAAAAAATTCAACGCAAGTTTGCACGCTGGCTTTACATAAAACGTTATGGTTATTACCCGTATCTATATCCGTCAATGTTTGTTTCGGGTATGGTGGATATGGAGACCCTGAAATTCAGAAGACTAATGCTGCTCTTGAAACACTATCTGTCTGTCATACACCACAAAGTAGATAGTCCGGTAATATTGGAACAAATACGGCTAATAGTTCCCAGAAATGTTCCTCGGAATGCTGATGGTCTAATTGCGCCGCGCCGCACGCCGCGACTGCTGGCCCGGCCGACGACGCGCACGAAGCGCGCCGAGAACGCGCCCACCACCCGCGCATTGCGCTGTATAGGAGACTTGCTCGCCCAGCACAACGATATTGACATTTTCTTTGACAAATTAGGATATATCATGAATTAATTCCATTTTTATCTCAATGACGTGCATGTTGACTGACATATAATAACTGTATATATTGTAATGTTGACATTTATCTAAATCTTGTGTATGTATAATATTTTGTTTCATTGTTTTCTATTCGTGAGTTTGATAACATTTGATTAATTAATTTTTTATTATTGTTAGATTAAGCTTACTGGCGTTTTGGAACATTCTGTCTGCCAATAAGTATTTTGAATAAAGAATAATAATAATAATAATAATAAATGAATTAAAAGAATCACACCAGTAGCCGAAATTATCACTAGCACACTGAGATTTTATCGGCTTGTGGCCCGGTCTGCAAACATTTAAACTAGTTATATATCAAGAGTATTTATAATTATAAAAATATCACCTTATCATTGTCATCCATATCTAGTTCGTCTGCATGAAACTCCGTAGGATCGTTCAAGCCTCCCAACATCTAATAATAATAAAAAACAATTAAATTAAGTAATCTTTTTTTACTTCAAGAATCAACATAATAATAAAAATATTTCTTAAATTCACACTAATTAGCCTAACCCAAAGTTAGCACTGTAAGGCTTTTGTTATGAATACTCCGGCAACGGATAGACATACATATATGGCACATAAATATGTAATAATCATAGAAATATATACAACTACCCACAACTCAGGTACAAATGCTCGTAGTCATCACACAAACATCTGCCCCTTTCGGGACTCGAACCCAGGACCGTCGATGCGAAAGGCAGGATCGCTACCGTTGCACCAAACGGTCGTTATATTAATATTGTACATTTATGACATTTGAGTTTGAAACGCGTAGAGAGTGTATCCGCTGTGTGCGCGATGACAGCGCCCCTAGTGACCACAATTATTGTGGACTGGAGATCTGTCAAATTATGGTTACTGGATAATAACGAATTCCGGATTGTTTTCCAGCGAAATTAAGTGAAAATATCTAATAAGTTTGTGCATATAATAATAGGTGATTGTCTTAATTTAAATAAAAAATATCGATAAATTCATTGAGCACTAAATTATCAACAGTTGATAATTTAGTGTTCAAAAGTGCTGGCAGTATGTGGTAAAAAATTTGGCAAACCTTGCTGAGACTGTCGTCTTCGGAGTTTTGATCGATAATTTTTTTTTTTGTCAAATATATAATAAGTTTTATACACTGCATACGGCCAGCACTCATTGAGCACTAAATTCACTATGCATTGCTTTAGTTTTTCATTTCAAGGAATATACTGCTAGCTTAATTACAAACTAGCAGTGTTCTAATTTTTCGAGAATATATGAAAGCATTAAATTTCAGTTTTTGGCACTAAATTAGCACTAATTTTTGCCCTTTTTTTTAAGTGATTCTACTCACTTTACCATGCTAGCTTTATAGAGTCCCGTATTCTCACTGATATTGCGATTTTAACGTTTTTACTTAACAATACTTAGTAACGTTAGTATGGAATTCTATGAAAATATTGCAATTCAACACATCGCGCGCTGCGATCGATTTGTCATAGCGAATAGTGAAACATGGTACCTCGTGGTGGTCCTCGACAACCAGGTCGTTGCCCTCGTCCATCCCGCCCACGCCCTCGCCCCCGCCCCCGCCCCCACACGCGACCCCCGGCAAGTTGAACTAACGACAAACATCACAATTGTCAAATCTATAAACAGATAAAGACTCGTCTATCTTCTTCTTCTTCATCTTCAGGGATTTTTCTTAGTTTACAATAGGCATTATTTTTTCTTTCTTTTTAAAAACCCTGATAAGAGACAAGAAGATGAGCTTTTGCGATAAAATCTTGATTTTCTTACGAATTTGGTAGGATTTAAGCCTATTTACTAGAAATGTGATCGTACTGCCATTCGATCGAATATAATTTTCGAAATGTGATTAAGCCCATGAGAAATCTAATAAATGAAGTGGGAATTTAGTTGCAAACAAGGCAGAGGCACCGTTTATACAAAAAAAAAATATATCAATAGAATAAACATTTCCCACTCACCTCGTAAGTGTCCTCTGAAGGATAGTATCCACCCTGAAAATAAAAATATTTGTGTTATAAAATAATCCCAAAAAACCCGAGGACGCATGAATCATACTGGAAATGGCTATTTGTAACATAATTGTGTAAAAGCAATTACGTCTTTTGAAAATGGTTTCATGGCAGTTTGTGTGATTGTGTTTTTGAGATTAGTTCGTTTCAAGTCAATTTCAGTCAGTTATTACCTTGACTGCAGCCACACAATTTACAAATTCGCCCCATGATTTTTTATACTTTTTCCCATGTCTACAAAAAAGTTGTTAGAGATTTCAAATGGTGGTGGTGGTGGTGAATGTCCATGTGGGAGCTCAGATTATGATGAATGTGATGACCGGCCGACGACTATCTACTGTTATAGACTGCAACGTGCGGGTCGAGTTTGTCAAGTCCCTAACTAGAGCCATAGTCACCAGTGGAGTGTCGTGGTGCTGCAGCGTGGCGTGCAGTCGACGCGCCAACAGCGCGTGGTAGCGCTGCAGCGTGGCGGGCGCCAGCAGCGCGGCGACTGCTGCATCCTCGGCCAGCGCTCGCCCCACGCAGCGCAGCAGCTGCACCACGTGGCCCATGTACGCGCTCCGCGGTCGTCCAGCTCTGCGCAAGTGATACCACTTATACATCGAAACTCTTGCACCGTCAACTAAACTTTTGAATTGCTGAAACTCCCACATTTTACGTTCTGAGTAACTTTTGACATTTGTGAGAAAAAAAAACCCGTGTTTAGATTTCATCACTAAATAATTGGTACGCGAAAAGTGTAATAAAATCAAAAACCGCATAAAATCTGACTAATTAGAATAAATTGCTCAATTTCCCATTCTCCAGTTGACTGGTAAGAAATGCTATTGGAATTGAGGCCGACTTTAAGTATATTGTTTTGTGTGTGAAAAAAAAAACCTTTGCATTTGTTTTTTTCTTAATCCAAATAATAACATAAATTATTATAATAGAAAAATACTAGAAAAAATCGACTCGGGTCACAAGTGAATCTCAGGCGGGATTGAGATTCACTTGTGACCCGAGTCGATTTTTTCTAGTATTTTTCTATTATAATAATTTATCTTATAAGATCGCATTGAAAATGCATAAAATATATAAAAATTATAAATCCAAATAATAACGTTTAATAAAGAATGTAAAGTTGATAATGTTGTTAGTTCTAAACCAAACTAGTTATTGAATTATCAACAACAATTTGTACGATGATTGAAATTAAAACTCTAAATTTTAAACATCATTAACATAGATAACTCCCAGGGTCAAATTTGAACCCTCAATTAAAATTCATCATAATCCATATGGCAATTTCACACTTATTCAATAAACGAAACTAACTCACATTTTATTTTCATTATCTTCAAAGGCATCCATGAGTCTCGTAAGAAGATCGCACTCGACTAACAACTGGAAATAAAATAACATAAAATTATAAAAATTTATACACAGTGTACACAAACCAAAACTAAGGAGTTCTATTAACCTATACTATTATATGAATCTGTAGGTTCTGTCTGTACATTTATTTTTTGGCGTTACTATGAAGACCTTTATACGAGCAATTAGATCACGCAGGTCGTCATTATATCGCGTCTTTCCGTATTCGAAGCATATTAACAGATGTTGACACCCACATATCCACACTGGGCCCGCGTATTACGTTGTATCTTTTAATCATAGAAAAGGACTGTCATCGGGACATTAATAAGTTTTTATATATTAAGTAATCCGTGTTAAAAATTTAAATGTTATGCTATTTATTCGTGAATTCGATGGATAAAATAAGGAATGATGTGATAATAGAGTGGTGTGGTGTGGAAGAAGATATAGTGACAAAGATAGAAAAAGGGATAATTTGGACATTTTGAGAGAATGGACGAAAGAAGATTAACAAGAGAGATATATGATAACCAACCAATGAAAAATATGCATGGGCAAGTTGGTAACGGCAGACCAAGGCGAACTTTCACGGACCAAATAGAGGATGTTCTGAAAATAGGCCAGGTCGAAAGTACCCGTAACCGATGAGCATGTATGAAAAGGCTGATGAGACTTGAAGAAGCTGGAGATGTATGTCGGGATCGTAACAAGTGGAAATCTGTCATCTGCCTACCACTGCGGGAAATAGATTTTATGTACGTAATATGGTTACATTAGATTTTAAAATAAATTGTTCAGCATATTTTGTCGATAGGGCGATGTACAAATATTCAGATTATTCATTAGGTTAATTCAATAGTGGTGAGAGGGAGGCACTCACGTGTCGGGCGTAGTGGGTGCGATAGAGACGGTTGTCCAACGCTCGGCTGACGAGCGCGTGCGCGTGCGCGTGCAGGAAGTTGTTGTTCTCGTATCGGAACATCATGTCCAACACAACTCCGGGCGTACCTGCGCACACCATATACACCTTTTATTTATTCATTTTATTTAAACTAAGGAAACAATAGTATTTGCTAAATGAAAAATCTATAAATATACCTGCACCGTAAAGTAGGCCACACAATATAACATCACTTTTGCAAATCGGTTAACACCATCATAGTATTCTGTGCTCACACTCTTTGAATGAATGAATGAAAAAACTTTATTCACAAACTGCACACAAAAGAAAAATAAACAAAAATACTGTGTCCAGATCGAAATGGCCACGATTCAGCACGAATGTCGAACTAGGTAGCCCGACGTTGATTTTCTGTCGTGCCGAGAATACAAATACTTTTAAATAAATAAAAAAAAAACAAATAAAAACATATACACAATGTCTATAAAATAAAAATGGCAACAACTTACAGAAAAAATAAACATCAGATAATATACACTCCCCAATACCAAACACTCACCAAGCGTGACCATAGTGGAGCACACCTCCTGCACCTGGGAGGTGGCCAGGTGCGCCAGGAGAGCGGCCACCTGGAGACGAGCGAGCCCCACCCGCCCTCCGTCGCCCTCTGGCTCTTCCAACAACGCCTGGTGCAGCAGTGGCAGGTGAGGAGCCACTGCCATTTCCACGCTTGTTCGCTCCGACTCGCATTCCCCACCCCTGGTTAATCAGAATTGACATAAAACTGAAACTGAAAATACTTAATATTGGGGTAAACGTTTGAATAGAGTCCTTTGATTCATAGGTAAATAATAATACTAGATTTACTACTCTCAACATCTATGCATATCATACATCTCCATAAGTAACATGCGCCCCCACGTTTTGAGTGGCCCCTCGCTTGGCCCCGCCCGGTTATTTTATTCTTTTTTGGTCACTGAAAAATGTGGGATTTTTAGATTTTTAAATCTAGAATTATTATTTTATTCTTTTTAATTATTAACTCAACGAAGTAACCATATGTTACGCAAGAATCGGAAAAGCCCCATACAAAAGTGAAAGTTGACCTGAAAGTGCACCTAGAAAGTTGAAAGTTGTTTAAGCGTGCATTGTCCATCGGGTTCTGAGCTACCCTGAAAGTTTCAACTCGCTAGGTGGCCAGGAAGTGCCTCAAAATTGAGTTGCAAGAATCCAACTGCACAGACAGACAGACAGACAAACAAGAAAGTGACTTTTCTAGGCAGGCGCGTCACATCCTAGATCGCATCGACGCTTACCATCAGGCGAGATAGTGGTCAAGCGCATGCCTATTTTCTATAAAAAAAAAAAAAAAAAAAAGACCTGAGAAAAACGTGGGAAAAAGTATTAATGTAAATTATTTATGACAAATTCAATATCTCACTTTTCTTACTGTGAAACAGAACATTGTTTAAGTTTTTGCTTAACTCAAACCCTGAATTATATCTTGATAATAACACTTTCAATATAAACATTGGATGTTTATTAAAACATTACCAATATGTGCACATTCAAATAACGATTTACGTGATCTTTTTTATTTATTTATTTTACTGGCGCAAAATAAATAAATTACAGTAGGTATTGAATATAACAACTGAAACTTGTGTAATACTATTCTGCTTTTGTTAGCTATCCTTACTAATATTATAAATCGGAAAGTGAGTTTGTTTGTTTGTTTGTTTGTTCCGCTTTCACGCCGTAACTACTGAACCGATTGCTTTGAAATTTTGCAGACGTAAAGATAAAAGTCCGGATTAAATAATAGGATACTTTTTATCCTGGAAAAAAATGATATTCCCGAGGAAAAACAAAAATATTGTTTGCTTGATGGATGGATTGTAGATGGCGCTGTATGTCGTTTAAAACAAGGTAAAATATTGCAAACGAATATAAACATGTAAATTTTGAAGCTAAATGATACGAAAATGAATCCTCGAAAATGAGGAATTCTCGAGGGATGACGTACAATTTGTTTTACCGTCGAAATTGTTTTTGTTTACATCTACTTATCCTGAAATCACTAAAGTATACTATCCAGCGTTACATCGCGCTTCTTAGATTTTTCCGTGGGAATGAGAAGTTTTCTTATAGTTGTGCTCTATACCGCAATATAATCGAATTCCACGCGGGCGAAGCCGCGGGCGGAAAGCTAGTATTTAATATTGGGTGTTTTGCAGTATTTGCGGAGAATTATTTCAAGATTTAATAAAGGACATATTCTTTTATTAATACTGACTCTAAGTGGGATACTGACTGCAGGGGCTCGTGGTCCAGCAGCGCCAGCAGAACATGGGCGCCGTGCACCAGCGCCGCGGGGCGGGCATGGGGCGGGGCCGTAAACATTCCAGCCAATAGGCGCGCCGCACCAGCTCCCGCTAATCGCGACACCAGCGCCCAACTCGTACGAGCCCTGCACCATACCAAATACTTTCACATTCACCGATCGTGTTCGTTTCAATTTACGCAGGGCCAATTTCTAAGTGGGCGTGGTCGCCCAAATTCGAAACTAAATCTTAATTTTAAAAAAAAATCGACAGAAATCTTTACCTTTAATCTTATTAAGTGTAGAGCAACTTATATAAGAAAATCTATTTGAAATCCTTATTACATAATACATGTAATCTCATTTTAAGCAAACATTAAAGTTTTTATAGGAATAAAATACATTTAAATGTAAACCTAAATAATATGAAGCGATACTATCTTAATTATCGTGTTTGTAGCAAATAAATAAATAATTAAATGATAAAAATATTTCTTACATTCACACCAATTAGCCTAGTCCAAAGTAAACACTGTTAATCGAGCACATACCCCAATAGAGTGGTAATATTAGGCTGTCCGCCTCCGCAACTGATTAGTGATTTGTCACTTATAAATATTAACGCTCGCTCCCACTAAAACAGTACAAAACCAGTATTGGATCTGTGCGTACGTGTCTGCTCATTCCGAAATTTAATTTCAATTAAATATTTTCATAATGTCGTGCCGTTCTATTCGGTGGTGTGGAAAAAACAGCAGAACTTCAAATTATAAAACTGACGGAATAACCTTTCATCGGAAAGTTATAGTTAAAAATTACTTTTTATAAAAAATTGTCAGGGCTCAAGTTAAACAGGACAATTAAAGTGAAATGGTTGACGCACGTGTTCAGGTGTCTATGCGTCCTGCTTCACATGACGCAATTTCTCATTACACCATCTCTTTCTAGTCTACGCTCTCACCACTGGTGTTGCATTCAAAGGATCAAGGGGTGTATCGATAAGTAACATTATTGTAGCTTAGTACATATTTTATTCAAACATAAAAGTAATTTGAAGTAATTTTGATTTGCATTAATGATCTAATTGATAGTGTTGTGCATTATTGTTTATGTAAATCTTGATCGATTATACCGATATATTAAGTATCTAGTGTAGCTGAAATAAACGGTTGAACGGTTTTTATACTTTTTTGAATAAATCGGTTTGTAACAAAGATATTATTTTGACGTGACAACGTCTTATAAATTGGTTTGCCGGGTGACACTTCAATAAACTGCGTTACGCCCCGCTCACGTTATGCGCTCACAATGAGAGCGAGTGAGAGGCACGCGTCCCTTCCACTCGGGCATGGTTAGCCCGCCTAAGAGCGAGAGAGACAGACATAAAAAGTGGAAGGGACGCGTGCCTATAAATTAATGTTTTAAATATAATTCTTTGTATAAATAAATGTTTTAAATTGTTACTATTATTTCATCCTTCTTCCTACTATACGAATGAATATTCACATTAAAATTATTTTACCACTCAAAGTCGTTGTCACGTAAAACTTTCGCCCGTATACCGACTTTACAGGCAACCAACCAGTTTTTATTTTTGTGTTAACTTTTTTTAGCAATAAAAAGGCATATGATGAGAAACAAGCAGTCAGAAGAATTTATACGAAGCTAATTCATTTTAAAAATTAGTAAACCAATGAATGGTTAATTGATTATTTCATCTTTACTTTTAATACAACGAATTAAATGTAATTTGGTAATTGGTTTGGTTCTTGTTGAGGAGCAATCCAGCGGTTAATATCTTCTTATTTGATAACTAGCAGCATTTATAGGCATTTATTTCCATAAGAGAACACGTTTGTATTATTCACTATTGCTTTAATTAGCGATAGTTAATTATGTATATCAATATACATAATTACTGATGTATTGGCTATCGATATCGATGAACCTTAGATACTTGGACACTACCACATCTCTTGAGTGATAGTTGATCTTAGGATAGCCAATCGGAGCGCAGTTAGGCTCGAACCCAGGACCGCAGGTTTTAAAGGCAGGGTCGCTACCGTCGCACCAAACGATTAAAAGATGATGATTATCTGATCAATGCAGGAAATGTTTAAAGCATACCTGGTGTTATACCCGTCGCCTGCACACCCACTGAGGATGAGATCGCAGAGCAACGCCGCAGCGTTGGCTGCAGCTATGGCCGACACTCGTCGTCGTGCCTCGGCCTCCGCCCCCTGCTCCCCCCTCTCCCCCTCCCCCGCCTTCCCCTCCGCCCCGCCCGGCGATTCCCCCGGCTCCTTTGCCACCTCCACGTTGTTCTGAACACCCTCTGTATGATATTTAGTTTTCTCATTTCGAGCATTCGCAATGGTGAATTAATGTTGGAATTTAACTTCATGCAGAGAGCATGAGAAGTTGTCTTTTTATTCTGGATAGAATTTTCATAGCTTTGGTACTTTACGCTGGCTGTTTGTTTACTTCTTGTTATCACGATTTTGCACAAATGTTTATATTTATTTTGGAAGAAGTTATCAAAATGAAATGAGGTTATACATTAGTTTATTTTATGAATGTGTAGGCCAGGATTGATCACCAGTGCTAGTGTAGTTGTCAGGCAACGTTACTTTCGAATACAAATGTAATAGGAACATTTAATATCATTATTTGAGTAAATTATACTGACGCGTTTAAACGTGAACTGAATATGAGATTTTATAATTTTTATATATTTAATGCATTTTCAATGCGATCTTATAAGATAAATTATTATAATAGAAAAATACTAGAAAAAATCGACTCGGTTCACAAGTAAATTCTCAGACGGGAATTTACTTATGAACCGAGTCGATTTTTTCTAGTATTTTTCTATTATAATAATTGAATATGAGATTGTTATTAAATAATGACGTCCGATTGATATACAATGGTCCTGCCTTTATGTCAACGATGTCAAGTTCGAATTCTGGTAAGTCGTCAAAGTTCTTCTATCATTATTCTTAACAAGAACCAATAAAAAAAGTATTTTATATAATTTGCATTAGAAAGTTTTCAAGCTAGCTCAAGATTTTAAAGCATTTTACAGTAACAAAACATTGTTAAAAACTTAAATTTAATTTTATTTCTTATTGTAATACTTAGAGCGATAGTAGGGCAACTACTGAATACAGTACGCCTTATAAAAGAAAAATAATAAAAAATAAACTCAAAGCTGAATCATTTAGTAAAGCGAATAAGACGCCGCCAACAGATGGCTCAGTAATCAAATGGCCTTTGGTATCACTTTTCAATGTATTTTTCTTTTAAAAAGAAAATATTGAAGTATTCTCTTAAGGGGTTGTGATATTAGCGCAACCCCTCCCTCCCCATCGTGATCATTTTATAAACCCCACTCCCTTCCTATTTAGCCTTCACGTGGTTAATGGATGGCCCCCTAATATGAATTGGCTATTTGACAGAAAAATATTGTAATAACTCCAAGGGTTTTTTTTATACCTATTGCAGTTATTTATTCTTCGAAACTGCCCTGTTAATTAAGGGAAAAATCGCACAAGAACAGCCGGTCCGTGACATTTGCTGGCTGTGACGTCAGATCACATAAAACGCAACAAGTTCTATGTGACGACACATCACATAAATCTCAACAAGTTTTACATAAAGCTTTGACGCTGTTTTGTGATGTGACGTCACCCGATACTTAAGATGTACTACTACTACAAAAAACTAAAAATGTATTTTAAAAAATAAAATACATCTTTTTTTGCAAAAAACATTGCATAATTATTATTAACCACTAAGCTATGTTCTTTACAAATATTTCTTTTTCGTTACAACTGTCAAGTAGTCAATGTAGCCAGTTTACAGGCAGCAAGAACATTAATGTCACCTTTATCCGGATCGTGGGGCGTGTGATTGGCATGTGCTTTCTCGCTAGGCTCGAGCTGCCCCTTCTCGGGCTGGTCGGGGGAGGCACTCCCCACCCCCGTCGCGACCCCCTCTACCACCGCACCCGCCGCTGCCCCACCACTAGTCAACGGCTCCGGCACGTACGTCCCGCAGATTATTTGGATCAGGCATTCCAGGAACTGGTGCTCTTCAAACCACTGATATGACAACGAAAAAGAAAATTGAAAATAAATTCTTATAATAGAAAAAATCGACTCGGCTCACAAGTAAATTCTCAGGCGGGGATCGAACCCGCAACCTTTGGTAGTCCGGTCCAATGCTCTCCCAATTGAGCTACCGAGTGTGAACACCCGTCGAAATTTTCTAGATTATTTCTAATTTTACGCTGTAGGCCCGCGTTGTCTCATCAATGAGAGTCACATCCTCTCGTATTCGAAAGAAACATTTTTACAAATATTTGGGCAATCGATTATGATGAAACAGCCATTTAGTTTTATAATTTTTATATATTTTATGCTTTTTTTTTCAATGCATTCTTATAAGATAAGTTATTATAATGGAAAAATACTAGAAAGAATTCACTTGTGAACCAAGTCGATTTTTTTCTAGTATTTTTCTATTATAACAATTTATCTTTTAAGGTAGTATTGAAAAAATGCATAAAATATATACAATTTAAAATATTTAAAACCTAGCTACACGAGGCAATATTTGGTTTCATAAAATGACAGACTATGATGACCTTATACGTTAGACACGTGTCAAATTTAAAAATACGTACTCATACTTTTCAGTTATCGACTCTTCCTAAAGGGAAAAACGTATTTATTAATCTGACCGTAATATGCTTGGTATATCTCTACGATAACAAGTTTAGTAATAGTGTCTGGTAATACATACTAGATATAAGTATTATTTATATTGCATGTGTGAAAGTCACGAAACAAATGAAGTTTATTGCGAGTGTATGTTATGGACAGACGTAAATAGACATGACCTAGTAAAAATATTATATTTATTACTTATATAAGTTACCAAAATGCTTGTCGACTCTGATACGTATTAGAGTAGATTTTTTCATCCTTTAAAAAAAATGTTGTCAAAAGGACACTTATCAGCAAAGCCAGTTAAAAAACCGGTGAATAATAGATTTATAATTTTTATATATTTTATGCATTCTCAATGCGATCTTATAAGATAAATTATTATAATAGAAAAATACTAGAAAAAATCGACTCGGGTCACAAGTGAATCTCAGGCGGGATTCAAGTGAATCTCATTCCCGCCTGAGATTCACTTGTGACCCGAGTCGATTTTTTCTAGTATTTTTCTATTATAATAATTTATCGGTGAATAATATTTAAGACAAGAACGCGTAAAGAAAATGGGCTTGTATTCATTTATTTACTTTTTTCGTGATAACAGTAATAAAAATCCTTTGATTTGTAATAGTATATTTTTCTTATTCAAGTTTTCTTAATTTTTTGAAAGTGTTTGTTTGGTTGTGGCTAAGAGACCAACACGAGCTGAGCCGATAGACCCTTTCAGTTAGTTGCTTCTGTTGACAATGTAACCACCACTAAAAAAATATTATTTTACTTTACTATATAAACAGCATTAAAAGGAGAAAGAAACAACTGTTGCCGAGGTTTTTACGGCTTATTTTTACGAGGTCTTCCTTACGACACCGAAACATGCTTTATTCAGGTCGAGTACTATTTGATTCAGAATGAAATTTCGAAGCTTTGGTACTTTAGTCTGGCTGTTTGCCTACTTATTGTTATCACAATATTATTTAATCATTTTTAAGAAGTTATCAAAACACGATGAGGTTATCTTTTAGTTAAATTCTTTTGTATAGAGTACCCTTGAGATGACCATCTAAAAAACACTCATCCATAAATATCTTAATATTCATGGATTGGATCTCAAATATATAAAATACTTCCTCTATGTATCTGACAACCGTTTCGTGCAATGGTAGCAATCCTGCCTTTCGCACCCGCGGTCCTGGGTACGAGTCAGCGAAGGGGCAGACGTTTGTTTGATAAAAACGAGCATTTGTACCTCAGTCATAGATATTTATATATATTTCTGTAATATTATATATCTTTGTCTATCCGTTACCCTAGTATCCATAACACAAGCCTTACAACAATATTACACTACATTCTCGTAATTACCTGATTCCTTTTGCTTTCTTTTTATTTAATACGTACAAGAAATCAACTCTAGTTGGACGCGCTTGTCACTGGCTCACATGGCAATGCCGTGGTGTCGACATGCCGTGACATTTTGTTAAACCGGGGACTGCAGTGCAGCTTACTATGTATATCTCCCTTATCTTACCGTAAGGCTTGTGTTATGGATACTAAGGAAACGGATAGACATACATATATAAGACATAGATATGTAATATTCATAGAATTATATATAAATAAATACTCAGGTACAAATGCTCGTATTCATCACACAAACATCTGTCCCTTCCAGGATTCGAACCCAGGACCACCGATGCGAAAGGCATGATCGCAAAGAGGCAAAGATATATAATATTACAGAAATATATATAAATATCTATGACTGAGGTACAAATGCTCGTTTTTATCAAACAAACGTCTGCCCCTTCGCAGACTCGTACCCAGGACCACCGATGCGAAAGGCATGATCGCAACCGTTGCACCAAATGGTCGTCAATTTAAAAATAACTGAAGAACAAAGGAACGCTTGATAAAATATTTTGTTTTTATTGTTGCGCAAGCGCAGTAAACACGCCAACAACAGCGACATCGAACACCAGTTACATTCCGTTGAACTACATTTAGCAATTGTTTATTTTCAAAAATTAATTATGTTAAGTGTATTTATAACAATAATAAGTAGTTACTACATACAAAATGGGGTTACTCATTGCAGTTGTGCCCACATTCACTATGATTTATTCCCATAGAATTCTCATAATCTGAATACAACTTACATGTGTCATATTTTGGTCAATAAGGGTTAATAACTTGTAGTTATATACAATAACTTTATCCATTCAGGTCGTATTAGTCATAAGTAAGCATCTTCAATTAACAGCCGCTGATTACAAATGCCTGAATTGTGTGTGACATCCAAGTAGTGGAAAAGTGAATTGTTTATGATACCTAGAGTTCTGGTTGCAATTAATATGCTGAAACAATTAATCAGCTAGCTACTCTGTTACCCCTTGTACTTTATAAATACAAATAATACTTACAAGATACATACATTATACAAAATAGTGTGTGAATATTCATTCGAGAGGTATTTATATTTTATTTATATGTAAAAAAAAAACTAGTTGTCACAAACGCGCCTTGCTGTAAGTCAGTTATTGTTATTTGGAATATTTTGTGTATTATAAATTAAAATGAAACCTATCCTATGTCCGTAGAAACAAATCCAGCATAATAAAAGCAACATCAAAATCGGTTGAGTAGTTTCAGAGTTCATCGCGGTCAAACACTGTGACAGAGAATATTTATATAAATTATTTATAATATATTAGGTATTTAGTTCTTACACTTCCGCGCACATTACACATTAGAATAAACACTTTTTTACGGATTTTTGCGCATGTTTTATTTTATTTTATTTAGTTCTGACGTGATCACAAGATGATGGTTGTCATGTATTTTCTACTACGTTCACAATATTTTAAACGTGAACGTTCCTAATTATTAAATTATTTTATATAAATCAAATTGTTTTATTTTACAATTGTATTTATATAAAATAATTTAATAATTAGGAACGTGCCCGATTAAAATATTGTGAACGTAGTAGAAAATACATGACAACCATCATCTTGTGATCACGGCTCCTGTAAAGGAGTCGAAACGTCAGAATAAAATAAAATAAAATAAAACATGCGCAAAAACCCGTAAAAAAGTGTTTTATTCTAATATATTAGGTGTAAGACATAATTAGAATCACATACATTGTTCGGAACTAAAGTGTATAATGAAATTCAGAAACAAAAACGATACTACAACATGTAGACCCGGGCCAATAAGTTCGTTTTCTACATTAACCAGGTCGGATATCGAACCAGGGACCTCGGAGTGGCTTAACCATGACTGAGTCGTCAATATCGTTAAGTATTTAAATAATATACATATTAAAAATATTACTCTGCATTGCTTATTCCATATTTATTATAATATATATGAGGTAGTAATTCGTAAGAATTGGTAACTATTTTGTCTTTATTACTAGGTGATGCAGGGTCTAAGCATAAAGCTACGCTAGCACCATATATTGGAGCAGAGCGTAGTACCTAAAAAAAGAAAAAAAAAATGTTTCGATGGGAGTTTATTGCGAATTTCAAAATTCGGGTCCGTCACAATCTGGTCCTAAACCTGTTGATTCGATTCCACACAAAAAATATTAAAATCGGTTGAGAACTCTGGAAGTTATGGCGTAACAGACATTTCGTCGTTGAAGCTGATCCATTATTTAGTTAAATGATTAAGGCGCTGATGCCTCGCCCATTTGGAATGTTTTGTGAAGAACCAATTCTTAAAACAACACTGCAAAATATGTATCATTTGCTAGAAAGTGGTGCAGTTAAATAATATACGCATAATATATATTAAACGACTCGTATGGCGTTTTACTAACCCTTTTATTAAATGAGGATAAATTATTTTAATTAAGAAATACCCTAAAAAACTTTTCATATCGGGCCTAATTCTCTCCCAATTGAGGTACCAAGTCTGGAAGAGAAACCAAGAGAACACCCGTCGAAATTTGTACGCTATGGCCAACATGGTTCATAACATCCTCCTGTATTCAAAAGAAACATTTTTACAAATGTCTGGACAGTCGATTTTATGATTTTTATATATTTTTTGCCTTTTCAAGGCTGTTCACAAGGCTCGGTAGTTCAGTTAGGAGAGAATTAGATCGGACATCCAAAGGTTGCGAGTTCGAATCCCGTCTGAGGACAACTTGTGAGCTGAATCGATTTTTTATAATGTGGCATTGTTTTTCAAGTTTCTGGGTCTCTTGTATAGAAATTGAACAATAATTGACCAATACCAATGACGCTACTGATAAAAAATTTACCTGTGTTACTGAGTGAGTGTGTGAGGAGTGTGTGTTACTGTGATACTGAGGAAAAATTTACCTATGTTACTGATCATGTGTCGCCACAATACCTACCGATTCAAAACATACGATAGTAACAGAGGCGTCTCTAGCCCATATAATGCCCGTGTGCAACTAGCGCCCTCTAGTAAGCGCGTGGTCATATGGGTATAACAGCACATTACCACAAACTGTCAAAATTCCCCAATGGATAATAAACTTTATGGTTTGAAGATTAAACTGTATTTAGTATTACACAGTGTAAACATCCCCAGCAAGGCAAAACGCACACATGTCTATACAGATTATAGGTATATCCATGACATAAATTGAAATGTTAAACAAAACGTCTGTCTATTCTGTGCAACGCACACCCTGCACCATAGGTAAAGGCGCCTCTGGATAGTAAATAGGATAACTAACATTGTTTTCGGTGTTGATTTTAGAGTGGTCTGCAACTATACAGTTTAATTCCATAGAGAATTTGTGATATATAAGTTTGAAGAAAATATTTCCAGATAAAAGCATCGATAATCAAAGATAATTTTATGACGCATCTTTCGATGTGTGATCTTCTATTTAGCCGACGAAAAATTATTGAATGAACGCCACGTCATTGTAAAGAGGTTATTTACAAAGAGGTACTTGACAATACTTGAGCATGGGATGCTAATAATTTACATATTATCTAAGTATAACTATATATTTTTGTTCACGAATGACCCTAAAGATTTAGCTGGTCATTAACGCATTTGCTCTAGAACAAAAACTCTTGATCCCAATCAAGCCCGGAGGCCAAGACAGAGTCCACGAGGGAACGAGCTTATCTAGAATGTGCCTATTCACCCTGGCCTTGAAAACGGACGGGTTATAATTATAAGTATTCAGAAATACAGATGCAGGGAGGGAGTTCCGCTCCTTTGCTGTGCGCATAATGTACATATGTTGATTTAGATATTGTAGAGACAGCAAGAGCTCACAATGGTTAGCAAAACCGGGTCTGCTGTTCTGGGGCTTAAGGAACTTTCGCGAAAGTCGGTCATCTGATTGGTGAACAAAAAATTTACAATCTAGAATATCCTCGTGCTTTGGAAGATATGTTGGAAATTCGGTCGCCGCTGGTTTGGAAATTCGGAGACATTTTGTAAGCCAAACATATAAATAATTTGCTTGTTAAATAATCTATACATATAAATAAAATTGGAGTGTCTGTTTGTAATATTGAAATAACCGTTATTTACTACATGCATATGAATATATATACGGTACATACACCAAAATAACATTTTTCACAATTTTTGTCGGTCTGTCTGTCTGTTTGTTCCGGCTAATCTCTGAAACGGCTGGACCTATTTTGACGAGACTTTTATTGGCAAGTAGCTGATGTAATAAGGAGTAACTTAGGCTACTTTCATTTTAGAAAAATTCTTTTATAATAACTGAGCCACGGCAACGTGTGGCAAGGTCAGCGAGTTAATAAATAAATTCAAACAAATACGCTGTCACAGTGTTTGACCATGATGAACTCCGAAACTTTTCAACCGCTTTTAATGATTTTCTTTTCATTTTGCTGGATTTATTCCCACTTAGGACATAGAATAGGTTTCATTGTAATTTATAATAAAAAAAATATACAGCTAATTATAATAACTGAACCTCAGAAACACGTGGCCGGGTCAGCTAGTTACATATAAAAATGAAACACTTACCTCCATGATAATTTTGTTGAAAAGATCATCAAGCCTTATAAAGTACTTGAAGGTATCCGCAATGGCGGAGGTGGATATGTGGCGCAGCAAGTTCGGCAGAAAGTCCCGGCGGGACTTGAAGAAATCGAGCACCCGCAGGCACACTATGTGGTATAGGTACCAGTCCTGGGCAAAACAGAGGTTCCTTAGTACCTTATGGAACATCAGTTCCGGCGCCTTAATTACGGTGGCGCCCCTCTCGGGCCCGGCGCTCGCCTGCGGCAGAGAGGCAACGTGACAGTCGGCAACTCAATGGACGTGCCTAAGCACTACAGTCACTACAGAGACCCACGTCAAACTAGATTCTCTCAAAGCTAAATTTGCCTGCCTCTACATATGTACCTACATTAAGGGCTAATTTTACCATCTGTTTATAAAACCAGTTTCAAGTGGCCATTTTGATCTCAATTTACATCACATCGATTTCACCTATTACATTTCGATAAAATTTACAAAAACTGGTGTTGG
Organism: Calamotropha paludella; assembly: GCA_927399485.1. Lineage (NCBI taxonomy): Eukaryota > Metazoa > Arthropoda > Insecta > Lepidoptera > Crambidae > Calamotropha > Calamotropha paludella. Next base: position 714,446 of record OV656814.1, on the reverse strand, counting down.
TCTAAAATGCCCAATCTTGCATGATGAATAACAGAATATTCATCATAGAAACTTTCATGCAAACGCTCATTTCTTCATGCAGTGAAAACATCAAATTTAATTCTATGTTAGCAAACAGTTGTAATGAAATTGACAGCTCTTGAACCCATTTAACCTTAAATGTCAAATATCAGGCGTTCAGAAATTGAACGAGGTTCAACTAAAATTATGTTCAATATATATTGGTAAAAACCAAAATCATGCTCGAAATCCAGTTAACACACTAAACTGCTGGAATTAATCACATTTATTATCCATGGTGAAATAAGCCCTGAGTTACCTAAGGATGTAAGGAGCTTATATGAATTGCGCTTATTAAATGTTGAATAATACATAATAATATACATAGAGATGGGCACGTAATTCTGTAATGAACATATCCTAAGCTTTATCTTACTGTGGTTTGCCAGTACCTATTTATTAAAATAGATGAACATGCAATCAATGATGTAATTTATATACACATCATTATAACAGCTGCAAATATAATTATCCTACTACTATTATAAAGGCGAAAGTTTGTAAGTATGGATGTATGGATGTTTGTTACTCTTTCACGTAAAAACTACTGAATGGATTTGAATGAAACTTTACCACAATATAGCTTATACATCAGAATAACACATAGGCTACAATTTATAAACATATTGTTCGAAATACTAATCCTGCGCAGACGAAGTCGCGGGCACCAGCTAGTTTTACAATACATGTAAGCTAACATACAATTTGAAGACACCTTCAATGTAGTTTCAGTGTTCTATTCACACAGAAAGCAGAACAAAAAACTAGCAAAAATAAGTTTTTCCAATAAAGAACAAACACATTAGACTGTAAATATATACAAAAAAAAACCGCCCACACACTCATTTTTTTATGTACAGCTAATTATTTATAGCTTAAATGTTTGATAAACAAGGTAGACCAAGCTAGTTGCTCAACATGGAAACAAATTGAAATATCAGTATAAATTTACAGCATGAGTTTTAGTAGTTTCTCATTCATGGCTGAGTTGGGCACAGCAAATTTCTTTGAAACTACAAAATTGAACAAAATTGTAAAACGATTGCATTAAATTCTGCAAACACTTTCAATGAAAGGACACTATTCCTCTAAGTTTCCAATGCTAAAACTATATTTACCTGTTTAGGGCTCCTTTCTAGTAACATTTCCACTGTTTTACTAAAGTATGATGCAAGCAAAGGATTCAACGGAGGCTCTTTGTTGATGAAGTCACAAAGCCTATTCATTTGTACCACATCCATTGACAAGTGGTCGCTGAGTGTGGACAGGTGACTTGTGAGAACCTCACATGCGATGCTCGCATGTCTGTATTGTGATGCAAGTTCCACATTTTTGGGTGGTTCCTCTGTTATAAGCGTTATTAATTCAGCCAGTATCTTTGGCTTTGTGAGGCTGAAATAAACGTAAAAAATATTCTTAGGAATTTGAATGACTGATGACCAAAATACACTATGGTTTTGAGTTTCCGTAGTTATGTTTCACTATTGAACCTGGGTGCATGTGGATTTGATCTTGGCACCCACCAATATGCCTGCATGGTGGGTTATGCCCCTAACCCCACAGTAATTAATGTCCAGAAGCCAGTACCACACCAATTATAACATTACTGGGCTGATAACAATGACAGAGATATGTACCAACAGCGACCAGTATAGTGTGCTCTCTGCTTTAAATCATAGTTCACTAACCATCATTGTTTATTTTAAAATTACAACTATTACTCAATTTGATTGAATTACATATTCCGAAGTTCTGTTCAGGACTTGATTAACAATAAAATTGCTATGATGCCACCATTCATAATTCTACAACATTATATACACCAAAAATTATGCTTTGCATCAATTTATATGAAATGTATAACTTGGTAGTTTTTATGCATCCAGTTGAAGTCACACCAGGGTAACAGGGGCAGAACTGTTGATATATTTAAATAGTGGTCTATGTTACTCTCAGTTCATTTGTGCATTCCATTATAGTCTAGTAAAAAAAAAAAATCAGGTACATGATGTTTGTTTTCATGGGTGTTAGCGATACTTACAATTGCATCAAAGCTTTGTTGTCCCCTTGACATTCATGCAAAATATCATCCGCCTCTAATACCTGCGTCAGTGTTACATTCTGGAACATAACAACATAATCAGCAAGTCACGTTCAATGACTTCAGCGTCCTTTAGAAGATTATAAATAACCTTGTTATTATAAAATCATAAATTTCTATAAAACTCTTCACGAGATTCATCCAACCAACCACTTTATAACCATCAAATTTTTTAACAAAATACGCACCTCTTCATTGAGAAGTTTATTTAACTCCCTAACTACCGTATAATTACCGCTCCAAAACATAATTAAAATTAATAAGTACAAGTATTCTAATTACTCTAAATCCATAGAAAACGTATTAATTTATAAAAATTTAGCGATTCTCCGATAAAAAGTGCAACGATCCGTTTTCTTTTGTGACAGCTTTGCTAAATGTTGCAAGAAAAATAATGAAAATCTACTAAATAGTAGGAAGTCCGGCAACAAAATAAGGCAGATGATTCTATTAGAATTACAATAACTTAATTACATCTCTGATTATTTTATAAAATATAAAAAAAACTTCAATATTAATAGTTATTTATTTTCTCATTTAAGCGCACCTACCATTAAATAATTGCTTCTATTCATCATTATTATTTACTTATTAATATTTCTATCGCTTCTGAAATCTGAAATAGACTAGCTTTACGTTGCAGTACGGTTCGTAAATAAGTTCTTTTAATTTGATTTCGTCTATCAGTGCAATGAGAAAGTACAATTCGACCTATTTGATACCTAAAAAAATGTTCATGTTAAATTTTAAAAAGTACACCGAACACGTGAACATGTGAACTATGAAAGGATACGGATATATTTTGTTGTGCAATTCGGTCTTTAAAAAATGTATTTAGATTTAATATCCGTTAAAAACAATCATTTGTTACTAACCGACTTTCAAAATGGGTGGAGTTTTTCAGGTGGTATGTTTTATGTTTTAGATCTTTTTTAGGGTCCGTTCCTCGAAAGGAAAAAACGGAACCCTTATAGGATCACTTTGTTGTCCGTCCGTCCGTCCGTCCGTCTGTCAAGACCGTTTTTCTCAGGAACACGTGGAAGTATCAAGCTGAAATTTATATCAAATACTCAGGTCTACTGTCCCTTGGAGCTGTGAAAAACTCAAACTTCTAAGCCAACGCAATCAAAAGATACAGCCGTTTATGCCGCAAAATTCCGCAAAATTTTGACACCCGCAAGGGAATCAAAACCAGGGATATTGCGAATATTCGCATCCGCATCCGCATATGCGGAACATCCGCATCGATTTAGACATCCGCATCTGCATCCGCATCCGCATATAAATCGATGCGGAGCTGATGCGGATGCGACAAGAAAAAAAAGGGAAGGGGCTGGCGAGTGGCGAGTGTCAACCGAGTAAAAGATTAAAGATGATATATTAAAGATTAGCAGAAACACCGAAGACATCTTGGCTTCTCGAACAATATCTCCAAGTACCGAAAGAGTGAAGAAAATGGGAATGACAGATTTCATGGAAACAGAACGGAACGACTAGAGACCTCAGGTACAGGACGTCAGTCCTGTTTAATTAGTGATCTTACCATGATGCTACACCAGAAATTGTCAGCCCTGACACAATTCACAAGAAGCTGTTATTTACTTTCCGTAATAAAAAGTGAGTTAATTTAAATGAGAGTCCTCTTTAATGGAGGAGTGTTAATCAAAGTGAGTTCAAACTGTTACCTAAAAAAGCACGCAAATTCTTATCAGCGCCACCAGCCAGTGTTCCAAGTGAACAGTTATTTAGTAGCGCAGGATTAATACACGAACCCTTGCGAAACAGACTGGAGTCCGAAAAGGCGGTCATTCTACTTTAAATATAATCATTAAATATAATGCTCCAATATTTCAATTTCATTACTAAAACAATTAATCAGTAATAGTAATTCACTCACTACTTTATTATTAAGGTAGCTGACCCGGCCACACGTTGCCGTGGCTCAGTTATTATAATTTGCAAAAAATTTTTTTATTAAAAACCAGCAATAGCCCGCTGGCGCGTTCTGAGCCCGCGCGATAGGCAGCCTTTGTGATATTGACCCGACGTGCCCGACGTGACGGCATAGACAGTGGTGGCATGCGCGTGAGCTGCGCGCTGTACTGGACAGTACTTTGACATAGAAACATTACTTTATTTTTCTAAAGTAAAATATATTTTTTTTTAAATAAAAGTAGTCTTCTTTACTCCTTATGACATCAGCTATCTGTCAATAAAAGTTCCGTCAAAATCGGTCCAGCTCTTTCAGCGTTTAGCCCGAACAAACAGAGTGACAGACAAACAAAAATTGTAAAAAATGTGGTTTTGGTGTGTGTACGTATCCGTACCGTATATATATGCATGTAGTAAAAAACGGTTATTTCAATATTACAAACAGACACTCCAATTTTATTTATATGTATAGATAAACAAAGGATAAATATTACTGCTTTTTACCCTACCAAACCAACACTTAAGTTTTTTGTACAGATCCGCATCCGCATCCGCTTCCGCGGATGTGAGCCTCTTAAAATCCGCATCCGCGGATGTGAAAAAAAACACAACCGCAACATCCCTAATCAAAACCTACACGGTACTTCCCGTGAACTCGAATCTTGAAATTTTGTACGAAGCAACGTCTTATAGCACAGATAAAGGAAAAATTGCGAAAACCGTAAATTTTTTGTTACATCATATAATAAAAATATTTTACGGAACCATCGGTGCGCGAGTCCGACTCGCACTTGGCCGGTTTTTTTTATCATTTATTAGTTTGTTCTTAGAGAAAATGTTTAAAACTAATATTTTGTGCATTCAGTTACTGATATTTTTATGGAACTATAGGTCTATTTATATTTATTTGTTCATAATCATTTGTGTAATCATGACCGTTTGTTTAAAAAAAAAAGTTTTGGGGAGTCTCGTTTTTATTTCTTAACTATGTAGGGCTATCTCGCTTTACCCATAGTGCAGTCATTGAAGCGAAAAATAGGGTCTTACCTCTGAATTTTTTTACTGTGAACCGATTTGCATCAAATTTTGGAATTATGCTCGTCTTACCCTTAACTTCAAAAGTGAAAATGATCTGAGCTCCGCCTATTACTTATAAGGGGTCTAAACAACCCTTTAATGGAAAAATTGTCATTGATCCATTTTATCGCTAGAAAACATGTCTAATAGTAAGTGGTGAAATTGTAAAGTATTTTCTTACATAATTACCTCATATTAAAATCATTTTCAACCCCTTGAAAATCTTACAACCCTTGCAAACAACCCCTAAATTGAAAAAATCACAAAAAAATACTTTGATATGACATAAAAAGATGTAAGTATAGAGTAAGTAATATTTTATATTCTCTATAATAATTATCAAATTTTAACCCCCTTTCAACCCTTGAAAACTACCCCTTGATAAAAAATTGTTAAAAAATTTTTTTTGATAAAATGAAAAGGATTTAAATATTATTTCACACTCTCGAAAATGACTATCATATTCTTAAGCTTTTCTGCCCTTAAAACTACCCCTAAATTAAAACAGTAAAAATATATGATTACATATTTAAAAATAATTTAATTTAGAGTAAAAAATTGCCATTTATTGAATAAAATATTTACAAATTATATAAAATTGTACTATTATTATTAAAATATAATATTATTATTCATGACTCAATGTCGGAGTCGCTGTCACATTCAACATCTCCTGGCTGAATTGGAGGGCTATTTTGGCAGTTATCTCCACTGCACGTTCAACAGGTACTATTATAAAACAGACCACATTTTCTGCATCCGCAAGACGCTCCACATCCTTTTTTGCAGTTGCAAAAAATCATTTTCAGCAGTTGCAGACGGAAATATACTGGTCACATTATAACGAATAAACTGTGCACGCACAGCTGATCACATGGCTTTTTCGTTGGCCCCTTCACTCAAATGTGTTATATATACATATAAGATCGTTGGTATGTATTCATGCCTACGTTTCCAAAATAAATGAGCCATATTTTTTATATATATACACATTACAATAGTTGTGGGTCTCTATTATACTGCGTACTTTCACATTGCTCCAAATATTCACACTCCGAAATTTTCAGTTACTAAGTAGAACAAAATATGATAAGTTTTTGGACCATAACTCCTTCAATTTTCATGCTATCACAATTTATAAAAAAACATTGTAAAGGTAATTAAGAGAGCTACAACATCCTTCATTGCAATATATAGTAAAAAACCTTTTTCTAAAACGGTGAAGGGTTAAAGGGCTTAAGAGAGGCTGTGATTGCGCTGCCACGCGCTCTTTAAACAATCATATCTCCGTCAATTTTTGTTTAACAGAAAAAACAAAAAGACCAAATTGTTTGTCAGAAAAATACCTAAATTTTTAATCCGTACACTTTTATACGTATCTGTCGTCATTTTTGAGATATTATGAAAAAAAAGTGGGTTTTTTAAAAATTTGAAATTTTGTTTTTTTCTTTAATCGTGACTTTTTTGAAAAATATGTGTCCTGAAGCAGCCAAACTGATACTATCTATCAAACTCTTCATAATTAAGTTAATTCTAGGCGGAATACGATTTATTTTAATTTTGGTGGAAATGGCACTTATGAAACCCATTGATTTATAAGAAAAAACATTAGATGTTCCTCTTATTTGCAATACAGCTCACTTATTTTACGTGGAAAAGACTTTTAATAGTGCTCATTTTAAAGCTTATTTCAAGCACTACAAAACCCTTTTGTATTAGAATGCATAAAATGCATCTGCACGCCGCTAGATGGCATTGACCACATCGATTAAATTTCAGACAAAATAAAAAGCGGCTTTGATCTTTTATGTCTAGCTTAATATTGCACTTAGAATACTTTATAAAAAGCCAAATTGTTCATTGTTTTACCTGCTACAATTTTGTTCTTATAAAATATTCGATAAAACGTATATTTTTGGAGATATTAGCAAAAAACCGATGAAAAACGTAAAAAAATTGCGAATTTTCAATTGCCAATAACTCGAAAACTATTGGATTTTTTGAAAAACTTTATAGATGATTTTTTGCTTAAAATTAGGCCTTCTATCGATATCCGAAAAATTTCACCCCCGAGAAGGAGTGGCAACCACCCCCAGGGTGGTTGCGGAGTTCAAATCATTTTCACTTTTGAAGTTAAGAGTAAGATAAACCTAATTCCAAAATTGTATGCAATTCGGTTCACAGTAAAAAAATTCGGAGCAATAATGCTTCAATGACTGCACTACTACAAGACTATAATAGAATAGATTACGTAGGAAGGTAAATACGTAAGCCAGTTCAATGAACCCTGTACAGTATCTTCATTACTCATACACAAACAAAGAAACAAAAATACACTAGATATTTTAAGTCACCTGTACGGTTTACACCGCACATACCGCGGCGTCAGCATAAGTTTAATGAGCTTGCGTAATAATCTATTTTACTTATATTGTAATTAGTGTCTAAAGTAGCTGTAAACATCCTTACTAATATTATAAATCGGAAAGTGAGTTTGTTTGTTTGTTTGTTCCGCTTTCACGCCGTAACTACTGAACCGATTGCTTTGAAATTTTGCAGACGTAAAGATAAAAATCCGGATTAAATAAAAGGGTACTCTTTATCCTGGAAAAAATTGATATTCCCGAGGGAAAACAAAAATATTGTTTGCTTGATGGATGGATTGTAGATGACGCTGTGTGTCGTTTAATACAACGTAAAATATTGCAAACGAATATAAACATGTAAATTTAGAAGCTAAATGTTACGATAATGAATCCCCGAAAATGAGGAATTCCCGAGGGATGACGTACAATTTGTTTTATCGTCTAAACTTTTTTTTACATCTACTTATATGTTGCAAACGAATATGAACATGTAAATTTTGAAGCTAAATGATACGAAAATGAATCCTCGAAAATGAGGAATTCTCGAGGGATGACGTACCTACAATTTGTTTTATCGTCTAAATTGTTTTTTTTACATCTACTTATCCTGAAATCACTAAAGTCAACGAATTACCAATTGGTATAAGTATTAGTTACGTTATTTAGTTCTTGAGGTATGCGATAGATGGCGCTGGGTGTTTTTTAAAACATGGTAACGATGTGTTTTTTTAAATACATAAGAAGTGGAATGATAGCTTACGCTATTTAGTTCTTGAGGTATGCGATAGATGGCGCTGGGTGTTTTTTAAAACATGGTAACGATGTGTTTTTTAAAATACGTAAGAAGTGGAATGAAAGCTTACGCTATTTAGTTCTAGTTCGAAAGATGGCGCTGGGTGTTTTTTAAAATGTGGTAAAGAAGTGTTTTTTTAAGATACGAAAGAAGTGGAATGAATTATATGAATTTTGTATCCAGCGTTACATCGCGCTTCTTAGATTTTTCCGTGGGAATGAGAAGTTTTCTTATAGTTGTGCTTTATACCGCAATATAACCGAATTCCACGCGGGCGAAGCCGCGGGCGGAAAGCTAGTTGTATAATAAATGGAAATCTCAGATACTGGGTTTTCTTTAAGACACTCAAACTAACTACAACTACATAAATTCTATTTCTGGTGTATCGAGTGCGTGGTCAACTAAGCGGCTCATACATCAAATGGTCCTTCGACAAAAAATAAGGTGGAAAGTCCTTTTGCTGTTCATTTGCGATTGTGGATCCGTTTTACTGGCCCAACAAGCGAGTCTCACCAGTCGAATTGAGAACTGCGCATAAATCGTTCTTGGATTGCAAGGCATTTATTTACCTCAAGCGACCATCTTCAAGAAACGAATAAAGTCTTGAAAGTGGATTACAACTATTTTCATTTTGACAAGCAAGTCGTGTCATCTCAATACATTCAACTAATACAAACTAAACGGTCAAGATGGACATCAACCAACAAATGAAAACTTTTAAAGACATCAGTCAACTTTGTGCTAACTACAAAAAGGATGGAACTTTACGTAAAACTGTTGATTATTAACTTAGCATTGACTGGCTTTAGAAGAACTTTGGGAAGGATTGTATCAGCGTAACCAGAGTTTCCAAGAAAAGAATTTTTCCAATTGAAGACCTGCAGTACTTTCAAGACAACATCTTTGAGAAAACGAAAGTGATGTACAACCTAACGAGGACTGATATTTTGCAACGACTGCAAATATCACATGAAGATCAACCGAAACTTATCATTGAACAAGGCCCGACTGCCAGCGAAAAAACTAAAGAGCTACTAGATCGTCAAGAAGGTAACTTAAATGGGATGGGATTAAATGAGATGGAAGATCAGATCAGCATACTAAAAAACTAGTGGGAAATTGTGAAAAAAACGCACTGGGAGCCGGAAACAATATTAAAAGGGTCGAACGAAGCCTATTCTAATTTATAAAATGTGAAAGAGATTAGGTATGATAAGAAAAGCTTTGAATAAAAAGTTACATTCCACTACTTACCTTCAAACTACAACACCAAGAATTGATTTACTGGGAATTATAGCCAGCGGGTTTCGTTTCGTAATTATTTATGGAAACCATTCATAAAAATCCAGATTTATCCAAGGTACAAAAAATTAGAAACAAGTGCAACATCTAATAATCAGCTCCAACAAATATGACGCATGCTGGGAGATCCTGAGTCAGCGTTATGATAATCAAAGATTACTTTTCACGAATCTCATGAACGCTATGATGCAGCTACCGACTATTCAACAACCAAACTCTTCTGCTATCAAAAACATGAATGAAGTTTTTTAGGAATGTCTCAATGGTTTACAGACTATTGGACTAATTACGTCATCCTGGGACCCTGTAATCGTCTATCTTATGTCTCAGAAGCTTGACTCACTATCCGACTCCGAATACACAAGAGATTTACGTTACCCACGCAAAGATCCAAATTTAGAATAATATTAGAAAACGTCCTTTGGAAAGAAGAACCCGCCAAATTACTTAAACAATAAACGTCACACTGAACAATCAAACAACAAAGGAGATTCTTTCACTAAGACTTATCACACGCCATTTGGAAGATGTCCTCTGTGCAATGTTAGTCACGTGTTGATACAATGTACGAAGATTATAGACATGGATATCTACAATAGAAATAATACAATTTTTATATCTTATAGAAATATAGCATTGTGAATACAAAAATTAAATTAAAAACATAATTATAGCTGGTTCCACCTAAATCGATTGTCTAATATTTGTAAAAATATTACTTTCGATGCTTTGATTATAAACATTATAATCAAAGTTTCGATGTTGAAGGTAGTTAGCGTTCAACATTGGTGGAACCGTACTAGCTCATAGAAGAAGTTGAAATACGTTTGTAAAATTCGACATGTTTGCCAGCGTCTCGGTAGCTCAGCGGTCAGAGCACTCGCCCGGATTGCGAAAAGTCGTGGGTTCGAATCCCACCTGAGGTCTCGTAGGCATAGTTGTTTTTTACACATGTATTTTATATCTTATAGAATACAACGTATCAAGATCTTCCAGATTCTACTTGAGGGTACACTGAAACGAGATTCTCAAGCACATGTTGCCCAGCAAACTTCCATAGGCTCGATACTGTGCAGCAAACTACGTACATTTAACTGTCCGTGGCTTTGGTTGACTTAAAAGAGTTATCAAGGTTCTGGAAAACTGAGTATATTATTCAGCAGCAAAGAAGACATATCGAAAGATGAATGGTGAAAGAAAATATTATCAACAAACATCTAAAAGGAATACTAATGGAAGATACATGGTCAAGATGCCACTTATCCCGAATTACGACAAATAACTGTGACCGTCACAACCAATTGCTGTTTCGCAATTTTTACAACTAGAGCGAAGATTCGTAAAACAAACCAAACTTGCTAAAATGTATAAAGAACAAGAGTACATCGATATGAGGCACATGAGTCATTCATTTTCAAGAGTGAAGAAACCATGAAAACTTTGGGTTTGAGATGGAGCCCTAGGTGAAACCCTTCCTGTATTCACCTTCATCTGAAACTTGGAAGAAAAAAAAGAAAAACTTTCCAAAAGAAAATTCCTTTCTCAGATTTCAAAACTTTACGATCCATTGGGGTGGCTGTCTCCCATTACTATTTCTGCAAAATTACTATTTCAAACTGTATAGATGAACAAAAGTAGCTGGGATGAATAATTGTCGGACGAGATTAAACAACAATGGATTAAACTTAACGATGAACTACAATTAATTAAAAACATAAAATAAACAGATGGTTCGGTAGCTCTCACTCTCACACGAGCATCCAGTTACACGGATTTTGCGATGCAAGCGAAAAAGCATTCGCCGGCGTCATATACAGCTGCGTCAAGGGCGAGAATGGCATCATAAGAGCCTCACTACAAGTCCATAGAGATATATGCATCGACATATACCAATGGACATGCCCTAGAGCGGTGTGAATTGTGGCACTACGAAAGAAAGAGATAAAACTAAGTTTCGGACTATCTTTATCTCTCTCAAAATATATGTCGTTCATGTCATGAAAATTGAGAGTCAATCGCCTATAAGGAAAGAGATAGCGTTAGTCCGAAAGCATATGCCATCTTCGTCGGTTACTGCACGTTATACGGGTACGGCATGTCCATTAGTATATGTCAATGGATATATGCCACATCTTTTAAACTTCCATGCCAACATTTGGCATAATATGCTTTTGACCATGAAATTTTTTGTTAAGTTTTCCCATAAGATAATGCAAAGGGCACGAAGCTCATACAATTGAGTTTTTAGTACCTAATTTCTTAATTAAATGATGAAAACTGATATGTTAATGATCAATTTATGATGAAGCTATAATTAAATACCCCTTTCGCCAGATTTCAGTTAAAGTGTGGGGATTTACTGAAACCTCCATGGACATCTTAAGAGTGCGTGAAGAGATACCTTTCGTTGTTTCAATTCAGTTCAGTTCAGTAATAGAGGTTAATAATCCACCATCATTACTAATACGTATCTGCCACAACATATTTTTACAAAAAACTCGAAAACTACTTTAGTGCTCTTAAGTACTTAACTGCTTAATCTCTTGCTTCCGCCGAAAAGTCCTGAACTTTAACACAGTACAGATTACTTTAGCACGCTGAATCAGAGAAATTACAAAAAATAAAAAAGGAAAAGTTGTAGTTGTGTTTTTCTTGTTAGAATTCTTGTCGTGGAGTAAATTAATCTAGGTCAATGCAGTCGCTACGCATAAAGCTTAGCTAGCACCATACATTAGAGCGGAGCGGATTGGCGGTTTCAAAAATATAAGCTCTAAAGAGTTCGGTGTATATGTTACCGGCCAAACCCGATTTCAGGACAAACTAGTTTTGCCTAGGCTAAACTAGTTCTTCCTATACGTAATAGGATTAACTAGTATAGCCTAGTCCAAACTAATTTGTCCTAAGCCCGACAGGATAAACCAGTTAAGCCTAGGCCAAACTAGTTGATCCTGATATAAATACGCACACACTAGGATAAACTAGTACGGCCTAGTCTAAACATTATAGTATATCTAGAAAGTCAAAATAAATGGATAAACTTAATAAAATACTCCGTAATTGGAAAAATATTCATTTTTATTAAAACGGTAATGATTTTAATAATTGAGATATGATTATTGCTTCTATTAGAAAAAACGCTTATTTGTTATAGTATGATTGTTTGTATTAACAATTATCTCAGAGTAAACAGGACTGGAGTAGCCATTAGTCAATTTCTCGTTCATATTTTTCTGCCATTTTTTGCGGGGGGTGAGGTTACTACTACATTCAATGCCAGCACACAGGAACAAAAACTCTTTGCGTGTTTACAAACGCACACATGCATAATACGACAAACATATTTAAAATACACGCACACGTGCTTAAAATAGTGTGTTAACGTTCTATTCAAACACACGAATGTCATTGTGTGAGAAGTGACATGACATAGCACGAGAATATCGATATCGATAAATCAGTTTCGTTCAATGAATGAATGTATTAACTTTGCGTTAGTATTCCTACATTATGTATTAAAAATTAAATTAAATTAATGATGATATTACACGCTACAACAGTCAGTTTCGAAGGCTAAATCCATAAAATACAAATTGAAACTTAATAGTTTATTGCATTTAAAAGATATTTACAATAGGTGTTATAATAAATATAGAATTCACTGTGGACCCTTTCGCGTATAACCATAATGGAAAGGAGGAAGACTGAAACATTATTTTTAACAAAGCGATAGTCAATACAGTTACTTTTCTCAGATTTTTACTTTGACCGATTGATTATTTGTATTTTTTTGCGATTTGCTTACATCACCTTTTGCAGGTATTTCCTTTTCAACTTATTCTTTAACCTAAATTAATACATTTAAATGTAATAAACTAAAACTGTTATAATATAACATGTTAATATCTATTTGAAATATAACTAGTTATATAATAAACTAAGAGGATCATTCAAGAATAACGTTGTCACAGCATGGGCAACTAATCTTCTTCTATTGTTAGATAATTTTTGAAACTGAAACGGCTCAAAATGTATGGAACATATAGTACTTGTTCTTGAAGATGCCCAAGATGCCCTATTACCTATTACAAGCATGAATCCATTTTTTTCGTATGCTGTATTCTTTAGGAAAACTGGATATGAAAAATTAGATGTTTCCGGGCATGTCAAAGCTTAAAGTATAAATACCAACAATTAGTATACCGCCTAGGGGCAGAGTATATTTGCCTGAACTACACATACCGAACATTTCTAATTTTAATACTGCAATACTACCTCCCAATAGCTTTCATTTATGTACAAAGGACTTTTGGCACCACATACCTTACTCCTAGTATCTTGAAGTATTGCAGTTGGACAAGCCGGTTTTTAAAAGGAGCTAACAATGCTACAATATTAATAAAAAAACTTAACTTAAACGTTGACGACGACATTTAGCTATTACCATATTAAAATGTTATCAAAATCCGTCGCGTAGTTTTTGCGTGATGCGTGCTCAAACATACATACAGACAGACAAAATGTTCAAAAATTAGTGATTTCGCTTCCTCTACTCTCATTACTAGCCATTTGGTTTAAGGTGGACTTAACCTGTTTTATTCTATATCTTTACAGTTTTATTCTCGTATGTATAATATCGCAGGTAAATATTCCGCACTTTACATACGGCGTCATCAGTTTAAAATCACATACCTTATTCTTATTTGAAATCATCATTAATACCTGGTAATAATAGCCGAAACAAACTGTAATTTATCTAAGCTGTGTTTTATTATCGTTAAGAATAAGAACTAAGAATAGGGTATGTATTTTTTAAACTGATGACGCCGAATGTAAACTGCGGAATGGGTCCCCGTATCAAGTCGGAAAATGCATATATTATCTATATAATGCTGTTCCTTTAACTCGTTTAGGTACGATACTTTTTAAATCATTGAAATCGGTCCATTGGTTGAGAAGATATTACACATTTTGTACAAGCCGAAAGTGGGGCGGCCGAATAGCTTATGTGACGTCACGATTACCTTTCCACCCGGGCGCGCGCTCTCCGCCATTCATTTATTAAGATTCCCTCGATCTGTGCGGGTGGTGTTGTGGTTTTGCAGTTTTTAAGTGAAAAAATGCCGCATTATAAGTACTGTATATAATATAAAATGTACTAATACTTCAATTAGTACACCTGAAAAACTGTTTTTCAATGTGCCAAAGGACTCAAAAGTGCGCAAAAAATGGTGTACTGTCATGAAGAGGGATGACAAAATTCCGCTTTCGTGCCAAGCTTCAAGATTTTGTTGCGAGGATCATTTTGATGTAAATACCTCCCAACCAACCATTACCTTGTTTACAACACAACAATTGTATACCAACTTTTATCATCATTACTCGTGTGGTAAACAAGTGGGTAGGTAACTTAGTAAAACTTGTTTACGAATGTTAAAAAAAATACAGGGTCGTATTATGTATATTTCAATGAGTAAATGAATTATTAAAAGGGTAAGTAGTGAAGTTTCTAATAACCCTTCCTCGGGTAAAAACTTGGGTCGTACTCAGGTCTAACTACAATAAAATGTGCCGTTCCCGGGAATATTCCTCGAAGTTCCCCGGAACATAGGGGAATATTCCCGCCTTGGCGAATATATATATCTATCTATACATGGAATTAAACTGTAGCCAAAGTGAATTCTGTACATTGAATATTTTTTTGAATAATCCCGTTAGGATATTCATATCCATACACGCAATAGAAACCAAAAACATTGTTATTGAATTTCTTGTCTGTCTGTCTGTTGTACGCTTTCCATGTGAAAACAGTTAGACGTATTTAAATAAAACTTTTTGCATTCGAGTGTCCTTCTGCCTCTTCAACATAATTTTGTACAATAATCACGCCTTGACCCTAAGGGACTAGGACGACCACAAGTGAAGTTTGTATGGAGAAGTAAGTTTTCTTGCTGCTATCACCACGAAACTGGCTGTAAATATAGTAGGTACTAAGATTATAATAAATAAACCGGATTTAAGAAAGTAGTACCTACCTACCTAGAAACAATACTAGGACTTAACAAAGCGATTTCGTTTATTCATAGCTCAAAATTATGTGTCCAAAGAAAGTAGGTACATTCCTGTCAAATGAAATATTTAAGTCTAATTTTATTTATGGTATACATAATATTTTTTGAACAGTAAAGTTTCTACATACTCATCTACATAACAATGTTAAAATAACGGCGTAGGTAGTTACAACAACAAACACAACTGCCCTGGCTGACTAAGCTAAACCTTTTGGGTATTTTATAGGCTAGTCCAAGTACGTGTATCTACCTACTTATTATCTTGCAGTTCTAATTAGGTTGATAATGAGATTTGCCTACCTCTAGGTTTCCAACCACGAATTTCAGAGCTTGTCTAGTTTAAATGATTACTAAGGTAATCCAATACCATGAAGGTATCCACTTAAGGTAGATTATCGGATTGCGCTTGCTCAAAACCGATATCTACCTTATTTCACTCATGTGTTATATCATAATAACAACCTTCTAATATTAAACAAATTAAATCAGTTATTAATCGATTGGGTATAAACTGGTGACGTTACGCTCCCTGTTGGACGAATATAGCAAACAAAATAAAACCGCGCAGTGGTTCGGCGGCATGCGCTGGGTCATTGTGACGTCATCGCCTGCGTTCGCGCGGTCTGTGAACCTCGTTTGGTATTTTGCTCATAACTTTGTCAATTTTGGTGGTAGAACAAAAATTTTTGCACTTTATGTTTTAGTTTCTCAATGTCTATAGAACTGCATTCATAACATAAAACATGACTGGTCCCCATTATACAATTTCCCTGCGACATATAGATTTAAATTGAAAATACATATTTTCAATTTAAGTATGTTACTTGCATTCATTCATTCATTCATTACTCACTCGTTAAATTACTATATCGATGAAGTTGACATCACTATTGTGCAAATAAATATTGTACAAATTAATAAGGGTTGCTGATTACAAAATAAAAACAATTTGTCCTGTGGCTCGAAAAAAAATGTTGGTTTCTCGGAAATGATCGGGTGTGCTGGTTAGGCGATGGTACCCTTTTAACCGTGCTTTTTTATGAAGTCAGGGACACTGTAAGTATATACAGCATTAGTACTCTTAATGTTTATGAGCGCCGCCCAGCATGAATAAAAGGGCAAATAGTTTGATTATTATTTTAATTTATTATTTTATTTATTATTTTGTATTTCCATGTTGTGTGGCAAAGAATAGGCTTCAAGCAGCCGCAAAAGTGTAGGTATGTACTTAATACTAAACTAAAAAAAAACACGCAACGTACATTGTTAAAACGAAATAATAATTGGTAATTAATTAATACAAAATTACAGTTATTTATTACCAACAAACTTTTTCTAATTTTTGTCTTAATTAATTGAAATGCGATAATGGTCAACCCTAGGTAGTCTCGCGGGGAGTGCGGCCGTGACGTCATCAAACGAACTTTGAGCGCGAAATTTGAAATTGTAGTCTGCTAAAACATGAAATTATGAATTAAAGAATGATAAAATCCTAAAAATTATACTTACAAATGAAAGGTGACGCCATCTTTTTGCATACTAGATATTTTCGATTTTTTTTTACAGTAGAAAACAGCACAGGCAGGCATTTTCGTGGGAGCTCTGCACGGTAAGACGTTCTGATTATTGTGGTTTTAAAATGGCGGCTCAACTAGTTTTATATAACGCACAGGCATCCGATGCTTGTGCATTTGGCAGAGGGGTAATGTTAGGCAGAGGCTACTCCAGTCCTGTTTACTCTGAGACAATGATCCATAACTTTTAAAGACAAATCATTACCGTTTTAATAGAAATATTTTTCCAATTACGGAGTATTTTATTCAATTTATCCATTTATTTTGACTTTCTAGATATACTATAATGTTTAGACTAGGCCCTACTAGTTTATCCTAGAGCGTGCGTATTTATATCAGGATCAACTAGTTTGGCCTAGGCTAAACTGGTTTATCCTGTCGGGCTTAGGACAAATTAGTTTGGACTAGGCTATACTAGTTAATCCTATTGCGTATGGGAAGAACTAGTTTAGCCTATGCAAAACTAGTTTGTCCTGAAATCGGGTTTGGCCGGTAACATATATATGCTGAAGCTTAAAAAAAATATTTTTTTGCTTATCCCACGGAGCCAATGTTTTATGGTCATAACTTTTTTTGCGAATTCAAATCTAGTCTCCATCACGATCTAGTCCTAAACCTGTTGGTTCGATTACAAACAAAAACAAAAACCGGCTAAGAACTCATAGAGTTATGGCGTCACATACATTTTACAGTGCTGCCTTAATTAAAGGTTGTCGTGAATCTGCACGAGCGAGCATTGGCAACAAATATTAATAATAACTAGTACTCCATTAGATCCATGTAGAGATTTATAATTTATTCAATTGTCTTATCGTAGATTTCTTTATTCAATCACACTGAATTAATAAGGCATTATGGTATTGAATAGAACCACAACACAAAACTACGCCACTGTGAAAAAAACGCGCACAAACAATTTGAGTGGTGGAAGTAAACGCATGTGCGCGTCGGTTATGCTACATCACATACCTCGTAATTAAACTCATTTTAATAATCATTCGGTGATACGGATCTACTCTTAGGTTTCAGTGAGTACTTTTGTTTAATTATAGTTATGTATTTAAGCACCTACTAACCGCGTTATTCAATGTCTTTCTGTTAGCATTTTAGTTCCACAATGTGACGATAGATGTCGCTGTGTCCAATTGTTTAAATAATTAGATAAATTGTGTTTATCTAATTATTTAAACTTAACTTTATTTAATTTGTAATCATAATAATACACGAACATTTTTTTAACTGTTACTCGGAAAATCCGTGTATACAAAAGTAAAGATGAGCGTTTTGGCTATTTTTTGAAAAAAAATACCTATTAATATACCTGATATATAGCTATAAATACCTTGTAAGTTATTATTAACTGTTAAATCTGCATTACGATTTTTAATACGTTTACCTTCAGCTCTTTAAATAAAGTACTTTAGTTTTTAGATATACCAATGGGGAATAGTTGATTGTTTTTTTTTAGTTTTTACTGTAAACATAATTTTATCATTTCAAAAGCATATTTAAAAATACAGAAAGTTTTTTATGCTTTCCACGAGAAATCTATTTGTATGCTTACAATAATTACACTGTAGTGTGAACGATGTTTGTTGACGCAATAATGGTAAACAGGATACCAATCACTAACGTTTGGCAGGAGCTTTCCAAAGGCCAGGGAGGTCTTCACCAACCTGGGGGCTAGTTGCTTGAAGTGCTCGCTGAAATCCCAGCTAGTATCCAGCACCAGCTCCAGGTACTTGATGTGGCTAAGCACTGGCAGCCTCACCCCATCAAGCACCACCTTTCTGGCTCTCACCGGTGGGGCTCTCCTCGGGCCTTGGAAGTAGATGCACCAATCTTATCAACCGAGGCATCTAGTCCCATGGCCCGTTTGCACGCTATGGCCACTTCCGCCATCTCCCTGGCCCGGCGTCGCGCCTCGAGGTAGGTCGTCCCGCTCGCGGCGATGAGCGTGTCGTCAGCGTAACACACTATCTGCCCTCTGAGGAGCCAGTCGTACCCCATGTTCCACGGGCGCGGACCCAGAACCGTGCCTTGTGGAATACCGCACGAAACGTTCCTCTCTACCAGGTTCCAGCTCGAGTCAGCTTAGAGCACCACCCTGTCCTGCAGGTAATGCTCCACGACGAGTCGTAGATAGGGGGAAAGCTGGAGGAGGAGGATCAGGACCAGGATGGCATCGAGAGTGAACTGCCCTCGCCTGAATCCGAACTGTCTCCCAGACAGGTTCGGGCCCAGGCCCTCCTCAAGGTGCTGCACGACGCGCTCGGCAATGATGTGCTCCAAACCCTTACCGAGCTCATCGAGAAGCACGACCGGCCTATAGGCGGAAGGTGAGTCCGTCGGGCGCCCCTGCTTCTTCAGCAAGCAGAGTCTTCCCCTCTTCCAGGCCCTAGGGGGAAATTCCCTAATTTCCCTCTCGCGAGGCAGACACTGTAAATCTCGCGGAGGAACTCGCCTAGGTGCTCTTGGGCAAAGAGGATGGCTCTGCCTGGTACCCGGTCCGGGCCCGGCGCCTTCCGCTAGCCTTTGCGGCGGTCCATGACCATTCCTATCACCTCCATGGTCACCGGCTGGTATCCCGATGGCTGCTCGGGAGGGATGGGAGGGAGCTCTTGAGCTTCCACCTGACCATCCGATAGGGGCGGCCCCACGGATCCTTGTCGAGGGTCGTTAGGAACACAGCCCAAGCCGCGTCCTTCGCTTGATGGATGGCCAGGTTGAGACGCTTCTTGGCCTCCCTGTAGGTAGTGTATAGGGCCTCTTCCTCACCCACCACCCTCCGTCGTCGCCGACGGCACCTCTGCAATGCTCTCCGTCCCCGAATACAGGCTGTTCTTAGCGACCCGATATCTTTGGACCACCAGTAGAACGCAGTCTTACCGGGTCGCCCAGTCAGACGCATCGGCATGGACGCATTGCAACATGCCGTGAAAGCCTCCCTTTACACCCGCTCCTCGACCGTCCATCCCTCCCGAGCTTCGTCCTACAGCTGACAGGACTCCACAACCGTCGTCTCTTCTGCCAGGTACCTGGTCAACCTGGTGAGGGCCTATCTGGGGAAACATGACTGCATTCCCCGAACTGGGTGCTAACCAGGGCCACCCTTCAGATCGACTTCAAACCTGATGTAGGGGTGGTCAGACAGGGACTCCTCCTCTGACAGGACGATCCATCCGGAGAACCTGGGTGCTAGCGATGGGGTGGCCAGGGTTACGTCGACTCTTGAGCCTGCGTTCCACCGACGCATGTGAAGGCGGTGCCCCTATTTAGCATCGCCAGCCCTATCGCTACCAGCACGACCCCCCTTCGGATCGTCTGAATGGGACCCCCACGCCGTTGAACATAAGATTTGGTTAGTAATATAAATAATTTGATATGTTTGCAAATAAATGTAACGCCTATTAAATTTTTGATGTATATTTATCTAGTATATACAATATTAGAAACATTGTTAAACAGTATAGAAGTTATTGGTTGACTACTTAATAACAGTGAATGCTTGTCCCCAGGGTGCAACATGAAGGGTCTGGTGGTGGCGTTGAGCCTCTTGGCGGCCGTGGGAGCCGTAGGAATCAAGGAAGAATGGAATGCGTACAAGGTAAGATTCAGAACTAAAATCTACTCAAAAAGAAATCAGAACTAAAAAAGAAATCTACCTAGGTTTTTTAATTGGGATAGGCATACGTATGTATCTTCTAGATTGCACAACGTCATATCATCTTGATAATTCAGATCATATCCATTTCATTACAATTTAGAAATATAATATTTATACAAAACTATTTAAAATCCCAAAATACCACAGTTACTACATATTTAAACATTTGGACATTTTGAAGTTACCTTTACATATATTTTTTATGTAATTGCTCATAGGTACTTATTCATATAAAAAAAAAACAATTAGGTAGTTTTCATTGTATTTTATAAACCTTTATCTATTGCATTCATAAGTACATTTAAATAAAGTCAATATTTTAAAACTTAAAAGAAATCAAATCTTTGAAGAGATGAAATTAATGCTTCAAGTAACAATCGAAGCATAACTTCATTTGTCGTAATGTCTGTATTGTGGTAGACTTGAAAATTTAAAAAAGTTACAAATCTTTGCAATAATTCACATTGTAAACCATGCTATTTACAATAATAAGAGGCTAGAAAGTAAACGCTTGTTATTGCAAAACTGCCATCGACATAATAGTGATTGAAGATCAAAAATCAGTAATTATAACTTAATTGAAAATCATCTGTTACTTATTTAAAAAGCCCCGATGAGTAGAGGGTTCGTTTTCATGCAACCTTTATTGTCCAGTTGGTATACAAAAAACACTACGACAGTAAGAACGAAGACAAGTTCCGCATGAAGATCTACGCAGAGAACAAGCACCGCATCGCGAAGCACAACCAACGGTACCAGAAAGGGCTGGTCTCATTCAAGCTGCAGCAGAACCAATACGCCGACCTCCGGCACCAAGAGTTCGTGCACACCATGAACGGGTTTAACAAGGCTGCCAAGTGAGTACTGCATTATCTTCATATGATGATTTCCATAGTCGAGATGATTTTAATGTTTTCATGAAACGTCACTCTGAGATCCCATGTTGGATCCTCGGCCAGACCTTGTCATGTAGAAAACCAACTATATTGTCTCGGGTTTTTAGGTGTTGTGGAACCGTTGTTTCTGATTACCATAGCGCAAGGGCTTTAGCTTGGGTTCACAAATGTATGTGATGTTCTCTAATATTCATTTAACCAAATACGACGTTGTCAACTGCATCTCAAGTTGTTAACTTGGGATGCATATGAATTAATTAAAAATGTATCAACATATTTCTTCAATGAATTTTCAATATTGTAACGACGGAGGACTGTAATGTGTCGTATCATTTTCCCACGTTTTTCTTAGGTCGCTTTCTTGTCTGTTTGCTTGTCTGTCGTCTTGTCTGTCGGGTTGGAATCTTGTATCTCAATTTTGAGGCACTTCCCGACCACCTAGCGAGTTGAAACTTTCAGGGTAGCTCAGAACCCGATGACAATGCACGCTTAAACAACTTTCAACTTTCTAGGTGCACTTTCAGGTCAACTTTCGGCAACTTTCACTTTTGTATGGGGCTTATCCGATCGTTGCGTAACACATGGTTACTTCGTTGAGTTAATAATTAAAAAGAAGAAAATAATAATACTAGATTTAAAAATCTAAATCCTACGTTTTTTTTGGTCACTTAAAAACGTGGGATTTATAGATTTTTAAATCTAGTATTATTTTATATATATATGTAAGTATATATATTTTCATTTTTCAATGCTATCTTATATGATAAATTATTATAATAGAAAAATACTCGACTCGGCACAAAAAAAAAAAAAAAGACGGCACTCGGCACACAAGGCACATTAGCCCAATTAGGATAGCATTGGACCAGACATCCAAATCTATCCATCCATGGTTCGATTCCCACTTGAGAATTCACTAGTGAGCGTAATGAAATAATTTATAACAATATTTAGTTCATATATTTGTTAGTTTGTATATGGTCGCTGTGCCTTAATACGTATTAAAATGGAATGTATTTACACAAATGTACAATTAACCACGCTATTGCAGTTAAATAGGTACCACTATAAATATGACAACTAACAAAGAAAAATAATAATAACTACTGGAATAATTGTAAGTAACAGATAGCCTTAGCAATACCCGCATTTACGCAGCGGAGGGGGCTGATTAGGATCAGCTTCTTTCAATCGACGTCGTAATATTCGTTCACAATCATAATCAACCGTGAATAATTCAATGTAACGTATTTCTTTCAACTTCAAGCTCGTTTGTACACCGAAGAAAATAATCAATAATGTTCAAGGTGTTCAAACTAGTGAAAAAAGGGCGATACATTTAAATAGTAACTTGAACAAAAAAAATGTGTGATTCCTACAGCTTATTTATATAGCGCATTTAACCTGCGGTGCCCATATATTGGGTGGGGACTGGACACCTCAGTAGAGCGATTGTTGTTTGTGTCCAGAGGGCCTACTATCATCTTTTAGCGCGATTCAAGTTCGATTGTCAAAGTGAGACACCGTTATACGCGGTCTATAGTGGCGTCTCTTTTTAACACCTAAACTTGAATCGCTATAAGACGTGATGGTAGGGCCACAGGCCAGTGTTATTTTTGAACTTATATCACCTACCTATTATACCTCTATCATAAAGTAGATCCTCTATGTAATACGATTGTTGCATAACTAGTACAGTTATTAAACAAGATACGAGTAAAACAAACTTTTAAATTTTATATATTTTTTATATATTTTATGCATTTTCAATGCGATCTTATAAGAGAAATTGTTATAATAGAAAAATACTAGAAAAAATCGACTCGGGTCACAAGTGAATACCCAGGCGGGATTCACTTGTGACCCGAGTCGATATTTTCTAATATTTTTCTATTATAACAATTTATCAAACTTTTAAAAACAAGCTTTTTAGCTTTTGTGAATAAAACGAACTAAAATGTCAAAGTAGCTCCAGCATTAGACGCTCAATCGGAAACCGGAAAGTGGGTCAAATTTAACTTGCAAGATTTCATTACAGATACCGGGATAGGTGAACGTAAATAAAAGCTTGTAAAAATGGAAAAAGCAAGCCACACATGCATTAATTTGAAGACAAAAATAATTTTATCTGTTTCGTTTAAAATTGTTGGTTTCTTTGCTATAGACTTGTGTGTGCTAACAATAATTCATTGGTACCCAAGTAAGTTTAGGAAATCATTAATTTAATAAGAGTGTCCAAACTTAGTGACAGCTAGCACAGCAGTTGTTTTGAGCTATCTTGTGTTACTTTTACATATACTAAACATCAGTGGTGTATTGGGAGGGAAACGCGGTGGAACGACGTTCCCTTACCTTTTTTTAGAACCGGAACGCATTCCAGAACTTTTTTAGTAGATATTTTTTTATTACATATGAAAATTATATTTTAAATTTGCAAATTTGAAAAATATTTCAAAAAATATGTTAACTAACAGAGTATTTATCGTTGTTTAGTAAAAATAAGAAAATGTATTTTAATTTTTGTAGCATATGTAGTAGGAAGTCGCTAATTCTAAGACATTTCGATATAATTTATTCTTAAATTATATTAATAATCAGCCTAATATTGTTTCGCACAAAACAATCCTATTCGCGGATGATGTATCGATTATAATTACGACTGATAAAAGATCCTCTCTTTGTAATGTATACTAATATGTACCTTTATAGTCTCCGATTTTCATTCATAACATTCGTTAAATTGTATATTTTATCATTCCATTTTGCATCATCATTTGTAAACGTATTAATCTCTGTAAATATATATATATACAATAATATTTTACTCAATTTCTGAAAAGATACACTAGATTTTCATATAGAGCTTCGCAACCACTCAAAACTTCTATACAGTATGCTACACACTTACCGACATTGCTTGTTATTTTAACCTGTCTTTTTGATTAATCTATTTCGTTATTATTTCTTCATTTTATTACTAAAAATGTATTTATTTAATTTATTGACATATAAGTTTTTCTCCGTTGCCATGGCTACCCATGACACGATCTTTCATTTATGGTATTCAACCTCCAAAGAAAACCAGATTTTATTCTTTTTATGTCTTCTCGAAGACAATCTAAATTTAAATGGCTCTGGGCCTATAAAAGACCGAGCTGACCTGCCAAGTCATTCAGTTCTTCGGCAAAAGTTGCCACGTTAACATCTATAGCTCGCTACCGAGCTCTCCAAAATTCTTAAAGGCCTTATCCCGGGGCCGGCTGCCCCGGGACTCAAGAAAAGTCCTCAACGCCGTAAGGCAAACTTTTGGCTCAAGAACCTACACTAAACTTAGCCACTCTCTACCACTAACGTTGCCTGACCACCAGCGGTGCAGGCCATCCATCTGCAGCGCCGCCCTACCTACCTGCTACGCCGCCCGACCTACCAGCAGCGCCGCACGTCTACCAGCAGCGCCGGCAGTAAATCGGTGCAGGCCGTCCACCAGCAGCGCCGCCCTATCTACCTGTCACTGCTTGACGCAGAGTCTTGACATGCCTGATGACGTGCTTTCAGTTGTTGCCGCTCTTCCAAAACAAAGAGCAACGGCAACGTCGCATGCTTTTGGATGAAATAATGATAAAATTCAATTTTACTTATCCTGCATCCATAGACTTAGAAAGGTATAGATGCAGCAAGCAAATAATAATAAAGATTTCTTACACTTGCATTATAAAAAAATATTATTAATATTATATTACTCAAATAAAACACGAACAAATCGAAATAGCGCATAATTATTGTGATTTTTTATTACACAAACATTTGTCCTTACCGGGACTCTAACTCAAAATCTTTTCTGGTTATAATTAGTAGGATCATTGCCAAACTCGACCTCATTATGTTTTTTGTCCTTAGCTCTTATTCCACCACGCATATGGTTTCCTCCGTTCCCAAAACTTTATCATTTCTGTTATTTAAAATATGAAGTAATAATTTTTCAGACATGCGGTAATTTATTCAATTCTACTCGAATTTTATATCTGTGACAGGGTGTCTTTTTCTGTTCATAAACCTCGGTGTTCGAAATGCAAAGATTAAAATGGTTTTAAGGTTCAAATGTGTCTTGCTTTTAAATTTCAGGTTAACAAAAGTGAAGAAAGTAAAAATTGCAATTTTTGTAGTGCAATATGAAATAATATTTTTTACCACGTTTTTCTTATCTCACTTTTCTTATTTGTTTGTCTGTCCGGGCAAAATCTTGCAACTTAAATTTGAGGCACTTTCCGATAAGCTAGAAAGCTGAAACTTTCAGGATAGTTCAGAACCCGATGACAATGCACTCTAAAGCAACTTTCAACTTTCCAGATGCACTTTCAGGTCCACTTTCGGCAACTTTCACTTTTGTATGGGGCTTATCCGATTGTTGCGTAACACATGGTTACTTCGTTGAGTTAATAATTAAAAAGAATAAAATAATTATACTAGATTTAAAAAATCTAAAAATCCCACGTTTTTCAATGTCCTAAAAAGAATAAAATAACCCTGCGGGGCAAAGCGAGGGGCCACTCAAAACGTGGGGGCGCATCTTTACAATAATCGGCATCAATGCATGTCATTCATCTCTTTAAAATCTCCTCTTAGTAATATGCGCCCCCACGTTTTGAGTGGCCCCTCGCTTTGCCCCGCAGGGTTATTTTATTCTTTTTAGGACATTGAAAAACGTGGGATTTTTAGATTTTTTAAATCTAGTATAATTTTATTAAATATACCTATTCATTTGCTATAATGTTAGAGCGCAAAGCGCGTAAATGATTTGTTCGCCAGTCTGACTAAAAGTAAAATAAAAAACCAACACTTTTTTGTAGCAATATATAATTATAAACTTTAAAAACCTTACTTACACAAAAGCACAAAGAAGATAGAATCGCCTTTTGTCTTCAATATTATAATTTTGATTGGACGGATAATATCGTAGTCCTGGTAATTTTAAAAAGCAATACGCTTTTCAGTAAAAATATATTATTACCACTTCATAACAATGTTCAAACATTATTATGAAGAACAAACCGTTTGTGCGTTCTGCCTTTTAAAAATCGCTATCATACGAAGATAACTGGCACCAACAGTAATAAAAAACTGATGTTGTGTAAGTGACAATTTTCGGGCTGGTACGAGGGCGGCACTGAACATTTTGGGAATCAAGGAAGTGACACTACGTTACTATTTAAAAATGTATTTATTGCTTTTCGAAGTATTCTCCGCGAGATTTGACACATTTTTCCATACGATGGAACCAATCATTGAAGCAACCATTCCATTCGGAAGTTGGGGTCTCCAAAATGGCTGTTTTGTAGGCGTCCACAGCTTCTTCAGGTGATGAAAATCTCTGACCACGCAATTTATTCTTTATTTTAGGGTAAGTATAGTAATCATTACCGCTTAGGTCGGGGCTGTACGGCAGATGGTCTAATAATTCTATGTTTTCTTGCTCCAAAAACTCTTTTGTTCTGTGCGCGGTGCGAGAACTCGCATTGTCGTGATGAGGGAGGATGATGCGGCGGTTGCAGTTCTCTTTACGGAGTTCAGAAAAGACCTGTGGCAAACAAATGCTAGCATACCATTCTGCATTAACCGTTCTTTGTTCCTCAAGAGGAATAGTCACAACATGGCCGGTTTTGGAGACAAACGTGATCACCATTTTTTTGGAACACTCCGTGAACGAACAATTTTTGTTGGCTTTAACTCATTTTCGAACACCTAAACTCGTGACTGGTTTTTTGTTTCGGGTTCGTACGCGTATATCCAGTATTCGTCACCTGATACGATGTTGTATACAGCATTTGAGGATCCTTCGTGGAATCTTTCGAGTGTTCTGACGCACCAAGTAACGCAAGCCGCTTTTTGGTCTTCACAGAGCGAATGCGGTATCCATCGGGAAAACAACTTTTTTACACCTAATTGTTCTTGCAAGATTATTTGTATTTGACTCATGCCAATGTCTAAAGTTGCCTGAATTTCGCGGTATGTCACATGTCGATCTTCCTCAATCAGCTTACGCACAGCATCAAGGTTTTCTTGGGTGACTGTAGTTTTTGGACGACCTTGACGGGGAACATCACTGAGCTTGACACGTCCACGTTAAAATTCAGCAAACCAGAGATAAATTGTGGTTTTGGATGGGGCTTCATCACCAAATGCAGAAAGCATCCGATCAACACACTGTTTTTGTGTTAAACCACGTCAAAAGTTATAATAAATCATCGCTCTTGATTTTTCTCGACTCAATTCCATTTTCTCAACGACTAAGTTTGACAAGACCTTGTGACAAGACCGAGAATCTTTTTTTTAAATAAATAAATGGCATTTGATTTTTGAAACCAAGGAGTTTTCAATTAAAAAAAATTTTATTATGACAGGAACAGTGGAAATATTCCATTCCCGATACTTTTAGTGCAGCCCTCGTATGTGATGGTGTGGGCCACCTTCTTTTAGCCTACGCCGCACTGTCTGCATTGATATCTAGCGACCGGAAAAATTTGACAATTATTGTTCTGACATTACATTACTACTTATTATTGAATTGAAACAATCCCACCTTTTTGATGCGAAACTCATTAGGGTCTTAGAAGAAAGTATTAGTTTCAGTTATTATGGTTCATTTCAAAACTTTGTAACGTTACGCACACATCTACAATAAAAATGACATTTATGAAGACGTCATACATCTATTCTCACTTTCTTTCAAAAAGTTGGTAGTCACGTGACAGGGGCAGTTAAGGTTGTTGCTGTTTGTACATGCAGACAAAGTCCGAAAGAAAGTAAATTCATTTTCATATGCCTTATATAAACTAAGGAAAGTAGCGAGTATAGAGGCATCCATAGTTGCATATTATGCATACATAGAATCGATACTTCGATACGGTGTCATATTATGGGGAAATAGTGCCGGAGCTAAACAAGTTTTTATTGCCCAGAAACGATGTGTCAGAGCATTATGTGGCATTGCTCCTGATATATCATGCAGACACGCAGACAGTATTTTAAAACTTTGGGCATATTGACATTAGCTTCTTTTTATATACTGGAGATAGGTAAATTTGTAAATTAAATTATGAATTGTTTACCGAAGCAAAGGACTACTATAGGACTAACACTAGGAACCCACATAGACTTGTATTAGAGTGTACTCCTAGAACCGCATGCTACCTAAAGAATTGTAACGCAATTTGCATAAAAATTTATAATAAAATACCAGTACATATAAAGGAACTTCCATTTACTACATTTAAGATGACACTGCGAAAATGGTTAATAGAAAATACTTTTTACACAATTGACGAATTTATGGAAAAGAAATCTAATGTATAAAGTGAAATATGTAACTTGTAATGTTTTAATTTATATGTATTTAATAGTTTTAATTTAATTTAATATTTTTATCTACTCTGATACTATAATACAAAGATTCTAAAACTGAAAACAAAATGCTTATGACAAACATTACGTACAGGCCAAAAATAATAAAAAAAAAAGTTTAATTACGATACAGGTCTTGTATGGACACCTGTATCATAATATAACTTTTAAATCATAACGATACACCTATACAACCTCCAGCTGGACCAAGGAGGTTGAACCTCTACTTTAAAAAGGTTTCAATGAACGAGTCCGCGACGACGCAACACGCATTCACAATCGATGTTTGCACCTTGGCGCCAACATTTGACATTTAAAAAATCTTTTCAATATTTAAACAAAGTTTGGTTTTGTTTGCAACATTGTTTTACGTAATATAGTATGAGAGTAGATAAAGTAGTGTATGACACTGTACATAACTTGGTCTTATAACACTCGTGTGATAATATAAAAAAACTCGCCTACGGCTCGTTTTTTTAAAACACACTCATGTTATAAGAACCCTTATTATGCAACAGTATCATAAACTACTATTATGCTGACATAGTCAGCTAAATGTGTGTTTCTCAACCTTACCTTCCATCTATGCAATGTACCACATTTATCGCAAATAAAATCTTATCTTATCTTATCTTTTTTTTAATAGTTTTTATCTGTTGATAGCATCTACTCCCCTGATGCTATAATTTTATAAATAGATTGTTTCGAAGAATTTTTTAATGCTTCAATTACAATATCGGAGTATGTACGTAAAAATCTGGTGTTTAAAACCGCACATCTGCTGTTGTATTATATTATTATTTAAAAAGACCCATTTTTTTTAATTACTTTAAATAATATTTCCATTAGTAAAGTAGTGAAAGGGCATGAAATTAGATCTGTTGATAAGATTGCTATTATTGGCAAGAACAAGTGATGTATGCGCCCTCTGTTGTGGATTATGTGACGACATGTATAATATTGTAATTGTCGTTACTTTTGTTAAAGCTAACGAGTTTCTTGCGCCTATTTTTCTTGTCAGTTAAAACACGTCCTGAATGGGTGGGAGGTACTTATTTGAAGTGCATTTGATTAAAGATATTGACTGGGAACATTGGTATAGACACAACAAGGGGTTGCATAAGGGTCGCGAGCCGCGTGGCGCCACCTTCATCCCCCCAAGGAACCTGGTAGCGCCCGAGCAGGTAGACTGGCGCAGGAAGGGAGCAGTCACCGATGTCAAAGACCAGGGCAAGTGCGGCTCCTGCTGGGCCTTCAGTGCCGTGAGTATCCATCATCCCACTTTGTTGGCACATTCAACATGTAGCCGACATTAAACATGATCGCCAATACACCACTACAATCAATTTGATAAATCACAAATTCTCCTAGCGGAATCCTTCTCAGAGGCCGCTAAAACTATTGTCAGCTTTGCTATTTAGTTCATTTAGTTAATAAGATTAGGATATGATGGAACATGTTCGAATATTCGATCAATGCTAAAAAAGAGGGAAGAAAAGGAAACAAAAAAAAACACAAATTCTAACTAGAGAACAAAATATCCTAATTTCAATAGAGATGAAAATTGGACCGGGAATTAGATTGGATTTTCCACTTGCTTAGGATTTCATAGTTAATAAATTGATATCTCCAAAAATACGCATTGCAAGATCTAGTGAGGTTGTTAGCACGTTTCGTAAATAATACAAATAAAATGGAGGTTGGTCCCCTCGTCCCAGTATCTTGCCCCAGTTCTTCTCGGAAGGGCCTCCCAATTTCCGAATCGATGAAAGACTCCGTAGTTTACAGTAATCTGAGATACAATAAAATAACTAAATAAAACAGTTTTGATTTCTATAATTTAACTAGTTAGAAACTTACCCGATTAAAATATTGTGAAGATAGCACATGTATGATGACAATCACATTAGTCATCGTGTGATCACGGCTCCTGAGCCGTTTTGACTCCTTTACAGGTCATGGTTAATATTAAAGTATGAACTATGAAGATATCTTTTTTAAAAGTAGTTTTATTTAAACCTCGTCTAGAGGCCATCAAATGTGTTTTAATTACTAACTAGTGTCAATTTAATAGTATCTACAACAAGCTTTAATTAATACCAGTTAAGGGTTACTAGGTAAAATTTCCACAAGACGAATGTAGAATAAAAAAGAATGTCGCATTGTGGTCAGACAGGAGCCTTGGAAGGTCAGCACTTCCGCAAGACCGGGATCCTGGTGTCGCTGTCAGAGCAGAACCTGATCGACTGCTCGAGTGCGTACGGCAACAACGGTTGCAACGGCGGACTCATGGACAACGCGTACCAATACATCCGGGACAACCACGGCATCGACACAGAGACCTCCTACCCGTACGAGGGCACCGATGACAAGTGCCGGTCAGTGCACTTTTCAGTGTATCTTTATCACATTGTCAATTTTATTGTAACCCGTGTACAAAAGGTATAATTGCCTAGTATTTATTTCCTCTGGTATCACTTTTTCAGTTGACCTTATTTTTAAACATTGCACAAGCAGTCCGCATTCATCAACCATACAATTTGCGCACGCTCATAGGTTTCCTTAGGTTTTTTTACTATAATTATCACGTATCGGGGCTACCCGAACACCAGCTTACCTCCACATAATATCATGTCATTGAGAGTGATACGGGCCAAATTAAACTCCCCAATATTTTTATTAATTTTTGCAGAATACTGTTTTTATCTCTCCTCGATAATTACTATAATGACCGAAAAAACTTCGTTAATAATTTCTTAAGTTTAGAACTGTTAGTACAAAATTTTAGGCAATGTCTACCTTTGAGTTGGGTGATGTTTAAGTTCTTTTCATGGACATGAAGTATTGTTGTAAATTGATTACAGATCACTGTTTTAATCTGACCTCAATAATTATTTTTATAGTATTTTGTTAACTAAAATACCAAGATAACGTAAATGAACCGGCAGGTACAACCCGAAGAACAGAGGCGCTGATGACGTGGGCTTTGTGGATGTAAAGGCGGGCAACGAGCAGCAGCTGAAGAAGGCATTGGCCTCCGTGGGGCCGGTCTCGGTGGCCATCGACGCCTCGCAGGAGTCCTTCCAGTTCTACTCCACCGGCGTCTACTACGACGAGCACTGCTCCTCCAGCAACCTCGACCGCGGGGTCAGTGTTCCATTCTTCTTTTAGGGCTTAACGTCTACCGCACCAATGGGCCCGGGTTCGAACCCTGGTGGGGGCATCTGCTTGTGTGATGAGACTGATGAGAACAAATATCTGTCCATTGTCCGAGCTCTGCTTAGCTTGGGACTTATCATTTGGTGCCGGTTTAAAAAAATATGTTTATATATATATTTATTTATTTTTTTATTTATTTATTTGTATACCCTGTCTCAAACCAATTTGAAGAAAATGTAAACAAATCAGTTTCATTTAAAATACTCACACTTTCGGCCACTAAATGGATATAAGAATACATTCATCAAGTAATAAGAAGGTTTCAACATGTATCTCACTATACCCTGTCTCAAACCAATTTGATGAAAATGTAAACAAAAATGCCATTATTGCGACCATAGACTACTGAGTGATGTAGTAAAAGTAAAACCATTTATGATTCGATCAATTAATTGATTGCTTCGATTAGATTAATTGAACACTATTATGTCGGAGCTTCGCGTTAGCGTAGTCTGTTTTTATTCCGAGTATCTGATAATGGGCATTTGTTCTTAAGCCTCGAGAGATGGTGCTGTTCATCGTGATTATAGAGAAATGAAATGCTTAGATTGAACCGAGTAAAAATGACAATAATTGAAATTATTTGATGATTTGATGAAATTTATTTGATTAATTTAACTCCATAAAATTTACAAACAATCAGAACAGTTTAGTCTTAAAACTAGTTTTCAATATCGATATCGACAATCTGCCATTCGATATCAATATATAAGTTGTCATCGATTTTTCTACAAACTTGTAAATATTCAGTGTTATGGTCTTTTCATTTGCTGTCAAGCGACTATGTCTCGGTCGTTTTTTCATAGGCGAAGACAAAAACGAAGAAGAGGATGACGGACCAGGGTTATCCGTGTTCATTGCTTAAAATAACGATAAATCATTTAAACATCTGTTCTCATTTGAATATGCGGAATTGACTTTTTAGTTTTGCTATAATTTTCTACCTTTTACACATATTCTACATTTTGTAAGGGAAAAAATACCTCCAGTGGACCCTTAAGTGGCGGCCGTCGAATTACTTTCAATTGAGATGAAGTTTACGTACATAAAAGATAATATTACAGTTACATACCTTGTACAACAAATATAAATCGGAGTTGATCTCAAAGTCCAGTTATCGTAGCAAAATGTCGTTGCTCCAGAAAAAACACGATCCAAGTCACAATGTAAATCAGTTATTTTGTCTATTGAAATGAAACATTTACGGATAATAAACGCGTTATTTATTTACACAACAAAGTTAAGTTCAGAGTCCGTGCTTTAATTTTAGTTGGTTTATTTAGTTTTTCCGAAGTTTAGTGGTTGCGGGGTGACTAATTGTCTCTTTCTGTGAAAATAAATAACGCGTTTAGTATCCGTAAATGTTTCATTTCGATGAGTTATACCTACGCGTCAAAACCTAAGATCAATATTAAATTTGTCTTACTTTAATACTAAATATATTTATTTATTTAAAAATCTAGCTAGATACCTTTATTTCTTCAAAGAATAATAACTAATAGGAAATGTCATGTTTTGATAGGTTTATAAACAAGAGGGAAAACGATTGTACAAATGTAACAAAACTCACTTTGAATTCGAATGAAACTTTTACACTATGCTAATAGTGTAAAAGTTTCATTCGAATTCAAAGTGAACCAAACAGTCCAAATAGTGAATATTTGGACTGTTTGGTGCAACGGTAGCGATCCTGCCTTTCGCACCGACGGTACTGGGTTCGAATCCTGAAAGAGGCAGATGTTCGTGAAATTAATAATGAGTATTTGCACCTGTCATGGGTTTTTGTATATAAATATTCCCTGTCACAGTGTTTCAGCGCAACGAACTACGAAACTACTCAACCGATTGTGATGATTTTTTTTTAAATTTTGCTGGATTTTTCCCGACTAAGATGCGTTTCATTTTAATTTATACCAGGGCGAGGCGTGACCGGGACAGCTAGAATTTCTATAAAAATTACATATTTATGTATGTAGATATACATATACATATCCGTGACCCTAGTATCAAACAAAGCTTTACTATGGTAAACTAATTGGTGTGAATGTAAAGAATATAATATTATTCGGGGTGGGCAGGCGCTGGTTGTGGGCTACGGCACCGACGCAACCGGCGGCGACTACTGGCTGGTGAAGAACTCGTTTGGGCGCACCTGGGGGGAGCAGGGCTACATCAAGATGGCACGCAACAGGCACAACCACTGCGGCATCGCCTCCGCCGCCTCCTACCCCGTCGTCCAGGGGCAAGACTACCCCTCGTCCAAGGGGGAGGACTACCCCTCTTCCAAGGGGCAGGACTTCCCCTCTTCTAAGGGAGGATAATCCGTCGTCTAATGGGGAAGACTTCCCCTCGTTAAGGGGGAGGTCTGTCCTGAGCCTAGGGGGAGGACTTCCCTCTCGTCTAAGAGAGGGGCTACCCCTCGTCCATGGGGAGGACAACCCCTATCTTCGTACCCCAGACTGCCCAGCCGATTTATCGCACCCTTTTCAATTAAAGTGACCTAAAAAATAATACAATTTGATAGATATAAAAGGGTAAAGAATTCTAGTGTTTTAATACTTAAAATTGTTACTTCAACGTTTTAATACAATGGAATACTTTAATAAATCAATGTGTTTAAGCGATTCGTTCCAAAAGTTGTTTTTATATAATAGTTTGATATGGGAAAACTTGAAGGATATATTTGGATTAGGTCATTTTACTTCTAAAGGTGTGCTATGTATCGATCCCGACAGAATATTTAATTCAATTTTATCAAAAACTATACAAATTGCAGGCGAATCTATCAAATTTGCGTCTTTATAATTTTACTATAAAAAATTCAAGAGCTTAAAGATGAAGTAAAATTGTAGAATATATTAACTTTTGCATTAAATTTTACATTGTATGCTCATAAATGTGTAATCGTTTGTTTCGCTAGAGAGAATTCGAATTTCTAATTGCACCAATATTTTTTATATGAAAAAACAATTTTAAGTCTTACATTGTTTTAAGGTCGTATGTTAATAGCTTAATTCTATGTAAGTGAAATATTTTATAAGAAAATAAAGACATTTTCAATTTAGTACTTTTCTATTGATTTATGCCATTATTTACTTACTACAGTATTTTACATATCGACGGCGAAGTGCCAATAACACCTAACTGCTATTTTCAAATAATACACAAGCTGAAAAAAAACTTTTAATTTCTTGACAAGTTAAAATTATTTATTTATTTTTTAACATGATGCGTTTGCAACTGAAAATACGCTTAGGAAATTTCATTAAAACATGCAAATAACGAATTTTAATTGGAAATGACAAAAAATTGTGTTAGTGCTGATGTATTGTAGTACAAACTGCTTGTGATGCGAATACAATTTATTACTAATTTCACAAAATTTATAAGTATTTGCAGACGATGAAATTTACGGTGATGTCTTGTGTGCTACCAAGATTCGAATGCCACGACTTCGAACGGTTATTTATCCAACGACGACGTCATAATCTTCAAAAGGCTTTTGGGTATCCTTTATCCTTAAGTAAGCGCCTGATAAAACAATATAGCAATTGTGACGAAAGCGGTAATGTCGTTGCTTGAGATGATACAAGTTTGATGCGTGAACAAATTGAATTTCTCGACGAATTTCAGTTAGGTCTTGGCACTTCGCCGTCGATATATTTGTATACAAAATAGCTGCAGGAGAAGTGCGTCTTGTCCAAGAGTTTAACTTATTGACATTCTAGTATTGTAAATTCAATTATGAATATTAGTTTCCATGTCGCTGACCAAGGCAGACTATGATAATTCACATATTTGCAAAAATATGGTACACAAAGAATGTCTCCACGTACAAATATTTCGCTAAATATAAACAATAACACATTTAAACTAATTTCCTAATGCAAAATTATTAATTTTAAATTCAAATGTTACATTTCATAATTTATATTACTAATTTAAATCTCAATATAGTAAAATTTTCTCATTCAGGAAATCGTTAACACTATAATATGCTGAACTTATAATTGTTAAATAACCACACATATACAATCACGAGCAATAAAACGTTATACACTGTAGAACTATGTCACATTGCATCAATTAATTACTTCTATACTATTCTTTCTTTGCTCTCGACCGATTCAGTGTGACATGGTTCTAAGGTGGTTTGCTGGTGACTGTCCTCTATTCTTAGAAATAGATTATGGTTACGACAAAATGAAGTGAAACTATTTAGATAACATTTTGTTCTCATTAGAAAGTAATTCTTACTAATATCATGTCATAATATCATATAGGATAGACGCTAGACTCATGTTTATCTACAGGGTGTTTTCTACACCTAAAATTGACAGCAGCAAGATTTAAAAGTCTGTTTCTTTTAAGATCTCCTTCTATTTACAGACTATTATAGTATGTGTTGCCCACCATATACCAACATTACTGAGATAATGATGTTACAACACAACTCCAGCTTGTGTTGGTACCTGGTTGACCTTTCAATAAATAAAAATAAAAAACTTTTTTGAAATGAGCTTTTATTTAAAAATAATAAAATAAACTCTACCTTTAAAATTTTTACTGGCAACTTATAACGCCATTCATTACACAATTAATATGATAAGCTTGTCGCGAGATTTACTTATTACAATTTCCTTATTCGCTAACAAAGGCCTTAGTGTGAATTAACTTCCCCCCCGTCCTTGTCTTAAAATTCGTGTAACTTAATTTATGGATGGCCTCTTGGTGTAAATGTAAAAATATTATTGTCATTATTATTGCCAATTACTACAGATGCAAGTAAAACCAACATTACTGAAGAACGAAGAAGGTCTTGATAAAATATAAAGGATAGGATACATTTCGGAGAGTGTGCAGCTGAATTGCACAACCTTGTTCCGCCATCCCCAGTTTTTCATCGGACAACCAGACTAACAAATTGGCGACACCGTTATATGGTGGATATACCAAAGAGTCGCACTAAGCGTTTTGGTTTCAATTTTATGATACGTAACGCTAAGGAGTGGAATTCTTTGCCTGAGTCTGTGTTTCCTGACAAATACAATTTAGGGGTCTTCAAGTCACGAGTGAATAGGTAGGTATCTTCTAGGCAAGCGCGTCACATCCTAGATCGCATCGACGCTTACCATCAGGAGAGATAGTGGTCAAGCGTATGCCTATTTTCTATATAAAAAAAAAAAATATTATTGCGCAAGCGCAGTAAAATACGCCAACAACAGCGACATCGAACTCCATTTACATTCCATTGGATCGATTGTTTATTTTCAACAATTATTTATGTTGAGTGTATTTATAAAAATAATAAGACATTTTACAACATACAAAATGGGGTTACTCATTGCAGTTGTGTCCACATTCACTATGATTTATTCCTATAAAATTCTCATAATCTGAATACAACGTACATGTGTCATATTTTTGTCAATAAGGGTTAATAACTTGTAGTTATATACAATAACTTTATCCATTCAGGTCGCATTAGTCATAAGTAAGCATCTGCAATTAATGCCTGAATTGTTTAATTATGACACCCAGTGTTCTGGTTGTGATTAATATGCTGAAACAATGAATCAGCTAGCTACTCTGTTACCCCTTGTACTGTTCTAAAATTATTACAAATAACATAGTTACAAGATACACAAATAATAATATAGCGTCTGAATGAAATAGGTATCATTTATTTATTAATAGTTAGATAAATATAAGAAAACATTACAAACATTGAACCCAAATTAAGTAGATAAAGCACTTGTGTCATGATATTCAGAAACAAACAGAACCACAACACCTAGACGCAAACCATTATTCGTTTCCTACAGAAATCGAACCCTGGATCTGATCCGGTGCGACTTTACCATGAAAAGCGGTACGCGAGACACTGGACCACGGAGGTCGTGTAATATAGTGCAATAAATAAATAAATGTTTCATACACTCACACCATTTAGCCTAGCCCAAAGTAAGCACTGTAAGGCTTGTGTTATGGATACTAGGGTAACGGATAGACATATATGATACATAGATATGCAATATTTATAGAAATATATAAAAACACCCATGACTCAGCTACAAATGTTCGTATTCATCATACAAACATCTGCCCCTTCCGGGATTTGAACCCAGGACCGTCGGTGCGAAAGGTAGGATCACTACCGTTGCACCAAACGGTCGTCAAAATTTAAATAATATAATATAATTTAAGCAATATTTAAATAATATACATATTAAAACAGTACTCTGCATAGCTTATTCGTAATTTATTATAATATAGATGAAATAGAAAATCATTGGAATTATTTACTATTTCAACTGTATTATAATTATCATCATTATATAATAACTAGCTGACCCGGCCACGCGTTGTTATGGTAACGGTAATCTATAATCTAAGAACACAAATTTTTTGTTTGTGTGTTTGTCTATCCGCTCTTTTTCCATTGTATCAATTAACGTTGATTATATAGTTGATTATAAAAACTTATTCTTAGGCTTATGGTAACTAGTGGTAACTATATATGGTAACAAACACATATCACACAAAAAGTATTGTCATAATATATTTGGATATAGTTGTTGAACTTAACACAAAAATATACTGGTTTAAAATGTTGACTTAATTGAAAAAGTAGTACTTTTTTATTTATTAAAAAACAATGGGGACCAGTCACGTTTTATATTATGAATGCAGTTCTATAGACATTGAGAAACTAAAACATAAAGTGCAAAAATTTTTGTTCTACGACCAAAATTGACAAAGTTATGAGCAAAATACCGAACGAGGTTCACAGACCGCGCGAACGCATGCGATGACGTTACAATGACCCAGCGCATGCCGCCGAACCACTGCGCGGTTTTATTCTGTTTGCGATTTTCGTCCAACAGGGAGCGTAACTTCACCAGTTTATACCCAATCGATTAATAACTGATTTTATTTGTTTAATATTAGAAGGTTGTTATTATAATATAACAAATGAGTGAAATAAGGTAGATATCGGTTTTGGGCAAGCGCAATCCGATAATCTACCTTAAGTGGATACCTTCATGGTTTTTGATTATCTTAGTAATCATTTAAACTAGACACACTCTGAAATTCGTGGTTGGAAACTCAGAGGTAGGCAAATCTCATTATCAACCTAATTAGAACTGCAGGATAATAAGTATATAGTATACACGTACTTGGACTAGCCTATAAAATACCCAAAAGGTTTAGGTTAGTCAGCCAGGTCAGTTGTGTTTGTTGTTGTAACTACCTACGCCGTTATTTTAACATTATTATAAAGATGAGTGTGTAGAAACTTTACTGTTCAAAAAATATTATGTATACAATAAATAAAATTAGACTTAAATACTTCATTTGAAAGGAATGTACCTACGTTCTTTGGACACGTAATTTTGAGCTTTGAATAAACGAAATCGCTTTGTTAAGTACTAGTATTGTTTCTAGGCAGGTAGGTAGGTACTACTTTCTTAAATCCGGTTTATTTATTATCATCTTAGTACCTACTATATTTACAGCAAGTTTCGTGGTGATAGCAGCAAGAAAACTTACTTCTCCATACAAACTTCACTTGTGGTCATCCTAGTCCCTTGGGGTCAAGGCGTGATTATTGTACAAAATTATGTTGAAGAGGCAGAAGGACACTCGAACGCAAAAAGTTTTATTTAAATACGTCTAACTGTTTTCACATGGAAAGTGAAACTCAATAACAATGTTT
Organism: Calamotropha paludella; assembly: GCA_927399485.1. Taxonomy (NCBI): domain Eukaryota; kingdom Metazoa; phylum Arthropoda; class Insecta; order Lepidoptera; family Crambidae; genus Calamotropha; species Calamotropha paludella. Next base: position 674,273 of record OV656814.1, on the reverse strand, counting down.
TTGGTTTCTATTGCGTGTATGGAGCCCTCCTAACGCGATTATTCAAAAAATATTCAATGTACAGAATTCACTTTGGCTACAGTTTAATTACATGTATAGATAGATATATATATATTCGCCAAGGCGGGAATATTCCCCTATGTTCCGAGGAACTTCGAGGAATATTCCCGGGAACGGCACATTTTATTGTAGTTAGACCTGAGTAAGACCCTGGTTTTTACCCGAGGAAGGGTTATTAGAAACTTCACTACTTACACTTTTTATCATTCATTTACTCATTGAAATATATATAATACGACCCTGTATTTTTTTTAACATTCGTAAACAAGTTTTACTAAGTTACCTACCCACTTGTTTACCACACGAGTAATGATGATAAAAGTTGGTATACAATTGTTGTGTTGTAAACAAGGTAATGGTTGGTTGGGAGGTATTTACATCAAAATGATCCTCGCAACAAAATCTTGAAGCTTGGCACGAAAGCGGAATTTTGTCATCCCTCTTCATAACAGTACACCATTTTTTGCGCACTTTTGAGTCCTTTGGCACATTGAAAAACAGTTTTTCAGGTGTACTAATTGAAGTATTAGTACATTTCGGTATTATACAGTACTTATAATCCGGCATATTTTCACTTAAAAACTGCAAAACCACAACACCACCCGCGCAGATCGAGGGAATCTTAATAAATGAATGGCGGAGAGCGCGCGCGCGGGTGGAAAGGTAATCGTGACGTCACATAAGCTATTCGGCCGCCCCGCTTTCGGCTTGTACAAAATGTGTAATATCTTCGCAACCAATGGACCGATTTCAATGATTTTAAAAGTATCGTACCTAAACGAGTTAAAGGAACAGCATTATATAGATAATATATGCATTTTCCGACTTGATACGGGGACCCATTGACCTGCAAACTTAATGCTGTAAACATTCTCTATCGGTATATATTACATAACTTTTTTAGTCTCTAAAAACGCCCCATCGTTTATTTCATACTAGCAACTGAACAGAATAATTACATAACGTACTTAAAAATGCGCAAAGTGTATCCGGACAAAGATACGAGTTACTCTTATATTTTTCCGAAACATGATATATATCCAATAAGTTAATTACATTCGGATTAGTCTAAGTCATTCAATCCGTATTATACAAGATTTATATCCAGTTATCCATATCTACATCTGTTTATTAAATCCGGAGTTGGTATATCCATATCCGCTTTCGCTTTTTATCGTTTTCACTAAATAAATACATATTGCCTAGAATAAGGTTGAGGTTATATCCAGCTGACACTTAATTTTATTTATCTATATTGTTCTGAGATCTATATCTACATCTGTATATTTAATCCGGACTAGTCAGCCGGTGATTGGCCAAATGATTTGGAGTTGATTTATGTAATTGGATTGGATATGCTAAGAAATTTTAACAGATATATATCCGGTGTGGATATAGCTCCATGATATAACTTCATCCGGAGTGATACAAGTCTAGTTTTAAGTTGCAAGTGAGGGGGACGCGCTGCTTCTCTCCTTAGCGTGTACTAAACAATAAACTGACCGCTCCGAACGCGTTTTAAACATCAACAACGCTAGATTAGTCTAAGGGGGACATACCGCCCAAAAGTTTTGGTAATTCTTTGTTGATTACGGTTCTAACCTTACAAAGTTATTTTTATTCATTATAGTAATAAAATAATATGAAATAAATGTAACTTGAGAGGTTAAATTTAAATAGTGATCGCTATATTTATCAATATTATGAGCGACTTTGATTTGGCAATATAGACTAGTGTTGCCAGACTATCGATCGTTAGTATATATACTAAAAAAATGACAAACTATCGATAGTCTACAACAATCGAAGAAAGACAACCTGCAGTGAAATAAAAGTTCAATAAAACGAAAATGGTATTGTATATTTTTCAAAGACTTGTTTTTTTCTGCAGTAAAGACATAGCAAGGGCTTCAGCTTCTTGTACTGACAATTTAGATGAAATATCTTTAATCTTCTTCACTTTGCGGGGTGCCACACTTTCTTGAGGTATACCTTTACTCTCAATTAATTTTCTTTTGGGGGGCCTAAATAAAAAAAATGTAGAAAAGTTTCAACGTCAACAGGTTGTAGATAAACCAGTATGTATCTATATGTTTATTATGGAAATCACATTATTACCAGTAACACTAAGTGCCCTCTAAAGCGGGAGTAAATTTCTTTGAATGTGTAAACATGCCACTTCACTGCATTCAAGATTTTGAACTTATGAGGCAAACAATAATAATTAAATAACAATAAAAATATTGGTAATCTTGTCGTAAGCCAAATGCGTGTGCTACGAGAAGATTCAACTCCATAGCACGCTTGTGAGGATCGAACTCAGTTTGATTGGGTTGAAGGTGACAACTCAACCGATGAACTATGGTCGCCTCAAAATCACCTTTTATGAGTAATTAGAACTATTTAGTAAGTTTATCAGAAATTTAAAAGTTTTAATAGTACCAGTTGAACTATAAACTACTTTTTTAGTTGAAATAGTTACCTGTGGTATACTTGATCATCTGATTCTTCTGATGAATCATCTTCATCTGATTGCGCCAAGCCTTTGTTGGTGCCTTCAGTATATGATTCATTATCACTTGTTTTCTCACCATAGACTTTGTCAGGATCAGGCAACCATGACAAGTCAGCACCATCTGATTCCGATTGTGATCCAAAGTCATCTTTCTCTCCTTCATCTTCCTTCTTTTTATTTTTTAGTTTACGTTTCTGTTCCTTGTGCTTTGCCTTAACTTTCTCTCTGAACCTTATTTTATCATATTTATCTTCTTCCTGTAACAGTATCTTAGCCTTTTCAATGTCTATTCCTCCTACATTTTCTTGATTGAATTGCTTCCCTAATTCTGATTTCAAGTCTCTCTTTTCATCTTCTATCACTTCTCCATCGTCTGTAAATTTTACTGTTGTGTTAACTTTAATCTTCTTTTTTAATATTTTCTTAGCTACTGCTGCTTTAGTTAATGGTTTAACTTTTTTCTTTGAGTTTTTAGGTTCCTCTTCAACTGTATCATCAACATCAACATTGATTTTCTTAACTTGCAAAAAATCATCCTCATCACTATCATCATCATTATGAAAATCTAATTTAGGTATTTCTTTTATTTTCTTTTGTGGTTTAGCCATTTTGTGTGCTTGAATTGATTCCTCATGTGTCACTTCTTCTTCAGATATACTTTGATCAGAGCCTACATCAGCATAAACTTTTTCTTTTAATTTTTCAACTGCAATATCACCTTCTGTTTCCTCAGGGTTTTGTTTAACATTGTTATTTGTTTTGTGATGTTTCTGCATGAATCTTATTCTTGGTGGCACAATTAATCCCAGGGACCTAGCATAAGCATCCGTATCTATGAGCTGAACATTAAAAATTTCTTTATTTTTCATCAAAAAAACTGACTTTAGATAATTAACAAAAGCTCTTTGTGCAGTCTGTTTCAAATCTATGTGATCAGATAGTAATGCTTCTATTTTTCTTTGAGGTGCAATAACTTTTGAAGGGTCTACAGCAATTTTATTAATAGGAATTTTTCTGGTTTTTAGGTCTTCTACAATGTTTTCTTCATGAGGTAACAGCATTAACAAACCCTCTCCTTTACCAAAAATTCCCCTAGCAGTTCTACCTGCTCGATGTATATAGGTGTCAACATCCTCAGGGCAATCCATTTGAATAACCCAGTTAACTCTTGGGAAATCTAAGCCCCTGGAGGCTAGGTCAGTAGCAAATAGAATCACATTTGACTTCCTACAAAACTCATTATATATTTTCTCTCTTTTTTCTTGATGCAAAGTACCATACAAAGCTAACAAACTTACACCAGGCCTTAATTTACAAAATAAATCATATGTATACTTTACTTGCTTACATGTGGCCATAAAAACTATGACTTTCTGTTTTAAATGATTCTTGATGAATGACCATAAAATCCCAATTTTCTCATCAATCTCACATACAATGTAACTCTGCTGTAAAAATTCTGGTGTAACAGTTTCAGCCTGATCATGCGGTGCTATATATGTGGGGAATGATAAACTTAAGCGTGCCAAGTCTTTCACTGATTTAGTTTGTGTAGCAGAAAAAAGAAGGGTCTGTCTCTCTGGTGGTAAGTTTTCAATGATGGCATTCATTGTAGTTTCAAAACCCATGTCCAAACACCTATCAGCTTCATCGAGAACTAATATCTGAAGATTGTTGCAGTTGAACAATGGGTTTTCATCCATGTGTTGCAACAGACGTCCAGGAGTACATATCAGGATATTAATTTGGTCCATTCTTTTCCTTTCAAACTTTAGATTTTGCCCTCCAATAATCAACCCAACTGAAAAATCATGTAGATGACCAACTTTCCGGAGAGTTTCATATATTTGATATGCTAACTCTCTTGTGGGTGAAATGACAAGTGCACCAACACCATCGAGTCGAGTCCATTTCTTACAAAACAGATTTTCAAGTATTGGTATCAAGAACGCTAGGGTCTTCCCAGAGCCAGTCTTAGCAGCACCAAGGATATCTTTCCCTTGCAAGGCATACCCTATTGATTGTTTCTGAATCTCTGTGGGTGTTACATAGTTATTTTCTTTTAGACCCTTTAGTGTTTTTTGCGACAGTGGAAAATCTTTAAATGTTGTAATGTCATCAGGAACAATCTGAAACATTTCACAATAGTTATATTTTTTACACATTTTAAAACTCCTCGTAAACATATTAAACATTGTATAAAGATTAATAGTCTGTTTACAATAAAGTAACTTCTTAAATAACTTTGATCTTAAAGTACTACCTAAATTGAAAATGCTTCCTAGTAGAAAACTACTTTTGTCCTTAGAAAAATATTTTATTATCATAACATAACTGTGTATTTCATTGAAGTTCTGCTCTCCAACAGTAATAATAGTTTTAAAGTATGTATCAATTCTTTCCTACAATTCCATAGAGATATATGCCACATCTTTTAGTTCATCGAGAATTAAATCCATCATAACACAACAATATCTTACGACTTGTTTCGAAATAAAGAATGCTAAAAACATTAAATACCTTTTCATACTGAGCTTGCAAGTACTGTATGGCTGCATCTTCTTGTACCTTCTTTTTTCGGGGTTTAAACAGATGAAGTCGCTTCTGTTTGCCTTCTTTCTTACTCTCTTTCATGTTTTTATTAAAAAGTCTAAGAAATAACCCCTATACTTAAGCCATGCCAACATTTGGCAGAACGTAGTGATCCTGCAAAGGGCACAAAGCTTATACAGCCCAGTTTTCAGTAATTTCTTAATTAAATGATGAACACTGATATATTAATGATCAATTGACGATGAAGGTATAATGTATTGCCTCTTTCCCCAGATTTCAGTAAAAGTGTGGGGATTTACAAAAACCTCCATGGACTTCTTGAGAGTGCGTGAAAAGACACCTTTCGTTATTTAAATTGAGTTAGTAATAATGGTTAATAATCCACTATCATTACTAATACATATCTGCCACAACAATTTTTTTACAAGAAACTCGAAAACTACTTAGGTATTTAACTGTTTAAACTCTTACTTCCGCCGAAAAACTAAACTTTTAATATATATAATACATAGTACAAATTATTTTAGCATGCTTATCAGAGAAGTTACAAAAAATTAAAAAAATTGTTACTTTTACCAGAATTTGTGTCGTAGCGTATATTAATGTTTAATAATGGTGGGTTATTAACCATAAAGTGTTTATTTATTTCTGGGCAGCTAACAAAACATACACCATACAAGTTTGATTTACATTATAACAATACATTTCATAGCGCTACCTTAATTAAAGGCTGTGGTGAACATGCACGATTATTGGCAACCAATATTCCAATTTACTAATATATTATGTACTATTTATTAGATCCATGTTGAAATCACTAATAGACCTCCATAATCTATTCAATTGTTTAATTGATATATTTATTTATTCAATCACATGAAATAAGTTAAACATCGATTATGGTATCGAATAGAACCGCAAACAAACAAAACTACGCCACTGAAAAAAACGCGCTCAAACAGTTTGGGTGGTGGAAGTAAACGCATGTGCGCGTCGGTTACGCTATATCACATACCTCGTAATTAAACTCGTTTTAATATTCGGTGATACGGAGCTACTCTTAGTTAGTTCAAAATTTTTGGTGAGTATTTAATTTAATTTGTGATCGTAATAATGCAAAAGATATTTTTTTATTTAATTGTTACTAGGAAAAACCGTCTATACATCACAACAATCTTTGTGTTGAGTCATTTTGTCTGCGCAATAAACTCTAGTCTTCTTTGTTGTTAACTAGGCAGTTTGTTATTGGTTGCGTTACTTTTATTTACCTTATATTCCAGCTGAAAGTAAGTTGTTACGAAATGTTGAATATGTATTACGGTTTTTACTAAGTTTATCTTCAGCTCTTTAAAAATAGGTAGTTACTTTAATTTTTAGATACACTTTGGGGGTGGTTAATCAACTATTTTGTTTTTAGTGTATAATGCCTATACATAATTTTAGTATTTAAATAGCATATTAAAAAAAACAGAGGAGTGTTTATTTATGCTTTCCGCGAGAAATCTTTTTGTATGCTTACAATAATGACACTGCATTGTGCACGATGACGCAATAATAGTAAACAGGATACCAATCACAAACACAGTTATGCTACTTTCAGGGATCATTTCCATCAATTTTATTTAGTTCTTTTAAGACAAATTATGAAGTGACTCAAATTTAACTTTTATCCCCAACAATAAGTAGGGGGCAGGTGCCTTATCCTTATCCCTCGATACGCCCATGTATATTTATAAACAACAAGTTAATAATTTTAATCTTTTAATATTTATGTAGTTAATTGTATAACTAATAATATGTTTAACCTATTTGTAGGTCATTTTATGTGTTATATTATAATTTGTCCAATAATTTCATATTTAATCAAATGGATTGTATTGTTAAGTTGAATAGTTTTTCCTATGTAGTTGGTATCACAATATTAAAAACTGCGTACAATCAACGACACATTAACCTACCAAAACCTGTAGAAAGTAATTTTTCAGTTATAATTGTTTAGGATATAAATACCTATTAATTTTATGTAAATGTCATTTTATTACCCATGTTTAAATCATCCCATTTATAATAAATACCTTGGTAAAACTAAAAGGTAGGTAGTTTAACAATATAATTTATTAGTTTAGTAAGTAGTTCTTTTTTACCAGACTATGGAACAAAAGATTTGGCTACTATTATAAATAATTTGGAATGTTGGCAAATAAATATAGCACTTATTTAATTTTTTGTAGTGTCAATCTAATATATACAATATTAGAAACACTATTGGACAGTATAGAAGTGGTTTCTATTAAGTTATTGGTTGGCTTCTTAGTAACAGTAAATGCTTGTCCCCAGGGTGCAACATGAAGGGTCTGGTGGTGGCGTTGAGCCTCTTGGCGGCCGTGGGAGCAGTTTCCTTCTTCGACCTTGTTAAGGAAGAATGGAATGCGTACAAGGTAAGATGCAGAACCATAATTGAAAATAAACCTTCTTGACTTTGGTTCTCCAATTGGGATAGGTATGCATCAGTATCTTCTAGATCATCATCTGATTGTAAAGATGATAGATATATAAAAGAAGTTTACAAAAGGTAGTGTTTCTGGAACTGAATACAGTTTTCATAATATTTAATAAATGTTAATTTTAGACAATAAGTTTTAAACTTAAAGGAAATCAAATCTTTAAAAGATGAAATTAATGTTTCAAATTACAATCAAAGCATATTCGTATACCTTCAAATCAATCTAAATACAGACATTACGACAAATGAAGATTTGTCGTAATGTCTGCATTTTTGATTTGAAGGTTTTAATAGTTACAAATCTTTGCAATAATTAGTGGCTAGAAAATGAATGCTTTCTATTGAAATAATTTCTCAAAATCTGCCATCAACAGAGCATAGAGATTGTAGGTCAAAAATCAGTAATTATAACTTAATTGCAAATCATCTGTTACTTACTCAAAGAGACAATATCAGTAGAGGGATCATTAACGTGCAACCTTTATTGTCCAGCTGGAACACAAGAAGCAGTACGACAGTGAGATCGAAGACAAGTTCCGCATGAAGATCTACGCGGAGAACAAGCACCGCATCGCGAAGCACAACCAGCGGTACCAGAAGGGTCTGGTCTCCTTCAAGCTGCAGCAGAACAAATACGGCGACCTCCTGCACCACGAGTTCGTGCACATCATGAACGGGTTCAACAAGACTGCCAAGTGAGTACTGAGGACTACATCATCTTTATATGACGACTTCCATAGTCGAGATGATTTTTATGTTTTTATGAAGCGACACTGAGGTTGTGTTGGATCCTCAGCCAGACCGTGTTGGTGTAGAAAACTAGCTATACTGGCTCATGTTTTTCGGTGTTGTGGCACCATTGTTTCTGATTACCATTACACAAGGGCTTTATCTACTTAACTTAGGTTTAAAATAATGTATATGATGTTCTCTAATATTTATTTAACCTGTAAAGATGTAAATTAAATTAACAAAGTAATCTCACTGATGCTTGTCTTAACTACAACCCATATTAATGATACATATGAATGTATCAACATATTTCTTTAATGAATTTTCAATATTGTTATGATGGAAGATTGTGACGTGTCGCGTACCGTCGGTTGTTCATAAAAACATACAAAAGCTATATTTTTTTTATATATATTTGCGTTTTTCAATGCTATCTTATGATTAATTAGTTTAATAGAGATATACTTGATTCTGCTCACAAGTAGATAAATTTTCATTGATGGGACAATTATGGCCTAAATTAAGTAACAAGTAAAAAAAACATCAATGGGTATTTACAAGGCTCAGTAGCTCAATTGGGTGAGCATTGCACTAAACAAATCCATCCATCCATAGTTCAATTCCCACTTAAGAATTTATTTGTGAGCCAAGTAGATTTTTTCTAGAAAATTCTATTAAAATAATTTGTTACAAAACCTAGTTCATATAGTTGTTAGTTTCCATATGGTCGCTGTACCTTTATCTGTGCAAATATGGAATGTGTTTACACAGACGTACAATTAACCAGGCTATTGTAGTCAAATAGGTACCATTATAAATATGACAACTAGCACAGAAAAATAATAATTAATGTTATATAATAGTTTTAGAGATACCCGCATTTGTGCATCGGAGGGGGCGGATTGGGGCTGTTCAATTCAATCGCTATCGTTTTCGTTCACAATCATAACCTACCGTGAATAATTTGATGTCATGGATTTCGTTCAACTTCAGGCTCGATTGTACACTGAAGAAATTAATCAATACTGATGAAGCTTATATAGTTTCAATTAGTTTAACATTAAATTCGGTTCGAAATAAGAACCTCTAAAATTTTTTTTTGTAGTGATTGTAAGATTATCCAAATTAAAGGCCTTTTTTTATTTTATTATCCTTATGTTTTGCGTGCAGCTGTGTACCATTGGTCCTGGTGCATAAACAAACTGGGGTCTTAACTTGTAGGGAATTCGTAGGGAATTCCATTGTGTTCTTTATAATAAGTTGTCATTATTAAATTAATAATTATTAAAAACAATACGGATGGGGCAGATGTTAGTGTGACTAATATTTTTTGAACACGAGTCATGGGTATTAAATATATTTCTATAATAATTACATATCTATGTATCATATATGTAAGTCTATCCGTTACTTTAGTATCCATAACACAAGCCTTGGTGTCATCGCATACATTACTCTGAACACAAGTAGCTAAAGCACAATTCAGAAATAACGACGGTAACGCAACACCCAGACCCGAGCCAATATAGAAAAGTTCGTTTCTACATTGACCCGGCCGGAAATCGAACCCGGAACTTCGAAGCGACATTACCATGAAAACATAAGGTCGTCAGTGGTTCTCGTCAGTTAAAAGATGTCCTAAATGGGTGGTAAGGTAGAAATGATGGACGATTCAAAACAACTTATTTACTGGGAACTATTGGTGCAGGCACAACAAGGGTCTGTACAAGGGTCGTGAGTCACGAGGCGCCACCTTCATCCCACCAGCGAACTTAGTGGCTCCCGAGCAGGTGGACTGGCGCAAGAAGGGCGCAGTTACCGACGTCAAGGACCAGGGCAAGTGCGGCTCCTGTTGGTCCTTCAGTACCGTGAGTATCCACACATTCAACATGTAGCTACATAACATTCAACACTACATTTAATTAGAAAGACCACAAATTTTCCTAGCTGAAATCTTCTGTTTACTTTGGGCTAGGCTAATTGGTGTGAGTGTAAGAAATATTATATTATTATACTAGTTGACCCGGCCACGCGTTGCTGTGCCGACTGCAGCGTCATCTGCCGGACTGATTTGTGAATCAAAACCATTCTCAGATCCCCTTGAACACACAAAAAAAAATTCATTCAAATCGGTCCAGCCGTTTAGGAGGAGTTCAGTGACATACACACTCACAGAAGAATTATATATATAAAGATATGGAGACATATTCCTTCATCGAACATATATAGATATTACAGCGTAAAGAATGTATTTCTCAGTCAGTGCAACAATTATTATTTTCATTCCAAACAGTAAGCAATTTAAACGGTAAGCAACTTTTGTATATCTTCTCGATAAAAACTGCATAACAATAGCTAGCAGGTAGCTTGCAATACACCTGCTTATCAAGTGCATCGTAGCAGTCAACATACGAATTACCTTCGACAGACGTTAAAAAAATTATGACCAATATTATTGTCACAGTTATTAACTAACAAAGTTGATTAGCATAAACTGTCGTTAGTTTTTTTCTATTAGTTATAAGCTAGTGCTTGACTGCTATCACATTTTTAGTGCTGACAATGAGATCCAGGATGTTTTTTTTATTAGTTTGAATGGGTTCGTTCTTGATTCCAATCAAATCTAGCCCGGGGGCTCTGAATTCCCAGTTCTTAAAAATTAAATAATACAATAAACCACATCAATGTCTCGCCAGTGCTGAATTTACATATTTGCCGCCCCTAAGATATAAAATTTTTGCCGCCCCTGCTGACCTCTAAAATTTGATTCACTGTTCACAATAACGTTAATTCCTTTTTTAGGGAATAATCTCGTTTCAAGATTATTTTTACAACTTTTTGGGTATATTTTTAAGCTAAGAAAAGCAAAGCTGTGTTTTTACTGCACTATTACTTACTGAAAAAAAGTAAGTAAAAGTGCAATTTTCTGGGCCAATTTTGCCGCCCCCTAATTTTGCCGCATAAGCTTCTATGGTAAATCCGGCACTGTGTCTCGCTCTAAAAGAAAAAATGCGACGTGTGCGTTTTATTTTAACCGTTTACACAGCGCACGCAACGAAAACTCTGAAAAGGAATATTTTTCCCCCGTTATTTCAACATTTTTCATTGGTACTCCGATGTGTAATGTTATATAGCCTTAAACCTTCCAAGATATATGGACTATCCAACTCGAAAAAGAAATTCATTTCGAACCAGTAGCTGAAGAGACAAACTCTTCAGTTTTATAATATTGAGGCGTGTATGTTTCAAGTATTTTAACATAGATACAGTGTTTCCATCAATTTGATTCCGTTGATTGTTTCAATGTCAGAATTTGCAATTCTAATAACAAAAAATATATTATCACTTGATACAAAGTGGTATTTATTTAAGAAACTACATATTAAACCTAATGAGATGACGCCTTATTTGAATGTATATATATACGTACGTGTATACTAGACCGAGTCGGCCATTGTTTGTTGTTTGCGACCAAGGCATAATTGAGTTCGGCTCATTAATTTCCGCGTACTCACGGCCACAATGGCGACGTGTTATCGTATCGTCAATTCGTTGCAACAAAGGAATTGGGTTTATATAACCCAGATGACACATGGCTGGTCAAATCATTACGTGTTTAGTTATGAATTAATTTTATTTTTGTTAGATTGTTAAAGTATTTCCTTACATATATAATGTTGTTGTTATATGTACTTATATTGTTTATTAAACAATTTACTTGCTGGCTCACAACTTGCTAAAAACGCCAACATGTTAATATTATTAATACTATTACATAAAATGTCGATAGCAGAATAAAAATGTCAAACTACTACATAATTCACACATTTGTCAGAAACATCTTGTCAATACAACGCAAGTCTATAATCTAAGAACACTAATTTGTCGTTTGTGTGTTTGTGTGTCCGCTCAATATCAATATCAGTATCAATAACGTTACCATAGCAATGCGTTACCGGATCAACTAGTTATATCAAAGATTATACATATATAAGCTATTATGTAGTACAAGTGTCAATAATAATTGACGAAATCGTCTTATAAACTAAATTACAATTGCAATAAGAGGAATCTTTAGAATGTCAAGAATTTTGTTGAAAAGACAAGTATATGAGGCAATGTACATGAGCAAGTCGAACAATCAAGGACTAAATAGAAGATGTTCTAAAAAGGCAAGGTCAAAAGTACCCTTAACAACGAGCTTGTGTAAAGATATGATAAAAGTTTAAGAAGCGAGGGTTGTATGACAGGATCGTGGAATTCTATGATTCCTGCCTACCCGGGCAAAAGGTGCGATGTTTGTATGTATGTATTTATTATTGCGTGAAGGGTTTAAATACTCACTGTAGTTAAAAAAAAATACCTCTACCTCTTATCACAGGCTACGTGGTGGCGTTCTTGTCATTTAAAATCCCATGTTTATAAAGAAAGCGCTTACCTACTTACTTATAAGTGCAGTAGCACGCGCCGCCTTGCGACCTGTATGACTCATTCTTCTATGTACTCAGCTGACATCGATGTATGGCTAGTATTGGTAATACTGAATTAAATCGTCCGATGAGTCATTGTTTCTAAATAAAAGATTATTAATTGGTAATAGATCATTGTGTTTTAACTTTGACTTAATTAAAAAAATCATTGCTGTTTAACACTCCCAACAATTTTATGAATTTCTGCTTTGAATTTACAAAATTAAAACAGTTTAAAATTTAGAATTTACAAAATTAAACATAAAACACCTTTTTACAGTTTATGCGCATAATTTATATTTAATTCTGACGATCACAGGATGACTAAGGCAATGGTCGTTATATATTTTCTACTACCTTCACAATATTTTAATCGAGCACGTACCTAACTGTTAAAATTTTATACAAATATATTTTTACTTATTTGCATTTATGTTAAACTTTTATATAAATCATACTTAGGAAGGTGCCCGATTAAAATATTGTGAAGGTATTAGAGAATATGTGGCGACCATTGCCTTAGCCATCCTGTGACCACTTCTCCTGTAAAGTAGTCGAAACGTCAGGATTCAATATAAATTATGCGCAAAAACCGTATAAAGATGTTTCATCTAATGTAATGTGCGCGAAAGTGTAAAAATTTAATAAATTAAAACCGATCCTAAGTTCGTGTATATATCGCTCCAACAAATAATTTGCATATTATTTTTGGGAGGAATTTCAAGGGTTGCCTTTATAATGTAGGTTATCATGTAACTCACACTGTTTGTCGGTCGGTGGTGCGTAACAGATTGGGTTCGTCGGAACAAAGGAGCCGAGTCAAGCCAATTACGTGTAATGAGTTTTATCAGCGCCGAAGTCCATGACCTACGATAACATTACAGATAACCACTGTCCAAAAACAAACAATGCTTTATTCCTAAACAAACTATCTATGGGATACACATAGTGATGCGCATCACAAATATGATTTTGCGAATGATATAACTTATTTAGGTAATCAAACGCATCGATTGGTGTGATAAGCAATATTGATATAAGCTAAGCAATGGAACTCCCTCCCTGCCTCTGTATTTCCGAGTACTTATAACCCGTCCGTGTCTAAAGCCATAAGGGGAATAGGCCGACGATGCCGGAATCCACGATAGAACGAGTTAACCCAGAAACTCGCTCCAACGTGGATTCTGTCTTGGCCCCAGGGCTTGATTAGGATAATAATAATGGTAATATATTTTTTTAATTATCCTAAAAAACAAAGTACAGCAAAAGATGTGTACGATAGTAGCTGCGTTAGTTAAAACTGTGTCACAGTCATTAACGTCCACCTCCAAAAAAAAAAAATTATCAAAAAAAGTCCTTAAAACAAATTAAAACTTACAACACAATACAATCATCGTCTTTATATGTTCATTGAAAGAAATACTTTTTTGTTTTTAGTTCATTCTACAGATCTTTATATATAAAAAAATATCTGTCAGTGTTTGACCGCGATGAACTCCGATATTACTCAACGGATTTTCATGTTTTTTTTTTAAATTTTGCTGGATTTGTTCTCACTTAGGACATAGAATAGATTTCATTTCAATTTATAACACAGCAACGCGTGGCCGGGTCTAATAGTAATTTTATAAATACTTGTGTTTACATACGAATCTCGATATATGTCAAGTTTTGGACCCATTAAATCGTTTTGCTTTTGTACTCACGTAACGTAAAGAGATACGTGTAATAGTTTATGAAATAGTAATGACGTCTTGATAGTTTAATCCAGTTAATGTCGGTTGCCTGGCTTCTCTTGTTGGTTACTATAAACAGTTTACTTCCTGTTAGTTCACTCGCCTACTTCGTTGGCCCTTTCTCGTATTTGATTTCACCCCCAACAAGATTTCTAGCCAGTTTCTCTAACCCAGTTAAAACAAGTCTGTATGAAACGTATAATAAATCGATTTTACCACATTCGTTATAGTTTTCACTATGAAGTGTAAAAACTGTTATGGAGTATCTTGGATTCACTGAATATTAAGTCTCTTCGTACTTTGGGTTATCTATATGACTGAATGCTATAAACTGAAACTACTGGAAGTTTTATCATACGGTTTTAATCAATTAGCACAGTAACTCGTTAGTAAAGTTAGTCGTACAATTTGTCAAACTTTTGCGGGGCAAAACTTCTTTTCTTCTCTTCACAGATTACAGATAGACGTTGACATTTTGTGAATAGCTGCGTTCAGGTTTGCTGAACGCCGCCACACCACCCCCCCACGGAGAATTTAAGATCAAATATCGAAAGGACGGGCAAATTTTACTCTACGACCTGAACGAGTTGTATATTTTGGTGAAGGTGTTGAAAGTGAAGTATGTGTGTTTGGATTGTTAGCAGGTAAAGGTTTTGAAGGTGAAGGAATGAATGGTGGATCAGAAGTATTTGAAAGGGTGAGATTGTCACTGTCAATGTAAGCAGGTTTTATTCGGTCTATACTCACGACAACTTCCTTGTTCCCGACAATAATAGTAAAGGTTTTGTCAGTTCTGCTCACCACTGGGAAAGGTCCTGCATAAGGAGATTCAAGTGGTGGCCTTACATGTTCAGTTCGTAAGAAGATATGCGAAGCTGAACTGAGCTCTTTAGATATGAAGCAGTTCTTTTGGCCATGACGAGAAGCAGGAACAGGTCTCAATTCTGACATCATCCTCCTAAGCTGAGCGACAAACTCTGAAGAGTCAGTAGTCTGTAAGTTAGATTGAGGAACTATCATTTCACCAGGAAGACGAAGGGGTTCTCCGTATAGAAGTTCAGCTGCTGAAGTCTTCAAATCTTCCTTCACGGCTGAACGTAATCCTAGTAGTACGATAGGCAAAGCTTTAATCCATGGTTCTGTACGACACATCAGAGAGGCCTTGAGCTGCCTATGGAGGCGTTCTACCATACCGTTGGCACATGGATGGTAACTTGTGGTGCGTAACTTTTTGGTACCGAGAAACGTCATAAGCCTACGGAATAAGTCTGACTCAAATTGACGCCCCTGATCTGTCGTGATGCAAGTAGGAACCCCAAATCTCGCGATCCATCCGAGTAAAAGTTTATCGGCGGTCTCTTCAGCAGTGATACCACGCATAGGCCAAGCTTCTGCCCATCGCGTAAATCTGTCTACAGCGGTAAGCAGATAGCGGTAGTCTTCACACACGGGTAATGGGCCTACGATGTCAACGTGTATGTGACTAAAACGGCCAGACGGTGTATCAAAGTTGCCAAGCGGAGAAACTGTATGTCGCGTAATTTTATTTTTCTGACAAGGTATGCACGATCTAGTCCACTGTCGCAAGTCTTTACGGATAGAAGGCCAGACAAATCTATCTGCAATAAGTCGAGATGTGACACGAATGCCAGGATGACTAAGATTGTGAAATTTTTCAAAGTATTTTCTACGAAACGGTAAGGTAAGAAACGGTCTTGGCTTGCCGGTGGAAGTATCGCAGATCACTTTGATGTCCGTACCGAGTAAGCAGATGCTTTCTAGTTTGAGGGAAGTGCCGTTTTCAAGTAGTTCTTGAAGCTCTTTGTCATCTTTTTGGGATTCAGCAAGGGCTGAGTAGTCGTCTTCAAGTGAAATTGACTCAACCCTTGATAATGCGTCAGCCACGACGTTATCTACGCCTTTTATATATGCGATATCAGTCGTGAATTGCGATATAAAATTTAACTGGTTTAGTTGAACAGGAGGCAATTTTTCACGTTTCTGTATAAAAGCATACAGGAGGGGCTTATGGTCTGTGTATATGGTGCAATGTTGAGCTTCCAAAATATGTCGGAAGTGTTGCACAGCTTCATATACAGCCAAAAGCTCTCTATAATATGCGGGCCAAAGTGTTTGGCGACTAGTCAATTTCTTGCTGAAGAATGCCAAGGGCTGCCAATGTGTGCCAACGCGTTGTTGGAGGCAGGCTCCAACCTGTGTACTTGACGCGTCGGTGAAGAGGCCAAGTGGGACGTCTGGAAGTGGATGAGCAAGCATGGTGGCCTGGCTAAGGCTGTCTTTGCATGCTTTAAAAACATTTTCCAGTTCTGCAGTCCAAGGTACAGGTTTGGAACCCTTGAGCTTTAAATTAGTCAAAATATTTATCAATGGTGTTTGCATTTCAGCAGCATGTGGTAGAAAACGTCTATAATAATTAATCATGCCCAGGAATCTTCGAAGACCCTGGACAGTTTTGGGAAGGTCATACTCCTGGAGAGCAGATATCCGCTCTGATGGAGGAGCAGATCCATCTTTCGAAATTCGGTATCCCAAGAAGGTTATTTCTTTTGCTCCTAAAACGCACTTTGCGGGGTTGATGACAACGCCGTAATCTGCCAACCTTTGAAATAGGATGCGCAAATGGCTTTTGTGACTGTCTTCATCGGGAGAGAATACTAAAATATCGTCTATGTACGGAAAACAAAAGTCCAGATCTCTAACAACCTCATCCATAAATCGCTGAAAGGTTTGCCCAGCGTTACGCAACCCGAACGTCATAAATGGGAATTCAAAGAGCCCGAAAGGAGTAATAATCGCGGTTTTGCAAACGTCCTCGCTGAAAACAGGAATTTGTTTGTAAGCTTTAATTAGGTCGAGGGTGCTAAAAATGGTAGAACCAGCGATGTTGTGACTGAAATCCCCAATATGACGAACGGGGTAGCGATCCGGAACTGTCCGAGCGTTTAAAGCACGATAATCTCCACAAGGACGCCAAGAGGAATCCTTTTTGGGAACTAAGTGAAAGGGCGACGACCAAGGACTTTTAGAAGGTCTTGCGGTACCATTTTTGATCATATCGTCAAATTCTCTTTGAGCGATCTTGAGTTTTTGAGGGCCTAGACGACGTGGACGACAAGAAACCGGAGGACCGTCTGTCGTTTTAATATAATGCATAGTATTGTGCTTTATATCTCTATGCAGGCCGGGAGGTCGTGTAATAGTAGGGAATTCGGAGAGAATTTCACTAAAAGGTGATGCTGTAGAAATTGAAATAGTCTTTATACTTGGTTGATCATGTGAAGCAACAGAAGTTGGTGAAGAAAGACCGGTGATACCGTCTAAAAGACGCTTATTATGACAATCAGGCAGCAAATGGTAATGAGCGAGGAAATCTGAACCTAATATGGGCGTACTAACATCAGCTATGACGAATTGCCATCGAAATTCTCGTCGTAATCCAAAGTGAGATTAAGAGATACGCATCCATAGGTTTTTATTGTGCTGCCATTCGCTGCGCTGAGCTCGTAACTACTGACGGGAGTTTTATTGCTTAAAATCTTTCGTGGGTAGCAACAAAGGTCAGATCCTGTATCAATCAGGAATCTGACTTTTGAGACTTTATCTGTAATAAATAAGCGGCGGCTCGAAGGTGTGCAGTCAGTTGCCGCCATCACTGACTGAGCTTGGGGTTTTCCTGTGACCAGCTGCATGGGCTTATAGACTTGTTCGCCTTGGCTTTAAGTCTTATGATACCAACAGTATTTACCTGTTGGTGATTGAGAACGGCTTCGAAATTGCATTCGGCCCCGGCTCATGGATCGGTTTCGTCCGCGACTAGGAACCTGCTGGGATGTGATGGCAGCGACACAAGCAGTCAACTCTTTCATCTGTAAAGCAAAGGCATGCAGTCCCAGAGGATCATTCGGGGATGCAAGTGAAGGCGAGGTCCCAATACCCGAGGATTTGCTGTCAACACCTGAAGTGGAAGGCCCCATATTTGATGCGGAAACAGCGTGCACAAAGTTATGCGCAGTCGTTGCAATTCCAGGAACAACTTCCAAAATTTTATCGGCATCTGCTGCAATATTGTCAAGTGAGTCAACTCGAGCTGCCAGTAGAGCCTGAAGATTTTGTGGTAAGCGCCGCATAAAAAGCTGTCGAAGAATACCATCATCCGTAAGAGTATTTCCTGCTAAAGAACGAAGGTGTCTTAAAAATTGCGAGGGTTTTTGATCCCCAAGCTCGGAATCTGTTAAAAGTTTTCGAACGCGCTGTTCCTCTGACTGTGACAAACGTCTTATAATTTCACTTTTTAAAAATTCATATTTGTCTGTAGCCGGTGGGTTTGTAATAATATCTTCAATTTCATCGGTTATTTTAAAATCTATTTTTTCTATGACGTGGTCATATTTGGTGAGATCTTGTGTGATGCCTGCTCTGCGAAAATGTGATTCAACATGTGCGAACCACATTGCAGGTTTTTGGTACCAAAAAGGTGGTATTTTAGGCGCAATCGCAGCAACGGAAGACTCGCTTTTGACAACTGGAGGGCTTGTCTCACTATGTGACGGCGCAGGTAGTGGCGATATTGTGGGCTTGTTAAGGGTAGCTCGCAGTGCTGCATTTTCCTGCAGTGCCGTTTGAAGTTGTGCTGAAAGAGTATCCAGCTGAAGTCGGAGCTCCGGATCCATATTGGGAGTATTAGTTTCACTGTCAGACATGGTTAGAAGTGTCGCAAGTTAAGACCGGGTGCAAATGTAAAAAGGTTAAAATCGGTTAGTTGTCACAAGTGAATTATAATTTATATGGTGTGACAGTGCTCAGTTCCCCTAAAAGCATAAAACCAAAAGCAATGTTTTGATTATTAACATATACCAAAAGCGTCTTAAAATTATTTAAACACAAATAATAATAAAAGAAAAAGAACCGTCATTCAAAGATAACCATAGACCTTAAATCATATACTCATATGCTAGCACCTTAAAATTCAAGAAATAGCAAAGTCACAATATTACACACACAATGGCATATTTATAAAAAAAAAAAAAAATTAGTATTGTTAATGCAAACAAGAAACAATTTTTTTTTAACAAAATTATTGACGCTAACAGTATACAAGAATTAAGACCAAATTCTCAATAGCAACAACACAGTATAAATCAGACAATGTAAACAAAGAATGAAAATATTTTTCAAGCTAGAACATGCAAACAAAACTTTAAATAACTTGCAGATAAACTGTTTTTCTCATTAAAGATTAATAATTAATTATATTAGTATATAAAGAAACTGCACCTACCCATTCTATACTTATTAGTAAGCTTAGAGTAATAAAATGTTTTAGTATTTGTTAATTATAAAAAAAAAAAATTGTTAAGCATAGTAATAAAAGAAAAAAAAAATTGCCACTACAATAGTTCAAAATTAATGTCTGATGGCACACTTGAAGTTTCATGCAATGTACTTTAAAGTTGTTGACCCACATTCAACACTGAATAATAAACTTGCACTTGCGAAGAAAGCAGCAATGTATGTTGAAGTGAACTCAACCAGCATTGTACGAGGTACCAGTGAGCAACGCTTGATGCAAAACAAAATGGCTTGTTTTGCTTATACTTAACAAAATATATAATGTTTTCTTTTTCTGTAGGATAAATTATGTTCCCATGCAAACCGAAGTAGAGATGTTTTATCTGGAAATGGTTTGCCCTATACTGGTAGTGTTGTAATAGGTATTAGCTCAGTCTTCTTGATGTTTTGTAGTGCTTCGATTTTGACTGTAAGCACGAAATATATATAGATTCTTGTACCTTTATTGGATGCTCGAACCTTTTCCAATACCGAGATGTGTGGCTGTGTTGTCCAATTACTTAAAAATCTTCTGTAGCAAGCAGAGAGTGTGTTCTGCTCGGGGTCACCATTATGGAGTATCTTGGATTCACTGAATATTAAGTCTCTTCGTACTTTGGGTTATCTATATGACTGAATGCTATAAACTGAAACTACTGGAAGTTTTATCATACGGTTTTAATCAATTAGCACAGTAACTCGTTAGTAAAGTTAGTCGTACAATTTGTCAAACTTTTGCGGGGCAAAACTTCTTTTCTTCTCTTCACAGATTACAGATAGACGTTGACATTTTGTGAATAGCTGCGTTCAGGTTTGCTGAACGCCGCCACACCGTTTTGTTATCAAATGAATTTGCGTTAAATGTAAACTTTTATCTACCTTCGACCTTCTTAATAATAAATTCAAAGTATACTGTAACATGACATCTATTAGGGTCTATGCACACTATTTGTATCGATACAAACGCACGTTATCATCACGTCTGTACCGATTGAAGCTCGAGACTGAGTTGATGCAGGGTATTCCAAGGTAGAGCTTGGAACACTTACAAAAATTTATAGCCAAGTTGTGAGTATGGTGTTTGTGTCGATACAAGCGTAGGTCGACTGCAAAACCATGGTGTGCGTAAGCTCTAATGTCCTGCCAAGCTAATGCTATAAAGGTTATAATTAATCCAGAGGCGGATTATCCCTAAGGCAAAGTAGGCACGTGCCTAGGGCGCAAGTCGCGTGCGCGCGAAATTGAAAAAAAAAATATCGGGAAGTACCTCTGCACCTACTCACAATAGAAATACGCACACACACACATGGGAATTGACATATAAACACATACGTATGCTTATTTAGTTCTTACACTTCCGCGCACATTACACATCAGAATAAAACACTTTTTTACGGATTTTTGCGCATGTTTTATTTTATTTTATATTTAATCCTGACGTTTTGACTCCTTTACGGCTTTGTGATCACGGCTCCTGTAAAGGAGTCGAAACGTCAGGATTAAATATAAAATAAAATAAAACATGCGCAAAAATCTGTAAAAAAGTGTTTTATTCTGACATACGTATGCTATCTAAGCTATACTTTCTTAAGAAGTGCTAGTTGTAATTTTAGTCTATGGCCGCTAGAGGGGCGCCGATGTGGTGCTTGCCTAGGGCGATCTCTACCTTTAATCCGCCTCTGTTATTAGCCGAAAATTTTCACAAGAATGATGAAGTGTGGAATAAAATAGAATGTCGCGTTATGTACAGACGGGAGCCCTGGAAGGACAGCACTTCCGCAAGAGCGGGTACCTGGTGTCGCTGTCGGAGCAGAACCTGATCGACTGCTCGAGCGCGTACGGCAACAACGGTTGCAACGGCGGGCTCATGGACAACGCGTTCAAGTACATTAAGGACAACCAAGGCATCGACACCGAGACCTCCTACCCGTACGAAGGCACCGATGACAAGTGCAGGTCGGTGCATTTCTAATCATACACCTGATTAACACTCAGTGTATCTTAATCACATTCTCAATTTAATTGTTGTTCATTTTCAAAAAGGTATAATTAACCAGCATTTTTCCCCTGTCATCACTTTTTAAATTAACCTATTTTCAAACCTTGCACAAGCAGTCTACATTCATCAATCATACATCTCGTGCATACTCATACCATATTTCCTTAGATTTTTTTACATAATTATCATCTTATATCATTTATGGGGGCATCCTAAAAACCAGCTCGGCTCCACATATCAAACGGGGTGTATGAGAGCTGTTGATTCCGCCCAAATTAAACTCTCCAATATTTTTATTAGTTTTTGCAGATCAATAATTACGTTTTATTTCTATAGTATTTTGTTGTTATAACAACTTTAAAATTACTTGGTAATGTTAGGTAACAACTGTTAGAACAAAATTTTGGGCAATGTCTACCTTTGAGTTGGGTAATGTCTGCCTTTAAGTTCTTTTCAATGACATAAAGTGCTGCTGTAAATTGGTTTCAGATCACTGTTTTAATCTAACCTCTAATTACTGCTATTTCGATAGTATTTCGTTACTCTAATGACTTATAATAATTTTGGGCGATATCAACGTTTAAGTTAGGCGATGTTTACCTTTAAGTTAATAGAGCTGTTGTAGATAGCGTATATAACCGGCAGGTACAACCCGAAGAACAGCGGCGCTGATGATGTGGGCTTCGTGGACGTGGAGGCAGGAAACGAGCAGAAGCTGATGGAGGCGGTGGCCTCGGTGGGACCAGTCTCGGTGGCCATCGACGCTTCGCAGGAGTCCTTCCAGTTCTACTCCACCGGCGTCTACTACGACGAGAACTGCTCCTCCTCCAACCTCGACCACGGGGTCAGTGCTTTATTTTTCTTGTTAGTGCTTAAGGTCTACTGCATCTACGGGCCTGGGTTCGAATCCTGGTAGGGGCATGAGAAACATCTGTTCCCGAGTTATGGTATATATGTTTTCTATGTTATTTACTATCCATTGTACGAATTCTGCTTCGTTTGGGACTTATCATTTGGTGCGGCTTTAAAACAAAATGTCTTGTTATTTAAGTTTTCTACTACTAGAATTTTATATATATAAATTATTTTGTCAGTCTGTCTGACTAGATAGGACTCAAACGCATCGACAAATTGAGTTTAAATAAACAAGAAATATCTTGGCAGAAAATCATTCACCGCTGAACGGAATCCTCCTCCAAAATAGAGAACAAGCGGGTTGGAGATTGTAGTCGAATAATATAATTTGGCAAACACTGCTGCCCATTTATTGGTCTGCGGAAGGTTTATGATGGTGTATCATCAGTCTATCTTTATACAGCAAAGATAACCCTACTGCTAAAATTACTGATTTATAGTCCAAATTAGTAAAATAAAAATATGTAGCTTCAAAAGTCAAGCAGTGTGCACCGCCCGCCTGTTCGCTAATAAATGCAGTAACCGCAGACACCGGCACCTTTACCTTTACTCTACACGTGTTTCGCCACTAAGGATATGGACTTCCGCCAAGTAACGCCTGATTCTATCAAATAATTGTAGTCAAAATTTCAGCAACTTCTTATATAAACTATTTAAATACAAAAGTGTCAAACAATATATAAAAAAGTACTTAATTTTGTAGTTATTATATATACTTCATCTGGTTAGGTTTTTATCGAAGTATCTTCCTATACTGTAAAGGAAAATAGCTACACTAATTATACCTGTTCCGCTGATACTTTACAATGGACTAGGTATACTTTTGTAAACTATTAATTTTACTAAAGATCAGCGTATTTGATTGATATCCCCGTCGTATACATTTAGTATTTTCATCAATTATTTTAACTTTAATTTATTTACTGACAAATGATGAATCAGTTGCCCTGCTACGGAGATATGAGGAAAATGGGAAAGGAATTTTTATACCACAATCAAAAACTTTTCCTATTGTGGTAATTTTTTATTAATGTTTTTATTATTGCACTACTCTCGTAAACATACAGATAGAATTGCACTCTTGGAACCGAAATCAATGTCTGTTTAGCAAGTAAAATTAACAAAAGTTATTAAGTACAGTAGTAAAATTATAGATGTCGCAAAAAAATTACATCAGAAGTAATTAATATAGCTGGTCCTATCAAATTTACTCTGCATAACAATACTATCGAATAATCATAAATAAAAGAGATATTGTTTATGTGTGTGGTCGTCGAAAATACGGGTCATGTTTTGATTTCGATTCGCTTTTAAAGTGTGTCGTACGAAGGAGTGCGTGCGTTTGGCATCGTTCTTTTGCGTGCACGACAGATAGATAACCGTTTCATCATGGAAGTTTTTCTCCTGTTTGCTCGATGCTGAAAAATTGTAATTTGATATTTCAAAATAATAATTTAAATATTTTTTCCGATTCAAAAGCTTCCTTTAAGAAAACAATTTTGGACTGTTGTAGGATTAATTTTTAGTTTTAAGTTTTTTTTTTCTTTTAAGTTTTTATTCTGTCATTAATAATGTCCTAATTTCAAATATCTAATTTTAAATAAATAATTATTTAAACGTCTTCTATGTATAATAATGTTGTGCTTACCTTTAAGTTAAATGCATATATGATACATTTTTGCTAAGTGCGGAAATTTTAATGTAAATTATTTTTATGTATTTAGTTGGTAAGCCCTATTCAATAAATTCAAATTCAAAATCATTCGAAAGTCACTTTTGGATGATGAAAGTTGATAGTGAATAGGTGACTTTTTTAACCAAATGCTTACAATGCGTCAAAATATTCTCCCATGGTAGTTTAAATATTAGTACACCCCTTAATAAACACATCGACGGGTGTCGAACCCTGTCCACTCAAAGCTAAATCAACAGATGAGCTACTGTCCCTCTAAACCATCTCGGTTTTTTTCTTTTTCATACTACTATAATTTACTCTCAGAAACTATTTAAATATTAAAATACACGTATACTATAAAGCCTTATAAAATGCCCTATAAAGGCTGTATAGCTTCGAGTCCCAACCTCTTTGCATTAACTTATTTATTTTTTATCTGTGGTCAATTCTTTTACACTACTTTTTAATTTTAGGCGCGAAACGAGCGCTACTATTTTTTTCATTTAATTCTTATTTTCAAATTTATTATTGTTTATTCTGAGTGATAATACGATTTATTTCGAATTCCTTATAATACTTGACTAATTATACTATCACCATACACCTGACCACAAAATTGACAGCAGTGTTTTCGAATAATTACGAAGATCTCTAGCCAAGCATCAATATTATTGCAGAATCCTCCCATTTCCGTAGGAGGTTTTCTCTGAAGATGAGATGAAATAAATCTATTTATATAAAAATTCCCTGTCACAATGATTGACCGCGATGAACTCAGAAAGTACTCAACCGATTTTGATGATGTTTTTAATTTTGCTGGATTTGTTCCGACTTAGGAACACCTATCCTATGGGATAGGTACCATTTTAATTTATAACACAGCAACGCTGGGTCGGGTAAACTAGTCTATACTAATATTATAAAGAAGTAAAGTTTGTGTGTTTGTATATTTGTTAAATTGTAAGGGGTAATCTCGGGATCTACTGAACCGATTTTAAAAATTATTTCACCAATAGAAACGCACATTATTGCTGAGTGTAACAGGCTATATTGAATGCTAGAAAAAAAAATAAAGAATTTTGTCCACCCGTGCGAAGCCGGGACGGGCCGCTAGTATTACATAAAATTGTATGGCCGAGAACAATTTGTTACGTCATTTCCGCATGTCCGGTCCGGCCATTGACCCCTGCGAGTGTCAATGTCTTGTGACTAAATCGTGATTGGTGCGCTACAATGCACGCAGACTGCCCTCTTATAACTTATCTCATTTACTATTTGAATTTGAAGGTCGTCTACCGGTTTATGCTATGTGACAGTTTTTGTAGTCAGTTTTTTTTAAATACTCCTATAAAAACTACATCTCTGAAACCTCAGGCAAAATCGCTCGGATATATGGTTGTTTTTTATAGGTGTACTAGCTGACCCGGCCACGCGTTTCTAAGTTATAAATTAAATGAAACTTAACCTGCCCTAAGTCGGAACAAATCCAGCTAAATGACAAAAAAACTTAATAATAGTAATTTCGGAGTTAATCGCTGTCCAACACGATGCCATGGAATTTTTATATGTTTAGATTTTAATCTTATAGAAATATGGCTGTAAAAAATAAATACATTAACTGTATTAAAGTTTCATAAAAATGATGACGGGGTAATGAAAAAAAAACTAATTTAACTTTGCATAAATTAAAAGTAGACGCATGTAACTCCGGGGCTTAATTAAAAACTAGTAATTAATGCCAATAACGTGTGACGCAAAGGTGTAAATAATTACGATCGTACTTAATTTTCAACATTTAATCATCGCATTCGTCATCCTTTGACACGTAAAGTGTACAACTAGGTATATTAAGAGTAGGAAATGCTATATTTTTGATAGATTTATGAACTAGAGGAAAAAAGATTGTGCAAATGAAACAAAACTCACTTTGAATTCGCATGAAAGTTTTATACTATGCTAATAGTGAATATTCGGACCGGCAGCGATCCTGCCTTTAGCAACGTTAGTCCTGGGTTAGAGTTACGAATCAGATGATTGTATCATAAATACCTGAGTCATGGTTATTATATGTATATATAAATTCCGTGTCACAACCGCGATAAACTCCGAAAATACTCAACAGATTTTCATTTTGCTGGATTTGTTCCGACTTAGGACATAAGATAGGTTTAAATTTATAATATTTAAAAATGCAAAATAAATTAAGTTACGGCAACGCGTTGTCGGGTATGCTTCTATTTCTATAAATATTACGTATCTTTGTATCATATATGTATGTCTATCCGTTACCCTTGTATCAAACAAAGCCTTACAGTGCTTATTTTGTGGTGTGAATGTACGAAATATAATATTATAATTCGGGGTGAACAGGTACTGGTCGTGGGCTACGGCACCGACGAGAACGGCGGCGACTACTGGCTGGTGAAGAACTCTTGGGGTCGCACCTGGGGAGAGCTGGGCTACATCAAGATGGCGCGCAACAGGGACAACCACTGCGGCATCGCCTCCGCCGCCTCCTACCCCCTCGTCTAGGGGGAAGGCTGTCACTCTTCTATAGGAGAGGACTTTCCCTAGTCGAGGAGGATTCCCCTTTTCTATAGGGAGTACTACCCCTATAGTCTAGGGAGATCTACCCCCTCGTCTAGGGAAAGGACTTCCCCTCTTATAGGGGGAAATACTACCCCTTCGTATAGGAGAAGGACTATCCCTCTTTGTACCCCAGACTGACTAGCCGATTTATCCCACCCTTACAATTAAAGTGACCTATCTAAAAATGCAATTTCATAGGATGTTTTAATACTTAATATAATTACTTCAAGGTTTTAGTACAATTAAATATTTCTTTAATTCAACTCTGAATAAATCAATGTGTTTAAACACGTCGTTCCTATACAAAAGTTGTTTTTATATAATGGTTTTATTAGCGAAAACTTGGATATTATTGGATTGGGTCATTTTAATTCTAAAGGTGTGCTACGTATCATTCCAGGCAGAATTCAATTTTATCAAAAGCTAGAACAATTTCAGGGGGATTTATTAAATTTATTGGAACGCGAATCCACCACTCATCCGCGCCTTTATTATTTGATTCGGTACCGTATTATGAAGTTCAAGAGCTTAAAGATATAGTAAAATTGTAGGATATATTAAGTTTTGCATTATTTTTTATATTTTGTAGTTTGCTCATAAATGTATAATGATTATTTCGCTGCAGTTAAAATATTGTAAATGTGTATAAATATAAATACCAACATTCCATCACTATAATCGTATTGTAGCAATATTTTTTATATGAAAAGACAATTTTAGCCTTACACTGTTTTTAAAGTCGTGTGATAATAGCTTAATTTTATTTAAGTGTAATATTGTAAGAATAATAAAGAATTTTTTATAATTTTTTTTTTATTGATTTATGCCATTGTTTCCTTACTTATAATATTCTTCATCTTGATTAAAGAAACAACGTATGTTTACAAAATAATTGCAAGTGAAATGGGTCGAGGAAAAGATTTTAATTTATTAACATACTAATATTGTAAATTTAATTATGAATATTAATTTCCATGTCACTGACTAAGGCAGAATATGATAATATTTATTTGCAAAAGTATGGTACACAAAAAAGCTGTTGAAAATATTTCTTCCTCATATTCTGTCGAATTTTTCGCTAAAGATAAAAAAAAATATTATTTTTTTTGTTACTAACTTAAATCTCAATATAATAAAACTTTATCATTCAGGAAATCATTAGTACTATAATTTTCTGAACTTATAATTGTTAAATAACCACACAAGTACAGTACCATATAAAAATATTGCATTGTGAACACAAAAAATAGATACAATTATTTTTTGAATTTAAAACTTCTTTAGCATAGTTATGATTTGAAAGTCGATGAAACGAAAAGAGATAGTCACATAAATTCATAGGATTTAACGTAGTAGGAAATTAGATAGGAAGCATTACGTACGTGTGTTAATACGTGTTTGTCTGCGCATGCGTAGTACAAAGCTTGAGAGAAGGCATCACAACAACCATGATATTTTGTAAACGTGTACGTATTATTTTTGAAGTTTCACTTCTACCACGTGTGAATTGCACACATGCTTTTTTAAAATAGTTCTATGATCACTCCCCTTCTTCCCCTTCAAACAGCCAATTCTTTAACACACAAACCAAATTCTTTCATTTGATACCACCAGATTTATTCGCTTACTTACTGTTGTTTATTCATCCCCTCTTCCACCCTTTACAACTATTAAACAGCTGAATCAATTTTCTTCAAACAGCCTAAAACACTGATACACACCTGTACCACACATGTACAGTCACGAGCACTAAGACGTATACGACGTAGAACCATATCACATTAAATCAATTATTTATTTCTATAATTTTTTATCTCTTTCGGCCGATTTAGTGTGACATGGTTCTACAGTCTCCACATATTTTTGCTGATGACTCCTATTCTTGGAAATAAATTATAATTATGATACAATAAAATAAAGTCATTTAAATAACATTTTGTTCCCATTAGAAAGTGGTTCTCATATATGTCGAATATTTGATGACTAACTTAATTAGAATAGTGATTTCGTAGGATAGACGCTAAGACTCCTCATGTTTACTTACACGTGTCTTCTAAACCTTAAATTTACAGCTAGACTTCGTGATTCAAGATTTTAAAGTCTGTTTCTTTCAAGGGCTCATCTATTTAGGATAGTACGTGATGTTGCCCACAATACCAACTTTCTAATCTAATTAAACTTTCAATATTTTTTTTTTATTTAGGTTATATTTAAAAAGAATAAAATAAACTTTTCCTTTAAAACTTTTACTATCAACTTATAACGTCATAACACAATTTATATGATAAGTTTGTCGTGAGATGTAAGTACTTGTATTTACTTAATTTGAAAATTATTAAAATTAATTGGTAAGTCTTTAGAAGTCCGCCATATTGAATCTAAAGTGACGTCACTTTTTTTTTCAAATTCGAGCAAGTTAAATAAAAGTGAGACTCAAAATTCGGTATATCACAGCGAATTGAATTAAATCAATTACCAAAAAATGTACAAATTAGTACCTAACTCCAATAAATCTGAACCTCCTTCAGAATGAAATTATTTCGAAGTTACGGTACACTCGCCATATTGACATGGAATAGCGGATGTTCTATAATATATAGATATTAAACATAAAATATAATTGCACAAAAAATATACCTAAAACGTACCTCCAGTAAAAATAAAGAGACACTTGATCAGATCTTGAGAAATGGAACAACCTTATTTCGTTTACTATATATCAATTCTTATGAGGCTTGATGTGGCTTTATGTAGGTATAAATAAACCAATCAATGTCAATGTTAATAAAAACATATTTCTCTCTCTCACACACTTATGAGTTTGAATATTTTAACTTTATTTAAAGCGCATTATACAAATACGAAATCCGATCAGGATTTTAGTCTTTTCACGGAGTAGTTCAATATCATTTCTAAGGGGCAAAATAACGAAAATAAACATCTAGGAGATTCACAGGAAAGTTGTAATCTATGTGGTTAATTCGTTATAGTCATCAAAACATCAAACAAATCATACGTAGTTTAATATTTAATAGCTCAAAGCTTTCCCAGTATTTCCAGAAAATTGAACTGGTATTTTTCTGGTGAACTCTTACGCATCTTTTACTGTAGGTAATGTTCTAATCAGTGGATCACGTGATTTGTGTCAGGGGTTACTCGACCGATCATTTGACCAGACAGATGGCGCCTTGCAATAATATACGCAAGAGATAGCGTCGGTTACTGCGACGTATGTTGTTTTTGGCACCGAAAAGGCGAAATTTACTTCAAAAATCGGATAGCTATGCTTTATTCATTTTTACGAGTAACATTCATAACGTTTTTAAAAGACAATAAACTGGCGCAAGAAACTCGTTAAATTAACAGAAGTCGGCATCTGATTATGCATACATAGTTGACAAAACAATATTACTCTCATAATAATAAGCAGTTACGTATACATTTCATCATACATAAAAACAAAGTTGACGAGCTTTGTTTTAAATAAAAACAAATAGCAAGATTACAAATTACGTAAAAATAACTGTAAATAATACTTCTCTTCAGACTTATTTTCTCAGACAACACACGTTTACGAGAATGACGCATAAGCCAGCAATCACTTTTTTCGAGTATTATGTTGCCGAATAGTATTTTGTGCTAACAAAAACTTATTGGTATATACTAGCCAAAACCTTCCACGCTGCTCTCTGTTTGGAGTAGTATTTGAACCTTTGGGATATTCGAGATAAATTTGGTATCTATATAAAACGCATAAAATAGTTACAACTCGCCAAATATCAAGTCGAATGAGCGACTACTTTTTTATTTTTGTAAATTTAAATACTAGATGTTCAAAACTTCTAGTTAACCAACCCCCGATAGCACTGAATGTTTTTCTAAAAAAGTCTCTATGTTTAGTAATTATAAAATGAATCATTGGTAAAAAAATTATAAAGATATATATTTTTTTTGTATGTGCATCTGTCACGACGGAGTTAAAAAGGTAAGAAAACCGTTATAGGAAAGGAAATAAGTGAAAACTTTGGAATGTCTTTAGGTTAATCCTTAACACAAGCCTTATAGTGCTTAAGACTTAAGGGCTTAAGATGCGTCACACCTAGATCGTATCGTCGCTTGCAATCAGTCGAAATAGCGGACAAATGCTTACCTATTCACGATAATAAAAAATATTATGACTATTATTCTTGTTTATTACAAATCTGATGACACCTCATAGATAAAGCGTCTGCGCCCACGAGCTATTAATTTGCCGACTTTGCGTCTGCACGTCCGATTATCCTACATCCTTTGTTAAGGTATGACGCGCACTTCCCTCAATAGGAACGACAAAATTTTGGACGTTTAAAACTGTCACAAAATCTGGAAATAAAAGACGCTTCAAAAATTATTCATGTTCGGGAACGTAATACGCTTTGTATATGCGTCTATAATTCGCTCATACGACAAAAAAATACACATACTTACTCTCTATAACATTAGCCTAGTCGGTAATAGTTCGGCGGTAGTGAGGAAAGAATGTCCAATTTAACACCTTTTATATAAACCTAATACCGCCATCTCCCTTTTTCCATCGGACATGCAGACGCACTGTGGGCTACCACCCCTTCTTGATTGCTATTCCTACCTGTCGTACCAAGCGCTTCTCAACATGTTTTATAATGCGCACAGCAAGGGGGTGGAACTCCCTCCTGTCTGTATTTCCAAGTACTTATAACCCGTCCGTCTTCAAATCCAGGGTGAATAGGCACCGTCTGGGTTAGCTCGTTCCATAGTGGATCCTGTCTTGGCCCCGGGGTTGGTTGGGAACAAGAGCGAACCCATTCAAAATAAATAAATAAGTTGCAAACTAAATCTAGTTGAAAACCTAGTCCACGAGATAAGTTTCACGTGCGCCATGCGGTCAGTGACGGGTCGCATCGCCCCCAATCATCACATGACTGCTATCTTTGTTACATATGGCCTGTTTGCACATGCAGTATGTCATCCTCGACTACTGCTGCTAAGGGATATATTAATTGATGTAATTTCTTCGCAGACTGAAATCTTACGAGAGCTGTCTTGAATACTTCAAAAATCTTAGATATGGATGACTTCTTTTCGTCAGCATGTCTCTGTACAAACTTTAGAGTGGTGTCCTGAATTGCCCTAATCTTGAACAAATCAAAATCAACAATACAAAAAAAAACACTTTATAACACCACATTGAAATAACAAGAAAAACAAGAGAAAACTTAAAATAGTGTTACAATGGGCGGTCTTATCGCTCAGAGCGATCTCTTCCAGACAACCTTTCACCTTTCACAGATCAACCCTAACCTGAAAAACTATCTCGTCGGTTCAACATTTTTGCGCTGCGATCATAAGTAGATCTGTAATTTATATCGCGAAGAAAGCGTTCTATCTGTACTATTTCTACTTTCCCGTAAGATTAACGTATTAAGTTAGGTTAGCGTCTATAAAAACAAAGAAAATGTCAAATTGGTTAGTAGAATGTCATCCCTCTTCAACTTTAACAATACTTCAAAAGTAAACGTTCTTTTCTATTTAAATTGTAGACAATAATTGAGATTACGCAAATAAAGCATGCCGTGACATTACTCAAATTCTAAGCCGCAATTAAAATTATTACTTTATGTTATAGTTATTGTTTATGTTTACAATTAGTACATATTTTTGTTGACTTCCCAATATTTAAATTTTGCATAAAATCACGAAACTTTGAAGTCTATTTCGATGACATATTTACTCGTACAAGAAAGTCGATTAAAATCGCAAAACGGTCAACTTCCCTGTTCTACGATTAAAATATTATTATAGTGACACAGGTCGATTTGATTACTTCATAATGGCGTCGTTTCAAGAGCATCGTACCCGTGATAGCTTCCAATGTAATCATAATGTGTACCTACTTTTAGAAAGGAATTTTTTATGACTATTACAATCAGAATTGTTTAACGCCCACTTTGGTGCCATATCCCCAAACAGGCGACGTATAATCGAACGATATTAACAGACTATCGTAGTGAAATAAGATACCGTTGAGTCAAAACCAAATGTATGCAAACTATAGCTACAATTAAATAAACTCGGCGTCAAAAAAATCGCACCTTATAAAAATCTTATTCAAAAATTCCTAAACCTTATATAGAGGATAGTGTTAGGTATCATTAGAAAGGTAACAAAAAGGAGCATCAAACAACAATTAAGTGCAATCTTTTTTTTAATTAAAATTATACAAAAAGCATAAAAATTTGAAAAATAATAAAAAATCTTAATTAAGTCCTAATTAATAATCGATAATTTACAAAAAAAATGTACAAAAAGTGTCTTAAAATTAACTCAAAATCTAGTGTTACCCCCCCTTGCCCTGATGACGGCTTCCATACGGTCCCTCATAGACCTCACCAACTTCAGGAGCTCTTCTTGAGGGATAAGACCCCATTCTTCAATCACCGCGGTTTGGAGTTCCTCTAGAGTCGAAGGAGCCGGATCCCGAGATCGAACCTTACGTTTAAGATGGTCCCAGAGGTGCTCTATCGGATTCAGATCAGGACTTCTCGCTGGCCACTGCATCACAGGAATTTGGGACCTCCGCAGGAAGTCGTTCACGATGGCTGCAGTGTGTGCGCGAGCGTTGTCGTGCATTAATGTGAACCCCTCGCCAAAAGATTCGGCAAAAGGGACCACATGCACATCCAGGATCTCTGTGATATAGCGGCGCGCAGTCAGCGACCCTTGTCCGCGAGCACCTCCGGTCCGGGAGACGCAGACCAGGTCGGTTTTGCCGGCAGCCGACATACCGCCCCAGAACATGCAGGATCCGCCTCCATATTCCACCGTCTCCTGGATGCAGGCTTGAGCGAAACGTTCACCCTGCCTCCGGTATACTCTTCTTCGTCGGTCGTTGCAGAAAAGACACACTCGTGTCTCGTCTGAGAAGAGAACAGCTCCCCACTGCTCAATGGTCCAATCGACGTGGTCGCGAGCAAACTGCAAGCGGGCTCGTCGGTGCGCTGCAGTCAATT
Organism: Calamotropha paludella; assembly: GCA_927399485.1. Lineage (NCBI taxonomy): Eukaryota > Metazoa > Arthropoda > Insecta > Lepidoptera > Crambidae > Calamotropha > Calamotropha paludella. Next base: position 640,150 of record OV656814.1, on the reverse strand, counting down.
TTGGACCTGTAGCAGCTCTGCGGGCTGCTATGTTCTTCTCCTTCAGTCTTCTTCTAACCGTGGATACACTCACGGTGCGTCTGCGAACTGCCTGGAGCTCCTGTTGCAGCTGAACAGCGTTTGAGAAGCGATTTCTCAAAGAGTACGACACAACGAACCGGTCGTCTCTTTCCGAAGTGCAGCGACGTCTACCGGACCCATGTCGCCGGATATAGCCACCGGTCTCTAAAAAGCGCTGGTAGACTCTACGAACCGAAAAACGGCTCAGATTCAGTTGCCGGGCGACATCACACTGCCGCACCCCTGCTTGCAGTAGTGCAACCACTTGAGCGGCCTCATCAGCTGTAGTGTCCATTTTCCAGATGTTCTTTCTTCAGTAAAATCAGTGCGTGTGTCCCCTTCAACGGTTTAATAGCGAATGACCCACATTGAACCCGTGTTGACCTCTTTATACCCACAAAGTTAGCGCAACTCGCGACTCTCCCGAGCAGCAAAATTTCCTTAGAATTTTTGTGACCCTTTATTTGTTGCTTTAGGTTTTATTTGATAATGAAAAATAATGTTTTTTTATTAAGTTAATTAAGTAACCTTTTAAATAAAATTATAATTAATACGACTGCATGTGCATATCCAGAGTTAATGCCATTTGAACGTGATTTTCTTAGAGGTGCGATTTTTTTGACGCCGAGTGTATGATAATATAAATATTCTGATCTATATTTGGCTTTGAATCGCAAGTAAAGCTCAAGCCCGATATTACAGCCACCTCTGAGACGGCTCAGCAAAATACCAATGCACTGGACACGATTTAGCGTGGAGCTGAGAGGCTCATCAGTGACCGCAAATTGGTGAAGAGCAAGCTTCTCACCTTAGTTCACCGCCGTAAAGTTACCTGTCTGTCTTCTACAGAATGTATTTTGGAGAGTGGGCTCAGGAACTGCATATGTTCAGTCTACCACCATTTCTTGGTTGCTATTTCTACCTGTTTCTCAACCTCTTTTATAATGCGTACAGCAAAGGATTGGAACTCCCTCCCTGCGTCTGTATTGCCGAGTACTTATAATCCGTCCATTTTCAAAGCCAGAGTGAGTAGGCACCTTATGGATTAGTTTGTTTCATCGTGGATTCTGTCTTGATCCCAAGAGCGACCATATATACATAGGTATATACAAATACGACATTAAAAAGTGGCCTTTATCACAATGAAAAACGATACAGACTGAGACATAATGAAAACGATAATAAATGTTATCGCCAAATGTTTGAACTGTTCCCGGAAGGAACCCGATACACTTTCTGTGAACTTGATGATGTCTGTATCACTGTTAAATAACTACGGATTGGCTAACCTGATGCAATTATGTTCTCTTTGTTTTATTAATGAAAAAAAAAAAACTTCTTTTTCTTGTTGATTATCATAAAAGTTTTTGTTTTCTGTTCGAAATACATAAATATTTCCTACCACAGTCTTCGACCACGATGAATGCCGAAACTACAAATTATAACAACTTTGTTATACATTATAACAGTAAGTTATTTTATAATCATCATAAACGCCTTCTCGTCTGTAATAAATGCTGGTAGGTACTTACACATAGCCCTTTGATAACGCCCAAAGATCCAGTGCTAAACAAAATTAGTATTTAATAATATAGAATTAACTTGCTGATGGTAAATGTATCCTCAAAAAATTAAAATATGCTAATATTTCCATCATAACGTCAATAATATGTTTTTTTGGTTGGCAAATCGTCTTTACCGCACTTCCTAAAATAACACTTTTAATTTTCGGGATAAAAAAATATCCTAAGTTCTAATGCAGGTTTTAACTATCTGTGTGCCAACTTTCATCAATTTCTTCATCGGTATTTGTGTGATTCGAGTAACAAACATTAAAAGCATGTAAATGATGCAATCAAAATACAAATTTCATATGGGAACAATAAAACAACGAACGACAGAGACACTTTTATATTGTAAAACAAAACTATAAATACTTATTTGTGACCGCTATTTACAGAATGACTACCTACCTACTTATACCATACACGAAACGCCTGCTGTATGAACCACTGTACACCTCGGAGACTACCATATTAACTGGCTTTACAATCTGTTAAAAATATTTGACAAACGAAATTAAAAATTATAACAATTGAAAAAACACCTTACCGCTACAAGAATAGGTTACATTAAGTTTATATTAATTATTACAAAATCTAAACATCGATTATTACAAAAGGCGCCATTCATTTATTACGTAAGACCATTTTCACTAGTTTTTGACCCCCTCCCCCCCTATTGTAAGAAAAAATAAGAATAGGCCGACCCCCCCCCCCCCCCCCTATTTAATATTTATTACGTAAGAATCTAAAGGCAAAAATGAATACACTTTTGGTTTATTTTAAGTTTATTTTTCAAAGTAAAAGTAGTTTTTTGTGAAGTTGCGATGCCTTTTTCGACGCAAAATGGTTTAGAGCATACCTACTAAACAAATTCTTTCCATGAGCGCATCTTGTATTGATGGACAGCAAAAATGGTAAGGACCGAACAAGTGACGACTAGACCACAAGCGGGGAGTTCCCGGGAAGCGTAGTGCGGGTGGCGCACGTCCGTTGCCATGGAAATGGTCCTCGAGCGGTTGCCCGCGCTTTTTCAAAGTATAATTTTAACTTTGCGCATTTTTGTAATCTTACGTAAGAACTATCGAGACTCCCTCCCACCCCCTTGTAAGAAAAAATAAGACATGGTTGTCCCCCCACCCCCCCTAAACCGTCTTACGTAATAAATGAATGGCCCCAAATGTAGCTAAAGATTATGTCACCGAGAAGGTTGACACATATTTAACATTTAAATATTTTGACGTGCTAACTTTAAGCTCAATCATTTTCCCTCAAGTTATAATACATACAGAGAATAATTCCATAGAAAATATTGGGGATTCAGTACAATAAGGGGCATTCATAAATTACATCACACGAATTTTAGGATTTTTAACCCCTACCTGTCCTTGTCACATGTTGTCACATTTTTAGAACTCTCCCCTCCCCGATGTGACGTCACACTTTTTTTTATTTTCGTCACATTTTAAGCACATATTTGAAAAAAATCAAAAGAAAACTGTTATTTTTATGTACAAATGTAGATCGAGTTCGTAAATTTTTAGATTTTTATTTACATATAAATTTCGCGTTTTAGTATTTTAAACTTAGTATATTATATGACGTCACAAAGCTTTTGACCCCCCTGCCCTTTAACGTGCGACGTAATTTATGGATGACCCCTAAGATGTAATGATTAACTTTTGAATCACTGAGCGAATTATCAAGTAATCTTGTACACAACATTTCTAGGTAGGGTCAAGGAGGCAACAGTGGTTATAGCGGCAACAGTGGCGCACTGGTCGTTGTATCAAAAGTATTATAGGTATCTTTTTCTATCTCTCACTCTTCGGAAGGTCTCCTGACAGTTACTGGTCACAACCAGTTTCCCTGGGTCAACCATGTAACAAACCCGTGTTTAAGTGTTTTCTTTGTTTTGACGAAAGAAAAAGTGAATTTTCAGGTGAGATATACTTGGTATTTTTTCACAAACCTTTTGTTTCACCAATGGACTTATATTTTTGCTAAGTAACAAACTTCGTTGAGGTCATTTTGGCGTATATTGCACTTCGATTTACGTAAAACCATCACACGTGGAATGAGTTAAATCCAAAATGGCAGTTTTGTACACAGTGGTTCAAATCATTTGAGTTCACAGTGGTTCAGGATCCACTGTGTACTACTGGTACTGGATAATAACTACCCGGACATTAGTTTAGCAAAAATCAAGACGTAATATTTTTTCTTAATTTTCCCTTTTAGGATGACTTGACCATCAAGGCCCCGTAAAATAGGGAAACACATAGCTGACATGAAAAAAAGCAAAATTATATTTCTTATGTGTGAATGAAAAGTCACTTTGAGACTGAAGTAGTCAAAAAGTTACCTGATTATTCATTTTAAGGATAAAAATTCATTTTGTTTGATAGTTTATGCAAGATACAGAAAAAGTTTTCTGTTGATGATTAACTAAGTAAAAAAAAAATAAGATAATTTAGTAAATTTTAAATGTGTAAGACTAAACAGTCACTTTGAGGTGAAGTTGTAAAAAAGAATTCATTTTCGATGTAAAACTTATTGTTTGATTAAAACAAAAAATAAAGATAAAAAGCAAAAAAAACTTTTTTATTTGAGTTATATTATAGATGATCCATTGTGAACTTGCCTGATTCACTGTAAACTGAGGGCCGATTCACTGTATCCCACCCCCAGTACACAGTGGCTCAAATGAGTTTTTTTTTAAAATACTGTTTATTTGCTTAAATATTACCTTGTTTAACTAAATCGATTGGAATAATCAATATACATTAGTAACGCTATAATACTAATCCTTTTACAACTTTCCAACACTCACCCACATCAAGTTACATCACTGGAAAAAAAAAGTGACCCACTGTTGCCGCCTTGACCCTACACCCTATAGAAAGTACCCGTCCGAAAAAGTGAAGTTGGAACACGACATGATACTATGTATTTATAGTAGGTTAAAAATAAGATCTAAAATTGCAGGACATGTCTTCTTAATTCATCCATAAATCAAGAAAAATTGGTGAATGACTTTTTCGTCTCTGTAACTGCAGTACATAGGTATTTAAATGAATACTTAAGATGTCATCTGGTAGTGGCATTGACGATTCTAGAATGACGCCGCCTGTCAATCGAAAGCGCCAAGATTTTTTTTTTAAGAACAGTTTTTACTAATACTCTTTGCCACCAGATGGCACCACAGAACATCAAGTTATACCTATACACCATTTCATCGATTGCGATAAAACTCCACGTAAATATACGTACTGGAGCCCGGAGAGTATTTTTAATAAGATTTAAAACAACCTTAAGGTAACAGCCCTAAGGTAGACTTAGGAGACATGGTTGTTGTTCTACAAACGTATTTTAAGTCTTATAGAAATACAGCATTGTGACTACAAAAAAACAATGTATTTTTAAATTATAAACATCTTTGTAACTCTGCCAAACATAGGCAGGACATCTGCTGAGTTTTGCTAGTTGTATTTTAACGACATGATCCACGTGGCTTACTTGACGGTTTTAAGAGGTTCCAAGTTCGATTGCTGATAGGATCTGGTACTGTGTTTGTCACTGATTCACATTCACTAAAATACTTCAGTTCATTGAGATCAGAATACTATTATATTTATTAATATAAATGACAACGATTGCCTTCTAGCGTTAACTCACTTAGCTATCAATAACTAGATGATTAAACTAAGAATAATGAGTTCAATTCCACAAGTCTTCATATAAGACTTTAAACAAACAAATCCTAAAGTTTTTTCCATATTAGAAAAAAACACTAATTGTTAGCACTCTCAATAAGAAAAACAAAGTCTGAGATATACAACTCAATTATTACTTTGCTTTCGTGAAACTAAACACTTTGAATAAAATTACAGGTTCAAAGGATGAAAAAAAAATCCAAACACGATTGAACTAAAACAAAAAAATCTGCATTCACTATCCGATTTAAAGTATTTAGATTAACTTATCAAAGTACATAGATATATTAGCATATATCAACTTCTACACAAACCTTAGACTAGAAAAACTATGTTATAGATAGCTCAGTACCTTGTACTAGCTACTCCATACTCTACGAATTGGCTTAGACGTCGCATTCATATCCTCGTTATATGTACAGAGTTTACTTATCGGTACCCAAATATATATTAAAACAAATTGACCGACAGGGTCGTTAGCCGTGTCGAGCAAACTTTGCTCTGTGACCGCTGCCGTCTGGACTAAATACGACCACAGATAAACAATAGGAAGGACGTAGTTTCTTCACATAGAACATAAACCGTTGTGTGTACTTATGTACGCACGTAAGAAGTTATACTTCTTTATCGTTACTAAACAAAGATAACTGATATTATAATCTATATATATAAAAATGAAACCCGTTTTCCGTTGTCACGACATAACATGAAAACGGCTTGACCAATTTGGCTGATTTTTTTTTTGTAGTTTTCTAATACTCTGTACAAGGTTCTTACGGAAAAAAATATAAAGAAAATCTCTCAGAAAGATTGAAAAATATAACGTAACGAATGTCAACGTCATTCAATTTAAAACAAAAAATCTGTGGTAATCTGTGACACCACATCGATAACCGCGCTGACAAACGTCAACGACATTCAATTTAAAATAAAAAAATCTGTGGTAATCTGTGACAACACATCCATAACCGCGCTAACAATAATAGGATTCATTTTTATATGGGGGATATTATAGATTACAGTTCAAATTGAATAGGTACTCATACATAAGATAGGTCAGCTATACAAAATAAAGTAGTGCATCAAAGCTACGCTAAGGCGGTACGAAGTTCGCCGGGTCAGCTAGTTTTATATAAAATCACACACATTCATAATTAGCGGCCAACTTCATCCTTCTGGTTTATTCTATGTCGCTTTTGCGGCCAACTTCAACATGAATTATCATGTGTCACATTTTAAAATTTCACTCTCATCATTTTTTCATAACGTGCCTAAAGAAGTATGACTTCAAAAAACTTGACTGCAATCAAATGTACTTTTGGACCAAACCCCATTCTAATTTAATTTACCGTATCTTTTTATTTTGATAATATATAATTTACTTAATTAAGATACATTATATTTTAACGTATCTCTCAACAGTGTTAAAAATAATCTTGAATTGATACTCACTTCTAGTAAATTAAACTGTTCAATAGATGTCCATTAAGTGTATATCTTTTTTGCCGATTTGTTTGATTTTTCTTATAAAAATAATGAAAGGCAAATGTTACTTCGAATGTAACTTAATTTTCCCACTGTTTGTAATAAACGTACTGATTTTTTTTAATTCTCCTTAAAAATGTAACTAATCATGATTTGATTACGTAGGAATTTCTCAACATTAGTCAAAATCTTAGGCACTGTATCTCTATAACTTTATTAATGTTTTTGTTAATAATTATTGTAAATTTGTACGACTGTTTGTTGCCAAAATAAAAAAGTTCTTCCCATTATTAATCTGTGATATGATGTTAGGGCAACAGCATATCAACCTACCAAAAAAATATCTCTCAGTCAATTTTCAATTTAAAGTAAAAGACACGAGTGTTCGAAATCCATTGTACAAATTTGACATTTTGTGGTAGAATATGCTGTTTCAACCATTCGTATCTAACAGACACGATTTAATGACACTATGACTAGAACAGGTAGCATAAACATCTCATTATTTCATCTCCACTAAGAGAGTTACTTTTTAGAATGTTATTATGAATGAACGGGTTGGTGGGCACTTACTTTCGACCTTATAAATAATATTAAGATAAACTTAAGCAGTTTCCGTTTTGACATAAAATATTGTATAAGGAAGGATACTGTGAGCGCGAAAAAATTCCAGTGCAATCAATAGTGCCAGGGTTATTAATCAACAAAACGGGTTTTATAATTAAATTAAAGTAGTCACAGCGGTTGCTGATGTGAGACTCGGTGGTCTGCATCATCATCAGTTTAACGGTCTCTAAAAATTATCCCAATAGTTGCCTCTGTTTGCACTAGTTGCTATAAATGGCAAAATAAGACGCGACTAAAATATTATAAATAGCGCAGTTAATAAAAATAATAATATTTCTTACATTCATAACAAATAGCCTAGCCCAAAGTAAGCACTATAAGGCTTACTTATGGATACTAGGGTAACGGATAGACACACATAATATTTATAGAAATATATATCAATACTCATGACTCAAGTACAAATACTCGTATTCATCACACAAACATCTGCCCATTCGGGATTCGGACCCAGGACTGTTGAAAAAAAAAATTGTCGGAGGCCTAATCTTAAGTAAATTCATCCTAATTTATCTCCCTGTTCCATACATGCCTCCTGGACCACTCCCACTAAGTCTCAATGGCTGTTTTACACAAATATAAACTTGTAACAATTTTGAGATCGTCTTAACACGATTGTTTAGTATAGCTTTAGGTTGTTGTTGACTTTATTAAATTAAAATAAATTGTATACATTAAACAATTACTATACCAGCCAACCTTAATTGCATAAAAAAATTCACTGGAGTAATATTAGGAGCTAACCACAAAATATTGAAAACATTTTCATTGTGACTGTACCTGATTTTGAAGTTAACTATAGGTATTTTTATGTCCATCAGTGGGGACAATCTCTAACGGATAGCTGGATCAGAGGAATTTAAGTAAATCTACAGTATATGAGTTTATAAGTATGTACATAATATAAAAGTTTAAACATTTATTATCATTATTAAAAAGTATATCTTCACACTCATTAGCCTGGCCCAAAGTAAGCACAAAATGGCTTGTATTAAGGATACTATGGTAACGGAGAAACATATAAATATATATATAATAAGTTAAATTAATAGAAATGTATAAATACCCATGACTCAGACACAAATTCTTGAGTTCATCACAAAAACTCCTGCTCCTACCGGGACTCGAACCCAAGACCGTTGGTACAGAAAACAGGATCGCACTAAATGGTCTTCAAAAAGTGAATTAATAGTGAAATGAAGCTTTAAAAGTTTATTACATAGTAGATAATTTTAATCCACATTTGTCATAGACAAATTAATTTCGCTTACAACTTATAACACATACTATTTAAGATATTTGCATCGACAATCATAGACGATAAAAGATACCTTAAATTTACATACGTATATTAAACTTACGAATATATTCCTATAAATATACTAGACTATTCGACTACACGGTATAATCTAAAACTATTTGGCATAATTACCACACTTAGAATATATATAAATATATATACATTGTTATATTCTCACTCATTTCCATTTTACAATCAAAATCTTAAAATTCGGTGATGAAAGACTTACCGAATTATTTACATATATAAATCCCACCAGAGGGCTCGGAGACGAAATATTTTAAAGACGTATTTTAAATCTTAAAATAATTACATATATTAATAATTATTTTGGTAATATCGTACAATTCCTAATAATAATCGTATGATTAGAAAAACTTGCTTCAACAACCAGACTACACGTATCGATCTACCGCAAAATTCTCTCAATCGACATTGAATCCTATATATTGGAATTAAAGTTGAAAATTGTATAGTTAATAATATAATATTTTTCTTAATTTCACACCAATTAGCCTAGCCCAAAGTAAGCACTGTAAGGCTTGTTATACGGATAGACATTACATTATATGATACATATATGCGTCATATTAATAGAAATATATACAAATATAACATAAATGGTATTCATCACATAAACATTTGCCCTTTCCGGGACTCGACCCCAGGACCATTGGCAAAAGGCATGAATTGTTGCTTTTGGATAGATTGTTACGCTTCGTCTCTTAATCGTTATAAATATAAAATTTCAGTGCACGGAAAGACTACGAGCTATCAGACGCCACATATATATCCGTATACGCCGAAGTAGGTAGGGAATCTCTTCAAGGTATAAAAAAACGAGGGGTAGGATAAAGTATGGGAAATGGTGGATGGGACTATTTCTTCTTGGGCTTCTTTGGGTTGCGCGATCGACTCTTGGCCTTGCAGAGGGGGCAGATGGGCGCGTTCCTGTGGATCTGCTGGTGGCACGACAGGCACGACTTCATCGGTGGCGGCTGCTGCCTGCACCACCACTCCACTCACTCACAGCTCATAAGTTCACAAGCTCATAATCTCACAAGTTCATAAGCTCATAATCTCATAATCTCACAAGCTCATAAACTTATGATCTCACAAGCTCATAAGCACACATGCTCATAATCTCACAAGCTCATAAGATCACAAGCTCGTAATCTCACAAGCTCATAAGCTTATAAGCTCATAAACTCATAAGCTCACAAGCTTATAAGCTCATAAGATCACAAGCTCCCTGCACCGGGCCAAAGGTGCAGCCGGGACCAACGGCATAAGTACACACTTGGTTTGAGATAGTTAACTTATGGCCCAGTTATCCGGTGAAAATCATTGGACTGTCAAGGTGCTCTTAAAAGAATTAATGTAAATTTTCAGTAAATGTAAGCTTCATAATATAATATCATCTATCATAAAAAAAATCTATTATTAAAGCAAAATATGTAGCTTATATCCGTAAAAACAAGCATAATGCACCGCCCTCCTTACACCTTGCACCTTAATAACGGGCACTAAGGTGAAGGTGCAAGTTGCCTGCATTTAATTGTTAATATGGAATGGAATTAATTTTGAATTAAATAATTATAGATTTTACGTTTGTAAGTTTAGTGTTTTCACTTTATGTAATTAAATGTGCTTAATATTTATAAAAATGCGATGTAATACAGTTTATATATTATCAATATTTTTCTTCTTCCATTTTTTTTCTGAATTAAAATATAAAAAAAAATGGATATAATTTTCGGTGCATTTTGCTTGTTTTTGCAGACTACATTATGTTTGTTTTATTAATGGATATGGACTATCGTCAAGTAACCACTGATTCTATCAAATAATTTAATATCAAATTTGGTTTATTAATTTAACATTAAAAAATATTGTCAAAAGTCCAAATTTAACACATGTTAAACAATGTTTTGTATCCTAACCATTAAAATAAAACTTAAATTGAAATAAAAATAAAATTTTAAAAATAATTAATAAAAATAAAATTAATGTTGCCAGTATATTACACAGCTTCCGAGGTAAAGTTACAAAAATACAATAAACCAGGAACTGTGTAACATACATTCTGTGCCTATTATGTAACTTCGAAGCCCAAATTCCTTACCTACATCATTTATAATCTTTAAGACTTTCTTTGTTTTATCAAAGTAGCCTGCCAATGAACTACATCGTAACAAATAATTTAAATTATTTTCAGAGTTTAAAAAAGTTTAAATGTGAACAATAAATTGAATTTATTATAAGATTTCTTTTTTGAAATAGTCAAAGAAATATACACATTGTGCACAAAAAAGAATAAAACATGTCGTTTTCGTTGGAAAAAAAAAATGTAAAATGTGGCATACATTACTAAACTAATTATGTATAATGTTAAATTATTGTAAAAAAAAAACTGAATTGTTACATGGTCAACATTAGGGCCTACAGCTTCTATATTTTTTGTTAGACTACGAAAGGTGGGGCTTTTGCCAATAATTTAACATACTACTTATATTGACAAATTAATGTTTAAATTTCAACTCATCTGCTCCTATGTAAAAATCTGGTATTAAAGCCATATTTTTATTCAATAAATTTCACTAATAATTTTTTCTGACCATATTCCGGTAAATTTTAGGCTTTTCCATCACATAATAGAACGAGGGATTTTGAACGACCACACATTTCCGGCTAAAAAAATTGTTAGCATAGTATTTGTCGGGACTCATTCATATACTGTGTCTAATCATAGGGGGAAGTTCACACGATATGCCAATTTAATCGTTTCGCTGTATGGCGCTATTCGACAACTTGATATTGCCTATTTCTGTCATTCGATAAGAGCACGGTTGGAGTACACGTAACATGAGAAAGCGTTGGTAGAAATCAAAAACTGCTTTATGTTGTGTTAATATTGAAAGGAATTTTGAACAGTTTTTTCACTTTATGTAATCAAGTGTATAAAAATGCGATGTAATACATTTTATTATATATTTTTATCTTCCATTTTTTTCTGAATTAAAATATAAACCTAGGGAAAGGGATTATATATTTTTTATTAATAAATATTTTATTAGTAACAATGCACTTATACAATGTCAGTAAAATTTAATTATTAAATTATTAATACAAGCCTCGATATCGACGAATGACTGAAGTAGGGAAAAATCAAGACGTGACGCGGCTAGACGCAAGTCCGGAAACGCGCAGACGTCGACTCGGACGGGAGTGAGGTCAGGAATGGAGTAACGTAACCAAATAGAACGGAAAGTAAGCGAACCTCAGCGAGACGGTAATGAAATCTTGGTCGAGTGCAGACCTGAACGCGGGCGGCGGCGGCGGCGGCTTGCGAGGCGCAGGCGCCAGGAAGGCGGCCGACCGCGCCCCCGCACCTCCTCCGCTCCCTACGCCCGCCCCCGCCAGGCCCCCACTGCCCGGCGCCAGGGGCGGGAAGCGACTGCCACGGAAGAACATAGTCAGTTTGTGTAATGAACAAGATGGTGAGTTTGTGACGAAAATAGTGAGTTTCTGTGACAAAGATAGTGAGTTTATGTGACGAACATAGTGAGCTTGATTTACAAACAGCGAGTTTGTGTGTCTAACAAAGTGATTTTGAGTGACAACAATAGTGAGTTTGTGTGTATAGCGGGACACTATTTTCATTATCGTAACAAAAAATTTTTTTAAACGCGCGCATCAACAATAACTGATTTTTCTTTATGTCAATATAACATTTATGTGCAAAAATCAATTTTATGTTCAGTAATTATTTTATATTAGGACTTTACCTATGAAATTGCCGTTTTTCATGAAATAAATAAAGCGTATTTTTTTTCTATATTTTTTATTTCTATTAATCAAAGTAATCACCCATGCAATTAATGCATCTTTGCCAACGCATTGGTAGCTTATTGATGCCCTTCTTGAAGACTTTAACTGGCAACAAATTCCTCAAAGACATTTTGTACTGCCTCTCGGGTATTGAATTTTTTTCCCGCCAAGAAGTTATCCAAATTCTGGAAATAGTAGAATTCTGTAGGCGCAAGGTCTGGTGAGTACGACGGATGCCAAAGAACTTCCAACCCCAGCTCTTGTAGCTTGGAGACCGTCTGCTGTGCAGTATGAGGTCGCGCGTTGTCGTGCAGAAGCAGTGGTGCCGAACGATTGACCAAAGCTGGTTGGAGACGTGCGAGCTTCTCCATCATTGTGCTCAGTTCTTCACAGTACACATCTGCAGTAATGCTCGTCCCGTTTGGTAAGAAGCTGTGATGAATTACACCCGCGTTAGACCACCAAACAGTGACCATCACTTTTCTAGGGGTAAGTTATCGTTGAGGGCATTGTTTGGCTGCTGAACCAGGGTCTAACCAACTTTCATCCATTTCTCGTCACAAGTAACAATGCGGTTCGGAATTCCATCATTTGTATGCCTGTTGAGCAGTGCAAGGCACGTCTCGACGCGTACTTCGCGCTGGCGATCATTGAGTTCGTGGGGTACCCATTTGTCAAGCTTTTTTACCTTGCCAATTTGACGCAAATGGACCAATATTGTTTGCATGCTAACGTCGAAAGCTGCTGCTAATTCAGCCGTAGATTGAGTTTCATCAGCTTCCACAATCGCCTTTAATTCGTCATTGTCGACCAAAGTTTTCGGACCAAGGGGTTAATTTTTCGGGTCAATATTTCCAGAACGGAAGCGGGCAAACCAATGAAGGGTGGTGCGTTCGTTTGTAGTGTTCGCTCCGTAAACGTCGTCGATGTTGCGTGCCGCTTGTTTTTAACTTATCCATGACGACGAAAAATGTTCGAATGCGTTGAAAACAAAACACTAACTATTAAAGAAATGTCGATTTTCGAAAAAAGAATTCCATGTTTTTAAAACAAAATCAATTTGAAATTATAATTATCAGCCAAAAAAAAATTATTATGATTTGAAATGGCCAGTATGGCAGAACGGCAATTTCATAGGTAAAGACCTATTATTAGTAAGTGGTTATTAAATAAGATGTAAATTTATTATTGACACCTTTAATTTTTTATATATACAACAGTTATACTGTATTAATTTATTCATATGTATTATTAAGCATTCATTTGTTTATTTGTATCATATACCCAAAAATTATTTGTTTAAAAAAAGTGTAATTACGCACTGTCATCTTTCTTCGAAATCTGTTGAAATAAGGTGTAAATTTATTTATATTTAATGTAAATAAAAATACAAAACACTTATTGCTCAAAGCGATCTCTGCCAAACAGCCTTTAAGAAAGAAAGAAGAAGAAAGAAAGTACTGTTTGTACTAAAATAAACTTGAAATAAAAGATAAACATTTGCCTGGAGAAACTGGACAGAGACTCCAGTTCGAGTTAGCACTTACTCCGGAGTGATAGGGCTGCCCTCCTCCTCGTGCAGGTCGGGCAACCGGTCGAGGCCGAGGCACTGGCGGCGCAGCAGGTCCACCTCGGCCTTCAGCGGCCGGTAGTCCTCGTGCAGCCGCGACGCCGTTGACAGTTTGCGCGTCATGCTCTCCTCCGTCTGCTTGATCACCGTCTCCATCTGAAACCGACCAATAGCTCTTCTAAGTTTTCCTGCAAAAACTTTAAAGAGCCTAAAAAGGGTTTTGAGGAATTTTCCTCTGACCATTGTGACCGAAGAACAACTTTAGTTTCATCTTAGCATGACCTCGAACTAGGACATACAATACAGTTAGATAAGTCCAACTTCGAGAAAGAGATCTCTCGTCGAATCCAACTCGGGTGGGCAGCGTTCGGGAAGCTGCGATACATTTTCGCGTCCAAAATACCTCAGTGCCTTAAGACGAAAGTCTTTAACCAGTGTGTGTTGCCAGTGATGACTTATAGCACTGAAACGTGGTCGTTCACTATGGGTCTTGTGGGAAGGCTCAAGGTCGCTCAGCGAGCAATGGAGAGAGCTATGCTTGGTGTTTCCCTACGCGATCGAATCAGAAATGAGGAGATCCGTAGGAGAACAAAAACCGCCGACATAGCTCAAAGAATTGCGAAGCTGAAATGGCAGTGGGCAGGACACATAGCAAGGAGAACTGATGGCCGTTGGGGCGGAAAGGTTCTCGAATGGCGACCGCGTGCCGGACGACGCTCAGTGAGTAGGCCCGCTACGAGGTGGACCGACGATCTGGTTAAGGTCGCGGGAAAATGCTGGATGCGGGCAGTACAGGACCGATCGTTGTGGAGATCCTTGGGGAAGGCCTATGTCCAGCAGTGGGCGTCGTACGGCTGATATGATATGATGATGACCTCGAACAATATTCCGCAGCAAGACATTGATAACTTCATTCAAAGATTTGATTGGAAAGCCAAACTATATTAATGGTTTACACAAGAGAGTTATTTTCTTCTTAAAATTGAGAAAAAAGTTGTGATAATCATAAAATTCAACAATCCTGCAATGACTCAATGCTGGTTGGGTGTTTAATCCTCAATAATTTTATGCAAAGGCTGCATTTTTTGCATATAAACAATTGTTAATAATCTTAGTCTCTCTTCATATTTTTTTGGAATAGATACTATAATTATAGCGTAACTTTTTTCTACTTAAAAAAAAATCACTTTCTAAGAATTTATAAAGTAAGACAGTAACAGTTGTTTATTTTGTTTAATTACTCAACACATTTTACTTTTATTTTTTTTATACAAGTTATCCATATGTAACATTAAAACAGCCTGTAACTAATCACAAACATAGACAGTTCTCTACAGCACTTAAGATTAAATGGGCCAAAGATAATAAACATGCCGTTTAACAGCAGCTTCAATAACACATTTCCAATAACATCCCGCTACACAAACAAACAAGCACACGGGAACACTTTCCATTTATTTATAGACCACCTGGACCACTTAGATCATTCATCGACAAATAGTTTTTATTCCCAAACTATTGTGAAGAAATATTTCAGCATGGAGCTGAATATTTTTACTACAAAAATAGTCTAAAAAGACACCAACCTAAATCAATAAGACCGTAATTATAGGTCCAATAAACTATATTTTCTTAGTAGAAAATAAAAAAGAAATGAGAAATTTACATGTCTAAAAGTCTTAATTTACTTGCTCAAAACTTAAAGCTTCTGCACTACAATAGAATATCTATTACTATTTTATAGGTAATAAAATATTTTTTTTTTAACAGGAAATTAAATAGTTCACTGATTATTATTCCAATGACTAAATCATTACAAGAATAAGTCTAAATATTTTTTACCTACAGGGGTATTGATAAAAAGATATACTGACTGCATTAATGTCTGCATGTATCTGACGGAGCTCTTCCACATGGCTCATCTTCTCTTGCTGTAGGAGTTCCATCTCTCTTTTGTATTGAGCCAAGCATCGTCCTTCCTGGTCTCCACTGCGAACTTCATTCAGGATGCTGCGCTTTAACCTCTCCAGAGTAATTGTTTTATTTCTGTAATATACAATAGTAACAAAACGTTGTATATATATTAACTTTATAAAACCCACTTTAGAACAAAATTTTGCTATGAAACAGTAATATTCTGACACCAAAATTTGTAACTTAAAATGTAATATATATTTTTATTTTTGTGAGTTGGATACATTACATAAATAAAAAATAATGTATAATTGTTAGTAAAAGTATTGAAGTAATATTAAATAAAAATATCCTAAGAGCAGGAGAACAAAAATAGTTTTTAACAGTAATTAAAATAAATTAATACAATCCTAAAATCGGCGCCGAATGTTTATTGATCGAGTCCACAGGTGCGAGGTTGAAGCTTTTAAAATATTTTTATGGCAAACAAAAGTAGACCTGATCTCCTTCATGGCTTCTAATTTGTGATATATTTCCCGTTCGTTTTCTGCGGTCATTTCTTGTTAAATGTTATGAAAGAAATAAGCTTTGTCACAAAATACTAGAACAAAAACAGCAAAATATAATTCAAGACTCCATTCGTTTTTTTGTCCAGCTAGCCATAGAATAGACAAACTTCTTATTACTTTTATGTTGTTGTTAAATTTTCCCATAAGAATAGGCAAAGGGTAAAAGCCCATACAGCCTTATCTTTATTTATTATGATATTTTCATTAGATGATGATGAGAGATGATTAAAGATGCGAAGCCGGTTATTAACGATTTTAACCAAGCGGTTAAAAATGCATTTTTCATTATTAACGGTTAATTAACCGTTTTTTATGTTTGTTACGGTAAAATACCACCTTTAAATGCCGCAAGCGGCTTGAAATGCATATCGCGAGTTGCGCGATGATGCCAGCTTGTCGACTGGCAGCAGGGGGGCGGGTGGCAGGACGAAGTGGCACGCGCATGTCCTGCCGAAACACGGCAGGCAATCAGCTAGTATAGCGAGATCGAGTGAGTGAGACAGCCGACGTGCGTTTAATTCATGGCATTCATTAACAAGCTCGAAAGTAAACTGTTTTGTGTCATTCTTCAAGTAAATAGTGTAGTATTCGAACAAAGTGATGTTCATTGGAAAGTATATACCCTATTTTGTGTTGGTATTCCACAATTGTAACGCAAAGTAATATCTAAACAGGTAGGTAGCATTATAATTATCTAAATCAGTGCCGGATTAAGGTCGCCTGGGGCCATTAGGCACTTTATGTTTGGGGGCCCCCTTATACAATGTGTCCCGTCACCAGTGTCGGAGCCTTTAATGGTGTGAAATATAGCATTTTTTATCGACAAATTGCCCCTCAAATTTTGTGGAATACTAATTTCTTGAGTGAATAAATACAACTTCAGAAAATATTTTTTAAATAAAAATTTAATATTTATATTTTTACATTTTGAGGCCACTTCTACACCGGGGCCCCTAGGCACGTGGCTAGTGTGCCTAGGGGGTAATCCGCCACTGATCTAAATAAATAAATAAATTACACTGCGGAAAATTGAATTCTACCAACTCATTGTAGGCACTTCTGCTGGTTGCTTTGAAACTTCGAAGGTTCCTAAAAAGTAAAAAATACGAAGATTTGCCGAGATTTGCAATAATTGTGATGCCATACCAAGACTAAAACGAATACGTACTTATGGCACTAAAATAATTTTATTTGAAAATGCATACCAGTAAATGTTTGAACAAAACTTAGAGAATACGCTGGAAAAATTGTACCTAATCGATTGTTAATTTTTAAAAGTTTGCTTTATATTGTTTTATATTATCTGTTTACTTTAATAATTTTTTTTTCAGATAATATCACCATACCAGAATCTGATTCTGAATCAGATGTAGAAAAAGTTGAAGCATCAGAGAATTTGTTTACTGAATACGCTGCCTTTAAAAAAATAAAACTATTAATTAGTGATGATGACTTATTGCGGCAGTCCCCACAGTCAAGTACCGGAGTTACATGAGCAGAACGCTCAGACGTGGTCTGATATCGAATACAACATCCAGTCTGAAATCGTTACGTAAATAATTTAAGTTTACCTTAAATTACTCATATTTATGACTGGATTATGTATATTGGTCGCTTTGAATATTATTTTTATAAAATCTTAAATGGAATCTTTATCCTTCGGATATCGACTTTTAACTACACTGTTGACTACGCAATAAAAAGACAGACTAAAATCTGATATTATCACCATACCAGAATCTGATTCTGAATCAGATGTAGAAAAAGTCGAAGCATCAGAGAATTTGTTTACTGAATACGCTGACAATAAGCCTTTTAAAAAATACAGCTTTTAATTAGTGATGATGACCATTCCACTTATTGCGGCAGTCCCCACAGTCAAGAACCGGAGTTACATGAGCAGAACGCTCAGACGTGGTCTGATATCGAATACAACATCCAGTCTGAAATCGTTACGTAAATAATTTAAGTTTACCTTAAATTACTCATATTTAAGACTGGATTATGTATATTGGTCGCTTTGAATATTATTTTTATAAAATCTTAAATGGAATCTTTATCCTTCGGATATCGACTTTTAACTACACTTTTGACAAACAGACAAACTATTTACATACCTATTTTCTTTGTCGCAGTCGGATAATTAACCGTTAATACCCGCATTTTATCGGTAGCTAACCATAAATTTGGTTAAGTAACGGTAGTTAACGGGTTTTTTACAACTATAGAGATGATCAATCAATGATGAATGAATACTGAAATTCCACTTTCCCTAGGTTTCAGTTAGAGTGAACCATGAACTACTTAAGAGGAGGAAAAACATTTCCCACTGCTTTGTCTCATTTGCCAACACTATTGTATGTTCATAAACACTCAGTGACTAATAATCCAACATTGTTCTGCACTAATATGTACTACAACACAAATTTTGACAAAAGAAACAAAATCACCAAAGGGACGCATCTTCCTTCAGCCGTTTAGCTAACGTTAACCTAATAGGAACTGGTAGATCAACACTCCTTCTATTTCGTTCGGTTTGGGTTTAAATAGAGAACTGTGTTGTTTTGGAACTGTGTTCACTATATAACTACGTGTTCCGTCATCACTTCTCACCTCAAACCTCAGGTACCACATGCATGTGGCAGACGATTTTCTCTGCAAAAGTTGGTTTCTATGTGCTGTATGACTGTACACTTAATTAAATGCACCCGTTATATTTACCTTTTTTGTTTTTATGACAAAATCTTTTAGTTTTATATAAGTGAAAAACCCTTAAATAAAAAAAGATAATTTAAAAATAAAAAAAATGAAAAACCCTAAAACTAATAGTCTAGTTAGTAGTCTGCAATGTAATCCTACTACTATTATAAAGGCGAAAGTTTGTAAGTATGGATGTATGGATGTTTGTTACTCTTTCACGTAAAAACTACTGAATGGATTTGAATGAAACTTTACCACAATATAGCTTATACATCAGAATAACACATAGGCTACAATTTATAAACATATTGTTTGAAATACTAATCCTGCGCAGACGAAGTCGCGGGCACCAGCTAGTATACTAATACTCCAATCTTCTGACTAGATGACTGACTTTCTAGAATGGGGCCCGACTGCTACAATTTTGGCGATTCTTAAGTTAAGTGCAATCGGGTATGACGACTTTCTTGCTTCAGGATTTTTTGATGTTTTAAACTAAAACTTATTTTATTTTTTTTAAATAACCGTTTTACATGTTAGAGTTTTTCATTTCCAAATTAAGCAGACACGCAGTCGGGTTTTTTAGTTTTTTAAATTCAGGTTCAGGCCCATTTAGGCTGTAAAAGGTCCCAAACATTTGAATTTGTTGCCAAAAATCCGCCATTTTGTTTTTTAATTTTGATATACCCAGTGTCACTCTCACAGTAAATACGAATCTTACGACACCTCTCAAGCTCAAGCTAAAATTCATGGCGCCGTTCAGGCCGTAGAGCGTGCCAAACAATTATATATACATATATACTATCGAAAAACATAACCCTTCCTTCTGGCACAGTCGGGTAAAAAATATGTTTTGAGTTTGTTTTGATTTAATTTGAAAAAAATAAAAGACTTTTAGGATGCAGCTTGAAGCGTCACTTTATTGGTTATCGCACTAAAATTCGTGTTTTTTCGGATATTATTGTGATCGATCACTGATCAGATATATTTACTAGTGTTTTTAATGTATAAAATAAAGTAGCGGAAGCTTTGTACATTGATTATTAATCACTCAGAAATCAGCTCTTACTATCGTAAGACACAATAAAAATAATTAAATAAATAACTGATATTGTCTCAATCAGGGATGTTACGAATGTCACATTTTAGACATTCACAAATGCGAGTGTTTAAAAGGCGAATGTACGAATGCGAGTGCGAATGTTGAGATGGGGTAAAAAAAGAAATATCAAGATATGATTTTAATCATCGATTTTATTTATTTAAGCTCATAAATGATCAATATACAACAAACAAAACTTGCAATGACATCGCCCGTGTGTCGGCCATTAAATTCCTCACATTTTAAAACGATAACAGGTAACTGTTATACCGTGGCAAATCAAACTGACGAATGATTCGTTGGCAGGTGGCACGGACCAAATGTCGGTTGTGAATGACATGAATTTCAAATCACCTAATCACCACTTAACTTTATTTGCCACTTTTACATACAATTCTTGGCTGTGCTCGTAAAAAAAATCGTCCTTTTAAGGTTTATTGTGGCGCCTCCAACTGTATTAATCTTCGGAAACCCACGTTCTCAACGAAGTTAAAGGTTAAATTGTCTAAAGCTGTCATTTCATTAATTCGGCAATCAATTTTTTGTGAGAATGGATGTTTATCGTCCCATTGCTTTTTTTTATTATAGATTCTTCAATAGATAATTGCTTTTTTACTCCTTTCAATGGCGTTTCCGGAGGAATGATCATTTTAGAAGTCTGGACCTCTGTTTCAGCCTCAGGTTTCAGCACGTATTAACAATTCGAACTCTTTGGTATGAACGGCTTTCAATGAGTTCGCAGCCCCGAAGCAGTACGCTCAATGCGTGAATATACTTTTTCATAAATATTACACTTCGCATGCTCTCGATCAATAGGTGTGAAATATCGCCAAATTTCACTTTTCTTCCCCGGCACCATAATACAAAAATAAAGTTCTAAATAACTATTTATAATAACTTATCCTAGCTTATAATAACCCACAAATCGAAACTGTGTTAATTTACTTAATCACAATCACAATACCTACTTATTGATTGATCGACAAGTGACAACTAGAAAAGTAACAATAACAAAGTAACAAACTCTCCTACTTGTCTCGACAGTATATTCACACATGCGAATGCGAACGCGAACATTCGCAACATCCTTGGTCTGAATGGGCTTTGTACCCTTTCCAATAGCTACGAATATTTTTTTACAAAAGAAATAAATAAATTGAAAATGGCCGTCTAACCAACCATTGATAGCGGCTTGCTGTCAAAATAGCAAATTACTCCAAACGCGTATGATAATAATTCACATAAATTACTTTCCTTTAGATCATTCTTTAACATCAATTGGATGAGAGCATAGTAAATTAATTTCAGATGTTAATTAAAGTAATCACAGAGGTCGTTTACACTTTTGCGTATAGTGCTTCGTGTCGTGGTGGCTGAGGCCCCACTTACACATACAATATTCGGTGTTTACATCTCAAGCCAAGATGAGTGATGAAGGCAGTGATGATTCGCCACCAAGGCCGAAACGGAAGATCAAGCGAGTGGTCATCATGTCGTCAAGTTCTGGCTCGGACAGTGATGAGAACATCGTTGTAGCGGGGACACGTAGAAAGAGATTGAGGGTGAATATTTAAGCTGTTCAAATGCAACAGTAGTTATTTTTAAAAGGACGTTGATGATATTGTTAATGATTGCAGGTGGTCAGCGATCCAGAAGATGATAGCAGCGGAAGCTCAGTAGTTTGTGCTGGGAAGCGACGCCAACGTACTCTACCTAAACTTAGAGATTCTGAGGGTGATAGTGATACTTCGGACTGTGAATCTGACCACTCTGATGCAGCAAAATCTACTCAGATTGCTGGCTTAGCAGCAACTTCTGGGTTCGCGTCAGATAGTTCTGAAGGCAACCCTGATAAATGTTCAATCTGTCTCATGCGTTTTACTAATCAGGAAGTGGGAACACCACAAAATTGTCAACACATCTTTTGTTTGGACTGTATCACTGAGTGGTCTAAGAATGTGAACACTTGCCCTGTAGATAGAATTACTTTCAACTCAATAGTGGTAAAGGCTTGTGCAGGTGGACATGTCTTGCGCACTGAGCCTGTGAAAGTTATACAACGCAGGCCATCCGTCGAAATGTTAGTTGTGGAGGACCCAACAGTATGTGAGGTATACCATCATTGTAACATTCAGTCAGTCAATTTATCAAATTATATGAAATAGATTATGTACTCATAATTGCTGTCCTTACCAGGTGTGTGGGAGTGGTGACAATGAGGAAAGTTTGCTGTTGTGTGATGCCTGCGATCTCCTGTTTCACATGCACTGTTTGACACCACCACTAACTGAGGTAATACAATATTCCGGGTTAGTATATTGTGTTTTATCAATGATTAAATTCAATTGATAGGTTAGTGGTTTAGGTTGTAAGCAATGGCATGTTTGGTGATCCACATGAGTAAGTCATATGCATATTTATTGTATTAACGGTTTATATCAGATATATTCACCAAATCGTTTCATTCATGTTTTTTCTTTTTAAATTTAGTTAGTACAAAACCATGGCCATCTGATTGGTGGCATTCCATAATGAAGGGATAACTCTAAACTACTATTTGAAAAACATTAGTTAGTGTGCATGAGTGTCGTTGCCTATACTATATTCAATGATGTGCATAACATTTAATTTATTGTTCACCAGTTGGCTATGCTGTTAGTAGCCCTGACAGCAATGCCAGCAGTGAGAAATCTCTATGATGAGTATGTGTTTGAATTTAGGTATTTATTTTTTATACATATTTATATAATTTATTATTTAAATAGGTTTTATATGTAGGACAGGTAACATTAATGAAGTTTTTTTACCTTTGTTTAGAGTCACAATAGGTAATTCAACCGAGTTTAAATTTAATGGATTTTATGAAATTTATGATATAAAAAAATATAGCATTATTCTGGTTTTTAAATGTAAACCATTAAAAAAGTACTGCTTTCAGTATGATTTCTGCGAGGCCGTTGGGCCATGCCCCACTATTGTACTGGTTCAGTAAACACTATTTAATATGAACACGTAATGTCAGGCTTGGATTACCCAAACATGTTCCATGCTCGCCGCGCATAGCTCATGCATTATTCTTGTCCGATCAGCTGATCAAAGAATAGAATAGAGAGCGGAAACTCTTCATTGTACATCACATATGACAAAATAAAGCCAATCAGACTTAAACATACAGACAAAGTACAAATGGCCGCCTTAAATTAAATTTTAGCTATAAAATTTAATTTGATTAAAGCAGCTATTATTTTACTTTGGTAAATTGTTTTAATATTTCAAAAAATATTAACCATTTTTTTTTTATTATAGGCCCTTGCGGTCCTTAAAATCGTCAATTTTACAGAATCAAAAAAATATTCTTCTATAATAGAGATAGCTCGTGCGCTAGCGGCAAGTACATCCACTGAGTTGATGCCGCGCATGTAATCGCCATGAGCGACCCGATTCCGAACGTAGGGGCTAACATGAGAAGAATCGGGCAAGAAACTCATGTGCCAAAACTCTTATAAAATCGCCAAATGTCTTACAAATCGTGTATACTAGGCGATGCAGTCGTTAAGCATAAAGCTACGCTAGCACCATATATTGGAGCGGAGCGTGATACCTAAAAAAATAAAAAAAAATAGAAAATTCAATGGGAATTTTTGTGAATTTCAAAATTCGGGCTCCGTCACAATTCCACACAAAAAATATTAAAATCGGTTAAGAACTCGAGAAGTTATGGCGTAACAGACATTGCGCCATTGAAGCTGATCCATGGGAGCTTCGCTTCGCTCCGCCACAGTTACAAAACGATTCAGTGAAAGAGCAATTCATTTCTTTTAGTTCCACGCTGCCTTATCATTTAAACATTATTCATTACAAGTATACATTGTTACAGGTACCTTATGATTCATGGTTTTGTCCGAATTGCGACGTCCCTGAAATGATCCATTTGTCAGAAGTAGACGACCTGTTCTCCGGTTTGGTGGACCTGGAGCCTCTGCCTTTAATGCCACGCCAAGTTCCGCTGCGGCAGGTGCAGAACGTGCGCCGGTCTTCCAGGAATAGGATAGACGAACCGTCAACTTCCTCTGGCCGGAGAGGGGGCCCTGTAGATGACGAGCCCACCACGTCCCGAGGTCGGCAAAACAGTACAACCAGTAGCAGAGCACCCGCTACCCACAGAAGGACATCGGCAGCTCCAAGAAGAAAGTATAAGCGCCGAAGAACAAAGACAATACTTATTGAGTATGAAGTACAGCAAGATGGAAAATTTCCTATCACAAAGACAGTGAAGCGGAGAGTCAAGAAACGAAGAGTATGTGTTTAATTTTAATAAAAAATATGATAAGTTTTCACCTATGCAATTGTTGCAGTTTTGATGTTTTTGAGAAGTTCCTGCATACATATTTGTAATTTCTAATCAATAAGATCTACATACTTATGAATAACATCAGTGTTTAAGAAGATGTCTGTTACTTATATTGAGTAATCAGTATAGTATAGTTATGGGCATAAACCGAAATATGTTTGAAATATGAGGCAAGTCGATGAAAACGTAAAAATAGTGTCTAACATTACTTTTTTATATTGGTAATCAAATTTGAAGTTTAGGATTGTCTTAAAATAAGTTTGGAGTTACGAGTACGTTAGACTGGAAAGAAGGACAGTGTCTTCAGTCAGTGCCTTGGAAGAAAGGCACTGACTGAAGCAATTAGAGAATTTGTCATAGAAATCAGTGTGGCAATAGGCTGCTGACCTCGTTGCTCATTTTAAAGCTAAATTATTTTAGTATTTCATGTAATACTGGTTGCTTGGGCACATGCTGTCCTGACCAAATTATATGCTTAGTAGCATTACCAGAAGTGACGATATACACATGTTTATAAATCCTTTATGCTTGATTTGATACTCCTCATTTTAAAATTACTGGACTTTGATTACAATCTAATTTTAAAATGTCAACCTCTCTTTCACCCTCTTAAGGGCACAATTTTCTAAGACGCAAAAATTACAAGAAAAATTTTCCCCATACCCACTCAAGGGTAGAATCTTCCGAAATTCATTCTTAGGGAGCCTTTTATGAACACACCCTCCAATGCCCAAAATCTCAATTAGGGTTTGCGACCTCATGACTTACTAAAAAATGCAATAAGATCCTATCTTTTGAATTTCTTAACAAAATATTAATAAAATAATATTTCATAGTGCCAAGCACAAATAAAAAAGGCACTGATTTAAAGAGGCAGTTGTA
Organism: Calamotropha paludella; assembly: GCA_927399485.1. NCBI lineage: Eukaryota > Metazoa > Arthropoda > Insecta > Lepidoptera > Crambidae > Calamotropha > Calamotropha paludella. The sequence continues at coordinate 614,481 of OV656814.1, read as the reverse complement.
AATAGCAGTTTTGGTAAGTTAAAAATTATAAATGGCACATTTAATAACTAGTTCAGCAGTTAAAACGAGTCAGTAAAGTAAACAAAAATGAGAAATAAAAAATAATGAAATGGATCAGTAAATATATAATAGAGCAGGAAAATAATTAAATGGGCGGTAAAAATTATTGAACGAGCGGTTACGTGTGGGCAGTAATAAATCTGAAATTGTCGGTAAGAAATCTCATTCTAAGCAATTCTATAACCTAACCTAACCTAACCAATCCTGTGATTGGTCGTTTCCACCACTTCTCATCTCAATGAATTTGAGTTCGGGTGTCACCGCTCGCTATGATCTGCCGAACTATTTATCGAACCGCTCATTCCATCATTTTTACCGCTCATTCAGTTATTGGACTGCTCAATTATTTTTAGAATTGAAATTGTATGACAAAATAACCGACTAATTGATTTTTTATTCCTGTCCATGTTTTACTGTCGCAATGATTAAACAACCGCCATTAAATTAAATAACTGCACAATATGTTTTCCAACTGATCATAATAACATCTCGAATATTTAAACCACAGCTCAAAAAATTAGTTCCCATAAAAAATTAAAAAACTAACCATGAGGCACATTAATTTGAATGTATATAATAACTGTTTAATTGAGGACAAAGCTTTTTACATATTGGGATTGAAAATTATTTGCTGCTTAATAAGTTGTGTTATTGAAAAGCGGTAAGTAATGTTTCAACTACCATAACAGACCTCAACTGGCACATAAGGTATGCCTTGTCTGAGGTAGCACTGAGGCATCCGTGCTTGTCCGATAGAATAGTTCTCCATAATATCAGAAATATGTTGTATTATATGGATTTACTGTATTTATATCTCGTTCCACAGTCCCGGACAGAAAGGCTCCGAGAAGGGGATACAGTTAAGATATTTAAGCACATAGTAATGCAAATTGACAATTTCATAGGTAACAGTTGAAATATAGAAGTAATAACGTTTATTTTCGTCAGGTGAAAAAGCGGCAACCCCGAACGGCGGCGAGGCGATCCCACGTCCGAGCGAGTGTGCGCGCTAAATTGGCCACAATGAAAAGTGATCAACGCCAGGAGTTGGCCCAGTTGTCTTCAGCGACCGGTGTGGTGCAGGAGTTGTCTGTCCAACGGCACAGAGCTGGTATCCCCACGCTCAGCCTGTTCGGAAGCGCTCATCAGCTGGATTACTTCTCTGAGGAGGAGGGGGATGCCTACGAGGGCTCCACTGTTGGGGTTGCAATGAGGTCCACCACCTCCAGTATGCTCAGTGATCTTAGACAGGTATTATATACTATTATAATCTTATACCTAAAAATCTCTGCAACTAAAAATATAACTCTGAATTAGTCAATTAATACAATTGAATTTACCAAGCTTCATGCACATGTATCAAGTTTACATACTCCTTAAATGCAAGTTACAAAATACTTTTTTCACTTGATATCGAATACATAAAAATTACCTGACACTGTCTGTTCCTGGTCTACGTATATAAGAGTCTGTGTCCTCGTAACTCATAGCGTAATCATTAGCCTAGTCCAAAGTAAGCGCTGTAAGGCTTATGTTATCATTACTAGGGTAACAGATAGACATACATAATATAATACAAAGATATGTATTATTCATAGAAATATATATAAACGTAAGTCATGACTCAGGTGTGAATGCTTGTATTCGTCATACAAACATCTGGCCCTTCCGGGTTCGAACCCAAGACCATCGGTGCGAAAGACAGGATCGCTACCGTTACACCAAACTGTCGTCAATTCCTACTGTTGACAGTGTCACACCGATCCGTGTCCTTGCTGTATCAGGCTGATTGCTACTGTTTTCTAGTGTCACATTTGGTGCACTTTTCTAGTGTAAGCGACACATAACAGTAAAAATGATTGTTTAACAGGAAGGTTTCCTTTTGTTTTTGTTCATCTGATGGAATAAAAAAAATCAAAAACAGATTTGTTTACAAAAGTATCTTTTTTATGATGGTACAACCTTTCCACAACCAAGAAGTTTTCTTACTTAATGAGGAGTATTTTATTGTTTATTAAAAAAAAATCTATTTCATTAAGCTAGCATTCTTAGTTTCAGAAATTTTCGGGTATCTTTATATCAACTGGCACTATTCCTGAAAAATATGTCAGATCACCACTTAACCCTTTAAAGTGTTCAAACCTTATACAATTCTATTTTCTGTGGCTGGACGCCAGGACGCCTAATTAGAAACACTTTAAAAAACAATATCTAATGATCGTTACATTTTTGAAATTGAAAAAAAAAACTTCATTAATAGCTTTGTCTACTATTTTGACGGCAATTGAAGACCAATTTACAGTTAGTTCATTTAAATTTAAATAATTGATCATTTTAATTGAAAGAATTTTTTAATGCTATTGAACATTATAAAAGACACGGAGCGATTGAAATTGTTCTCTTACCAAGGAATACATCGCTCAATGAAGATATATTAATTATACGTGTTACTAAAAAGAACCATTTAAAAATATCAAAAGCTAATTTGTTTGGGAGAGTTTTACAAATGGCATCTATCTCACCAAGCAACACTGAGAGAAGCGATTATTGTTCGCGAATAAATATGATTAACTGGACAGTACGACTACTACTACTACTACACTAATATTATAAAGAGGAAAGATTTGTATTTTTGTATGTTTGCAATGAATAAACTCAAAAACTGCTAAGCCGATTTCAAAAATTCTTTCACCATTGGAAAGCTACCATCACCCTGAGTAACATAGGCTATATTTAATGCTAGAATAAATTTAAAGAATTTTGTCCACCCATGCTAGGCCGGGACGGGCCGCTAGTGGTAAATAATATGGTTACTTAATCAATTATACTATTTAGTACTAAAAACAGTAAGTAAAGTAAGAGGAGATAATGATTCCTAAAATCCAGACCTTTCCGCATGACTATGACAATTTAGTCTGATCTTTGTTGTTTTTGTAATAAATTATAAACTTATGAGCGAATTGTCCATATAAAAAGTGTTACTGCAAAGTATTGTTTATAATGTTGTTAAAAAGTGTTTCTAATTTTATGTCCACAGCTGTATTTTAGGCGGGGTACAAAGCTGTCTGTTCACAAACTAGATAGGTTAGACGCTGTTACTACTTTAATAAATCGGTATTTATTAAATGTGTTAAAGCCAACCATAAGTATTATTCTATTTCTATGGTGCAAAAAGACAAAGACATAGAAAGATTTAAGTAACATCAAATAATATAGTTTAGGATTTTGTGGTTTTATTAATGGTTTTATATTTATCAAATGGTCACGCCATTCTGGATTTTTTCAGGCGAGAAGAAAAATGATCAGCATTCCGTCACCGCCCCATGCTTCGTCTGCGCCCGACGTGCTGTCGAGCATTTTGGAAAGCCAAACGCTGTTGCATTCGAAGAATTCCATCGTCGAGATTTCGGTCGACGGAAACGTTAATATTAAGCTGCAGAAAAGAGATAAACCTTTGAAGAAAGCGGAGACGGAAAAGGTCGATCTGACCAAAGGGGAGGACACTTCGAAGAAGGCGCCGTCTTATCCGGGACAGTCGAGAGGAGGCGGGTGGGGCGGTGGATACAGGGGCAACTACCACCGCGAACACGGCACAGGAGGGTTCCACAGGGCTAGCTACGGGGACCCTGGGGCGCCACCTCGGCCCTCGTACCCGAGCAACGGGGCGCGGCGGGAAGACGACAACTACGGAGGGTACATGCGGCGATCCTTTCCGGGGCCGGACGAACCGTTCGATCGGAGGTACAACCGACGGCCCGACCAAGCCCGGGGGGGGCCGGGTGCCTGGCAGCCGCCCCCCTCGCGACCCCGCCCCTTCGACAACCCCTTGGACATGCGGATGGGGACACCAATGGACCAACCGCCCGCCGACAAGCCTTACAGGCCCCTGCCTGAGCCTCCGGTGTTCAACTTTGACAAAACCCCGGAGGTGGACCGCTCCGAAGACGAGCGCAGCGACTCTGGCCTCGTCATCGACACGGACAAATATGACCCGACGGAGCCGACCAACGACGACGACAGCGACGAGAGCGCCCCCGCAGCAGCTCCCCCGGCGCCCCCCGCCCCGCCCCCACTCCCGGAGGTTGCCCCCATCGCGGACATGTCGAGCGTGCCCCCCGACGTGTTGGACAGCGCCGTGCGGCAGGTGCTGCGCGAGCACCACGGCCTGCTGGCGCCCCCCGCCCCCGCACGTAGCGACGACGATTCCGACGGCGACTGCCCCAACTTCTCGATCTACTCGGCCACCAGCGTGCACATCGCCAACGAGGGCGGCGCCCTGCCCCCCACTTCGCCGCCGCCCTTGCCACGCCCTGCCGACGACCTCGCCGACCTCGTCCAGGAGGACGACGACGGACCCGAGCCAGAGCCCGCCCCGCCCGCGAAACTCCCCGAGAAGAACAAGCTCGACGAGTACAAGGAGAGGGTCTCCAAGAGGTGTCCGATCACGACCAATCCGCGGAATCCGATCAAGATCAAGCTGAACACTCCTTCCTTGATCAAGCGGCAGGTGACGCTCTATGACGAGGAGGAGGAGGAGGAGCCGGCGGATGAGGCGGAGCCCACGGACAGGGTGGAGCCGAGCGAGGAGGAGGCGCGCGATGCAGGTCGAGTTGTCAAGGATCCCGCCCCCGCCAAAGCAAACGATAAAATTCCGGAGCACAAGGACGAAGTCAAAGCGGATCGTGCGTCGGACGAAGTCTCCGTCGCCTCCGATAACTCCGTTGCTCCGGCAGATGATAAAGATAAAAAACCGCTCTCCGACGAAGAAAAGGAGCCCGAATCCGCGACCGATTTGACGCCCGATCTGTCGGTGAAAGATCAAACGGAGGACGACGACGACAAATCCCCGGAAATAGCTCTCGCCGATTCCCCGCGAAGCAGAACAGAGGACAAGCCCGATGACACGCCGCCCCGCAAAGATCAGTCGGATGACGAGGAGAAAGTCGGCAACGACATAGACTCCGCCGACGAGATGTCGGAGGGCGAGTCCCCGAAGCGGCAGCCCTTCGAGGACAAAGCGGAGGAGGTCCTGGAGAAGATGACCGAGTCCATCAGCGAGACGGAGGACGAGCGGAGCTACACGCCGTGCCTCGACGAGAACAAGTCCAAGGACACGTCGTTCGAGACCGACAAGGAGAAGGGCATAGAGGGGCTCGACACCGAAATGATCTCCGAGGACGAGGGTAACGAGATGTTCTCCGACGAGGGCCGTGCGTCGCCCGCCCCTGCCCCTGCTCCGGCGCCCGCACCCGCCCCCGCTCCTGCCGAGGACGGCGAGATACCCGAGAAGCGCGAGATACCCGAGAAGCGCGAGGAGGGCAGGAGGAAGAAGAAGAAGGAGGCGAAGCGCGACTCGAAAAAGGAGGCGAAGGAGAAGACCAAGACCAAAACGAAGAAATCTGACGTCGGTTTCAAGAAGCTCAGCAAGAGCGGCAAGGAGCGCAACTACAGGGACAAGGACAAGGAGCGGCGCGACTCGAGCGACGCCGCCGAGAAGAAGCGCAAACGGAAGGAGAAGCGGAAGGACCTCGAGCGGTACGACGTGCGCACTGTAGTGTCGGAGAAGCGGCGCAAGACTAAGGACCCGTTCGGTCGCGACGTGTCGCCGCGCCACTCGCCGTCCCCTTCGCCTCCGCCGCCGCCGCGCGCTTCCGCCTCGCCATCGCTTCGGCGCCGATCACCGTCCCTTCGGCGCCGATCACCGTCCATACGGCGACGGTCGCCGTCTCCGCGACGTCGATCGCCGACACCTCGACGTCGTTCGCCGACACCTCGACGCCGGTCGCCCTCGTTGCGACGGCGTTCTCCGACACCGCGACGCCGTTCACTGTCGGGCAGCGGCAGGTCGGCGTCACCGCGAAGACGAAGGCGTTCGCCGTCACGCCGCCGCCGGCGCTCGGGCGAACGTATACGCAAGCGTCGGCGTTCCGGCGAGCGTTCGGCATCCCCGCGCGGTAAAGTGAAAGCAGGGAAGCGACGAAGGCGCGCACGTTCGGAACGACCGGTAGAACGGCGCCGTAAATCGCCGAAGAGAAGACGCGTGCGTTCACCGGTAGTTGCGAGTGGGTGGTCGAACGCGTCAGTGGAGTCTCGGCTGCTGTCGCCTCGCACGCCGCCGCCGGAGCCGACGCCGCCCGAGGAGGAGCCGCGCACGCCGAAGAGGCGAAGGCGCGACGAGCGGCCGAGGCACAAGCGCGCGAGGTCTAACGCCGGGCCCTCCAAGGAGGTGTTTACCTCCGGGGACAACATCCTCGTCAGCGTCAGCTTCAAGGTGAGCCAGCATTTCAATTATACATACAGGCAAGTATTCTAAGCTTTTTCCCGAAGATCTTCAAACTAGATTCATTTAGATGTAAATTTTATATAAATTTATTAGCTAGGTCCCGCGTGACTCCTTACAATATTTTTTTGTTATGAAAATTGCTGTTCAATACCTTCAAAATAAAAATCAATAATTAACCAATTTGTCTTTGTTATAGTAGAATATAGCATGAATTGAAATTTTCATTATCAAATTCTAAAATACTTTGAACAAAGACGTTATGATAAAGTATTATTAGAATGCCACTCTTGTAAGCAGGTACTAAGTCAAACTAGCAGAATAACAGCAAGAGGTTATTCCTCGTCGACAGACCGAAGTAAAAAGGGCTCAATTGATAGCAAGGCAAACCTTCAATAACATCAAATGATGGGGGGGAAACCATTACTTTGACAAATAGCCAATCACAGCACACGACCAATCACCGCAATCGGCCAATTACACGTAATCAATTGTCCTCATATTCATAATTTCGTTTTGATAATAATAATTACTGAACAATTGCTATCATGGCTTATACTCTTATTGAAAGTTTTGTAGGATAAATCCCAACAGCTCAATTGCTCTAAAATTGTATTTTCTACATGCTTAATTTAATTTTGAATCTATTAAGACATCTAAATTATTTATTTAAAAACTGATATAATAGAATTTAATTTTGTTCGCGGAAATCAATTAAAGTAACATTCAAATCTCCTCCAATTGCGCTGTAACACGCACAAGCATCAAGATTTCTATTCAAGACTATACTACAGTTTGTATTTCCGAGTACTTGTAACCCGTTCGCTTTCAAAGCGACGGTGAACCCAATAAAAAAACTATTTAGAATTAAAGCATACCTACTTTTTTCTTGAACAAAATTAAAGAGTTTTAAAAGATATCTACCTCTTTCAACTACCTGTTATTAAGATTACAAGAACGTCTGTAAAAGGCAGTCTGAACAAGTTCAGTATGATAAGAAGATACATTAAAAGTATTATGCCGTATTCATTTCTTTCTTCTTTTGGTTGCTTCAATATTTGTTTCTTATAACCTTGTTACCTAGTAAACCCAAAAATCTCTTATGTACATAGCATGAAGTTCAAACTCAGTTGTAATAATTGTTATGGGCATGTATATCCCGTGAGCATAATGAAGTACGTTCCGTGTGACGCAGGACGCGGAGCGTGCAGAGGGCGCTGCGCGAGCAGCTCGACGTCGTGGAAGGCGGAGGCGCCGGCGAGAGGGCGCCACAGGGAGCGCTGCCGCCCTGGCCGGGGCTCGCCCCGTCGCCATCATCGACCTGGAGCGCTCGCCCTTCCGAGAGCTGACGCCCGACCCGACCAACGTCATAGTGCTCAGCGATACCGAGCAAGGTGAGCTTCGAATACAAAATGTTTATTGTTTCGTGAGTTTTACATGGTGCTGTTACGTTTTTAATGGGTACTAGCGGCCCGTCCCGGCTTCGCACGGGTGGACAAAATTCTTTAAATTTTTTCTATTATTAAATATTTTTCCGTTAGCGTCCGGTAGACGAACTACTTGCAGTGAACGCGTTGCTATGGTAACGTTATTGACACAATGGACAAAAAGCGGACAGACAAACAAACCACTGTGATCTTAGATTATAGATTTACATACACACACACATATTGTTTATTGTTTACATTGTTTAACATTTTTTACATTTAATTACATTTGACAATATTAAATTTCAAGCCCCCACACTAGGCTCAGCCTGTCCTGTGGGGGAAGTGCACGATTTACAAAAAAGACAAACTAAACACAGCATCTTCTTACATAACAAAGTAATAAACAAGAGGCAATAACAAAACATTTCTATTACCTAATATTAACCTTAGGATTTTTCTGGTGGTGTGTGTGTGTGAGTGTGTGTGTGTATGTGTGTGAGTGTGTGTCATGCAATGGTTTTTAACACATATTCTGTTTCCATATAATTCCATCTCATTACAGTGTAGGTGACAACTCTTTTTGTTTCTCGGACACTTAAATGTTTGAAATGGCAAATATCTGCAAGTCTGTTATATATCAAAGGGAAAATAAAGGTTCCGAAACGATGTGCAAGAGTGGAGGCTGTGTGTATGGTAGGCAACTTAAAAATCCGTCTTTGCAACATATTGTCGTATTCATCCGAATTTAACACAGTTTTATGAACAGCCGAAACAACTCTAACAATGAACAGTCTCCGGACACTAAGGACGTCAGCCTCTTCGTAGAGAGCGTCAGTTGAATACCGAAAGGGTTTTTTGAGTGCTACTTTAAGCACTCCTCTTTGTGCTCTCTCGAGAGGAAGAAGTATCGAGGAAGATGAGCCTCCCCATGCCAGAATACAGTAATTCAATAGAGACTGACAAAGGGCCAGATAAACGATTTTTAGAGTTTTGCCGTCAACTGCATCCCGTAGATTTTTCATCACGTAAATTAACTTTCTTACTCTTTTGCATGTTTCAGCTACGTGTGCTCTAAACGTTAGCTTTTCGTCAAGAACCACGCCCAGATATTTTAAGGAATCTGAACGATTAATCGGCTCGCAAATACACCAGTTGCTTAGACTTTTAGAACCACAGTCTATCGAATGGATCTTCAAGGCATTAAGTGGCAAAGGGGCTGATGCAGCGGTCTTGTGAAAAGTCAGAAACGTTGTTTTCGAAGTGTTGAGAGACAGTAGGTTTTTATTTAACCAGCCTGAGACCGATGACATTCCGTCCTCTGCTTTCTGAGAGACATCGGGCCAGGTGTTGTCAAAATAGATTATAGCGGTGTCATCTGCATAACAAAATATTTCTGCGTTTTTTATTGGACGCGTCGCGATGTCATTTGAGCCATTGGAGCAGAAATAGAGTAGGCCCTAGAATGCTGCCTTGTGGTACGCCAAATGTCACTGGCCTAAAGCTGCTTTTCACCTCCGAGACTTTGACACACTGAGTTCGTTCCGACAGGTAATCTGTGAACCAATTAAGTGCTGTTCCTCTTATATATATATATATATATATATATATATATATATATATATATATATATATATATAGGTTCCGTACGAGCGTTTCATTCTGAGGAGGCAGAGGGACGACTGGAGCGTAACGTAGGCGGTTCGATGTTGAAAGTGTAAATTCGACAAAACTGAAAATTGCAGGAAAACTAGCCATGTGCCCATGTGACGCTACAGCGCTAATATTAACAGAAGTATCTTCATGAAACCGTTAGGGCACTACAATATTTAAAGTTAATTTCTTGTTCATACATATATAAAAACACGCCTCTTTTTCACGCCCTTCAGCTCTCATTTCCGCTCATTAATCAAACATTCGTGTTTCTTCTGCCAAACACAAGACTCACTTTCATACATTAGGGTCGGTAAAAACTCCTCCATAGTGTAGCTTTCCAGTGAATACTCATTTCATTTTCTTATAAATATTTTCTTATTACTTCCACTTTGAATATATTTAGAAGTTTTTTATGGCGTTTACTTGTGTTCCCGACCTATAGAATTTTAGATAAAATTGCGGTAAGGCTAAATAGCTTTTATTTCTTAGATTCGTTATTCTGGCGCGGCTGTTTTCACTTGTGGAAATAAGTGAATGTTATTTTGGAGGAATTTGCAAATTTCCGATGATTAAGCTCAAAATTTTCGGTAACATCTTCTTATTCAAGTCTCTAATTGGTGCTGTTTGCCGCCTGCTAGAAGCGATCTTGATAAGTCGGACTTGAAATGCAATAGCTTCGTTTGATTTTTTCGAATGCATTTTTCCAAAACTATCATTAGAATTTCAAAAAAAATTTAAATATTTGATAGGTGGCGACTGAAAACCTCAAAAACGTAATAAATCTCGGGAAATTATTTGCTAGTTTTAGTCTTCAATGTATCAAAAAAACCTTATTTAAAAATAACTTTTGTCCCGGCTTGCTCTCGTTAGAAAAATAAAAAACTTTATAAACAATCTTCTTCACTAATCCAAAACCACTAAACTTAACCTCGCGAACTTGATGCTCCATACCAACTTTTACCCCTTTACGGGGTGAGTTTTGGAAAACTCTTTCTTAGCGCACGCCTACATCATAATAACTATATGTGTGCCAAATTTCAGCTCAATCCGTTTAAAAGTTTGAGCTGTACAAGATATCAATCAGTTAGGAACGGTTGCCTTTAATAGATACAGAAGATTGTATCGCTGAGCCTCAGTATAAGTAATGATGCCGGACCGATAACCTATTTAGTCTAAAGAACTTTTTCTGAAAAAATGCACTTCAAAACGGCGACACCATTTGGGACAAGGTTAATTTTTGCCTCTTAGATCTAGCAAGAGCTTCTAATTTAATCGCAGATTTAGTATTAACAGGCAAAGAGTTATGTGCATCTCCATCGACTTTAGCGAGGCTTTCGCTATCGTTGATCATGATGCCCCAATACATCATACTTGTACCCAACATCAATGTTAAATGTGGGTTTGTTGGGATTCATATGTCTCCCGGAATGCAATACTCAGATGTGGTAAGTCAAGGTAAACATTCAGAACCGTTCGCTCTGAATGTGTTTATTGCACTCAAATATAAAATGTTTTCCTAACATTAGCGCGCGGTCAGCAACTTATCTAGGTTATATGTATTATGATAACACCTTTCGCTTCATTGCCGCCTTGCTCTTTCTGTCTCGCGTACTAGTCCGCGTTATTCCATCAATAAAGTGTTCATACCGTCTTGTAGAACTAATCTCGGACGCAGCTCCCCGATAGTCAGGATTCGTAGTGATTATAATGTGATAAATGCTTGTTTTGAACTCAATATTCTTTACGACTCTTTATGAAACTTTAGGTCTAAGATAATGAAATCATTTTAGTCAGATGGTAGCAATTTTTTATTGCTAGCATTTTGGATCGTAGTTTATAACTTCTTTTTTTATATCGAATTACGATTTATTGTTACAGAGATCCAAATATTCTGTGGTGGATTCTTTGTTTAATCAGCTTTACGGTAGTATTTTTTGTTTGGTCCTAGATTCATTATTAAGCGAGAAAATGGCATTTTTATCTAAGAGTTAGACTTTTTTTGTGACTGTTGAGAGTGGTGGGGCGCGCGGTCACGGACTGACAAGTTGTTATGTGAGTGTTGTACACGCCTGTTATTGGTGTTCACATCAGGTGTTATTATATGATTGTTTTCGCTTTGATGGTTTAATGTGTCTTAACTAAACAAATAAAGAAACACCTAATGTACTGCTTGTACATGATGTATCGATTGAAAGGTTAATCAGTGCTCCTATGTGCTTTTTTGTATAGAGACGCGCGCTGCGGGCGAGGCGGCGGCGCTGGGGGCGGGCAGCCCACCCCCGGGGGGAGCGCCGGGCCCACGCACCCCTCCGGCACCCCCTGCGCCCCCGGCTGCGTCGCCCCCCGCAGTAGTGGCAGACGAGTCGCGCGGACCGAGTACGCCACCCGAGCCGCCGTCCTCTCCAGATGCGTACGACCCGTTCGAGCCGACGCGGTCGCCGTCCCCCGCGCGCTCGTCTGCGTCGCCCGCGCCCCCGCCGCCCTCCCCACCGCGCCCCTCCATCACCCTCGAGACAGCGCAGAAGACGAATCTCTCCGCGGACGACGTCATCGACCGGCGCCCGCTCTCGCCCATGGAGAAGGTGAGCCGTGCCCATCACATTATAGATATACATATCGTCGTTGAAACTACAATACTGCGTAACCAACAGTTGCTAATAAGGCGGAACTACAAAAAAATATAATTCGATCGGACAAAGACGTAGTAACTAAGTCGATGCATTCGCTTCGCTAGCACCACTTATTGGAGAGGAGCGTAATACTAACAAGAAATCAATAATGTTTAGTAAATTTTAAAATTCCATAAGAATGAAAACTAAAAAAGCGCGCGTTTTAGTTTAATGGGAAATCCCAAAGAGCCAAAGTGTTTTGGTCATAACTTTTTATTTTTGCTAAATTCAAAATTCGGCCTCCGTTACCATCTAGTCCTAAACCTGTTGGTACGATTCATTAAAAAAAACGAAAATCAGCTAAGAACTCATAGAGTTATGGTTATTCATTTCGTTATTAAAACTGATCCATGGCGGCTTTGCTCTAATAAAGAATATAACAGGTTCTTTGCTCTCCTGTAAAATTAATCTTTACTTAGTGACGCTGTATTAACCACTGTCTGTTCGCGATATTGCAGTTTCATCGACGATATATCTCTTTATGGTAGATAAAAATAAATTTATTGACAATTTTTCCGTTTTATCGAATCCACTATGCTTTTGTATTTATCAATAGATCGCTGGTTCAGATCCGGCTCGAAGGACCAATTTGATGTATGAGTTGATCGGTCACACACAAAGAATAAGATTGATAAAGTTTGAAATAACTTAAAATAACTTTTGTAAACTGTATATATATATATATATATATATATATATATATATATATATATAACTCGATGTAACGATAATTGAAGAGTCGCGAGTTAAATGTACACTGACCGAATTATGATAAAAATTATGACTTTAAACAAATAAAATGAAAGTCGTTGCGTGGACCGTACAGGTTTTAAGTGAAAAAACGCTTGTGCGTTGTTACAATTGGTATTATTTAAATCGAGTCGGTGTCTCAGTGATTTTTTCTAACCTAACAATTCACAATGTACGTACATCGTAGTACCCGAGTTTTGCAATGATGTTATAATGACCTTAGAGAGTAAAACTGAATCTTTAATTTCATATATCCGATGTGGCGACACAGGCGCGAAGAATTTACGTACGTACAATCCAAAGTACTCCGTCTTCTATTCAGATACCATTCGTAAACCTAAAGACATCCCACGACGTAACTCGTAAATATTCACTTTGATAAGGGATAGAGCTGATTTGTATAATACCCGTATCTAAAGACTGATATTAACTGACCAGCATTTGCCAGATCTTTCCAAATCAAAATAAATATCATTATTTTTACCCGATTAAACTCTTACTTCCCCCTTTATTTGTTATGTTATGCTTTCCTTGCCAATAATTCCATTTCTAGTGGAATTTTCCTTTCGCTTGGAAATATGCTTAAATCATTCTCTAACCAAGGGCTCGTAATCTTAAGACACTAACGGAGTTGCGTACTATATCCGTTCTTTCTTTCTTATCCAAGTCATTGAGCGCCTTATCCACTGTTTGATAAGTTTCTTAATATACTCTACTAAATCCTTTTCAATCAAGCTTCAGTCCCGACCTTAGCACAGTTACCACGTTAGTGAAAGATCCTTTTGGTATAGATATGGTCTCTTTTAAAATCTTTAACTTGCAAAACTGTACTTGAATTCCTGGACTTCAGTAAAGCTTTCAACACGGTTGTTTTCGACCTACGTTTCGGCTTGCTGCGTTCTCTTAACATATCCTCAGCGGTAGTTGACTGTTTTTCCAATCATCTGTACGTATCTGTCTGGATTAGCCTTGACAAGAGTTACTCTTCATGGTGCAACATTCCTGCTGGCGTTCCTCAAGGTGGCATATTATCTCCTTTTCTGTTTGCAATCTTCATTAATTACATTTCCCAAAACCTTTCTTGATTCTACCACCTATATGCAGACGATCTGCTGATATTTCTGCTGCCTTGACTATCTAAAGCTATATTGACCAATTTCAATGGCCGGAAGGCGGCGTCGAACCGTTAAGGTGGTATTCTAGTTTAGAAATTAAAAAAAAATCGATTGTTTATTTTCCATATTTTCAAAGTTTAAATAGTTAAATATTCTTGTAAAAGGATTTTCCCAAATTCAAATTATTTTTAGAGACATAAGTATTTTGCTGACGCGGCATCCAAACTGGCTCGGCCGGAACTAATCGAACAAAAGACATTAGAGTGTAATGTCTGATACCCATGATTTCTCAAGTTCTACTGGACCGATTTATTTGAAATATTTTGAGTCTTCTTTATACACTTGTCTTCATCCGGAACTATGCGCACCATCAAATTTCAATATTTACTATTTGTAAAAAAATCGTAAAAGTAAAAAAGTCGTATAAAAATTGTTTCTTTTTCAGGCAGCCGCCATTTCGTCAAAAAATTATTTTTATTTTTCGTAGTTCCAGACATTGCGACATTACTTTAGATTAATAAACTTATTTTTTTTCTGATAGCTAGGAGGACTCCCCCAGTGCATCAGCTGCTCATTTTTAAAATTTTTAACTTTTTTTTTCTTTTTTTTTATAATGTAAATAAATAACCCATAAAATTGTATAGTAAAAATATTGATTTTCTTTTTTCTACAGCTCTGCCAAAATCTCCTAAAATTCACTCCTCTATACTAGAATACCCCCTTAAAGGGAGTAGAACTTAGAACTCCGCTTTAACTCAGTCAAAACACAAGTTATTATTGTTGGTGTTCCTAGATCACTCTCTAGGGTTGAACGGCATTCATTCCCTCCATAACTCCCTAAAATTTATGTTGGTATTTACAGTTCCTTCAGTGTAAATGTCAAAATCTTTAGAGAGTTCACTGATTTGGGGGCTGCATTTCCAAGCGTTATTTATACCCACTACCATTAAAATTGCGCTCGTACAATCTCTGCTGCTTCTTGTCCTTGACTATGCCGATGCCAGAAACTAGACCCAACGATGGACCACTTAAGCAAGCTTGAGCGTCTTGCAAATTTTTGTATAAGCATACATGTTCATATATTGGCATGTTCAATTATGATCATGTCTTTCAGTATCGCCCTCAGCTCAAGTGGGCTCCCGCTCGACTTCACCGAAACAGTCATATACTTTGCCTCTTCTACAATATATTTTCTTGGCCCACGACCACCTCAACGACTGTTTCCATTTTTTCGTGCGAGCTGAACGTCTCATTCACATGTATTATATTTTCTTTATTAATTTTTATTTATGTATTTAGGTATATTATACTCCTCATCTCATATTATCTCATTTATTTATTCTCATAATTTATTTTTTTAATGAGTTTCATCATTGGAAGATGCTTCTTTTTGATGCGTTACATACCCGTCACCAATTAGATATATTTTTCTCTATCCAAAGGTTGTCTGTTAGATATCACTCAGCTGTGTTTTTTATTATTTCACTTAACCAATACCTTATGTGTTCACGTTCAAGTTACAACTTAAGTATTCATTAACGGTAATGGACAGTTTTTAAATATAAAAACAGGTTTCAAACACTTATAAACATCACTAAATAGATTTGGCATCGTATTTGAAATGTATTATTATGAATCTCATAATATTCATTTGTTTTGGCTTCCAAAATGTGTTTTTCTTTTATTAATTTTGACAAAACTGAATCTTTAATAAAATGAAGTATTTGAAATATGGACATTGTATAAACAGTCAGCTTCTCGAAATGTAATCTCTTACGTGTCGTACCACCAGGTGATGGCGCTGCTCCAATCGACGCGCGACGTGTCCCCGGAGCCTCCGCCGTGCGCGCCTGCAGGGGGATCCCCGTCGGGGCCCGGCGTAATCGCGGGACCAGGGCCGGGGCAAGGACAGGGTCCGGGGCTTGGGGCGGGCCCTCCAGGGGCACCGCCTACTGCCGCGGCCGCGCCCCGCATCGTTCTCCCTGAGGCGATACGCGCGCAACCGCCCAAGCTGTTCTTGGCTAAACCGTCGCCCATCAAGTCGGATCCGATAAAACCTTTGCAGGTATTCATGTCAATGTACCGTTGGAAAAGTCAAGTTTTTGGCGCCTGCATTAGGGGCTTGAACTAACGAATTGTTCTTTATCAATAAAATCATATATAAGTATAGGATCTTAAAAGTAAATAAATATGAAAATAATTTGGGGACATTCTGAAGTGGTAAGAAATAGAATGAGTCATGTCACTTGTAGAATATCTTAACTTTCTATTATCTACGAGTTATTGCAACTACGACTGTGCCATATTTCTATAAGATATAAAATACGCATGTGGAAAAACAACCACGCCTCCGAGCTCCTCCCACCAGGGCTGGGAGGCGTGGTTGGTTTTTACAGGAGTATTTTATATCTTATAACTTAATGCCCTGGGAATCATTTTTGGGGCTTACATCAGCCCAGCAGTGCTACATAATGCCTAGAAAAACGTTCCTATATTTTTACTTTGTTGAATTAATGACAATCTGTATCTATCCTTAGGCGGCGCGTGCTGATTCGCCGTATTCGCCGGGCTCGTCGGACTTCGGCGAGCTGTTCTCTCCTCCAGGGCGCCGCCGCGCGAGGCGCCGCGGCCCGCCCCCCGCCACGGCCAAGGTGCCCGTCAGGCTCGGACGGAAAGGTACTGCCCACTCCGCTACTGTTCATTTCAAACTATCGCGGGCAGGAATCGCAATTAAGCAACCGATGGGCGGTAATAAAGCAAACCGTTACAGGCGGGGCGTACCTTCATACATTATCTACATATTATTTCTTAATACCCATTATAGTATACATTTATTAAGGCAAACAAACAAACCAATATAATAAGCCAAAAAAACAGAAAACTTATGTTAAGAGTTTTTAGTTCTTTTACTTTCGCGCTCAACGAACACTTAAATAAAACCACTTTTATAATAAAGGCGGGACCTGTAACTTATGGGCCAAATTGATTATTCTATTTAAAAAATTACATTTAAAGAACAATCAATTTTAAAGAGCATTTAAAAAGCAAAAAATCACTTAATAGAAAAACGACGCTTCTATTCTAGTTTTATTAAATTTAACCCTGACGTCTTGACTCACGACTTTACCGAAACCCTTTAATATTGTTTTTATTATTGATTATTAAATTCGCAGTTAGCTTTTGTAGTGTTAGGTGGTATTTATTTATTTAATACGCAACACTAATATTGCGTTAAAACAACATTTATAGAGAGTTTAGAATAGAATAAAATAATATTAATTTGCTTAAAACATGGTACGGTTATTAAAGGTACTTTACCTATAAACACAAAATTACAAGTGTCGACAGCATTATAAAAATTATAAGCGTAATTTAAAAATTCAAATAAATAATACCTACATATTCGACAACTTCCCGTTAAAATTTACTTATCAACTAATGATTTTACAAATTATATTAAATTGTATTGAATTATATTAATGTGCAATCATAAAAAAAGTTTTATATAAAAATAAAAGAAATAAACTAATTCATAGGTACGAATGTTCTTAAGATCATCGGCGTACATCAATAAAATTACAAAATGTGCAACATCTATATCATTCATTCATAAAATAAAGAAAAGGGGACCTAAAGTTGATCCCTGAGCAACTCTAGAACTAATTAAAATGGAATTTGATCAAAATCCGTTGATTCTTCAACAGAACACACTTTGTGGGCTCTATTAGAGATGTAAAACCACAGTCACTGATTACCGCGTATTACACTAATTACCTTTAAACGTTATTTTCTTGAAAAATAGATTATGATCGACTCTATCGAATGCTTTTTGAAAAACTGTGTACGCGCTATCCATAAGATCTAGATTTTCAACTAATTGATTCGGCATAGTAGACCGGGGTAGTACAAAACTATGTTGTTCTTTAATAACACGTCGATGACGACTTTGATAGTCTCTTGTACCAGTCTCTCAAAAAGCTTTCCCAGAGTGGGTAAATTCTTAATCACCCAAAGTAAATACGTCTTCAGTTATACTTGAAAGTGACAGAATCGTCAGAACTAACTAGATGTTGTTTTAATTGAGTGGCAACATCGTCGTCGATGTCTTTTTAAATTATTTAGCTCGATGACATTGTAACGCAAAATACAAAGTCAATCACATTCTGTACATCAAGTTCTAGAGAGTATGTCAAGTTTCAAAATTGGATCAATATAATGAATTGATTATTCCTTTAAATCCGCAACGTTTTTGGAAAACTCTTCTTCTTTGATTATTATTTTAAATGAAATGTAGGGAAATCAAATAATACTTACTTGATCAACAGGAGAATTTATTGTAACCATCCTATTAAAGTATCGATTAAAATTTTCGATGCAATTGAATAACTAAAAGTTCAATTCAAACAATGACATAAGACAAAACGTAAAATTTAGCGACAAGGCCTATAAATTTAGATCTATCCTCATGCGATAGTGTCCTTAACTGTATTCCGAAATACACTTCAATATACAGGCCAGGCGTAATGACGTCATGAATCCATGACAGTTTGACGTATCTTGCCGGGCTTATCCTTCTCTCTCGCTCTCACACTATTTTATATATGGCGTTGTTTTCTGACGCCGACGCGCTGGCCAGTGTATTGTGAAACAAATCAAAAGCATTCATGACATGATTACCACTGGCCATTATACTGATGTATATTTCGGAACACAACCCATAGTTTTTAAAAACTGTAATTGATCCAACATTTTTAAGTAATTTCATATTTTATAAGAAATCCTCATTTAAAAGAAAAAGAACTAACGAAAATAAACTAACAAAAAATAACATTTAATAACTAAAAAAACACACGCTATGTTATTAAATCACAACCTGTAGCTGATAGTTAAGCTACAGGTTGAAGTAACTCTCAGTTTTATCATGTGGTGGCATTTTATGCTTTGTAGTAATTATTATAAATATATACGTTTATTTATGAATTAGGTAAAACGCAAGTGGGCGTGAAGATCGACGAGGACAACCTGAAGATCCTGGACGACCTGCCCAGCTCGGCAGTCGAGATGCAGGTCAAGAACAAGGTGCGTGTCTTCCTTGCTTCTCGTTTTTCCTCATTTTAGTGAGGCTTTACAGTTCTTATTCAATTTTTACAGTTCTTATTCAGTTTTTATTCCTATTTTAAAACCAGCGCACACTTCTGAAGTACACGCTCTATAAAATATATGGCACAGTATCACATTACATTACTACACTCGTACTCGAGTCAATATAGAAAAGTTGGTTGTCTACATTGAGCCGACCGGAAGTCGAACCCGAGACCTCGGAGGTCATACATTATATGCAACAAATGCGTTTAGTCTAGAAAATGCTATAAAGTCCACCTCTATGCCATATTTTATAGTAAATAAATGGGTGTGCTTTAGACCACACAACTGAAGTCAAACTTCTTTAGCTGCATCTATATGTGGCAGCCAACTGGTTAAAATAGCCGTTCAATCAAACAGCTAGCCCTTTGACTGAACAACGCCATTCAATCACACGGCTATGCTATACGTCGTTTAGCCGACTTGTTGACTGCAACGTTCAACACTACAGCTAGATGACCCTGGTTAAATGGCAAATTAACTAAGGTTACTATTAGTTTAGTACGTAATTTGAGAGAATAGGAAAACTTTTTGTAATTGGATTAAGTTTAACCTAACCTAATCAACTTCACTCGTATCACTCGTAAGTGCCCCCATAATTTCTGTCTCTTTAATAATACTAGTAACGTATATTTACTGCTTTCTTTCCAAAACATATCTTGAAACAATCACAAACACCGGCTAGTTGATGCCATATCGAAAACAAAACGCACCTAGCGCCGCGGTGGTGAGAGCTGAACTAATTCAATTAGACGGCGGCTTTTGAATCAGCTGTAGTGTTGAACGTTTTGAGCGACTCAAAAATTCAATTAAAAAGCTAGACGTGTGGTTGAATGGCGTTGTTCAGTCAAAGGGCTAGCTGTTTGATTGAACGGCTATTTTAACCAGTTGGCTGCGACATATATATCAGAAATACGAAACGTAACTGGCTATGAGAGAAAGAAAATGTGTGTTCGCTCCTCTCTTTCTCTTGCCCCTACAGCAATATACGAAACGCATCGAGCACATACCCCAATAGAGCAGAAATGACAATTATTTTGTTTGAAAACAATTCCGCTAATTCGCCGCTTTTCACACTGCGCTCCGATTGGCTATCCTAAGGTCAACTAACACTCTAGAGATGTGGTAGTGCCCAAGTATCTAAGGTTTATCGATATCGATAGCCAATGCATCAGTAATTATAGCAATAGTGAATAATACAAACGTGTTCTCTTATGGAAATAAATGCTTATAAATGCTGCTAGTGATCAAATAAGAAGATATTAACCGCTGAATTGCACCTCAACAAGAACTAAACCAATTATCAAATTACATTTATTTAGTTGTATTAAAAGTAAAGATGAAATAATCAATTAACCATTAATTGGTTTACTGCTTGTTTCTCATCATGTCTTTCTATTGCTAAGAAAACTAATAAAAAAAAACAATTTCTTTGTTACAAACCTATTTATTGAAAAAGTATTAAATCCGTTCAACCGTTTATTTCAACTACACTAGATACCTAATATATCGGTATAATCGATCAAGATTTATATAATCGATAATGCAGAACACTATCAATTAGATTATTAATGCAAATTTTACAATTTCAAAATTACTTTTATGTTTGAATAAAATATGTAATAAGCTACAATAATGTCATTTATCGATTCACCCCTTGATCTTTTGAATGCAGCACTAGTGATGAGAGCGTAGACTAGAAAGAGATGGCGTAATGGGAAATTGTGTTATGTGGAAGCAGGACGCATAGACACCTGAACACGTGTGTCAACCATTTCACTTTGATTGTCCAGTTTAACTTGAGCCCTGACATATTTTTATAAAAAGTAATTTTTAACTATAACTTACCAATGGAAGGTTATTCCGTCGGTTTTATAATTTGAAGTTCTGCAGTTTTTTTCAAGTTTTTCACACCACCGAATAGAACAGCACGCCATTATGTAACTATTTAATTGAAATTAAATTTCGAAATAAGCAGACACGTACGCACAGATCCAATACTGGTTTTGTACTGTTTTAGTGGGAGCTCGCGTTAATATTTATAAGTGCAAAATCACTTATCAGTTGTGGAGGCGGACAGCCCAATATTACCACTCTATTGGGATATGTGCTCGATGACGAAACGTAACTCTCTCTTTCTATCTTCACTAACATATATCTCTCCTCACCCATACACATTTGGTAACGCTTTCGTCACGCATTCACCAGCTTACTCCCCAAGTCAAGCGTGCGTAAAGAAGTTTAACATCAATAAGTATATAGTTTATTTGTTCGGTTTGACTCCTAATTGATGATTTTGGAACCGATTTCTGTTAGAAGAAAAATGCTCCGGTTCCGTTCCAGTTCCTGAAGAAGCTGAACCGGCAGGAGCGCGTGGTGGAGGAGGTGAAGCTGGTGCTGAAGCCGCACTACAACAAGAAGCGGGTCACCAAGGACGAGTACAAGGATATCCTTAGACGAGCCGTGCCCAAGGTAACTTTGCTTTAACTAATTCACCATCTTCAGGCTGTATGTTTTTATTTTTCTTTGCCTCCGTCATAAAAGCAAAAAGGTCTGTTTGAATCGGTCACAATTGCTATTTTCGTGTGTGTTCTTACTGTGAGACAGAGGAAAAAGTGCCTTTGCTCAATGTTTGACTTTTTTGAATAATTAAAAACAAGAAAGAATACATAAGCCGTCTAGTGTTGGGAAAAGCATAATAGTACCAACCGCACACTTAGGGATGTCATTAACGAACAAATATTACCGGAGATTAGCGCCATAGACCTCCCGTAGATCATAATATGAGCAGCAACGTTTTTGAAATAATGATTTCTATTGCAATCTCCAACCTGACTCCCATGGGATAATGGCAAAACCCACCATTTTTGGAAGGGGCTTCCATCCAACAGTTCTTGGAGATGATGAAAAATGGAACAAATATTAAAAGAAAATAATATGAGGTACTTAGTTTTTACTCATACGAGTCAATATAGCAGGATCGAAATCGGTACCTCAATCGAAGGAGTACTCTTCCGGATAGCGAGATATTGATTCTAGTCCCACAAGTTTTTCCAGTTATAATTTCTTATCTTTTCGTCTATATTTTTGTTGAAATCTGTTGATGTTAAACTTACGGCTCATTAATTATTAGCCCCTTTGCTTAAAAGGTTAAACTGCTACTGTGATGTAGAGAGACATTCAAATTTTGAGTCAATGAGTTAATTAACTAATTCCAGCTATCTAGTTCCAAGAAAGTTCTAAGATGCAGTAGATACATGGAATCAATAAGATTCTGCTCGCTATTAAATTACTAGTATTCCTAGACTAGTAACGGAATGTGTTTGTTCCAGATCTGCCACAACAAATCTGGTGAGATAAACCCGACGAAGATCCAGGCGCTGGTGGAAGCGTATGTCAAGAAGTTTCGGAAAAAACACAAACTGGGGCTCGCGTAGCCTCCCTTAGCGTAATGTAACATAAGTAGTAGAGCAACCGAGATGTTCTATCAGATTAATGTAATTATAATTTATGTACTGACGATGTATTTTACTTAATAACTTTTTATTTAAACGAATTGTAGAGTAAAATCATGATTTTAGTTCTGTCTGGCGATTGCAATTCGAGTCACTCTCTTTGTAGTGGATGAGCAATGAATTTCGAGTGGTTTCACAATTTTATAAACTAAAATATCTCATGTCACTGTTCACCTATAGTTCAACTGCATGTAATCATCTTATTCGGTTTTAACGATTTCTCTGTGTCGCATGTTGTACATACAAATAGATATTATATTATTTTAAAATCTTGAATTTCCGTGTGATTTGAATTGATATATATTAATATTCGCGTTTTAGTGAGAAAATACCGTAAACACAAGTATTAATGAAAACACATCGGCGGCTGTCAATTTGTAATAGGCACGAATATTTAGAGAGTTGAAGATAGGTGTTCAGCCTGCGCCCTTCGTGTGTATAAAAATATAAAACTTTGTAGAACTAAAATAAAACAGCCGTTCAGTTTTTGAGTTTATTTGCACAAAGTAAAAACAAAGCGACATCACTACGGTCGTCGGTCCAACCGAACACGCGACGACACTTAGACAAATTATATGAATAAAAATATTTATTAGCGCTAAACGATTGTTAATAGCTACGAAACATTATTTTAAACTGCAATAAATGTTTAATTAATAGTCAATCTATACATGAATGAATTAAGTTGTAAAAATATTCTATGAATACATTTTTTTCTACAAATGACTCTTTGGTTTTAAGATGTATATCAATGGAACAGCTCGCCTGAGAAATGAGGATGATTGCACACATGAAATGTAGCCTCTAATAGAAATACAACAAAATAATAACAAAAACACCTTTTAATACCTATTGAAAAAGTTATGCTAATTTTACTCGTAAGGCCATCGTACATAATCTACACTTCACAGTGTGGGCGCAATGTGTACTGAGGCCCTACCATCACGCCTTATAACGATTCAAGTTGAGCTGAAAAGAGACGCCACTATAGTCAGTGTATAGCGGTGTCTCACTTTGACAGTCGAACTTGCACCGCGCTAAAAGCTCATGGTTGGCCCTCTGGTCATCCAAATTGCGCAGGAATTCGCAAGCGAGTCGACTGCCACAGAAATCGATATTATGGTATCTAAAATAGGAATCCTTCAATAGATACCCAAATATATATTTATTGGTAATAAGGTGAAGGAATTATTGAACGGTAGAAGATGTGTTCGGTCAGACGGCGGGTGCAAATCCGATCCGCTTGTTGGCTACGTCGAACTCTGTGTAGTACTTCCCGATGAACACATCTCCTAGGATCCACAGGGGCCCATTGGGAGGAGGAATGTCCAGACCCATGAACCCACTCAGGCACACCGTCTTGCCGAACTGGGACACCTGCCACACACCAATTGAGTGATCAGCCATTGATCACTTAATAATATAGACTACTACTATTATTGCCAGCATTAAAAAACAGAGTTAAAAAAATACGCGTAAAAATAAAATTTGTTACAATCACACCAATTAACCTAGCATCAGTATCATCAATAAGCCTTATAGTACTTACTTTGGGCTAGGCTGATTGGTGTGAATGTAAGAAATATTATTATTGTTAATTTTCTAGCCCAAAGTAATCACTGCAAGGCTTGTGTTATGAAAACTAGGGTATCGGATAAACATACATATATGATATGAAATTAATCATAGAAACACATACACACTAGCAGACCCGTACACGCGTTGATGTGTTATAAATTAAAATGAATCCTATCCTATATCCTAAGTCGTAACAGATCCAGCAAAATGATAAAAGAATCATCAAAATCGGTTGAGTAATTTCACAGTTAATCGTGGTCAAATTTTTTATAAATAGATATTGAAGAATATACTAGATGCTCACATTAAACATCAGATATAATATTTTTGCCAAACTCACCCTGAGCACGTAGTCGGGTCCATCGAGCGTGAAGGTGGTGCCAGCTACATTGAACGTGACGGAGGGCAGTTTGGGCAGCTGCGAACAATCGAACACGTACTGGCCGAACGCCAGTGGCGCCGCCCCCAGCGCTTTGTTCAACTCCGCAATTTCGGCCACCGGCCCGCCCACCAAAGAGGTGCCCGTGTCCGCAATAGCCTCACAGCCCTGCCAATTATCCATTTTCAGTGCCTAGCAAGTGTGATGATTCTAGAGGCGTCGCTAGCCCATCTAGAGCCATTTGCAATAATAACCATAGGGCACACTAGTAAAAACCACATTGTCAAAATGGAATGAGTACAAATAATACGCGTTACCACAAACTATCGAAATTTTCCAGTGGATAATAAACTCTATTGTATGAAGATAAAATTGAAAATTGATTAATGCCGTTTGCCAGTTTTGGATGCTATTATGTGCTGACTGACTGTATTTAGAATTATACAGGGTAATCAACCCTAACAAGCCAAAAATAGATGTTAAATATGTTAATTTCATTAAAATATTAATTATACACAAAACGACTCTCCATTCTCACTCAATCAGCGGTCATTTTGTATGAGGAGTCCATTTTTTGCGATTTCCATTTATTTATTTCATTGAACTGATTGAAAGTAATCGACGCCACCCAGGATGGCGGCGCCTATGTGCAATGCACACCCAGCACCATAAGTAAAGACGCCTCTGGGTAGTTCATAGGGAAATAGCGTGTTGTTCATTAAAAATGAAAGGCTACAGAAAAGCGTATTTGTTATTCACAAACCTAATATCAGGGACGCAACAAGAATTAGAATTCAAGACTGATAGTGATACTATTGCTAATACAAAAATCACTGTTACTGGAAGTGATAATGATATTGTTAACAATGGTGATAGTAGTTTTACTATTAACAATAATATTATTCATAACAGAAAGGTATTTCATGATCATCGTGATTTCATAAGCAATAAACATTTAATCTACACTGATTTCAGCAGAACTTTTGATACACTTGGCCACGGTGTCCTAATTTGCAAGCTAGCGAAATCTTATGGAATCGCAGTACCCTATCCATCGTAGTTTAGGTCGCATCTTAGCCAAAATTATCAGGCTGCGGTTGCTAGCGATCATGAAAAACTTTATAAGTCAACTTCGGGAGTACCCCAGGGACTCACCTTGGTCCCATGTTATTTATCCCTTTCGTCAATGACATATGGATTGCGTCAAACATAATGCAATGTTCAAAATTAGCCGATTGAGATGAAGTGGTTTTTAAATTGTGACAGTGATTCTAAACTGTAACAAAGTTATCTTGACTTATTTCATTAATGGTACAATAGTAATAACATGGATTTAAACATATCTACATACATACATATAATCACGCCTTACTCCCGCAAGGGTAGGCAAAGATCATAGATTTTCACTTTCCACGATCGTGACATACATTTCTCGCTTCTTCATCTCTCATCAGATCTTTCATACAAGCTCGTTATGGTCACTTTTGAGCTGGCCTTTTGTTAGGGCATCTTCTATTTGATCTCTAAAAATTCGCCTTGGTCTGCCTTAATAGACTTGACCATGCACATTTGCCTCCTTACTTGTCAAGTCAATCTTCTTTCGTCCATCCTCTCTACACGTCCAAACCATCTATTCTTTTTTCTATCTTTCTCACTATATCTTTTTCCATACCACACCACTCTTTTATCTAATTATTCCTTATTTTATTCATCAAATTCACTCCAGCTATACTTAATGTTTTTAAATGTTTCTATTTGACGTTCACGAGAAAAAAAAACGAATTTTAGCACTTAGTAAATATGGATATAAATTTAGATGAAAATTGAACTAAAGACTTAAGAAATCTGGAGATAGATTATTTGCGTTTCTAATGAATACGCATATGAAATTAAAGCATTTACTTTGACAGAATTGAAAAAGTCGAGTTCGTTACCCGTTAAGTGTTTGCTACTAATATTACGTTTCGTCACTCTTACAAAAAAAAAATATGTAAAAAAAACAAAACTATTATACGGGCGTTGTTCATTCAATGAATTTAATAAATCAGTCATATGAATTAGACGGTATGAAGCTCCTTAAAAAAGATTCTTTTAGAGTTCCTCGCAAGATTCTTGCTACCACCCAATGAGTGTCCATTGAGCGTGTATATTTTATAGTGACAACAAACTAGAAGGAAGTCTGAGCAGCGACTCACGTTGGCGCAGAAGGCGTGTCCGTTGGCGGTGCGCACCCCGTCCATGCGGAACTGCCAGTAGGCGGCGCGTCGGACGGGCGCGTACGTCAGGTTGCCCCGGTAGTGCGCCGGGTCCGACCCGCCCAGCACCAGCTCGCCGCCCATGGGCGCCGCCGGATCCCTGCATAGCCCGACCATTACTCTCATTAAAACGCTATTCGGTTATGTACCGAATAGTTAATGATCTTAAAGCTATTCGCACAAACGCTAATTGTCTAAACGCTATTTGCCACAAACTCTATTGATCACAAACACTTTTGAGGTCATACTTCTTTTGACGCGACTGGGAAAATGATGAGAGAGAATTTTTACGATGCGCGCGCGCACACCGACACCCAAAAGCGACAGAATGAAGTTGGCCACTATCTATCATAACGTTTATATACATTTTATATTTTGACTTATTTTACTTACTTACTTGATTTTAAATTTTGTTTTCAAAAACAGCACCGGGGCCACATAGAGATAGAAAAAATCTTATCATATTATTTCGATGTAAAAAAGGAGACATTTACATTTTTCATTTTTTAAATTATTTTTGTAGAGTTAGATATTAATTCTTAGTAAATTATCAACAGAACAAGTATTGATAACACATACTGGTAAATAATCAGATATACCCCATTTTCCTTGACATTACAAATTTTATTCTGTGTATAATTCAAGATAAAAATAAAGTTAAAAATTATTCTTTACATAAAAAATAATTATTTTTATACTATATAAGATTTAATAATAGCTCACTACAGTCAGGTAATATAATACAGTCTATCATGTGATTGAATAATACATTAATAAGTCGGTTTCACCACGAACAGTATTAGTAACAATTGTTATTCCTAAAATGTGACAAACGGTTTATACATATGACGAACTCATTTCTGACAAAGTGTGTGAGGAATCGCGATTGTACAGCATATAATTCAACGTTTTAGCAAGTATGTAAATAAATATAAATTACCTGTTAAGGTAGAACGAGAAGACGGGCTTGACGAGTCCCTGCGCCACCATGTTGTCGAACACGGGCGGCACGCCGTCCACAGAGATACTACAAAAGAGTCGCATATAATAATAATAATAATATCACTTACACTCATACCATTTAGCCTAGTCCAAAGTAAGCACTGTAAGGCTTGTGTTATGGATAATAGGATAACGGGTAGACGTACATATATCATACATAAATAGCTAATATTAATAGAAATATATATATTTACCCATGACTCTGGTACAAATGCTCGTATTCATCATACAAACATCAGCCCCTTCTGGGACTCGAACCCAGGACTCAACTCGGGATTAGATGGTGTTCTGTATTAGGTATATATAAAGGGTGGCTGGAAAATTAACGTCCTTCGTGCCGTGGGGAATCTGAATCACCCTGAATTTATGATTTTTTTTCTTAATATTTGACAATTTTAGATGGCACCTAGTAATTTTTTTTAACTAATTCTTAATTAGTAGTACCTTTATGCATAGAATAATCCAATCAGACAAACGTTTTTATAACTTTCATCATAGTTACGAGGCTATTTTTTTTTTTAAGTAGGTAAGGTCGAAAATTTTCAAAAAATAATAAAGCTATGAATACTTTTGGAACATACATGGGAATGTTACAATTACTTCACGGCATGAGCGAAGGTCCTAAACTTTCTTTGGACGTCAATGTTCCGATCACTTTGTAAATTTTCAATATCAACATTTGTGAAATATATTTGGCAAAACATTCTTTCAGGTGTGAAGTGTAAAAAAAAGAATAAGATTTTTTTTCATATTAAATATACTGTAATATTAAAAAAAATACTAGCATGAACAAAGTATTCGGAAATTTCATAGGAAAGGCATATATCAAAAAATATTAAATGTAAATTCTTTGTTTTATGCACATTTTGTTTGGTACTATATCTCAATAACCGCATGTATGCGGAGAGTAGTTGCAGGAAAGATACTATAACTCAATATGAATACGGTAATATACAAAATATGCAGCTTAGCTCCCATGCACTGTTGCAAAAGTAAACCTTTCAAACACATATACTGTAAGCATAATAATTTTACAAATAATCAATAAAAGTGCGCTTTTTGACAGCCTACGAATCTGTAACCTTACAGCGACAAGTAGGAAAGTGAGGGCTTGGTACCTGCTGAAGCCCATGCCTAGGATGCCGTCGAACTTGGCGGCCACGAAGGCCAGCCCCGGCTCCGCCATCGCCTCGGCGAATGTCTGCGCGCGTACCGTCACGCCCCCCACCTGCGCAGGCGCAACCGTTAGCTTTACTTCGACAATTTCCGGGTCTGCTCTCACCACAGATTACGTGGATGGGGAGCTACCCCCTTGGTACCAAATTTACAGCGCGAATTTCTAACTTCGACACCGGTGCGAGCGATACGTTAATGTGCTCCCGAGCCGACAGCATGCGCACGCAAAATTTCTTCCCATCGTGCCTACATATTAATAACTGGCACCGACCACCCGTCGGAAGAAAAATTATCAATCAAACAAACGCCCCGTGCCTATACACGCCAGATTGCCGTAAGACTGGTTAGCACGCAGTTGCAAATGTATTAGGGCAGCACCCGCGGTTTATTGTCACCCTATGGAAACACGCTGCAGCAAATCCTGTCGCAATACTGTTTCGATCCTGCGTGTCTGGCTTTTTACAGAGTAGTCCGATTAAGATAATTCTTTTTTTTTATTAGATCGCGTAAACCTCGAAGTTGGTCCCATATAAATTTCGTAAAAAAATCCTTCCCTGAGGGTGGTTTAAAAATAGGGATGATTTATTGTTCACTCACATATTTTAATACCGAGATGTGTATTAAAACTAAAAAAATTAAACCGCCGAAAAAACAGAAAACCAAAAGATTATGAACTGTTTTATTTAACCTTCATAATAAATAAGTTCTTAAACTAATGTCAGCATACGTAAGTAATTTTGAGTCGGCGCCAAAGAAGCAAATTAATTAATTCGGTTAAGCGACACGACCCTTCGCCGGAAAATGCCGAGCGTTCACGAAGTTAACCGATTCGTTGCTGATGGCATGTCTAGCGTGCCATGGCTTTCTTTTGCGTGTGGCGCTAGCCACTGAAGCCGTGTCATGTTTAAATCGATGATAATTAAGTTTTAGGGAAACCTACCCAGAATAAAAATATCTTCATTTTTCACGTAAATCTGGCTCGTAGCCTTCGTTTCTGGTAATTGTATGTAGCAACGAACCGGTTAATGTCAGCGAGACAGCAACCCGAACAGGCACATACGTGAGATATTGCGAAGAGCGCAATTTTTGGTATGTTAATAAACATTGCCATAGCCATAAACGTGGCTTTTTATTTATTGATTTAGGCTCTCACAACAATGAGTACACTATAACTTACATAACTAAATAACATAAGGTTTTAAAACTAAGTGTCCCATTACTTATGGGAGGGCACCGCATGCACTAACTAAACTTATTTTATACTGGACAACAATATGACGAAATTTTATTTGAACATTACTCAAATGTCCGGCTGAACTGACTGGTCTGTGCGACTCTTAGTTTAAAGAGCCGACCCTAATCTCAAGTGAACAGAGAGGTGACTCACGGTG
Organism: Calamotropha paludella; assembly: GCA_927399485.1. Lineage (NCBI taxonomy): Eukaryota > Metazoa > Arthropoda > Insecta > Lepidoptera > Crambidae > Calamotropha > Calamotropha paludella. Next base: position 584,086 of record OV656814.1, on the reverse strand, counting down.
ACGTCGTCGGTGGAGAGGAACCCGGAGAGGCTGCCCGAGCCGTAGTGGATGGCGAAGTCGGTACCGTTCTTGCGGTACGAGCTCGACTTGCTGCTGTCGTACTTGTTGTGCAGCACTGCGGGTAACATTGGCTACTCGATCATAATATTCGAGGATAGGAGGTAATGCCAGGTGTAGGATCAGGGCCAGCGTTGCCAAGGGCAAAAATACAAATTTTCAGGGTCAGCAACTATTACGTTTGTTTATTCAAAAATTTAAAAAAAAGTAGAATATAGTGGAGTGGCTCGCATAACGGTTTTCATGGTAAAGCCACTCCGAGGTCCCGGATTCGATCCCCGGACGGGTCAATATTGAAAATTAACTTTTCTACATTAGCTCAGGCTTACAATGAAGTGTCTGTCAGTAATACATTAGGTGTTGACAATATCTTCAGTTTGAAGTGGAACGTCAAGGGCAACCCCTATCTTGGAAGTTGCACAGACAATAATATCAAAAAGACATTAATTTTACTCGTCAAAATATATCGAAGTGCATTCCTAGCAAAGGACATTGTCCAAAACTGGTTTGACGTGAACCAGGTGCGCAGCAAAAATTAATGTTACTATAAACTCTTATTTATTTATAGACATATTTCTGTGCCCATATCATACCGTATCGAAATTCCATTATTATAAAACAAGTCTTAATTCGGAAATACTGTGCCCATAGTTCTACAGTTACATCCGATTAAAATCGATAATAAAAATATTTTTAATATACTTTGAAAACATTGTTACTTTAGACTACTTCGACATGAGTCTTTTGAGGGCGATAATTCAAAGTAGGTATAAATCGTAAATTATACTTTGTAATTATCTTATATGAAAAAACTGTAATTGTATGGTAAGCCGAAGGACAGTGGGTTGCTGTTCCCCTGTAATGACAATATTTGGTGTTTAGGTTGGGCAAGGCACCAGGATAATTTGTCTCCACCTGCTCAGTTAACATTTATTGTATAACTCTCAAGTTGTTAAGACTAGGATGAATAAAGATACATTGTTGTGTTATTGTGTAAAATGTGGCTATCTTAAACATATCGATTTTTTTAAATAATATTGACACAAAGCAACTACTTTCAAACTTATAAAGTATTACTGCTTAAAAAAGGTGTCCATATTAAGCCTAATCGCCTATACAAAGTGGACAATGTCCTTTACGTATTGTAGTTCTAATGTGAAAAAAAATACGGGACCGAACAGAATTTCATTACTATTTATATGGATTAAAAACAAAAGTATCTGCGTAAAGTATTTGGTTTTACGTAAAACAGGCAATAATCAACTCTGTTTAGGTAAAAACGTTTACTTTTATGTCACGTAAAATTTTATGACTAACCGTAATGTATGACTAAACATTGAAGTTACGGTAGCTTTAATTACTTGATAATTAATATGGAACTACATAGTGTACATTTTATACGTTTATAACTTAAATATTTTGATTTTATTGATAACAAAGAATACAGATATTTCAACGACTGGGAATTTCTAACATTTTTCTATTGATAAAATTTTAAAATTTATTTGCTATAAATCGCGGCAAACAATGAAACAAAATGTCCGTTAAAGTGTCGTACATACCCGAAATTCTACATAAAGTGCATATTATTATTTCAATAAAAAAGCGAGCGTGCTTTAGACCACGCGCTACGAAACTTAACTGGCTATGAGAGAAAGAAATAAAATGTGTGCTCGCACCTCTCTCTTGCACCTTTTCTCAACTTCCGTCCGCCTCACCCGGTCACACTTCGCGTAACGTTCTCGTCATGCATTCACCAGCTTACTCCCCAAGTCAAGCGTAAAGAAGTTTGACATCAACAAAACAGCCTCAAGTGGAGGCACAGCAATCATTAAACTTAGGTAGGACTTACGGCAGGCGATGTTAGTGTAGTGGCACTTCTTAGAGGGCACCCACAGGTTGGAGGAGCCAGTGTCGAACACCACCCTGAACGTCTGCGGCGGGCTGCCGATCGATATTGGCCCGTAGTATTGCGCCTGCACACAAAACCAAATCATTGATATCATTGACACTTCGCACAGTCACGAGCTATCCGATTTATACACCGTAGAACCACTTCACACTAAATTAACCGTAAGCAAAGAGACAACAGTATAGAAATAAATATTTAAAGCTCGAATGCAAAAACGGCTACAAATATTGAAATGAAAACTTCTTTAGCATCGTTGTGATTTGAAAGTCGATGAAAGTAAAAAGAAACAGGCACATAAATTCATAAGATTTAACGTAGGAGAAAATGGGATAGGAAGCATTATACAGTGTCTCTTTGAACGAAAAAGCGACAGTTAAAAGAGACACACATAAATTCATAGGATTTAACGTAGGACAAAATGAGTTAGGAAGCATTATGTACGTGTGTTAATACGTGTTTGTGTGTGCATGCGTAGTACAAATCTTGAGAGAAGGCATCACAACCACCGTGGTATTTTGCATATGTGTACGTATTATTTTTAAAGGTTTCACTTCTACCACGTGTGAATTGCACACATGTTTTTTTGTTACTAACTTGATATTGACTTATATTGTATTATGTTTGACATTCTATTGGAGATTGTTTAAATGGATAATTTTCATTTGATAAATATTTTGATATAAAAATTTAATTAATTAATAAAATATACCAAATTATTGCATGCCGTCAGACAGGATAATATGTGATACTAACATAACATATTTTGTGTACACCATATTTTAAACAATAAAGTATTATGATTATGATTTAATGTGACATGGCTGCCCTGTGCACATCTACATATACATCTTATCGCCCGTGACCAATACTAATACACCGATGACGAATTCATCGCGATTTTTGGTGCAATTTCGGTAAAACCATCACAAATTTTATATGAAACTCTCTCAATTCTTTCAAACCGACACACGTAAAAATGACTTCATAAAAATACACACCTATATGTTGTAACATTTATTTTATCTTAATTTTTCTAATATTATTTTTTGTAATAATTCTACGTGCGAATCAATTTTGCACACCCATCGGGTAAGAATATAGCGGTCAGATTTTGTAAATATACACTAATTATTGTAAACCTACCTATATTCTGCAAATTAAAAATAATAATTAATCAATAAAATAATCAATAAAAATAAAAATTATAGTTTTTTCCCTATGCGTTCCGAAACCATTAATCAGATTGTGATAAAACTTTGTTAATTTATTGCATGCATGCCAGGGAAGGTTTATAAGTATAGTCAGCAGAAAAAACAGCAAAAAGGAGGTTACAGCTTGTAGTTAATGTAACGACGACTGTTTGGTGCAACGGTAGCGATCCTGCCTTTCGCACCGACGGTCCTGGGTTCGAATCCCGGAAGGGGCAGATGTTTGTATGATGAATACGAGTATTTGTACCTGAGTCATGGATGTTTGTATATATTACTTATGTATGATACATATATGTATGTCTATACGTTACCCTAGTATCCATATCACAAGCCTTAAAAGTGCTTACTTTTGGCTAGGTTAATTGGTGTGAATGTAGGAAATATTTATTTATTTTATTTATTTAATAGGCAGGCGCTTGAACACTGTCTCGCCTGATGTTAAGCGAGGATGCGATCTAGGTTGTGACGCGCTTGCCTAATACATATGTGCCTATTCACTTGTGACTGAAAGACCCCTAAATTGTATTTGTCAGGAATCACAGACTCGGGCAAAGAGTATCATCATGAATCAAATCACAAATGCGTTTATTATTGATATTCAAACTCATCACATTCATTCATCTCGGCAAAATACTTCCACTGTTGTAAGGAAGCTTTCCCGGGTCTAGGTGATTGCCCTTTATCTCTACGCTTAACAGGCAGATTGGAGATCGCATTACGAGAAAGCCATTGCTGATATCGGGAGCTGAATGGTGATAATTTGCATTATTATTAGATGCATTTTTGGACACTCAAGTGTGACACAAATAATGACCCATACAAATAATTACTATAGAGGCTTTTCGAAACGAGGCAGTGTGGCGATGTCATGCATGGTGCATCAACTCAAAAATTACATATTAGGTACTGTAACTGAAAATAAATCAAGACAGATTGATATATGTTGATCATATAAAGTACAATATATATATACTGCTTAGCTTTTGGAAAAATTCCACAGTGGGGAATAAACAAAATAAATATATTTTGATGTAGATGGATCTCTCATCTTCAATGAAGAACAATAGATTACATTAAAATTATTGAAGAGTGCCTGGAATACTAGATAAAATTTTATATGACTAGCTGACCCAGCCACGCATTGCTGTGGTTCTGAATGTTTTATAATAAATTAAAACGAAACCTATTTTCTGTCCTAAGTGGGAACAAATCTTGCAAAATGAGGAAAGAACATCAAAATCGGTTGAATAGTTCGGACTTCATCGTAGTCAAACACTGTGACAGGGAATTATATATATATATATATATATATATAGAATTAGCTCTTTTACACAGTATATTTGATCAATTTACACATTTGATCATCATTGATAAGTGGAACGATGCTTAACATCGCCCATTCAAGCTGATTAAATATTTCTAAGCGTCAGAATTGTTGGTTGTCGGTATCGTTTCGCATCGGGTTGATGAGTAAGGACTCGAAGTTTGTACTCTTTACTACTAGTAAAACGAATCGGTAATTCTTGGCATGAACTTCATTTTCACTACACTGTAAGCCACTAAGAACGATGATCGCGCCGAGTTGCAAGGTGGCGAAGAAATAATGGTGCGACTATTTTAGATAAAGGCAAGATCAAAATGTAGCGCCTCTCACAATATAAAACTTTATTGTTAAAGAATTTGTTTAATGTATTTAATTTTTTTATTTTTTGCATTCAATGCTGTATTTCGACTCATCTGCCAGCGTTTCGGTAGCTCATCGGCACACGCCCGGATAGCGAAAGGCGTGGGTTCGAGTCCCATCGGCTCAGAGAAAGTGGTTATTTTTTTTATAACTTGCTTATTCTTTATTAGAGTTTTTTTCCATTAGGAAAGCCAAACACTCCAAAATCGTGGTTTGTCTTATGTTCACCGCTCTAGGGACACCATTGAATATAACAGGATCATCATAACAATAGATTACTTCCACACTACACACCCTGTGAAAATTTAAAATGATCTAACTTTTTACTTATTAAAACAACTGGTAGATATTGTTAGATGTGAGGATATACATAACTATAAATACTGATGTAAAAATAATAACAGGAGTTTGATTGGTTTAAAAAACAGAAAATTGCATCAGAATGGCTGGTCATTTTGGAATCTTTTTCTTTTGTTTCTATTTAGGTAGCTATTAATTGAGTGAAGGTAAAAAAAGTAGGAACTACGTAGTAATTTTTGATCAATAGCCTAATGTGATGTAGTACAAAAAAAGTATTGCCATTCTGATACTCAGTGACTGTCAAAATGGCTGCTCAATAGTCTGCTATACAATTATATTATATCTGCTATACAACCTATCTAGGTTATTGATAGTTAAGGCAAAACAAATATTGTATATATAATATTATATATGTTTCATTTTACTGTTGATCTGGACTAATTTTGGATATCTTTTGTATTAACTGTTGATAAAAATATAAACCGTAAATAAACTTTACTTTGATTGTTGTTTAGATTAGATAAATACTTAAGTTTTATTAAACTGTTTAATCAGCTAATATAGATTAATGTTGTGCACAATTGTTGTTCCAAGCTAAACTCTATTGAGTTTTAGTTTGAATGTATGTGTTTTTCAAAGCTTGTGAACAGTTATTGTGTTTTAATATTAATAAATAAATAATATAATGTCACATATATTAATAGTATCCATTGTTTTGTCCAATTGTAATTAGCTATATATCATTAGTATTGATTGCACAATGCAGATGTAATTGGTGAAACATAAATTGGAATCTAGGTATAAGAAAAGTGGATCAAGTGGATGAGAAAAGAAAATTAGTTATTCTTGAGTGATTTGAAATATCGATTGTATGTCTATTTTTTTATTGATGCGTTGTGTTTTTCCAGATTTAATTTTATTTTGTGTGTTGGTTTCTGTACTTAAAAATAATACAAAATGGAATTAAGATATTCCTACAGTAAATTTAAAAAAAAAAGATAATTAATTGAATTTATTTATAGATTTATCAGTGATATTGGAGAAAAAATGCTCTCAAAGGCGACCAAGAACTGAATGTGAATTATTAGTTCACGCAGTGTGGGGAAGCCTCCCACTGGGTGAACCAATGATCTGGGTGATGGTTGCAGGAGCCAGTGGCTTCAAAATGTTAATAGCTGCTCTAAAAAGCAGATCCATGTCCAAAAGTGAACTCATAACTGATAATAATGATGAATATCAATACTATTAATAAAATGGCTTCTTTAGATGAAACTATTCATGGTTATACTATTAATTGTCTGGTAACACACACGCTCACCAGTTATGTTGCAAATATGACCTTTAATAATTAGTATTTTTATTTCATATACCAGTGAAGACAAGATTTCAAGTTTTGCCATTATTTTATCAAATTATGACATTTAAATTTATAATACAAATATAATGTAAACACTTTTCTAAGGACTGTTTATAAATTGGTGTGAATGAATACATGTGAATATTGTTATAAAGCAGTCATGTATTAAAACAGATAACTGAGGTTATCGAGGTACAGCTTCACAGGAAAGCAACAATGACCTCAGAATACTTGTTATTTCAGTGCAAAAGATAAGAGAGTTTTTCATAATAATAAACAATATACCTTTTAAACAACTTAAACTCCATTTATCAACAGCCATTACAACTACATAAAAAATGCACTTTTAATATTAAAGACTGAAAAGGGCCAGACAGATATTGATCGGGCTGCCCCAATAATGCTGCTAGCTCGTATAGATATCTTACATAAGTGTTGGCAGGAAATTATAACAAAGATCCTTGAGATGTGCATCAACAGTTAACAATCTCCATACCAATGATCAGCAATACTGCACAAAAATCTTGTCTGGAGTGGTTAAAAAAGGAACCACAACAGATACTACTCTTAAAAAGTATAATAGTACTATTGTCTTTGTTTAATAATTCTTCTTTTTCATCTTATATGACCCCACTAAAAAGTTCTACACCAAAATTTTCTGTGTATGTTGCTATCTATATCAGTAACCTTTAAAAAAAAAGTATAAAATGCATGGTCAGCTTTTCCGTGTGAAAAACATTATATGTTGACACAATTGAGGCAATTAAACACTTACGTCGAGGTAGTTAGAGAGGGGCTCCGGTACGGGGCCGGTGGTAGCGTATTTCATGCGGTAGACTTGGAGCTCTGTACCCACTTCGTGTAGATGGCTGCGCACCGACTGCATGCGGAACAGCGGCACCCTGGCACCATATAAACACTTCATCAGTAATCCTAATTACGAAAATAATTCTAACAAAAATAACAATTACCTTAATAGTTCCGCCGAACACACGGCAAAAAGAGCCGAGAAAATTACTATAATTTTCCCCATTCTTGTAGCTGTATAGAGACCCCTACAAAAGGAGAAATTAATGTCAATAATTAATTTTGTGTTTTTTAGAAAATCGCAACAATTATAATAAGCACCGTTACCTAATTGCCGCTGAAGTTCAAACTCCACTGCGAAGAATCAAATTTATGCCAATCTATATATTCGACAGCGGCGAATATTAAATTGCCAAACGCAAATCGACTGACTACTACAGTTGAAACGAAATGACTAATCAAATTATCAATCAAACAAAAACACATTAAACCAACCAGCGGCGGACGTTTGATTGAAATTGAAATGTCAACATGAAATATTACTTTTTAAAGTAATGGCATGTGGTTTCAAATATTTAGGTTCTATCTACTTTTTTATTTCAAACTGTTACCAATTGTTTTTTCTATCACAGTCAGTCAGAGTAATACAATTTTTACAGGACTATGTCAATTTTAAATAACAATTGACGCAATTATGTCAAAGTAATATTTCTGTCAGAATTTCTGACCCTGGCATGAATGGATAGAATGGTTTCAAAGATTTTTTTTCCTAGGTATTAATGACTTTCTTGAATGATCTTTAACGGCGTTGCCGTCACGTAAACATAGGCTCTGTGCTAAAACTCTGATTAAAAATAATAAAAGTGTTCGTGAAGCAAAAATACTACAAAATATCATTTAGAAACGTAAGAGATATGTGTTATCGTTATCAAACAATAAAACTTTCCAAATACGAAAATAACGAAAAAAATTAAAATGTGGTTATAAGTGAATCTAAATCAGTGGCAAAACATTCATTTGTAAGTAATATTTTTACAAATATTAAACAATCAATTAAGATGGAACCAGCTATAATTATGTTTTTATTTAATTTTTTGCATTCACAATGCAATATTTCTATAAGATATAAAATACGTGTGTAAAAAATAACCACGCCTCCGAGCCCTCAGATGGGATTCGAACCCACGACCTTTCGCAATCCGGGCGACTGCTCTGACCGCTGAGCTACCGAGACGCTGGAAAACATGTCGAATTTTACAAACGTATTCCAACTTCTACTATGAGCTAGTATCGTTCCACCAATGTTGAACGCTAACTACCTTCAACATTGAAAGTAATATTTTTACAAATATTAAACAATCAATTAAGATGGAACCAGCTATAATTATGTTTTTATTTAATTTTTTGCATTCACAATGCAATATTTCTATAAGATATAAAATACGTGTGTAAAAAATAACCACGCCTCCGAGCCCTCAGATGGGATTCGAACCCACGACCTTTCGCAATCCGGGCGACTGCTCTGACCGCTGAGCTACCGAGACGCTGGAAAACGTGTCGAATTTTACAAACGTATTCCAACTTCTACTATGAGCTAGTATCGTTCCACCAATGTTGAACGCTAACTACCTTCAACATTGAAAGTAATATTTTTACAAATATTAAACAATCAATTAAGATGGAACCAGCTATAATTATGTTTTTATTTAATTTTTTGCATTCACAATGCAATATTTCTATAAGATATAAAATACGTGTGTAAAAAACAACCACGCCTCCGAGCCCTCAAATGGGATTCGAACCCACGACCTTTCGCAATCCGGGCGACTGCTCTGACCGCTGAGCTACCGAGACGCTGGCAAACGTGTCGAATTTTACAAACGTGGTTGTTTTTTACACACGTATTTTATATCTTTTAGAAATATTGCATTGTGAATGCAAAAAATTAAATAAAAACATAACCAAAGTGCTAAATTAAAATAAAAAGTAAAATCAGTGCAAAAAATTCCAATTGATGACTCATCTTCAACGACTTTCGTACGACTTAAAATTGAAGAGGATATTAACTATCAAATTCGCCACCTCAGTTAAGTCGCCGGCAGCCGCGACGGGCAAGGATAGACTCTTGAGTTGTGAGGGCCGAGATCGATCCTGCGGTGGTCTTTTTCGTTTTTTGGTATAGAAAATATTTTCTTAATTTATCATCACCAATTAATCTGTGGCCGCTGCCAACAACGAGTATTACGTTTTCTCCGTGATTTTATCCTCAATTTGCTGTAAATAAGTAAAGATTCGATAAGTGCTATATACCATTGGAAAGCTACTGTCGCAGGCTTTAGAACAGTGCTAGTGGATACACATACTTCTTCATGTAACGTGAGTTATTTTGAAATATCTTATCAAGCTTGCCGTTGATCCGTGCGGCATCCCTGACCTACGACAACTCGCAGTCCGCTCGCTTCTACGCACACATACTAAACCTATATTGACGCACTAGCCATTGCAGCTGCTTAAGCGCTTTCTCCGCTAAAAGACTTTATATATTTATTTGCTGTTACTTGAATTTGGTTTGTAAAAATGGCACCAGTTGAAATTAAGTGTTCAGGTTGTCGTCATTTGATTGCAAATAAAGAATTTCTGACTTGCTTTGCTTGTTCCTCCAAATACGATCTGCTGTGTTCGAATGTGGGCTTAAAACGCTTTAATTTGATGGATAAGGAACAAAGGCGAAACTGGAAGTGCCCTGAATGTCGTAGCCAACAGCCGAAAACCGATAATACTAACACGCCAGTTCGAATGCCCTCGCAATCTATTCACACACATACCATGGACAACTCTTCCTTACTCGATGTATGCGAGTCCAGAAATGTAACTCTGCGATCCAAACCAAAAGAAAGTGAAAGAAATGAACACCTAACAGAAGACTCGCTTAGAAGAATCATACAAGAGGAATTATCCTCCATGTTTGAGAAGAAAATAAATAATTTGATCTCTGAGCAATTAAAAAGTATTAACACCCGTTTTACCGAATTCGCTGAGTCCATGGTATTTTACAATAAACAATATGAGGAGTTGAAGACAGACGTCGTGCAGAAAAGTGCTATAGTCCATGATTTGCGTAAAGATAATGAAGTTCTCAAGTCAAGTTTGAAAGACATCTCCCATCGACTACATTTGATAGAACAAAACATGAGGCAATCTAATTTAGAAATAAATGGAGTTCCAGAGCACAGAGCAGAGAACTTGGTCAATGTTATTGCCCAAATATCAAAAACTGTCAATTTTTCAATCGAAGTCGGTGACGTGCATCATGTGACGCGAGTTGCTAAGTTGGATAAACAAAGTAATCGACCGCGCACTATCATAGCGAAGTTATGTAGTCCCCAACAACGTGACGCTCTACTGGCTGCAGTAATTAAATTCAATAAGGGCAACCCTAGTGACAAACTTTCAACGCTTCACCTCGGTCTGGCTGGTCCACCTAAGCCAGTATTTGTTGCAGAACACTTAACGCCCCTTAATAAATCTTTACACGCTGCTGCCCGCTTAAGAGCAAAGAAAGAATCCTTTAAATTTGTGTGGGTTCGTAACGGCAACATATTTGTCCGGAAGGATGAGTATAGCCAGGCTGTTCTGATTCGCAATTTTGACAGCCTAGATTCGATGAATCTTGTACAACGATCTTGACTGCAGTACTGAAGGATGCAATTGAAATTTATTATCAAAATGTGCGTGGACTAAGAACTAAATCAAATGAAGTGTATCAGAATATTGTTACAAATAATTATGCTATCATAGTATTAACTGAAACGTGGTTAACCTGTAATGTTAGTAGTAGCGAACTCTTCGACCCTAGATACACCGTTCATCGTAGAGATAGGAACCATTCGAAATCTACAAAGAAAGATGGTGGGGGTGTTTTGATTGCTGTAATGAATCACATTCCCTCTACCCGCCTTATACAGTGGGAGAGTGATTGTGAGGATTTGTGGATTTCTGTGCAATTAAAGATAAATAATACTATCCAACATATTGCTATCTGTGCTGTGTATCTCCCTCCACCAGTTAAGTCTAATACTCTTTCGTATTTTCTCAATAATGTTGATGATGCTACTGACAGTTTTGACAATATACTTCTACTCGGTGATTTCAATCTGGGTAATACGAGTATAAGTTGGAATAAAAGTGACGACGGTAATAATCACATGATACCTTCTAACTATAACTGTGCTTTAGGTTACTCGCTTGTTGATTTCTTAAATGTAAATAATTTTAAACAATTAAATGATGTACCTAATTGCGATATAAAGTATTTGGATTTGGTTATGACAAATATCCCATACACAAAAGTATCCAAACCTCTCGATCTCATAAGTAAGCTCGATTTAAAACACCCAAGTTTGTTGGTAACATTGCAACACCCAGTACTAGCTTGTCGTCAACCTAAAAAACGATCGAGCTTCAATTTTTATAAGGCGAACTATGATGAGATAAAGTCAGAGTTAAGACAGTGAATTCCAGGATTGTAACAATGTGAATGACATGCTATCTGTATTTTATATAAGATTAAATAATGTTATTGGGAAGTTTGTACCGAAATGTAGTTTTAAAAATGTCTAATTACCCCAAATGGTTTAGTAGCGCCTTGGTCAAGCTGCTGTCCGAAAAAGAGAAACTACGTAATAAATACAGAATATACGGCAATCCCCGCGACAAATTGGAATTTGATCTGCTACGTAAACGTTGTCATAAGCTTACAGACAAGTGTTATAGCAATTATAAATTTAAAATCGAAAATAATATACCTCACAACATAAAGTTATTTTGGCAATTTACTAAACAAAAACGCTGTAAGCTATCTACCTTGCCGTCAAAAATGAAACTGAATGACCTTACTGCTGATACTGGCCAGGATATCGCAAATCTTTTTGCTAAACACTTTTCTTCGACCTTTTCTCTTAACAACCAGCCCTCAACCGACGCCCTTGTTCTTTGTAAATCGCCTCATAAAAATTTATCTAAAATACAATTTACTGAGTCTGAAGTTGCTAGGAAAATTAAACGCATTGATCCCGAAAATTGATTGAAACAAAGGTCCCGGTCCCGATGAAATACCACCCATTTTTATCAGACGCTGTGGATCTGCGTTAATATTTCCCCTTACTCTTATATTTAATCGATCCTTGAGCGATGGCGTCTTCCCCGATGAATGGAAAAAGGCAAAAATTCTTCCAATTCACAAAAAGGGTGGATCTTCTCACATACAAAACTACCGTCCTATTTCTATTTTGTCGTCATTTTCGAAGCTGTTCGAATCTCTGTTGCATCCCATTTTGTGTCGACATGTGGATAACGCTTTATCAGATCACCAACACGGTTTTAGAAGTGGTCGCTCCACTTTGACCAATCTTACATCATTCTTATCTAACGTTTCTAAATCTGTGGACAGTGGAATGCAAACAGATGTGATCTACACTGACTTTAGTAGTGCATTTGACAAAGTCAACCACTCGCTACTATTATCTAAACTTAAAGCACATGGCATTAACGGTTCTTTGTTACAATGGTTTGACTCATACTTAAGTGCGAGACCTCAACACGTCGCTGTGGACGGTTATAAATCACATCCTTATTTAGCAACCTCCGGAGTTCCTCAAGGTTCTCACCTGGGACCACTGTTGTTCATTGTATTTGTGGATGACATCAATAGGCATATCGAATACAGTAAGTTTTCTATATACGCCGATGATCTCAAGCTGTATCGCACAGTTGACTCCTCCCACGACATGGCTCTCCTTCAAAACGATATCAATAACATTAGCGATTGGTGCAAATCTAACCAGATGACACTAAATGTCAGTAAATGCAACCACATTAAAATTACAAGAAAAAGAAAATTCTTTCCATCTAGATATAATATAAACGGTGACGTTTTATCTGAAGTGGACGAGGTTCAAGACTTAGGCGTAATAGTAGATAAAAAACTAAGATTTATTCCTCATATTAATAGCGTAGTAAAGAGGGCGGCTGGATTGTTAGGATTTATAAAGAGAACAACAAAGGGCTTTCATTCTGTCAGCGTACGAATAGTATTATTTAATGCTTTGGTCAGAAGTGTGTTAGAGTACGCAAGTACAGCATGGAACCCAGTTTATGCAGTTCACTCACAGCGTATTGAAAACATATAACGTGCGTTCACAAGGCATCTCGCATTTATATCACCAAGCATATCTCACAGAATCCCTTACGATTATCGACTGTCATTTTTCGGTATCCGGTCACTGCGGCAAAGACGGATTTTGCATGACTTAGCGTTTTTGCACGGGCTTCTCAATGGTCACATAAAGTGTAGCGAACTCGTGGAGGGTGTCACACTTTACGTTCCGCCACATTTGCCTCGTCAACCGTTGTACAGGACTTTCGCGATACCTTTATCTAAAACAAACTTAGGCCAAGGCGCCCCTCTTAACCGTTGCTGCGCAAAGTACAATGAACTTAATAAAAATAACTTTGGAGTGTTAGACATTTTTCACGACTCGTTGCCTAAGTTTAAGACCAATGTTCTATTGTTACTAGACAAAGGATAAAAGGAAATTGAGGTATTTTACTCAGAACAATAACTAAAGCTATAGAAGGAGCGCTAAAATAAAAACTGTATAACAGCTCTCGTATTCACTTAAAGTAATCTAACATACATGGGTAAGAGCGAAATAGACAACAATTGTAAGGTTTTATTTTCACGTCATTGTCACAAACTCTCAAAGTACAAATGTCAAATGGTTGTAATTTGGTTGTATATTATACTACTAAATTAAAAGTACGTCTTTGATGAACGTGGTTTCTGAAGTAAGACCAAATTCAATGCGGTCGTATTACAGTGGACGAACAGCTTTGTGAGCGGCTAGCGTTAAATTATATTATTTTACAAGGAAGTTCGTGATAAAATAACAGGAAAGTGTGCATATAGACGCTTCAGACATCTTAGAGTCCGCGTCCAGGATGGCTTGTGTTGTTCCAGACTGCAAGTCTCATATATCACGAAAAGAAAATACGGATGAGGTGTTATCATTTCATCGGTGTTTGGTTTCTAAATTCTCATATTTTGACAATATAACAACGGTATATTCAGAAAATTGTAGTAAATTAATATTACAAATAGATTGCTCCATGAGTTTTGGTTTAAATTGTCTTATTTTCATGCCTTCTGTTTTGTATATGATAGTATGATAGTGATGTGTTTTTTGTTATCGATGTCAACATTTTTTGTTTTTACTTTTTGCTTTAGTTTTCCCAAAGATGAACCTATTAGAACTGAATGGATACGCCGTATATCAAGGATCAATTGGACACCGAAAGCGCACAGTCACATTTGTTCGAAACATTTTAGACTACATTCATTTGAGCCACATGAAAACATTTGATTTCGGCGACTGAAAGCAAATGCTATACCCACATTACATTTACAGAACATGCAATTGCTCCTTTTTTATTCCAAACATAATCTTAGTCTTGCTTTGTCATATAATTATTTCGATCCTACCAATAAATATTCTGATTTTCAATTAACATTTTGGCAGCGTGTATTCCAAATAATAATGATAGCTTATTTACAATAATATTTTTGTGTTTCAGAAACCACTATCGCATTAAGAAGGAATTATAAACCACCAAGTAAACGCCCCAAATCTATGACCACAGTTGAAACAAATACTGATTCCGATATCTCTGAACTGATATCTAATTTACAGAAAATTATAGCAGATTATAAAAAACCAAATTGGAATATTAAAAAAAGAGTAAGAAAGGATTAAAAAGACCAGCAAGTGATGTCTTCGCAAAATAAACACTAACAAACAGAACATTAAGGAGCAACGCGAAGAAATCTCAACTCTATAACATATTGATAGAAAAATTGAAACAAGAATATGTTCAAGCCGAATACCTAGCACTTTTAGTGTGTAAACAAAAATGACAAAAATTCGCTGCGAGAACTGAACTCAATTCCGGAAACAGCGTATAAAATATGTTTTGATGTTTGGATTAAGTTAGCGTAAGTGTATCGTTTCTGAAGGAGCATACTTTGAAGGTGATAAAATAAATTTGGATGAATAACAAACATTGTATATATTATTGATCTTTTCCCGGTACTTTCTTGACAGAGTAGTATATAAAAATATAAAAATAATAAGTAAATATAAAATAAAATAATAAGTAAAAAAGTGTTTTATTCTGATGAATAAGTAAATATGTATAAAATAATAGTTGGTTAATTTAATTTAAATAGTCGATTAATTTTCTTTTCAAATTTTTCCTCTTTTTTAATCTATACCTATTAAAAATTTAATGTTGAATGCAGTGTTTTCACTAATGTACTGCTAGAGGTCTAACTTAAAATAGAAACATGTAGCCTAATATGATATACCTATACAAAGTGCAATTTTTTTAACTGTACCTACCTGGTTTCTCTAGATACTGAAGACTGCAAATCTAATAAATAAATTGGTTCGGGTCCAAAATTCTACTCATGAATACTGCATTATAAAATGTTCATATTGCAGATTCTACACGTGTTTATTATGATACATTACCGTCCGTTCTAGTGTCATAGACATACCAACAGCATATTTTTTTTAACATGTTTTTAATTTTATTTTTATCGATAGTAATATCGATGCCGTTACATCATTGACGTAAGGGAAACTAGTGACTACCTTATAAATTACGAAACAAAATTTGTATACTTATGTCTTTCTTACACATTTACAACTGTATAAGTCAAAATAGTACGAACTAACGTATTGTGTTGTTATTTTAGCACTCCTTCTATAGCTTTAGTTATTGTTCTGAGGTATTTTACCTTAATTCTTTACAATTACAAATTTAGCTATGGGTATTAATCTTTGATTGTTTTGATGTATTGTATGTCAACTGATATTTGTTGAATTTGATTGTTAATATGCATAAATATATTTTCTTCTGTACTGTTATAAAACATAAAATAAGTATAATATGTAGACTGTAAACATTGTACAAAATATTGTAAATGCTGTGTACACCTATAATAGGTATATATTTAAGAAATGTCCGCATCGTTTGTTTTAAGCACTGTAAATATATATATACTGTTGGTGTACCTATTCCATAAATAAATAAATGACAACAGCTCGTCAACTCGTAGATTGTACGTGATGTGTAGATTGCTGTAGCAAACTGCCAGTTTTTCCTGATTGTCACTGATCTCTATATTATATATATATATATAAATTTTAGATTTTTGTTCTTGCCTTTTTTAGTTTTCTGATAGAGTCAAACTACTCTAAGACCTTTTTATTCAGACCATTGGGGATTTTGGAAAAATTGCGGAACTTCCCGAAATCTCTCCAGCTAAGTTGAATTCGTCGAAGTTAGACTTATTTAAAGGCCTGACATTTGATTTTGAAGATTAGTTCTTTTAACATTTAAGATTAGGAAAGGAAATAATATTTATTTAGCATTATCAATGCCATATCTCTATAAGATTAAACACGAATATAAAAAACGATCCTCTGAGCCCTCAAGTGGGAATATTTTCATGAGATCGATTAGGCGGTCAGAATAGTTTGGTGTTGCTTATTATAATTGAGGTTGTATTCCGAAATATATGTCACTTTACTGGCCAGTGGTAATGATGTCATGAATTGACGCTTTTCTGTTGATTTGTTCCGCAATATACTGGCCAGTGCGCTGACGTCATATGATAAATGGCGTGAAAGTGAGAGAGAGGAAAAATGCCCGGCAAAATACGTCACACATTACTGACCGGCAAAATGGCGACGGAATCATGCTGTCATTACAACTGACCAGTATACCGATGTATATTTCGGAATACAGCCTAAGTAAGCACCACTAACCTTTATAATACAAGTTGTATTGTAGACGTTAGTGTTTCACTTATTTTTAATTCGGTGATACTACGAGTAATTGCTGCTGTCACTCTAAATTAGCTGTATGGTGCAACTATTAGCGCGTTCAGTCTGTATTTAGGTAGGAGGTTCAGCGACACACACCGAGGCCGGGTTTCGTATGGATGACCAAAACGGTACTAACTACTACCTCGTGTTTCTTCATGCTTCGGAATGCACATTGGTTCCGACTGCACCTATTGTCTTTAATATCCACCATTCCGCACTGAGGCGGCGTGGTGGATTATAGTTGGCCCTTCCCCTTCCTACTGTGTTCAACCACAGAGGAGGCCTATGTGCTTCTGCAGTGGGGACATAAGTATGCTGGCGACGAATCAAATCAAATCAAATCAAATCAAAATAACTTTATTTCATAGGCCCTTGCGGGCACTTAAAATCGTCAATTTTACATAGAAGAATCAAGATAATATTCTTTTATAATAAAGATAGCCCGTGCGCTAGCGGCAAGTACATCCGCGGAGTTGATGCCGCGCATGTAATCGCCACGAGCGACCCGATTCCGAACGTAGGGGCTAACATGAGAAGAATCGGGCAAGAAACTCATGTGCCAAAACTCTTATAAAATCGCCAAATGTCTTACAAATTGTGCATATTACAAAACGATTCAGAGAACGAGCAATTCATTTCTTTTAGGTCCACGCTGCCTTATCATTCAAAAAATCTTTAACACTATAATAAGCCTTTTTGCATAACTGAGTTTTAATTAAAAATTTAAATTTATTCATTGACAAGTCATGCATGTTACATGGCAGCGTGTTATACATTCGTATACAGTGACCTGTAAAGGAGTTGCTTATTTTATGGAGCCTATGCCTGGGCATTGCTAGCTTATCTTTATTTCTTAAATTGTAATTGTGATTGTCACTATTTTTTCTGAATTTAATATCTTTACACTTATGCGCATACAGTAGGTTTTCATAAATATATTGTGAATGTACAGTCATAATACCAATTTCTTTAAATTTTTCTCTTAAAGACTCTCGGGAGCCCATCCTATAGATCGCCCGAACAGCCCTCTTCTGCAGCACAAAAATGCAGCTAATATCGGCGGCATTTCCCCACAGTAGTATCCCGTACGACATAATACTGTGGAAGTAGCTAAAATAGACTAAGCGCGCAGTTTTTACGTCTGTTAACTGACGAATCATTTTTACGGCGTATGCTGCAGAACTGAGTCTGCTCGATAGGCATTCAATATGAGGACCCCATTGTAACTTAGAATCTAAAGTTATACCCAGAAATACAGTTTGATTGGCCAGCTCTATTTCCTCATCCCTAACCCGGACTTTGGCTTTAGCTAATTGAACATTTGGCATAGTGAATCTAATGCATTTTGTTTTATTTTCATTTAACAACAAATTATTGGCGCCAAACCAGTGAACGACCTTGGAGAGTGCAATGTTTACTTCGTCAATATTAATTTGTCCACGTTTAACTTTAAATATTAAAGACGTGTCATCTGCAAACAAGACTATCTCATGGTCGCGTCTTACAAGGTGAGGGAGGTCATTAATATATACCAGAAATAGAAATGGACCCAATATTGAGCCCTGCGGCACCCCCAAAAATTCATAAAGCGCATAAAGCATACATAGCCCAAAAATGCATAAAGAAGAATTCATATTCTTAAAAGCGCTGTTGACGCGGGATTTAGAAAAGCGCGTCAGCGTGCTGCCACAGAGTAATTTTTAGCATGTTTAATGCGTTTGTATCGATACGATACAGATTCAAGTGCAAGATTGAATTAACGCAGGTATCACTTTGAATATTTGCATGAATTCATAGCCAAGCTGCGTTTGACTCGCGTGACATCATATTTCTATAACTTGTAGTTTCTGAAACAGTCCTAGTAAAACAAAATTTAAAATACTTTCCGCTTATATTTAAAAAGAGGATTTTGTGACTGATCGATGTTTCAGCTAACGGATAGCAGGATCGTGTGCGTAGATGCCCCTTTGACTAGGGTGATGTTGTTTTGATAATATCTATAAAACAGTGTATCGCCTTGATGAATTTTAATTCACAAATACAGTTCTAACGATTCTCAGGAGAATAAGGGGATCGACATAAAAGGAAAACACAGAAAAGTCCAAAATTTAATTTCTTTAATTCATGATCACAACAACTTTCTTTTAGAAATTTATATAAATTTCTTTTTGTGATTCTCAATAATTATATAGTATATTTTTTTTAACATCACACATGTACATATAAAATTAAAGTTAAGATAACTGAAAATAAATGTGACAAAAAAAGCAAGACAATACTCTTTAAGTAACAGTGGAAAGCCTCCCTTGCAAGACCTCGGCCTCTTCAACGTTGGTTCAATAATGCACCCTAAAACGTATGCATATTTAAACAACAGCAATATTTTGATTCTTAATAATTACGATCGTCTCTGCAATGAAACCTCCAAAAATGTAACGCTCAAAGCAACGAGCAGCGCGTTAATATAATACAGCACCCATGTGTGTTTATCAATTGGAATGTTCAGTAATGACATTGTAAACGGTGTTTTATGTCAACAGAAAAAGATTTGATTTTGAATAACTCTATAATTTCATATCTAACATGCAAAAAAATAACTTCATGATAATGTGGAAATAAGTGGTTTTGGTTTTCGTTACTTTTAAAAATATTTTATTAAATAAAGGCAAACGTACGCCTTCGTTGCCGTTCGCCACATGCTCAATAGTTCAATAAGCCGGGGAGGGTCTCCCTGGTAATACTAATCCGACGCACTCCATACCGCGAGGGACAGTAAGGCACAGATTCATACATATATCAATACAAAGCAATTAGATTAAAAATCCTTGCACAATACAATAGCTTAGATATATTTGCTACTTAAAAATATACATTTTATAAGACCGGCTTAAGAGTCGGAGGACGGTATTATATCTGACTAATATTGTGCAAGGTTTTTAATAGTCAAATTATAAATAGTTTCAGCTGCCTCAACTCGAATGATAAACCTGAATTATTTCACGTGTTTATATAGCCTCTGTCGCTTCATAGTAATTAAGTCACCCAAATAAAAAAGTAAAAAATCGATAAAATCACAGCGGAGTGCGTCAGATAACTCGTAAGTTTGGTTATTTTATCTACATGACACGACTTAAATTATCCATTGTTAGAAGAACTACACTAGGGTATTTGACGGGTTTAACATTTTTCATAGGATACAATATAGGTGTGCAGCGAAATTGCACCCCCTTGTTCCGCAGTCCCCATTTTCTCATCGGACAATCAGACTTACAAATAGGCGCCACCGTTATATGGTTGATATACCATAAAGTCGCACTAAGCGCTTTGGTTCCAATTTTGTGATTCTTACCGTTAAAGAGTGGAACTGTTTGCCTCAGTCTGTGTTTCCTGACAAATAAAATTTAGGGGTTTTCAAGTCACGAGTGAATAAATATCTTTTAGGCAAGCGCGTCACATCCTAGATCGCATCGTCGCTTACCATCAGGCAGGTTAGTGTTCAAGCGCCTGCCTATTAACTACATGCTGTAACCTCTTTTTTGCTGTTTTTTTTTTGCTGACTGTACTTATAAACTTTCCCTGGCATGCATGCAATAACTTAACAAACTTTCATTGCAATCTGATTAATGGTTTTTTTTTTTTTTTGCAGAATATAGGTAGTTTTACAATAATTCCTGTTTATTTACAAAATCTGAGCGCTGTATTCTAGCCCGATGGGTGTGCAAAATTGATTTGCACATAGAAAAAATACTATTTTAATAATATATTCTAGGCAAGCGCTTCACATCCTATATCGCATCATCGGTTACCGTCAGGCAAGGTCAAGCGCTTACCTATTTAATATAAAAAAAATATCTCAAATTGTTTGGTATAGCAATAAAAAAACAATCAATAAAAGTTTAAATGAATAGAAATCCCCCCAAAACGCTTATGACACCTTCATACAGGTTACTTGATGTCATGACGTCACTTGCCTGTTAACAAACTTTTAGCTGACAAATCAGTACACTGACATTTACTGTTAACAACCAGGTGACGTCAATGTAGATTAAGTCAACCCCATGCATTTGCAATCACAGGGTCGAATATGAAATCTTAATTATTTTATAATTGATTTCTTGTAGAAATTACATATATACATATTTCAAAATAATGTGTGGGCTGAATTGGTTTAAATAATTGTTTACTGTTCAACAGTATTATCTATATTTTCATTGCAGTCAAATACCCTATTTTATTATGTACAAATAAATTTCTACAGCGCAACAACCGTATCACCAGCCCTCATTCAAATAATACATTATCGAAATTGGATTTATTACTATATTTACAAATATAAACTTTCATCACTATATACAACTTGTAAGTCGTTTTAATACAAAAATATTTTCCTTAAAAATAATTATTTATAACTATACATAAATGTGACCACCGATCTGTCATCATAATTATATTATTTCTATGATTGCACTTCATAAGGCTTCCTGTAGGTACACGGGGTAGGTCACCGGACCGCTACGCTACGTACTTCTTGCGTCTTAGTTGGTTTCCTCTCGGAATATTAGAGCTCAGTAGTCTGATTACGATCGATGTCGGTGCGATATAAGGAATCATGTTCACACAAGTTATAGGAAGAAACCTTGATTACCTTTGAATTGCTAAAATTTATAGTACACAATTTCCTACTATCGACGGAAATTTGAATAACTTATGAAGTATATAGTATTGCAATAGAGTTCGACGGGTGTCCAACTGACACAATTTCAGAATTTCTAAGAATATCTTTCATGTTCCGTTACTTTCGTGAAAACGATCTACAACGCAAAGGCTACTGCGTGCTATCTACAGGAAGCCTAAGTATAAACTTATATATTAGAAATCAACTGATTTTAACACAATTTTCACTGTTATCCAGTTGAGTTATTATTGTAACACTGTTTCACACAAAATGTTTATTTCGCTCAACTATATCACTGATTTGAAGAAGTTAAGATCTTTTCAGATTTTTGCATTATGCATTATGATGCCAAGCTATTGTAGAGAAAGACTCCGTTTCGTATGACGGCGATGATATCTTCCTAGTGAGCGGGTCCGGGAGTCTGTTGGGCGGGTTCTCACCTGGGCGGGGCGGAGGAGTGGGCGGCGTCGGCGGCCGCCACGGCGCAGTATAAGCGAGGGTCGTCCGACACGAACCGTAAAGAGAACGAGTTCATGGTCAGAGGAGCACCCTGGATTATCTCCACGTTGCCCGCGTTCGCCTGGCCAATACAGGTCCCCGTTAGTATATATACGACCATCGCAAATTGGCTTCTTGACGGTTGTAACGAAACAATATGATTTATATAAAATAACATAGCTTAGTGGTGATTAGATGACAATAATTATAAAATATATTTTTTACAAAAAAAAATACTATTTTGCTTTTTAAATACATCTCCAGTCGTTTTGTATGTGGGTTGCAAAAATAATTGAAATTAGGGGGACCATGACTAAACATCGGATGACGTCACATCACACAAAACAGCGTCGTGTGTTGTGTTTGTCTTAAAAAGTGTGCTGAGAATATAAACAAATTAACACAAAAATATTTCGATATATGTTTGTAAAAATATCAAATCGGGCGTTACAAATGCTGACAGTGCAATTTCCTAAAGTAGATGCATTTGTGGTGCGTTTTGTGTGATGTGACGTCATAGCCAACAAATGTCACGACGCCGGCTGTTTTCGCACGAATTTTAAATGGTTGGCTAAAATATTTTTTCCTAATTAACAGTGCTGAAAGAATAACTGTAATAGCTATAAAATAAACCTACGCAATTAGGTATAACAATATTTACCCGAAAATTGTCCAATAACCAATTCTATAGTAGCGATGTTTTGAAAGTATTTTTTGCCACCTGTTAATGGTTATGCGGTGTTAATGGCCTCGCGACAGAAAGAGAGGGGGGAGAGAGAGACAGACAGTGTTCGGGCCGCCCCGATAAATGGTAATAATGGTATATAGCATAAAAGTCTTGAATAACTATTTATCTAAATAATAATGGTATGAGTGCGCGTGCTTGTAATGGTTGATGAATACGGACTGCTTATAACATGGTTGAAAATATGGAATATGGAAAATACGTACAGGCCCCTGTACGATCTTGTAGCAAACTCCTTTATTTGATATGATCTATATGTTGAGAAAAACTCCTTGTCGAGATAAAATTGTATATTTTAACAAAGAACCTTATATCTTGAGAACAACATAATATATGACAGACACGCGCGGCAGCGATACCAATTAAAAGCAGACTAATTTAAGCAAATAATAAAATTATAAAGAAATATTCAGGTACAAAATGGCGTAAAACTAAGAAACGTTGTAAAACGCCAGAAAATGTGCGGTGACTACACCGTACAGGGTCAACTTATAAAGTGATGACAGGGGAAAAACGCATTGTACGTAACTATAGTCCGTACGTACAATGCGTTTTTCCCCTGTCATCATAGTTTTTTTAGCATTAGAAAGAACCAAATTTGGGTACTTTAGTGTACACATATAATGTAACAAGCAAAACGTAACATCGTGAAAAGTTTACACTAATATACCTTAAGAAGCAGACGTTGCAAACTTGTAGAACGTACCATATTAGGTGATTCTTAAAATGGTCGCTTAACATAGTCACCATTTGCAACAATAGCGGCAAATGTCAACGTCTGCATTTATCTGTTTTGACTATTTTCTTTGGTTTATTGTTAAGTTTCTATTGTTTTTGTTGAAGATTTTGTTAAAAGTTGTTGTTGTTATTTGTTATTTAATCTGTTCAACAATGGACGAGCCTGAAGCCAGTCCAAGTGAACTCCAGCACAAGGTTAGCCACCACTGCTTCTTTGTTTACATAATTTCTAATGCTAAAAAAATGGACTATAACTCGTACAGAAAGAAAAAAAAGAGAGAGTGGCTCACCAGGCAGAGCGAGGCGAACAAGAGGCCGGCCACGTCGTGCGCCTCGGCGGCTGCCAATAGCGCGCTGGCGGGTGCAAACGCTCCCGCAACAGAGAGAGAGAGAGAGACTCACCAGGAAGAGCGAAGCTAGGAAGAGGCCGGCCACGTCATGCGCCTCAGCTTTTGCCAGCAGTGCGTTGGCGGGTATAGGCACCTCCCTCGGCAATGCGCGCAGCAACCGCGCCCCCAGCGCCCGCACGTCCAGCCCCCTCGCCGCCCCCGCCTCCGCGCGAGCCAACACCTCCGCCTGCCACGCCGCACACGACGACACCTGTCAAAGAAGGGGGAGTAGGTTTTATTAAAAAAAACGAGTATGCTTTATTCGACCACACGACTGAAGTAAAACTAATTTAGCTCCATCTATATATCCCACAACCTCACTTATGTAATTTTGGTCAAAACTGAACTGAGTATGAGAAAATACACCTAATCTGCCTCTTTACTTTGTTTGCTTTTACTCTACAATGAAATTAAAGTTGTTAATTATTAACATTTTTTGTTTTGTCGAGAAGAACTATATGTTGTGATTAAATTCTGAATTTTCAAATGCTTCCCCTGTAATACTACACCATTTGCAAAAGTGACGTTTCAGCACCGTATGTGCGGTATACATAGATATATATTAGATAAACGTAACGTAACTGGCTATGAGAGAAAGAGAAAAAGAAAATATGTGGTCGCACCGTTCTCTCTTGCCTCTACAGTAATATACAGAACTTAACTCTCTCTCTTACTGTCTTCATTAATCTGCCTCTCAACTTTCATTCGCCTAGCCCGATCACAATTTTCGTAACACATTAAACAACTTACTTCCCAAGTAAGCAAGCTGTGTTACGCAGTTTTACTTCAAAAATCGAAATGTGTGCTGGAACACAGTACAACGGACAAGTGGATCAGTCACCATATTTGAATGCAATTGACGATGCATTTTATCGCCAACACCGTCATTTAAACATGGTCAAAATGTTAATTATATAGTATACATTTTGCGCTTTACTTTTTTGAATGAAATCACTATAAATCGTGAATCCCCTCCACGCGGCAGTAACATTATTTCGTGACAGAAAAAAACCTAATATCCCCCCTATATAAAAGTTTTATTCCAAAACGTGTTACTCAGTACGTTCTCTATAATCAACTGTTTCTTATGCATAGGGATTCTACTGTTTACAAAAAAACTTATGTTATACAAAAACCATTGGCCGAGAGGTAGAGCTACGGGATTTACTTCTTATTACTAATCAAGTAGGGTTGACATTTGGTCCTACGTTTAACCCACATCGTAGCTATCAACTGCGTCCGTAATGAGTAGCCAATTCATCACTTCTCCGTTACTACTACTGCTCGGTCACTCTCTCGGAATACCGACCGCATATCGTTCAAGTAAATTATACTTTTTGCGAAATTCAACCCGTCAAACTCTATTGGACCTGGCCAGTTTGCTGGCTCGTTTCTTCAGCTTCGCTGAGACTATAGCAGTAATATTGTTGATTATTTTAAGAAAATTTCAAGGTTCCAGGATACATAGAACTAGTTACAGGAATATCTTTCAATTTCGCTATCGCAAAACGATCGACTTCAATGGGTGGAATCCTACTTAGAAGAAAGAATTTTCTCGGTTGTTATGAAGGGTTTTCTTTCGAATTCATGCAATATTACTTTCGGGATACCACAGGGGTCACTTTTCAGTCCAATATTGTTTACAGCGTTTTTTTTTTCAGATTCCTGCATTAGGTAGTATTCGCAGTAAACTTTATAACGAATTATGCATTGGAACAACTTAAAGGTGTATATTACAACAAATGATAGGAAGATCCCACCTTTACCATGAGTACCTTCCAACTATATAGGACTTGTAAGTATACATCAATCAACTTTTGTTAATCTGTTTTATTATGTCTTGGTAAATATAATATTGTTCGTTTGTTTACTTAATGTTGCGAAGGTAAGGTCAGGGACATTAAAATGGTTAACACAATTGGAATAATTAGTAGATTGTTTTATCATGATAGAAGATCACGGTATTGCAGGTAGGTGATAGTTGTGGTCATTAAGAGGCACATAAGAGACTTTAATTAATTTAAAAAGCTTGGTGACCATAAATTTAATATGTTACAAAAAGGCAGACTTCATGCTAATTGCATTATCTCCCAGTCAACCTTTGGATACAATATATACTTAAACTGATCAATTTAACATACTGTTATATACAATACGTATATAATTATGTTAAACTACATATATTAAATAAATTACTATACTATAAATCATCGTGAGAAAAGCGCGAACTTTCTTTTTAAAAGTAAACCTAATGGGAGAGCTTCGAATAGAGTCTAGAAAGCCATTCCAGAGACGTATAGCTTGGAGTGTAGAGTAGAGATGAATAGAGAGAGCAAGATAATCAGCAGAGCGAAGTTGGCGCTTATGAGAATCACACAAAAACTGAAATTTCCATTTCAAGTATTCTGGGGAGTGAAGATTGTTAACTATGGAGTACAGTAAACAAAGTAGTCTCAACGCGCTGACGAATGGGTAGCCAATTGAGTTGCGATCGGTAAGCAGAAATATGATCATATTTGCGCAGGCAGAAAATAAAGCGGATAACATTGGTGAGGCAGTCCAGTTGATTAAGAAGCTCTTCATTCAAGTCAGGATAACAGACATCAACATAATAAATGAGTGGGAAAATGAGGGAAATAACGAGTGCAGTCTCAATTTTGATGGGTAGAAAATTTCTGAAACGGTTTAAGAAACACAATGAAACTGTAACTGAACGGATCACCTCAGCGACTTGAGTAGTCCAGCTAAGGGAGCAGTTGATATGTAAGCCGAGATTTTTTGACACAAAAAATAAACAGGGATAGCAGAGTTTTCGAACATAATTGGGCGAAGGGAACTGTTGTCAATCTTAGCAAGTTGTTTCGGACCGCCCACAACGATAGCCTGACAATAAGTGTTTTAAATTTTGGAAATAACAGGAGCGAGCGTTCGTCGCGGTGAGGTTAATTATAAATGTATCAGTTTAATTATTCTTGTAAGTTAATGAGCACCTTTAAAAAGGAGAATCACTTATTACATATATATTAGAAACGACTATGGAACTAAGAAAGAGAGCAGATTTTTTTACAAACAAAAAAAACACTTTGTAGGCACTGTCTATATAGTTCACGCAACCAACCCAAGCTAACCTGGCGGGTAATTTGATGTCACCTTATATATCGGAGATTGCGTATATTCGGAAAAGATTTTTGAAATACCTGTTTTCTTACGAGAAAGGACTCTATTTAAACCTTTATAAAAAAAACACTATTTAACTATCCTATTCGAGTTCCTTAGAACTTATTCTTAGAGCATTTGGCGCCATAGATTGTCCAGAAGTTTTATCCAAACTTACCTTAGAGCTCCAGCCAAGACCTTTAGGTATTCATGACTTCTGCATCTTCAAAATTTTCGCACAATATGCAAATCTATAACAAAGCTATAACACTCTATGGAGACTTGGATCTTTTTTTTAGTAGCGAGGCCTCGGCTAGACGTGTCATGAGTTTCTTTGACTACTAGTATATTCCGACCTACATATTTTTGAACAGTGGTAACGAGTGAAGCATTGTACTATCGAGGTCTCTTACCACCTTACCACTTTGTAGAAATATTCGTTAAAACTGATTGCATCGGACACGCCCACACGACCCCTAATTCGCTTCGTATTTTACTACGATTTATACTACGGCCAATCATAAACAACTAATTTTAAAATCGCCATTGATGTCAGTACTGTCAACTGCCAATCTGCTCTCACTTGCTTGTTTGCGCACGCGCGCCATTGTTGAATGAAAGGAGTGGGGCGTGGCCTGAAGCGATAGGCATCGTGCAATGTGCTAGCGACTTTCGACTTAGGACTGGTAAGGCGCCAGAGGCCTCGATAGTACATAGATAATGTTTAAGGGATAAGTAAGTATTTTCAATAATCCCTTGTTATTGGAGGGGAACTGTATTTGGCTACCTGCAACTATCATTATTGCATCTAAAGTTATTTCACTAGCTGTTTGTTTTCTAATATAAAAATACACATAAACAATGTTAAAATAAAGATAACTGAATAACTTTCAAACAACTTTATCTTCTGCTTGATTGTTATGACAATGACAATTACGGGTGCAATATAATAATGGGTTCAGATTATTGTTGTGGCTGCCACGCTACTGCGCGTCGTGGATGTTTGCGGAAACGCGAGTTGACGGCTTTTACGCCGTGTTACGCAAAATAGTCGCATCCCTGACAAGTAGTGGCCTTAGGAGAGGACAACCCCATGTTACGTCACTGGGTTGTAGTACATCTAACACCATACACCCGAAACAAACGCTTTTCAATAAATATTGACAATATTTTTGATTTCAATAGTTTAGATTATTTTTATTATTTGGATATAATATAGGTTTAATCATTTTTATTGATTTTAATTGACTTATGATGAGATCAAAAATAAAAAAATATATTTACGTTCAAATATTGTTATTGCGTCAACAAATGGTCAGTTTTCTTTTAAGCATCAAACTACTTGTTGCAGAAGGCTCTTCTCTTCATATAACTGATTTTTTACCAAAAAAAAATCAACATACATTAAGCTTTATACAACAGATTAACACATTACAAATTAGGTCTCAAGTACTACTAAACAAATTCATATTTAGATTAAACTATAAGTAACAATAACTGGGTGTGTGTGTTTGAAACCACATAACTATTTTAGGATTGATTCAGTTTCATTATATTGAGGGTTGTAATCCAAAGTAATAATGTAGACTATATTGTTTTAAACTTTCATGGTCACTAACATTATAGTAATATAAGTTATATACGGGATTTTTTCCATGTACCTTGTTTTTGTTTTTATTAAATTAGCGATATTTCGGCACTGTTGCAAGCGCCATGATCACGGAGCAACTGAAGTAATTGCGGGTAGGCTGTTATTGGTAGATAGATTTAGGTTTAAAGAATTTATTCTCATAAGAACTTATAAAAATACAGTTCACTTAATATGAGACTTAATTAACTAAAACATGCAATTTTATTATTATAAATGGCGCAGCACAGCTACGAAACGATGAGAAATAATAACAAATTTATATTTATAAAATAACATCTTGTAACATGATACCTACTATGTTAACACATCAATTATTTGTATTTGTATTGAGGTTGCCGAGCACAAAATAACCATCATATTATAAATAAATAATAAATTTATCTTTAAGAATAAATTTAAATAAAGAATATTTTTTTTAATTTTTTTTTATCTTTAAGGGAAAAATTTAAAGAAATTGGTATTATGACTGTACATTCACAATATATTTATGAAAACTTACTGTATGCACACAAGTGTAAAGATATTAAATTCAGAAAAAATAGTGACAATCATAATTACAATTTAAGAAATAAAGATAAGCTAGCAATGCCCAGGTATAGGCTCCATAAAATAAACAACTCCTTTGCAGGTCACTGTATACGAATGTATAACACGCTGCCATGTAACATGCATGACTTGTCAGTGAATAAATTTAAATTTTTAATTAAAACTCAGTTATGCAAAAAGGCTTATTATAGTGTTAAAGATTTTTTGAATGATAAGGCAGCGTGGACCTAAAAGAAATGAATTGCTCGTTCTCTGAATCGTTTTGTAATATACACAATTTGTAAGACATTTGGCGATTTTATAAGAGTTTTGGCACATGAGTTTCTCGCCCGATTCTTCTCATGTTAGCCCCTACGTTCGGAATCGGGTCGCTCGTGGCGGTCAACTCCGCGGATGTACTTGCCGCTAGCGCACGGGCTATCTTTATTATAGAAGAATATTTTTTGATTCTGTAAAATTGACGATTTTAAGTGCCCGCAAGGGCCTATGAATTTATTTCATATTTATTTTGATTTTTTTTTAAATAAAGATAGAAAGAAACAAACAACGAACGAAAGGAGGGTATCTTTTCGTATCGAACTCTGAGCGCACGGATTGTGTCAAATGAGTAAACCGGCAGATATATCGGTCTACCCTCCGACGAAGTCTTCTATTGCGTTCGATACCCGTACCACTGTTCAACAGTGCTTGCAACAGTGCCGAAATATCGAAACTCATTAAAAACAAAAACAAGGTAGGTACATGGTAAAAATACCGTACATAACTTATATTACTATAATAATAATGTGAATTTACAGTCATCATATCGTTGCTGATATTGTAATATCGCGGAACCAACAGTAGTTAATTCCGAGTAACTTGGAGATCAATTTTACAGGGAAGCGAAAAAACATGTTATATTCTTTATTATAATGTGTTTGCCTGATTAAACTATAGTTTTTATTTTTGTAGTTCCGTGTTATTAGCAACTGTTAATGTTATTAAATAGTTAATATATTAAATATCGTCGTTGATACTGCAATACTGCTTAATTTTTTGTTATGTATATTTGTTTTATGATTTTTAATGAATTTAATTGTACTAACATAGAATTAATTTTATTTAATTATTTAATTTAATGTTTTTAATGAAGTAACGATGTACTCTCTGAATAAGTGTAGTGGTAAAAAAACATGTGTGCAATTCACACGTGGTAGAAGTAAAATCTTCAAAAATAATACTTACACATATCACATCAACCGGTATTTTGTATTACCACGGTTGTGGTGGTGCCTTCTCTGCAGCTTTGTACTACGCATGCGCATACAAACACGTATTAACAAAGAGCAGAGCACAAAACCACGAACATAAGAGACACTGTATAATGCTTCCTATCTCATTTTCTCCTACGTTAAATTTTATGAATTTATGTGTCTGTCTTTTTTTACTGTCGCTTTTTCGTTTCATCGACTTTCAAATCACAACGATGCTAAAGAAGTTTTCACTTCAAAAACAAACGACTGTGCTTTAGACCACATCACTGAAGTAAAACTTCTTTAACTCCATCTATATGTATGTATATATATATCTAACGCTCTGTCCGCCGCCTGATGACATACTCCACAAGTTAAGAGGGCGTAAAGAAGTTTTACTTAAAAAAAAAAGTCCCGTCGTAAGACAGTGAATGTGCATGTAGGATACTGACCGAGTCGGCGGTGGCGGTGGGTGTAGTCGCCACGTGATCGTCGTTCCGCGACGCGTCGGAGTCCCCGAGCGAGCTGCGGTCGAAGATGCCGCTGTCGTCGCTGCACGCGTCGGCCAAAGCGGTCGCCGACGCCTCCGACGCGCTCCACCCCACGAACCCTGCGCCCGAACGCAACCCTCGTTTATAACTAAATCCCAATCGCTACTAGACAAAAAAAAGGGACGTCCGAGAGAAGCGAAGCTTTATAGTATAACCAACCACACACGCTGACATGAGTGAAAGCGAGATAGAAGGCCACGCACACTGAGCTGGGGAGGCAGCTGGCTCCTATATATAATGTGCAACGTTGTATATAGGAGCGTGTAATGTGAATAACGAATTATGTGTAACGATCAAATCTGACGCTTAGCACGAATAGAGTGGACGCGCGGCGAGTGAGGGTGTCACCGAAATATGACATTATGTGACAAGGGGCAGCGGGGGTTCACAGCTTTGTAGCGTCTCATGTTAAAATTTAAAATACTAAACTGTCAAATTTATATGCGATTAGAAACTAAAAATTTACGAAGTCGATCGATATTGTATACTTTGGCACTCTCGCTATGAGATTATCGGCGTTGTAATGGAACTGAGACACGAATATGCACGAGAGTTCTTAATGGTAAGATTTTGAGTATAACCTACTCATAAGAAAAAATGAAAATAACTGTTTTCTTTTCATTATTTTTAAATATGCATAAAATTGAATAATTTGTGAAGTCATATCAGGGGGAGGGGATAAAAAGACCTAAAATTCGTGTGACAGGACATGCCACGAAAAATCACAAATTGAAAACTGTTTCTAAGATACGACGATGCGATTTAGGGAAGCGAACAAAGAGATTGTGGATCTCTTTGTTTGCTTCCCTAAATTTCAAATTCCAACATAACCAAACTTATCAAGGAATTAAGTGTGATTGACCATATCAAAAACTTTAGAAAAATCTGCATAAATTGTGTTCACATCGTTTTTTTAAATCGTTGATTTAACCAATAATGATGACGGTGTATATCTACCTGGTAAGAATCCATGCTCCTGAATATTTAACGGAGATTTAATATGCAACAAATGTTTTGAAATGAGAGATTATAATCCTACATAGTTCCAGACTATATTCAATGTTTATAATATAATACAGTGCCTATCTAATTCAGAAGCGCTTGAAGAAAGGGTATTGTATCCGTACCAGGTCCTACACTTGTATAGAGAAAGTAAGTAAATTCTAAAATTACTTCCTCGGACAGTGAGTACGAACTCTGGATTACATGGCATTTGTCCACATTAAATGTTGATAGAACCGAATCATTACTGTGTATGGAATGAAAATAGTGTTATTATAGAAGAATGAATCAAGAAATGCGCTGCTGGTAAACCTAAATGATTTAATGAATGAAAAGTATTTAGGATTGTTAATAATTTGCAATGAGTTTATCTTACATCCAAAGAAGCATTTCATCATCATTTTGTCACAGTGAGAATTTTGCATTTTGTAGGTGAAAATAAATAACATGACTTACCTCCTACATCTACTTCTGAGCTGTCAAAACCTCGAAAACCTGAAACTAATGTTAACTTATTTAAAATTTGAATAGCAATATGAATATAATAACTAATTCAAAAATATAAATTGTTTCAATGCAAAGAAAGGGTTCTTATCATATACCTAATACTCCTTATATTGCTAGGAGTAACGGTGCGACATATATATGTCTGTCTCCCTCATTTAAACTTCGAACGTTGTGCGCAGGTATGGTAAGGCATATACATGTTTGAGAGAAGAGGATGACCCCTTTCAGATGACCTGTCCAATGCTCTCCCAATCGATCTTAATCCTTCAGAGAGCATGTTGCTCTCATTGATGAAACAGTTGACCTGCAGCCACTAGAAAGGTACTAGAAAATTTCGACGGGTGTTCACAGGGTTCGGTAGCTCAATTGGGAGAGCATCGGATCGGACATCCAAAGGTTGCGGGTTCGATTCCCTCCTGAGAATTTACTTGCGACCCGAGTCGATCTTTTCTATAATATTTCTAGTAAAATAATTTATATTTCTTACATTCACACTTAGTCTATCCTAGAAGCACTGTAATTCTTAGGGACACTATATATGATAGATTGCCCCTTCCGGGACTGGAACCCGGTTGATGCAGGTACCTGCGCTCCCTGCTCTCGCTCCTCCCTGCTCCTTCCGATGTCGGCGGATGAGCAGCATTCGCTGCTCCACCACTCCGCGCACCCATTCCTCCTCCACGCTGAAATCTTGCAGACTTGGTGGACGTTCACGCAATTCTGTATTATGATACAACAAAATCCACTCAATGCACTGTCTCGCAGTTACACATTCAACATACTTTAAGTTTGCAAAATAATTTATTATTTGATGGAACGGTTGCTACCTTCAGGTTGGTTTTAACCCATTAAAAAATCGAACCCATCGAAATCAATTGGGAGAGCATTGGACCGGATTTCCAAAGGTTGCGGGTTCGATTCCCGCCTGAGATTCACTTGTGACCCGAGTCGATTTTTTCTAGTATTTTTCTATTATAATAATTTATCTTATAAGATCGCATTGAAAATGCATAAAAATTATAAATCTATAAATCAATTGTTAACCAGAATGTCACAGAAACTTCATTCGCCTCTGAAGCCATTACTGATATTATTACTTTAGTCATAATATCAAACTCACTTTTGCTGATAAGTATTTTGAAAGAGCCGCCGACCAAGTCATCAATCTTGGCCTCGCTCCTCCTCTTCCTCTCCTTGGGCATCAATTTAGCGTCCAAGGGCGTGGCGGGGGTTGGGACGGGCGAAGGGGGCACGGGGGTGGGGGGCGCGGGCGTGGGGGGTGCGGGCGTAGGGGTGGGGGGCAGCGCGGGAGGCGCCGCCGCCTCTATGGCCGCCTGCAGCTCCATCAGCGGGATGGGCCGGAGGCTGCGAGACTCCCCGCCCCCATCCCACCCCTCCAGCTCGTCCACCAGCATGCCCTCCTATACGACACACAATCATAATCAGTAAAACAAAAATATGTAACTCACTTCTGCTAAAACCAAGCAAGGCGTACCGCCAGCCCGCAAATAAATGCAGAAATCGCAGACATCGACACCTTCAGACGATCATTGCGATCGTCTACACCACACCACACCAATTAGCTTAGTCCAAAGTAAGCACTTTACGTGTTATGGGTAACGAGACAGACATACATAAGTATATTATATTTCGATATTCAATAATTTATTGCATAAACCGCAATGTACATAAAGATGTTAGAAAAATATGGTTAAAGGTCATTGTGGACCCTGTCGGGCACAGCAATTTGGATGATATTTAATATTTATAGAAGTACTAGTTGATAAAATTAATAGTTAGTAAATAAATTTCTTTTAATTATAAATTAAAATGAAACCCATCCTCACGTAAATGGGCACAAATCCAGCAAAATGAAGAAAAGTCATTTATTTCGATTGTTGATAGTTTTGTAGTTTATCGTGGTCAAACAGCGTGACATGGAATTTTTAAATATATAGATATATAAATAGTCATGAGTCGAGTACATATGCTCGTATTCATAACGCACATCTGCCCCTTCCGGGATTATAACCAGGGAGCGTCGGTGCGAAAAGCAGGATAAAACGTTGATACGTGATGGTCAACGTGAATAGTGGTGATCACCTGCAGCCTCCACGCGACGTGGAAGTCCCCCAGAAGGCCGATGGGCTCGCCCTGGTAGTCGGTGAGCGGTCGGTCGGCATCGTGCATCTGGCGCGGCTCCAGCTCGATGTAGACGCGCGGCAGCGTGGGCGGGGGGCGCGCCCTGCCCACCTCGCGGCTCGCCCCCGCGCTGGGGGCCAGATCGATGGGGGCGAACGACCCCGCCCCCGCCCCCAACGAAACTCCCCTGCGCTTTCGCGGCGAACCCTCCGCGCCCCCCTCCTCACCTTCCTCCGCGCGCTCCAGCTCCCTGCGATAGGAACTTCTTTTGAACGATACTCGTTTTGACGGGTTTTGATTTTTAATTGGTGTTGCTAATCATATAATATTGAAATGGACTGTGTCGTTCGAGTGAGTGTGGTGCGTGATGTATTATTATATAAGATGATGGTAATACATGTAACACCATCTCTCTAATTCCGATTCAAGTTCAGCTGTTAAAGAAAGACCCCGCGATAGACCTAGTGAAGCGGTATCTCGCTTTGACAATCCTCACCCCCCTCCGCGCGCTCCAGCTCCCTGATAAGCAATCGCTTGTCAAACAACAGTACCCCTTTTGACGGCTAAAACTGGTATTCAATCGCCAAATATCACTATTATCATATTGTTGATATCTTCCCTGCAAGAACTCCAGACCTTCCCATATGCCGGATAGAATGGAGCAGCGGGTGCTTAAGACGAGGCAGTCGGGACTGACGGGAAATGGAGCTAAATTTTTTTTCTTACTCAGCTCGAAAGACAATTTACTTTAATCGTAAACGCTCTGAGTCGGCGTAAAACTAAAACGTTCAAACCCTAATAGTAAATTGAAGGTCCTCAGCTTCTCGTCGAGTTTAAAAAAAAATTGGCGAGGCTTGCCAGTTCATATAAAATACGCACTTCATGTCTATTTTATCTCTGTTCAAACATAAACCCGCAAAATAGGTAGTATTATAATTTATCCATTACAATACAGTAAAAACAGTTTAAAATAAACACGGTATGGTGCATTGACACTTGTGTTTTACATAGGTGAATGAACTCTCCAATATAAAAGTTGCTCAAAGTTAAATAATTTTTCACGAAACAGTATTGGATGTACTCATTGCGTAGTTAGAAACTAATGTATTAAATTATTTTAATGAAAAATTACAATTGGGAGAGATTACAATTGAACGGGACTTCCAAATGTTGGGGGTTCGATTCTCGCCTAAGAATTCACTTGTGACAGAGTCGATATTTTCTAGTATTTTTCTATTAAGATAATTTATTTATGTAAAGTAGTTCTATCTACTGCGATTGTAAACAGCTGGTCACATGTCCAGCAATGGCAGTTCAATATGCTAACGATAGTGGTTACTCACTGAGTGCTGTTCTGCAGCGAGTCGCTGACGGAGAGCACATGCTGGTAGAGGAAGTCCACCTTGCGACCGTACACGCTGGCAGAGTGCTGCAGCAGCAGTGCCAACTCGGTGAAGTTGGGGGCCAACCCGTCCCCTATACTTTCCTCCCCCTCCTCGTCGCTCGCGTCCAGCGCGTGGAGTCCCGCCTCCGTCAGGTATTCCTCCAACAACTGACGATAATTTAAATTTTATAATCCAGAAAAAATGGATGAATTAAAAAGTAAGTAGCGTTGACAATCAGGTAAATATTTATATAAAAACTAGCTGACCCGCTGACAAATGCATACAAAAAATTCATTCAAATCAGCCCACCTGTTTAGGAGTTCAGTGACATACACACATACAGTAGAATTATAAATATAAAGATAATTTGGATCCTTATGTATTTTGAGTAAATTATTAACATTTACAATAATTGTTGGCACAGCTGTGAAATAAATTTTAGTGAGGTTATTGACTCTTGTATTTTTACACAGTCCTTCATAAGTGACATTGTGTTTTAAACTTATAAAGCCAAAACATAATCACTTTTTGCTGGTTTACAGTTGATAATATAAAAATGCATGATACTTCTTAACATATTACTGGTGATCATGTGAAAGGTATGAATTGAAAAAAAAATGATTTTGAATTACAGGTTGTGTGTGAGAATTCAGTGAAAATGTTTGTTCTTATAACTATGACAGTATAAACTACATAGCCTTTTGTACTGACAGTCCTGGGTTCGAGTCCTGGCAGTAGCAGATGTTTATGCAATTATTACAAGAATTTGTACCAGATACATGGCTATAAATAAATGTATCTATGAAAATAACTTAATTATGTATCATATATGTATGTATGTCTGTCATCCTAGTATCCATAACACAAGCCTTACATTGTTTACTTTGGGCTAGACTTACATTGGTGTGAATATAAGAAATTTATTTATATTATTACCATTCAATCACTGTCACTCTATTACTTTGGATGTCCCAAAAAGGAGGATTAATCGGCAATCTAGAGATAGAATCAATATATTGTAGTTTTGGAGTAATTTTTTTAAACAAATCTTGATTTACAAGAGATTGTTAGTCAGAGATAAAATTATAAAGATAAGTATTTAATTTTTTATTCTAAATTAGGAGAAAAATATTTAAACAAAAGTAACTGCAGTTAAGTTAGATACCATTGCTTCACAAACAAATGTTTAATCTTATGCTTAAATACAATTCTAAATTTATGAAATATCCAATAGGAATTTTTAAAAAGTACATATTTTTTTCTAAGTGCAAGGGCCAGAAAGAAATATTTATATGAATATTCAGCAGTTTAGTTTTTGAGTGAACTGATCAACAGCTTTTAATTTGAGTCCTGTGAATTTTCTCTACTCTTTATTCTCTACTTAAAAATCCATTCACTCTGCAGTTCAAGAAATGTAAATTTCAATATCTGAGAGCCTCTCATAACCATAATCTTCATTCAGACAGTAAAGAAACTCTTGCCATTCCTTCTCACCATTCTGGTATTGTTTCTAACTCTTTTACACTACAGGCTATACGACTCTAGTGTTACCACACCATTTTAAAAATCACTTAACAAACATGATTCCAAACAACTGGTTCGCGATCTTTTGGATTCTCCGACCTTATCCACTTTATTATACTTTTATAGTATATCTAGTATATTGATATTACGTTATAATTGACATTATAATATATGTTTATATAATCTATAGTTCTCATTTTCTTTTTTCCTCTTCAATGCACCACCAATACACTATCAGTTCTAGCTCTCTGGTTGACTGGTAGAGAGTCCGCCAATTGTTCAAGTAAACACAAAAATTAAGAAATTTGCATGAATTTGAGTAGTGAATGTTTATCTATATATTGATGTACATATCAGATGTAAGATCATTCTGGTTCATATGGTTACAATATTTGGAAAATAAACTTTGCCTACTAAACCAGACTTTGCCAGCAAATACTCAAATTGAAGATGAATTTTTAAA
The DNA here is from genome assembly GCA_927399485.1 of Calamotropha paludella. Classification (NCBI taxonomy): domain Eukaryota; kingdom Metazoa; phylum Arthropoda; class Insecta; order Lepidoptera; family Crambidae; genus Calamotropha; species Calamotropha paludella. The sequence goes on along the minus strand of OV656814.1, from coordinate 545,604 downwards.
CACAATCCTTGATTTTTGGTAGATTTAGGTCTTTGCTATCAGTTAAATTAGATATAAAAGTAAGTTAGTAAATGTATATATTAAATCAGTTACAGTCAAAGAGTGTTTGGGAATTTAAAGAGCAATTTATTTACCTCCTTTGTTAAATGTGTTTCCATGACATATTTAGATCAACTCACTAAGAAGTTATTTTATATGAAGAGTAGCAATGGAATAATTTTGGATTTTTAACTTTTATTTCTTATAATTTTAAAATTATTTTTCTGACAGATCTAGTGTTTAAAAATAACTAGCAAACTAGAAACTAAATTGATAAATTAATGGATAATATACATGTAAATACAAAATATGGCTCAGTGAATCAAAGAAATGCATACAAAATTAGATGTTTACATTAATTTCCACAGTCCCAAAAAACTTATTGAACATTAAAATTGTGGCTGGCGTGGACAAACAAAATATGATGGTTTAAATTCCCATTTTTCCTTGCTCAGCTTTATTGTAAAGAGGTTTCCAAGGCAAATTGAGGTTACTTTTAACATATTTTTGTAGAAAAAGGGAAGTCTGGAACCAGGTATGAAGAAAATTGTATCTATTGTGATAAACAACAAGACAAATATGTAATAATAAAGAATTGAATGTTAAATTAAGAAGAAAGACATTTAGAAAAATTATGTGGGTTTGAGTGATAGTGGACGCTTACCGCGCTGAGGTCCGTGTCGAAGCTGCGGCGGACGTCGCTGATGGGCTTCATCAACTCCGCCACGATTTCTTCGAGCCTCTGCGAATTCATGCTCCACCTTTTCTCGCGCCGTGATATTTCTCCACTCCTGAAAATAGCGGCTTTTTATTAGTAACATCACTGCAAAGCGACGCGGGCACAACTGAAGCTGAAGCACTGAATAGTGGCGCGAAATTTCTTGTCAACGACCTAATTTTGATTTGTTACACAATTTTGCAAATTCAATTAAATATTAGAACATAACACAATAAAAGCATCACCTGCGTCCGTCTAGAAATTCAGCAACCATTTTATAAACACAAAATCGGGTGAGTAGGAAAAACGTAATAACAACGGTGGCCATTTATTTATGTTTTCATGGGAGACATTCCATGTTCGCTGACATGACATAAGCGTTCGTCGTTCGCGATCGTGCGTTCGTAATCATAGACAATTAGTGTGAGTCTATGCTCTATGTCTAATGTAGGCTGTAGTCTGGATTTGCTGAAAAAACTAAATAATGTCAACTAAAATAATTAAATATATAGTACCTGATTTATAAATCTTCAATATTAATTTAATTTCCTTCATTCTATGAAGAATATTGAAAGTCAAATACATGTAGTGAATAGAAATGTATCAAACAACATTTGTCAATCAATGGATTAATAACTGTTTACTTTACTCTTCTTTAATTAAAATTCAAATAACAAAATAATGTTTATATGTACTAATGCTATATACAAAATTATCTGAAGTTGTATATTTAAAATATATACAGATTACAGTATAAACACGATTTTATTTAAAATATAAATTTCAAAATACATAAAATTGTTTGAATATAATAAAAACACCTTACAGTTTTTAGCATATACAGAGGGACATTTATGTATGGGAGACGATTATTATGCGTGCGTTATATTTCACAACCCAATAAGATGCTGTTACTGTGTCTGAAAATAATTTTAAAATCTGTTGTTCGTGATATACAGTCAACAGCACATCAAGGTATATAAAACTGTCAACTTTCTCCATTCGATTTTCAGCTCAATATCCAAAGAGAAAATTTTACTGTTCGTGGTAGTTTGACGTGGTGTTGTCCGTACTAGGGATGTTGCAAATATTCGCATCCGCATCTGCAGAACATCCGCATAGATCCGCATCCGATTTAGACATGCACATCCGTATAAATCGATGCGGAGCTGATGCGGATGCAGATGTGTAGCAGGTCGCGGCAAGGCAGGGGAAGGGCCGGCGAGTGACGCGTGTCGACCGAGGAAAAGATTAAAGAAGAGTCCTGGTATTAAACAGGACTGGCGTCCTGTACCTGAGGTCATTCGGCTTTTAACTTAGAGGGAACACATATGAACAGAGGTGTCTCCATCCCATATAGCACCCGTGTGCAGTAATTAGTCTAGCGCTCTCTATATCCCCAATGGATAAGCTTATCTTAGAAAAGAAAAGCCGATTTACTTCATACTAACATGTTGACTCAAATATAATACTCAATCCAATGTATCAAGGCTTATTTTACTTCGCAAAATTCAGTGTAGCAATAGAACAATTTACAAAGTATGGCACGCGCTACGCAACGCGTAGATACATACGCCTATAAGATTGTGGCGCGCGTGACTTTCGTCCATGCTAATTTCTTTAAATAGTATTTTAGGTACATTAAATAGAGTAGTTCTTCGAATTACAAATACTCGAATAACAACCCTACCAGGATTCCAACCCGGATTCTATGGTGTAGCAGGAAGGATCTCTACAGTAGGTAGGTAGATACAAGGCGACCATGGATATATTCATATATCAGCCATTGATTTATTGATCACCTGATCATCATATCATATGAAAAAATATTGAAAACTAAGCTGTATAGACCTTGTATCTTTCGTCTTCCATTTTAGGAAAATATTACAAAATATATCTCTATAATGATAATAACATGGCGGGGTAGGTGGGTGCGGGGATAGTTGTCAAATCACGTCAATACATACAATTCTTGTCAAGCTCAAAGAGTATGTAAAAGTTTTTAATTGCGAAAATTATGATTTTTTAATTAATTTGACTTTAATTATAGGATAATTATATCTTTGACTGAAAGGATTTTTAAAGTTGTCGCAAACTGAGCATCAACATGGGGATGTCACGTTGTTATTCATTGATGAAATGCTTGCTGATTCTATTTAACATAATATTTTTGGTAAGAATCCGTTTGAAAAGTATTTACAATAAATAAATCTGTGGTTGTTGTTTTACTATGATCTATTTTCCATGCATAATATTTGTTACTTTCTCATAGACAAACGCTCATTGTTCTTATTCAATTCTAATTTCATCTTATTTGCATTCCAAAATGTTCCTCGATGTTAAACCCCATTATAAGAATTTGTAGGATTACTTGTTGGAAGTCATAATAGATAGATGTTCCTTATACATATTTGAATCGGTGATTGGCAAGTGTTGTTCACAATACACTTTTAATAAGTTTATAAATAGACTGTTTTATATGATGTGTAAAATAGTGGTATAAATAGTTTTTAAAAGAATGAAACATAAATCCTTATTTTTTTTATAATTTTTATATATTTTATGCATTTTCAATGCGATCTTATAAGATCCAAAGGTTGCGGGTTCGATTCCCGCCTGAGATTCACTTGTGACCCGAGTCGATTTTTTCTAGTATTTTTCTATTATAATAATAAATCCTTATTTCTTGTAACTAAACATCACAAGTAAACCACTTATTAAAACAGCTTATTTAAACAGCTATTTTTAATTAAAAATTGACAAATTTCTTGAAGAAAAAACCTTTGGGGTCGCAACTTCAAGCTAATTACTTTCGTCGCAATATTTTGATCATCAATATAATCATCAAAGCCATTCATTGAGCATCTGGATAATGTATTCCTTGCCCCAAACATCAATCTTTTCACAAAAAGACTGATATAAAAGTAATCAAAGACTAATCAGACCCATATTGGAGTATTGTTTCAAAATTAAGAATCCTTATTTTTGAAAAGATATTTAATTGGTTGAAAAATTCAACGAAGGGTAACCAAAATTCCAAGCAATGATTATGAGGAAAGATTGTGTATCCTAGGACTAACTAGCTAAAAACCGAAGACAGAGGAGATATGATTGAAACATATAAAATACTGTCGAGTCATTATGAGTTGTATAGCCTTGACAGGATGCTTGCACATTATAAACTTTATTTGCAGAGAGAATTTCCTAGAACTCTGTAATGGGTTGTGCCAATACTCCCCTACTTCGTATTCATCATACATAGAAAAGGCTTGTCCACTGCTGGTGTTAATAGACTCCCCCAAAAGTGTATCTTGATCCTTGAAAATGCAAAAATTTTAAAAATATCCATTAGGCAATGGAGTAATGCTATATAAATGTTTTAGTGTGTAGGCAGCGGCTCATGTGCTTTTGCGGCGTGGGCGTTGTGGGATGGGGGTGCAGGGGAGACTGCTTCAGGCCGAGCCGGGCTTTGCGCACTAGCGGTTTGGGGAGGCACACTGGCGATCGCGGCGCTAACTGCATTATGCGGCGCAGCTCGGAACTCTGGCGCCTTGTTAGCGGCTGCTGTAGCACTTCTAGCGCTCACGGCGGCGGCAGAGGCGGCAGCCGCCTGGTGGGGAGCAGCACATCTGCCCCACTTGCGAACTGCGTTGTTGCAGCGCCTTGATCACACAGTGCGCTATGATTATGGCGTTTTGCCGGCGCGTACGCATCTCGTAGACGCTATTCAACAGGGGGTAAGTTGAATTTGCTTTATTTAAGTAAAAGGTGTAGAGATGTACATTGCTTGCAAAGAGCTCCAGATTTCCACAACCGCTATGCCTGGCAGGCAGGTTGGGGATAGCTGTAACATACCATGATTCAGAAAATGCTGCTGCCAGTTTTGTCATTTGAGGTGTACTGGGGTATGGTCATTATCTCAATCAGTAGCAAGTAGTTTTGAGTTAATTTTGGTCAAAAGAATATATATATATATATCGCACATACGGTGCTATAACGTCACTTATGCAAATGGTGTAATATTTTAGGGGGAGCATTTAAAAATTGAACATCCTTACAACATATAGTTTTTCTCGGCTAAACAAATAAAATAATTAAGCTTCAACTTTGAACTTCATTTTAGAGTAAAAGCAAGCAAAGTAAAGAGGTAGAGTAGAGGTAGGAGTATTTTCTCATACTCAGTTCAGTTTTGTCTAAAATTACATAGTTGTCACCGGCATGTTGTGCGACGCTCTTTTTTGCTGATTTAACATATAAACCTTCTCTGGTATACATGCAACAACTTATCAAAGTTTTATCACAATATAATCAATGGTTTCAGAACGAATAGGGAACGAAAATTGCTTTTTATTTATATAGATAATGAGTTTTGAATTCCTAAATTAGAATGAAGTGTTGCTTCATTGTGTACAATGAAAAGGAAATGTTGTGGTCGTTTCAGTTGGAGTGCTGTGGTTCGAGTGACATGCGCGACTGGCAGAGGTCGGCGTGGGCGCGCGGGGAGGGGGAGGGGCAGGGCGAGGGGGGGCAGGCGGAGGCGCTCGACCTGTCCGTGTCGGCGCCCGCGCATCACTACATGGTGCCCTCCTCCTGTTGCATTGTGAGTCGATTGCTTTCATATTTATAGGGCTATTATTGGTTCGTGGAAGGTTTTTTAAATGTTATTTTAAAGGCCTTTTTTTAAAGGGTTTCTCTCATAGGATGGGAAATAATAAAAACGAAATGATATTTGCTGGAAATTGCCTAGTGAAAAAGACTTTAGTGTAGTGTATAGAGTTCTTTCAATTTGTCTGAAATGGATTCTATATAAGACAAACTATTTTAAATTAGTTTTATATTGGATGAAAGTACATTTAATGGTAGAAAACACATTTAGTTAGAATTCTAATGGCTCTTAGGGGTCTTTAAATTGCGAGTGATCGAGGTATCTTCTAGGCAAGCGCGTCACATCCTAGATCCTAGATAGGTGTAATCTGCTTCTCTGCGCGGAGTAGCAGTACAAGACGACCCCTTATACACCGCGGCACGCCCCGCGCTCTAGCGCAGAATCTGCGCGCGGGGCGCCTACCCACGCTTTGCCGCGTCGGCAGTATGTTGTCATAGGCGTATTTTCTATATAAATTGAGATTCTAGCATACAATGGTAAAATCTGCGGCGCGGTGCAGTGGGTTAACCGCCTTACTCCCCAAAGTCAAGCGTGCGTAAATAAGTTTTATTTCAAAGATATGTGTAACGAAGATGAAACGGATTGTCAGGAGCCGGAGAGCGAGCGGTGCGCGTCATCCCGTCGCGTGCCTGCCGCATCGGGGGGGGCGGCGGGGCTCCACTCGGCAGCGTGTGGGGCTCGAGTGGTCTCCGCACTAGCGAGGGGGGCCCGAGCCCCCCTTGCCGCAGCCGCCGCCCTACTGGCCGCTCACGCGTTGGCCGCGCTACTCGCATTAGCGCTGGCGCTGCGGGTGAGAACTACGCATGGACACAAGGCGTGAGCTGACTGACCCCTATGGGTAAGACCCACCCAGGGTTGCCACTATTTCACTTTTCAACTTATAAATCAATAGAAAAAAAATATGTGAGCAATTCATACACGAAGGATTGAAACTTTATTTTGTGTATTTTATTGTCGCTTTTTAGTTTCATTGAATTTTCCAATCGTATAGGTACTAATGAAGTTTTACTGAAAAACTTAATAATCATGTAAAAATTGTGAAATGGAATGCACCAAAATAAGTTTTCGTTCTTTCGCGGTTGTCACATTTGGAGGAATGAAACTTTAGTTTGTCTCTTTCTGGTGTCGCATTGTAATTTCATTGAAATTTTCAATCGTAACATTACTAAAGAAGTTTAATTTTAAAAATTAACAAACATCTATGTGCAAATATGTAATAATTGTGAAACGGATCGCACCAAAATAAGTTTATGTTCTTCGTGGTAGCATATATCTCATTGAATGTTGTAAGTTTACAGTGTTAGAATAGTTTGTCATGTAAAATAACATAATTTCTTTTCTCATAGAAATTATATTTTTTACCATCGAACTCTGGCAACACTGGGGCTTCCTTACCTTTGGCTCCCCGCCGGGGCTTCCCTTAGACGATCGACGTCAGATGTGATCGTGCGACCGACATCCAACCTTAGGTGTTCAATAAAAAAAGTTTGAAACGGAGATTTATACTTAAGCACCGTATAGTGTGAAATAAAACGAAAATATTTAAGCTAGCCAGCATTTCCCAGCATTTTTATCTCAAAAGCTAATTCACGCTTGGACTCCGGTCGCCCGCCTGAATCCGATACAATAGTTCCAAATAATTATTTATTGATAATTATAAAATCCTCAACCTTGGCTCTCACAACGTTGATCGTTTGGTCTACTTCGTATTCGAAACCCACCTGTTGTTGAAACTGTCTGATATTTATTTAAATGTTCCTCTTTCGCAGACTTATTCGTAGTTCATTATTTTTTAAATCTGAAAGACTGATCCCAATCAGAAAAGACATTAAAATTTTATACGGTACTCCCTGTAAACCGTTCATCAGATTCCATTTGATTGAACGATCCGACCATATCTTTTATACCTGTAATAACATTGTGTGCAAATTATATTTATAATTAAACAATGCTTAGAGTGTCTCTTCATCTAACAAAATTAAAGATTTGATACGATCTAACCTAGGCTAAGATAGTAACGTAACCAAATGTCTGCTAGATTTAAGAATATATTGATTATTTATTTACACAAACAAGGACAGTCTCTAGAAATAATAGTATATATGTTCCCGATTGAGAGGCTTGTTTTTAGTATGATTATAGAACTATAGTGCCATAAGTTGGTGTTCAAACGCACATTGAATAGAATATTTAAACAGTATTTCTTCATTAACTGTAATTCTACTGTCACCTAGTTCGTTGTATTTGTTACATAGAAACACAATAATTAGTGTCTGTTCCATTTTATTTGATCTCACAAATGTTCTGATTTTGCCGTCTATCTGATATCTGGTATTGATATAAAGAATTAATTAACTTAGGCTGCTGTTACACTGACATTATTAAATTAAATTATTTGCATGTGTATGGGTTAAAACTGAAATATTGATAGGTTTGTTTCTTGTGATCATAGCCTATTGATCAGTTATTGATCAACTTTTGTGGATGTAGTGTTTGTACAGACAGCAGCACAAAATACTCTAAAGATCAATATATCTATGATTCTTTTTGTGCTATTTATATTTTAAAATATAAATGAAATGTACAAAATGGTTTCCTCCATTTTAAGGGAATATGAAGATATGCAAGCTGTTACTTTTATCGGTTCCGGTATCTCAAAGGAGACCTTTCTTTTCGGGCCAAAAATGCACCTTGGTACAAGTTATTTGAAAATATTCATAATAATGTACAATCACATATTTCATGTATAATATACCCATAAATTACATTTTTACAAAGTTAATAAAACCCAATAAATTATACACTAAATCACAACTGCGTAGAACGAAACGCCAATGTGGCACTTGTGTGTGACAGTCGGTTAGATTTTAACAAGTTTTTCGCGGCTCTGGAACACGGTGTTTTAGTAAAGTCCGTAGGCTGATAAAATAACTAAACGCTTAGAATGATTCGCAATAGCAAGAAATATCTATTTTTACTCTTGATCCTACTGTATATATTAAAAACAGAAGAATTCATAAAGCAGTATGTTGCCGATAAACTTGTATACATTGTATGTTTAAGACTGAATATCGAAAAATGTTTATATAACTTTAAGCTACAAAACGCTTCAAACTCAAAATAATTGTGCTTGCCAGCTAAAAAAAACATTTGTTGCAAGTAATGTATATTTTTGAATGATTTTTTTTTGTGGAACAAATGTATTTAAAAATAAATAAGTATTTTTTTCAGAATATACAATTTTTTAGCTATTTTTTGGTATCTTTGAATCTTAGGTACATGTTTAGCCTTACTTATATGGAAGAAAGAAAGGCTCCTTTATGTATCTTTTACTACTTTTTTATAAGTTATAACTATTAATAGAAATATTGTTTCATATGTGTGTTACTAATAAATAAACTTACATATACATAATTAACATACCACACTACAACATAAACAAACATACAAGACATGCACGCCAACACACACAAAATACACACAATACATTACATTTAATTAATTTAGCAAGTACTTCTATTTTTTATTTAACTTTTGTATTTTAGTAAAACCGGAAAGGAAGAGCGGTAACTTTCTAATACAGGTAACGACCGTTTGGTCGTCCTGCCTTTCGCACCGACGGTCCTGGGTTCGAGTCCCGGTACGGGCAGATGTCTGTGTGATGAATACGCGCATTTGTACCTGAGTCATGGGAATTTGTATATATTTCCATATATACATATCTGTGTATCATATACGTATATCTGTTACTCTAGTATCCACAACACAATCCTTACAGTGCTTACTTTGAACTATGTATGCTAATTGGTGTGAATGTGTGAAATATTTCTTTATTATATTACAAGGAATGATCCAATAAAAATTACTGTAAGAAAATGGTTTGTAATTAAAATATTTTTTTTAATGTACTGTAATGAATATATGTCAGTGAAACAGCAGCCTTAATAAAAAAATATTATTCAACAAATTCGAGCACATGTATTTACATTGAAATGTTCATAATATATAACTAATGTTTATTGTGAGGCCAGGACCTGTCCCTGGCCACGCCACATGTTGTTCATTTTGTATTTTTATACTACTTATAAAATAAACCGTACTGTATGTACTTAAGGTATAAATCGCAATGTACATGACGTTCAAAACCTCCACCAGATGCCTTACCACGATCTCTTAGAACGATGCAAGTTCGATTGTGGAAGTGAGACACCGCTATATGACAATAGTGTCGTCTCTCTCCAACAGTGGTACTTGTTCCGCGAGGAAGTCATGGTAGGAAGAACTTGCTTGTTATATTAGGGTGATTAGTACTATCATTGTGTATGTATGTAGTTGTGTGTTTCCTTTTCCCTATATGTGTGGAGTGTCGAGTTGGAACCAAAGACCCGATATCTGTTGTGAATCCCTTTGCGTACCTACTAATACTCTGGCGCGGCGTCTAAATACCTTCGTCTTCACTTTCAGTTCAGCCTTGCGTTTGCAATAACTACTGCATTTCTAATTTTACATTATTTATGGATTATTTGAGATCAGATATTCCCAAACTTTTTGGTCTCGTAGATCCTCTGCCATGTTTTTCGGTTTAGGATAGACTACTTACCTAATATTTGTTGTAAATTCATGAACTTCAAATGTATTTTAGGCCTGTTTTTTTTCGGTAAAATGAACTCCTTGCAGGTTGTCGTCGATCCCTGGGGGCCGATGTGCACTACTTTGGGAATCACTGTTTTTTGTTGATTCTCTAGTATTTGAACTATCCATTTTCCAAGAATGGTATAGTAGCAAAAGTAATGGAACCACTTGTATTTTTTTTATGAACTTTTGGAACATGGCTGTTGTTTCATTTTTTCAGTCATGGACAAAGACTACTGTAGAAGTAATCATCCAAATGCTTCTTTTCAATTCCACGGCTGAACACCGTCAATCGATTACCCTTGGCTAATTAAGAGGCCAGCTAAGCTTAAACCCTAAAGCTCAGTATATTGAACTCATTGTCGAGTGTAGCTATTGTTTCTAGTCAAACAGCCCCCCTTCCCCCTCTCCCCTCCCCTCTCCGCCGCGCCCGTCTACAAAAAACAGACTTTAATTTGAGACTGATTTACTTTTAACACTTTTCTTGTTATTTACATTCATAGCTAACGCATTTATTACAATAATTGTAATCGAGTACAAATTGTTTAGTGATAAGTTATTTTTGAAATTATATTGTTTCTTATAACATAATAACGCTATTTGCTTTCGACTGATTCTATCTAGGTTTACGTGTGAGATTGCCGCCGGCCGACTAGATTTGCGTATGACCTGTGAACTACAAATTAATTTAAAATAACCCTTATATGGTTACGCGAGAGTATTTTTTTCATTGCAATCAATATTTGAACAATTCACGGGAATTGTAACCTTATGGCCATAAAAACAATGCGTAGGTCTCCACTTTTTGTTACTGTCCAATGGAAAACCGACTTTGTGTTAGAGACAATTAAGCATCTTATTGTATTTATCGTGGTGAGTAGTCGGTTGGCGGACGTTTATTTGATGTGTTTATTAGTTAAGACTAACCTTAGTATTGTGTGTGAAGAAAGCGTTGCATCCTTGGCCATCGCCTCAAGTACTTGATAGTACAACAACTTATACAAAAATCGATTCTCAACTTTAAGTCCAACATATAGAGTTCAATATTGATTAAGAAAGAATAATAGTCCTTAGGGATGAAGTGAAATTGTATGGATTGATTTATTTGTAATTTATAGGAAAAGGTTAAGGATAAGCCATATTTAGACACTTGCCTTAATGAGCAATTATGAAATTAGTACACAGTGTATGAACGTTGGTCGAAGTTGGCCAACGTTGGCCAACGCTGTGGGGCGGTGGTTTTCCGGGTGCGCGCTCAGTGCCATGTAGGACGTAGAGGTCACAAATATTATTTATCCTGTTTTCGACGCTAATAAATGTACCTTATTGTGATGACACGCGTTTTATTTCCCTTTGAGGAGTCCCCGGAAATCAAATTCGTATGCCAGTGATACGTGTAGCAAATGATCAATCTGCTTAGTACCTGTACGAGAAAGAGTGCATTTACCATATGTGATGTGACGTCACAGCAAATCACTCGACCGGCTGTTTTATATTTAATTTATTTGGCAGGGCTTTTTGTGATAAAAATAACTGAAATATGTATAAAATGAGCCCACACATTTATTTAAATATTTTTCCGAAAACTGTCAAACAGCCAATTGTCATAAAACAATTATTCTGTGCTAACACCACAGGCAATACATCTGACCTTAAAATTTCCCAAAGCTAGATTTTGAAACACTAAGTAAACCTATAATCTAAGATCACAGTGGTTTGTATGTTTGTCTGTCCGCTCTTTTCCCCACTCTTTTTCCGTTGTATCAATAACGTTACCATAGCTACGCATGTACCGCAAGTAGTTCGTCTACCGGACGCTAGATGGCGCTAACAGAAAAATATTTAATAATAGAAAAAATTTAAAGAATTTTGTCCACCCGTGCGAAGCCGGGACGGGCCGCTAGTAAAAAATTAATAAAATAATAGAAGACGAAGGAGACAGAAGAATTGGTACCCCAATTCGCCAGTCTCCTTTTTAGTAGAAAAAAAAATCTTTGTTATCCGTGCGAGTACTATTTCAATCGAGCTTCTATTACCTACCATTGGCAGAATTCGAATCCTCGCATAGGATGCTGATTGTAACGGTGTAAAGGGCAGAAAAAGAAAAGGATTTCTGTGGAGTCTACGGTTAAAAATACCCAAAAATAACAGCCGTGGTATAAAATTGATCAAAGCACTTTGATTAGTATGTTAAAATACTTGCAATATATATTGTGACCATGTTCAGTTATTTGACGCCGACTGTACGCACTATGTAGGTTTGCGTTTGACTGGCTATTCCATCCAGCAAAAAACAAGATGAAATCTCATTATATTGACAGTTCCGCTTTTTTTAAATAAAGTTCCATTGTGACGTTAAAGGGTGCGAGTTGTTAAAAAAAAAAAAAGATTTTAATTGGCTGGATTGCTATATGCTTCACTCCACGTGGAGGAGGCTTTGGAAGTAACTAATTGTGTATTTAGACCCACAAACGTTAATCGAGAAACGGAGTTGTGGGGCTCGACAGTGGAATGCCTCACATGTACAGCTTATTATATTATAGCTTATATTATTAAATAAAAACTTGTAACAAAATTATGGCTAGATAATTAATGTTTTGAGTTAGTTAAATATTGGGAACGGCCCTCCTTGGCAATACTGCGATAAATATTGATAGCGCGTATCTGTGTGACACATCTATGATCTAAGCGCCGGTAAGTAGCATGATGTGCAATGCACACAAAACATTGCTCGTTTCATCAGTAGGCGCAAGCGCATCCAACTCGCATTTGCAAGTCTGCGGTGTTAATGCACTGCGATGCCGTCGTTTCTGCGACATTTTGCATCTGTAATCGGACAAGATAATTACATAAATAGCCATTATTGCGATTTGAGATTTCATCTTATTATGTTACCATAATGCCGCTATAATTAAGTCGTTGTGTGGAAATTTCGGGTTCGATTCCTGGTCAGATCGATGCAAGACGATTCACCATCAGTGGTACAATTGACGTTAAGTATTAGGCGACAGTCCAAACGTTCGTAATTAAAAATAGAGTCATCAAATAATTTGTGCAGTCTGTGGCATAACTTAGGAACTTCTGAAATAAATTATTGGAATTAGAAAAATAATCCTTATTCCAGAAAGAATAAGTTTGAAATTGTCTGCGTAATTTAACTAGTTATGTGGCAGACTGGATCAGAAATAGAATTAAAAAAAATAATGTCATCATTTATATCTTTATGGTCAAGTATAATGCTAGATTGAGAATAACTCCTCTCTTTAAAACTCATAACTATAGTGAAAAATTAAGTAGGTAAGTTTATAGAACGTATATAAAAAAATCTTTTAAAAATTTAAGATATAAATTTACAAAACTCGCGGCTTTGATTTATGCTATCCGTTATTACGATACAACGTTAGTGCCTCGAGCATTTAAAATTTATGTGCTTTTTTATCCAAGGAAATTCTAGTGGCAATCTTTTGGATTCATGATCAGTCCCTCGTCATCATGTGTAATGGAAAAAATATAATAACAACATGTTTCGTGCAACGGTAGCGAACACGACCATCTGTATTTGAGTCATGAGTATTTTTGTATATATGAGTATTTATATATATGTATTATATTATCTATGTATTAGTATCCATAACACAAGCTTTAGAGTGCTTATTTTTGGCTAGGCTAATTGTTGTGAATGTAAGAAAAAAACATACTAGCCCAAATACAACTGCCATAAGAGAGTCTCAGTCCCTACATCTTGCGCCATCATCAGACCTCCGAATTAAACGGACGGACGGACTCCAACGGACAGCAATAAGTGGACGAAATGGCTAACTAAATTTTGCAACGGACAACTTACATACGAACATAGATTGATAAATAAAAAAGCGCGTTCAAGCGCTTACCTATTCACGACAAAAAAATAAAAGCTTGTTAAAAGGCCTTCGTCTCGTTTAGGCACTTGTCACAAAAAAAAATTAACACATGTTACTTACATTAACAGACAACCGAGTTAACTCATTAGGCAGTTACCAAAAGTGATTAACAAAATTACCATTACTTATAATTAGGCGGTTGTGTCAACAATCATAAGTAATTCTTATGTAATTACATCCTAATTGTCTACTATATTTACAATTCATGGTATTTTGTGCCTTAGTTAACATTGTTGATAAAAAAATGCACATGAAAAGGGTAAATATATATTTTGAATATAAAAAAAGTTTGATCGTTTCTAAAAAAGAATAGGATCAATAGACAACAACAAATTTGAATGAGTAATTTGAAAATATAGTTTGTGATTCGGGGAGCGAGAAGCGTCACGTTGGTGGTTTTGTTTCCCTTGTTAAAATTTGTGTTGTTGTGGATATTAGTGTGTAATAATGGTGGATTATTAACCACTGAGTGTTTGTGAACATACAAGAATGTAACAAAGCAGCGAAAGTTGTTTTTTCCTACTCTCTCAAGATGTCCACGGGGAGGTTTCAGTGAAACCCCACACATTTGTGAAATCTAGGGAAAGGGATATCCCACTGTTCATTCACCATCATCAAATTAAGAAAAGAAATTACACAAGAACTGGCATTCATACTTATTTGACAAGACTTGACTTGACTTGACGTGTAAGCCACAAATAAAGAAAAAGAAAAAAAAATGTGATTCATATTTTAATATTTTGATTCTTTTTATTTCATAAATTTAAAAGATTTACATGCAAGTATTCGGTGTTCTACAATTTGCGAAATCATAACGAAATAGACAACAATTTATTATCGAAACCCGCTATTTTTATTGAGTCAATTAAAAATAAGGAAACCCATATATTTATAACATTTTGTTGAAAATTAAATTTTCTACACATTTTAAGCCAGAAAGGTGATTTTTGTTCGTGGTTGGATTGGACATTGACGGCGCTGATGACCTAATGCAAGCTTAACACCGCTGTTGTAGTGAGTGTACTGTCTTATCGTAACAAAAAAATGATTGAGCTTTGTCCTGCATAGCGCGTGAGTCACTCCGCCGAGCTACTTAATTTATAAAATTAAATAAGGCAGTATCGCAATATCCCATAACTATAATAAGTACTTACATCTTTACTAGGAGTAATGATACACTGATGCAATGAATTTTGCAGCGAAATAACTTTTTGTCAATAATTAATTTATAGAGCACAAAAATCAATAGTGGCGTTTACAGAGAAGACGCCAAAATACAATGTATGAAAAAGGCCAAGAAGTTTGCCACAGACTATATCAATATTTCAAAAATAATCTTTAATTTGCCCCCTGTAACGTAAACTATGTGGTAGGTTGTAAGCCACACGACACTACAAATAAAAACAACAAACACTTAAGACGGGAATTTCGTAGCTTGTCATTACAGATCAAACTTGTAAGATTAATTAAAGCTAACGTCGTAAGTCCGTGACAGGCGAAGCTTAGTATGTATTTAAGTTTATAATATCCTGAACTGAGTAGGTTCTACGCCATACAATAGCCGAATAGCGAAGTGTAAAATCTTCAACGTAATATAAAATGTTAATTAATGATGTTTGGCTGATTCGAATCCAGCTTGAGGCAAGTGCTTTCAACACGTTTGTTCTTATTTAATCAAAAATGTGAAAAGTTCACGTAAGGTCACTGAATCCTTAACGTTTCTATCCATAGATAAGCGGGTTTCGTTTTATGCTGAGGGAACCTTTGCAATTACAAAAATCAATAATTAAAAGAAATCCTTACAACTCATAACAATTATTTAGTTCTAAACTAAGCTAAACATGAACTATGGGTTTATACATAAATAAATATATATACGACCATTATTTGGGAACAAATGCTTATGTTCTTCACACAAACATATAGAAAGAATAGAAGGGGATAAAGAAGTGTCTTCTGTCGCGGGTGACGATTTAAATCGCGAGCGTAACGAAGGACTCTAGGTTCACTCCCGAGCGTAGTGAGGGTGTTAAAAACTTAAATCACGAGCGAAGCGAGGCTCCTGAGTGCAGCGAGGGATTTAAGTTCACCCAAGACTAAGACAGCTTTATCACCTAGGTAACGTAACTAAGGTAACTTTTCGTACCATTTGCGAAAAAATTAACACAATAATAATATGAGATAAGCATTTATTAAAAATAATGACAATTAAAAGTAAAAGTTAACACTCGAAACATTGGTCCAATTATTCTTCATAAGTTTTTAAATAATTTTCCTTGGATTTTGTTGGAAGCAAATTATTTATAATTGCGGCAGCATTTGCACTGATGGAATCCGACAATTCACTGTCACTGTCGCTTTGATTTAATATCGTAACGTATTTTTAGAACATTAACTTTTTTATAAAAATAAATTAAAATAAACTCAACGTTTATGTATTTGAAGAAAACAAAAACGCGGCAAATTCCTAGACTAATATTTTATTGTCGGAAAAAAGCTCATACGGCCTCGTCGGTTTTCGTAATTTTATTTAATAATCATAACTGCATAATAAATGCGTATTCCTTTTTCAAAAAGATGTGTAATGCTTGATATTCAAACTCAATGGTGTAAACACAGTATAAATTTCGGTAAGTATTCCAAATTTAAATCACATTCTCCCCCTAGAGGATGAATGAATTTTCTTTCCCTGTTTTTAACAGATTAAAAATGACTATTGTTATGTTCAATTTGGTTCAACAATTTGGTTTTACCCGCGGACGGTCCACGACTGATGCTGGAATAAAATTGTTAGAATCCATTTATGAGGCCTGGGAGGAGTCGCAGGATGCCTATGGTGTTTTTTGTGACTTATCAAAGGCTTTTGACTGTGTCCAGCATCAGACGTTAATCAGGAAATTACACTATTACGGTATCCGTGGTACCGCTTTGGATTTTCTCACTTCTTACCTAAGTGACAGGATTCAAAAGGTGGTCATCAATGGAGAGCAGTCGCCTGGATCATTTGTAACAATGGGGGTGCCGCAGGGCTCAATATTGGGTCCATTTCTATTTCTGGTATATATTAATGACCTCCCTCACCTTGTAAGACGCGACCATGAGATAGTCTTGTTTGCAGATGACACGTCTTTAATATTTAAAGTTAAACGTGGACATATTAATATTGACGAAGTAAACATTGCACTCTCCAAGGTCGTTCACTGGTTTGGCGCCAATAATTTGTTGTTAAATGAAAATAAAACAAAATGCATTAGATTCACTATGCCAAATGTTCAATTAGCTAAAGCCAAAGTCCGGGTTAGGGATGAGGAAATAGAGCTGGCCAATCAAACTGTATTTCTGGGTATAACTTTAGATTCTAAGTTACAATGGGGTCCTCATATTGAATGCCTATCGAGCAGACTCAGTTCTGCAGCATACGCCGTAAAAATGATTCGTCAGTTAACAGACGTAAAAACTGCACGCTTGGTCTATTTTAGCTACTTCCACAGTATTATGTCGTACGGGATACTACTGTGGGGAAATGCCGCCGATATTGGCTGCATTTTTGTGCTGCAGAAGAGGGCTGTTCGGGCGATCTATAGGATGGGCTCCCGAGAGTCTTTAAGAGAAAAATTTAAAGAAATTGGTATTATGACTCTACATTCACAATATATTTATGAAAACCTACTGTATGCGCATAAGTGTAAAGATATTAAATTCAGAAAAAATAGTGACAATCATAATTACAATTTAAGAAATAAAGACAAGCTAGCAATGCCCAGGCATAGGCTCCATAAAATAAGCAACTCCTTTACAGGTCACTGTATACGAATGTATAACACGCTGCCATGTAACATGCATGACTTGTCAATAAATAAATTTAAATTTTTAATTAAAACTCAGTTATGCAAAAAGGCTTATTATAGTGTTAAAGATTTTTTGAATGATAAGGCAGCGTGGACCTAAAAGAAATGAATTGCTCGTTCTCTGAATCGTTTTGTAATATGCACAATTTGTAAGACATTTGGCGATTTTATAAGAGTTTTGGCACATGAGTTTCTTGCCCGATTCTTCTCATGTTAGCCCCTACGTTCGGAATCGGGTCGCTCGTGGCGATTACATGCGCGGCATCAACTCCGCGGATGTACTTGCCGCTAGCGCACGGGCTATCTTTATTATAAAAGAATATTATCTTGATTCTTCTATGTAAAATTGACGATTTTAAGTGCCCGCAAGGGCCTATGAAATAAAGTTATTTTGATTTTTGATTTTGTTCGCTTTTTGTGGCATAGAATGTCACTTTTTTGAGCAAGTGGTACGAAAAGAAAGATTTTTACGAGCCCATAACACACATTAGTCATCTATACATATAAATAAAATTGAAGTGTCTGTTTGTAACATTGAAATAACCGTTTTTTACTACATAAATATGAATATATATACGGTACATACACCAAAACAACATTTTTTACTATTTTTGTCTGTCTGTCTGTCTGTTTGTTCCGGCTAATCTCTGAAATGGCTGGACCGATTTTGACGAGACTTTTATAGGCAGGTAGCGGATGTAATAAGGAGTAACTTAGGCTACTTTAATTTAGAAAAAAATCTTTTATTTTAGAAAAATAAAATGACTGTGCCACAGCAACGCGTGGCTGGGTCAGCTAGTTTTATATATAAATATGCCCCTACTGGGACGCAAAGCTCCCGGCTTTGGCGCAGAAGGTAGAGTCACAACCGTTGCACCAATCGGCCGTCATTTAGAAATCATGAGAAATATTCGTTCCATTAAAAAGCTCTTTGGATCATCTCAAGTACTAAGTATCTGGTGATCGTGGGCGAACATCGGGCGACGCGGGCGCAGTCCCTATAATTGCCGCTCATTGGTATCTCAACAGTTCCTAATTGACAGAGCGAGGACGGAGCACCGGCCGAGGCAGCTTCTATCGATCGACAATGAGCGCCGACAATTGGGACCATTCCTTGTTGATCTAAATACCACATACAGAACCTATATTGGCCGCCCTGAGAAGCGAGGATCCAATACGATTTGAACCATATGCTAATAATTATAAAGTCTATCGACCTGCTCAGTGTTCAATTAAAACAGAGACCTTTTAATCTTCGGCATTTAGAGAAGCGACCTTACGTTGCAATAATTTGATTAGTAATTAGTCCGGATGTCTGTTCCACTTTAATGTTTTTCTTGCAGCTCCATAATTCGGCACTGCTCTCTTGCATAATAAAAATCTGAAACATCCCATCAAAGAACCTGCTCAACTTTACTGGTTCCATTTTAATGTGGAGTCAATCGTTCGATCCTTAGCGTGATGAGGCAAATGACCCATCAATTCAAAGTCCGTGAATAAATAATCAGGTAGGTAAAGAAAAAACAAAGCCAACGGAGCTTTTTTGCTATACATCAATTTAGAGATGATCTAGTCACGTATTCAATATTATCACTATAATTATTTTTAAATGCATCAATTGGCCAAGGTTTCGTCGTTAAGGATATTCTGTAGCTGAACTCATTGTCTATACAAGCGATTGTTCCTTCCATTTCTCGTTTTATTTAATACTTTGGCCGAGCGGGAGCGATCCTACCTTCGAAACCGAACGGTCCCAAGTTCGAACTGAAGGGGCAAATGTTTGATTTATTAATACGAGCATTTGTACCCGAGTCGTGGGTAATATTTCTACGAATTTTACTTATCTATGCGTGTCTATCCGTTACACTAGTATCCATAATAGAAGCCTTATGGCGCTAACTTTGGGCTAGGCTAATTGGTGTGAATGTAGGAACATTATTTTTATTATTATAACATATTTCTTTGTAAACTATACTGAAAGGCGTTATCCGATCCAAATTGATTGATCCATGTAAATATTGTCCATTTTATGCATTTTTTTCTTTAAAAACAAAAGAAATTATTAAATTGAATGTAATATCAAGATGATTTATTAATTTGATTTAAGCAAGGAATTTACAATAATTTCTTCTGAACCTAAACATACTGGTTTTAAAATTTGAGTTAACTTTTGAGATATTCATTAAAAACTGTTGAGCCTCTTCGTATCTTATTCAAAATGATGTCTTTCCGAAAGACATCAAAATATGCTAAAAATTCTATAACAAAAAATCAAAGTTACTTTCATGAATAAAATAAAATAAAATAAATACTTAATTAATTCCAATACCTATTTAATTATTGGAATTCATTAAGTATAGGTTTAGAGGGTAGAAATCCCTAGGAATTGGACAAAACCTCTATGACGAAAGCTCACTAAGTGGAATGCGGTTTGATATAGGTTGTCATTATTACTAAGTGTATGAAGTTTCTGGTGTTTAATTGGGTTTGGCCGGATTAGATTCCACATCTGCCAGGTCCTCTATTTAATTTACAAAGTTTAATATTATTTAATATAACTTATATGTTATGAATTGTTTCTGACGACCGTTTGGTGCAAGAGTAGGGGCATATGTTTGTATGATAAATACGAGAATTTATACTTCAGTTATGGGCATTTATATAATTTTTTTATAAACATTTAATATGTAAGTATCGTATATGTATGTGTATCAGTTACCCTAGTACCCATAACACGAGCCTAACAGTACTTACTTTGGGCTAGGCTAATTGCTGTGACTGTAATATTATTATTATTATTATTATTGTTTCTGGTATTTGGTAAAAATGAATTTGTAATAAGGTAACTTTTATTTAACACTCGCGAAATTTAAAAACTTCTATCCGTACAGGGTTGGCGCGATGTAGTCAGCTTTGTCAGCTGTTCATTTGGTAATGTTTCGGAGTGTAGCGCGGTAGGCAGGTGCAGGAGCTTCGGGGTCGGAGCTTAGAGGGGCGCGGGTAGTGGGTGCGAGCGGGGGGCGGCGGGGCAGGGCAGGGCAGTGCCTTACCAGGCGCGGCCTAAAGCGGCCGTCCTCAACTGCAGACATGCGTTCCGGCCCGAGCCGATGACACGCGCGCGAGTGACCCAGTGACTCGAAGCCATCATGGGCTGCACCAGGGAGGTGTGCACGGCCGACAAGATATTCATATTCATCAACATCGCCTTCGCCGTGAGTCTTTATCAGCTAATATTTTGTCCCCAAGACATTCCTCAAATTTTTAAGCAACATGATAAAGTTCATGAAATTCACAAAATGTAGGCATCAACAAATAAATGAAAAAAACTTGTGTAAGAAGTTTCTTAAAATCATCGATCAAACATTTTTAAGTTGCTTACAGCAGTATTGCGATGTAGAGTCGTTGTTTACAAAATGATAACAATAAAAACAATGGCATCCGTGATAAAACTGATAACGTAGTTTTATTTAAGTATTCGTGATCCGTCAATGAACTTAGGTACCATCGTGGTAGTTTGTGATTAAGCTTTGGTAGATTTTCAAAATCCTGATTCATGCAGAGTTTAAACGCGTCGAAATGCTGTTGATGTGACCAACAAAAAATTAAGGGATCTTTTTTTCTTACCTGCTTTTTTAATATACATCAAAATTTTAAGGGAGACTAATCTATACATTATTACAGACACTTCTAGCAGCTGATTACTGCATAATTAGGTTATGTTATCAACCGAGTAAATATAATAACATTTACGAGTTATTCACATAATATGTCTATTTTACACAATTTAATAAGAGACGAAACTTAGAACAGATTTTTTTTCAAAGAGACAGTTTTTTAAATGAGCACTTTTATTAAGTTAGTATAAGTATATTTCGTTCGTCATCTAAAAATTTTGTGTTATATGTAGGTACTCAAGTGAAATTCGTATATAATGTTTGCACCATTTGACGTCAAATTGCGGGGAATGAATTGACTGTCGATGGGATAAGGAAACTGGTAAACAAATAACAAACAACGCATCGACTGATACGTTATTTGATTGATGGGGCTTTCCAAATGTGTAATAGCTTTTTTCTTAGAACTTAATGCTAAGAAAAAATCAAATTAAAACATTTCTCACTGAAATAAATGAACACTAACAATTATCCTAGACTTATGTATAAATATCCATATATAAAACGTAGCTTATTGAAATGAAATAAAAACAATTTTATTCAAATGCACTTAAAACAATTAACCCATTCAGGATGTTTTTTAACTGACAAGAAGAACGAGCGCAAGAAACTCGTCAGATTTCACAGAAGTAACTACATGTACAATATAATACGTCGTCACCATACATAATCCACAAAAAAATAAATCAAAATTATTCTATTATTTCTTAATCGGATCGGGTATCCAACGCGAAATTAGTCACGAAATGCTTAGTTACTAAGCATGCTTACTACTATATCATACGGAACGACATTCGTCAGTGGTGTGATGTACGAATTAAATTTTGCTTTGAGTAAACGTCTGAAGACAGAAATGCATTCCCAGAAAAATTCGTATGGCGTCCTCAGATAGGCCATTGTTTGTGGACTCCCGTAGCCGGCGGCGACAGCGGCGGCGAATGCATTTCTAACAACGGTTTTTGTGGTTCCACTCGACCGGGCCCGCTCAAGGCTTCGGTCGGAGGCAGCTACCACTAAATTCTGTATCGTAATAACTTCCGCTGGAATTCTCCGTTTCGTTTTTTTCTCAAAACGTGAGTCACTTATTGTTAAATTTTTAGTCATTACGATCTGAAATATCTATAACTGTTTTCTAAAAGTTCATTTTATAAGAACAATAATAATAATATTTCTGTATTTTCACCAATTAGCTCAGTCCAAAGTAAACACTGTAAGGCTTGTGTTATGGATACTAGGGTAACGGATAGACATACAAATATGATACATAAATAAGTAATATCCATATAAATATATATAAATACCCATGATTCAGGCAGAAATGCTCGTATACATCACACAAACATTTGAATCCAGGATAGCTGGTGCGAAAGCCAGGATCGCTACCGTTGTCAATTATAAACTGGAAATAAATAATACAATGGAAATTTTAAGCTATAAGAGGTTCTATGGTGAAGGACAGGGTTGCCGGGTTAGATTATAAAAAATGCAGACAAACATCTTTTTTCAACACACGTGGTGTGTTTGATAGAATGTTAATAAATTGTGATCGAGATGCGTATAACACGTTCCGAAACCGGTTTCCTTCTCCTGACGTGACTGCCGAGGGTCCACAGCCTTGTCCTGATGGGGTCACCGTTAGATGCAATGCTGTCACATCATCTAGTAACAAACAAAGCCACCTTGTTAACATTCCAAATTCTGACAAAGATATTTGCTTGCGTTATGTCACAAATAAGTAACTGACTGATGCGTGAGTAATCACCTGTGGCTGCAGCTGGACGTGACATATTGTGACAGATGGCAAATAGTTTATGCTAACGCAACACTATCAATATACAGAAAGGCGGAAACTAACGCGTCATAGTATGATATCGCTCAAACGATAATATACGAAATGAGAACTAATGCAGATGCAGTCTAGGTTGAAAATCCTCTGTAGATTTAGATTAAGACTTAAAGCACTTTTTTGAAAAGGCAATTACATTTATAGTTCATACGAAGAAGATTACTTAAAACAGATACTTGTTGACTTTGTTGTAATCAATGATGTAATAAACCATTACACAACTATTATTGTGATTTTTGTGAATTAATAATATTGCAAATGACGTTGCTTCGGTTAAAGCTGACGAGTTTCTTGCGTCCAAGTTAAAATACGTCCTGAATGGTAGGTAAAATGTTGGACGATTCAAACCACTTATTTTAAGTACATTTTTTTGAATAGTTAGTTATTTTTATTTCATTAAAATGTTATAAGAGAGGTCCCAAAATACGATATTTTACATTGTAATAATTAATAAAGTAAACTTAATGTGTTTTAAAATAATATATATGTAATAAACAAGTATAATTTTATATAACTTGACTGAAGTTAAGAAAAACAAGGTGAAAAAAGAATTAAGTACCTTTGTTGAATGAAATCATATTTTTAATAACAATATTGATATTCAGCCTCGTACCTCTATCAGATTTAACTTATTATCGGCTTAGCTCCCGTAAAAACAACATTAAACTAATTAGATCAGTAAATAATATATGTTATTTAAGACTATTAGGGTGTTACAAATATTAAAATGTAAATAAATTACGCATTGGCAGATTGCATAACGCGCCAGTGTGGATAACCTTAGCCAGCCCTATCGGTTGTAAATATTGCCGACGACTCAGAAACAGTGCGTAACCTCGAAATACTTCATTATCTCACTATTAAGTGGTCTTATTAAGAAGATTTTCTTTAGCCTTGATCACAGATTTGGTTGTTGTTTGTTTATATATCGGGTGTTTATATATGCCTTAGGGTTGACAGACACCCTGTGATTAGTGAATTTGTATTTTTAACTGTAAATTGTAATTATCAGAGTTCTTTATAGGAACGAACGAACAAATATAGTCGTGTCTAGATAGAGAAAAAGAGTCATAGGTAAAAATCAAAAACTACCACATGTGCACAGTTAGCTTTGATGCAAATAAAATCAAAATCTTCGTTGCCTCGAGTTCTTGTGATCTGCCAAATGATCACGGCGATAACCCGATATCATAAAATTATGCATCCATCCATACATTTCGAGAAATAAATAAAAAATGAAGAATATTAAAATAGATGCAAATTACTATTTGCTCACGGCATACTTTGCAAAGCTCTTTTTTGCTGATCTTTTTATTGCTGACCCTGCCATGCATACAACAACTTAACAAAATCTATGTTCCATCACAATCTGATGAATGGTTTCGGAATACATAGGAAACAAACATTGTTTTTATTTATATAGATACTCGTATTATAAATTAATCTTCTATATCAAAGTATGTTATTATGTAAAAGCTACGTTAAATACTTATTCAGGTATTATCTTTTATTCAGTAACTTTTATGTTTACAGTTGTATAGTTTGGAAAGAAGACATTCCGTTAATACGCTCACGAAAAACATGAAAAAGAGGTGTAAGATCTATTTGCGGTGTCAGTAGATAGTGCCAAGCTTTTGTTTCCATTACTAAATCATTACCGCATCCACGTTTATATTCAATTGAAGGTTTCTTGTAAAAAAAACTGTTAATTATTATTTGAGTCAGACAATGCTTTTTATAGCAGAGGTAGAGACGGCTAAAAATTGCATATTCCTAGTCAAGGCTAAAGATGTGTTAAAAACGCATATTTTATGGCAATACGATTATTTAACAAATTACCTGATAAAAATGCATGACATTCTTCAAGTTTAAAAAAGGAAACTTATTTATTTATTGAGAAAAAAATATGTTATACTATTAGTGAATATATTATTGATAAAGACATCATTTAAACTAAAAACCACTGATCAATTATTACACTTATATCCTGAACTTTAATTGTTCTTCTGGCATAATCATTGTTTTTATACTATTTTATTTATTATCTACTAGACAGTATTTTCAGATTAACATTAAAAATATATTAAGATAGAATGTAACCATATTCGCACATCGCTAAAGATGACCAAGGTGAACTTTCAGGGAGCAAATAGAAGATGTCCTGAAAAAAGAAAGTCCAAGTACCCTTAACCGTCAAGCTCGTCTGAAAGGTCTGATGATTTTCATCATTTCATTTCATTTTCATATTCTAAAGAATAAATTCCATTGAACGGATTCATTAGGCGGGTATTAGCTTTGCGTGGTAGAGTCATTGAGTCGATCTAATTATTAGCTAATATCATTTATCCCACGTTGCCGTCCTCTGTAAGCCAGTTTATGGAGCGAATGTCCATCAGTTATGTCACCGCTGCTATGCGGAACATTACCTTATTTATAACTGTATCAAACTCTTGCTAATATGTACTTTATAGTACACAAAACAATGATATCGCCGTGTCAGCAGTAAGCGATGTGGGCGAATCTCTTTGTCTTTTCGTTTTATTTATATGTAGTTACTAGCTGACTCGGCCACGTTACTGTGCCTCAGTTGTATATATTTGTAATAAAAATACTTTTGATTAAATCGGAACAACTAAAAAAAACATCAAAATCGGTCGAGTAGTTTATGAGTTCATCGCTTCAAACACTATGACTGGGAATTTTGATATACATACTGGCTGACCCGGCTACGCGTTGCTGTATTATAAATTGAAATGAAACCTAACCTATGTCATAAGTCGCAACAAATCCAGCCAATGGAAAAAGCCATCAAAATCGGTTGAGTTTCGGAGTTCATCGCGGTCAAACACTATGACAGGAAATTTATATATATATATATATATATATATATATATATATATATATATATATATATATATATATACACACAATTAGACGAAGCTAAAGTGTTCTGAATGCATTACTGATACCGTGTTCTAGGCTTATTTACGAGTATTCGTCATCAAACTATATGAAAGAGCCCTTGTAGACAGAGAGTTAGCATATAGTGAATCTTGCGTCAGTATAACTTGACCGGGATTCATTCCTTTGTATAGTCTCTTTATAATAATGATATTATGTAAAACATCTATTCGTCAGCCGTTTCCTTAAAAATAACGAAGCCATAATAAAACAAAAAAAAAACAAAATGCCAAAAGAAAGAAAAACAAATTTCGTAATACTCAGCCCTTTTTTCCTTAACTTTTTAATAAAAGGAAAAGTTATCAACTGATATAAAAAAATATACGAGCGAATGCGAGCGTTAGAAGATTCAACTTTTATGGTGAAACGAACTAAAAATAAAAAATAAATATCAATTAAGTAATTGATGAGAAAATTAATGACATTGCAAGGGGTGCTCGATATCGATTGTCGTAACATTTTCATTTATTCATTTATTTCCAAGATACCTTATTATTTTTATTATTATTATTTATATTTCTAAATTCAGAGTTTGTGTATGAAGAAAGTCGTTAATTTTGTCATTAATAACTTATTTGTACTATTGACATTTAATTTTTACTTTTTAGTTCAGTTTACCATAAAAGTGTGCTTTTTAGTTTTCTTTTAACTATAATTTCTTTTTCATTTTTCTATATCGATCTACCATAGAATCGTAAATTGTTTCATAATTCATGTAATTATTATTACAATTAATTATTATATTTTTTCACTTAAAATTATTATTATATTTTTTCACTTAAAATTATTGTATTGCCACCGGTCTCTGATAATTGTATGCAAAATTTCAAATTAATCTGACGTATAGAAGTGGGTAAAAACATAAACACACAAACATACAGGTGAAATTAATAATGTTAACAATAGTTATTGGATACAACACTTTTGGTCAGGCACAAGAAAAGAGACCGAGGAATAAGTTAACGTAAATTTTAGTAAGTACCGCAATTCCTTTAACTCGTCTTGTGACTGTTTAGAGTTTTACGTTCAGTGTATTAATCCCCGATTGGCGGTTGCTTCATAAATATTTATAGCCACTGAACACGTACTTCGCTTGTAAGTGACGTGCTTTTGCACACTGACCTAGTGACTGACCCCGGTCAACCCGCCTCGGTGGTCAGTACCCCGGTCATCGGTCACGCCGCGTCGCGCTCCAATTTGGTTTATCGCGTTAATCACGCTGATGACTTTGCTCAACCATGCTACACAATACGCAGTAAGCATGTAAATAAAAGTATCTCACGTTTAACCAAAGAGCTGAATGGACTAGTGGTTACTGCTTTCCGTCTACCATTATAATATTTCCTTACATTCACCTCAATTAGCCTACCCCAAAGTAAGCACTGTAAGGCTTGTGTTAAGGATACTAGGATAACGGATAAACATATCCTCGCAGCAAGCGGCCACCAGCCCTGAGTATCCCGGAGAACGCTGTAGTTCCCACCAGTCTTCACTCGCGCGGTATATTTTGGTGTTTCTACTGCAGTTTTTTTATTCAAAAGAAGCAATAGAATAGTATTTATTAAGCAAGAATGACAATCAATCAATCATTTATTTGAACATGTGGTATAAACATTAAGGAATTCATTAAATATTTTTGTGCCTTAACATGTCTACTATTAAATAAATTGTAAAAATAAAAAATGGAAAACGTAAAACTATTACAGTATCATGAAATATTAAAATAAAAGAATAATGTATCATAAAATTAAATGCCAAAACAATTATCTCAATAATTACAATGTCATTGTAGAATTTGAAGTGTCAAATACAGAAGTGTAAAAGACATTCACCCAGCTGGGCATGCAAATAATGGTTGTTAAATTGAAGTCCAAAACAATCAATTTATCAATTCACCACAATAATAATTACTTATCTCAAATTAGTATAAAAATATATTTTCTTATAATAAGATCTCTTGCTATACATATTTTATTCCAAATGTAAATTATTTTTTGTTTAACCCAACTTTTAATGTTTTCATGTCTAAAATGGTTGGTAGTGTCTTTGCAGTGGGACATAAAACCGGCTGATGTTTACGCACATTCGACTAAAAAAACAGAAATTCAGTGTCGAGTGCAGTAGGTATTGGTTTTGAGTTTAGTGATTTGCATAAAGTCGCCTCGAGTGACGCCGCCAGTCATTTGTTTAAGGCTGTACTTGGATATTTACGCGGTAGTCGTTCAGTTGACCGAGGACGAGCGTTGTTGGCCCAGCTGAAACCAAAGGCGAGACGTTGCGACATGTTTACTATCGTGTTAGACGCACTTGCACATGGTAATTAGACTCACCTTCGACACAGCTCAACGAATTTTTAAAATATACAAGTGTTAAGGATAAACACCTATTTGAAAATATAGCTCATGGCTGTTTTAGTAATCATCTTTAGCTGTTAACCACAGGTATTCTTAATGAGTTTGCAGCGAACCGCTGGCTGATTTTTTTTATAATTGTGTATCTGTGAGTGATGACGAATCGGTATTAGCTATTATAAATCTATAATCGTGGTCGGACCAGTGTTGCTGGTTCGAGACAAGCAAAAAAGATCGAGAGTTATTTACCTCTCGTGTGTGATGACGCGCGCACAGTGGACTGCGCTCCTGCACTTGAAGCGCGCAAAGTCCGCAATGACTCTACCAAACAAATTCCGCGAAATAAAACAAAGGATAAGATATGGAGGATAAGATTCATTTTAATTTATAACATAGCAACGCGTGGCCGTGTCAGCTATATATATATACAGGGTGGGCCAAGAATTCGTTAACATTTAAACCTAACATCCCGCGCTAATACAAGCCGCGCGGGGAGCGGGGAGGGAACTGACCACTAGCTCGCTTCTCGGAAATTTAGTCGCAATAGATCACTTCACGGGGCCGCAGCGCGCTTATTGTGTGAAACAATTTTATCTAAACAACAGTTCGCTCATTACTGTGAGACGCTTATTTCGCGTTGAATACGATTTACACGATTTAAATCAGTGTCCGAGTGCTCCATTAATAAAGAAATGGGTTAAGAAGTTCGAAGAGACGGGATCTACACTAAACGTGAAGCAAACCGGCGGCCCACGGACTTCTCGGAGCGAAGAGAACGTGCAGCGAGTTTCCGCATCAGTTCGACGTGATCCACATTTATCGACGCGCAAACGTTCGGCTGAATTAGGATTATCCCGTACATCACTGCGCCGAATTTTGAAATTAGATTTGAATTTACATCCATATAAGATCCAGTTAGTGCAGGAATTAAAACCTAATGATTTAAATTTGCGCAAGTCGTATGCCGAAACAATGTTAGATCGATTCAATAATTTTGACAACCTCTTATTTTCCGACGAAGCGCATTTCCATCTAAACGGACACGTAAATAAACAGAATTGCAGATATTGGAGCAGCGAAAATCCCAAATCTAAACACGAGAGGCCACTTCATTCTCCCAAGGTTACAGTATGGGCTGCAAATTCAGCAAAAGGAATCATTGGGCCCTACTTTTTCGAAGACTCTCGCGGCCGTTCGGTTACTGTGAATTCTGCTGAGTATGTGAAAATGTTACGGGAGTTCTTGGCACCGAAGCTACTGGAATTTGCTGGCTACAATAGTAACACATGGTTTCAGCAAGATGGAGCCACTTGTCACACATCTAACGAGTCCCTGCCGGTGGTCAAAGAAATGTTTCCGGAAAAGCTGATTTCCAGACGAGGCGACATCCCATGGCCACCCAGGAGTCCGGATTTAACCCCAGCAGACTTCTTTTTATGGGGTTATTTGAAGAGTCGTGTTTACATCCATAAACCAAAAACACTAGGTGAATTAAAGGAAAAAATTAGCGAGGAAATGTCGGCAATCACGCGGTCTCTTTGTCGGCGAGTATTCGAAAACTTCGGTGCTCGCTTAGAAGAGTGCAAAAATCGAAACGGTGGTCATTTAGATAATGTTATTTTAAAAAAATAAATTCCAAATCATTAACTTTCTTATCAATAAACAATTTAAAAAATATGTCAAATGGTTTTTTTTATATGATTTTTTAAATTGTTAACTAATTCATGGCCCACCCTGTAGCATGCTTCTGTTTGCAAATACTGTTTGCGAAGCACTACCTTACCTTCGTTTGTGAGTTTTGGCGCCAAATTTCATTAATGTAGTATCAGCGGTTTGGCAGTGATCGGTTTGCTTTTGAATTTTTCTTTCGGTGATTATTCCTCCATGGTAAAGTCTATATTTTTTTACATAGCCTATGTCCGTCAGGTTATAATTATGTATGTTCATGCCAAAATTCGTTTGAATCGGTTGAACCGTTAAGTAGCAGGAGGGAGACAAGCGAAATTTGTGAGTTGCCTAAAAGAGAGGTTCACTCTTTCAGAGCTTCGCTCAATAATAGCCAGTGTTCGACCGCGATGAACTCAGACTACTCAACCGATTTTGATGTGGTAATGTCATTGTTTTTAAACCCACTTATGACTCAGGATAGGTTTAATTTTTAATAAAAAAATAGTAACTAACCTAATCTAACACGCAACGCGTGACGCCAGCAAGTATTTATATATGTATAAATAAAAAATCATCTAATTAAGATAGTTTCCCAGCCATGTTCCGGTTCCTCACACTCTGTAATTTCCTGATAAGGATGGCTAAATATAAAAAAAAATCTAGACCTCACAACAATTATATAACCCTAAACTAGGTATAATTTGTACTAAAAGTATAAAACAATGTACAGAAAACAAATAGAGTATACAAAAAGCCACATCGAGGAAAAATGCTTATGCTCATCAGCTAAACATGTGTAGAGGGGTCACAAGGTTCGAACCCGCCACGACCTCTCCCGAGGACGGTGGGAAAGCGACAATGGCACCAAACGATCTATTCGACAAATGATCCTCACATCGAGTATATTAATATCAAACAGTGCGAAACAGAGCTTTTTAGTGACAAAGATTTATATTAAACCTGTTTGAATTTCATTTTAATAATGATTTATAGAGAACTAGTTGACCCGGCCACGCGTTGCTGTGTTATAAATGGAACCTTTTCTATGTCCTAAGTTAAAACAAATCCAGCAAAATGAAAAAAAAAATAGTTAAACGAATATAATAATAAATAATTTTATTGCACACTTATGTATGTATGTATAGAAAAGGCGGCCTTATTGCTAAGCACTTATCTCTTCTATGCAACCTTGAGTAAAGAGAAAACAAATAAAAGGACAATAGAATAACGGGTGCAATACAGGAAGGAAAATAAGTTGAGATAAATAAATAGAAATCTAATGAGAAAAGATACGTTAATAAGGAGTCTTAAATAGTAGTATGTAGTCATTTTAATATGGCTTGTTCCGAAGCGCTTTCACGACCAATATATCAGTCTTGTGAAACCGGCCCGCATCTTTCCATTAACGGTCACCTTGGCGTATAAATAAAAAAACAGGGGTTTGCTATAACATATATATGTTACGACGACGATCGAAATCGAACAAGCCATTCAGTATTTTCAATTAAATTGGTTATTGTGGGTTTTATAGTTCAAAATTCCTCACAAAGAAACACTGGTCCTTTAAGAGATAATTATGAAAAATCTTCGGGATAGTAACATAATAATAATAACAAGGTCGATGCTGGCGCCAAGCATAAAACTTCGCTAGCACCATATATTGGAGCGGAGCGTAATACTAAAAAACAAGAAAATACAAAAAGAATCCAATAATGTATAGTAAATTTTAAAATTCCACTAGAATGAAAACTTTCAAAAAGCTCGCGCTTTTTGTTTCAATGGGAAATCCCATAGAGCCAATGTTTTTTGGTCATAACTTTATTATTTTTGTGATTTTGAAATATCACATAAAAATTATTAAAATCAGTTAAGAACTTGGGAAGTATAGCGTAACAGACATTGTGTCATTAGGGCGGGTTCATGGGACATTCGCTCTCATTAGCCCAGCCAGTGCTATGGTACACACATATATGATACATAGATGGGCTATATACAAAGGAACAGACACAGACACCCATGACTCAGGTAAAAATGCTTATGTCGGTGTGCAAGGCAGGATCGCCACCGCTGCACTAAACTGTCCTCAAATATATAATTTATTTCTTATATAATAATAATTCAATTGTGATTTCACGGCGTTAATAATTCTACAAACAGATTTAGCCTGCTTTATCTACTTCGACGAAGTTCTAGCGAAGGAAACTAAATCACTAATAATGATAAGTCCTTGTTTTATTGTTACTGCGTGACACGAACGACCCTCGCCGGTCTTCACAATTACACACAAATTAATAGCTGACCTTCAGTGTATGTATATTTTTTTATATTTTAAGACGATATCTTCAAATATCGTTTTCAAACATGCCAATCACATAATGTTTAATCCATTTGCAAGTCAAATAATGTATATATCGCAGCTGATTAAACAGTATACAAGAACTTGAGATTTAGGCAATACGCAAACTTTAATTTCGGGCTTACACAAAAACGATAGTACGGTTATCTTATCTTTGCTCAATTCGCTCAAAAATATACCGTTCCTATCATAAACCTTATTCGATATGAGTTATAATGAGAAACGTCAAGTCAGTTTGTAATGCACGGACACAATAAAACAGAAAATAATTTATAACGGTAACAATATTCCTTTATTAATTATATCTATACCCAATTCCCGTGATATTTCCAAGTTTAAATCATCAATGTGTGTACGTATCTTAAATTTAGTTTGCTCACTATTTACTGTCGCCTGAATATAGGCTTCATCCCCCAAAAAATTAGACAAATTGAATCCAAAGTAGCAGATCCAACACCTTCAAAATGCAATCCTATTTCATGATATGAATTAACTAATTTTTATTTGATATGAAGCTCAAAACATTCAGTTGCAGTAAACATAGGACACAACAAAAGCATATCACTACCGTTGCTTATCATCATACTATAAGAATGTGACGACCGTTTGGTGCAATGGTAGCGACACTGCCTTTTGCACTGACGGTCCTGCGTTCAAATCCTGGAAAGGGCCGATGTTTTTCCTAATGAATACGAGCATTTGTACCTGAATCATGGGTATATATATTGCCATTCATATAACATTTCTATGTATCATATATGTATGTCAATCCGTAACCTCCAACCATCCATTACACAAGGCTAATTGGTGTGAATGTAATGTAAGATATATGTTTTTAACTTATTATTTGCCGTTATAAAACTAAGCTAGCACATTTCACAAGAGATCTGGAAAAACATGCCTGTGTGTTTACTTGAATGGAATATGAAGTAGAGGGGAGGAATTGAAGGTTATTAAAGTGTAGGTTAAGCTAGGTTTGAACTGTGACCAAAACAACAACATCGATTATTTTGTATGCCTGCTAAATATAAACTCAGGGAAGTGAAATGTGGTCGAAAGAAATTGACATCATATTAATTCTTCATGATTTCATTTCGGTTATGAAAGCAAGATTTTTAGGGTTCCGTACCCAATGGGTAAAAACGGGACCCTATTACTAAGAATTCGCTGTCTGCCCGTCCGTCTGTCACTAGGCTGTATCTCAAGAACCGCGATAGCTAGACAGTTGAAATTAACACAAATTATGTATTTCTGTTGCCGCTATAACAACAAATACTATAAACAAAATAAAATAAATATTTAAGGGGGGCTCCCATAGAACAAACTCGACGGTTTTTTTTTTTGCCCTTTTTTACTCGATATCAATAATGGCAACAGGTAGGCATTTGTAATATTCACAAAATACTCAGTTGTATTTTTACTTTCACAATAATAAATAATTATATTAAAATAAAATAAATATTAAAGGGGGCTCCCATACATCAAATGTAATTTTTTGATTTTTTAATTTTTTATATATTTTATGCATTTTCAATGCGATCTTATAAGATAAATTGTTATAATAGAAAAATACTAGAAAATATCGACTCGGGTCACAAGTGAATTTGTCGATTTTTTCTAGTATTTTTCTATTATAATAGTGATTTTTTGAGTTAACTAAAAGTTTGTACGGAACCCTTCGTGCGCGAGTCCAACTCGCACTTGGCCGATTTTTGTATTTATAGATTTTTTTCTAGTGGAAATTCCTTTAGGTACATAATTCTTTGATGGAATTTATTTTCTTGTGATTTTAATATTAATTTATTAGATGATATTCTTTAGTGATTCGATTCTTGCGAAAGATCTATCATTTTAAAAGCTAATATAATTATTTGATAATTAATATAATTTCCCAGTGATTTTCAATAATTATTTGGTAACGTTTTAAAATTGTTTGGTGATTTGATTTTACCTTTCAATTAAGGGAAACATCTTATTAATTACTGTATTGGAAATGCATTTACATTTTAGGAATCCATATCTATTTATACTAGAAAAAGCAAAAAAAGAAAAGTACAATTCACACTAGGCGTGATAAGTACTCGGATATACTGTGACGCTAATAACACCAAAAGGAGCCCTATAAAATGTATACTGCTAATGCGATTATTTATTTTGTTTTTTATAACATCTACAGTCATACTCATAATTTTTATTAGCTCATTTATAACTGTATCTTGACAAAGCATGACGTAATGGATTTCCAGCCTAAACTATCATCCGCCAAATAATAAAGTGCCATCATACCTAATAACGATTAGTTTCTACAAATGCTGAATCACCGATAGTTGACATTATATATTATGTAAAGATTTAATTTTTACTTAAACGTAATAAAGCGCTGCCAATGCCGGATTTACCTCAGACGGGGCCCCAAGCAACAACTGATTTTTGAGGCCCTCGTTTTAATATACAACCAACTCTTCTTTTTTATAACAAAAAACAGATCAATTTTGCAAAATCAATTTATTATTTGAACTATCTCCATTACAACTTCTTTCTACTTTTTTCAGTCGTAAATTGATAAATAATATCCTCAAAGTCAAGTTCTCGAAGCTTGTCTTTTTCGATAAACAGTAGGCTTAAATCACTGACTTTTTCTTGGCCCATCGATGAGTTATTGAAATCTAAGATACAAAATATTTACCTACTACTCTGTTTGCAAAAGAAGATGATGCTTTTAGAAAAGCAGCTGTTCAGACGAAGATACTAACACGAGCGACCGAAGCGCCCACTTCGTTCGAGAAATTTAAAAAATTCTAACTCTTTTAGAGCAATGAAGAATTGAAAATGTCAATGTAATTTTTATTTTATTTCAAAATTTTTTATTT
The DNA here is from genome assembly GCA_927399485.1 of Calamotropha paludella. Classification (NCBI taxonomy): domain Eukaryota; kingdom Metazoa; phylum Arthropoda; class Insecta; order Lepidoptera; family Crambidae; genus Calamotropha; species Calamotropha paludella. Next base: position 510,055 of record OV656814.1, on the reverse strand, counting down.
ATTTTTACATTTTCAAATAACTTTGAAAAATTTTTCAAATTTTGGGGCTCCTCTCCAAGCGGGGCCCCAAGCAATTGCTTCCTTTGCTTCCTGGTAAATCCGCCACTGAGCGCTGCCGCCGGCGAATTGCCAGAACGAAGAAACTAATTTTAGGTAACAACGAAGACATTTTACGGGAGCTCCTTTTACTTATTACACAAAATGAATATGATTACTTATAAAGAATAAAACTAACAAGCTCAATCTAGTAAACAAGATATAACATACAATTATGTTATGTTATTATATAATAACTGTATATTATTAACACATTATATACATAGTACATTTATTATTATTGCTTACTTTCCTGTCCATCCAAAGGTTGCCTGGAAGGTATTGCTTTTTAGCGATAAGGCCGCCATGTGTACTTTGTTATGTTTGTATTTGTTTTGTCGTGTGATGTACCATAAAGAGTATTCTATTTTATTATATGTTAATAAAATATGTATAAATTTATGTAAATGTTTATAAAATAGAAATAATATCACTCTACTAATTGTTATGTATGATGGATGACCACTGAAATTATTAGAAACAACTTTATAGATAAGTAATTGGTTATGGCAAAACAAGATCGGTCAACATTAGTGAACCATACTAAGCCGCTTATCTACGAGTAGTTACTTGATAATTGTTATTCTTAGGAGACACTGTGCTGCTGGCTCACTCGGAAGATGTCTAGATTTATTTAAGAGCTAGAACACATAAAAAGATAATTAATAGCGATTATAAAGCGTGATTAAATCGTCACATTATAGAAAAATATATACTCAAATAAATAATAATCTAGAAAAAAATTTAACAAGCAACTGTTTTCAAATTAGTAAATTATCAGTTGTTGCTGCTTTCTTTCTCTTTTCATCTTTTAGATTTATTTATTTTTAATGGTAGGCGTAACGGTAGCGATTTCGCACATGCAACAAAGGTTTGAATTCTGGGAGGGAGAAGTTTTGCCTGATAAACAAAATCACTTGTTCCTGAATCACGGCTCTGCTGTGACATACATATGTATTTACATATATACCATATATTGAGTATCTACAGTACAGTTGGCCTGTCAACAGCCTACATCAAAATGTACAAAAATGTAAAATTTCTGTATGAATGTGGATTTTGAACTTTATATCCAAAGTAAAGAGCGAAATCAATCGCAAAAACTGGACAGTTTGTGTAAGTTAGATGTGTTGTTTACTGTACGAACTCTGCTAAGTTAGTTACTAAATACACAGTTGATAAGAGTTGTCCAAAGTAAATTATTTTTATTGGCACAGATTAGATAGTACTCAGTGCTGTTGTTATTTCAAACACGTTTATTCAACGCTGTTGGTTTTCCTGTAATTGGAATTCCGATGTTTACATGTCCTAATAGAAACGGAGAACTAATGAACGAACGCAGAGGAGCCAGCCTTCAGCCAAACGATCGCCGAAGTGAGTGGCTGACTCACGTACCGCCACTAGAATTACAGTAAATCAACGTATTTAGCGGTACGTGCAGCCAGCTTCGGCCGGTAGGGACAATGGATTCCTGTAATTACCAACAAATGTTTGGCAATTTTGTTGTTTCCAAGCCGTTAGCTGACCATGGAGCGTGAAAATTGTCAAGGGACATGCGGCGTGGAAAAAGCGAAGAGAGTCCTCGTATTTTATGTTGCGGGCTTTTCCAATTTTGTCTTAATATAAGAGAACATTCCCATACTACGTGACCCACTTTTTACATTTTTTAACCCCCTTCCTCGGTGACCACCTGTAGTAGGTACGTATATGCCAAGACACCCTCTAGTTTGCACATAGTAATTCATAAATATGGTTTTAAATATTTTTTTTGCAAACGGGAAGTTAAAAGTCTGGTTGTGTTTTCTGCCAAATTATTGTTATTATTGTATTTATTGCCTAAATCATTTAAAGTGAACCTATGCTCTTATGAGAACAAATGTCTTTAAACCTAAACATAACCTAAAAAAACTCTAGAGAATATTAACGTGAGATAAACCATAGCGCCCCACCCCTGTGACCCCCCCCCTGAATGGGTCACGTAGTATAAATAAGTTCCCTAACATGATTATTAACTACGTGTACGTGTAGACAAGAAGTGCAATTTGTAACTATTCTTTGAAATTTGATGTATTTTAATGCGGACAATGTTGATGTTATCACTAACTTCCTCGTTGTTTAGTCACAGGCTGATTGTGACTAATAACAATTAGTTGTGAATGAAAAATAAACTGTCTTACTACGAAAACATGGGTGGAATTTAAGCTTTATCAATGTTTATTTTAGCAATTTATGACGCCAACTAAACTGTTTATTGTTCCTTGTGCTATTTTTTTTATCGAAATCACTTTAACTTATTTTATTACCCTCGTTTATAGTTACAAAAAGTAATTCTTCATATTTTCTTTGTTATACAGAATTGACAATTCACACATTTCTAAAAACTATGAATAATTGATTTGAAATTGAGTACAATTCTATTTGTACTCTTACGAGTGAAATTATGTTAAATAATTTAGTCGTGGCGTTGACCTAAATGTCTTTTTCGTTTTGTGATATATGATTATATTGTATTTGAGTAGATAAATGTAAACGCCCGAAAGTGCTGTAATTGTCCTCCGTATTATGCCGATGGGAGACGTCGGTCGTTGTCGTCAGCAGTTGCGTGGGCTCCGACCTGCTTTGGCCGTAAACTATGCATCGGGCGTACCTTTGTCAGTTTGTTAGCAAACAGCATTTTCATATATATTGTTTCTTTGTAATTTTTTCTTTTTTAATTTTTGATATTTGTTCTTTTATTAAAAACAATCCAGCAAAGCTTGTTAATTTTATATAGTAAAATAAGTATTTGTTTCCTGTTTTGTGTCAGTGCTATGTGCAATTATTATTGGAATATAAATTTCAAAAGGGTTATTATTTAATATACCTTTAATAACGATAAAAATCAAATAAAATATTCAAACATGTCTGATGTTATGATTGGGCTGGTTATTGGTATTAGCAATATCTTGAGATTTATCGAAGTTTGATATGGATATTTTTGATTACTTGATTTTTACGTCAAGATTTCTCAGTTAGTAGTTACCAAAAATACTTCTGTTAGGAATGACTCACTCCTCCTGATTACATTATTCATATATTAGTAATAACAAAGAGGTAATAAGTTTTCCAATTGTATTGATTCGGGTTGTCCTCCAAAAGTTTTGAAAGTGTTCATGAGTTGTGTCTGTTTGTATTGTGCTCGCTTTCATTTGTGGGACAGGAATATTATAGGAGTCATAAGATGTAAGTGATGATCAGGCTAGTGTCAGGGTCGGACGAGGCGCGGTATGCAGAGGGGAGGGGCGTGGGTCAACGGCCGCTGCGTCTTGGTGTCCTTGCATACGGGACTTCTGTGTCGGGACGCCGACGGATGCTCATGTTCTTTGCGAATTGCCCTACATACTCTTCTGACAGACACTTCAAGACCATTTGGTGACTTTACTAATATTAACTAACAAGACTTCTCAATAATTTAATGATTATTCTTATGATAATAAATAATAATAAATTCCTTATTCTTATGATCAGCAACTTAATTGATGTTTAGTCAATATAATTTGATTTTTATGTTTAATGACAGTAATCCTATTTTAGATAATAATAGTAATTATACTTAAAATATATGTTCAGGAGTGTCATTAAAATTTTTTTAAATATGAACTAATAACCTCATAGTATGGTGCTTTTCCATAAGTTATGTAATGTGTCACTAGTATTTTTGTTGTGAAAAGAAATTGTTATTGTAGCTAAAAAATAAAAAAAGGCAAGAGAAAAAGTAAGTATATTGATTGATATGACCAGTTACAATGTCTTTATTGAAAGTTAACAATGAACTTCGTACCGAGAAGCGCCGGAAGTGGCAAGGGCTATTATTTCTTCCTCTATTCATGTATAGAGTCTATCTGAACGTATTAACTTTCATTATATAGAAAAAATAGCGGTCTCGGCGTACTTGGCAACGATGTTTTTTGCTGACCATTTTTTTGCTGTCAATTTATTGACGAGGTTCTTTAGATTTTTTTAGGAGACACGCACAGCAATATACTTATATATATATATATATATTATTTATATCCATTAAACCTAATTAAATTAGAAATTATCGAATTTCCTTATTAAGCATCAAATAAAAATGTAGAGTCTGACATTTTAGGAGCTTGATGGCGATTGCGGAGTTCACCAACTCTTGCAAAGGCCTGTCAACGGGTGGGTGACCAATAATATGTAATATCTCGAGCACCATCGCCCTTCGGGAGGCACGTTTAGATTGCTGGTTCTGCCTGCATCTGCAGACCTTAGTAATGTGTAGTTAGTAGCACCGATGAAACTGTCGCCGACATTGTGTGTTTTGGAAAATTTAATGTTGTATTTTTATGGAAAAGTATAATTGTGGAATACATATTTGTTTAGAGATTATATTGAAAGCCGGTTTAACTATTGATCACTGGTATGGTAGTGGAACTTTTTAATCGCATATGATTTGAACTCATATTAATTTCATATTAATTTAAGCACTTCACTGCTGAATCTAGCAATGGTGTCATGCAGGACCTGAACCCGCAAGCTTTCGTTATCCGAGCGAGTATAATTTCAATTAATTATTTCTTTGATACCTGTAAAAGTATTACTTGGACCCTATATGCAGTAGTTACTTCAAACGTGAAAAAATGACGCTGGATTTCAGTCTAAAGACACTTGGAATAATTCAAGGGGTTAGTCAAGATCTTGGAAGCTAAATTGGAAGAGAACTTACCCGGATAGCGAGAGGCCGTGTGTTCGTGTCCCACCTGCTAACAAATTGTTTTTTTTTTCTAAATGAAAAATTAAATAGATGAATTTTACTTAAAACATATAGTAAATAAAGTTAAGGTTGATATGTCTCTCTTTTAGCTAATAAAGTCTATGTTGAAACGCTCTTCCGTAATGTTACTACCAGGGTCGGACTGGGCCGGAAGGGCCCGGGTGGCTGATCGCAATCCAGAGGCCCGAGACTAGATCATGGTGATGGGATACTATCGAAAAATACTGAGATACACAAATTGAGATAAACAAACTATAAAAAATTTATTACAATACTAAAATAAAGTAAAATAATAAGTAGGTATTTACTAATAACAAATAATAATATAAAGCTAGCCAATCAACATTTTTTTTAAAAGAGGAGAACTTTCAGCTAAGCAGTTAATGACTCGATCGTAAAAGCTGCTGTTTTCGTCATCCTTGATTAGATCCGATTCTGTATTTAATATAATTAACGAATCTAACAGTTCTTGCCCCAGTAGAGAACGAAGTCTCGTTTTAATGCGCTTTAATGCTGAAAATCGTCTCTCACAAGTCACTTGCGTGAATGAAATTGTGCAAATTACACAATATGCAACACATAACGTGGTGTACGTGCTGATATGCATGTTATACTGTGATAAAAGTTTACATGCACATGGTATGCAACTTTGACAGACGTCCAAACCACTTCCGGAAAAACACATGGCTCCTTTGCTGCCTGGTCTAAGTCTAAAACATCTTCGTCGTTTTCTTCGTCGCTTTGTGAATCTGAATCTTGCTTATGCTGCCTAGAAGAAATGTGCTCATCCCAAAGAGTTTTAGACAGTTCCTTAAAATTATTTGCAAAAGATTCCAGTTCTTTTGACAGCAACTCTCGATCAATATTTGCAATTGATGCGATAGACTTCAGTGCGTCATTAGGAATCCCATTTTCTTTGATTTTATTGAAGTATTTCGGGTCCAAACAAGCGGCATCTTTCATCAAATCTTCGTTGCAGATGAATTTTTCGTTTATTTTAACTAAAGCTGTATTAATAATGACTTTGTAGACAGAAATAGAATAAAATCTCTTTGGGTCTGTAGCCAATAATGTTACTTCAACTTCACATAACTGGTCATGTTTCTTCGGTTTTTTAGAAATTCTTGGTAACGGTAACGTTGTTTACATATCGAGATCAATGTTTTCAGCGTGCATCAAGTCTTGAACATCAGATGCAAATAAACTTGCAGCTTTGAAAACATCATCTCCGAACCAGATTTAGGTTTATATGCCGCTGAACGTGACTGAAACCGTTAAGTATATCAATTTGAGTAATACTTAGGTATATAATATTAAATTACAAAAGCACCAAAGTAACTTTTTTTAGGAAGCAATAAAAATAATATCATGCAACTAACCTTTTCCATTGTTTCTCGATGTAAAGAAAGTCAGTATAATATTTAAAAACAACGTAATTGAACTAGAGTACCGGCGATACAAACCCGACTAAACAATGAAATGCGATTCAAAGAGCAGCGAACGCACGTCGGGGATTCCCCAACCACAAGATTCTTTACTTGCTTATTGCGTTTCGTTTCTCAGAATTATGAGATGGGAGTAAATAAATACGTTACGTTTCTTAATTGTTATTTATAAATGCTGCAGTTCCGAATTCATCGAGTTTTTAACCTCTATGGCCCTAGCATGCTTGGTGCCGTGTTAGCTAGATCCTGAAAACCGCGTAAATTGCGAATTTTACGCGCTTTTTCCGCGACCTTACCTCAGCAGATCCGTAGTTTGCATAGTCAGTGCAATTTGTCTCCGTGGCGAGACATATTAAAATTTTTTTTTTTCACTTCCTATTATATTTATGAGGGTGCCTCATCGACAAAATGCTTTATTTTTCAGCCCTCTTTTGCCATGTAATTTTAGATTTCTTCTGTAATTAAAAAAAATAATAGCCACGGATCTGACGTGTAGAACGTTTCTTCCAGGAATCGGCCGCGTATGCTTGGTGCCGTGTTAGCTAGATCAAGAAAACCGCGTAAATTGCGAATTTTACGCGTTTTTTCCGCGACCTTACCTCAGCAAAAAAGTCCCAGTCCTTCGAAATCATGACAGATTCCTGTAGGGTTTTTTTGCTTTAGTTTATTTAATTAACGGCGGAATAAACACTATTATTATTAATAATAATAATAACCACTGTAATACATAAAAAAGCAAAATAAAACTCCTATCATTTTCCGGCAATTTTCCGAGTATTGCATTTATTAGATGACGCAATTTTGTTTTTGGGACATGTGTGGGTCAATGTGGTCAATAGAAGCTTAACCACAAGTTTTTGGGGTCGCCTACAAATATGTTTACATAACTTTTTGTCCTAAATTAAAAATTAGAGAAGTTATACATAAGCAAAAAGGATTGCCGCATGCCCCGCAACCCAAGCCCGTGGGGGGCCCGCGCAGGCTGGGGCCCGGCTGGCAAATGCCACCTCGACTGTATGGCCAGTCCGATGCTGGTTACTACAATATTCTGAATTACTAGAACTACAAGTTTTGCTTTTTTCTAGAAAAAAATGTTCAGTTTCTTGTTTTATATATCAATTCTGCTTATACATAAATGGACTCTATCAAAAATTGGAGTATACTTCAGACAAAATTATAATTTTTAAATCCTTTAAATAAGTTGATATTAAAGTTTGACGTCCGATTTGATCGCGGAAGCACCTCGGAAAGACAGACATTTATAAACCACTTAATGCCCCATAATATTCTTATTCGCCACATGACTATTGTTGGATAAAGGTTTTGAATACATTCATAAATCTCATCTTAAGATTCAGGCACATCAGCACGTAATTCCCAGTTTGTTTAAGGGATTGCCAATTAATCTTTGTTTATCGATCTCTCGAGAGGTAATATTAGGCCCTAGTGTGCGATTAACCATTGCTGAGTTTGATCGTGAACTACTTAGATTATTCAACCGCAGTAAGGCGGCAGTGTCGCGTGACCGCCGGTCAAGAGCGCGCAGTTATCTGGAGTCAGATTACTTGGATGTCCTCTAAACAAAATATTGGAGATTACGCGATTATGTGCGTGAATCTTAATATGAGATTTATGAAGAGATTCAAAACCTGTATCCAACAATAGTAATAGGGCGAATAAGAATATCATGAGGCATTAAGAGGTGTTTGTCTTTCCAGGGCATGGGATCGAGAAAAGTAAATAGGTTAAGTTTCTATCGGAAATGGTCATGGTGTGGTGCCTAAGATCCTAAACCTTAGGTTACAGCTCCAATTTTGCAATGTCCAGCGATATATCCGTTACAGTTTGATAAGAATCTTATTATAAAATGTAATATGTGCAGGTAATTTCCATTCTATAAGTCGAATTTCTACAGCAAGTTATTTTGTTCATCGGTCAACGCCCAAGGAAAGGGCAATTTTATTGATACTGACTAAAAAGGTCAATATAACGCATTATCCTATATTCGATTATCCTCATTTTATTTAAAGAACTTCAGAGCAACAAGTGTTTTTAAAAGGAAGGTTACCTGCAAAGTTGGAAGCGCTTAGGACTGAAGCCGTTTGCACGATCTTGCCGATTGTAGGACTAGTTTATTAGAGGAATAAACGTAGTATAAATAATGTTTCTCTTATTCCTTGTCCAAGCTTCAAAAGTACTAAGTGCACTATAGTATTTGAATATTATTCATGTTGTCATTTGTCTTGCAACACTGTGTATGCGATAATAGTCAAATATATAAAATAATCTTTTCTACTTAGATGTAGGTATTGTTATGCTTTCACGCAAGCGCATAGCGCGTCCTCGCCCGCAAATTTTTTTTTTCAATAAAAAGTATCCTATGTTACTTCTAATACCTCCAAGAATATATGTCTGAAGTTTTATGATGATCGGTTTAGTAGTTTTTGCGTGAAAGCATAACAAACAAACTTACATTCACATTTATAATATTAAGTAGGGAAGTAGGATTTTATTAACCCCTTGTAGTAAGTTAAACTAGTGTTGCGAGTGCCAGCGTCTGTTGTATGTAGACGGGAATCGAACTCGGCCCGGTTGTGTTAAAACTGGCACCTTAAGTGATGGACTTCGGCCGCCTCAGTGAGGGTTGTTTATTTAAATGAACGGAGCGGCGCCGATAATAAGGCAAATGAGGGGAGGGATTTGTTGCGACGGCTTATCCTCGAGAGCGGCTTATGACCAATACGCCGGTAAAAGCGGTACCAGGATACTTACTCTGCGGAATATATGCGATAATCGTTGTTTATTTGGTATGATACTATTATAATTACTTGGAAATGCGGTAAAAAAAAGACGACAATTATCTTCACATTATTGCTATTTAGTTTTCAGAATGGATCGCTAGAAAAAACTGCAATTTACAATCGTCAAATTTAACATAGAATTTAAAATCTATATTAAAAGCGTGCGGTCAAACACGGATTTTATATATATATATAAATTCCGTGTTTGACCGCAATGAACTCCGAAACTATTCAACCAATTTTCATGTTTCTTTTTCATTTTACTGGATTTGTTTCGACTTAGAACATAGGATAGGTACACAGAAACGTGTGGCCTGGTCAGCTAGTATTCGATATTAATTCAATCCTAACATACGAGTTGGTCAGTTTAATCCAGTAACGAAGTAATAAGCCAGCGCGTGCAAGGGCATGTTGCCAGACGATTTTATTACGTCGCCTCCTTGTCTAGCTCTGCTTTTAAAATATAAAAAAACGGTAAAAATTGATTCTACCCATGTTTTGACATAACATCAACATTAAAAAAATTACAAAGTACAAGATGTGGTGGAGCGGCGCGAGTTTCATCTTGCCGCTTTAATTTTTCAATCAAACCTTCAGCGTTGGCAACAGGTGTTGCCCGAACTCAATTTAATTTATCTCTCAAGCTTTATGTGTTTAACGAAATTTAAGTACACCAAAAGTAAATTACATTGTTCTGAATCCAAGTTAAGTGGCTAAAGCATTTGTGTTATGGAATTCAGAAACAACGACGGTACCACAACACCCAGACCCGAGACAATATAGAAAAGTTCGTTTTCTAAATCGTACCCGCGACTTCGGAGTGACAGTACCATGAAAACCGCTATGCGAGTCACTAGACCACAGATATCTTCACTAACATTGTTTATTGTATACTAGCGGCCCGTCCCGGCTTCGCCACGGGTGGACAAAATTCTTTAAATTTTTTCTATTATTAAATATTTTTCCGTTAGCGCCATCTAGCGTCCGGTAGACGAACTACTTTTAGTTAACTCGTTGCTATGGTAACGTTATTAATACAATGGAAAAAGAGCGGACAGACAAACACACAAACCACTGTGATCTTAGATTATAGATAAAGAATACTATTCACTGCAGCAGATGATTTGCTTTAATTTTAAAGAAGATTTTGGGTAAACAAAGGTAGTGCAGTGTACATACATCTAAAAGGGAACATGGATATCCAGTTATGATATAACATGGAATGAAATGCAAATGTTTGACCAATTGGCGGAGATGTGGCCAACCAGCGACCTTCGAAGACGCTAAATCCGGCGGGACGCTCCACTCGATCGATGGCCATTAGTGCACGTCTGTCCAGTTTATTATTAGATGGCGCTGTAATATTCTGTTGACTGGTGGCGCTTGATGCACTAATTTTGCTACAGTTAAATTGTAGGGGTCAAATATTTATAGAAGGTCTACCTTAATTACTTAATAAACTAGAAATGAAAAAGTGCGTAGTGCACCTGTACTAGATGGAGTCACTCTTCCATAAGAAACGAGTGATAAAATATTAAGTAGGTATATAAGTGGTAACTAATGATTATGCCAACTAAAGTAATATCAATTTAATAATGTAATAATTTCCTATAAGTGTATGCGTGTGCTCTTGTGTGGCTGCGTGTGTGTGTGTGCTTATGTTAGGTGACGATTTTTAAAAGATTTTCAGTCTCATAATAAATAAAGGGATTCGCCACGCTGATAAACTTAGTCTGCATTCGCGAAAGGTCAATGGATGTATTTCCAAATTCTTATTAATGATATTGTACAAATAGGACGATAAATACCTATACTGACAACATGAAAAATTAGTAAGGGTTTGTTTAGTGGTAGCAACTCTGTCATTTCTTCGTCTCTTCAGGACACATTGTGTTGTAAGGCTATATTTTATAATAAATAGGTAGGCACTTGACCGCTATCTTGCCTGATGGTAAGCGACGATGCGATCAAGGATGTGACGCGCTTGCCTAGAAGATACCTATTCACTTATGACTTGAAGACCCCTAAATTGTATTTGTCAGGAAACACAGACTCAGGCAAAGAGGTCCACTTCTTAGCGGTACCTACGTATCACAAAATTAGAACCAAAACACTGGCGCCTATTTGTCAGTATGGTTGTCCGATGAAAAAATGGGGACGGTAGAACAAGGTTGTGCAATTCTGCTGTTTTTTTTTAAAATACATAAGCTTTTAAGAAGTGTTCTTTGTGCTCTTTTAATCTGTACAAAATATGTCTTTAAGGCACTGCCCCATACTATAATACAGTAGTAGCGAAGTAAATCAGGTTTAGTAGCTTCCTGTAGGCTATACGTTTAAGAGTTCTGAATGAAAACATGAGTTGTCTAAGTCATTCACTAGGCACTACCCACTTATCCTACTCAGATTACGAACGTACAGCTATCTCACTTAGTTCTTTTTTGAAATTTATTACCAAGACAAGTGGAGTAATTTAAAGAAATGTTATCTGACTTAATATTTACAACAATGAGAGCTTTTGAGCTGCTGATAAGTTATGCAACATTGAGTAATGGTAATTAAAGCCAGCTCTGTGCTTTGTTAACTCGAGTGACCTCGCCTTGGAGCCTGGCGACTCCGGTGGCCGTCGATATCTCTCGGGCCAATTATGATTAATGGCATACCGATGTTGAAGCTCCCGTTGTTCAACGTCGGTGACATTGCAGTACAACGGAAACCTTTTAAGATATCTTGTTATCTCACGTTACATACTCGGAAAATTTGCAAGTCTCAACAAAGCCTTCTTGTTGCTAGACTTCGCGTCTCAAGATTACTTAAACCTTGATTTTACTTTCCACGTCATCTTTAAACTTAATACTTATTTTATTATTAATTTGTATGTTTGAATTTATTTAAAGAATTTATTTCTTTCTTACCTAGAACATGAAGAGACTGCACTAGTGTCAGCTTAGGAATTCTAGGAAGAATTCAACGGGTCTTTTAAGGTCTCGTAGCTCTATTGAAAGAGTATTCGCCCGGCCAGCGAAGAGGGTGTGGATTTGAGTTCCGCCTGACATCTAAGAATTTTTTTTTTCTTGAAATTACTTTTTTACATATCAAAATCAGCAGTCAAATGTTATTAAACGAAAAGATAATGCTTAAAATTAGTTTAACAATAGCTGGTAGGGTTTCTTTTCAATGCCTAAGTTTTGGTTACTTATATACATAACTTCCTTTGTTGTATTATTTAAAATATAACAGTGGAAGTCTTCAAATTTCGCCTAAATTAGTCTTTTTCGTCGCTCGTTGAATTATGTTCTCAAGTTTCTAAAGTCACGTTATGAATAAGAGGGAAGAGAGTAGAATGACAAAATACATTTTCAATTAAATATTCAAGTTCGGTGATACAATGGCAATTTATGTCGAGCAAATCACGTATTCCAGATTGATTCGCATTATCAGACACACTACTTGGAATATAAAGTTCTAAGTTAATAATTGCAAGGATGTCTAATTTATCACTCCATTGTTACTAATGAGTTACGAAATGTTGTACAGAGCATACGAAAAAGTTCTCTCATTCGATGGAACATCGTCTGGAAACTTAATACTTACTGAATTGGCAATCAAAAGTTTGAATTGAATGATAATTCGGTCGAGCGACGAGTCCAGGCGGGCTTGTCGGCTCATTATGCCAATTACAGCTCGTTGATGACCGATGACTGACGTGTTGGGATGTATTTGGGACCTTATTGACATTTGAAACCATTCAAAATATGTACAATTTACTTTGTAGACAAGAAGCTAATTTTCTTATTGCACTAGAAAACTATGTTTGTGATGATTTTAAAACATAAAAAATCAAGATCGGTAGAAACAAAACTTTTAAGTCAATGAAACATCCAATGAAGTTTCTTCAGAACAAGAAAATAAATGAAGATCAAACGTTTTTAAAAATAGTGAAAGAGGTGATTTCTGAAAATCTTAAATTTCTACAGATGATTCTGGTAAAATCTAATGTAAACAAATATGAAGCTGATGTGAGCAAGTGCCTCGTTATCATGTCCAAATCTACAGTTAAAATTCGAAAAGACTGAGGACTTTCAATACTGATATGACTTAGAATCTTCCAAAAACATTATTGATTAATCTATAATGCAATTCCTAGGAAACATAACTGTAACGCCAGGGGAACTAATGATGTTATTCTGGAGCAAACTCGTTCTAAGAATTGTAATGGTGAAAAAACTTTAATATATGTGGTACCTAAAATATTCAATAAGTTTTCGGGTATTAGTAAAGAGGTGTTAAAAAGTAGATAAAAAATACTTTAATAGGTATTTATCTAAATAATTTCGTTGTTTTAAATGAAATAAATTAAATTACATGTTCTGTGAAGTAGATATGTGTGATTAATTTATAATAGAGCGCATATCCCGCGAACATACTGTGTACATAGTTTGGTGGGAGATTATTTAAGTGATAATTTTTACCTTTTCATATAAATAAAAAAATAAAATAAAAAATAAAATGTAGTCGATCCCGCGTGTTCGGGCCCTGCCTTAAACCAAATTCTTATTTATAATCAAGTCCCGTATACTCCAGCTTTACTTTCCATGGAGTTAAAAGGACATAAATGTTATGAGACTACTTTCAAAGTGTTACAGTCTTTTCGCAAATATGTTTCCCCGAGTTGTGACGAACTTTTGTATGGGAACATTGTCTCCACTTTATTCACTGGTATTTTATTAGCTTCATTCAACTTTTACCTGTTTTCGTTCTCATAATGTGTCGTACGTGTGTTGTTGCACGTGAGTTTTACAAAATATAAGCTGGTAGTCGAATATGTAAAACAGATTCCTTTTCTTTTTTAATTTCCTTAAATTTTTGTATATTATACATTTTGTGTACATTGAATTATTGCTTTACAAGCTGACCTTTTTGAAAGACCGCTATGCGCTACAGGCCTTGATGAAAGAATGTATTTCATCCCTAGTCATAATTGTTAGTAATGTTATGCATTATTTAGCACCTTCGTACGTCATTGATAGGTACATAAATAAGATAATACATCACAATGTTAAGATGAAGGAAAAATATAAAAAGACAGAGAGTTGATTGGAGCCAAGAAATTGTTAGAAAAATGCTAAAAACATTATTATCTCGCATGGTTATTGTCCTGTGGGCAAAACCCCTGTCTTCATCCTTTTGTTGTGATAAAGGTGAAGTTCCAGATCAATTTAAAGATGCCAAGATAATTCCGGTATACAAAAACAAATGCAAAAACAGTTTCTCACAAGTATAAATCTATATCCATGTTACCAATTATATCAGAAATCTTTGACCACGGTAATCATGGCGTGCTTATTAGAACTGAGCAATTGACTGTGTTCATGACGTAGGTATTTAGATCTTACATTTCCGCAAAATAAAACAAATCTAATTTATATAAATTATAACACTGCGAAATGTGTCCGATTAAAATATTGTGAAGGATGTAAATCATATTTGACGAGCATTGCCTTAGTCATCCTGTTATCACGGCTCCTGTAATGGAGTCGAAACGTCAGGATTAAGTATAAATTATGCGCTAAAAATCGTGAAAAAATAGTTTTATTTAAATGTATTGTTAACTCTTTTAAATAAACTGAAACGATGTAACATTAAAGGAAAGTGCTTAGATCTTAGTTATACGAATACTGTACAAGAGAGTAATAAGAACTATGGTAAGAATATCACAATATGAATTTTGTCATTCCGTGAAATTCCAAAACATTTGGACATATTTAAAATCCGTTTATTATTCAAACACATCTTAAGGGAAAAAATGCGAAAGAGTTGACAAATGTTTTTGAGCGAGAGCGCCCGCATTTAAATGTGCTGCGTTCCAAAATGGCTTACACTATAAATATTTGATTGGAATTGTGATTGTGTCTCAATAAATGTAAAAGGGACACGTCATGCTAAGGTATTTTAGTAACATATTTCCTAAATGAAGTTATTTGTTAATTAAACAAATATATAAAGGATAGAGTAAATTGATGTGGTTTTGACTGTTCCAACTCTGCTTAGTAATATTTTGTAATATACTCTACTACTACATATAATAAAGTTTCCGTCATTTAGGTAATATCATTCAATTAAAAAAGCTTTGGTTTTTAAATTAAAATGGAAATTCAGCAAAAAGAAGAATTTAATTGTATTTTATATTCACTGTATTGGATTCTGAAGAAGTAGTGAAATTGATTTACGCCCGGCGTAATTACATACGACAATAGGGTTTATCCGGTTTATTTGGATGTCGCCCCCACTCTGGCCTTTTGTTTGCCACTTCTTCAAACTGAGCTATATCGATTTGATGTTCTGTGTGCGTTATGCCACTGAACCCGTTGCCAGTTCTAAAACTGATGGGCCTCTAATGAAAAATCAATGACGCTTGTTACGAAATACACACCTCGCATCTGAAGAAACCTAATTTTGGAGAGTACCTCATATTACATTCATAGATCCATGATCTATTTTCAATAAACCGCTTTACGCGAGTAGGCGACAGTAAAGTAAACATTTCTCGGAACGTAAATCAAGTCCTTGATAGATATACAGGGTGGGCCATGAATTAGTTAACAATTTAAAAAATCATATAAAAAAACCATTTGACATATTTTTTAAATTGTTTATTGATAAGAAAGTTAATGATTTGGAATTTATTTTTTAAAAATAACATTATCTAAATGACCACCGTTTCGATTTTTGCACTCTTCTAAGCGAGCACCGAAGTTTTCGAATACTCGCCGACAAAGAGACCGCGTGATTGCCGACATTTCCTTGCTAATTTTTTCCTTTAATTCACCTAGTGTTTTTGGTTTATGGATGTAAACACGACTCTTCAAATAACCCCATAAAAAGAAGTCTGCTGGGGTTAAATCCGGACTCCTGGGTGGCCATGGGATGTCGCCTCGTCTGGAAATCAGCTTTTCCGGAAACATTTCTTTGACCACCGGCAGGGACTCGTTAGATGTGTGACAAGTGGCTCCATCTTGCTGAAACCATGTGTTACTATTGTAGCCAGCAAATTCCAGTAGCTTCGGTGCCAAGAACTCCAGATTTCCAGACGAGGCGACATCCCATGGCCACCCAGGAGTCCGGATTTAACCCCAGCAGACTTCTTTTTATGGGGTTATTTGAAGAGTCGTGTTTACATCCATAAACCAAAAACACTAGGTGAATTAAAGGAAAAAATTAGCAAGGAAATGTCGGCAATCACGCGGTCTCTTTGTCGGCGAGTATTCGAAAACTTCGGTGCTCGCTTAGAAGAGTGCAAAAATCGAAACGGTGGTCATTTAGATAATGTTATTTTTAAAAAATAAATTCCAAATCATTAACTTTCTTATCAATAAACAATTTAAAAAATATGTCAAATGGTTTTTTTTATATGATTTTTTAAATTGTTAACTAATTCATGGCCCACCCTGTACAAAAAAGAAAGTCAAATTACGCCTGAGGAAGAATCGAGGATGATCTTGCTAACGGTTGCATTATCGGAGAGAGAAATAGAAAATAATTTGTTCGCCTATAAACAGTGGGTTCATCGCGTTAGCGTTAGCTTAAGATGTATTTAGATTGATAGATGATAGAATGACTTGCGTTTGGAAGTTGGGCACTGAATAAGCAAATGTGGTCCTTTTTTTTGTTTTCGCATGAAATGTCATCCACTTTTCATCACCAGTTATAAATATCTTCAAAAGCGGTTCGGTTTCATTACGTCTCAATAAAGAATAAAATAAATATAAATAAATATTCCTTACATTCACACCAACTAGCCTAGCCCAAAGTAAGCACTGTAAGGCTTGTGTTATGGATACTAGGTTAACGGATAGACATACATATATGATACAAGATATGTAATATTCATACAAATATATATAAACACCCATGACTCAGGTACAAATGCTCGTATTCATTATACAAACATCTGCCCCTTCCGGGATTCGAACCCAGGACCCTTAGTGCAAAGGCAGGATTGCTACCGTTGCACCAAACGGTCGTCAAGAATCGCAAATTAGTACACGGTTTATTAAGTTTCTTTCAGTGAGCTCGTGTGGCACCCAAATTTTTTCAAATGGGTCAAAACTGTTTTGTGGTCAATTTCCAGTTTTTCAGCTGTGTGATTTTGCTCCACTTTTTGAAAAATAGCGTCCATTTTATCCGTAACAGGGCGACCAAAGCGAGGTGCATCTTTGACATCGAAATTCCCGGATTGAAAACGCTTAAACAAACTTTTTGCTACCCTTACTGACGCTGCATTACGCCCATAAACGTCAAAATTTTTTTTCACGGCTTGTGTTGAATTTTTTTCTTTTTTGTTTTAAAATTTGAAATGTATCTAATTTCTTCATTCAATTCGCACATTTCGACAGAAAGAAAACAAATGACAAGTAGTAGGAAACAAAATTTTCCTAATTTGATTCTTTTTTGAAATGTCACTTTTTTGTCATGTCATGAAAACCAGCCAGATACAAATAATACAGTAAAGATATTTTATTACAAGTTTATACATACTTTATGCGAAATGATTTTTTCCCCACCTTTCCTCTCAACTTCCGTTCGCTTCACCCGATCACACTTTTCTTAATGCTTTCGTCACACATTCATCAGCTTACTCCCCAAGACAAGCGTGCGTAAAGAAGTTTTACTTCAAAAATACCTAGTAATGATTAACTATTTGTGGCAGATGTACAGTGGGGCGCTGCTGGCCACGGCGGCGCGCCTGGCGTGGGACCCAAGCACCTACTCCTGGTTCCGGTTCCTGTGCGAGGCACAGTACCGCGCGTCGTGCGCTTACGTGTTGGCCGCCGGCCTCTGGTTGGCTGCGCTGGTGTACTTGGCCGCTGCTGCAGCTCACCGCGCCGCCACCAGCTGCCTGCGACTGGTCAGTTCGTGTTTGCACTTAGCTTAGCTCATTGATCCTACTGCCTTCAACATTACCACGGGACGGATTGGAGGACACAGAAAGCGTAACTGTGTTCTCCGCCCCAGAATGGGGAGAGGGCCAACGGAGACAGATATAGAACAGTTTGTAGGGAGTCCCGAAAGTGCGCGCGGTAGAGGCCATTCCTTCCGGTCCGAAAACGGTCCGTCAAGCCATGGGCGGTTGGTGGGTTTGCCTCCCAAAAGATTCGGCCAGTTTGCCACGCTACGTACCGGTCAGTGGCAGTGCTGCAACCGGTACGAAGCGTGGCGCCCTATTCGAATTTTTTACTGAACAAAGTAGGTAATGGTCGGTGCCCACGTAACTTGACCTGCTCCAAACCCGCAGGTGTCGGTTCGATGATAGCGTGAACATGATCCGCGCTTTAAAATGATCGCGCGACCCATGTAAACTGTCAGATTAGCCGAGTGTGGTGCCCAAATGGGCTGGCGTCAGGTTTCCAGACGATCGCTGTTTCCCGGCTTTCTGGTTTCGCTGTGACATTGCCGGTCGACCTACTTGGCTGTCTGTCTAAATTTAACTGAGCCTTTTATATAAACTCAAGTCAAGGCTGTAGCAGAACGAGAGGGTACCGCAAATAAATCTTAGTAAGTTCGGTATACTGAGTTGTGGAGGCAATTTAAGATAAGTACTGTAAGGCTGTTCAACTGGTCTATCAGAAGGATGGGAGGGATGAATTGTGTGTTAACAAACCATTAAGTATCACTACTCCACTGTATTCTTAGCCTTAATTAAATGATGTTTTTCTTTCTCTCCTTTTCGAATTGATTGGACTTCAAAATGCCAAGTAGATGTAAAGCAGATTTGGGAATTTCTGACGCAACAGACTATTCGTGTAGTCTCTTAAAGACGGTGCTTATAAGATGCAAATATTGTCTTCTGTGATTACATTTAGCTAGTTGCAGTTCTATTTGTGTATAAGTTGTATTAAAAGTACAACGCTTAGCGAAAATGTATCATATGCATTTAACTTAAAGGTATGCAAAACATTGTTTGATATTACGACTTTACAATAGAAATAAACTAAAAATAAAAATTATTCATACAACGGTCCAAAAAATATTCATAAATTAAAAATACCAAAACAGATACGTTGATACCAGTGATTAAATTATTGCTTTATCAAACTAAATATTTCATTATCGAAAACTATTAAAACTATTGGAAATTCCAATTTTCTTTTCTTTTTGTGTTTGACACCTCTGGCAACTTGATTTATTCCTAATTATAAGAAAGTTATGTGTTTGAAAGATTTTTTGCTTCTAAATGTTTTTTAATTCTTTAGAATGGGGTCGCTCTTGATCCCAATCAAGCCCGGGGGCAAAGATAGAATCCACGATGGAGATTATTTTAAATATAACTAGCTGCCCCAGCCACGCGTTGCTGTGTTATAAATTAAAATGATATCTATCCTATCTTTCAAGTTGGATCAAACTGCACACTGTGTACAAATGTGATTAAAATCGGTTAACTAGTTTAGGAGTCCATTGCGGACAAACAACGTGACTTATATATATTAAGATAATTATAGGTGTAGTGTCAAGTGTTAGAAATAATGTTTATCCGTTTGTACAGTTTGTAAAACGCCGCCTTAAATAGGATTTTACATTTTGCATGTTTTTATTGCATATATTTTAAATGTAAAAATTAATGTAATTTTCTCTGGCAGTCCAAATAAAGTAAGTGAATAAAGTTAGATATAAAAATCTACTATTAGGAATACTGAAACGCGAGTAAAATAAATGGAGTGATTTTCGATAGCGAATATATTTTTAATAAATTAATTCAAGCTCTCCTGTACAGGTGTTCAAATAGATTATTGCGACGTTGTTCACTGGCAGCACACGGCGCACTTGTGAACAAGCAAAGAGAGTAGAAAATATATATTAAAGACGAATAAAATAAATAGTGTTCATGTAATTGACTAGGACTTAAAGGCACCTCGGTGTTCAGTTCACTCGAGGTAATATTTTTTTATATAAAATATGCCTGTAAAAAACAACTACGCCTCCGAGCCTTCAGGTGGGATTTCGCTATCCGGGCGAGTGCTCTGACCGCTGAGTTACCGAGACGCTGGCAGACAAGGCGAAATTTACAAACGTAATTTAACGTCTACTTTGAGCTAGTATCGTTCCATTAATGTTGAAGGCGTGGTTGTTTTAACTTGCGTATTTTATATCTTATAGAAATATGGCATTATTAATGCAAAAAAAATCATGTTTTCTGTTTTTATAAAATACAATTTAGGAGTTAAAATTTATTACCATTAAAATAATATTTTGGACTTTATAGTAATTTCAGTTATGTTAAATAAAGCTAGAATTATCTGTTTCTTTAAAATTAAAACAACGATTCACCATCCAGGCCACAGTGTTTATTAAAAATCAATAAGTTAGATAAAAGTGATTTGCGTAAGTTAAAGGATTGATAACATTTGTTTCATAAATAAAAAAAACATACTTATTTATTCTCGCGTTCTTTCGAGAGAGGATTGTTTATCGCTGAAACGAAAGTTCCATGACAGCCAGCACCCGAGGAGCTTACTTGCTCGCTTTGTGACATGAAGCTTAGTGATTCCATGTTTTAGATCGCCGAAGAATATATTAAATTTAGTAGTGTATATTTGCAGAATCAGAATAGAAAACAAAGATTATTATTTACGGAGACAAATATAAATTAATGCTTATTTATTTTTATAACAACAATTGCGACAAGAAAGGGAATTAATTCTTGCATTAAAAGAATTTGATTAGATTTATTATTTGATTAGCAAGTGCAGTAATAATAGGTTATGTTACAATTTTGATAATCGATCGTATAAAAAGTCAACTGCTTTTATTTAGTACATATTCAATGAAAAAAAATTATCGTGCATAGCTATAAATAATAAGATTAAAAATTAATGTTATTGAATTAACGAGTGCAAATAAATGTTAATTTATCGAAAAAAAAAATTATTTTCAATTAACTCTTTCTTATTATTACAAAATAATGATCAGTGATAATAATTCAATTCAATTCATAAAAGTATGCAATTTTTCATCAATGTTTTCCTGTGACGTTGTCACGTAAAGGATGATATTGAAAGTAACTATGAACAACCGACTGGAATACAAGAAAACTTTTTTCTATACGATTTTAACGTCGTCAAATATATATAATTTAATTGCTATCTTATTTGATAAAATTTAATAGAAAATACCAGAAAAAAAGCATCAATTCACACGCGGTAGAAGTGAAACCTTTAAAAATAATACGTACACGCATACAAAATACCACGGTTGTTGTCATGCCTTCTCTCAAGCTGTGTACTACGCATGCGCACACAAACACGTATTAACACACGAGTTTATGTGTTTGTCTTTTTTTACTGTTGGTTTTTCGTTTCATCGACTTTCAAATCACAACGATGCTAAAGAAGTTTTCACTTCAAAAATCGACTTGGTTCACATGACGGGTGATCACAAGGCTTCAGTATCTCGATTGGGGAGCAGAAAAATTTTTGCGGGTTCACGTCCTGAGAATAGCTTGTGAGCTGGGTCGATATTTTCTTGTCGATAAGCATCTTTAAACGTTGGTTTAAAAAGTTACTTAACTATCAATTCAAGCTCGTTCAAACCCTATTCAGCACCGTTTCCTTTTTTATTTTTCTCATACGCATTCCAACAACTTGTATGATAAATACACTATCATACAATTCTCTGAGGTCGAGCTGATTTAATCGCAAAACTGTATTCTCGCGCTATAAATAAAGCTTTCCAATAAATATATAATATTCTCATGTTAGTAGGAGACCAATCGATACCTGCTAGTGGAGGCTCTAATAAAAACATTACTTGCGGTATCTTAAATGATTTGCAGTATCTAAGATGACTGGGTTTTCCATACGGCTATTTAAGAGTTAACTAAACTAGAAGGATTTTAGTTTGTCCTTAGTTGTATAATTTATGATGTTTTTTTTTTAATTTTGAATGGGTTCCCTCTTGATCTCAATCAAGCCTGGAGGTCAAGACAGGTGTACAAACTCAAAGCTTGAATAAATACTTTTTGGGTGAGGTAATATGTGCTAAAAGAAACTGCCAAGTAGTTTTAAATATGGAACCAATTTCTTTTAATAAATTCTTTTTTTATCATAAACATTTTTGGTTATATATATATGAAATACAATTTTAGCCACCGCGATTCAGCGCAGTACACCGCCATCTCTTAATACAAATTATAGACATATTTCAATACATTTAGCAATACACATTATACTTATTTCATTCATTTCATTTATAATAAATATTATATATTATGGCTTATACATATCGCCCACCAAGGACAAATCTAATTTGTCCTTAATAAACAAAATAAAAAGGCAACTTCGCCCACCATGACGCAGTGTAACAAAACAGGTAAGTTAAAATAATCTTCACAAAAACATAACAAATCATATAACCAAAATAACATACAAAATATACTTATTTTCTAAATATTTAATCAGTTATAGGAAGGAGACAAATTTTAGAAACTGATCTTTTTAAAATACCGTTCTTCACTTTTAATGTGACAACTCTTACGATATTGTCATCTCCAGGATGAGTAGCAATCGCTTTACCATAGAGCCAACGCCCAGCTGGTAAGTTGTCTTCCTTAACTATAACTACATCACCGACCTTAGGCTGAGGATGTTGTGACTGATAAAACCTAGTCGAATAGTGATATGACCACAGTCTCCATATCCTCTAACCAATTGTTTCAAAATAAAAGGTGACAACGTTGAGGTAAGTTTTGTTTGTGGTTTATAATCTTTGATTCTTTTCTAAAATAATCAGCTTGACACTGCTTTATTAAACTATTTATTGCAATATGTTGCTCCTGGGTTAACAAAACCCAAAACATTTATTTAGTTTATCACTTGCAAATGAACAAATCGCTGACAATATGCTACAACTCTTATTAATCTTGCGATGAAAATCCTTTTACAATAGTAAAGCTAGTCTACTTTTTTACCATCTCTAACTCACTTTTATTATCTTCAGGCTTCAGATACTCAGGTCCCGACAGCCACAGTTTATTTTTTACTAACTCGGACGGATACGAACCTCGCGAAGAAACATCTGCCGGATTACACTTAGACGCGACGTGTGACCAATGGTGAGTATATAAATGTTTAATAATTTCAGACACCCGATTAGCCACAAAAATCTTCCAGTGATTTGGCGTGCTATTCTACCAAGCAAGCACCACCGTCGAAACTGTCCAGGCATGCAGGTGAGTTTTTTCTATATTCAGTACCGATGCTATTACTACTATTAATCGCGTCAGCAATACGGCACCACACAACTCCAGTTGCGGAATTGATAACTGTTTTATCGGAGAATCCTTTGTTTTTGCAGATATAAGAGCAACATGTATTTTCCCTTCGGAGCCAACAATTCTTGCATAGACAACTGATGCGTACGCATCCTTCGAAGCATCGCAGAAACCATGCAACTATGTTGTTTGCAGCCTTGGCTTCGATCCATCGTGGTAAGCTAAAGTTGCTTAAATATGTCAACTTTTGACGGTACTTAAGCCATTCCCTCAAAAGTTCATTCCATCCGATACCTGCTAACCATAGCTTTTGTACAATTATATTTGTTATAATAATACTCGACCTCGCCCATCCTAAGGGGTCGTAGAAACGGTCTATATGCGATATAATTTTCCTTTTTGTTACTGGTTCATCGAAGGTGGGCACCTTCACCTTGTAGTGGAAGGCGTCTTCACTACGACTCCAGGTAAGTTCTATAATTTTTATTATTTTATCTGTTTTGATCTTTAAGCTCTCTTTAGGCTTCCCAGATAGTTCATTTTCTATTTCAACCACTGGTATCAATTCTATACGACCCATATTAATATATTCATTAATAACCTCATTATGTGTTTGTTTCAGATCTCCGGTTTTCAAACTCTTTTCTAACGAATATATTATTTTTTCAGCAATCTTCAATGAATCTGTAACTTCAGGATCTTCACCCTTAAAAGGAAGCTGTACTTGCCGTACATCTTGTACCGATGCCGTACGTGTTGTTTCAGTAAACAACTGTTCACATCGACTTTCTTCATCAGCTAACAACTTCTTTTTTAACATTCGAATAGCATCTTCCATTTCCCAATTGTTTTTCAGAAGTTTATTTTCCTCCACTTTACAATGCATAACGTTAATTTTTTCAGAAGGCGAATTGCATGCATCGAGAGCACCTGACAGTATCCACCCAAGTGACGTGCATTGTGCAAGCGGTGAACCACGAGGTCCTTTCTTTACTCCGTCTTGAATTATTGAACTATACACGTCTGATCCCAACAACATATCAATCTGATTTGATGTATAGTAACCCGGGTCCGCGAGAACAATCTCAGATAATTCCTTCCAATCCACTGCGTTTATTTTATTTGTTGGTAACAACGTGGTTATGGATTTTAAAACATAAGCGTTCACATTAATTACAACCCTTTTATCAATTCGTGAAGTTATATTCATATTTACTATTGCCTTGGACATTAATCCACTTTCACCTCCGACTCCACAAATCTGACCTTTGACCGGTATTTTCTTTAAACCCAATTCTTGCACCACGGATTCCGTCACAAAAGACGACTGGGATCCCTGATCCAACAGTGCCCGAATTGTGAACATCTGACCGCATTTCGACATGGTGTTTACTAAAGCTGTTGCAAGTAACACCCGATTATGTTTAATTTGCCTTGTCGAAATACAGGAGACTACAGGAACCGTTTCAGCACTATCAGTATTTGACGAGGAAGTACCCGGTTTCAAATTATTTACAAGCGACGACACACCGTTCGACGCGACCATATCCTTTGAAGAGATATTACCTTCCATACTTTTACCAGTAGGATGCAAAAGAATATGATGCCGTTTTCTACAAATACGACATTTAAAATTACTTCGGCAATTCTTGGCAGAGTGATTGTTACCCAGACAACAAAAACACAAATTATTATTCAATACAAAATTACGCCGCGAGTCCACAGACTCATTCATAAAACTTTTACAGTAACTAAGTCTATGCTCCTCTGCACAAAATTGACAAGTGACCTTAGTAATATGCAAAGCCTTTAATTTATTTACACCTACTTTATGCATTTGATATTTATTTACAGGTTTGGTTTCGGCTTCTAAAAACTCGATGGCACGATAACGATTTTTGAGAAATTCCTCAAACTGCTTATACGTTGGTAACTCATCTGAACTACTACTAGTGGCAAAGAACTCCCACTGCCTTCGAGATTCTAGATCCAATTTTAGAGTAATAATATGAATTACAAGTACATCCCAACTATTCGTATCTATACCAATATTAGACAAAGACGACAAACAATCATTTGTAGTATCTAATAATTCCTTAAGTGCACTAGCTGACTCACTTGCAATGTTTCTCTGTGATAATAACCTTTTCAAAATATAATTACAAATGTACCTTTTGTTACTGTACCTTTCCTCAAGTAACTTCCAACACCTATCATAATTAACATCTATTATAGGAATATTATTTATCAGCTGTTCAGCCTCCCCTTGTAAATATCTCTTTAAATATAATAATTTTTGCACATTTCCTAAGTCCTTATTGTTATGTATCAACGAACAGAATAAGTCTCGA
The DNA here is from genome assembly GCA_927399485.1 of Calamotropha paludella. Lineage (NCBI taxonomy): Eukaryota > Metazoa > Arthropoda > Insecta > Lepidoptera > Crambidae > Calamotropha > Calamotropha paludella. The sequence continues at coordinate 484,319 of OV656814.1, read as the reverse complement.
AAGGTATTCCATTCAGAATACTTTCCTGAAAAGCTAGGAATATTTACCTTAGGAAGTTTTACTTGATATGAATTTGTACTACACGAAGCTGCGGCATCTGTTGCAGTACATTGTTTTTCAAATTTAGACAACATAGATTTTAATTCCATCTTATATTCAAAATAAATCTCTTCCCCTTTATCATAGACATCATTTTGAACATAACTTTTATTTGCTAATTCAGTCGAAGAAGATACGGAACGCATTAATTCTTTATGTCTGAAGGCTGAAAACTCAGACCACATTTGTTCAAGAAGTTCCATTCTTCCTTCTACATACTCTTTACTAAGACGAGTCTTTGGAGTCTTTCTAAAATTAATATGTGCCTTATTAACTCGCGCATACAGATCTTCTTGAGAATGAATAAGATTATCCATTGTGATAATATAAAAAGAAAACGAAACAAAAAGACAATTAAACTAAATGCAGACAAACTTCTTCCTTAAGGCTAAGGCACTAGAATAGAACATAAAACAAATTGAAAAAATCGTACAAATTTTCTAAGTGTTTGAAGTTTTGAACCTCTAGCCAAAATCGGGCATAGGTTCCCCGTACCTTCGTTTTTCTTAAAACTATTCTAAGTCCCTGAATCTACAATCGAAATTATTCTAAGTTAATACTACCTAACATTTAAAGTTCAAATTTGTTCACTTTAATTTCACACTATTCACAATTTACAAAGTTAAAATCTTCATAGATATAAGGTTGAAAATAAAAGTACTCACAGTTATATTTCCGTTTCACTCACACACATATCCAGAAGAATTCTTGTCGTCCTTTTCTAGCACGACTTCTCCGCCCGGTTCCTCCAGGCAGCACCACTGCATCAATTTTCCACCTTGGTGCCCTCCACCAGCTAGGGTTACCAGCTCGTGGTCCTGACAGCCTCCTTGGCTGTCGACTGGTTTCAGCTCCAACAGGCGCTGCTCCAGCCACTAGTCACGTTTGCGACAGCGATCCACTGCCCGTGACTTATTCCGTACAAAAACCTGCACTATTACCTAGTACCCACGGACTATATTCCACTATCCGGCTCGAAGGACCATGTACAAACTCAAAGTTTGATAAAATACTTTTTGGGTGAGGTAATATGTGCTAAAAGAAACTGCCAAGTAGTTTTAAATATGGAACCAATTTCTTTTAATAAAATTCTTTTTTTATCATAAACATTTTTGGTTATATATATATGAAATACAATTTTAGCCACCGCGATTCAGCGCAGTACACCGCCATCTCTTAATACAAATTATAGACATATTTCAATACATTTAGCAATACACATTATACTTATTTCATTCATTTCATTTATAATAAATATTATATATTATGGCTTATACAACAGGATCCACGATGGAACGAGCTTACCCAGAATGTGCCTATTCAGCCTGGCTTTAAAGAATGCCTCTTATCATCTCAATAATAAATCTTAAAGATTCTGAGGAAAAAAATGTTTATATAATATCCTCAATTTGGTTTATACCAAAGAAGAAGAAAGATTATTCTTTCTTTAATTCGGTGACTAAAACTCCGTGTAAAGTGACAACTGGAATGATTATTAGCCAAATAGGTATGTTATAATTACACAACTCTAAAAAATTGATCTAATAACTGCCAGAAGATAAAAGAATACTGTCTTGATTGATAACTGTTTTTATGAATTACACTAGGCGATGCAGTCGCTAAGCATAAAGCTTCGCTAGCACCATAAATTGAAGCGGATCGTTAAAAAAAAAAATCAATAGTATACAGTAAATTTTAAAATTCCATAAGAATGAAAACTTTCAAATAGCGCGCGCTTTTTGTTTCAATGGGAAATCCCATAGAGCCAACTTTTTTATTTTTGTGAATTTCAAAATTCAGGCTTCGTCACAATCTGGTCCTAAATGTGTTGGTTAGATTCCACACAAATATTATTAAAATCGGCTAAGAACTCGGGAAGATATGGCGTAACTGACATTGCGTTAGATGGCGCAATGGCTGATCCATGGGAGCTCCAATTAATATTGTACCCATATATCTTAATACAATAAAATATGTTATTAATTCACGACTCCTTAATTTTAAGTTATAATAGCTAATTTAAATTTGATTTGTTTATTAATGATATTATGTGTTTCTCTTCTATATTGTTAATTTATTCAGTACATAAGTAATATTGCTGAGCCCTTGCAGGGCGCATGTGCTGTTCTCGCCCCTGATGTTACGATGTTAAGATCTTGTCTTATCACGTTATTATGCAATAATAATCTCAATCAGAGGAGCATTCGAATATGGCTAAGCTAAATGCCAAATTTTTGACGTTAGAATATGGAATAACTTATGAGACTGTAAAAATAACCGTAATAGATTTTCTCTAAAATCCATAGTTTACCTATTTGATTCTTATACCTCCGCGCCTACCCCACTTTAAAATAAAAATACTTTAACTGGATGCTTTTATTTCTGCAATTTTATATATAATTTTCCGTTCCGACTCCTTTACAGAAGCTGTAAAGGTTAGGAGCTGTTTTATGAAAAGTTTGAAAAGAAATGAAATCGTAGGCAATAACAATTTTCGCAAAAGGACCAATCTTAAAAACGACAATATATCATTATTATTCATATTTGTGTTTTTTACATGAAATCAACGGATGTTTAGGGGATTCATAAATGTTAACCCCGGTTGGTCAATAGTCCTACCCTAGAACTATTACCCTAGAACAGTACGAAGCAGGAACCATATATTTTTTTATCCTCAATGATTCTTAATGGCGTCTAGGACGTTACATACAATAATGCGGATCATTTGTGTTGTTTGTCAATTCGCAAAAGATTCTCCTCCTTGCGGTGTTGCGGTATTAATAATAATAATTCTTACATTCACAGCAATTAGCTTAAGCCAAAGTGAGTGAGCACTGGGAGGCTTGTGTTATGGATACTATGATAATAGATACATAAACGTAATATTTATAGAAATACTAGCTGTCCCGGCCACGCGTCGCTGTGGCTCAGTTATTATAAATGCATGATTTTTACCAATCATATGTTCTAAGTTGGAACATCTCCTGTAGAATAAAACAAAAATCATCGTAATCGGTTGAGTAGTTTCGGCGTTCATCGCGGTCACCACTGTGTTTGACCGCGATGAACGCCGAAACTACTCAACATGAAATTTTTAAATACTAGATAGAGATATCTATGACTCAGGTACAAATGCTCGTATTCCCCCATCAGGGCCGTCGGTGCGAAAGGCAGGATCTCTACCGTTGCACCAAACGATCGTATTTGTATTAAATGTGAGGTGAATGTGGCTTCGCAGTACGCGGCGGGCGTGGCGTGTTTGGCGGCGAGCGAGGTGGCGTACGGTGCGTGGATGGCGGCCTCTCTGGCGGCCTGGTGGCGCAGCGCCCCGCAAGCGGAACTGGCACGCCGGGGCATGGACCTCATGCACGACCTCAAGCCCGCGCTGCTCGCCGTCGAGCGGTACAGGGAGTTTGCCAGGCCCATGTACGACATGCTGGAGGTGAGCTATTTACTGAGTTATACGCATCTGTATGGTACAGTAGACCGCACATTAGCCGTGTAAACATTTTACACTATTGAAGCGAAGCTTCCATACGGACGTTCGAACCTCGCATATAGGCGCTCGACTCGCGGCCACTCTATCTGTGTTAAGCGTTAGATTTTACCGTTACACGAGAGCGTCACATTTAGTAACGTTAAACGATATATATAGGAGCTAGCTGCCTCCCCTCCTCAGCGTACGTGGCTTTCTGTCTCGCTTTTACTCATGTCAGTGTTCGTGGGTCTCTATCTCTTTCAAGGCTTAGCTCCTATGCTTTATACTATAAAACTTCCCTTCTTTTGGGCGTCCCTAGACGGTACTGTTTTTTTTAGTTCTTACGCTTCGGCGCACATTACACATTTGAATAAAACAACCTTTTTACGGATTTTGCGCATAATTTTGAAAAAATATATAAAGAACATTGCCTTAGTCATCCTGTTATCACGGCTCCTGTAAAGGAGTCGAAACGTCCCGATTATATATAAATTATGCGCATAAAACCCCAAAATAAGTAGTTTTATTTAAATGTGTAATGTGCGCGAAGTGTAAGAAATAAATATTTTCACACTAGTTACCCAAATCTAAAGCACGAGACGTGTCAGTCTACAATCATATCGTGACTTATAAACAACTTCATTAATTCCATTTAGTTTAGTCAGTAACCGTCATATCGTAAAATCTTATATTGTTTGCTTTGGTGTACCATCAGCCGTACAGCATCTTTCGATAATTTCGTCTAACCGTTGCCAAAAAAGTTGACTTCCTTCAACTTACAGATGATTTGACAGAGTTATTATAGAAATTATGATGTTTAATATAAAAACAGAGATTAAATATGTCAAGTTAATGTTTTATTTCGGTTATATCGGAATCTTGTATAGGTTTTTAAATGGGCTACTAAGCTACATTGGTAGTATTATGCAAATATGTGCAAAAAAACCGAAATGGTGGGACTAAGACTCAATGAGGCCGTGTAAACACATGTCAAACTTAGTGACGTCCTGTGGCAGCATAGGTTATTTGATCTCACTTAATTTGTGTTGCCGTAACGTAAGGACGGGTAGTACTGGGGTGCGCCCATTAGAAGTACTGCGCCTACAATGTTTTTCCTTACATCTGCATGCGAAATAAGGATCATGTATTGACCGTGTACAACCTCCATGATCGAGTGACTCGCATACCTATTTTAAAGTGACGGCCCCTCCGAGGTTAGGGTACAACGTCCATTATCGACCCCGGCCAAGTCAATATAGAAAACGAACACTTTTATATTAGTTCGGGTCTTTGCAAGAGGGTTGTGGTATCGGACGTTTCTGAATTCCTTAATTCAAGTGCTTTTAGCTACTTGAGTTCAGAACAATGTTTTGTACCTATATTGCCCTTTATTTCAAAGTAATATACTTTATACTCTCCGAACTAGTTTTGCATAATTTAATATTTCTAATATTTACTACATTGAAATGGTTTCATTAATTTGTATTTATTAGTTATATTTAATGGAGCATAATGTTTGTAGGAGGTGGAGCGCGAGGCGCCCAACAACGCGTACGTGATCGTGCTGTTCGGCATCGTGGGCGCCGTGCTGCAGGTACGCTTAGGCTTATTTCGATAAGTGATCATCATAAGACGAGCATTGCTGGATGAAAGCCTCCGCCTAAAATGGGTGAAAGGTTGGACATTGCAGTGAAAGACCATAACTCGTAAAAAGTAGTTGTCCATTTTGTGGTTTAATCCAGGTTTATTTCTAGTATTATATAATGGGTTGGTTCTATTCTATTCTGCCGAATACATCACAGCCATTTCAATCAACTGTAAATCACAAATAATATATATATCAACTATTTCCATTTTCTCGTTTCTGCATTCCCAATAATACACATTTTAAACATAAATTAAAATTATTCCTTAATCCTTGTAATACTACGCTTTATGTTATGTTTTTCGCGTCCTATTACGAGTTTCAGTAAAGGTGTGGGGTTCTACTGAAAGCTCCCTGTGAACTTCTTGAGAGAGCAGGAAAAGACAACTTCCGCTGCTTTGTTTTACTTGCTAATACTTCTGCATGTTCACAAACACTTTGTGGTTAACGCTTCCCGCTCCCGCCAAAAAGTCTTTTAGATTGATTAAGAATTTAAAAAATCGTTAGGTGGCCGCGTTCGTGATGGCGTGCCGACTGGCGCGGCGTGCTCGCGCCCTGGAGGAGGGCGGCGGACTCGGGTTGGCGCTGGAGGGGGCGGGGGCCGACGCGTGCGCGGCCGAGAAGAGGCCCTGCGCGCGCGCCGACGACGACAGCGACGGCGACCGCGATCCACCGCCCGGCTGGCGTAAGCGCGCCAACCTCGGCATGTACACCATACTCGACAAGATTTTCTAGCAGGTCGGTTGCGAACTTCGCTTCACACTTAGTTCTTGGTTTTTGGTTGATTTGTAAGTTATAAAACACATTCTAGGCACAGACTAGGACAAAATTTGTTCTTTCCACCTTACTTTCGTATCATTTTTGGTGAAGGATAAAATCGTGAAATATCTGCATATTCCCGTACCAGACCACTCTTTATAATAACTCCACAGTATATTATTAAATAAAAATCTTAAGTTCCTTGGTTCGAATTTCGAATTTCTCTCCACATTTATTAAGCTATATTGAATTATCGTGTCTCTTTAAGAAATTAATCTGCGTGATATCGTGTAATATGTATTCTTTTTCGCTATTAGTTATTTTTGGTGTCGGGAGCATGTATGGTCTTACACCGCACATGCTTTACTTCAATTCGATGCGCTTAAATTAGGTTACGCGTCAGCATGACAACTTTACCTTTAATCTACTGTAATCTAACATTATGAGCTTACTATCGGCCACAGTCGAGGAAGGACCCATATTTCAACTATCTTTTTTATCCGTAACTTTACCGTAATAAACTTATTGAAGAAATCCTTTTCTTTTTATCGTGTTAGTAACTATTTACTACGTGACTGAACCAACTTTAACATGTTCGTGGTCAACTAAGCGAACATCCTGCATGTGTAATATTTACATTGGCGGCATTTGACGACCGTTTGGTGCAACGGTAACGATCCTGCCTTTCGCACCGATGGTCCTGGGTTCAAATCCCGGTAGGGGCAGATGTTTGTATGATGAATACGAGCATTTGTACCTGAGTCATGGGTGTTTATGTATATTTATATGAATATTACATATCTATGTATCATATATGTATGTCTATCCGTTACCCTAGTATCCATAACACAAGCCTTACTGTGCTTACTTTGGGCTAGGCTAATTGGTGTGAATGTAGGAAATATTTATTTATTATTATATTTATTATTATTTAACCATTGCAGGACGCCGAGGCGGCGGGGCACCGGTCGTCGTCGCCGCGTCGTCGTGGGGCCCGCCCCCGGCACCCCACCAGGCGGCCTCGTAACCCTCGCCGTGCCCCCCGCGCGTGTCCAGTACCCCCCGCGACCTCCTCGGTCGGCCCCCCTTTCGAGCCCCCCTTCGACCCGCCGTGGGGTGGTCAGACGCAGAGGCGCGCCCGCCGGCCTCGCCCCCCGACGCCAACAGCGCCCCCCGCGCCAGCCGCACTACTCATCCTGCACGCCGACATCTAGCCGGGCGGAACGATCGAGATGCCATACCCCGGCGCAGAAGCAGGCGGGTGCTTCCCGACATTCTTATCCGAATTCTGATTTGGGAATGAGTTGTTTTGTTCGACGGTCTCGAAGTGGATCAAACTTGGTATATTTTCCTACGATTTTGTGGGGCACCCCGTCGAAGAACGGCCGATGCGACGGCAGAAAGTTCAAATTTCTGAAAAACTTTTGAGACTCATTGAAAAGAAACATTAAGTTTTTTTTTTGAGTCAACGTTTCAAAATTCCGAAATAGTATTCATGGAAATTAATATTTATGGACTAGGTAATTGTTAATGTATTAATCATTTTCTAAAACATTGGTTCCTGTCGTCATACACATAAAAGTAGAGCGCCACTCCATCTCTCTTTGACCCTTCAGTGGAGTGGTAGTAGCCAAAGAGCCAAATTTTGATCCGACTTACAGATTTGATCCTAGTCGACGGAAACATTCGCCTGCGTTTGGCCGTAGTGTAATTGTAATTTAAGTGCATTTGTGAAATGGGCGTTTCCAGAAGTTCCGGCTTCGACTGAATATCTTATTTAATGACGTGCTTGTTTTACGCACTGTTTAGAATATTCTTAAACAGCGACGTGATCTAGTGCCGGGTCTTCTGGGAACTGCCCGGTTTGCAGTGAAACCACTAGTTGTACTCTCGAATCGAAGGTCGAGTGCACTGCCGACTCTGCGATATTTAGAATGTGAAATTAGATAGGTAGGAAATGTCCTTCAATTTATATTAAAGAATAATCTCGCTTACCTCCGTGAAGCTCTATTGAATATGATGGGCTGTTACATTCCATCGAATTATGTGTATATTTTTCTATTAACCCGACAGCAGTTGCGATTTTATACCTTATATCCACTATTTAAGTTGCTATTTACTTTACGATCGATGTATTTTTTTACTAAATTTATATAAATAATATTTAGGTTCGTGGCGTCTATCAGTATACCTTCAACGACATTACTTGATAAACCTTGTATTTGTTATATTTATAACGAAATCAGACTGCCATATTTTAGTAAGTAGATAAATTTATAATAATTGTTTTAATCTGTGACTAGTGATAATACAGTGGTATAGTGTAATGCTCATATCAAATCGTTATGTCGAATCGAAATCGAAAGATTATACTACTGATTATAGAGTTGTTCTTTATATCCGCAGAAAGTGTATAATGTGTTATATATCAGTGTTAATAATGCGTTTTTCAATTGTAAATTGTATGTGTAGGTGCAGGTGGCCCCGCACTGTTCTGACGTAGATAGTTTTTAAGGCTGGATCCTCACTATTAGGACCGATATCGGACGGCGAACGAACCTTGATCGACCTCATAGTGTGGATCCAGCCTAAGTGTTTTTGTAAGTTCTCGTTTGTTGGGAGCCCTCTTGCCTTGTAGCGGGGAGTTTAAGAGATACCTACTGGTGCTAATCTTCGACAACCACTTGAAGCTGCGTTCGACTGATGTGATTGCATTATAGCTGTGATTTGCTTTAAAAGTACACACGAGAGCGCGGAGTCCAGATCTGAGATAAAATTCTAATAAATTAGATGGCGTTCTTTTTAAAATGCACTGCATTGCAAGACAGGGCAAATACGTACAAGAATAAAGAATTAATTCGAGATTTCTCCCCTTTGAATATTGACGACCGACTGTCCTACATTCGAGTCCCGGAAGGGGCAGATGTTTGTGTGATGAATACGAGCATTTGTACCTGAGTCATGGGTATTTACATATATTTCTATGAATATTACTCATCTATGTATCATGCTATGTATGTCTATCCGTTACCCTAATATCCACAATACAAGCCTTACAGTACTTAATTGGACTAGGCTAATTGGTGTGAATGTGGGAAATATTATTATTATTACATTACTCTCATTATCACTGCATGTAAAAAATATTTGCTTTTTATCTCAGACTGAATAGATAGGCTATATCCTGTCGAGGTATTCCTGTGGCGCTACGTTCTCGTCCAAACAAGATATAAACAAGGCCGGGAACTTTCCTCAGAGGGATGACTTCGAATGGCGCTAATGTCGCACTACTCGTCTCGTCACTTCCAGTAACGGTTGTTTCGCTGTCATAGGTGCCAAATAGGTTGTAAGATTTATGTCCGACTTTAGTGCTGTATGAAATTTAGAGAACGATTCTGACCCTTGCCATTTTAGTACTGTGAAAATATTAAAGTAAGTTAAATGTTTAGTGAATAAAGTTAAAATGTATCCTTAATGACTCGACACAAAAGCGGTGGCAAGAATCATACGTTGGTTTTGGTAGAAATATGGTTTTTGTGACGCAGAACCTTAAGACAAAGGAATTGTGTTGTGATTCCCGCTTCGCCCATAGGAGCGACGGCGCCGCTCGCACTAGACAATAACGGTAATAAGCGGTTCTGTTATACCTACTTATACCCGATACGCAACTATGTAGTTTTTAAGGTAAAAAGCAATAAAAAATATTTTTTTTCATGTTTGTTTTATTGAAAATATTTATGACTCACATGTACTCAAGTATTATTCACAATAGGCAAATGAAAAACGAGTCTGCTTTAGACCACGCGACCGAAGTAAAAGTTCTTTAGCTCCATCTATATGTATATATATATATGTTCCTCTTAGCTTCCGTCCGCCTCGTCCGCCTCGCCCGATCACACTTTTCGTAACGCTCTCATCACGCATTCACTAGCTTACCCCAAGCGTGCGTAAAGAAGTTTTACTTCAAAAACAAGTGAATTGAACAAGAAAATTTATATTATAAATGTAGCTTGTAAATTAATATTGTCACATGTAAAGGATGATTGATAAAAGAAAGTATAAACGTATTAAAATCAAGATTAAATAAGTTTCTTTCCAAAAAGGTCACTTGAATTCACAAGCTTGCTTGCTAAAAAAACTGAAGAGTTTAGTTTGAGATAAGATGACCTTAATTGTGAAGCGAATTCTTTTGGCAGCGGACAATTTTAAATTCGTAATCACCTGTCAGTGGCATCACCTTCTCAGTAAGCCCATATGATTAATAACGCGATAGGGCCGATAAGATAGCGTCCACAAAATCAGCTTCACCGACAGAAACGGTAGACTCGCCCATCAGTGGCAGTGGTAGGAGACCCCTTTGCTTCCCTCTGCGCGAGTTTGAAGGACGCTTGTAGTGGGTAGTGTCAAAGATCGTTGAACCGACGCGTGGTGATGTTATTGTGTACTTTGATTTTCCTGACGTTAACAGTGTCTAGAAAGAAGGTGTTTTGGTAATAGTGATCTAGAGTATGTATCTCTTAGATGTTCCGCGGGAGTTATGAGTGCATTAAATGCACTAGTTACCGGCTGTTTGGGGATTTCAGCTTAGTAGCACACGCTGTTGAGTTCGAGCATCATGACGCGCTGTAGCGGGAACGCGGGCGGTGGTTGCCCACGCTTCTCTTCACTGCTGCTAGCACATGTCAACATCCTCCTTGTGGTACGGTAATCGAAACTAAATCTCATGAAATGAAAATAACTTTATTCAAATGCACTTAAAGTAAGTTGTTTTGAATCGTCCAACATTTTTAGCTACCACACATTCAGGACGTCTTTTAACGGACAAGAAGAATGGACACAAGAAACTCGTCAGCTGTAACAGAAGTTACGACAATTACAATATTATACGTCGTCACCATACATAATCCACAAAAAACAAAATTATTCTGTTATTTCTATAATATTTTTTATTATACTATATTCACATGATACTCAATTCACATTTAAACACATTTGTGTAACTAATAAACTTCCAAATGTCCTTTGAAAAGGAATTTATGCCGCTACTGTTATGCAGAACACACCAACACACACAACTCTTTAAGATTACATATAATAATAAGCTCGGCTATATACAATTTCAATATCTATATATGTATTTCCATAACAATATCCTGTTACAGTGTTTGACCGCGAAGAACTCTGAAACTACACAACCGATTTTGATGATTTTTATTCCATTTTGCTGAATTTGTTCCAGTTTTCATTTAAATTTATAACAAAAAATATATTGTAAATCGTAACAACTTAGCCACAGCAACACGTGGCTGCGTTGATATTTAATTTCTACTTCTTACGCGTTTTAATTTGATTTGCAAGTGTGACATTAAATGCACGGTGTTCTCATTAACCGAAAACCTGACTACACTTGTTGCTCGAATCATTCAAACGATAACAGAGATAAGATATATATTTTTTCAGTCTAACTACTCGTATGTACACAAACAGAGCGTGCCGTATGAGTGAATACATTGTTTAAAGGCAATAATCAGTTACCATTTCTGTTGTCACGATCGAATTTTAATAGAATATGTTGAATCATTTCGGGGCCGTACTATTTTATTAGGGGATTATATGATGATAAATCATACTATGAACTCAATAATACTATTTATATTTTTATGCTATAAGCTTTGCTTCTTATTTACTTGTTACTTACTAGATACTGGCTTTTGTCCTCTGTTTCATTTGCATGGTGACCAGTCTTTATCGCGTTTACCCAGGGAACATTGGAGTTTTAGCCAGTTTACAGTTGATGAATGAGCTTATGTAATATTTATTACATTATCTGCATATCTATGCAGGAGGGTATAATGGCGATAAAGATCACTTTTGTACGAAATTTAGGACTACAGGATTCGTAGTTTTAACTGTACGTCATCCTAATTATATTATGACAATACTTTGTGTGTGTTTGTTACCATTTGGTCAGTAAAAGCCTAAGAATAACACTGAGTTATGACTTGATTTCCTATTGTAAGCGATGTAGGATAAAAAAATATTGCAAATGAGAATAATTGGGCCACAGAAACGCGTGGCCGGGTCAGCTAGTTTGTATGCAATAATTTCATTCTATGACAACATAAAATCAGTTGCAGGTTGGAGTCCCATCAGATACTAAAAGACAAGTACATTAAGTTAAATATCTTTATGTAAAAAAAACTGGTAAAAATAACTTAAACCAACTTTTTTAGTTGTAAAAATTCAGTTAAACGTTTCAATATATTCAATAAAATAAAAAGTATGATTGGTAAATTTTTAATGGAAAAATAATACTTTTAAGTCGAGTTGATTTATTCTAGTATTTTTTTCTTTATCATATAAAATAGCATTGAAAATTCAAAAATATAATAATTATAAAATATTTATATAAAACAGCATTTTTTATTGCACGTGCACGATTAAAATATTGTAAAGGTAGTAGAAAATATATAATGACAGGATGCCTTAGTCATCCTGTAATCATGGCACATGTAAACGTCAGGATTCAATATGAATTATGCGCCAAAAAAACCCTAAATAAGTTGTTTTATTTAAACGTGTAGTGTGCGGAAGTGTATGAACTAAATATCATAAAGTATGTGTACGTTTTTTGCACCATATTTTACTATATGTAGATATATGGCGATATGTAGCACTGCGGGCCACCCTTTCTTGGTTGCTATTACTACCTGTTGCACCAAGCGCTTCTCAACATCTTTCATAATGCGCACGGCAAAGGAGTGGGCATCCCTCCCTGCGTCTGTGTTTCCGAGTACTTATGACCCGTCCGTTTTCAAAGCCAGGGTGAATATGCACTTTCTTGGTTAGCTCGTTCCATCGTGGATCCTGACTTGGCCCCCGGGCTTGATTGGGATCAAGAGCGAACTCATTAATAAGAAACGAGTGTGCTTGAAAACAGTAGTGCAGCAGTAAAACTTCTTTAGCTCCATCAATTAGTTTATTAGTAGTTTCGTATATCTTACAGATATCTCTTTTCTCTCAACTTTCGTCCGCCTCACCCGATCACACTTTTATTAAAGTTCCCCTCATACATTCACCAGCGTACTCCCTAAGTTAAGCGAGCGTAAAGTAGTTTTACCTCAAAAAGATAGCATAGCATAGATAGCAAAACAGTTCATTGAGCTTAACCAAAGTTAAGCTCAATGAACTGTTTTCGGTGAACTTTCGGGTAATTGAACGGTATTCACAGCTGTTTAGCGGCGCTAGCTTCGCAGCGGCAGCGCGTCTGAAGTGGGACCCGAGCGCGTATGTGCCGATACGCGAAATATTGCCGCGAGAGTACCGGCTCGTTTGTGCGGCGCTATTGGCCGGGGCGATCGCCACGTTACTGCTGGCCCACATTGCATTCGCCGCGCTGCAGATGCGACGATCGCCCATCGCTCGGCGCGCTCTACTCTACATGGTGAGTGCTATAGATGTCATAGTGAATACGGGGAGAGAACCACAAAATTGTTTCTAGTCAACCAAGCGAATTGTATTTTCTTTTTAGGTTATAAAATTAGGATTCAAAAGATGTATTTTGTTTTTAAATTCACAATGCTATATTTCTATAAGATATAAAATTTCTTCTTCTTTGTCGCTACACTCTTGATAGACTGGTCGTGGTAGTCACATCAGGGTTGGTGGCACGCTTCACAATTCTTCGCCAGTCTTCTCTGATCGCCGCTTTCTTGGTACACTGGTAAAGACAATCGTTAAGTGAAGCCTTTATTTGATCGGTCCATACCTGTGACCTACCGCGTGCCCTTGTGCCGTTAACCTTCCCTTTACAGGAGCCGTAATCCTGTGATCACGATGGTTATTTTAATGTGTTTGAACATCTGTTGAATAGGATATAAAAACGCCTGTAAAAAGCAACCACGCTTCCGTATCGGAGATCCGGCATGTACTCGTTGATTTTCGAGATGAGTGGATCCGCACTCAATTGCTACCGAATCTTTCCCCAATTTCAGTAATAGTCATGGACAACTCTAACACTGGAAAAGCTGATATGCATTTAGGCCAGAAATGTTGAAGCCCCAATTATATCGATTAGTAAAAAATAACAAAGATCGCTTCAAAACATTATGTATAAACAAGATTTTTAAACAATATGGTCAGGACGAATCGAAATGGCATGGGCAGCCATTAAGGGATACGTTAGTAGCAAGAATGTATGAATGTGCCCCGTGTTATAGAGTTGATTGGAAAAAGTAAAATAGATTCCTTTACTGAGATTGAAAATGAAGTCGCAACTTCTGGACTCTGTTCCAGCGCCATACCTCTTGTAAATTATATAGAAGGTGTTATGCCACTGAGTGACAGTGTATTAATAAAAATATCTTATAGCCTGGAATACATATGCCACTAGAAAAGCATGTTTGTTTGTATTAGGTAGTATGCTCATTAAAAGCATGCTCTCCGAGTATATACAATTGCTCATGAAAGCACAAACTTCAGAAGCATACTCATTACTAGCATACTTCTTTGTACTACGACTGTACGACAGTTTTTAATGAAATTGCCTTACCCACCTCACAATAACAATTCATTAAAAAATTATACATATTTGAATACGACCCAATCACTTCATTTTCGATTTTTATCATTTATTTAAACCTGTCTAACACCTTTCTTCATAATTTCACCTGCGCAGACGACCGCCATTTTGGTTCAACTTACTTGCCGCGATGTGTACAGACTGTTTTTCCCAATAAATAATGAACTCATTGCTTCGAAGTTTTAGTTGAAAATATGATAATTTAGTTTTTTTATTTAATTAAACTCACAAAATAGACAAAAATCATAACCTTTTTCATAAAGTATTGCATATTAGCTTATAAACGAGAGCTTTATTCTGATTTAGTTCAAATTACGTGTTAGTTTCAATTATCCAAATCATTAATAGGATAAAAAAAGAAAAAATAATTGTAAGCAGTATTCCAAAATAATATATAAAAATTCGATCATAAAAATACAATTAAAAAATAGGTTGATTTTCCGTAACCTGTACTAAAAATAAAAACTGCAAATATGGTTACAGGATACATTATTTTGCAATAGATTACTTAAAAAATATCTCTCAGCTCAGATGAAGTCATGACGAATGAAAAATGTTTGAACAGAGTTTAGTTTGGTTTAGTTTAGTTAGTTTTCTTCTTCTTCTTCTTGTTCCTCTCCAATTAATGAAGGTTGGACACCAGCCTTTTTTTTTTCTTTTTTTTTTTATTTATTTAGGACAACCAACAACTGATCAAAGAGATTACATACAAACAATAACATCACATTCTTTTAGTAGTTGAACAGTCAACAACGTTATCCACAAACATTTACATGAAGTTACCTTTAACATACAATTTTAAAAACATTGAGTTATGTCTTCAGTACATTCCTATTATTTCTTTAATCATTAAGAATACGCAAGATATTTATTTTAAAAACATTTGAGGACGTATCATACATGATATCTAGATCGTAAGATAGTCCGTTATATGCGTGTGTTAGAGAATAATCTAACACGTGCATAAGACGCCTCAAAGGAGCTCGCATGCCTGCATTAGTTTTAGAAGTTCGCGGGGAGAAGAAATGGTATGTTTTGGTGTTAGCCCTACGGGGAAGTCTATTGGGTACTTTAAAGTATATCTGACTAAGTAGATCAATACAATCGTATTTATTATGGCAAATATTGTATAAGATTTTCAGGTCAGCAAGTAATCTTCTTTTTTCAAGAGATAAAAGTGAATATTTGTGTAAAGAATGTTCATAAGATCGTTTTGCGCGAAAACATCTGTAATTGACTAATCGGAGAAATTTTCGTTGAACCCGTTCAATGCGATCACCGTATTTTGCATAAAAGGGATTCCAAATCACAGAACTGTATTCCAGGTGTGATCTAATAAGAGACTTAAAAAGTAACAAATAACTTTCAAATCTCTGAAATGGTTTGCAAGTTCGTGCCACAAAACCGTACATTTGAAATGCCTTATTAGTAATTTCTTCTATGTGAGTATCGAAATGCAACTTCGAGTCAATCAGTAAGCCCAAATCTCTGACCATTGATACGCGCTCTAGTACGCTGGAACATAAACTATAATCATGAGTAACAGGGTTATTTTTCTTAGTAAAAGTAATCACCTTACATTTATTTAAATTAAGTTTTAATTTATTTTCAGTGCAGTAGGCAGAAAGACGGTCCAAATCACTTTGAAGTTTTAAACAATCATCAGATGTATTAATATTCATATAAATTTTTAGATCATCGGCATACAAAAGAAATTTACTATATTTAAAACAATTGTTTATGTTATTTATGAATAAAACAAATAGCAATGGACCAAGAATTGAGCCTTGAGGTACGCCCGATGTAATATTTACTGCACTAGATGAGAAACCATTAACCACCACCTTTTGTGTTCGATTTTCAACATATGACTGAAACCATCTTAAAAGGTTTCCTTTTATACCATTATACGCAAGTTTTCTGAGTAAAATAAAGTGATCCTCCTTATCAAAGGCCTTGCGAAAATCAGTATATATAGAATCAATTTGTTTGCGATCGTCAATACTCTCAAAAAGATAGTTAGTATAAAGTAAGAGATAGGTTACAGTCGATCGGTTCATCACAAAACCATGTTGTTCAGGTATAATAATATTATGTAGTGTTGGATAGATAAAGTCATGTATTATTCTCTCTAAAGTCTTTGATAATGTAGCTAGTAGGGAAATTGGACGATAATTGGTTACATCATCTTTAGGACCGCTTTTATGAATTGGAGTTATATTGGCCAATTTCCAGATTTGAGGGAGAAAGCCTTCTTGAAGACTTTTATTGAATAGAATCGCAACAGGGATGCTAATAGTGCTCGTACAAAATTTAAGAAAAATGGGTGGAAGACCATCAGGTCCTCCCCCTTTAGTAATATCTAGACGTTTCAGATCCTTTGCAACACGATCAGAGGTGACATTTAAATCAGATAAACATTCAGAGGCGCAGGATTTAGATGGAAGATCTTTAATATCAAAATTATTTGGCTGACTCCGTTCAAAGACAGAACTAAAGAAACTTGAAAAGTAGTTGCTTATCTCCTCCGGATCGTTAGACACTTTATCTTCATAACTCATGGTGTTAGGTATACCAGATGACTGTTTACGACTATTACCAAAAGCCCAAAAACCCCTCATATCCTTACGCAAACTTTCTTCAATAGAATTAATATATTTGGAATAGCATTCATGGTTTAAAGTTTTAAATCTATTTTGAAGCACTGAGAAATTTTTATAATCCAATTTATTATTGTATTTTTTCCATTTAAGCCAATATTTTTTCTTTTCCTTAAATATGTGTATCAGAGGACGAGAAAACCAAACAGGAAAATCCTGTGATTTCACCGGTTTTTTAGAAATATGTCTATTAATAATCTCAAATATTCTTTCATAGAAATAAGCAACAGACTGTTCGGTAGATAAATCTTTTAAACAAGCGTTCCATTCTATATCACTAATATCTTTATTTATTGCCGTGTAATCCCCTTCTCTAAAACAATACCTAAGACATGGACAAGGACCCAAAAATTTATTCTCTAAATTAAAACAAATATTTACATTAAAAGCAGGATGAAGGCTGTCAACAGGCACGAGTGGAGTTAAGCTTAGCATACAGTTATATTTTTCTAAATTTGTAACGAAAAGATCCAACATACGATTCATACTGTTCAGGTTGTTATTGCATTGAACAGCACTAATTATGGAAATAAACCTTAAAAAATATTTATCCGTTAAACTATATTCAGTTTTCAATAAAACATCCTGGAATCTATTTTTGGGATTCCAGTCCAGGTTAGGTAGATTAAAGTCGCCCATTATACAGTACTTGTCAATTCCACCGTATAACACTTCTGTCTGCAAAGCATCTAAAAGTGGTTTATATACATCAAGTGGTTGGCCTGGGGGGATATACAATCCACACAATAAGTGGTACATGCCACTATTATTGGACTTTATTTTGAGTGCAATATAATCAATAATAGGCGGTATAGGCGCATAACTAGTGTCACCGTACGATTGTGAAGCGTTTAGAGATAAACACAATGTCTGTATATCACGGCGCACAGCTATCAAAACTCCACCTCCGTCCGAACGCCCAGTGAGAAGACGATCCCTGTCACAGCGGTACACTTGATAACGCGCGTCGATTATTTCATTATTACTAATAGATGGAACCAGCCACGTCTCAGTCAAGACAATAATGTCATAGCAATCACTCGCCAAATTAGTAAATAAGGTATTTAATTTCGACCTTAATCCTCTACAGTTCTGATAGTACAATGTAATGTTTTCCACTTTAAGCAAAAATACTCTAAATAATTAATATATGGTAAATACAACACACAACATAATACATACAAACTTCGTGTATTAATTAGTAAGTGATGCAATGTTATAATGAATATATAAAGAATAAATAGTATCTTCGTAAGAATGAAGCTATAACCATACAAAGCTATATTATAAGCAGACGCTGACAACATTAATACGTAAAAACCGAAGTTGCATTCCGACATTTCAACCGAAGGAATATACATTGTTATAACGTTGACACCTACCCGCGAGATAGATACGAAAAGAATTATAGCAGGGAAGAGAATCCCGAATGCATTAGCACTGCAGTATATAATAATAATCAATGAAAGCATAAGTAGAATTATGCTGTAAAAAGTCGCACTTACAATAGAAAAGTAACAAATTAATATTTTTGTTTTTATCCCCAATACTATCACATCATAACGGCTAGTACAACGAACACTAATCTGCAACTTTAGAACCACTAAACAACTGGTAAGCAGATAATATAGGTTATTGCAAAAACAAACCAAAACATTACTATTGTATTTAACCATCTTGTTTAAAAGGTATTATAATTGTACGAGTTACGTATAAGAAAGTCATTATACAATAACTTACCTGAAGTGATTTTTGGGTTACAGAAAATAGATACACTATGTAGGTAATGTAATTAATAAAAATAAAATTATAATTTGATTGATTAATTGACTCAATTGAATACTGACCAGGGAAACTAAATGTAATCGCATCGCAATTAAATATCAAACCAAAACCACCGTTTAGCAGCGAATCAACGAAGGGTTCATTACTATCATAATAAACCAGTTTTAATTTTTGTGACAAACACATAATCAAACATGTAATAAAGTAAAAAAATCGCGAAAAAACATGCCATTTCCTATAAGAAAACGAAAATTGTAATAATAATTTGTTCATGCAGGCAGTTCGAAAACACGAACTAGTAGTTAAAACTGCAGAGTAATACACACGACAGAGACAATCCTTACACAACACAATAAATGAAATCGTCACTCCTATCTCAACGAAAACAATAATATACCACAAGAAATTAACGTAAAAAATGTCATTTGCTCTTAACACTGTTAAACTTGTGAAAATCAGCACTAGAACGTATTGCTATAACCGGCGATGTCTCATTGGCACGAACAAGTATGCTCCCATGTTTAATCCAAACAAACTTAAGATCGTTCTTCTTAGCTGCTTCGCGCGTTTCCCGGAACAGTTGCTTGTTTTTTATAGTGAGATGTTCATTCACATACACAATTTGGTGATCTTTAATTGATCGGACTTAAATCCTCTAACTAGTTTAGCTGCTGCTATAAAATTATCACACTTAGCTCGACTGGAAATCTTTACAATTATATTTTTTGGTCGAGTGCTTTTAGGATCTGCATGAGGAACTCTGTGAATGGTAACTATATCATTTCTATCAATCTTGTGTTTAATTACTATGCCAATTTCCTCCAAGATATTTAATAAGTTTTCACCACGCCTCTCAGGTAGGTTACTGATTTCCGCATTACATTGTCGGACCTGTTGCTCCATCATATCCAATTTCTGTTCCATATGATCAATCCTCTGAATCTGAGATAAGTTAGAATTACTTTTCCCCTCAAGCAAACTCAAACGCTGCTGCATTTGCTCCGTCTTCTTGGATAAGTTATCATACTTATCACTTAGAAACTGAATGGAACTAACAACTTCTTCAGTTTTTGCTGTTAATTTTGCGAGTTGATCATTTTGGTTCGTGAAAGAATCTTTCATCAACGTAGTTAAGGTGGCCTGGAATACTTTCATATCCTCACGAAGTGCAGCTATTTCGTCAGAGTTAAATCTCTTCTTGCGATTTGTTACATGATTAGGAGGTGATTCGGATTCAAGAAGTGAATTATCGACACTCAAAACTGCTTTGTTCTGCATCTCAAATTTTTCGAATGTACTATTAGGATGACTCATATTACCAATTAACTTCGAATCTTCTTTGACTCTGTATCACGCAGTACACTGTATCCGCGCCTGCACAGACTTGCGGCCGTACAAGTATATAACTCACAAATCGATTAGCGCTACGCGGACAACCGGTTACAAACAAAGCGCACGACGGAATGAAAAGCCTTGAAATCCTTTAGTTTAGTAAAGGAGGTTAATTTACCCATATTTAAAATCAAACTACAAATGTGGCTAAAAATGATATGCTTTTATTCGACTAAGGAATATTTACATACAATAATTGACATTAAATGAATTAATATGATGTACAATTTATTTATCATGCTTAAATTATTAACTTTATTAATTAATTATTAAGTTATTTATTTATAGAATTATCTTATCATTAGTTCTTGAATTCTCATGCCCTGAGTCTGGCAAAATAGACGTTCAAAATCGATTTGACTACCTACCAACATGTACCTACTCTGTTTTGTGTGAATAAATAAATCATTTCATTTTATTAGATACTTAATTAATATTCAGTCAGTCGCCGGCTGTTGTGTACCTAGATTATAAATCTTCAGTACCATAATTACTTTATTTAATTTATATAAAGGCAATTTCTATAGTGACAATTTTGTCTCGCTATAGTAACGAAATTATTAAATGACCGTTTAGTGTAACTGTAACGGTTTTGCCTTTCGCACCGACGGCCCTGGGATCGAGTCCCAGAAGGGGCAGATGTTTGTGTGACTAATACAAGTATTTTTTATCTGAGTTTGGGTATTTATATATATATTTTTATATATATTATTTATGTAAATATGTGTATGTGTATATGTTACCCTAGTATACATAGCACAAGCCTTTATAGTGCTTACTTTGTTCTAGGCTAATTGGTGGGATTGTAAGAAATATTATTGGAGCGGAGCTTCAATGACGCAATGTCTGTTATTCCATAACTTCCCGAGTTCTTAACCGATTTTAATAATTTGTGTATGGAATCGAATCAACACATTTAGGACCAGAATTTTGAAATTCGCAAGAATAAAAAGTTTTGACCAAAAAACATAACCTCCATGGGATTTCCCATTGAAACAATTTTTTTTCGAAGGCGCGATTTTTGATGGTTTTCGTTCCTATGGAATTTTAAAATGTATTAAACATTATTGAATTTTATTTATATTTTTTATTATTTTTTAGTATTACGCTCCGCTCCGATATATGGTAGCGAATATTTATGCTTAGCGACTGCATCGACCTATCTATAAATACTGGTGTCGTTGCAGTACGCGCTACTGACTCTGGCGCAGCTGGCGGCCGAGGTCGGCGGAGTTCTATGGGCGTACGACCGCGTTCGGACGTGGGCCGCGACGCGTAATGCGCAGGAGCTGCTGGACCTGCTGCAAGCTCGCGACCACATCCTGGCCGCGTTGCAGCTGCTCGCGCGCTGGTTCCCGCTACCCGAAAAACTCAACGCCCTCATAAAGGTCGCGACCTCATTTCTCTTATTGACTTGATACACGCAAAACGATTAGAGATAAGATAAATTTATTCTTAACCAGATAAAATTGGGCAGCTAGCGCCGTCCGTTTTTCTAGCTAGCGTACCGAAATGTGATTATCTCAAAAAGACTAGACCTATTTTGTATGCTTGATTTTAAGTACTAGATAGTTCATGGAACAGTTTCAATGATTTTGGTATTGGCCATTTTTGTACGAGCGATATTACGTGTGTCGTTGTGTTCAGCAGAGTAAAAAGAAGTAAAGAACCAAACCTTCACAATAAAGGACAACAAAAAAGACGCTTGATGATACCTGAGGTCACACGACACACTGCCCTTGACCACAAAAGGGGTGGGAGTTCACCGAATCATAGATTTTTTATATGATCCACCCAACCAACCTCAGATTTGGTTGATCCCAACATGGACACTAGTCCTTACAGCAGTAGGCTTCTTTTCAGTTTAATTATTAAATAAATTGCAAGATATAACTAAAAAAAATAGGTAAAGTGTCCGGTTAAAATATTATAAGGTGCATGTCAACTAAGGTCGCCACCTTTTATTTTTGTAGTTAAAGTACATTGGTTATTATAGAGGAGAAAAAAAAGTACAATTTATTTTCCTTTATCATTATGTTTAAAAGCATATTTTTATTGCTTTTTGCAGTTAGTATCAAATCAGTATTTATATTAAACAATTGCACAGCATCTTTACAGTCTAGCATAGCATAGATTAGTGTAGATTATTAATGCAACCATATCAATACAGACACACATACGTGCACACACAGAAAAAAGAAAATTTGTCTTCTTAGTTGTCCTATTCCTGCTGAAGCAATTGTAAATGTAATTCTACACAATTTGCATTTTCCATCATATTCGTTTTGTGGATCATTAATTAACCAATCACCATGTCCGTTTTCCCACGTACTTTTATACTTCTGCAATCGTTTATTTTTCTTTTTTATCGTATCATTTTTTATAATATTTTTTCGGTGTAACATATGCACTATCTGTTTGATCCGTTTCACTATCGAAATTACATTTTGTAGGTGTATGTGGAGTATTCTTATCTATGATTTACTTTAGCATAAATCTATAAAACTTTAAATAGCATTCCTATTGAATTCAAAAAATCTAACCGTTTCGTACAAAACAAACAAAGAAATTGCGACAATGACACTGACATGACATTTGACTCGTTTGACATTTAAGGTTAGGTTGCCTTCAGAAATTGTTAGAACGCGTACTTAAGTGATGTGGCGCTGGTGAGTGGCGACATCAATTCATCACCAATCGATAAATTAAGTTTAACGAAAAAATAATTACTACTAAATTTTCAAAAATCCCAAAAAAAATAAAATAATTCGAAATAAAGTATTTTCGTATACTTTATTGTTCTCATAAAGTATAGAGTACAATTACCTGAAATAACGTACAATACTTTAATATACCAGGTTATTACCATTGCCTTTGTTTTATGAGGTGCAAAGGTGAGTTTATTCATGATACCCCAATCCCGGACACAGTCCAGGGCCACTCTTGCCTTGGCCTCGATCTCAGCAGCATTATTCCCATCTATGAGCAGGACGATATCGTCAGCGAAAGCCTGGCAGTCTATGTTGGATCGGTGAGCGTATTCAGCAAAGGGTCCAGAAGAATATTCCAAAACAGAGACCCTCCTGTAGAGCCTTGTACACAGCCCTTGTTCGTACTCCGCCGGACTATCTCCCCCGTATATCTCACCGATACCATCCTGTCACTTAGATAGCTGCTGACCAGTGCTCCCAGATTTACAGGGCACTCCTTCCTACCTAGTTGGTACCTAATTTGAGGCCACCACGCGTTGTCGAAGGCTTTCTTTATGTCAAGTGAGATTAGTGTCACGATTTTTTTGTCCTCTATTTTACATCTGACCCAACGTCCTCGGCACCGCGCTGCGGCATAAAGTCGTACTGCCTAATGTTAAATTGAGGCTGGATGTGTCATCTTATTCTACCAATCATAAACTTCTCGAGGATTTTACCCAGCACCGGGAGAAGGCCGATGGGTCAGTAGGACCTGGGCAGGGTGTAGTCTGTCTTACCAGCCTTCCTAAGCAGTAAAATTGCGGCCTCCTTCCAGGGTTTCGGGAAATGGGCAAGCTCCAAGTACTTATTATAGATGGCTAGGGCTGTTAACGTATCCGCCTTTATGGCGGCTGCACAAATGTCGGCGGTTAGCCCGTCATTACCTGGAGCCTTCTTTGGGTTAAAGGAGTCGATAGCGAGGACAAGCTCTGCTTCGGTGAAGGGTGGATCCTGTGTGTCAGCCGGCTTGGCTACACTCCTTTCCTCAACCTTCTCTCTTATATGTTTGTGCCCTTCGCTCCCTCCCTTCTCCGTGTCCTCCGGGAAGAACGTTTCCGCCATATAAAACGCCGACTTCCTGGGGCTGATGCTCCTGCCATCAATGGTGAACAGCATATCCTCATGTCTTCTGCTCACTTTGCCGATAACCCTATAAATACCCCCCCACATAGTTTCCCTGTCTTGTGTGCCACAAAACTCCTTCCAGCTGGCCACCCTTGCTCTGTCCATGGCCTCCAGATATACCCTTTTGGAAAACTCGTACCGTTCTATGACTGCTGCACGGCGGCACTGCCCCGCCCAGGCAATTCTCTTCCTGTGCCTATTTTTGTCCTTTTTCAATGCCTCTAGCTCTGCTGACCACCACGGTACCTTTACCTTGTTGTTCATTTTCCTTTTTTTCATTAACTTTTCGCAGTTCTGTTTCATTAACTCGGTGTATATTCCGATCATATCCTTCAGTTTCCCTCCATCCTTAACTTGTTTTATTGAATTCTCATTTATTCCGCTGACCTCAAGTGATCGTTTAAACTTCTCACGGTAGTCATTCCAGTTTGTATTTTTAGTGTTGTATTTTCTCGTGGTGGCCAGACTATCTTGTATGTTCGCAGTTTTGTCGAGGGATAACCTTATTTCTACGGCATTGTGATCTGAGGTAATCAAATCCTCGATCACGTGCCACTGCAGCACATCCCCGGCCACGTCCGCCGGTTATGTTATTATGTTCAGCAACAGGTTATGTCCACTCTACTTCTGAACTTCTTCCTCCTCTTCATACACGGAATGTTGGTACTGATCCCACATTGAGAATGAATAGATCTAATTCCTGTATAGTACCTATTATCTCTTCTCCTCTGTCGTCACTCCTCACGCTTCCCCACCACTCACTCTAAGCATTAACGTCGCCACCTATTATCAACTTACCACCACCAAGTTCTCCTACCATAAGTCGCAATCGGTCCAAATACGGCTTTAAGTCGCAGTCTGGCTCGAAGTACAGAGACACCACTCCTATTGTCCATTCAGGTGTGCTTATTTTGGCCACCGCCATATTGGAGGTGGTAAGGTCCGGCATCTGTTGGACAGTTAGCCTCTGGTCGAATACTGCTATAACTGCCTTATTTTCCTTTCCATCCTCATGCGGGGCTTGCACCACCCTCAAACCCGAGCAGTCCCCCATTACACCTCTATTGCCCGTATAGGGTTCCTGGAGCATGGCAACACATGCCCTTCTCCTATCTGCTTCTATGATATAAACGATGATATAAAACGATGATATGATATAAATGATGATGATGATATAAACGATTATGATATAATATATAATAAAAACGGTATATATTATAGTGATTTTTTAAAAGTTAGTTATGATTCATTGCTGTTTTGTATTGAATGTAGTTTTCCGTTATCACTTAATTGTTGGCGGTCAGTAATTTTTATATGCAATTTCGTAGACGTTTTTTCAACTATTTTACATATAATTATATTTTGCAGCTGTGATACATTATTTTCGCATAACCTCAGTGTATTTTTGCATATTATCTCCACCCGAGTGCACTTACGCAGGTGTAAATATTACGTTGTTCAAACGAAAAGCTTATTATATTACTCTGACGTACTATATATTTTAATTATTAATAATATGATAATTATTGCTTTGAGATTTACTTTAATTAACAGGATTTTACACGGTGTATTTAGTGCTAAAAAAATAAATTATTTAATGGTATTTATTTTTATAGTTTGTTACAGATCATTGCTGCTTTGTATCGAATGTCGGGTTTCATTTATACACCATTGTTGGTGGCAAGTTAATTTCGTTGTCAATTTTATGGATGATTTGTTGACTATTTTACATTGCTTGCGTTTGCTGATTTACCTGATAATTAATGTGAATTGTGTTTTTTACTTATTTTTAAACATCAAATATCATTTTTTATGGTATATCTTACATGTTTTATGCCCACTTCATTTAATTCTTATGATATCTTGCGATTATTTTGTAGTTATAATTCCCGTAGTTGTCATGGTTGATAAATTGAATATTTATTATCAGAATGCAAGGGGGCTACGTACGAAGACAGCGATATTTAAGAGAAATCTGTCCCTTAATTCCTATGACGTAATTTCAATCTCGGAAAGTTGGCTGTTAGATAGTATACACGATCAGGAACTATTTGATGATAGGTATAATGTCTATAGAACGGACCGTGATTATGATTCGACTAAACAATCTCTAGGCGGCGGCGTTCTCCTAGCGGTACGGCGCACTATGTGGAGGTGCCTAAGAGAGCTTGGCCATAAATACATTTTGTAAAAATCGGCGCAGGTACTTGTATTATACCTCAAACTATAGCTAAGAAGTTGATCTACTATATTATGTATAAATTATGTATGTAACTAGTACTTTTTTATAGTAAAGAGCATCTAAATACGATGATTGAAAAATTATTACGAAAACATCATATTTTGTATTTTTTTCAGGATGATTTTCTAGTAAGCTAGCAATGAAAATTATACAAGTATTATACCATTTTAGAAAGCTTATAATATATACTTTTTTTTGGTATACACAAATATGCTATATATTTATAAATATATTTACTAGAAATATTTATCTCATGACATATCATTTTTGCGTATCTCAAACTTTCAATTAGAGTTTTGACAGTTGCCGAAATTTGTCGAAGGTCTGTAAATGATGTTATTTGATAGGAAATTTAATATTTTTATACAGGAAGAAAAAAAAAGTTGCAACTTCATTGCACAACATAATGCTATCTATCATAACATGAAATAGTAATAATTTCTTAAAAATACGTGGGCGAATCTATTTGTTTTATTAGTTGATATAGGTTACACTTGTGATATATTATTAATTGCGGTTTATGTTTTGATAATGTATCGAGTATTTCTCACCATTTTTAGTTCGCCTACAAAATAAATTATCAATAAAACACATAGGAAACCGAGTAACCACATAATGATAAATAGTTTTTATTCCCATACTTTGCACACGTTTCAAATCAGTTATTTAATATAAAATAGAGCATCTGCATACTGAATAATTACATACTGTTTTTCGTTCGTTATTGTCGTTATTAAAAGTGTATCTAACCACCTACTCTCTCGCAATGAGTGAATTCCAATGTACCAGACGCGACCTATGTCTTGTTTTGATTGAAAGTGACGGGAATTATGTTGTTGCTTTAACAAGTTATATACGGAATAATTTTATCAACTTTTCTGAGGCAAATATCGCTCAAATTGTCGCGAGTGTACAAAAAAATCTTATTACGAACTTTCGTCAACGCTACACTAAATCTGGCAGAAATAAAGAAAATTTTTTAAATCAGAATAGCATGTGGTGCATCAGAATAGCATTTACTGTGAATGTGGCATGTGAATGCCACATTCACAGTAAATCTGGAAGATCCTACTTGTGAATCTGAACCTTCGACATCGACGGGGAAGCGAGGACGCCCTTCTAAAACCTACGAAGACAGTTCCGATAGAACACAAAGACGAAAAAACAAGGAGTTGCTTGAAACATGTGGCCTTGATTTTATACTGAATTCATATCTTCAAGGATTGAGATCTCAAGGGGAAACGGAAGAAGCATTCATTGTCGAAATTTTACGAGTATTACCCATAGATAAAAAAAGTGAAATACGTCAAAATCTTTTAAATGAACCGGCACATTTAACAGCGTACTCTAAAGATGAAGCTCTCAGTATTTTTATAGAGTTGGACCTTAACATGGCACAGTATGAAAACATGAGAAATTGCTTAATTGCGAAGAACTGCGTATTATTTCCGTCATATAAATCAATTCAGGAAGCTAAAGGAATGTGCTACCCACCAAGATCAAGCATAGAAATTAATAATATTAATGCAAAAATAAAACTGCAAGATCTGCTGGATCACACTATTGTAAGAATTTTGAAAATCAATGGTGTATACAAAGCTGGCAAAAAACATTTAATGCTGTATTCGAAATGGGGCTGTGATGGCTCAAGCGGACAAAGTGAATACAAGCAAGTCTTAACTGAAGAGGATGAGTTAATTTCTGACACAAATTTATTTATATCTTCATTAGTACCTCTGAAACTTGTTGATATTAATACAAATGAAACTTTGTGGGAAAACCCTGTTCCATCATCAGTAAGATTTTGTAGGCCCATTTTAATAGAATTTTCAAAAGAGACACCAGAGAAAACTACAAGTGTAGTTAATGAAATTATAGCTCAAAGAAACGCTCTCACAACAAGCTTAATCAATAAAAATGGTGAAAGTATTGAAATCAAACACACATTATTTTTGACAATGGTTGACGGGAAAGTGGCTCAAGTTTTGTCAGAAACTTCATCAGGTGCTGTATGTACTATTTGTGGTGCAAGACCTACAGAGATGAACAATTTAGAAAAAGTACAAAATAAACCTGTTGACGAAAATTCTTATCAATATGGGCTTTCGACTTTACATTGCTGGATTAGATTTATGGAACTAATTTTACATATATCTTATAATGTAGGCTTTGAAAAATGGTCTGCTACAACGACAGAAAATAAAGATTTGAAAAAACAAAAGAAGACATATGTATGTACAAAGAAGGTTCAGAGAAGAACTTGGTTTAAATATAGATAAACCTAAGCAAGGTTCTGGTAACAGTAATGACGGTAATACAGCTAGACGATTTTTTCAAAATTATCAGTGCACTGCAGAAATTACCGGTGTGGATGAGGAATTGATAAAACGATTTTATGTTTTACTTCAAGTTATGTCTAGCGGAAAAGTAATTAATGCTACGAAATTTGGACAGTATGCTTTCGATACAGCACAACGATATGTTAGTAAATATATGTGGTATTATATGCCATCATCTGTCCATAAAGTGCTAATTCATGGGGAAAGTGTAATTCGGCATTATTCAGTGTTACCTCTTGGACAGCTCTCCGAAGATGCCCAGGAATCAAGGAACAAAGACTATAAACGATTCAGACTTCATCATGCTAGAAAATGCTCTAGAGTAGCTACAAATGAAGACGTTTTACATACACTTTTGTACACTTCAGACCCTTACATAACAAGTTTAAGAAAACCTTCCAATAAAAAGTCTATGGAACTTATAGATGAAGCTGTAGAGCTAGTAGAATAATATAATTCTATGTTATTTTCTTTTTCTTATTATATTTAATTAATAAGAGTAATTTTATGTGTTTATTTTGTATTAATTATAACATTTAGGTCACATTGTTTAAAATTAGTCGTAAATTTATGATAATTTTTCAATATTTCATGTTTTGTATTTTTTTACAATTATTAAATATATTTTTATATGCATAGACTGTATATTATTTTAAAGTACGTTTATCTCAGATTACCTAAAAAAAAATCAGCTGTATATCTATAAAAACATGGAAGTTATAGATTTATGACCCGAAACCGACTCGATCTCCACATAGTGCGGCGTGACTTTGCCACGGTATGCCGACCGCAGTGGCGCTCCTCAGCGGAGGATGTCTGGGTTACAATGACTCACAAATCAACGGATAGTAGGCATATGTTAAAAATTCATCTATGCACTATATATCTTTGTAGGGAAAATGAAGGCAACTCAGTAACATTACAATTAAATAACTTTTCAAATAAGTTATTTGACATTGTTATCTCTTGCCCGGATGATAAATTTATTGTGATGGGTGATTTTAATTTTTCTAACATTGATTGGCACATTCAGGGCAATCGTCTTATCCCTACTGGCTCCATCAATGACAGTCAAATGGATTTCTTTGATACCTTGACCCAATGTAATTTATCTCAATTTAGTCAAATATGCAATGATAATGGCAGGTTTTTGGATCTTGTACTCTCTAATGATGAGCTTTTGGTGACATTATGTGATGCTCTCTATGCATTGAGGTCACCTTTGCTAACACAACTCCACTGGAGGTAAATAAAATAACTAAATATTTTTATAATGCTGGGGATTTCAATGCATTATGTCATGACCTTCAGAATATAGATTGGTTGAAAGATCTAAATAAAGGATGCCTAGACGAAGCAGTAAAATTCTTTTATGACACTCTGTATAAACTCCGTGATACACATATACCACATAAAAAAGTGTCACCTACGGCATTTCCTCCATGGTATAGTCCTGCTCTCAAAAAAGTATTAAAAGAAAAGAACAAATACCATCGCAAGTATAAATTATACGGGAATCGAGAGGATTATAATACTTTCTCACTTTTGAGAAAAAGAGCCAAATCCCTGGATAAATCATGTTATAAGATCTATATGCATCAAACTGAAGAAGCTATAATTAAAAACCCTAAGTCATTTTGGTCGTATATTAAATATAACAGTAGGTCCTCTAAGATTCCTTCTGTTATGACTTACGAAGGTGCAACGGTTTCTAAAGGGAATGAGGTTTGTAATATATTTGCTGATTATTTTAAAACTAACTTCCAGATAAATCATAATAGCAGTGTTGTTAATTTAAGTGCAGAAAGTGTCAACTCAAATGGTATTGGTGACATACATATCGATTCAGCCGAGGTTCTTAAGCTTCTTAAAGCCGTATGTTTGAATAAAGGTGCAGGACCCGATGAGGTCTCTCCCGTGATTATAAGAAATTGCGCTGAGAGACTAGTCGTTCCCCTCTGTGTTCTGTTTAGACGGTCGTTAGATGAGGGGTTTGTGCCTACTGTTTGGAAATCCGCTTTCATTACACCAATCCATAAAGGTGGGGATAAAGGGGACGTTAAAAACTACAGACCAATTTCTAAGCTCTGTATCTTCGCAAAAGTCTTTGAAAGAATAATTCACAAACAGACATACGCTGCACTAGCGAATTGGTTTATTCCGGAACAACATGGCTTCCTAAAAGGCCGCTCCACCACCTCCAATCTCCTTATCACTAACAACTATATCACAGCGGCTATGGATTCTGGCTCACAAGCTGACATGGTCTTTACGGACTTCAGTAAAGCTTTCGACCGGATCGATCATTCAATCCTACTGCTGAAGCTCTATGCCGCGGGTATCCATGGAAATTTGTTCCGATGGTTCTCGTCGTATATTGAAAAGCGTACCCAGGCCGTTGCCACAAATGGTTTCACTTCGAATTGGATTATTATACCATCAGGTGTGCCTCAAGGTTCTCTTCTTGGGCCGCTGTTGTTTGCTATTTTTCTGAATGACATAGCATCGTGTTTCTTAAATTCTAAATTTATTCTTTATGCGGATGACACAAAAATTTTTAGAAGTATTGTAACCTTTGAGGACTGCTTACTCCTACAGAGTGATTTGGATAGATTTTGTGATTACTGTTCTCGGAATAAGTTAAATCTTAATGTTTCCAAATGTTATTTAATGACTATTACACGCAAAGTGAATGTAGTAAAATTTAGCTACAAACTTCATAATAAAATCATTAAGTCAACTAATAAAGTGAGAGACCTAGGTGTCATCATAGACTCTAAATTAATATTTGATGAACATATTGAAAATATTGTAAACCGAGCTTCCAAAGCACTTGGTTTCGTTATTAGATCCTGTGCTAAATTCAGCACTATTAAACCTATTAAAGTACTTTATTGCTCTCTTGTGCGTAGCATCCTCGAATATGCCTCTGAAATATGGAATCCGTCATACAACATTTATATTAACAGAATCGAGGGTATTCAGAAAAAAAATCTTAGATATTTGCAGTATAAGTGCAAGCATTTCCTTCCAAATTATGAAGCCAGGTGTAAGAAATATCATTTTCTCCCTCTTCAAGTACGTAGGAATACTGCTGACATCATGTATTATAGTAAAATTATAAGTAATTTTATAGACTCACCGCAGCTACTTGGTGAAATGCGTTTCAGAGCCCAACAAAGAGCATACGTAATTATCGTCCCATATTAGTCTCGACGTATAAAAGTAATTATCGCAAAAACTCCTTTTTCTGCAGGGCTGGTGCACTCTTGAACGATTTTTCAAGCTTGAATCCCTCAGTAGACATGTTCAACACAAATCCCGCGATTATAAGGCAGTTGATGGCCAACTCATATTTTAACAAATAATATTAATATGTACTACTCAGAGATGTGATTTATTTGAAATACTTCTATTTTAAATGCAAATAGAAAATGCAAAATACCTATTTTATATTTTGTATTTAAATACCTTTCAGTGAAAAGTATTTTGTATTTTATTTGAAATGCCTTTCGAGATGCATTTTGTATTTTAATATTTATTTAAAAATGCAAAATACTTTGTGATTAAGTTTAGCCAACATTACCAGTCAAACAAAACAAAACGCTTGTATTGCCGAATTCGACCGAGAGAGGCGCCTGCTAACCATGCGCGACATCTTTTTCTTCTTTGGTCAAAGTGCGCGCCTTATGTCAAGTAATGTCTGACAAGTGTCAATTTCCAACGAAAACGGCGAACATTATCTATGGCTATGAATTTATGGATATGAAACGCATAGCCGTTGACACCGACGATTTGATTTCACGACGAGTTTATTATTTTCTGGTGCTGATATTGAAGTGTCGTTATTATTTCTATAATACTAAAACGGTTATGCACTATACCTGGAACAGTTACGTACTACAAGATATTTTAGATACTTAATCTAAATAGACGTGACTTGGTGGATTTGGCTGGTGTCTAACAATTTCTACTTAGCAAAAAAATGTAAGTACTTACTGAAATACAAATAAAATGCATAGGTACTAAAAAGAAAAGACGTCGACTAACTTAAAATGATTTTAAGTTTTATACCTATTACAATAAACTGCCAATAAAAATACTATAGTAACTGAACTTAGTGTTAATATCTACAACCTTTGGACAACCCAGTTTATTGCGGACCGTTAATTGAAATAATAAAGGAAAGTATTCAAAATCGTTTCGAAAAATTTTATTTAGATAACCCAAGATCCAAGGACAGCATTCTGGCAGCAATATCGTATCCATTTTTCAAATTAAAGTGGGTGCCTAAAAATAGGAAGGAGCATCTTAGGGAGCTGTTTATCCCAGAACTCAGGAAATGTAAAAATGAACATTTAAAAAGTTGCCTCCCATCACAGACATCGGAAAGAAAAAGAGAAAAAAGCGAGTCTTATTACATGTTCCAGGATTCAGATTACTCGGCAACCAGTGAGGGTGGTAGTGCTAATAATACTACAATAGATCTGGAAACCCTGCAATATTTAAAGGATGAGAGCACAAGTCTGGAGATGCTAAATGCTTATCCTACAGTAAAAAAAGTATTTTTTAAATACAACACATCCTTACCAAGTTCAGCACCAGTAGAAAGACTTTTTTCGTATGGTGGGATGATAATGAGACCTCACAGAAGAAAAATGAGTGATGATGTATTCGAACAACTGGTATTGTTAAAAAGCGTAATAAATAAACAATGATATTTATTTTTATCACTTTTTAACAATACCAGTCCAGTTCCAGTTGTTATTACTTTTAATAACAAAAGTGTAACATATGTAATATGTTAT
The DNA here is from genome assembly GCA_927399485.1 of Calamotropha paludella. Classification (NCBI taxonomy): domain Eukaryota; kingdom Metazoa; phylum Arthropoda; class Insecta; order Lepidoptera; family Crambidae; genus Calamotropha; species Calamotropha paludella. The sequence continues at coordinate 450,656 of OV656814.1, read as the reverse complement.
TAGACGTTTGTTTTTCGGCTCGGCATTGTGTGTCTCTATTGCTCATGTATGATAAGTAAATATACCTATAATAACCTATAATAAATAAAAATATCTGTGATTTGGTCAGGGGGTATTTTATTTTGAAAAAGTATTTTGAAAATACCTATTTTGCATTTAGCATTTGAAATACAAAACGCAAAACTATTTAGTATTTTGCATTTGAAATAGTAAATCTGAAAAGTATTTTGCATTTTGTATTTAAATGCTTTTTTAAAACCATTTTGTACATCTCTGGTACTACTATTAGTTATGTTCTCGTTTTATTTTGTTTTGTTACTTCTAAATTGGTGTTAATTTCTTATTTTACATGTGAAAACTTGTAAATGGCTTTTAGATTTTATAAAATATGTTTAGATTATTAATGTTTATAGCTGTAAGTTTTCCAATCAAAATAAATAAATAAAATAAATGATAAGTTCGCTAGTGGCATTCCTGCTTCTTTGGAGGTTGGCCTGCAGAAAATCTAGCGTACCTCTGCTGGTGTATCGTCCCACTGAGACATCCTTAGCAGTATGCTACTTTATCGCGAGCTATCGAGTCCCACTTGGCTCTTATGGGGCATGTGTTGCTGAAGGTGTTATGGTCTGCTTCCCTAATGTTCTCCTTCCTGCAGTTTCTACATGATGGGGGTTTTTTTTTTCTCAGGGCAGACCGCATAGACATGCTCACCCCCGCAGTGGCTGCATGTGTCCAACTTCTCCGTACACACCCTCTTTATGTGTCCATATCCCAGACAGCGTGAGCACTGGACCAGCGGCGACTGGTCCTCCACCAATGAAACGCCCCAGCGCAGCTGTATGCTCCCCGCGTCTACAAGGCTTCTCCAAATATGGGGTGACACCCTTGCCACTACATGGGCCACATGCGAGTTCCTTGTCTTCTTTTCATACAGTATTTCTATTTGGTCTTCTTTTAACGCAGGTTTTCTGGTGATTTTTTCCATCTTTCTTCGTATGGCCTCCTCTACCTGTCTCTTCTTTCCCTCTCCTCGCACATACTTTACTATCACCAGAGGGTTCTTGTTGACCGCTTGTTCCACAACGAAATTCCCGTCCCGCTCCAGTTTCAGCTTAAGTTTTTCTAATTCAGTTTCTTTACTGCAGCCAACCACAATTTTTTGGTTTCTAACTTTTTTGACCTTCTTAACTTCAATCCACTCCTCGCGCTCCCAAAGGACATTTGGACCCTGTCAAAGACTTGGTCGCTGGTAAGACTCTTGTCCTTTGACGAGATCACAACCAAGTGAAACTTTTCCGCATATATTATATATAACGGGTGGCAATTCTAATGTCAACCTTAGTCTCCTGTGATGACGGCCCATGTAATGGAGTCGATCGTCAGGATTAAATATAAAAAACAAGTATATTTTAGACCACACAACCCCATTGCAGCGCCCTATAAGGCACTTCGTCCCAAAATGTGTGCTCGCACTTCTCTCTCTTGCCCCTACAGTAATATACGAAACGTAACTCTCTCTTCTATCTTCACTTACTTATATCTCCCTCTCAACTTCCGTTCGGCTCGCCCTTACACACTTTTCGTAACGCTCTCGTCTCGCATTCACTAGCTTACTCCCCAAGTCGAGCGTGCCTAAAGAAGTTTTTATTCAACAAGAATAATTGCATCGTTTCAAGTTTTATTTGAATGTGTGATTTCTGCGAAAGAGCAAAACTAAATAAACCTGCAATTAAAGTGTTCATTGAACCAGAAGTTTATACGAAATAATCTAGCTAACATTTCTTAGTTTGTTTGGATATGTTTGGATACCTAAATACACATTCACGCTCAGCCTTTTCGGTGAGTTTTCAATATAGAGCTTTTCCTGATAGTAGAAAACTTATTAGGGCGCATAGCGTATTTGAGTATGCTTCATTGTCATAAGTCATATGTATACGCGATTTGGACCGACGGTCCTGGGTTGGAATCCCGGAAGGGGTAGATGTTTGTATAATGAATACATGCATTTGTACCCGACTCATGGATGTTTATGTTTATTTCTATGAGTATTACATATCCATGTATCATATGTGTATGTCTATCCGTTACTCTAGTATACATAAAACGAGCCTTACAGTGCTTACCTTGGGCTTGGCTAATTGGTGTGAATGTAAAAAAATATTTATTTATTTCTATGTATACAACGAGCAGGAAGCAGAGGCCGACATCCCGCGCAATGCGTACGCGGTGGGCGGCGCCCTAGTGTCGCTGCTGGTGCTGCAGGCGTCGGCCATCTTGTTGGCGTTGGCTGCAGCTTGCCGGTCGCGAGACTCGCGCACCCTCCCGCGTCCGAGCCTCGCTTCACTCGACAGCGACGGCTACTTCGACCGGGACGACTCGCGCGCTAGGCTCACCTTCCAAAGGTGAGGAATAGGTAACGCATGATCATTTATCATAAGTGCTTTAAAAACACTTGCGTTATGGAAACCAGCAACAACGAAGTTCAAGTACCTGACTAGAAATAGCCACCAAATACTCAGCGATGCCAGATTAAGTGCCAAAGTACAAATTTGTGGTAATGATTAGGTGTTTTTGTGTTCAAAAGAAAATTTTTATGCAAACATTATTATAGCAATCAGTAGAAGCGTCTCTAGTCCATGTAGAGCCTGCGTGCAATTATTACCCTGGCGCCATTTAGTAAGCGCGTGGTCAAAATGGAATGGATACAAATAACAGCACAAACTGTCAAAACTCCCCAGTGAATAATAAAATCTATTGTTTGAAGATAAAATTTAAAATCGATTAAAGCAATTTGCTATTTTTGATGCCATTATGTGCTGACTGACTGTATTTAGAATTATACAGGGTAAACAACCCTAATAAGAGAAAACCTACCCATGTTAACATGTCTTTATAGATGTAAGAATTAAAATTGTAAACAAACGTCTTCCCGTTTTCACTGGAATAGCTGGTCGTTCATTTTGTACGGAGTGTTGTTCGGAGAGAGCGCCCCCTAGGATTGCGGAGCCCGTGTGAATCGCACACCTTGCCCTATAGATAAAGACGTCTCTGGCAATCTGGTCAAAGAGCACAGGAACTGCTGATTGTATCCATTGAGTAATTTTATCAGATCTCTATCTATTTTTCATGAAAGCAATCATATTTACAAACATTAAATGTTCCAGCAGATTAGTTTACGTATTATATCGCCGACCAACTTCTTGAAGGACAACATTCAGAAATGTAGTTTGAGATAAGGTGTTTATCTTTGAATTTATGCAGGTTAGTTTACGTATTATCTCACTGTTCGGTATGAATAGTTGCTTTCAATAAATAATATTTGACTAACACGTTTACCTGAATTTAACATCTGAAAGTCTCTTATTGAATTTTCTTGTTACAGCGAGACGAGAACGATGCCAGTGAAGGGAAAGATTCGCACCGCGTACAGAAATGGCCGTCTAGTGATGGTGTGATAGAACCATAATGTTTCCAACCGAAGCAAAAGAGCTTTATGAATACTCAAAAATAGGTCCCGTGAAAATCACGGGTCACTATTACCATCATCCTTTAACCAAAAAGGCCCATTAAATCGAAGAAATGGTTAAAGTAAAATCACGATCTACATGTGCCAAGACTCTGTTGTTATTTTACTATAAATATTTATTTATTCAAACTTTGTCGCACACATAAAATATGGCGGACTTAATGCCATTAGGCATTCTCTACAAGTCAACCGAAGAGTTAGAAGCATTGAAAGGGAAAATAGAAAATGAGAGCTATAGACTACATAAACATACATTTACATACATATAATGTCATATGTTAAATAATAAACTACTTAAATATCGATACACTTAACTAGATGTGCTATAAAAGTGAGATTAAGTGAATAGGGTCGGAGAATTCAAAAGAAGATCGCGAACCAATCGTTTGAAATCTGTTGGGAGCTTTTTGAATATGGGAAGGTAATGCGTTCCAGAGTCGCATAGCCTGAAGTAAAAAAGAGTTTGAAACAAAACCATTATTTATACATAGTGTGATAAGTGGAGCAAATAATCTATAATAAAGATATTTTGATACGCGTAATTATAGTTGAATAAAATTTTTGTTAAATATTATTTAGATTTCATTAAAAGGTAAAATAAGAATGAAATGTGGAAATTCGCCCAAGAACCGTTTTTCTTTTATACCGCTTCCGATAATATTTGAATTAAGATACTCGGTTTTATTTATTTATATTGACTCTTTGAAATCGTTAAAAACAATAATATCATTAGCGAAAGATGTAGGTATGTCTGGATCGTGAAAATCTGTAATTGTACGTAATTTTTTGATACATAGATACACTACCCATAAATTATTTATTTTCAAGTTTAATGGTGATATGGTGTTTTATATAATCAGTAACTTCAAAATCTGTTAAATCGGTTCTCAAAAGTGGCCATTTGTAGGTATTATTTAGTGGTGGGTGAACCACATATAGGCACATTGTCTTTGTATTATTAATTTGCTCAATTAAGTTAGTCATATTGAAATTAGATTTAAAGGGAAGATAAGTTATAAAGTTGTACATCATATATTTGTTTTTAATAGATTTTTATAAGTAATGTAGCTACTTGTTTAAATTTATTCTATATTTGTGTCAATAATTGTATAAGATATGCTTTAAGACAAAAAACTCTTACCAAACGAAACAACTCACAACGCGTCAAATTTGTCGGACTTACCATGAAAACTATCAGATGGAGTTGTTGTTATAGGTGTTAAGTTGTTATAATGGTTGTAACAAGAATTACGCTTTGTGCCTCTATAAAAAAATTTGGGCTGTTTTGTCTTTAAATGAGAGTTTGTGGTGTTTGTGTCGTTGAAAATTAGATAAATAATAAAAATAAAGTTATGTTTCTAAACAAATCCTGACGGGCGTTGACTAAGCATTTTCTGTGTTATAATTTGTTACTACGTCTTTTATCGTAATATTTTTAATGAAGTGGGAATAACACTTATTAATAAAAAGTTACTAATATTTAATTCTGATTTTTTTTGGTGCATTAAAGTAAGTTAAAAAGTGGAAATAAAAACAATGCATATCTGAATAGTTCAACATTTATTTATACATTTGAAATAGAAGGTGTGTGCCACCAGAGGGAGGTTGAGGTGGCTTCACTACTCGTACAGACTGTGCAAAAATATATAACCGGTGCCGCGGCCGGCCCAGCCCGGCACGCCTCCAACCAAATATTAATCTATACAACAATATCATGTATACGTATAGCTATAGTCATAGAGTATCTATGTATACTAACCAACAAAATATAGTGGTGGCCGCGGACCCACTTTCCCCTTTGACTTTACTCCGAGAATTCGGGTTGTGCTCAATAGCCGTTGAATTTACGATTACTGTGGCCAGATAAGAATTTCTACAGGTTGAAAGTAATAAGTCGGAGCAAGCCCATAGGTGGGTACGCCTCGCGGCCACCGTTACTTCTTTGTGCCAAAGTTCGGACGCTTCCATTATGATGTCTCAGAAGCAACTGCTTATGAATAAACCAGTTAGTCAAGTCAAGGAATTAAGTTGTATTTATATTTTTTATTAATAATAAATTATACAATGATTATACAAATATATTTATCTAATTGTATAAGAAAATCGAATGTATGATGATCGCATTAAATCATGAAAAGCGTCCGAGGTTCAGCGAAAACGTTATTTAAGTATCTTTATAATTAATAGTTAAAGTTTAGTACGACGTTACGACGCAAACGTATGGATCTTGAACTAGATGATGTCAGTTCTGTCAGAAATCGCCTGGGAATCAAGTTCTCTTTTGTCAGAGGAGCAGGGAGGAGTCAACGCCGCGTCGCAGCGTCTGATCTGCTGGTTGCCGCGCACAACGCTAGGTGTTGTGAGACTCAAGTCTCTAGTCTGAATGAGAACTGCTCCCATCAAATGTCGCAGTTGGGTTGGACCCAGTGCTTTCCCGTGCGCCTCCAGCCAGCAGATAACACAACATACCTATCTACAATAATTCATCTACGTGATCACACAACATGATATGACATCTCATTTCCATAAATTCACATATATGGTAATTAAATCACACTCTTTTAATATTTAACATTCATATAGCAACAGTGATTACTGCCGTTAATTGAAATATAGCCTAGATAGACATCCACGCAAGACGTGAAGCACCAGCAAATAAAGAATAATATGAACATACTGTATAGTATTATTTACAACAATAACAACGGCTGCCGTTTGCACGGCGCATGTTTCTCACTCATTCTGCGAAATACTTAATTGCCGGTGACAGAATCGCGCGCTACTCCGAAGGTGAAGATCCGAGCTGCACAACCGCTGCCACGCGCTACCGTCGTCGCGCCCGACGAGTACTATTAAAATTAATATCCACTGCAAATTATTACGCGACAATACAGGTAAAAGAGTACCTATCTAATACTTTAAGTTTACAGAGGATACCAATAAATCGTTTTCTTGTAACTGGTTCGTGTAGACGGCTTCTCTTTATAGGATAAGCCGAGCAGTAAAGCCAGTAGTAGGAGCGTCGATAGTATTGACGTTGGTGATGATGGGGCAGGCCAATCCTTTCGTAAAGAAGCAGCCGTCCGAGGGTGGGAGTCGCGCTTATCTATACGACTGCTGCTCCGCTAGGAAGGGGTTGGCGGGCGAGGGTCGTGGTGCCGGCGCCTGCCCCGGAACGCCCAGGCTGTCAGCCCCACTGTAGTTCTGGTGATGACACAATACCGACATTATAGAACTTATTGATTTAACCTTTTTTATTTTGAATGGGTTCGCTCTTGATCCTAATCAAGCTCAATCAAGACAGAATCCACGATGGAACGAGCTAAAACGGACGGGCTATAAGTACTCGGAAATACAGACGCAAGGAGGGAGTTCCACTCTCATGCTGTGCGTAGCCCGCAGTGCCTCTGATCAGGGCCGGACCGTGAGTTTAGGGGACCCTGGGCTAATACTAGTTAGGGGCCCACCTAATTACTCAAAGTATAGAAAAAAATGAGACAGTAAAATATTTGATTTATATTATAACATATTATGTCTTAGTGTTATACATCCGTAAATAAATTGACAAATTATAAAGCAACCTTTCTGCACTTTCCTTTGGCAAATTTTTTAATTAGCTCCTCATGTTCGAGGTTCTTAGTTAAATCAACATTTATTGACAAAACGGATAACTGGTTAAGTCGTGAGTTTGACATCATCGTTCTGTATTTATTATCTATATATGTCATCCTGGGAAAGAAGCGCTCGGCTTCACAACTTGTGATTGGTAAGGTTAAATATATTTTTAAATCCCCGTTCCGTTTGATAGAGATGCATACCGGGAGTTCAGGGTTGCCAACCCGTAGGCGGTCATTACACATTCGATCTGGATCACGATCCACTACATTCCTCCAAAACTCTATTTCTTTCTATCCTTCTAGTTATAAATAATTAAAAATACTAAATAAAAGTGATAAATAATGGTACTTATAAATAATTCTAGCAAGATAGAAAGAGGCTGAATCTGAGAGAAAAACAGCGGTGCACGATTGAGATTAATGTGTAATGGCAGCCGAGCATTTTAACTGTCAGTTCGAAGTACCAACACCTGAGCGTAGACTTGAATTAAATAAATTGAATGGGTTTGATAAATCGCAGGATTCGCAAGTCTACAAAAATACTATCTGTTTAATTTAATAAAATTATGGATTCATTCGCATTATCGTATATTTTTGACTTTGACTTGACTTAGCTGGGGGCCCCTTGAATCCACGGGACCCTGGGCTGAAGCCCAAAAAGCCATATGGTAGATCCGGCCCTGCCTCTGAGTATTTGGGAAAGCAAAGCATTATAAACAGATTGTTCTTTGAATGTAACAAACTTTGCAAGTCCCCGAGTGACAGCGACATATTCAACCGTATCTTTAGTACGCTTTAAAATTTTTTTGCTTTGTTGTAAAGATAACGAAATCTTTACATAGGTGCTTATTAATTGTTATTATCACTCTATTTTAAGTAGTTATTAAAGTTCTTTAGTAATTAATGTTTCTTGCACTGTGCTTATAAAATGTATTGTGTCTAGTTTAGGTTTAAAAAATATTGGCCAACAAAACGAAACAAAATAAAACTTTGGTAGGAAAAATAAATCTTCAACATGGAGTTATCAGTTGAGAAAATTAAATGTCATGCTGGAGATGGTAACTCCTTAAATGGGTTATGAAACATGTACTCGCAAATTCGCACTCAATGCTTTTGTGGTTCTGAACACACGAGTTCTACTAACTTTAAGAAAATTAACTTTTCAATATTGACTCCGCTCTGGGTGTTAAGGTAACGTTGTTTCTATATCTATTACACAAGTGGTTAAGTTATTTATTTGGGGTTTAGATTAATGCATGTGATGTTGTAAATTTTTTTATTTAACTTTGTCATGACTAAGTACATAAGATTATGAGTGATTATGAAAGTAATGCGTAATTCTTATAATTATAAGAATTGCGAAGCTGAAATGGCAATGGGCAGGACACATAGCAAGGAGTTCTCGAATGGCGACCGCGTGCCGGACGACGCTCAGTGGGTAGGCCCGCTACGAGGTGGACCGACGATCTGGTTAAGGTCGCGGGAAAACGCTGGATGCGGGCAGCACAGGACCGATCGTTGTGGAGATCCTTGGGGGAGGCCTATGTCCAGCAGTGGGCGTCGTACGGCTGATATGATGATGATGATGATGAAAGTAATGCCACAGTATGCCAAAATTACATACTTATTTGTCAACGGAGTATGCTGCCCATAATGAATAAATAACTAACATTTATCACGTCTGTAACTTCAATTATTGTAAAATAATTACAATTTTTTTATAATCTATTTTATAAAAAAAAAAATGTAATGTTCACACTTTTGCACTTTTACAAAGCTAATTTGTAGTAAGACATATATGGAATTGCTTGTATTTTGTAAGTGCAAAATAATATTTTCGCACCTACCTGAATGCATGCATAATATTAAGAAATGTGGCTCACCTGCGTGGCGCCGTATGAGTCGTGGTGGGCGAGGTCTGCCAGCCGCGTAGAAGATAGCGCCCTAGGCAGCGGGTTGGAGGGCACCCCGTGCGGCGCAAGTACGCCCGCCTCGGCAACGGCGCGAGCCTCTTCATCGGCCACTGCGCCCGCGCCCTCCTCCAGCGAGCCGTCGCGGAAGTTCACGAACGCGAATGCCGCCAGCGCCACTGCGCACAGCAGCCCGTATCCGGCGAACGTGCGGGTCGTACCCCAGCGAGCTACTGCCACTCCGCCCAGTACTGCACCGCACCCACGGCCCAGACCATGGTGCAAACCTACGCACACCAATCCCATCAACATTGCAATGGTTGCTTCCACGGGGAGACAGACTGTTCCTCAAATTTATTATACCACTGAGTTACCCAACTCTGAGTACAGTATTTACATAATTCTACACAAAAGCTTCGAAAGCTTCGAAAGCTTATTTTAAGCGATGCATGAAACAGGCTAAACATTATAATAAAAAGGATTTTTAAAGGCAAAGTTTCAAAAAGGCATATGAAATATGATGTTAACATAAAAAGACAACTATGGTCAGTTTATGTGAATACTGGCCATCGAGTTTACTTAGGTCCAAATCGCGCTAAAGATAATAATTCAAAGTACATGCTGTTCTTTGAAAAAATATCACACTTTGGTGTTAAAAATAAAATCTATCTTGTACGTCAATATGTAGACAACACATTGAATAACCGATCCGTGAGTAATATTTGTTTTGTTTCATTCCTGTTATTGACTGATCAAACTACAATTATTACGTTAGTCCAAAGGAGTTCAGCTTCAATTTTTAAAAGTAACAAATATGATGTCAGACCCAAAGTCAAAACCATTTAATAAAATTAGATGGTTTTGAGTTATAGTGTTAAGAAACGAACAGTCATGAAGAAATCAAATACGTTTAGGCCATTTCTTCAAAAAATGAAAGTGCAATGCCAACTATTAGAGTTGGTAAAATTTCTCCAGTGTCTAGAGGCGACCCTTTGCAAAATATCGGGTGCTCCCTGCAGCAAATTTACCTTGCAGCACTCCCTGAGCGGAGGAGCGCAGACGCGGCGGCGTCCCGTGCGCGATGTAGGAGCAGCAGGCAGCCCATACAGCTGCGTGCGTCACTCCTTGCACGAACTCGAACGGGAGCACCCACCACGGGTTTGTCAGCCAAGAGATGTATAGGAACCGCAGAACGTTCCCCGCCAGACCCAGGCACAGCACCTGTTAGGATCAGCACTTACGTCACAGCACAAACCTCTGAATTTCGCACTTATATAACTACACCTTCGACGCCTCCTAAACTGGGGTAACATTGTATACAATATTAAACAAAATTGCGCCGGGATTATGGAAAAGTTCCTTTAGTTTAGGGCTTTTCCGTCATTATCTCCTTCCATCATAGATCTTTTAGATGCCTACATCTATTCCTACTAAAACAAGTAACAGATAGTTGCCCTGAGTTGTCGTTAAATTCTTTCCGTACATTAACATAAATCGTTGCTTTTGAGCTATTTCTAACAATAAGATAAATCTTTAGAAACTAAAGATTTATAACCAAACACAAACGTTTCAAATAGTCTGTTTAAAACGGATTTTACATCAGGAAACAAAAATGTTCTGTCTATTGCTTCTTTAGTAATTTACCTTGACGTGACCCAGTTGCGTGATGAGTTTGAAGCTAAAGAAGTACGCGAAGATCTCCGAAATGTGGTTGATAACAGAAGCGACGCCGAACAACGTCGGGGACCCGTCGATGTCCTGCAATTTTTGCATTATATATTCATAATGTTATATGAATATGTAAATTAAAAAAGGTGAATCATAAAATTTGTACAATTGTCATTACAGTACAGTAATGTTTACAAATTTAACGAAATTTGTTTTAATGAAAAAAATAAGAAAGTTAATGAAATATGCCAAGACGGGTAAGAAGGATGTAAAATGCAAGCTAAGATTCAAGTCCACCTAAGTTCAAATCTTAATTTATTTATACCAAAAATGAAACTAAAAAACTACTGTTGGGTTGTTTACTTTTACCAAAAATGAGATGAATGTCAGACCTGCAAATGCCAGAAAAGGAAGGTAAAGATGAGGCCGATGCCGAAGCCCATGAACCAGGCCACTAGCAGGAAGGAGGCCGCCTTCACGTTCTGGAACTGGCGTAACACCGTTACCCACTCAGGCATCTCGCGCGTCGTCTGCGCGAATACCTGTACCACAACGGACCGCCTTTTAATGATTGATCTATCTTAATATATATAAATTACGTGTCACGTTGTTTGTCCGCAATGGACTCCTAAACTACTAAACCGATTTTGATCAAACTTCGTAACTATCTGTTATTTGATCTAACTTTAAAGATAGGATAGGTTTCATTTGAATTTGTTACACAGCAAGGCGTGGCCGTGTCAGCTAGTTTATAAATTTAAAATTCCCTGTCACAATGTTTGACCGCGATAAACTCCGAAACTACTTAACCGATTTTGATGTTTTTCTTTTATTGTGCCGGATTTCTTCCGACTTAGGACATAGGATAGGTTTCATTTATAACACGGCAACGCGTGGCCGGGTCAGCTAGTATCTTAAAAATGGCACATCAGAACTACAAACAATTTACTGCTGTAGACTTTATAAGGCTAGCCGTCGTGTTTCCCGACCAACGTAGTCAGTTTTCTCATAAGGGACACAATCCTCGTGGTGTGCATTGAAGTCACCCAGAACCACTAGTTGAGCGGACGGGTACCGCTGTATTGCCCTACGGTCTGTCGTCTGTGTTCTCGATGAGCAAGTTGGTCGGCTTCGTGGTCTCGACGTCTTCGTTATGAGAGCGGTAGATACAAGCACAGAGAATTTTCTCTAAACCGGTGTCCTAGAGCCGAGATATTAGAAATGGTGAGGTCTTCGAGATCACGTAAATGCAAATAAGAAATGTCATCGCGTGCATACATGCAAACACCCGCATGAGCCTTAAAAGGACCTTCAAGGACGTAATCTGGATATGCAAGACACGTTGCTTTAGTAACTCTCTAAATCGGGTGGACGAACCATCACCTTAGCATGGTGCAGTGGTGGTTGGTGCGTGGGAGGAGCGCTTGTATCGAGGCCCGGTAGCTGCAACTGCTCGGCCAGTTGCTGCTGGAGTTTCTCCTCGTGCGTGGGTTCGGCAGGTGGCGGCGCTGGCGCTTCCACCTCGCTGCTCACGAACTCGTACTTGAATCGGATCTAAAAAATTTCGTCATGGCTTTATCCGAATTGGTTCTTTGGAATAGAACTAAATGGCATGTCATAGACGAAAGCAACTTTGAGGACATGCGCTATTATGATCAATTAACTTTAATTTTTAAATTCAAATTATCTCTAGATTATAAAACAGCCAATTTAGAGCATAAGCAAAATTATTGATATTAATTAAAAATATATATTGATTTACTACGTATGGTAAGAATTAAAATTGTATCTTTATTATAATTCATACTATACGTAGTGGCTAATACAACTAGTTGTTTTCTCAATTGTATTAATAAGGGTTTTATTTCGGTTTTCCTTTTATTTTATTTAGGTTTTGGGAGTAGGACCTGCTAAATCCAGAATTGCAAACCAGAATTTAACACATTGTTTAATGTTTAAATTTAACACACTGACAGCTGTTTAGCTATATATAATATGCTATAGAGTCATTGAATTCTTGAAAAGATCTGAGGTTAAGAATATAATGTATTAATGTGTAGTTTTAATAACCTGTGAGGCGGTGAGCAGTGCGGCACCCATCAGCACTGAGAAGGTGGCGAAGCAGATGGTGTAATTCTTCTCGTAGCGCTGCGGACCGCCGCAGGGGTGCGCGCTGAATGCCGTGCTGTGGTCGAGAGCGATGCCCACAAAGAACATCGCCAACCCCCAGCCCAGAGAGCCGAACATGCGCTGGTGACCGTATCTATGCATGTTTCGTTCGATTAATATTTCGGATATAAGTATTTTTCATAGATACTTCACATATGAACCACTTTCCAATCACTGGGCGGGGTAAGTATACAACTTCATAAAAAATCTATACCTAATCAAGATAGGAAACACATGTACTTTGAGACAGACACGAATGAATATAAGTAAACAAATACTTTGCATTAACGATACTGAAAGTTTAAATCTTTTTTAAATATTTATTAGGACTGCGTTAGAAAAGTCATATTGATAGATCTCTTAGTGATTTCAATGCAGAGTTAAAATTAGCCTACAGTTGATAGGATATTTCATACCTGTCAGCATCCTCCCCAAGTAGCGTGATGACGGCAGAGTCGGCAAGCGTGATGGCAGGAGCGCTAAAAAACTCCCCAATGACGACCAGTAGTAGCAACAGGAAAAACGTTTTCTGTATATCTGGCGTGCGGTATACTATGTATGAATGCAAAGGCGTCACCCAGTCGGACTGTGCCTCCGGACGGTAGTTAAGCGCATCGTCGACAGGAAGGGGGGAACCTTCGCGGCCAGCTCCCGAAGGTCCTCGGAACGTTCGGGTTGCAGTGGGCCACTCCTCGTCATAATTCGGTGTCACCAATTGGTAAGCGGTATTGTTTACCGGCTGTACGCAGCCAACTGCCGTTGGTTGAACCCAGCTTAAGGGCAGTGTAAATACTACCCATGCCCCGAGCGACGCCAGAAGTAAGGTGCGGCCTTTCTGCCAGCGATCAGCCAGGCTACCCCAAAACGGGGCGGACAAAAACTCTACGAAAGGCCTGGTCCCTATAAGAAGGCCACATTGCCCAGCGTTCATCCCCATTTGCTTGAAGTAGACTCCCATGAGCGGGAAGAGCGACCCGAAGGCGGAGTAGAAGAAGAAGTAGAAGGTCTTGACGGTGAGCAGCTCGGGATCGACGGCGCCGGCGCCGCACATCAGCTCGAGCAGGTCGCTGCGCCCGCGCACCTTGTGCGTCGCCTCCTTCGGCGCGGGGTACCTGCCCACATTAAACACGCAGTCACCAAAATGCCATTTCGCTGTTATACTGTGCTACTGTAGGTAACCTGAAAATGATTTAACAAAGTGTATAATTGACAATTTTTGTTTTTGTAACCAGTAACCACTTTTATTAGTCAAATAAGTGACTTGTATTTAATTTTAATATGTTTTTTTCATTAAGATTCTAATTAAGATCCTAACTTTAGGTTTGATGTCTAATTTTCTGAACATTTTAAGGTAGAATTGAGATTTCCCTATGCTTTCATAGCAAGCGTTAGTTTATTAAAAAAAAAATCATAGACTGCATTACACCTCATCTAATACTTTTTTTAATAACTTGTAAAAGCTAATCTCCATTGATTTTTGAGCCAAAGGCAAACTCAAAAAGAAGTAAACCTGATATTATTTTGTTTGATGAAGATGATCATACGCTTTCCTTCGTCATATTTTTATATCCCCATGTATTGTTTTGCCCATGGCCAAGTAGGACTAATAAACTAATAAATTCTTTAATGTTCAAGGTACATTAGATTTATTGATTTTTTATTTATCCCATACCACCTTTTAATTACTTAATTAGCGCAGGCGGTGTAATCGTCTTCATGTATCATAATAAAATTTTAAAAGGTGGATGAGAGCCCCGAATATTTTTTCACATGTTCAACGTTACTGTCGCATCGTCATAATATTTATATAATAGACCTTAATAGTATAAAAAAGTGTGTATATCAGCTCCGACACACGACTGGAGTTTACTCCTTAAGAACGATTGTCTTTGAACAGGCACAGAAAATAATAAAACAAAACTCAAAAAAAATTAAAGGTAACGCTTTCGTAACGCTTTCATTCGATCACCAAACTTCACTCTTCATATTTTTGATATACCGGGCGCATTATATGAAAATCAATTCTTAAGGAGTAAATAAGGTTTAACAACAAGTCAAACTCAAGAAATCAAAATTACTTTATTTCATAGGCCCTTGCGGGCACTTAAAATCATCAATTTTACAAAATTAATGAAATATTCTACTAAAATAACGATAACCCGTGCGCTAGCGGCATTACATCCGCGGAGTTGATGCCGCGCATGTAATCGCCATGAGCGACCCCGATTCCGAATGTAGGGGCTAACATGAGAAGAATCAGACAAGAAAACTCTTTTAAAATCGCCAGTCTCTGAGTTTACCGATTGAGCCACCGGACCCGCTACATCAGCCATAGTTATAATTTTATTAAGTCCAAATTTTCCAAGCCCCTTATAAAACGTCAACAAAGTGTAAGTAAGTAGGTCAGTGGGTAAATTGTATCAAGGGCTAATCCACTGAGCCCTCGACGGCGGCCGCGGTACAAGTGATACTACACTCGAAATTTATAATGTATGCCAATGTTATTGGAGATTTTTATGGAAACTCTGTGAGAAGTTTTGAAATGATTTCAAAAGCTACGTACGTAACTCTTCGTTAAGACTCCTTACGAAATTTTGTGTCTTATTGTTCGTTTTCTAGGCACGTATAGAAAAAATAAATGAGATAAAGGATGTATTCAAAAAGTTGCAGAGTATGATAGCATTAATTCTGCGAAACCAAATAGAAGCCACATAACAGCATATTTTACTGGGGAGAGAGTAACGGACCGACGCGACGAGACGAGGAGCACCCGAGATCGGTAATGACACATTCTCTCGAGTGATTCATAGTACTTTATTCGCGCAATAAAAGAAATAATTTCTTTAATATGAGTTTATATGAAAATTAAGGCACACTTTTCTGTTGCATGATCATAAGTATTTTATCGCATTTACTTCTAGACTTCTCAAGAAGTATGTTCCTCAATCACTGTTTGAGTGAAATCTTTTAGTACATTAATACTTGAGCAACTTGCAAAAAAGACCGGATCGGAAATCTGCAGTTTATTTTTTAAAGTTTGAATACTAAAAGAATATTTCGAAATACAGAGAAATTATATTGGCAGCTTCGTTTCCTCTGCTAATTTTTTATTCTATATAAATAAAAAAATGCGAATGGTTTGAAAATTTGTCGGTGGAAATTTTCACAATATATTTTCTATGTCACTACTTACTGCAGTATACACTTATCAATTAATATTCAAGATCAAATCTAGTAGTTGTAGTTAAGATTTTAATGACACCGTACACGAATAACGTCTATGTTAAAACACTGTTTAAGCAGTTAGTCATCGAGAATTTACTTCCTGAGAAGTCTCAAAATAAGTTTTTGTGAAAAGTGATAAAAATTCACCTTAATTTCCATAGAAAATTATTTTTTTTTCTCGTAGGTATAAAGTATTATTAATCAAGAGAAAGTGCGATTCCCAAGTTCCGGTGCTTTCAAACAGCACTTTCGATGATAGCCACCGCGCATCTCGGTGAACAATGTTCTACTTCAAAGTCAATTAACTTTAAAATGATCGAATTTCACTTGAAGTCTTTCAAATTGATTACACAAAAAGCATTTGCTATTGAATTATAGAAGTTATATGCTAAATTTGTGTTAAGGAAACAATTGCTTATCAAAGTTTTTAGTTATTTACTATTTGGACTATTTCAAAACTCTATCGTTCTCTATACAATCTTAGTTACTCGGTCTGTCGAAGCAAGTATCGCATTGATCGGATAACTTTCTCAGTCAACTTGCTTTATCTTACTTAGTACTTAGTTAGTTGGTGATTTGGAAAATAGTGTTACAGAATACATAGCTCATATCTCAGTAGGTAGGTCACTTTTGCTCTTTCTCCATTTGCATGTGATTCACTTGTGCTTGATTTTTGCATGTAACTAGTTAAACAGCACTGTGTTATACGTTCCTGTTTTCTGTTAAAAAGGTAGTTTTTGCCTTAACATAAATTTTGTACGGTTTTGCAGAAATGCCCCCACCGTTAGAGCTCATTTTTTAAGTCTGGTTTTAATTTATTTTATTTCTTTAAGTGTTTTAGTTAAGTTTGGTGATAAAGTAGACGCGTAAGTTATCCGTACTACAAGTCAATGACTTTTAACCATAACAATGATTTTGTAACGTCTTAATATTTATTCTACAGCCGATTAACATTTATAATAATCAATTTAACTTAAGGGAATAAAATAGAATGATATTAAACTAGAAAAATATCTCTTGTAGTGTGTGTAGAAAGTGACTGCTATACTATCGATTTTGCGTTTTTATGGGCCATTAATATTCCAGCTTCAGGAGATAGGGATTGCGGTGACCTCGTTTTAGGATGGGTTGTACATAATTTTCGAGTCGTTAAGTCTAAATGAATGCCACTCTCTCATCTCGAAATGCAAAACATGAGGTATTTTTCCACGTAAACGTTCACTGCGAGATGATTAACACTTCTTCAGTAAAATGCAAGTAAATATTATGTTTTTATAATGAATCAAATTATTTTTTTAACCGTAATTATACAGTGATTGCTTCACCACGATGATCTTATGATTTAAAAATGCCTTAGGTACGGATTGTTCGTGACAACGTCATCAAGAAAGATGACCGAATATTTATTATATGGCAAAGAAGTCAATACAGTAGTTAATTATAGTACAATATTATTGTGCAATATCGGGGTATAATAAGCAGCTACAGGGCTTCCTGTACGACTTTAATCACGTTGATTGTGCTGAGCAGTGATTAAAGATAGGTGTGATCTAATTGTGGGGTGACGCTACGGTCCTTCCAGTATCATATTTTGAGTTTAATTTCAAAGGCGGTCAAATATTGCCAAATAGGGGAACGGTCGTAGCTTTCGTGTTTTGTTTCGGTTAGATAAGCGGTTGGCTATCGATCACGTAACACCCGCCAATGTCGGCATTTACTTATTTATCAACACCGTAGCGACGCTCGTCCCGCTAGACTTCATTCTTTAATCCTTATTCATACACAAACTGTTAATTCACTGATGGCAGTTATTCCTGTTTAAAAAAGTTTTTTAAGTGACGACGCCCGATTAAACAAGAAAGGCTTATGATGAGTAACGATCTAAGCTTCTTTACCCTTTACAACCCAAGGCCGATAGCTGGTAGTCTCAAATTTCTCTGCCACTACGATTTTGATAAAGTTAAATATATAATAAAATATATAAAAAAAGAAAGAGATCATGATAGAATTTTTAAACGAATTTATCAGTTGCAATAACTACCAATTGATATTCAAGTTTCCGATTTTCCTGTTTAAAATTTCCACGATTTCTTTTTTATGGTATCGCGCGCGCAGTTTACCAGACGGGTCACCACATCCTTGAAGCAGAGAGAATCGTGATCGAGAAGATTTCGGGAAAAGGACAGCCGGAAGGTGTTCGAGTTTGGAGAGACCACATCCCTGAGCAGGTAGAATTTTGATTAAAAAGATTTTAGGAAAATGTCAGCTGGAAGGTGTTCGAGTTTGGAGAGACCACACATCCCTGAAGCAGATAGAATGGCGATCGAGAAGTTATCGGAAAAAGGTGAGCTGGAAGGTGTTCTCTTTTGGAGACAACACATCCCTGAAGCAGATAGAATCATAATTGAGTAGATTTCGGTAAAAGGTCAGCTGGGAGACGGTGTTTGGAAAGTGAAAGGAGGTGCGGGAAGAGATGGGTGATCGTATCGCACCTGGAGGTGTCCACCTCGCCGAACTCGTCAGGGTTGACGAGCGGGCGCGGCGCGGGCGCGGGCCCGTCGGCGGCGGGCGGCGCGCCTGCCTGCGGCTCCATGCTGCGACTGCTGCCTCCGCCGCCGCTAATGCCGTCGGCTCGATACGGCCGCGCTTGCGCCTCACCGAGGATCGAACAGCGCATGCCTCAAGCACGTAACGAGCGGCCGACTTCCCCAGTCTGGCTTGGCTCTTCAGTTCGATGATGCTACTCGGATACTCTTTAGCGGCCTCGCAAAACAAGTCATTATGACGTTGGAATGTCTTGAATTTTTACATTAGATATGTCCACGGTAATATCAAGCAAAACACTTTGAATTTATGCTGCAAATTCTGCCAAGCGTGGAAATTATGGTAAACCTCCCATTTTTGAGGGAGATTTCCGCCCAAAGGTGAATGTCTTTTCTGAGATGATAATTACTGCTTGATGTGGTATTGACTGTACGTTTATATTCTTATTCTCATATATTTTATATTTCATTATCTTTTCTGTTTGTTGTATACTTGTAAAAGTAACTAGTAGATACTTAGAATACGAAGAGATGGCGCTAGTTTGGGCCTCGATAGCTCAATTGGAAGAGTACTTGCTCGGATGGCGAAAGAATGTGGGTTTGAGTCCCATCTGAATTATGACAAATTGAATTTTATCAAGTAACGATTTCTTTAAATACAAAATCAAGCAGTTAAATTCTTTAATAACAAAATGTGTAATGACTTTATTATACAAGTTAATAAAGAATTCTTTTAAATATATTAATTTTATTCATAAGACCATGTATGTGTGATGTGATATGTTTAATGTCGCTTGTGTGTGTCTGTGAGTGCGTATAACTGTGTGTAGGTGTATTTTAGTTAAATACAACTATCATAGACTAGACATAAATAACTATGTAAGTTAAACCAGAACTGGTTTTCGTGACACTTTTTGAAAAATATGTCTAATTTAATGTTTTTTGTGTGTAATTGAATAAATAAATAAATAAATATACTGATACACATATAAACAAAAATAGAGACACTTTTTATTTTGGCAACAGAGTCATACAAATTTTTAATATTTATTGATAAAAACAGTAATAAAAGTAAAAAAACCTACAATGCCCAAGATTTTGAATCATTTTGAATAATTCTTACGCGATCAAATTCTGCCTTTCGCACCGACGACGGTCCTGGCTGAATGGCAGATGTTTGTCTGATGAATACGAACATTTGTATAAGTGATGGGTGTTTATATATATTTCTATCAATATTAAATATCTATGTATTATGTTTGTTTATCCGTTACCCTAGTATCCATAACACAAGTCTTAGTGTGCTTGCTTTGGGTTAAGCTAATTGGTGTGAATGTAGGAAATATTTATATATATACAAATAGAGACACGTTTTAATGATTATTTGTTTCAAACTACCTGTTAACTGTTTACCTTAAATAATACAACTGACACTCTAGATTGGTACGTTTACGTATAGCCATCAAAGGGTTTGATATAGCTGTAAGGCGTTTGGCCCGTGGTTGGTTACAAGGATGGGTGGCCAAAAAAGCATGTGTACAATTCACACGTGGTAGAATTGAAACTTTCAAAAATAATACTTACACGTATACATAATACCACGGTTGTTGTGATACCTTCTGTCAAGCTTTATTTTACGCATGTGTCTGTCTCTTTTTACTGTCGTTTTTTCGTTTCATCGACTTTTAAATCACAATAATGCTAAAGAAGTTTTCACGTCAAAAAATATTTTTTTCGATCTCCTAAGCACTTCGGTAGGCTACTGGGTTAAGACCAAGCGTGGTGAAATACGTAGAGACAGGATGTTTACACTTTATATAAATAAATAGTTATAAGACAACATTACATATGTACATTGTTTTGCACCCAAGTTAAGTAGCTAAACCACTTGTGTTATAGAATTCAGAAACAGCGACGATACCACAACACCCAGACCCGAGCCAATATACAAAAGTTCGTTTTCTACTTTGACCCGGCCGGGTATCGAACCCGGGACCTAGGAGAGACATTATCATGAAAACCAGTATGTGAGTCACTCGATCACAAACATGATTATGATAACAGTATACCAACTCCAGATTACTACACTACTGACATGAGTTTGCTAACTCAATAATTCAATTCAATGATTTAAAAAAAAATAATGAGAATCTTATTTGGTTTTGTTTTAAATGACTTTGATTCGTTTAAACATTTTATGATATTTTTTACCTTAGGAAAGACACAGGCCTTTCCTACCAAACCCCTACCATTTTGCTTTAGTCGCCGAAAAGGTAATTGGACTAAGGGATACACAAGGGATTAAAAGCCTATGATTTACATTAATTTCTTTTAATGAATTAATTTACTTTAAAGTTTATTAAAGCGACACATTCATAGGACAGTTGTGACAATTTAAGGATTAGCGTAGATGACGCCGCTGAAGAAAAACTGAAATACAGTCGGGAAGTGATTGTACCCATTAAATATAGTTATATACAAATTCTATCTCGTATGTTTCGGTTCTGTAACACTTGATCTCACTGTTGAACTTCGACATTTCTAATGTTTGACATATTTCAATGTCCATTGGCGCTATAGGACAATATTACGCTATGACTTCCAAAGTAATATGAAGCTATCAGCTTGAGGCTATTGAGAGGAGTATTTAATATATTGACATACTAATTACGTTTGCTGCAGCCGAGTGATTGAAAAAAAACCAAAAACTTTTTATAAATTTAATTACTTTAGAAAATTACAAAAGGAAATTAAATCTAAATAACCTAGCGTCTGATTCGATGCAAGAAAACAGAATACAATTAAAATATAAATCATTAATTATAACGGAAATGCAGCGTCGGCAACTCGTGGCTGCTTGACCTCGATGTCGGCGCACGGCAATAGAATTCGGTCACCGCGTAAGCGTTCCTCCTTCGATGCGCGTACGTAATTTACTCTTCAACTAGTTAGGTGTTTGAAGATCTTATCGGTGTATTGTTTTATGTAAACGTTGCGTTGTTTATTTGAACTTGGGAATAAACTAGGTCTGCAATACATGCTGCTGTTTGCAAATACTGAGCGAAGCAATTAGATTTTTGAAGAGTGATTATTCCTCCATGGTATGTCCGATTTGAAAACTCTTTTTTTGCACATTAGTCACGACCACGATGTGAGTTTTGGCGCCAAATTTCATCAATGTAGTATCAGCGGTTTGGCTGTGATCAGCTTTTGAATTTTTCTTCCGGTGATTATTCCTCCATGGGAAAGTCTATATTTCTATAAGTCTATAAAAGAGAGCTTCGCTCAATAAAGAATAGCGCGAAGCTATATTAGTGCGTTATTAAGTTCTGTAGATGACCGTTACGGCGCCGGGGCGGGCGATTCTATTTGCAGCCGATGTAAATAAAAACACACTGCTTCCGTTCCTAAAACGGAACGCAGTTCAGTCACATTTTCAATAGTCTTGTGAGCTGAATGATCGTAAGGAGGCAGTTTTAACCCTGACATGCATTAGTGGAATTAGTCTTATTTTTTTGCATTCACAATGCAATATATTTCTATAAAATATATAATATGCATGTAAAAAACGACCACGCCTCGACCACTAAAATTTACAACTGGTTCCATCTTAATCGAATGTTTAATATTTGTAAAAATGTTACACTCGATAGCTCATAGCAGAAGCAGGGATGCAAAAACACCTTTACAAGCATACACTTTCATATGGGTTACACATTGAATCTGTTACAGAATTATTTCTGTATCACTTATTTGGGTGTTTTGAACCTGTTTTTCGTCGAACACTTATAAAAGTGTAACAGATATAATGTTTTCTGTTACCAATCTGTTTCTTTTCTTTCTTTCTTTCTTATTG
Source organism: Calamotropha paludella (assembly GCA_927399485.1). Classification (NCBI taxonomy): domain Eukaryota; kingdom Metazoa; phylum Arthropoda; class Insecta; order Lepidoptera; family Crambidae; genus Calamotropha; species Calamotropha paludella. The sequence goes on along the minus strand of OV656814.1, from coordinate 428,142 downwards.
ACAGTAACAGATATTAACACTTATGAACCGGTATTTTCTAAAACAGAGTCAAGTTTTTCAGTTTCTTTCTGTTTAACTTTTAAAACAGAAATGAAAAACAATGTTCAGAACACTATTCGGATACCGCTAAAATCCCTGAGCAGAAGTCTAAAGCCGTTTGTAAAATTTGAAGCATATGCCAGCGTCTCGGTAGCTCAGCGATCAGGGCTCGGAGGCGGTCGTTTTTTAGATGCGTATTTTATATCTTATGAATAATAGTTAATTAACTAAGCTTTTGTGTCGGTTTGATGCACATGTCCCAAACACAGATGTTGACGCTTGCATCGAATGACGATTTTAATTTTATGTTCTGACTGAACATTTATTATTTTAACATTACTAAGTTCTCATTTAACAATTTACCAACGACAACCTTCGCTCCTCAAACAGTGTCCAAAGCAGGGAATCCAGGGAGCATAAATTCCTACCATTTCAACTTATTTTTTAATTTTATTTCCAATAAAGTCCTACGGTCCATTATTTTGTTTGGTTTTATTGGGCTTTTCCCTTTAATTAAAAATGCCATTTAAGAGAAATCAACTTCTGCGCCTTATAAAGGGGTAAACAGGTTAGAGATGTATAATAATAATAAGTTTTTATTTTCTTCTCCACAATCTCTTTACAGAATAAAAGTATTTGCTACCATGCATGTAGTTAACATTAGTTAAAAATACAAGATTTTGGAGAGACTTGTATCTGAACTAGGTCGCAGCCTGTATCTCAAAAAGACCAGTACTCTCCCCTCTTAAATGTTATTAAATTCCTATAATTAATACAATCATTGTCTGGAATAGTGTAATATGTAAGTGACAATGAAAAGAGAGATATAAACAATGCACTTTAGGTTCATTAACGTCAATAATAATCATGTCAGGTGTGTGTGTCTATGTGTGAGTGTGTGTCTATGTGTGAGCGTGTTTCTATGCTAAGTGTGTCTGTGTGAGTGTGTGTATGTGTGAGTGTGTGTCTATGCTAAGTGTGTTTGTGCGAGTGTGTGTATGTGTGTCTGTGTGAGTGTGGGTCTGTGTGTGAGTGTGTGCCCTGTATAAGTGAAACTTTACTTTTGATGAACAGTAATACCTATATTATAAACACATGGTCTATAATATTAAAACAAATTTTAGCCATTTCAAAAAAATATTTAATAAATATTCTATCATATAAAAAGTGTTCTGATGTTTTTTTATAAAATATGTATGTGTTATCTACGATACTAAATATTACATAACTTAGGTACATCATTTCACTATCGTCTGGTATAGCGACAGCCATTCATCACCTACTTAGATAAAATTAAACCTTTAGTTATTTAAGTAACGTCCATACAGGAGGTGGTACAATAAAAATTATAATCATCATTATGCCTATTAAAATCAATTTAAAGTTTCGTAGATAGCATAGCATGTCCGTTACGCTTACACTGTTGTTACCGATTAATTTGCAATGTGATCTGCAAAAAAAATTAAGATGAAAAAAAAAAATGATTTTTATTGTAATCATAACGTTTACAAAAAATTCTCAACGATAAGTTTGATTTATCATCTCATAACAAATCTACATTTTCTTGGCATAATTTTTAAACTAATATATATGAAATTAAGATACTATATCATAATTAATTAGTAAGTCAAAGCAATTTAATGCAAATAGTTACTTTGATGAAGCGATTAAATTAAAAGCTTTAAATATGTAAATTTATTAAAAGCTCGGTGCGTTGCCGGGCTATGCCGGTTATAATAATCCTTTTTAGCGAATTGAATTAAAATTATTAATCATTTCTCTTTGGGCCTTTTCACGGAGGTAGAGCGGAATGGAGTGTAGCGGTGCACGAATCAGTCACAATGCCCCAAATTTCCGGTATAGAATGGTACCCTTTATCTGACAGAATCTTGTTGCGCAGAAAGTCACTTGGCGTACTTAGATTAGTAAATCTAAAGGCATAAATTGACATACATTGCAGCTTAGGTTAGGTTAGGTATTTTTTTATTCATTACTAGTCAGCAAGCTATCTTAAATTGTGCTAAATGATTAGTATAAGTCCTAAAATTATGAATTTTAAATTTCTGCGAAAAAATGCGTCGCTAAGCTCCGTTCCGCCCAACTCTTAGGGAAATGCAAAAACTCGGGAAGATGAAATCTTCAATCGCAAATGAGACATTTTATTAAAATAGTTCACATATTACACTTATTAAGCCTTGGTTAGTAATTGGGTATTACATTTGGCTTCATTCTGCTAAATATAGGTACATCAGTTCGGGCACATTTTTTACACGGGCAACAGCTAGTTTTTAAAAACGAATACACGGAAGGGGGCGGCAGCCTGTCGGGGTCTTCGAGCGAGGCTCTCTATCTTGTAGCTCGCTCCATCATAGGTACTGTCTTGGCACCCGGGCTGGGATCAAGAGCGAGCCCACAACACAATAAAAAAAAGCAACTTATTTAGGGTTTTTTTTAAGCATTAGCTTTTTTATATTTATTTCTAACATTTCGACTATTTAAAGGAGTCGAAACGTCACGATTAAATATAAATTATGCACAAAAATCCTAAATAAGTTTGTTTCATTTAAAATTTGTAATGTGCGTGGAAGTGTAAGAACTAAAAAAAAAAACGAGTGTGTTTTAGACCATACGACTGAACTAAAACTTCTTTAGTTTCATCTATATGTTACTATTGACTTCCGTTCACCTCGCCCGATCCTACTTTTCGTAACACTCTCGTCACGCATTCACCAGCTAACTCCCAAGTCAATCGTGCGTAAAGAAGTTTTACTTCAAAAAATGTTTGAAATGCGTTGAACATGGGAACTGGTCTTCAACGCGACCCGTCAGCGCTGGTGCTGGTGTTGATGGTGCGGTGTGGTGGCGCGTGGTGGCGGCGAAGACGAGCGACGCGTACGGCGAGACGCGTGTCGCGCCAACCGAACGCTGGCTGCGTGCATCGAAGAACGCCGGCGAGACCCGCGAATGCCACCCGCGGAGCCAGCGCCACCCAGCGATAGCGAGCGTAACCGCTCGTCTGTTGGAGGCTCCTCCTCCTGTTCATCCTCTTCCGGTTCGCAGCGCGTCGACGATGAGCGCGCGGGAGTTGTGCTCGGCGAATCCTCGATCAGAGGGCCCTGCAATTTAGAATGTTACTGGGTAAGACTGCTCGAACAGTGGTGGGGGTGATTTTCATGAGGAGTGATAGCGCTAACAGAAACAGTAAAAAGATTGGACGAGATCTAAGCTTCTTTATTACTTTTTGTTTTAGGTATTGTACGCTAAAAGAAACTGTCAAATAGTTGAAACAGGAATCGATTTCTTTTAATAATTTCTTTTTTTACGATGAAACATGTTTATTAATATACAAAAAACCTTTTTAGCCACCGCGATTAGTAATATTCATATACTTACTTTGTTGTCTGAAATATGCCCAATCATTTAGATAACATTTTATTTATAAATTTATATTTCTATAAGATTATATGTATATTATGGCCTGTACAAGGACGTTTTTAAAATATTAATTTCGCCGAGAGACCTACACAGACCTTTGACGTCAATCGTTAAACTGTAACAGACTAAATATCTCTACATCGACGTTTTTTTTGGTGTGGAAGTAGAACTAGTATCGCCGAGAAGGAGAAAGTAAAAGGAACTAGCGGTTGTACCTGCATCGGCTTGACGGAGCGGTCGAATTTGAAGACGAAGCGCAGCTCGTCCCAGAAACGTTGACGGAAGGAGGCGGGAGGTCCACGGGGGCGACGCGCCGCCAGCGCCAGGTCGCAGCACGACAGCACCACGCCGAGCACGCAGCCAACCACCAATACTAGGAACAGCCCCAGGAAACTCGCCATCGATAACTTCGAGCTCTCGTGTTCATCCACCTCCTGCGGAAACCATTGCGGTATGCATAATCCTACTCGTGATGTCGATATGTCAGTTGTTCTTTTCACGATCGAACCTATCTTCGTTCCTAATAGATGACAATAGCGATTCCGATAACGCATCGTACAAACACCGTGTATCTACAAATTATTTTGGGAAAAAGTTTTATAGTGTAAGCAATTATTTCGGTCACAAAGCCAACTGACAGTCAATTACCAACAACCAGTGTCTTCTTCGAAACTTAATCTCCATTATAAGACCGAAAGAATACGCTGAAGTGCAAGTCATCAACAGATACCAACGAGCAGTAAAGTTCACATGACTGATATGCAGTAGAACAGTGGAAGTGCTCCAAAGAGGCGCTCACCTTGCAGGCGCCTCCGCCGTGCTTCTCGTTCCACCACTTGCGCTTCATGTCGCGCAGCACTCCCGCCTCTTGCAAGTTCAGCAGCGCCAGGTTCATCTCGTGCCGGTACGTCGAGTCTGTTCATCACACGTTCTTATTTAATACGAGTGGATTGGATTGGTAAACTTTCTATGAACTTGAAATAAAAAAAAAGAGAATAATTTAGTTACAGGAGCCGTGATCACAGGAAGAATTATAAGGCCTTAAAAAACCGAAAATAAGTTGTTTTATTGAAGCGAGAATAAATTAATTAGTCAGTTTTTAAGATAAGCGTGCGCCATGTAATTAAGCTGTTCATTGCATATTTTTTTACTTTGAAGTTTAGAAAGTTTGCCATTGGCCTAGGGTCTTAACAATCATAAAAAGGATAAACAAAGCTGCCGAAGCGGACCTGTTGAATTTTTAAATCTTATGCTCAGCATACATTTTAACAAGTGGTTAAAAAACACCGTTTAGTGTTAAGGGTTTAGTGTTTTGTGAAGTAAAATGTTTAGCGTTCTGCTCCCGCACGTGTCGCCTTCAACTTGTACCTAAACATGCACAAAACACTATTGGACAGGACTGCCAGTGAAGTGACAAAGCCCAAATTTAAAAAAATATTTTTAAATAAATGTGTAACAAGGGTTTATATCAACAAAGCCACGTATTTAAAATGTATATTTATAAGGTAACAAACATGTCCATTTTTTTCATACATTTCGAATCCATACACTGCGGTCGAATTTGTAGTAAATGTATTGCAGTTAGGATCCCTTTTCATTGAACCATATGACTTGGTACCTCCACATCAACTTCATTTTTGTCACGTGATTGTGAACACTTATATATTGTTTTTTAAACTTTATTTATCACAATTTTTTCATATCTAATTGGAGATTGGTTAATGCAAAACTTAAAAAGAATATCAGAATTCTACGTTTGATATTTTAAAAGTTATTTCATGTTTTTTTTATTTTCAATGGAAAATGTGATCAAATGTTTCTTACTTTTCTTCATAGCGATTCCATAGCCCTTACTGTCCAGTGGTTCGCCAACCTATGAGTATTACAAAACACAGTGTAAAAATAAATAATAAATCTACAACAAATTTTCATTAAAAATATTGAAAAAAGAAGAGCTCGTATTAACAAAGGCAATTATAAAATCGATGATTATTTAAAATATAAGAACCTGTGGAGTTAATGGCTTAATTACAATTTGTATTTTTCATAATGTCTGTCCTGTATAAAATGCATTGCAATAATATGTAAAAGTTACGTGAACGTTATGTAACATATAATTCATAGGAAAAAAACCTGTAGTGCCAAGTATTTTACGGCATATTATCGGTAGAATGTTTGGTGCGAAATCATGGCGTAGTTGTTGATGTGCAAAGCAGGCGTTATAATTACATATTCTTAAAAAAAGAAAGCAAAATTATCTTGTGTTTCAATTATGGAAACCTGTGAAGATACCTAAAAGAGGTTGATGGATATTTCTCACTTTTGTGAGGTGTGTTTGTGGCGACTCACCATGGTGACTTCGCAGTTCCGCTCGATGGTGTATTCTATGCTGGTAGACTCCATCAAGAACGCGTAGTTTTCTGTCATTACCCTACGAAATAACGAAAATTTATGATTATTCAACTGTATTTGATCATAACGTTTCCTTTTCCAGGAGCCATATCTACAGGATAATTAAGGTAACCCTGATATATGAAATAATTTAAGGCAGTTGACGACGTAATATATGTTTTCATTCTTCTGCTAGAGATTATTTCTGTCGTCTCGTGTTTGTATATATGTAAGTTTAGTTCCTTATACTCTTAAAAGATGGAGTTGCATGTAGTTTGAATCGTGCTGTGGTTTGGATTGTCAGTTAATACTAAGACCATTGTCAGTACAATAAAGATGTTGCGCCGCCGCCGTTCCCCCGAGGCAGGTCGCTTAGGTGAAGCCTATACAGCCTTCCTAGGCTATGGCACATTCTAGGTGGTGCTTAGTCAGTATGAGTCCGACAAAACTTCGAAGCCGGGCCAGAGTATCCATGAAGGATTCACTACCTCCCTCCCCTGGGGTCCGGAGGCTGCTAAAGTTGCCAGGAGATAAAAAAATAAAAACAATAAAAGTGTCTCCGTTCTGAATTTGAAGTTGTATTAACTCAACTCGTGGATTTTGGGATATCGTACAATTTCAGCATTTGCTGATCTTCTAACACGTAGCTTAGTGATAATGAATGGAGTACCTTAATTTTAGTTTGAGTACGTACTTGTAGATTCCAATATCATTATCAGCGGGCATCTTTTGCTTATTCATTTCCTCAAACATTTTCTGGTAGAGCTGGTTCTGGGAGTGCTGGAATCAGAAGAATCCTAAGACAATAGTAATCGATAGTAAAGTTCGTTATGAGGAAGGAGGGAATGTGTTATATTTGTGTTACCTAAAATTAAAATGACATTAGTTGAATTAGGACCATGCCCGATGGCGATAAAATTGTACTTTCTTGATTGTCGATTTCTTTAATATACTTAAAAGACTATTTTAAGTATATTAAAGAAATCGACGATTACAAAAAAATTGTGAGATGTCTGAATGATTACTTGATTTATATTTCTTATTATAAACTAAATGAATTTTATAAGTACGTGCAATTAAATAACTTTATCAATATAGTTCAGTTGAAAAATATTATAATATAATTATGACTGCCCAATAATTTGATAATAATTATATTGTAATAAAAATAATTTGATTATAAATTTAGATATGTATTATTATTATTATTTTATTTATTTCGGGCAGAGCCCATATTATGTGTTAGTAACAATAATCTTAGACTAGGGTAAGTATAATATAATAAAGCAGACATAAAATAAAAATATATAAATTAAACATAAATTAAGTTGTGTGTGGCTGAACCCAACCCCGTGGTAGTGGTAACTATAATTATATAATTAAATATAATTTTATAATTTCGTTACTTTTTTTACCGGGAATAGGTAAGCGCCTGACCACTATATCGCCTGATGGTAAGCGACGATGCGATCTAGGATGTAACGCCCCTGCCTAGAAGAATTTATCAAGAAACACAGACTCAGGCAAAGAGTGCCAAGCAAAGAGTTCCACTCTTTAGCAGTTAATTATGTTAAAGCTGACGAGTTTCTTGCGGCCATTCTTCTTGGCAGTGAAAAGACCTGAATGAGTGGTAGGTAAAAATGTTGGTCGATTCAACTTATTTTAAGTGCATTTGAATAAAGTTATGGCGTTCGCACCTCGAAGAAGGTGTAGGTGGACCCACCGGCCTTGGCGCCATACGTGATACCCTCCTCGTTGCTGGCCAGCTCGGCAACATTGTGGATTAGCTCAGTGGAGGTCTTCTTGGCGAGCAGCGTCGCCAGGTTGGCGGTGTACGCGTTCGTGATCACCAAAGCGAATATCCACCATACGCTAGCCACCGCTCGAGTGCCGTACGCGCTGCGCGGGCAAAGCGAATCATATTTATTTGCATGGGACATGGTTTACATGTCGATACAAAAACAAATGCCAGATAATGACAAAGATGTCAAATGTTAACAACATTAAAGCTTTAGTTTTAACTAGCGGCCCGTCCCGGCTTCGCACGGGTGGACAAAATTATTTAATTTTTTTTTAGCATTCAATATAGCCTATGACACTGCAATAATGTGCCTTTCTATTGGTGAAAGAATTTTTAAAATCGGTTCATTACACGACGGGATTTTGCAAAATTTACCCCTAACGGGGTAAAACTGTGTGGCAAACATGGCATAAAACTTCTTTATTAAAAAATATATATATATTGGAAAATACTCATTATTTAAAGAAATTTAAATGTAGGTTAATGTTAACCGCCTTCAAAATGGGAGAGGTAGCCAATTTGGATGTTTATTTTTTTATGTATGTTCGGGCATAAACCGTTCACCCATTTTGACATGATTTAGTTTCAAAAATCCATACTTCTATGATATTCTTTTTATCTAAACTTTTTTTAGTAGCTTTTTGTTTGAAACTAGTCTTCGATCTGACTAAGCATCATTAACTTTTACTTAGGGGCTTTGACCCTTGTGGGTTTCTTAATTCGCGGGTGTATCAAATATACTTAAAAATTGAGTCATTTAAATAATAAAAACACAAATTTATAACAACATATGACGTTGCCCGCGACTTCACACGCGTTATCACGTCATATCGCGTTTTTCCTTTGAATTTACGTGGGTATGTATGATCCCTTCTGCGGGTAAAAAATTTACGCCGTAAAAAATCTATCCTCATAGTTCAAGCAATCTTCATAGCATGTTGAAATCAGTTTAGTGGTTTCGCCGTGAAACGTAACAGGCAAAGAGTCAGGTAGAGTTGTTTTTGCATTTAGATGTTATTATATATTTATAAGTTATTATATACTGAGATTATTAACCATGTATTTAATTTTATTTTCTGCATTCACAATGCCGTATTTCTATAAAATATAAAATACGCCCGTCAAAACCAATCACGCCTACGAACCCTCAGGTGGGATTCGAACCCACGACCTTTCGCTATCCGGGCGAGTGCTTTGACCGCTGAGCTACCAAGAGGCTAGCAGGTAAATCTAGATTCATCGTAGATCGATACTAAAATATACGAGCAGATATTTTTAACATGGGAACTAAAAACAGGACTTTTATACGCTATAAAAATGACACCATGGAAACCATGGAATGACACTGACACTGGAGCGATCTCGGAGCCCTGCAGTAGGATGGCGCCGAGGTTGAACCACAGCGCGTTGGCGAGCGTGAACTGGTTCTCGAGCGCGGCGGGCTGCTCCACGCACGGGTACGGGTTCTGCCACTCCTCGGGGCAGAGCCGCCCCACCACGTACAGCAGCAGCGAGCTGCCCACGTACGCCAGCCCCAGGCACAGCCACACCTAATTCAAGAGTCACTTTCACCTTACTCTGCTGTTCTTGTGTTATTAATCAACAATTAGTTTACGTATACGAGCGTGTGTGCCTGAGTCATGGGCATTTATATATAAAAATTCCCTGTCACAGTGTTGACCGCGACGAAGTCGGAAACTACTCAACCGATTTTGATGATTTTTTTTTCATTTTTTGCTGGATTTGTTCCTACTTAGGCCAAAGGATTGGTTTAATTTTATAATAAATAAATAAAATGCAAATTATAATAACTGAGCCACAGCAACGCGTAGCCAGGTCGGCTAGTATTCCTATAAATATTACTTACTTATGTATGACATATGTATGTACTTATGTCTATCCGTTACCCTGGTATCCATAACACAAGCCTTATAGTGCTTAATTTGCGTTAGGCTAATTGGTGTGAAAGTAATAAATATTACCATTTATTTATTATTTACACCAATTAACCAAGCTCAAAGTAAACCCAAGACTTGTGTTATGGATACAAGGATAACGGACACATATACATATATGATACATAAATATATCACAAATATCTGCCCTTTTTGGGACTCGAAAGGTCGCTCTGCGAGATTGCATTAAAACTTAAAAGTTCTGTAACAGAAGTGGAAGATGTAAGGTTCTTTTTCAATCTAGATCTGCCAGGTGCACTTCAGAAAATCAATTGTCGTGAATAGAATTTCGTGGATTTATTCACAAAACTTTAAAACCTTTTTTTATCTCACGAACCATTGGATAAAGTACACAAAGCTAGATTAGAAAAGGTTCAGAATAAATTCCTAAAAACTCTGGAATACAAATCCAGAGCTTTTTTCATTGATAATATTGTGATTATTTACGACACAGCCCTAAATATTCACAATATTATCGGCCTTGAGAATAGGCGACAAAATTTTGAATGAATGTTCCTTTACAAATAATCAATTCCCACATGCCTTTGGAGAAAATTGGATTTGTGGCGCCACGTACTTCATCTCAGTCAAATATAACTTTCCACGTGCCCTTTAGTAGTTCGAACTACGCTAAAAATACTTAAGGCGCTCCTGTGACAACTACAACAAATTGTTTAATAAAATTGATATTTTTTCGACTTCAACTGGCAATTACAAGGCTGAATTCTGAAATCTAACCCGTAGGTATTTTATCATGATTTTTTTAAAAATATAATTCAGGATAAAATTTATTTACAAAATTCATTGCATTTAATTACGGGTCTAGATAATTCATACTTAATTATATAATTTTAAATGTAAGACTGTATGTTTCCTTTGAATACATAAATAAATAAAGGTTTCGTAGTAGAGGAGTCATAATTAGGGGAAACCTCACCGCGTTGGAGAAGGGCAGCAAGAAGGCGAAGAGCTCAGGCTCGGGCGGCTTGGGACGGCGGAACAGGATGCTGATGCCGAGGTTCATGAACGTCGTCGTGAAGTCCACCACCTCCTCGCGCTCCGCCGTGATCGTCAGGTCTGTTATCGCGAAATGGATCTCCTGCAGTCATGGGACAGATTGCGATCGATTATAACCACGAGACTATGCTTTACCACCATTATATAAACGGACAATTTACTAGATCACTCGCGTGGCATCACTCACGTAGATTTGTAGCTTTTTACCCTTTATGGAAGAGCCCGGATAGCGAGAGGTTGTGGGTTTGAACCCCGCCTGACTCAGTAATTATTTTTTTCTCATAATAACTTCTTGTCCTTTTTCTCATGCCTCCCGCGGCTATTTGCTGAAGAAATTGAACTATTAACCCTTAACTCTTTTGATGTAGGCGTTTTACAAAACAGTAATTACCTAACAATGACATCTGTTGACATGTTTGCGATGGTAAATAGTGTTACATATTTCGCTCTCCCTAAGCACCTTATAAATGACTGCCCGTCGTAATATTATAGCATTAAGTCTTCCATGTAGGTAATCAAATAAACAAATTTAATTTATATATTACAAAGAATTTTATCCAAATCCATTCTGTAGTTTATACGGAGAAAAGTACCCAAAAACTTTCGCCCTTGGCTCTCCCCTGATATAAGCTATTTTATTGAAAATCAAACTTTTTATACAATTTTATAATGCCGCAATTTTCTTGAACTCTACAAATTCTCTTTAGAAATTATTCAAATATATTTTACCGTTAAGGCAGCTTTCATAAAAAAAAACAAATCCCTTGGCCAATTTTTCTCGACATTAGTTGTAAAATAAGTTAGCACGAAAAGCCCGTCTATTTCAATGGGACAATACCTAGCTTATACGAACCCTTAAAGTCCACTCTAAATATTGGTATAAGAGTTTTATAATATTTTCGTAGATTACCTTCTACAAAGAAATAGATAAATTATGCGAATAAGGATAAATACAATGTATGGTGACGCTATTAAATATTGTAAATGTCGTTACTTCTGTTCTTATTATTCTTCTTGTGTGTCCTGATTGTGGCCGGTAAAAATGTTGGACGATTCAAAACAACTTATTATAAGTAAATTTGAATAAAAATATTTTAATATCATTTTATAAGAGGTAAATGATTGGTACGGGGATCCGGTTTGTCTCTCATAGACGAATATAATGACCAGTTTCAGCCACCAGCTACTTAACAACGCAATACCGGGTCATCCATGAGGCGTCGCATCATGCCGGTCCACTGCTTGGTCTTGTTGTCGTATTTGCCGTACTGGCCGTCCGCCTGTTCCACGAACGTGTAGTTGAAGTGCAGCAGCTTGGACAGCCGGTCGATCAGCTCGATACAGAACCCTGAACAGAACGAGGCACAGCAAGCATTTTACTTAAAGACCACATTGAACATAATATGTAGTAGCGAATAAAATTGCACATAGTTTTTTTTTTTAATTTGAATGGGTTCGCTCTTGATTAAGCCCGGGGGCCAAGACAGGATCCACGATGGAACGAGCTAACCCAGAAGGTACTCTGGCTGCAAAATGGCTGGCTTTGAAAATGAACAGGTTATAAGTTTATGGAAAAACAGACACAGAGAGGGGGTGCCACTCCTTTGCTGTGCGCATTATGGAGGATGTTGAGAAGCGCTTATTTATAGAACAATATTTTCAAAACCACATATTTCTGACCAGCGTGTTTCTGTTGGTTGGATTGCTAAATCTATATTTATATATATATATATTTAGCAACAACATTGCACAAATAAAGGTTCTGAATACATTCCACCACGTCTCACGTGATTAATAGTCTCTAAACTTGATTCATTTGAGGAAAAAGATTTTTCATTCAAAGAAAAATAGGATTTTTTGCTTTGTTCGCAAATAATAAATTGAGTATAAATGCAAATTACCTTCATAACGGTCGTTACCGGACAGTCGATCTGGAGACTCTTGCCGCATTACGTAAGGTTTACTCTGAAAAGGGAACAAAATATTTTTTATTAATTTAAAGTTTACATAATTTCATTGCCTCTTTCTGTTTCATCGCATGTAATTTTTTTCTTGTGAGAAAACATTTATGAAAAAAGGCTATAAAGATATATTTTTTTAATTTGAATAGTAAGCGCTTGACCACTATCTCGCCTGATGGTAAGCGACGATGCGATCTAGGATGTGACACGCTTGCCTAGAAGATACCTATTCACTTGTGACCTGAAGACCACTAAATTGTAATTAACGGCAACAATATGAGTTCTCGTCCAATTATTGGAAACTACAGCATTCAATCAACCTTAACAATTGCAAACTGGCGAAGTTAAAGGAGAAATTAAGAAATAATGGTGACTATAAGATTCAGGTACCATTATAAACAATCTAGCTACCAAAAAAAAATATTCAGGAAACCTAAAGAGGTTACTACGCAGCAAATTTAGTAGCGTGGACATCATCTGCCACGATGGTGTTACGTGGGAGTCTTGAGTGCAGACCAAAAGAGAAACAGTGGATGTGAGATATATAAATGGGTGCAGTTTCTATTTCAAATAATCAAAGATTAAAATTAATTTAAAATATAATAAAAACTTTAGTGGTTCCTTTATCGTAAAAATTATCTATGGCGCAATCCCCAATATTGCCACTTGTAAGCGCATATGCTTCCCTTTTTATTTGACTTCAATTCATATTTATTAGCAATTTATTGTACAAAAATCAATTCGCAATCATCAACTTATTAAGTCGTCGAACTCATCAGAAACTAATTATTAGCTAATTTTAGTTCCTTTAAATCTATCATATTTATTATTTACTAGCGGCCCGTCCCGGCTTCGCACGGGTGGACAAAATTCTTTTAATTTTTTCTAGCATTTAATATAGCCTATGACACTTAGCAATAATGTGCCTTTCAGTTGGTGAAAGAATTTTTAAAATCGGTTCAGTAGATCCCGAGATTACCCCTTACAATTTAACAAATATACAAACACACAAACTTTACTTCTTTATAATATTTGTATAGATTAGTTCCATCCCGAACAGTTACATTGATTTCTACTCAACTAGTTAGACAATTACCTACCATGGCGATGAGCACGGTGAAGGTACGGTTGGTCATGGAATCGCGCGGAGGAGGGGGCGCGGGGCGGGGGCGGCGCGTCCACGTGAGGCCCTCATGCGGTGTCCACGCTCCCGCCGCTTCTAGCTCGCCGCCGCGCATCAGCTCCGACACGCGCAGGTGCACCTGATTGGAAAACCTTATCTTAACCTCTATGCAGACATAGGAGAAACTCTAGGAGGCCTAGTTACATACGACGGGTAAGCCAGACTCTACAAGTTTCTTTAATAATTAATTAGCAACACTAACATTGGATATATCTAAATTAGGAGCCAATGTTACATTTGTAAATATAGTATGTTTAGCAAATCAACTACAAGTGTTGATTTTATTCTGTACATTTACATAATATTCAAAAGGAAATCGAGTGAATGGGGCTTTGCAAGCTTTAACGACCAGATAGAAAATGTCAAAAAAAGCTCAGCTGGCTGCACAGAGGCGTGTTGGTACTGACTCTAGTGTATTGGAAGTAAAATAATGGTACTTTGTACGCTTTTATGAGCAGCCAGAAGGAGTTAAAAAGGCCCGAATGGTTGTGGATAGAGGCGTGTTGGAACCGACTCTAATGTATGGAAGTAAATTTTGGGTTTAACAGAAGAAGCACGAGTTTATGATTAATGCAGCGGAATTATTAATGCTTTAAGAAGTATAAAGCTGGAGTGAATTTGATGGATAAAATAATCAATGATATGATAAGGGAATGGTGTGAGTGTAAAAGAAGGTATAGTGAAAGATAGAAAAAGGGATACTTAGATGGTTTTCACATGTAGACAGGAAGGATGAACGAAAATTAACAAGACATATAGGTATATGAGGCAAATGTGCACGGGCAAGTCGTAACGGCAGACCGAGGCGAGCTTTCAGGGACCAAATAGAGGATGTCCTGAAAAAAGGCGAGGTCAAAAGTACCCTTAACTGGCGAGCTTGTATCAAAAGGTTAATGAGAGTTGAAGAAGCGAGAGATGTATGTCGAATCGTAGTAAGATGAAATATATGATCTCAGCTTATATTATATAAGTTATTTTGTAATTATGAAATAAAATGGATAAATAAATCAGATAAATAATTAAAATAATCAATTTTATGCCATCGCACGAACGGTCTTAGGGTTGAATCCTGATCCCCTACCAGGATCATTAGGATCAGGGTCATCACATTTGTGCTCGAGTCATAACTGTTCAGGACTCTGTTCAGGCTCCCACAATACTGTAGTGCATCTGGTGAGTTTGCGAATACGAGCAACAATGACTTCTATGCCATAGTGTGTTATGGCATAGTGTCTCTGGCCCTTCGGGTGCACAGGAGTCGCAACAGTCCTAAGTATGATAGGAGATAGGCTGGAATAGGCTCTGCTCAGCTGATTCATCAAACTATATGTTAATTGTTAGATACGCGTTCGACTATCTCACAGAACCCAACCCGTGCGGGCGGTCCTAACTTCGGCTTCGGGATACAGCGCGAACGGACTGATTAATAAGTTCCAGTAAACTCGAATCAACACATTTGCGATCAGGTTGTGATTGTGACGGAGCTCGAATTTTGAAATTTACAAAAATAAAAAAGTTGGCTCTATGGGATTTCCCATTGAAACAAAAAGCGCGCGTTTTTTGAAAGTTTTCATTCTTATATAATTTTGAAATTTACTAAACATTATTGTTTTTTTTTAGTATTACGCTCCGCCCCAATGCGTGTGTGGTGCTAGCGAAGCTTTATGGATAGCGACTGCATCGACTTAGTATATCGTCGGTCCGAGATCTTACTGGAACATCTCCAAAAATTGAGTTTTCGACTTAAGTATGCCATTCGATTGCTCGTCAAACGTATTTTCCAAATCACTATCGGAATATCTCAAATTTGCTCCCTTTAAAAAACTAAATGACATAAACCGCTACAGCACTAAAGAACATTTTTAATTAATTATTAGATTATTTAGAAATATTCTAGTGTATCGCTGACATCAAACAATCCATCAAGTACATTTCGAATTGTTCCAGTAATGCACCGAAACAAATAAGTTGAATTCAATGTTATTCCATTTATTTCACTCAGTCGTGTAGTTGTCGTCCCGCCTAAAACACGTTGTTTTATTACACCGTATTTAACGTTGTATCAAAAGCTGCCTATTGCTACCTATGGAATGAGTCATTAGGGGGAAAAGGTTGCGATGAAGTTGGGACGTGCATTTACAAATTTCTGAAAGACCACTGGGTTGGAAATATAATTTTCTTTATACTGACAATTGTTCTGCACGGAATAAAAATAAATACCTGCTAAGCCTCTATCACTATACTATCAAAGAGGTTGGAGACAATCATATTGAACACGATGAGCATAACGAAAATGGTTAATTTTAAGCACTTATTATTTTAAGATTTCTCTTTTCATTTTTTTTATATTAAATAATCCAATAGGATTTCTAAATTGATTGTTTTTTTTAATTTCATTACTAGCATATTTAGAAATATTTTAATTAGTTTTTAAATTTTCATCAGATATTTAATTCATTATTGGAACATTTCACAAAAAACCTGATAACTCAAAAACTACAAATGACATCCTAAATCTTTGTAACACACAATAAACTTGGCTATAATCTACATAAAATTCAATAAATAAAAAAACATAAAATGATCTCAAGGTAAAGTAAAATCACATTTGAATATTTCCAAAAACTTTAAACCTCAATACTCAAAAACGTATCATTTTAAAATGTTCCATTACTGTTTCGGACCGACGATATATCACCTCTCGCCTTGCGCCGTCGGCCTCCCAGGCGGCGCCGCCTTGTTCCGGCCACTCCTCGGAGCGCAGGTAGTTGAGCAGCGAGTCAGCGTGGAAGGCACCCGCGCCTCGGCCGCACTCGGCCTGCGACGCCACGGCCGGCAGACGAAGGCGCTGCCACGCCTCCGCCACCAGCCTGCAACCAAACATTTCTATACTTTAATATACAGATAAGGGGTCTAGTGTGAGGACAGATGATCCGCCAAGTATCGCGCTGGAGGCTTAGTAGTCTACTTTATTAATCGTTTTACTTTATTAACTTAACCGCCAATTTTTTTTTTTCATTTAGATGCTAACCCTATTTGACATAGAGTCAATAACAAAATGTACAGAAGCGGCTCAGATCGATATAGCAAGTCAAAGAATATGTTAAAAGACCTGATATAGGTACTTTATGTTTGGTATCTTTCAACCTAAACTAACACTTACTTTTTCTTAACGTACAACAAATTAAAAGAAACGGCGCAAAGTGTGGGATGTAGGTGTCTTGACATGTTGAGAAAGCATTGGTACCAAGGTAACCGTCGCTGTTCAATGGGGGTCTACCATCAATAAATCGTTGCCGCTATAGTTCGCGAGTGCGATGTAAGTTGTCATTTTCATGGCCTACACACAACATCATGTAATATTTAGAGTTAGAAAAAAAAACTTTAGAAATAATGTTGGTTAAAACACGAAATAATTGTAAGATATTGATTAGAAGATTTGAAATTGACAACATTACGTTTTTCTCTTCGACTTGACGATTTTTTAACTACTCTTATTAAGATTGCCAACCTTTTGAACGAAGAACTTAAAGTCCATTAAAGAGTACACTCTGTTAAATAATGTATGATAACTTTAGTTCTATGCAGTGGCAGCTTACTAGGGTTGACAATATTTTTCGTTTTGATAATTTATTACATTTTTTTATATTCGACCATCCAAAAATTTGAAAAATATGTTTGACTAAAAAGTGATATTTGCTGACCCGTCGAAATTTGTATTTTTTATCTATATTGTGGAGGTCCCAGGGCAGTGGCCCCGCCTGCCCTCCTCCAAATCCGGGCCTATGTTGACCCATGACGTTTTCTCTATTTTTCTCTACGTGATTTACAGCATGTATTATACACCAAACTTTGTAAAAGAAGCTTTCTTTTCTGTAATTTCCGTCGAACAACATCGTCTACGGCAGTCGCAACATGTTCTCTACCTAAGTTTATTCAGTGCGTTCGGCCTCAATCTGACCACCTGATGAGAGGGAAGTGTTCATATATAAGGGAAGAACATGAATGTTCTATTGTTTAAGTGTCTTTTAATGAATTATTTAATTATTAACTTAATTCATTTATTTATTATCTATCTAATCATTAGTTTCTATTGACATTCACATGCCCTGCGTTTGGTAATAGACATCCAAAATTAAATTTGACCACCGACCAACATGTATGTACCCTATAAATTATTTTAGTAGAAAAATACTAGAAAAAATAGACCAAGCTCACAAGTGAATTCTTAAGGCGGGGTTTTTGTATATTAAAACAAAAAAAATAGCATTGAAAATGCAAAAATATATAAAAATATAAAATGTATCTACTTTGTTTTGTGTGAATAAATAAATTTAATTTTATCGGCTGCTAAGAGGACTCCACGTGTGGTTGGTAAGTAAGGCGAACGTGGTGAACCTGGCAGCATCGTAGGCGAGCAGAAGTGCAACGGGAGGTGCAGTGGCGACGCTGGCAGCCACAGCGCGAGCTGACGCAGCTCCTCCCAGACGCTGCACGTAAGCGTCCCGCCACGCGGCCACGGCCTGTAAGACAACTTCCCGGTTAAGCACTGGATCACGAATAATCTAACTGTAATGCTCAATAACGTTTAGTACGCTTGACTTGGGTAGGAAGCTGGTGGATGCGTGGCGAGAAGTCTCATCGGGCGAGGCGGACGGAAGCTGAAAGGAATTTATATATACATACTTAAAGAGGGAGCTAAAGAAGTTTATTTTCAGTTGTATAGTCTAAAGGACATTCGTTTTTTTTTTATTTAGGTAATAAACAGTCCTATAGTGATTCTTAAACGTTACATTGGAAACAAACAGACCTTTAAGTACCATAACTTAAAACTAGCAATAATATAATTGTACGAAATTGTTTCAGATGCTATCATATTTTACAATATACCGAAAATAATAAAAATTAATAAATAAGAAACAATGCAGGAAAACAAAAAATAA
Organism: Calamotropha paludella; assembly: GCA_927399485.1. Lineage (NCBI taxonomy): Eukaryota > Metazoa > Arthropoda > Insecta > Lepidoptera > Crambidae > Calamotropha > Calamotropha paludella. Next base: position 409,417 of record OV656814.1, on the reverse strand, counting down.
GCCTCAATTTATACCTACTTGTTGACAATTGGCCAATTATTATTTTATATATAAAATTTATTATCAAAAAAACTGGTTGGTTGCCTGTAAAGTCGGTATACGGGCGAAAGTTTTACGTGACAACGACTTTGAGTGGTAAAATAATTTTAATGTGAATATTCATTCGTATAGTAGGAAGAAGGATGAAATAATAGTAACAATTTAAAACATTTATTTATACAAAGAATTATATTTAAAACATTAATTTATAGGCACGCGTCCCTTCCACTTTTTATGTCTGTCTCTCTCGCTCTTAGGCGGGCTAACCATGCCCGAGTGGAAGGGACGCGTGCCTCTCACTCGCTCTCATTGTAAGCGCATAACGTGAGCGGAGCGTAACGCAGTTTCTTGAAGTGTCACCCGGCAAACCAATTTATAAGACGTTGTCACGTCAATAAAGTCATTGATTGTGATAACCTTTAACAAAGATTGTGGGCCGAATTAACTACACTCGCGAGCAACCAAATCGACTCAAGCCCTAACTCTGAGTATAGACTCTGTTTTCAAGAAAGTTATAGGAGATATTTTTAAAAACTATATATCATCTGAAAGCTCCAAACTGCAGCTTTAATAAGATATCACCATTATCAATATCCGTTCATTATCTTTGTAATTAATGATATCTAAACATAAATACAGGAAAAACAGGAATTTGTGAGAAGATGTTGTGGTTGGGTATTTTAGAAATAAAAGAAAATTGATAAAGAAAATACATAACAATTTAATAAATCAATACTTGGTATTCCCCCCCCTAGCCCTAATCACCGCTTGAAGTCGATTCTTCATTGATCTGATCAACTTTTTGACGTCCTCTTGAGGTATGTTAACCCACTCTTCCAACAATGCTGCCTTCAACTCTTCCACCGTCGAAGGGGCTTGATTTCTGGCTCGTACTCTTCGTTTTAACTGGTCCCATAAATGCTCGATCGGATTCAAGTCTGGACTGAGCGCAGGCCAGTCCATTGTACGCATCTGGACTTCATCCAAAAACTGCTGGGTAATGCGCGCTGTATGACAACGAGCATTGTCGTGCATTAAGACGAAGTCCTCGCCGACAAATCCTTCATAGGGAACAACGTGTTCCAGGAGAATATCGGTGATGTACCGATCAGCTGTAAGCCCGCCTCCTCGGCCTCCACCAGGCACGAAAACGAGCTCCGTCTTTCCCTCTAAAGAGATGCCGGCCCACATCATACAGGAACCACCGCCATATGCTACTGTTTCAGCGAAACAGCATTGGGCAAATCGTTCGCCCGGACGCCTGTAGACTCGGCCTCTTCTGTCGTTGCCATGCAGACAGATTCTGCACTCGTCAGTAAAGAGAACCGACTGCCATTGGGCAATGGTCCAATTGACATGCTCTCGAGCAAACTGAAGACGCGCTTGTCGGTGGGCTGCAGTCAATTTGGGCCCCGTCGCAGCCCTTTTTGGAGTGAGATTGGCTGCTCTCAGTCGTCTTCTTATTGTCCACTCGCTTACAGCTACACCACGAACGTGCCTGAGTTCTTATTGAACATCAACACTCGTCAGATGCCGATTGCGCAGCGATGTTGAGACAATGAAACGGTCGTCTCTGTCAGAAGTACACCGGTGGCGGCTGGTTCTTGGTCTTCGATTGAAGGCACCGGTCTCTCGAAATCGTCTGTAGACCCGGGACACAGCAGACTGGCTCAAGCGAAGCTGGGCAGCGACTACTCGCTGGCTAAGTCCTTGTTCCAACAAGGCAACAACTTGAGCGGCTTCTTCAGGTGTGGTATCCATGGTAACGTGGAAAGAATGATTGCAATTCTCGGAGATGTGTACATGTCAACTTGTGATAAGCGACTGATAAGGTGTGCCGGTTGCGAGAGCTTTTATAGGGGTGGCAGTTAGCGCAAGTCGCGGATAGCGTAATGAGCAAAACGACTCATAGTGCTATTGATGTAAAAATGAATGCGTTAGATTGTAAAAAAAAAAAACAATATTAGTGTTTTATGAAAGCTTGTATATTGAGCTTTCTAATGACAGTCTTTTTTTATAAATACCTTGTATACTTTACGTAAAAACAAAGTTTGTAAGCAGAATGAGGGCTTGAGTCGATTTGGTTGCTCGCGAGTGTATTATAACTATAACTAATTAACTATATTTATTAAACTTTTAGTAGTTTAAAAATTTTTTTAGTTTTAAGTGTAAAACGCTTAACGGTATACCACCCAATATTTTATAATTCTCATCGCCCCATGATAACAGTTTTTTTAATTAGAATTGCTCCCTGAGATTAGCTACATTTGTATAACTTTGTTATGTCTAAAATTACTAATAATTAACTGTGAATGTAGTTGTTCGTAGCAAACCGAAAACCGAAAACCAAAGTTGAGGGAACATAATAAAACAAATTAAAGAACTTGGTCAAAGAATACACTATTAAAATGCCTGCGCTGGTAACCGACAGTAGTAGAGCCATCAGACGCTTCCATCGGCGAGGTTTTGTATTTCGTCGTTTGCACTTGACACGGTAGTAGAGCTTTTGCAGCACTCTTTTGAAGTTATACTCCTATTGGCGCGTTTGGAAATAATGATGAGAATGAATTTTTGCGATGCGCGCGCACAACAACACTTAAAAGCGACAGGATGAAGTTGGCCTCTAATTGTTTTAAGTTTTCGTGACTGATAACTATATTCAAGATAGTTACTTAAATATTTATGAATGTATTGGCGTGTGTGATTTTATATTATATATGGTGGTTAACAGTTATTTATATAATATCATGATAACAATTTTACATCATATAATCTTATAAAATAATCGTGACAAAGGTAGTTTTTATTTTATAAACTTTTTTAAGTGCGTTTATTGATTTGAAGTTAACTGTCGGTATCTATTGTTTTTATAGTTATATATATATATATATATAAAATATAAATAGTTTATTTTAATGGTTTTTGATATATAGAAAATATGTTAATATTTTAGTGCTTTCTTACTGATTAATATATAATTTCACAAACAAAGAGTAATGGCGCACGGGAGGAAATATTTAGTTTTTTTTTTTAGTTACGCTAAAGAAGTATAACTTATTACGTGCGCACATAAGTACATACACAGGGTTTTATTTTATTTTTTTGTAGTAGTTTCAAATGAATCCTACATACCTGCGCAGTGTCATTTTTTTCGAGGGCGTACAGTTGCAGTGTTGTGATATTGGCACCGCCGTGGCTGTAAAGTGGAGGTTCGATATAAGTCACAGGTACTAATTAGTATTGGTATCGTAATTTAACATTTCTAATCTGAAATTTATCTGAAATACGAAAAATTCCTAAAATTTTAGAAGCATTTAAATTTTTTATTCATTTAATATGTTAGGCAAATAAGGTGATATCTCAAGTAATTATAAGGGTCACAGATTAGCTTGCATTTTTAATGTCTAAATTTGCCTGAACAAATAAATATATCTTCAAGTCGCTTTGAAAAGTTCAGACTTATGTACCTATTCATTAACCTGGCCATACTTAATTGGCAGGCACTTATTTACATATTTTCAAAAGAACGGGTTTTAAAATCCAACTATTCAAATCTTAACCTCAATATTTTGAGGTTATTTACCTAATCTTGTGTTGTGGTACATATTAGTTAGTGAAAGGGATATTCCAGCTGTTTATTCATCATTATCTTATTCTTCTTCTTGTTCTTTGCCCTTTCCCACGTTAGGTGGGGTCGGCCCTCCTTATCCTTCGGCGCCAGGATAATCTATCCTGAGTCGCGGGTCGGGTAATTGGGATTTCTTTATAAGATTGGCCATACTGGTCCACCAGGTTAAGGGCGGCCGTCCTGTTTTCTTCTTGCCTTCCGGGATTGAAAGTGCTTTGTGAACGACATGCTCGCTGTCTCTACGCATGACGTGGCCGTACCACCGTAGGCGTGTTTCGGTGAGTTTTTCAGAGATTGGGGTGACTTTGAAACTACCTCGGACATTTTTTCAGGAATTTTGTCTAGTCTCGTCACTCCGCGCGACCATCTGAGCATTTTCATTTCGGCCACATGCAGCTTTTGAACATGTGTTTCCTTCACTGTCCAACATTCCGCCCCATATAGCATCGCTGGCCTTACTGCTGCCTTGTACACTTTCCCTTTAATGCGAATAGGCATGCGCGGATCGCAAAGAACCCCAGTGAGTGTGCGCCATTTTTGCCAAGCGACCCTTATTCTGTGGGATACATCTGCTTCGACATTTGCGTCACGCGTTATTAACGAGCCAAGGTATCGGAATTGGTCTACTTTTGGTACCTGTGTGCCGTCCGAATAATATATGTTGGCGTCGCCTGCTATGTTACTGAATTTGCACTCGAGGTGTTCTGTTTTAGATCTACTTACTCGGAGGCCTGAGCCTTCCAAAGCAGTGATCCACTCATTTAGTGTGACTTGCAGATTTTCAGCTGATTCGGCTACCAGCGCGACGTCGTCGGCATACAAGAGATTCCAGGGTAGACCGTGTTGGATTTTCTTTGTAACAAAGTCCATAACTATATTAAACAGCCAGGGACTGAGTGCTGAGCCTTGATGAACTCCTACCTCTACCGCGAATTCTTCACTAAGACCGGCAGGACTTCTAACTTTAGTGCGGATGTTGCGGTACGTATCTTAGGAGTAGGACCTAGGAGTACGTAGTCTTCAGGAATTAGTTGTTCTCGCATTGCTTGCCAAACAAGTCTTCTTGGGACTCGGTCGAACGCTTTTTCGAGATCGATAAATGCGAACTGCAGGTCTACCTGGTTCACACGATGCTTTTCGATCAGTATCCTCACTGCCTGGATGGCATCCGTGGTTGATTTGGATGGGGTGAACCCGAACTGGTTTGGTGTAATTTGACAGATGTCCAAGAAGCGTCTATTTAAGATACGTTCCCATAGCTTCAGGGTATGAGAGGTTAGTTTTATACCCCTATAATTACTACACAGGGTAATATCACCCTTGTTTTTATAAAAGGGTACAAGGAAGCTTTGTCGCCAGGACTCCGGAATCTGGAGGCTCCTCATAATTGTATTGAATAGTCTTGTGAGCCATACTATTGCGATGGGCCCCAGAGATTTCCAAAGATCTGCTGGAATCTCATCGGGGCCTACATTCATCATTATCTTATTAAGAAAAGATATTACTCAATAACTGGCATTTATACTTACTTGACACTGGCTAAATGCACATATCGTGCAGGCCATAAAGAAAGAAAAAAAGACTGACCTCCCATAGAGGAAGAGCTAGAGCATACCTGAAGCTCTCCAGTGGAATGGTATGCAGGTCGAGCGTGGCCAGCACGTAGGAGTGGCGCGTGGACAGCAGGCCAACGCACTGCGCTGCGTCCAACACTCGCACGCCACACTCCGCATCGCACCACACTATGAAGTTCGTCACGCCCGACTTCTTTAACAGCAGCAGCAGGTTTCTGAAAAGAGTCATCGAGTGGTTTCAGTAAGAAAAAAATAGCCCATTTTCCAGCTTAGTTTTATTACGTCTTCACGCTTCGCGTATAAATAAAATATTTATTAGAACTTGCTGTATTTAAGAAATAAAACTTACTGTTATTAGGTGGATGCAACTATAGTTTTAGATAGCCGCAGCATGCGATATCAATATTTCATATACCAATTACGTGTTGCTAACATAAAAGATAAGAGGCTCAACAATAATTGAGCTAAAATGATAATGTCAAATCATCGAGAGTTTAGCCCTTGAAAGCTTTTGAGCTGTTATGATACAGATCTATCGTAACATCCTTTTTGACGAATTTTATATCAAGTCTTGCCAGTAGGGAGGTGTTTTTTTATTTAGAATGGATTCGCTCTTGATCCCAATCAAGCCCGGGGGGCCAAGACAAGATCCACGATGGAACGAGCTAACCTAGAAGGTGCCAACTTACTCTGGCTTTGAAAACGGACGGGTTATAAGCTCTCGGAAATATGGAGTAGAGTAGTGTCTAAGTTGGTTCTATAAGTGTTGTGTGAAAGTAATGGTACTGGAAGGCGAGGCAACCGCGAAGGAATCCTAACCCCTACGGGTTGCATAGAACAAATCGTGTATTTTGCACCGGTCTGTGAATGACATCAAATTAAATTAAAGTTTTAACTCAAATTTGACGCAGTGAAACATTTCTGAATGCCCTCTATTCGATTATTATTGAAATTCTGCCTATCAAGTCAAACACTACAAAATAGAACCACCATCAACCTGAATATCAGGATATTCGTAACTGTAAAACGGGAACAAAATGCTGAGTCAGTAAAATCCTGGCTTACACGACTTAAAAGAATACGATAGAACACACTTTCAAAGGACTTCGATAATGCTGAGAGGATAGACACATGCCGTTTATTCATAGAGTTATCTATGAAAGATAAAGGTGTCGGTTGTAGGAGAGTCTATTCGCTTGGTGCTTCAGAGCCCACCTGAGCAGCGAGTCATCGCCGGGCGGTGGTAGGCGGCGGGGCAGCAGCTTCAGCGCGTCGGTGTCAGGCGCTAGCATCGCCACGCCACGCGCGCTGCCCTCGTGCAGCAACGCCGCGCTGCGCCAACCCTTCGCCTCACACAGGTCAGCTACCGCCTGGAAAGCAACAGCTTTTCTTTTTAATTTTATGGTTTTGAAGCGAAACTTCTCGCATATAGGCGTTCGCCGCGTGGTCACTCTATCCGTGCTAAGCGTCAGATTTTACCGATACATGAGGGCGTCAGATTTAGCACCGTTACACGATATAAAAAAGCCAGCTGACTCCCCATCACAGTGTGCGTGGCTTTCTATCTCTTTTTCTACTCTATGTTTCCACCCCAGTCACTTTTGAATATCCTTTGGGATCAGCTGTTTCGTTAATTTTTTCTGTCGATTATATTTTTATGATTTTTATTACACTCAGTTCCTACCCCCTATACTATAAAGCTTCGCTTCTTTCGGGAGTCTCCAGACGGTACTGTTCTTTTTACCACGTTTTACTTAACTTCACTTGTCTGTCTGTTGGTCTGTTGGTTTGTCGTCAAAATTTGAGATCCTTATTTCGACCTCTTCCTCTTATCCGATTTGGCTGAAATTTTGTATGCAGGCTTGTTTCACCTAACAATTTCATATTTTACAGTTTTACATCCTAAAACCACTTAATTAGGCTTTAATTAAATTAACCTCCACGTGGTGTGTCTGGATATTTGATATATATTACATGTATATATTGAAGAACTAAGTAGGCACAATTCAGATAATTTAAAACTAAAAAGAGTTAAATAAATACTTAATAAAAAAAAAACTTTAAAAAAACCACGTTTTACTACGGGTTATAGATGTACTAAAAAGGAGAAAATATTTTTTTACAAATGGACTAAAAAGATAAAAATAAATTTTTGGTAATAATGAAAATTTACGATACAAATATTCTAAAATTTATTGAATATTATGTATTGTTCTGAACATTCATACGCAGAATTTGAAAAATTTCCAAAAAATTAAAACGTGGTGCGCATTATACTTGAAAAACTATTCAATGCCATCCACAGCATTACTATTGCATTGGTTTAGTTAGGAAGGGATTTAGGAAAGGTAATGAAAATATTAATATAATATCAATAACGCTGTTGATCTAAATTACGCGCCACGTTTTAATTTTTTGTTAAAACGTGGTGCGTAATTTTACATTTAAATCGGGAGTAACTATGACTCTCTTAATCGTCAGGTAGAGGCAAGAACGTTTTACCGTGACAGGGTTTAATGTTTGTCTCTCCACATTGGCGGTCCCTAACGGGAAAGATATGCTCAAGTTGCTTCCAGTTCACAGTGCTTCGCCGTTCGCACATGGTTGCTGTGTTGGACGGACTCTCGCGGCATTGTGAACTGTCAATGGGGGTTTAGTGCCTGTGGCGGGGTGCTTACCTCAACTCCTACCCTTAGCCTGCTCGTGGCGTCGCTGCTAAACCAATAAGGGAGGGGGGGGACTGCATCAGATCTAAATGCGGGGCTTGCGGCAGCCAGGCAGGTCCCGAAGTTGACACGTCTCTCAGATGCAGACCCTGGATGTCAGAGAGGCGGCAGCGCGGCCATCGATTACTCCACCGCGGACCTGCTAGCGCACTTGCCTCGGCAGTTGTGCAGGCTGGTTGGCGACGGAGTAGTCAATGGTGATCCCTAACCCATGTGGTGCGCAGCGTCAAATATCTATGACGTAATAGGAGGCCGAGTGGTTAAACCCATAAGGTAGCCCCAATGCCCGCACTCTTCGGAGAGTGGGAAGCCCACGGTCCGCTTTGGCGGGGCATACGAGGAACGTGGACGATGCCCGAGAGTAGGGTTTGCACCCCTACTCTCTCAGGCAAAACGAAAAAGGCAAAACAAGGACATGAAAAGAGATCTGGTAACCCCGCGCTTCCACAGGAGCCGGGGACGCCTTTAAGTTTTGACCGGACTGCGCGAGCCGCCGCTCGCCCGTCCGGAGACGGGTCATCATCTGAATGGCCATGCCCGCTATGCGGGAGGGCCTTCAGGTCCAAAATAGGGTTAGGCGTGCACAAGCGTGCGGCGCACCCTATGGAAGTGAATGCGGAGAGCGCTCCTCCACAAACGAAGCGAAGATGGGGCGATGAAGAGCTGGCTCTGTTGGCATGCGCGGAGGCTCGGTTGTTGTTTGCTGGCAAGGGTGTGACAAATGTGGCCCTTATTAATGCACTGCCTCATCTTGAGCGGTCGCTCGAGGCGGTGAAAGGTGTGCGAAGGAAAGAGACCTACAGGTCTGAGGTCTCTCGGCAATTAAGCCTACTTCGCACACGTGACGAGGTTGGAGGTGGGAGCGACCAACCCGTCACCGAAGAGGGTTCGCAGGAGTCACACCAGTCAGTAGCACAGCGGGGGCCGAGGCTCAGCCACGGGCATGACTCGGGAGGCGCCTCATTTGTAGCTGGTTTGCGGCAGGCTGAGAGCCTTACCAGATCAAACTGTCTCCATGCCGTGAACGTTCTCCTAGAGAGGGCGGAAGCGCGGATGACGGGGAGAATGATGACGGGGCTTGCTGATGCCACAGGATGCCATCCGCACAGTAAGAAGAAGGCCAAGACTGGCAATACTGCTGGCAAGCCCAAAAGAAAGTTAACATCAAGACAGAGGAGACGAGGAGAATACGCTCGTATGCAAGACTTGTGGTCCAAGTGTCGAGCGCGTGCAGCAGCTGAGGTTATTGATGGCCACTGCAAGGGACAGAAGCACACGAACGAGAAGTTGGACGCCTTCTGGCGCCCGGTCCTCGAGAAGGTGTCTGATGCCCCCGGACCGACCCAGGTAGCTCTGGCGGCATTTTTGAAATGCGCAGAGCGAGGGGTCGAAACGCAGGACTTTTCTCAGCTCTGGAAACCGTTTACACCTGAAGAGGTGAAAACGGTGCGCTTCGACACGCGAACCGCACCCGGGCCGGATGGAATCCTTCTATCCGAGTGGCGGGCGGTCTCTGCTGACACGAAAGCGGAAATCTTCAATGTATGGATGGCCGAGGGTGAAATCCCCGAAAGACTGCGGCAGTGCCGCACAGTATTCGTGCCAAAGGTGGATGTGCCTCAAAGCCCGGGCGATTACCGACCGATCTCGATCAGTTCGGTGCCGTTGCGGCATATGCACTCCCTTTTGGCGCGAAGACTTGTGGCGTGCAGCCCCCCCGATGTACGACAGCGTGGATTTATCTGCGCCGACGGTACCCTGGAGAATTCCGCGGTACTGGACGCTGTACTGGGGGATAGCTCCTAGACTTCTCTAAGGCGTTCGATACGGTGTCGCATGCGGCGCTAGTCGGACTACTTAGGGCAAGGGGACTACCGGTGGCTTTCTGCGATTATGTCTCCCGGTTGTACGAAACGGCGACCACTGTGTTTGCTGTGCCTGGACAACCTCGAGACATACGCCCTGTGAAAGTCGGACGAGGAGTACGCCAAGGCGACCCACTTTCCCCACTGCTATTTAACATGGCCATGGACCTAGTACTGGCCAATCTTCCCCAAGAGGTAGGTTATAGGTTGGAGGGAGAGCGTGTCTCTGCCTTGGCCTATGCCGATGACCTCATCCTGCTTGCAGGATCGAAGATTGGGCTTCAGTCGTCCTTAGATGCCGTGTTTGCAGTTGGAAGTTCGGTGGGTCTCCAGCTCAACCATACCAAGTGCTCCGTGCTGTCGATGGTGCCGGATGGGAAACGCAAGAAGCCCCACTACCCCGTTGGCCGTACTTTCCGTATTGGTCGGCGTTGGGTTAGGCAGGTGGACTGTGTGGAACTATGGCGCTATTTAGGTGTGGACTTTCAGGCGACTGGATGCGTCACGTTAGAGCAAGATATCAAAAGTGCCTTGAACAACATCACAAAGGCACCCCTCAAGCCGCAACAGCGGCTCGAAATCTTGAGGGCTCACCTGTTGCCTCGTTTCTACCACGGACTTGTACTGGGTAAGATAACGGACAACAGGCTTAGAATGCTCGACGTGCAGATCCGGACAGCGGTAAGGCAGTGGTTACGGCTCCCTGGCGATGTCCCTGTTGCGTATTTCCACGCTTCTACCAAGGACGGTGGTTTGGGTATACCTTCGATGAGAGCGGCAATACCAAACCTCATCTCGATGAGGTTTGCACGGCTTGCAGATTCGAACTGGGCGCCCGCTAAAGCTGCCGCCAGATCCCCTAGGATCCGAAGGAAGTTGCGTTGGGCCAACAAGATGTCGCTGAAATTTACCAAGCAACAGCAGTCAGGGAATCCTGGCGAGAAGTCTGCAGGAAGGTATTGGCGTGAAGCCCTGTATGGCTCAGTGGACGGATTCGAGTTGCGCGAATCCGGATCATGCCCCGCCTCCACTAAATGGTTGCGGGTGAGAGCCATGCAGCACACGGGCCGTGACTTCGTGCAGTTCGTGCATTGCCATATAAATGCGCTACCCTCGCGAGTTCGCAATTCTAGGGGGCGTAGAGATGGTGGATCGGAAGTGAACTGCCGTGCAGGTTGCATGGTCAGGGAAACGACTGCGCACACCATCCAGCAATGTCACAGAACACACGGGGCCCGTATTGAACGCCATGACTTCCTGGTTGGCTTCTTGGCCGGTTGTATGACCGAAAAGGGCTGGAGTGTGGTACGGGAGCCGAGGTTCACTACCTCTGCTGGTCTCAGGAAGCCCGACATTATCGCCTCCAAAAATGGCGTGGGCATTGTCGTTGACGCGCAGGTAGTATCAGGCCAGCACCCGTTGAATGTGGCTCATGATGAGAAGCGTCGAAAGTACGGATCTCATGATGAGCTAATTCGACTGGTAGCCGGTAGACTGGGACTACCCGGCACAGAGTGCGTCAAGACCACCACTTGCACATTGAATTGGAGGGGGATATGGAGCCCGCAATCCTATAAGGATTTGAAGGAGCTCGTCGGGCTGAAGGAACACGTCTTCGAGCTGATGTCTTCCATGACCCTGAGGGGCAGCCACATGGCTTGGGGCTGGTTTAATAGGATGACTACCCGTCTCTAGACGCTATGGCGGCGGATCGGGCAAACCGGTTTCCTGTGGAGGGCTTCTGCCGGGCCTTAACTCTTGGTTCCGTGCACGGTCAGTGGCACATTCGTCACGAATCTCGTGCGAACCCGAACACCTGGGGACCCCGATTTTCACGGCATAATGGCCAGCTGGCTGGATATGTAGATCGAGGATGGTTGATGGAAGGTTACACCGACCAACCTTCGCATGGGCTTTGTACCGGACGTCTATGTATCCCGTTAATCCATGATGATTATGTACTAGTCACTATGGCGAGCATGTGTCAGCGGCTTTCAAATATGAAGGGATTTAGGAAAGGTAATGAAAATATTAATATAATATCAATAACGCTGTTGATCTAAATTACGCACCACGTTTTAATTTTTTGGAAATTTTTCAAATTCTGCGTATGAATGTTCAGAACAATACATAATATTCAATAAATTTTAGAATATTTGTATCGTAAATTTTCATTATTACCAAAAATTTATTTTTATCTTTTTAGTCCATTTGTAAAAAAATATTTTCTCCTTTTTAGTACATCTATAACCCGTAGTAAAACGTGGTTTTTTAAAAGTTTTTTTTTATTAAGTATTTTTCATGATTAAGATACACTCGATACGACGTTCGAAGTTTAGTTGACGTTTGAGTATGCAGATAAAGAAATGACCGAAGTGAAACAGACTATTAATAATACGTGAAAATGCGGTAAAACAAAGTAAAAGGTTTTATCGACTGTTTAATTTAAGTGTTTATGCATACTACCTTTAATTAAATATAATAATAAAATAAATCAACAGTGTAGACGGCCTAAAGTATGTCGCGGTAAAAAAATACGTCGCGAAGTCAGCTAAAATTGTACGGAAGTGAGACCGTACAAAGGTTTATATCTTTTTCAGAATCGGTCAATAGCGACCCTCAAGGGTAGCTGACAATATCTTCAATAAATTATTTTCACTGGATTAAAAATTAATTATGTGTTGTTACTCAGAGTTGTCGTAAATTCATCATTTGTTATCAAAAATGACGAGGCATTTGCTCATTACCCTCTTGTAAGCAATAATCTGTCAAAGGTATTTTATAATGAAGAGGTTATGAATAATGCGCTCCGTTTGAAGTCATTACAAGCTTCTATTTACTTTCATCTGTCCCGGTGTCTGTAATGAAATCTTGCCAATTAAATTTGACCCACTTCCCGATATCCGTTTGAGCTCAAAATGTGCATGCATATGTATATCGCCTGATAATGTATTATTATGATAAGGCCGTGGTTGTTGAAACGATGAAAATATGCGAAAAATTCATAACATTTGGTGCGTTCAACTACAGTTTAAAGCTTAAAAGGTGAAGGATTTGTTGTTCCACACATTTATAGAAGTTAATAGTTGAGTTAAATGACGTCACTGGTTTATAGTTTTATTAGTGTTCACAAAGTAAAGGTTTAAAGTTAGTTAGGAGGTGGCTTACGCTTAACAAATAATAATATCAATTAAAATTCCATTGTCGCGGAAAATACTGACACGCAAGACAGTGTACTTTGACTTGACCTATATTGTGCGGTAGGTAGTCTGTACAAAAGGTTAGAGCACGGTTTGAGTGGTTGAGGCGAGACCTGCGCGATGACATCCTGGTGCGGGTACATGGCGAGCGCCTCCCAGGAAGCGTCGGCGTCGGCAGGCGAGAGCAGCAGCAGCGGTAGGCCGGCCCGGGCCGCCGCCGCCGCGCCCAACGACGCCGCGCGCCGCCCGCCCCCGAACACGGCCGCCGCCGCTTCCTGCAAATCGGGGACTACACTTAAGACGTCTCTGAGTCACCAGACGGAGAGCACTGCTCGCGTTTTATAATCATGTTGTTAAAAATGAGCTGGGCAACCTCGCTACTATAAAATAATAATAATAATATTACAGTAGAAGTACTGTAATAATATTACAGTACAGTATAATAATATTACAGTGCTGTGAATGTAAGTTGTCTTACATTCACAGCAATTAGACTAGCCCAAAGTAAGCACTTTGGGCTTGTGCTATGGATACTAGGGTAACGGGTAGACATACATAAGACTGACTTTATACTTCTTTGGTTTATATGTGTCACAGGGAACACAACCTTTTCTCTATATCTGCTTTGCGTATCTCTACTAACCGAACATATCTAACTAATCATCATTTATAAATTTTAAAACTTATTTTTCTTTAACAATTTAATAAATTATCATTTATAAATTTAAAAAACTTAATTTCCTTAACAAATTTAAGCTTCTTTTAAAATGAAGCTGCATTTTATATTTCCTTTTTCTTGTTCTCTTTCTTTTCTATCGTTCTGTAACTCTTTCTTTCTGTTTTCTTTTTCTTGTCTGTTCGTGCTCTTAGGTGATAAGTATCACTAACTTTGATTCCGGAAGCAATAACGTATTTAATAACAGAAACCCCAATCGGAAAACTTTTATCAAAAATTTCGAATCAGTCACTTCGAACATTAATAAATAAGAATATAAAAAAGACCCGAACATAATTATCTACTTCTTGTCACTATAACATGTCACTATGTTTACTGTCTGAAGTATGGGTTCGGTTCTTTTACCGAACACAGAAGTTTTAGTTTTGCCTACACAATATTTTTGTATCGCTTATTAAAACAGAACATTGTGTCATAAAACGTCTACAACGTTAAAGTGATATTTAAACAAAATACCTCTTACATTAACATTCGCTTTAAGCACGCACCCGCTCATCGCCGAACAGTACAGGGTACATGCAGGCACAGCTACCAATTGCATCTAAACTAACTTTAAAATACAAAAAAACCGGTTACAAGTTATCAGAAATAATTTGTTTTAGGTACAAATGTGTTTGATGCCCAATCTCATTTCTCATTTCATTTAACTACAAAAATGATGACTTCGGAAAATTTAAAGTAGTGATCTTTTACTATTTCCAAGCAAAACTTATTACTTACATTTGACTGTATTTTTATATTTAGACTGTATTTTATATTCAAATATGTAATTTAATAGACCGTTATTACAGTTGGTGTATTTTTGATAAAAAAATAGTTAAGATCTCAAATGGGACTCTTGAATTAACAATTAGCCTCCAAGAAGAAACAACAGCCATATTACGGATTGTGATACATCATTTTCAGCAATTCAAACGTCTCATTCCCTGAATATGTATTTATATCTGATATTTAAATGTTTTTTTTAATATTAGATATTATTTTCTTTGTTTTTTAAATATCGGAGATGCTGTTACTCCGATATTTAAAAAACAAAACATTTTGGGTCCTATTTCAAATTTTCAGGTATTTAAAAAATACTCTATAGAACTCTTTTAACGATTAGAAAAATATTGGATCAAATACAGAGTACTAATAATTACGTCCCCAATCAGAAATAGCACATGTCGCCTTGGTCTGCCTTTACGGCAGACCAAGGCGACATGTGCTATTTCTGGAACTTTCAGGGACAAAATAGGAGCAGTCCTAAAAAAGGCCAGGTCAAAAGTACCCTTAACCGACGAGCTTGTATCAAAGGTCTGATGAGAGTTGACGAAGCGAGAGATGTATGTCAGGATCGTGGAAATGTGTGTTCTCTACCTAGCCTGTGTGAAAAAGGCATGATTATATGGAGCTATGTATGTACCTATGTATCAGAATTAGCAAACACTACTAGAAATGATGTCCACCATGAGAAAGAGCAAAAACACTGTCTACTCGCGGATGTATAGGTAGATAATTAAAACACACACACACTGCTACTCATGTTCTTAGAACTATTATAGAAAGCAACTTCACAAAACTTATCAATATAAACGTAAAACTTCGTTAGCGAGTTTTAAAACGAGCAGCGCCATCTAGTGACACTAATTTAAATTACATCGGATTTGTATACCTATATAATGATTTTAGACAAACACTATGGTTCACTTTGTAAGAGAGACAGGCAATTTTTTCTATAGCAACGCAACAAGAGTTACCCACCTGAGCCGCCTGTTCGCAGACGTGGGCCTGGGCGGCGAGTGGCTCGTCGGGCTCCATCCCCGCCACGAGCACGGCGTCTTCGCCAAGAGCCGCGTCCAGCGCCGCCGCCAGCTGGTACCGGAGCTCCAGCGATGGTTCCACCACGCCTGTCGTACAAAAAACCCACCCACTCAATTGCCAACTGGGTTTTACTTCGAAAGAGCCACATTGAATGGAACGACTGGTGATTAAGTGATATAACATATAAATATGATTGGGACAGTCGCATTCAGCATATATTGAAAGCACAAACACACCCACACATTCATAATTAGTGGTCAACTTCATCCTGCTGGTTTATTCTATGTCGCTTTTGCGGCCAACTTCACACTGTAACTTTTGTGCTGCAGTGATGCGCGCGCATCGTAAAATTTCACTCTCAACATTTTTTCATAATGCGCCTAAAGAAGTATAACTTCAAAATGATAGTGTGGGAATTCACCCCATATATATCTTCGTGCGATGAACAAGCATTTGTTCCTGTGTTAAATATATTCTATCCGTTTCTATGCGTATAATGCGTATGCGTAGTACAAACTCGGCTTAGTTTGGAACTGAATAATTGGTGTAATTTGGTCCAAATGTATTTATTTCATATTTACCTTACCTAATATAATTTATTCATGTTTATATCAAAGTGAAAAAATCTAAGACATTTCTCATATATGAATAAACGCACAAGACTTAACGCTCGGAAATATATTGAAGCCCAGAAATAATATTTTTTATATATTTTTTTATTTTATTTTTTAGGATGGCTTTTGATTCCAATCAAGCCCGGGGGCCAAGACGGAATCCACGATGAACGAGCTAACCCAGAAGGTGCCTATTCACCCTGGCTTTGACAATGGGCGGGTTATAAGTTCTCGGAAATACAGACGCATGGAGGGAGTTCCACTCCTTTGCTGTGCGCATTATGAAGGATGTTGAAAAGTGCTTGGTGCGAAAGGTAGGGATAGCAACCAAGAAAGGGTGGTAGCCTGCAGTGCGTCTGGATGTCCGATGGAAAAAAGGAGATGGCGGTATGAGCAGATGCAGCTCTTGAGCACTAATTATTATTGACTAATTGCCTTTTACATGCTGCACACCTTTTGATAACTTATATTGTAGTTATCTAACTGTTTATTTATTAAAAAGCATGATGTAAAATTAAGTTACTACTCAAACACTGCTACTATTGCAAGAAAAATAAATTTGACGTTGCCTCTATGCCCCCATATATGTCCCACAATATTAAAATCAACACAATGAGGCTCCAATGTTTGGGATGGATAATGATTAACATTACTTACGTGTCAATGTACATCCCTTACACTACTACGAACAGGAACACCTTACCCAACTACTACTACTACAATTGATGAACTAAGTTTTTATTAGTGAAGCTGTAAAGCTAGCTACGAATTGCACCTTTCTAATTGAAAGAATAATTTAATTACATGCAAATGGTTTTTCATTAATTTATCCTTTTTTAAAAATAAAACTTCTTTTAGTGGATAAATTGCGCATAATTCATATTTAACCCTGACGTTTCGACTCCTTTACAGAAGCCGTGATCACAGGATAACTAAGGTAATGGTTGTCATATACAGTATTTAAATAACTATTTGATTACTGTAAACTACTGAGTCTACCACCAATAGAAGAACTGGCGAAAGAAACTTGGACAGGAGGACCGAACTCCATCTTATCTTCGACTTAATGATGTGTGCATTGTAGTGATGCAGTGAATGTCTTTAGATATATTCATTTATTAATTATGGGATCCCAAGCAGATGGAACGCGCCAAGCTTCTTATATACTAAAATTATCCTAATTTTAAAATTCTAAGTTATATCCTATTTTCCTGAGTCTTTTTCATCTTACTAGCATTTTCTTTACTAGTAAAGAAAAATCTTATCACTTAGAGTCCCTTTATTATACGACATTCGCAGAATTGCAGGTGTAAGTAAAGTCAAAGCAATCCATTTGGATACACACAGGCGAAACTACACAACCAGCAATTTCACACTTTTGTTTATTTTGGTCTATAATCATGCGCTGTCTACTCCAAAAACAAGTCCTATAATTCGAAACACAGTTGTTACGTCACTACGAGGTGTGAGACATGTTGTGTCGGAGATTAACTTATTACGATTTTGAGAAGCGTGAGAAATACTGACCGATGCGCAGGTTTTCTGCCCTTGCTGCCTGTAACAGCAGAAGCACGATCGCGAAGGGCGGCATCGCGCCGGCGACTAGCTGCGCACGCGCACCCGCCGTCTATTCTGGAATCGGGACACGTCACGCTCCCAAGACGCGGTCGTTATACGTCACCAAAGTTTGTTGTTTTCTATAATTTTTATGTGGCCCGTTATTGGCAAGAATATTTTGCGAACTCAACGGCAACACTCGGTTACGTATGCTATGGTTTGGTGAACTCTTTCGCATATGGTGTATCAGATTGACTAATAAAATTATTTATTTCAATAATCAAGATAAGCTTCTCTTTTTATAGTTTGAAATATAGTTCTATTGTTAACTCTATAACTGCCAAAAACAAGACTAAATTACATATCTCACTAACTTCGCTCTCCCATATTGAGTGCTTTTACTTCGTTACCTATTTAAAGTCTATTTTTGCTATTTAGGTCACACTAAATAGCAAAAATAGACACTCAAAAGCGAGAGATAAGATCACTTGTAAAATATATTGATTCATTGAGTTACTGGTACCATTTTTATTTTTTTTCAACACAGAGTTTTAGTCCTTTTGTAGGTATCGGTTAATTTTGTTGATCTGTTTCAGAATTATGCAGCGCCGACGGAAGCGCATGCCGATGATGAAGAAGAACGATGAGGACGTCGGACAGGTCTGCGTCAGTGTCAGACTGCGCCCGCGTAACCCGGGCGCATACTCCAGCCGCGCCGCACCAGCTGTCGCGCTTCTCTTCTCGTCTACTGCGGGAGCATTCGTCTTCGTCCACTGCATCGTTTTTATGGTCGCTAGTCTCATCCACGATGGTTTGGCAAGAAGAATCGCGCTGCTCTGTATAAGGCAATATTTGAAATTAGGTAACGAATACTTTACTCATAAAAAACATGGTAAAATAAATCGGGCACACCGCAGTCTATTTTGCATTGTATTTCTTTAGTGAGCAGGATTCTAGGAAGCCATGTGATGGATGGATACATTTTGCCAGGCGTCAGAATATGGTCCCGTCTGGTAAACAAGAACAACAGTTTGAAACTAGGAAGCCATTAAATTCACAATCGGATTTAAGAAATATGCATACCTTTACGCAGCGGGCTATGTGACGCCGCCGGGGCGTCGGACCCCGGGCGGTACTTGCCCAGGTGGCAGCGGATCGAGGTGGCGGTGAGGAAGTGCACGCGCGTGTTGCGCTCCGGGCGGCAGAGGCACACCCAGACGCGCGGGCCAAGCGAGAGCGCGACGCACGCGCCCGACGAGAGCGACACGCACGCGCAGAGCGTCGCCGTCCGCGCCTCGGTCGCCGCGTACAGAGGGAAGAAGGCCACCCACGTGACGCACGTCGCATACGCGGCCGCGCCGATGAATTTTGTCTCGTTGAAGTTGTGGGGTAAGCGGCGCGTGCGTATGGCGAGCGCCACGCACGAGGCGAGCAGCGCCAGAGCCGGTGCCAGCGGAAGGAGTTGCGCGGGCGCTGATTCGCCGCCGCACGCAAGCACGGCGCGTGATCGACCCGGGTGCAGCAGGTGCGGCGCGGGGGGCCAGCGCAGTGCCGCCCAGACGGCGGCTGCTGCGCCCGGACAGCTCAACGTCGCCCACGCCCAGAGCTGCGCGCGCGACGAGAGCAACCTAGGGCGGCGCGCGGGCGGGCGCTCGGCGGCAGCCACGAGGCGCGCCACGCGTACCGTGCGCGCCGCCACGGCCGCGTACACGGCGGCCAGCGCGGGCGCCGCGAGTCTTACAGTTGCGCAGGGTGCGGGAGCGGGCCGCAGCGCCGCCGCTAGCGCCGCGCAGTGGCTGGCGGCTGCCGCGGCTAGCAGCAGCGCGCTGAGCTCGCGCGAGGCCGACTTGACCACTGGCGTGGCGCGGTACCGCCAGAAGGTGACCGCGCACAGAGCCACCGCCGCCAGCCCCGAGCTGCCCGCGCCGATGGCCCCCGCCCGCGCCCAGCGCCCGCCGCCGCCCCACTCGATCGGGGACGGTACGCATTCTGCACAAACCACCGACTGGATAGTTCTTACACTTCTGCGTACATTACACATTTAAATAATTATTATTTTTTTTACGATTTTTTTTGTGTGCATAAATTATATTCAACACTGACGTTTTGACTCCCACTACAAGAGCTGTAATCACAAAATTATTAAAGCAATGTTCTTCATTTATGATCTACTCTTTCAAAATATTTTAGTCGAGCATATTCCTAGCTGTAGAATTGGTATAAATGAAAATTGTTTTATTTTGCATTTTATTGCAAAAAAAAGAAAAAAAACGAAAAAAATAGGCTTCGTTTCAAAAGTTAATGGCTGCTAGTAAATGGCGTACCCAGCCGTTCGGCGTCGGGTCGGTGTCCTGGCGGGCAGAGGCGGCAGCCGGAGGGCGCGCCCCTTGCATCACGCGCGGTTACTGCGAGCGGCGCGCACGCCACGCAGGTCCAGCAGCATCGCGCGCGCTCTCCCTCTCCGCGCCGCGCCCACTCGCCCGCCCCGCACGGCTCCGAGCACGCAGCACGCACACCCCACGCACGCCTGCGCGACACACGACTCGTGCCATGTAAGGCTCACAAATATGCGGAACGTGTAAAGGTGAATCTCCACCGAACAAAAGTTGCAAACTTTTGTGTTGGTGTCAAAAGTTTCTTTAATTTCCTTGTGTTGGCAACAAAAATTGTAAAAAAATATTAGGGATCATGTTTCTGATTTTG
The DNA here is from genome assembly GCA_927399485.1 of Calamotropha paludella. Classification (NCBI taxonomy): domain Eukaryota; kingdom Metazoa; phylum Arthropoda; class Insecta; order Lepidoptera; family Crambidae; genus Calamotropha; species Calamotropha paludella. The sequence goes on along the minus strand of OV656814.1, from coordinate 388,972 downwards.
GCGGTAAACATCAAAGAATACGCTTGCTGCAGATATTAATTGGCTCTATGGAGACGTTTGTTGGCAACATTAGTTGGAAACACTAAAATCACTCTATGTACATACTTTTCCTTTCAGGTTCAGTAATTGTGCTTCAATTTCTTTTTGAATAAATAATATTACAATTGCCTGCTTCAGAGTACCGGTAGAAACAGCTTATTGTCAACTTAAATGTTTCTCAAATTATTGGCAACTGGATGTAGACACAATGAAAACAAAAGTTCTCTATTTTCTGGAAGGTTGCAAACAGTTGGAAACATTGAAGTTGCATACATTTTCGTTGAGAACGCTCCTTAAGGCTACGTGCGCACTTAGCGGGTAGCGTGGCAAGGTGCATATAGAAAAACGTCGTGGTTTGCGATTTGATCTATCCATTTCCAAGATAGACGTCGAAGAAGTCGCACCTATTTGTTACATCTACAAACAATATAGAAAGAAGCGGCTGGTCGCAATCAAGAATATGTACAGAAACACCGTTTTTATTTCTTTGTCTATTTTGCGGTTGCCCGCCGCAGACGTTGCACGTACTTATCCACGCTTGCGCAAATAAAGATGCACCCAGTAACTTTTTCTGTTTCTTTTTCTTTATATAACGTTAGTAAACGTCGACGTCCAACGTGGGAATGGGTAGATGAAACCACAAACCACGACGTTCTCTATCCGCATCTTCCGGATGCGGCTGCAGCTAGCCGTCACCCCGGCTGCGCTAGCCGCTCAGCGCGTACGTAGCCTAAACCTCACAATAGTACTCAGCCCCAACACTGGGGGTAACCTGATCTGACTTTTGACTGTTTAGCAACACGTGAGTGCCTCTTTTTCTCTTCTTAATTTATTCACAATAGAAATGATATACAGAGCTTTATGAATGAATTTCCGCCAACTTATCATACTTCTTCTAAATTACTCCAACATTTAAATAAAATACTGTTCGTTTTCCTTAAATTAATGAAAATAAGAATAGTTTATCAATTTTAGTATTCTATAAATTTTTCTTTAATTAAGTCACCTCAACATTATAAAAAATATGATAAGGTGTATAAACATACTGTTCGGTATGTAATGCAATGCAATTGCTCGAAGGACCAAATTATGTTCTGTTAATGAATTTAATAACGTATGCTTGCTAAATGATAATACAGTTTATTGATAGAAATTAAACTATTAATAACTGATAATAAATGCACCCGTTCGCGATGGTAATTGATAATGGCTTAAATTAATTTGATGATATATTAAAGACTGCGACCGCGCACCGCCGTGTTCGGGAGCTGACAATGCAGCAAATACATACTGTAAAAAAAAAACAGACCAAAACTAGGGTACCTGTTCTGTCCTCTTAATAAAACACACGCAAAATCGTAATAATAAACACGACCTTCTCTTCTACCCGTTTATCGTCCCGTGTTTGCTTAACACTGGTTTTCTCTATGCAGATACGAAGTAGAGTCGGTGACCTGGCAGCGGCAGCGTGTCCACCACGCAACCGCAGCGCCCCCCTCCGCCAGCGGCCGACGCGCACGTATCGCCATCCACCCGCGCTGTCCGACACCAGGTTCATTACGTCGTATTCACTCAACCTGCATACACGGGGACCTAATATATTTCTATTATTGAAAAAAATATGGTCATTTTCAGAAAACATTACCGCAGTCAAAACGCCAGTAAATAAAATTAGGAAAAAAGACTGTTTAATCCAAACAGGACTGAAGGGGGCGCCGCAATCACATTTGCACACACTGAATGAAGAAAATATTGCTACTGTCGTAACAAAAAATAAGCGAACGAAAAAATGTCATATGAGCCAATCGCTTATATAATTCAAGCCAACTTGGCCACATCTTAGTTTGCTAGATTTGCTAGCATTGTACACATACAATACTTTCGGCTTGGCGAACTAAAAACATTTAACAGACTTTTTTGGCATCCTTAAAGCTTCCCATTAATATTCTCTGTTACTAGTTATGTATTTGGCTAACTGCTGTTCTTAATAACCCTATGTTTCAATTAGTAAATGATGTACGCAAGCAATTTAGAAATTTACTCAGGCGGCGGATCTCCGTTGCTGTCGAAAGCGACGAGACCGCCATCGGGCGCTCGGAAACGCACACGGGCGATGTGCTTGCGGTACTGCGACACGTTGAACGGCAGCATGGCGGCGCACAGCCCTTCGCTCTCGCGGCCGCACGTCTCGGTACGCATGGCGTGCAGCGCGTGCGCCAGTGCGTATACGCCGCGCACCACCAGCGCCAGCTTCGGCTCCTGGGTGTAGCCCGTCGCCAACGATTCCGACCCTGCACCGTTTAACGAATTTCTTTTGCATTTTTATCAATTATTAAAACAGATGGGACGACCTGCTAATAGTTCGCATTATTGGCATAAAAAATAACATTAAACTAGCAAATTTGTTTATTCGATTTTCAATTTCTTTTTAAAATCCTAGAGTTTATTATCCATTGATTAATTTTGACAGTTTCTGGTAATTTATACATATTCCATTTCGACCACGCGCTTACGAGAGGGCGCTCTGATAAGATCAAGGTACCAAAAGCTGAAATAATTCACCTGTGCATCGTCGTTTCCCAGAGGGCTTTTCTTCTAGAGTGCAGTTGAATTTTTGCTCCCAAAATTCCTGAACGGGAAAATATTGTGACCAATAAATAATTAACAAATGAGAACAGAATGGAATCACTATTGGAAACGTTGAAAGTTTAAAGGTCTCAACTCACCTTGAACCAAGGGTTCCTACGATTGGTGTGCGGTTTGAGCGAGTGGTAGTAGGCGTCGAAGTGTCTGAGGTAGGGCGACCGGATGCGCAGCGTCAGCGAGTGGAGGGCGACACGTTCAAGGCCAGCGACCACGTCGCGTCGGTCAGCCCAGCCATCGCTGGCCACGAGCCTCAACGGCGGCGCCCCTCGGGCTAACCCGGCCAGTAATGCGCGGGCTGTTCGCCCTTCGCACCAGCAGACGGCGACCCTCGGCCCACCTGCCAGTCTGCGCAGCGCGTTCGCCACCTCCGCGTCGGAAGGCGCCGCACGCAGCGCCTCCTCGCGCGCCACGCACACGCCACCACGCGCCGCTTCCTCGCGAAACGCCGCCATTCCACTTTGGCCATAGCTTTCTGCCGTATCGAGAGAAGCGAGCGGTTATGTTCACGCAATCTACACTTTAGGGATCATCACTAAATAAGTCATGCTACTTCCAAACCCTTCTAAAACTGCGGGAGTACTGCAAGACGAGGACTTCGCCCAAAAATGGGACGATTTCGCCATAATCTCTACACATGGTAGCCAGGTTGGAGATCACTGTAACAGCCCTTGCCTAATTTCTTGCGGCTTTTCTGTACAAGGTCTCTCGTCGTAGAACAAAGAAAGCCATGGCATAACCATGTTAGCTTTCAATGAATACATAACTCACATGGAATAAAAAGCATTTTATTCTTAAAACCTTTTTTATCTTTAACTAGATTATAATTTGTTAAACACTACTACCGTTAAATGCAGCTAAATCTCGTGGTCTACGGGAGGTGTGCTGATTACCTCCAGTGTTAGCCGCCTTTACAATTCAATATAAATCTGTAAAAAGCCAGTGTCTGAACATTTAAGATTTTTCAAAAAAGACATCCGTCTGTTATATTTTTATATCTGTGTGCGCATCACGTAAAAACCACTAAACATATTCTGAAGCGGTTTTCACAGTTTAGTAGCTCGGGTTCCAAATGAGGTATAGCTTGTCCCCTTCTTAGTGTTAACCTTCTGTAAGCGTTGCAATAATTATTAACGTCGATATTTATTATTGTTATTATTAAGATATTAGAAAATAAATATGAATTGTAACATCAATACTAATTTTGTGAAGCGTAGATTCCACTGACATCCGGTGCTTAAAAGATAGTCTATTGACTTCGACAATCCTTTAAAAGCGGGTATCATTTTTCGGAGGAGTCAGTTGAATCTACATCGTGCTCAGGTTAAGTAACTCGAAAGTGCTAAAGTGTGAATTCTGTGTATGGAAAGAAAAATGGAAGGAGTAAACTGTAAGTAATTTACTTGTTTTATTTAAAAGAAACTACCTACAAGGCTAGGATATCTTCATGTCATTATTAGCAAGGTACAATATCAGTTAACGTTAGTTAACACTTCATACAATGAAGTCATTTCCACCACTTACCTGATGTTCAATGGGGCCTTAATAATACTCTGAATAAGGGTATTAAACGGACACCCTCCGAAGCACTTTTTGGAATTAGATTAATAGGGCAAAATGAAAGTAGAATCATCACCGAATTGAGCGATAGCACTAAAAAAAGTGACGTATCAGACTTATCGCGTACCAACATTAGAAAAGAAATTAATGATCACGTCAAACGGTATCAGGATAAAGAAAAGGAAACTTTTGATAGACATCGTATTGTACCCATAAAATTTGCCGTAGGAGATCTAGTTAATGTGGAGCGTCAAGTAACCGCTACCGGGCAAAGTAAGAAACTTATACCTAAGTACCAGGGCCCTTATAGAGTTACAGCTGTACTCGATCACGATCGATATGCTATTGAAGATACGCCGTTAACCCGGAAAGCTGGCAGACGTTTTTCAACTATTATGGCTATAGACAAGATGAAACCTTGGCTTAGTTTTAAAAGACCACATGAACAGGATGTGGAAATGTCTTCTAATGAGTCCACCGATGATGAGTAGCCGTTCTAATATAATGATTCGCTTAGTGTGAGTTAAAACGGTATAAAAGTGATTATAATGATTCGGTAGTTAATAAAATTTTCGAAGTCTGACTCATAATTATTAAAATCCCTAAGACGTAAAATAAGTGTGTTGTTGAGGACATCCCTGGTCCTATATTCAATCCCACTAGACAACCCTGGTCTAGTATGAGTGTAATTGTTAAGGACATCCCTGGTCCTATATTTAATCTCACTAGACAACCCTGGTCTAGTAAAATAAATGGGTTATTTGGGACATCCCTGGTCCTATATTTAATCTCACTAGACAACCCTGGTCTAATAAAATAAATGTGTTATTAGGGACATCCCTGGCCCTATATTTAATCTCGCTAGACAACCCTGGTCTAGTAATTTTTATATGTTACAAAGGACATCCCTGGTCCTACACAACCCTGGTCTAGAAAAATCGATCATTATGTTGTCTAATGTGTATGTTCTAAGTATGCACAACCTTGTTTCCGTTGATGTATAAAGTGTAAATACATATGTTAGAAATTTATACTAATAACACAACTTTAGTAGCAATAGCTCAAGTTTATTAAAAAATCAAAAACTTGATATCTTTTTTTTTTGTTGTTTGAGTTATTCTTATTTAGATAATTGGTGTGAGCGTGGAATTAGATTATTATATTGTATAAAGCAAACAAGTAAAGTTTAGGTCGTGCTACATAATTCACTAAACCAATAAATTGTCTATTGATTATAGAAACTTATAACTCTTATTAGTTACTTAATAATAATATTAATTGTATTCAAGTAAGTGATGTATATAATCAAACGAGGACGTTCTGAATAATTTGGATGGCCGACTGTTAGCGTTGCAATAATTATTAACGTCGATATTTATTATTGTTATTATTAAGATATTAGAAAATAAATATGAATTGTATCATCAATACTAATTTTGTGAAGCGTCGATTCCACTGACATCCGGTGCTTAAAAGATAGTCTATTGAATTCGACAATCCTTTAAAAGCGGGTATCATTTTTCGGAGGAGTCAGTTGAATCTACATCGTGCTCAGGTTAAGTAACTCGAAAGTGCTAAAGTGTGAATTCTGTGTATGGAAAGAAAAATGGAAGGAGTAAACTGTAAGTAATTTACTTGTTTTATTTAAAAGAAACTACCTACAAGGCTAGGATATCTTCATGTCATTATTAGCAAGGTACAATATCAGTTAACGTTAGTTAACATTTCAGAAGTGGGATGACCTATTATCGCCACTTTTATTCGTGTTACAAAAGTGGTGAAATATAGATAGTTTTCTTTTTTTTTCTCTCCCTCTTTTCTTGCACTATATACACGTGGTGATGTTATTTTTTTTCTCTTCATTTTCTGTAACGAATATCATAGTCAGATCTATAGATTTTAAAATTAGATTACAAGACATTTTCTTACTATCGAATAATATTAATAAAAGGACAGTTGTGAAATGACATTTGGCACTAATTTCCGTACATAGTTTCTTTTGAAGATAAAGGTATTGAGTTGTCTTTATGTGTTTGCTTGCAATTGAGTTATAAATAATATCACAGATATTGTATTATATAACTGAGATAACCCACGTGGTGTTACGATTGAAATATTCTACTTACTGATTGAATTTAATGACAAAAGCCGAACTCTTTTAAATGTAGGTGCACATTGCTCAATATCTACTGCTTTGCTAACATATCACTCCTTATGCTAGTTTTTGTCGTAAATGTCTTGGGTAAATGATGTCCTATAACCTCAATGTTATTTTACAATGTATTAACTTCTTCTTTTCGGTCTTAGCGATAAGGCTGCCCTTACTTAGTCATTCTATCGCTGTATTGGTTGTTTATTGTATGTATAATAAATATATATTTTCTACTCTACTCTAGTAGATGCTAACTATTGTTTGTTTTCAGTAGACTGTGCGTTTTATTTTTCTATGATTTCAGTGGAAACGTTAGAAGCGTTGAAGACTTATTCTCCTCCCTCGCCGACGGTAATGGAAGAGAAACCGGACAGCAACAGTCCAACTCAATGCAGCTTCGTAAGCCGGAGATCGTGCAGCCGTGAGAGTCACCAGCGCAGTCGTGCGAGCCGACGGTCGCGCAGCCGTGCGAGCTGACGGTCCTGCAGCCGTGCGAGCCGACGGCCCCGCAGCCGTGCGAGCCGACGGCCCCGCAGCCGTGCGAGCCGACGGTCCCGCAGCCGTGCGAGCCGACGGTCCCGCAGCCGTGCGAGCCGACGGTCCCGCAGCCGTGCGAGCCGACGGTCCCGCAGCTGTGCGAGCCGACGATCGCGTAACCGTACGAGCCGACGGTCGCGCAGCCGTGCCAGCCGACGGTCGCGCAGTCATGCGAGCCGACGGTCGCGCAGTCGTGCGAGCCGACGGTCTCACAGCCGTGCGAGTCGACGGTCGCGCGGCCGTACGGAGAAGCGACGGTCTCCGAGTCGGACTCACCGACTCAACGTACAGGAAAGTCTACCGTGGAAGAGTGGGGTAAGCGTGTCTAACAATAATGCAGAATCTAATAACGGCAATTTAATGCAACTCTTAGAGACTATCAAATCCATTGCTCGTAGCGATACGGTTGATAAATTGGGAAATATTACTTTTGTAAACAAATTGGAATGATTTATTATTGCCTGGTTCTATTGACGATTGTGTTAATAGATTCTACCGTATTTTAACTGAACTTCGTAATACATTTGGTGCAACGGTAGCGATCCTGCCTTTCGCACCGACGGTCCTGGGTTCGAATCCCGGAAGGGGCAGATGTTTTTATGATGAATACGAGCATTTGTACCTAAGTCATGGGTGTTTATATATATTTCTATGAATATTACATATATATGTATCATATATGTATGTCTATCCGTTAGCCTAGTATCCATAACACAAGCCTTACTGTGCTTACTTTGGGCTAGGCTAATTGGTGTGAATGCAAGAAATATTTATTATTTATTATTATTATTTATTTATACCTCACAAAACAATCTCTAGTAATACATTTCCTATTTGGTACAATTCTGCATTAAAAAAAGTTTTAAAGGAAAAGTATAAATATTTATTAAAATATAAAAAGTATGGTAACCATTTTGACTATGACACTTATTCATTTCTTAGAGACCGGGCCTTAAAGTTAGAAAAATATTGTTATCAGTCATACATGGAGAGGGTGGAAAAATCGGTTGCAAACACCCCCGTGTTGTTTCTGGTCTTACACCAAGTCTCTTAATCGACCTTTGCACGCTTTACCCTCCGTGATGAAGTATAATGATAAAAGTGGCGATACTGGTGAATCTGTGTGTAACTTGTTTGCTGAATATTTTCAGTCAACTTTTCTCACGTCTCAATCCAATGGTTCATCTCCAAATTTAATTGATCAGTACCAATGTAGCTCAGGAATTAGTGACATAAGTATAGACAGGAAAGAAATTGAAAACCTACTCAAAGCCACAAATTTGAACAAAGGTGCTGGGCCTGATAGTATAAGTCCCTATTTTATAAGGCAGTGTGCAGACAATTTAGTCTTCCCCCTTTATATTATTTTCAAACGTTCCATTTGTGAAGGTCAAGTCCCAGCAATCTGGAAATCTGCATTTGTAACACCGGTGCATAAAAATGGTGACAGATCGTATATTAAAAATTATAGACCTATATCAAAATTATGTATTTTTGCCAAAATATATGAGAAAATAGTTTACCGACAGGTCTATGGTGCACTAAAGTCGTCTTTAACACCACAACAACATGGATTTTTAAGACAAAGGTGTTTCCAACCTCTTGGCATTCAATGATTATACTTCATCACATATGGACTTGGGACAGCAGGTTGATTGTATGTTCACGGATTTCAGCAAATGTTTTGATCGCATTGATCACCAGCTACTCCTTGAAAAGCTGTACAAAGCAGGTATACATGGTAACTTATACAGGTGGTTTTCTTCTTATATTACTAATAGATCAGAGGCGGTCGCTATAAATGGGTTTACATCTCCTTGGATGCCGATACCTTCTGGTGTCCCACAAGGATCGCATTTAGGACCATTATTGTTTATTTTATTTATTAATGACGTCATCTTGTGTTTTAAATATGCTAAGGTCTTAATGTATGCAGATGACACTAAAATTTATATGTCGATTGACAGTTGGACTGATTGTGATCAACTTCAATGCGAACTTAATAATTTTGTGCAATACTGTACCCAAAATAAGCTTGATCTCAATGTTTCCAAATGTTACACGATGTCCTTTACTCGTAAACCAAACCCTATAGATTATCAATATGCCATCCAAAACAAGATACTTACTCGAGTAACATCTGTGAAAGATCTCGGAAATATACAAGATTCCAAACTATTGTTTGACAAACATGTCGATTTCATGGTTAAAAAAGCAGCCAAATCTCTCGGTTTCGTTATACGCTCAACTCGTAACTTTAAATCAATCAAGCCGCTTAAAGTACTTTTCTGTGCATACGTCCGCAGCATCCTCGAATACGCGTGTCATAGTGTGTGTGTTGTGACAGTGTGATAGTGACGACAAAGTGTGTGGGCGAAAGCCCTACAGAGACTCTCGTTTTAGAAACTGTTATGGATAGACGTATACCAATGTATTGTAATTATTATCTCGAATACAAGTACTAAAATCGATAATCTACCTTTTTAATCAAATATATCCTTTAAAGTATATAAGTGGCGCAGTCGACAGGATCGAGTTGCATTAGGAACTTTTCAAAAATCAAAAGTAATTCTTTCGCAACGATTACCGAGCTTCTGTTGTTTATATTGTGTATAATTATATATCAAAGTGGCAAATGAAGATGCTGAGGATCTGCTGGTTCCTGATGACTATGTAAGTCCAGTTTCTTCTAAGTTTATGTGGAATAATATACGATTAATTATAGAGAATTTCAGAACAAAAATAATTAATTATTAATGTTGTGTTTTATTGATATTATTGAGTAAAATTCTTAATTATTATTGACATATTCATGATAGTTATTACGATTGTGTGATTTTCTACCTGTTTATGATAAACGAGAGTAAAAAAATAAATTACTTCTATAATTATTTTAAGTAAAAGCAAAAAGAAAAAGTTATCCTTAACTTGCATTTTACTGTCTGATTTTTTTAAATTTCTTATTTATGTTTGTTTTTTTTTTTGTTCTGTGTTTTAAAATTGTTTTATCGAATTACAAAATGAATACTTCAGTACCATCTAGTGTTATATCTCACGATCCCGGAAATAAATTATCTTTGATTAAAAGTTCATTACAAATCATACCTCAATATGATGGAAACCCCAACCAACTTAATCGATTTATTACCACTTGTGAAACGATTTTGTCACAGTAATATGATACAGAAAACCCAAATTGTTTTAATAATTCCCTCATTTTACACAATATTTTGAATAGGCTTCAAGGTAAAGCGGAGGAAATTGTTAATATTAACGGAGTTTCCTCATGGGAACAATTAAAAAATGTTCTACTGAAAAATTTTGGCGATCAGAGAGACGAAAATTGCTTAAATAGAGATTTAGTTAACATGAAACAAGAAAATGAAACACCACAAGAATATTATAATAAGTGTATACATATTCTTAATACTATTATGAACTATATTCAATTGCACGAAACCAATGAGGCTGTAATAGTCTGTAAAAGGGAGTTTTTCCAAGCCCAAACATTAAAAACATTTTTGGCGGGCCTAAAAGAACCGCTGGGCACAACCATAAGGGCAATGCGGCCCATAGATTTGGCAACAGCCCTTAATTACATTAAAGAAGAGCAAAACATATCACCAGACATAATAAAAAAATTTTACCCCCATTCACCTTTGAACTTCGAACCTTTTACTGTAACCAATATATGTACATACTACAACGAGTAATAACTACTCTATACAAATACCATTGTTTTCCGAGTTTAAACAAAACACTTTTTCAAAATTTTATTTGTATAAATTTCATAATGTTTTTGACGGTTTGATTGGATACGAAATGTTAGAAAAATTGAAAGCCAATGTTGACCTTCATAATAAAAAATTAATAACGCCCAACGCCGTCATACCAATTCAAATTTTCGATTCCGGAATTAATAATCTTTTTGAAGCTTTGGTGAGATCGAAATCAACTAAATTAGTCAACATTCCAGTCACAGTTCAGAATGGCGATATTTTTATTCCCGGTATAGACTCGCTGAATAAGTGTCGCATACCTGCGACGATAAGCAAAGCTCAGTCAGGCTATGCACACCTGGAGATAATTAATCCGACGAATAATGTCATCATCGTAAGCTTATGCTCTCCACTTACAGTGCATACATTGTATAATAATTTTAATATCTTTAGTTTTGATACAGTCGCGGAGAAAAATTTCAATATAGAGTCTCTTATCAGAACAGATCACTTAAATGAAGAGGAAAGACATAATTTATTAAATTTGTGTAAAAATTATAGTGACATTTTTTATACACCTGGCACTAAGTTGTCCTTTACTAACCAAATAAAGCACCAAATAAACACCACTGATGAAGTACCAGTGTTAGCGCGAACTTATAGATATCCACATGTGCATAAGCCTGAAGTAGAAAAGCAAATAAAAGAAATGCTCGCTCAGAAAATTATACGTCCTTCTAATAGTCCGTGGTCGTCCCCGGTGTGGATAGTACCAAAAAAAAAGGATGCATCTGGTGAAGTTAAATGGCGCCTTGTCATTGATTTTCGCAAATTAAATGAGAAAACTGTGAGTGACAGGTACCCAATTACAAACATAAACGATATTTTGGATAAATTGGGTAGGTGTCAATATTTTACAGTTTTAGACCTCAAATCTGGAATCCATCAAATTGAATTAAACCCCAAGGACATCCCTAAAACTGCGTTTAGTATTGACGACGGATATCGAGGGCATTATGAGTTTCTTAGAATGCCCTTCGGGTTAAAAAATGCGCCATCGACCTTTCAGCGTATCATGGACAATGTGCTGCGAGGTCTTAAAAACGTTACGGTGTATATGGATTATATAATAACGTACAATTCTTCGCTGCAGAGCCATATTCAGGACTTAGAAGCAGTATTTCAGAGACTCCGAGAGTCTAATTTCAAAATTCAACTAGATAAAACAGAATTTCTAAAAAGAGAAACACCATTTTTAGGTCACGTACTTACAGATAAAGGCGTTAAGCCTGACGCAGAAAAAATAAGTATAATTCAGAAATATCCCATTCCACGAACTACTAAAGAAATAAAGTCATTCCTAGGTATACTTGGTTACTACAGGAAATTCATTCCAAATTTTGCTCATATCACTAAACCTATGACATCTTGCTTAAAAAAAGGTGCTACAATTAACATGACCCCCGAGTACATCAGTTGTTTCGAACATTGTAAAAAATTGCCCTATATAAATAAATGACCCTATTTTGCAGTACCCTAATTTCGAGAAAGATTTTAACTTACGAACCGATGCATCAAACTTCGCTTTAGGTGCGATTCTATCGCAAGGTTCTATAGGCAATGATAAACCGATAGCCTATGCGTATCGTACGCTAAATGATACCGAAATGAAATACAGCACTATAGAAAGAGAGTTGCTTGCAATTGTGTGGGCAACTAAATATTTTAGGCCTTATTTATACGGTCGCAGATTCAATATTATCACTGATCATAAACCACTTCAATATTTAATGAATGTTAAAGAACCAAACAGTCGTCTCACAAGATGGCGACTACGATTGGAAGAGTATGATTATAAAATTATTTATCAAAAAGGGAAAAGTAACTCTAATGCTGATGCTTTATCAAGGCTGCAAATAAATAATAATGAAATTGACGATATGTCCTTTAGTTCCGAAGATGACTTACCATTATCAATGATAGTAAACCAATCCAGAATACCTGTTGATGAAAATATGTCTACCGGAGGTAGTACAATCCATACTGAGTTGGAAAATCCTGTATTAGAAATACCTATCTCTGAAAAACACATTAATATCTTTGATAATCAAATACATCTTGACTTTGTTCACCACTCCCCTTCTGTTCCAAAAGTTATCGAAATTTTTCCCGGTAAAAAGAAAATACTAGCACAGGTGAATCGGAATAATATTGAATCTGAGCTGATTAACCTTTTTAAAGAAAATATGAAACCCAACATTAAATACGGATTATATCTATCTGACCATAATCTTATCCCATTAATTACATCTACTTTGCAAAAACATTATAGTAATTCTGCGTATAATATAACTATCTCTAAATCTAAAGTTGAGGATGTAAACTGCAAAGAAAAACAATTTCAGATTATAAAAAGTTTTCATGACGATAACACCAATCATCGTGGAATTTTAGAATTAGAAAGAAGGATAAAACTGCATTATTATTGGCCTAATATAAAAAAAGGTATCACTGAATATATAAATAATTGCAGTACTTGTCAGACAAGCAAGTATGAAAGGAACCCTTGTAAACAAAATCTGCAAATAGTACCATTACCTGACAAACCATTTCAAGTTCTACATATAGATACTTTGACTGTAAATCGGCAAAAATTCTTAACAATTATCGATGTATTTTCCAAATATGCACAAGCATACCCATTAGAGTCATTAACAGGAGTAAGCGTAGTAAACTCTCTATGTATTTTCATTTCTACATAGAGTACCCTTGAGTATTGTAGCAGACCAAGGGACGGAATTCAATAACTTACTCATTAAAGAATTTGCTAGTTTACATAAAATAAAATTGCACTTCATTAGTGTAAACAACCCTCAATCGAACGGAGCAATTGAAAGGTTTCATTCAACCATTTTAGAGCATATTCGGATCTTATCTATTACACAAAAGGAATTTAATACTACTGAACTAATGCTTTATGCAATAATTGGATACAATAATAGCACTCACTCAGTAACTAATAAAAAACCTTTTGAAATTATTAATGGCCATACTAGTAGTCATGAACCATTTGACATAAATTTAGAAAGTATTTATATGCAGCACTATATAAATAGACATAAAGACGTCAGCATCGAACTATATAAACTAATTAATGAAAAAATGCTTTCTTATCAGGAACGAACAATATCTGATGCTAATAAAGATAGACACGAACCTATCACCTATGAAGCCGGCACAGCTCTTTATGTTAAAAACCCCTTAGCAGTTCGTCACAAGACGAAACCTAGATATTAAGGACGTAGAGTTAGGAAAAACTAAGAGCTTAAGGTCTTAGATGATAAGGATATTGTCCATCATAAACGAATTCTGAGAAAACCTCTGAAACAACAACATAAATTGTTACAGGATCTCAGGGACGTTGCAGGCCCATCAAATTCAGATGACCGAATTAGTGGACAATCCAGGGATACTCCCATTTAAGTTAGGCAGTGTTAAATTTAAGAAAATGGAACATGTATTCCTTCACTATTTTGAGTTAGATAAAGTAAAAGATAGTATTAAGAATATAGAAGCATATTTAGGTAGTTATCTAGATTACATTAAGTCTTCTGATCCCACTTATTTCAGTGACACTTTGGTCGTATCAAATCAGGTACTTAATAGCATGCTAAATTCTATATATGAAAAATATAATTCACTGACTAAAAGATCATATCAAAAACGCGGACTAATTGATGGTTTGGGTTCAATCATAAAAGCGGTAACTGGTAATCTTGATCATGAGGATGCCTTGTATTACAATAGAGTCATAAATGTATTGCAAAAGAATCAGGACAAGTTAAAAGATAAGGTAAATTCTGGTGTTAGTTTAAATAAACAATTTTTGGAAGTACTTAATTCAACTCTGTCCACCATTACCGCCAATGAATATAAAATACATATAAAATTTAATGAAATTATACAACAGATTAATATGACTAATTATAGATTAGAAGATTATATAACAATTAACAGCTTATTTAATTTGTTAAAAATTAATTTGCAGACAATTCTTGACTATTTAGTTTCCCTAGAAAATGCTATTAGTTTCTCTAAGCTAGGTGTGACTCACCACAGTGTTATTAGCTCATCCAATATTAAATTTATGTTAAATACTTAAAAGGATTTTTATGAAAAATCTGAGTTATTGGTAGATGAAAACACTGAGTTGAGGGACTATTACGATGTAATTGAATGTGGATCCTACTATGTAGATAATAAGGTTGTGTTTGCTCTGAAGTTCCCTATTATGCATTCGGATACATACATATATTATCATCTTATTCCTATTCCTACTTCTAACAGTACTATATTAATTCCACCTAAACCTTATCTGGCAATAAATAATGAGAACTATCATTATATAAACCAAGAGTGTAAGAGATTTCAAGAAATCTATTACTGTCAAGAATACGCATTGACTGCCACTTTGAACTCAATCAATGACTGTATATATCTATTAATAGCAAAACAAGAAGTAGCTAGCAACTGCGAATATACACATTTTAAAACCCGTTCTGAATTGATACAGAAGCTTGATGATGCACATTACATATTATCTTGCACTAACAATACAAAAATACACCTTATATGTGCTCAAGAAATTCATAAATCCTGTTATGGAACATATCTAGTCGAACTTCCTGATGGTTGCAGCTTTTCCACCAGATTATACCATATGACAAATGATAAAAACATCTAAAGGGTCAGCCTATCAAGCTATTATCATTTCAATTGAAAAATGCAACTGTTAAAAATGTAAACCAGCCATTATTATTAGATAATGTTTCGTTGGATGATGTCTATAGGCTTGAATCCCTGATCGAAAAAGAAAAGGTGCTTAACTTTGATGAACTAAAAGATTACAGCATTTATTATTTGACAATTCCTTCCTACATCATACTTGGAACAATAATCACAGCTTTTATTATCTACAAGAAGATACAGAAAAGAAATAAAGAAGAAAAATATAAGAAAGAGGAAGGAAAGATTACAGCTGACATCAGTGGACAACCCTTTTTCTCAAGAGAAGAAAGGGCTCCGAAGTAGGGGTGGAGGTGTCATAGTGTGTGTGTTGTGACAGTGTGATAGTGACGACAAAGTGTGTGGGCGAAAGCCCTACAGAGACTCTCGTTTTAGAAACTGTTAAGGATAGACGTATACCAATGTATTGTAATTATTATCTCGAATACAAGTATTAAAATCGATAATCTACCTTTTTAATCAAATATATCCTTTAAAGTATATAAGTCGCGTCAGAGGTTTGGAATCCACAATATAATGTGTACATTTCACGTAAAGAATCCATTCAAAAAAGGTTTCTGCGTTATTTGCAGCGTAAAAGTAGAACAACAGATCATGGATACGAGGCGAGATGTAAAAGATATCATTTTTTACCCCTAGAAAAGAGAAGACAAGTATCCGACATTTGTAGTTTACTGAAAATTGCTAATGCCACTATAGATTGTCCTGCTTTATTAGGGCAAATAAACATTTGGGTTCCGCGTAAACTACCGGTGAGGCGTACTCAGCCTCTGGCGATACCACGCGTCAATACTAATTATCGTCGCAACTCCTTTTTTATACGAGCTAGCAATTCTTTCAACGACATGTCAAAAAGCGGTGGCGAGATGGAATTATTTAGTAGCAAGCCTAAAGATGTGGTGAAAATTTTTTCTTCAAAATTTTTCGGCACTTATCCTTAAAATTATAAATGGTTTAATTGTACTTTAATTGTTTTATGTAGTTATGTTAATTGTTATTGTTACCTAATCTTAATCTTAGTGTCCACTTGCGAGTACCTGTTAATAGCTTAGTCTTTACCAAGTTTTGTATTAATTAGTTTTATAAGATACGCTGTTGGTATTCCGAATAAAATAAAATAAAAATAAAAAAAATATACATAACACTATACCTGAATTTGACCCCTCGAGAAAAGAACAGACAATGACTATGTGGCTTCATAAAGTCAATGAGTGTAGAGCTATTTATGGTTGGACTGAAAAACAATTGATACACTTTTCACTGCCAAAGTTAAGGGGGGTAGCACAGCGCTGGTACGAGGGTTTACCGTCAGTTCTCTTCTCGTGGGAAGAATGTCAAAATAAATTATTTGTAGCTTTTCCATCCGAAGAAAACTATGGGCAGATGCTAAGCGACATGCTAGCAAAGCGCGCCCGATTTGGCGACTCGTTGGAAACATACTACTAAGAGAAAATCACGTTAATAAATAGATGCAATATCACAGGAAGGCGAGCAGTAGAATGCATACTTCACGGGATAGACGATCTTTCAGTTAGGTTAGGAGCAGAAGCCGTCCAATATGATGATCCTGATAGATTATTAGCTTATTTAAGAAATGCAAGGAATAGTAAGCCTCTAAAAGAGCGTAATAAGCCATTTAGAAGCCAAAGTAGTAATAAAATTTCAAACGCACTGCCACGACCGGGACAGAAGATACGCTGTTTCAACTGCAAACAGGATGGGCACTTCTCCAATCAATGCCCCCAACCCCTAAAAAAGTGTGCTAAATGTTTAAAGATGGGCCACGATACAGAATCGTGTTACTCTAAGTCTCAGCAGATACCCGATAAAAGTGTTATGGCTGTAGCTAAAGACAGTTTGGGTGAAAAATATTTCAAGGTTATCTATATTGCGGGTACTCCTTTTGACGCTTTTGTTGATTTCGGTAGCGAATGTTGCATGATAAGGCTATCAGATTCAAAAGGAATCGTACAGGATTTCGACACAAATGACCTCCCCGCTTTGAACGGTTTCGGTAATTCTGTTGTTCGTGTGTTAGGAAAATGCCGTATGCATGTTTCGGTTGATGAAGTAGGTGCCGATGTAGAACTGTTTATTGTTCCCGACGAGGCTATGCGTGTTCCAGTTATGATAGGGCAATCATTTACTGAACAGTCCCATGTAGTAGTTTACAAAACCAGTAATATGTTACTACTGTCGCAAATTAATAATAATGTAGTACTAAACGATAAAGTCAATTTATTTTGTAGGAACAACGTGGTGCTAAGGGATGGCATCTCGATTTTAGACGTGTATACAGAGCCGACTATATCTGGAGAGATATATGTCGAAGGTGGTCTTCGCATGAAGTCTGATGTTAGGTTTTCGGTACTCTCTGGACTATTCTCTATAGACCAAAATGGAATAGGTAAAATTGTCGTGAGTATTCCAGCGAATAGCACTGTTTCACTTGACAAAGGCTTTTTAATTGCTAGGGGATTTAGGGCACTAGAAGATACTGATTCATCAATCAGGCAAGTGCGACAAGTTCAATTAGACACGCAAGAGGCCTCATCAATTATTCATCTTACGGATATAACCGTAGGTAACGACGTTAGCCTCGAACAAAAGCAGCAGTTAGTTCAGCTACTTAATAAGTATAGAAAATGTTTCGCTTTTGATTTGTCCGAGTTGGGTGTTACCTCAGTAGGGGAAATGACGTTAGCCTTGCGAGATGATGAACCTGTCGTATATAGGCCTTATCGCTTATCATTCAAGGAAAAGGAAGTGGTTAGAGGTATGGTGTCTGAATTGTTAGACAATGGAATAATACAGCCGTCTAAATCCCCCTATGCTAGTCCAGTTGTACTTGTACGCAAGAAAACCGGAGATTATAGACTATGTATCGACTATCGCGCCCTTAATAAAAAACAGTCAGAGAAAATTACCCTATGCCCTTGATAGATGATCAGTTGGATCTCTTGGCGGGTCATCAGTTCTATACTACTCTTGACCTAGCATCTGGCTATTATCAGATCCCTATACGTAAGGACGATAGATATAAAACGGCGTTTGTGACGCCGGATGGCCATTTCGAGTTTACTCGAATGCCGTTTGGTCTCGCAAATGCACCAGCCACTTTCCAACGTATTATGCATCAGATATTAGGCTCCAGCCGACATAAAGAGGCTCTCGCATATTTAGACGACGTAATAATTCCCGCAAGAGACTTTTCGGAAGGTCTTTTGCACCTGGAAAAAATGTTAGAGACATTTTTGAACGCTGGCCTGACACTTAAGTTGTCAAAGTGTGTATTTTTCAGTCAAAAGGTTGATTATTTGGGATTTGAAGTTTCAGCAGTGGGTATACAGCCAGGTTCCAGAAAAATCGAGGCAGTGAGCAAATTTCCCCTTCCCACTAACCAACATAATGTACGACAGTTTTTGGGTCTAGCGAGTTTCTTTCGTCGATTTGTCCCCGGATTCTCAATTATTGCCAAACCATTAACCCATTTATTAAAAAAGGATGTGCCATGGGTTTGGGGGGGTGAACAAAACAATGCCTTCGAAACCCTAAGAAATAAGTTAATTCAGAAACCAACCTTGGCTCTATATGACTGTAAGGCATACACTGAACTACATACGGATGCTTGTAAATTAGGTCTTGGAGGAATTTTATTACAGCGTAGTGAGGGTAGTCTTTTAAGGCCGGTGGCTTACTATAGTAGACAGACAACTCCAGAAGAGCAGAATTACTCGGCGTACGATCTTGAAACCCTAGCAGTGGTAGCTTCACTACAAAAATTTAGGGTTTACCTCATAGGCATGCACTTTAAAATACTCACCGACTGTAACTCACTGCGCGCGACGTTCCAAAAGAGAGACATGCTCCCCCGAGTGGCTAGGTGGTGGGAACTCATGCAAGAATACGATTTTGAAATAGAGTATAGGTCAGGCGTCTCCATGGCACATGTGGACGCGCTTAGTCGTAACCCAATTTCGACCACAACCTCGGATAATCTTACCGTTTTGAATGTTGCTGAGGAAAATTGGTTGGTAACGGTTCAGAAAGCCGATTCGGAAGTTCAAAGGATGGTAAACATTCTTAAGGATCCCAGTTTGATTGACGTAGTAGATATTAAAAATAACTTTAAAGTAAAGGGGGACAAACTCTACCGGGTTACACCTGACGGGGACAGGTGGGTGGTACCTAAAGGGGTTCGTTGGCAGATAGTTAAACTAAATCATGATGACATCGGGCACTTCTCATTTGGAAAGACTTTGGAAAAAATTAAATCCACTTATTGGTTTGCCAAAATGAGAAATTTTGTAAAAAAATATGTATACTCCTGTTTAGAGTGCTCCTATGCAAAAACGACAAGCTTGACATCCCCTTTGATACCATCCATATTGATCACGTTGGGCCTTTTGTTCGTAGCAGCCGGGGTAATATGCATATCCTCGTTATCATCGATGCTTACACGCGTTACATATATCTCAAACCAGTCAGAAATACAAAATCCTCGTCATCCATTAAGGTCCTTAAAGAGTATTTCGGTATCTTTGGAGTTCCGAGACGCTTAATCTCTGATCGTGGAACGTCTTTCACAAGCTCTAGTTTTAAGAAACTTATGATAGACAAAGGTATTAGACACGTACTTAACGCAGTTGCGACGCCTAGAGCAAACGGACAAGTAGAGCGTTACAATAAGACTATCAATGACGCGCTGACAGCGAAGTCCATTGGGACCTCAGATAGTAAGTGGGACGACCACTTACCTGATGTTCAATGGGGCCTTAATAATACTCTGAATAAGGGTATTAATCGGACACCCTCCGAAGCACTTTTTGGAATTAGATAGGGCAAAATGAAAGTAGAATCATCACCGAATTGAGCGATAGCACTAAAAAAAGTGACGTATCAGACTTATCGCGTACCAACATTAGAAAAGAAATTAATGATCACGTCAAACGGTATCAGGATAAAGAAAAGGAAACTTTTGATAGACATCGTATTGTACCCATAAAATTTGCCGTAGGAGATCTAGTTAATGTGGAGCGTCAAGTAACCGCTACCGGGCAAAGTAAGAAACTTATACCTAAGTACCAGGGCCCTTATAGAGTTACAGCTGTACTCGATCACGATCGATATGCTATTGAAGATACGCCGTTAACCCGGAAAGCTGGCAGACGATTTTCAACTATTATGGCTATAGACAAGATGAAACCTTGGCTTAGTTTTAAAAGACCACATGAACAGGATGTGGAAATGTCTTCTAATGAGTCCACCGATGATGAGTAGCCGTTCTAATATAATGATTCGCTTAGTGTGAGTTAAAACGGTATAAAAGTGATTATAATGATTCGGTAGTTAATAAAATTTTCGAAGTCTGACTCATAATTATTAAAATCCCTAAGACGTAAAATAAGTGTGTTGTTGAGGACATCCCTGGTCCTATATTCAATCCCACTAGACAACCCTGGTCTAGTATGAGTGTAATTGTTAAGGACATCCCTGGTCCTATATTTAATCTCACTAGACAACCCTGGTCTAGTAAAATAAATGGGTTATTTGGGACATCCCTGGTCCTATATTTAATCTCACTAGACAACCCTGGTCTAATAAAATAAATGTGTTATTAGGGACATCCCTGGCCCTATATTTAATCTCGCTAGACAACCCTGGTCTAGTAATTTTTATATGTTACAAAGGACATCCCTGGTCCTACACAACCCTGGTCTAGAAAAATCGATCATTATGTTGTCTAATGTGTATGTTCTAAGTATGCACAACCTTGTTTCCGTTGATGTATAAAGTGTAAATACATATGTTAGAAATTTATACTAATAACACAACTTTAGTAGCAATAGCTCAAGTTTATTAAAAAATCAAAAACTTGATATCTTTTTTTTTTGTTGTTTGAGTTATTCTTATTTAGATAATTGGTGTGAGCGTGGAATTAGATTATTATATTGTATAAAGCAAACAAGTAAAGTTTAGGTCGTGCTACATAATTCACTAAACCAATAAATTGTCTATTGATTATAGAAACTTATAACTCTTATTAGTTACTTAATAATAATATTAATTGTATTCAAGTAAGTGATGTATATAATCAAACGAGGACGTTCTGAATAATTTGGATGGCCGACTGTTAGCGTTGCAATAATTATTAACGTCGATATTTATTATTGTTATTATTAAGATATTAGAAAATAAATATGAATTGTATCATCAATACTAATTTTGTGAAGCGTCGATTCCACTGACATCCGGTGCTTAAAAGATAGTCTATTGAATTCGACAATCCTTTAAAAGCGGGTATCATTTTTCGGAGGAGTCAGTTGAATCTACATCGTGCTCAGGTTAAGTAACTCGAAAGTGCTAAAGTGTGAATTCTGTGTATGGAAAGAAAAATGGAAGGAGTAAACTGTAAGTAATTTACTTGTTTTATTTAAAAGAAACTACCTACAAGGCTAGGATATCTTCATGTCATTATTAGCAAGGTACAATATCAGTTAACGTTAGTTAACACTTCATACAATGAAGTCATTTCAAATGGTCTCCGCGGGAAAAGGTTACTTTCGCCCGATTAGCAGAAAGGCATTATCATAAGCTGAGAGTCCCTCCATGCAGTGACAGTAAGGAAAACTGACTGAAACTCCAGTGTTTTCTAGGGAGCGCGATAAAAACTTTCTGTGACCAACAGACCACCACGCGGACAAAACGCGCGCTAATATATATTAAATTCCTGTCACAGTGTTTGACTCCGAAACTACTCAACCGATTCTGATGATTTTTATTTTATTTTGCGCTATTTGCTAGGACATACAATAGGTTTCATTTTAATTTATAACACAACAACGCGTGGCCGGGTCAGCTAGTTATAATGTGAAATGAAAATCAAGTACATGCTACCGGATTCAAATAATTTCTGTGTTATTTCTAAGTTCAACGATGTAAACATGCCAGTAAGTGTGCAGTTTTGGCTAACCGTCCGTGTGTACGGCGTGCACGTAGGTCCAGTTGTGTGCGCGCAGCAGCGCCACCATCAGTCGCGCCTGGTGCAGGTCGGAGGGCACCACGCGGAAGAACGTCGAGAAGCGCGCGCGATCCGACAACTCGCGCGAAGTCGCCGAGTACGACACCTGACGCACCAACTTATTATTTTATTACCGTTTTAAGTACTTTTATTGTTGGTAATACAATGGGTCTTGCAGAGTGTAGAGTAAGCTGGTTTTTAAGTTGATAGTAGATAAGTTTTGAACTTAAAACACTCGATTAGAAGTAGTCTAGCAACCAACTGACTTCATTATTATGATTTATTACGAAAGGCCGAGTGTATCAAAGTCGGTTGCATGATAAGCAGTTACATCTGTGCCTAATCTGTGCAGGAATCGTACAATTAAAAAGAAAAACCAAGTAGTTGCATTTCATCTTATATTTTACAACCGATACTTGTCATCTTCTAAGTCAGTCGTAAGATTTTGAAGTGAAAACTTCTTTAGCATCGTTGTGATTTGAAAGTCGATGAAAAAAAAAGCGACAGTTAAAAGAAACAGACACATAAATTCATAAGATTTAACATAGGAGAAAATGAGATAGCAAACATTATGTACGTGTGTTAATAGGTGTTTGTGTGTGCATGCGTAGTACAAAGCTTGAGAGAAGGCATCACAACAATCGTGATATTTTGTATACGCGTACGTATTATTTTTTGAAGGTTTCACTTCTACTACGTGTGAATTGCACACATGCTTTTTTATACTCGTTATATTAAAATTCGAAACGGTCGCTCAGTAAAGCAGTAGATAAAATAAAAAACTACGCGTATAAATAAACGCATGGGACACTATTTATTTTTTGGGACGACCGTTTGGTGCAACGGCAGATGTTTGTATGATGAATACGAGCATTTGTTCCTGAGTAATGGGTTTTTATATATATATTTCCATTAAAATTACTTATTTATGTATGTCTATCCGGTACCCTAGTATCCAAAATACAAGCCTTACAATGCTTACTTTGGCTAGGCTAATTGGTATGATTGTAGGAAATATAATTATTATTTTATTAGACCAACAGCTAAATAATTAACAATAATAATAATAATAATTAACAATAATAATAAGTTAAAAAAAATTACAGCTGAAAGCTAATAATCACAAATAAAAACAGGTTTAACTATTGTTAAGCACTTAAAAAGGTTGGATTATAAAACAATGTCTAGTACTTAAAATGCATTTAAATAAATAGTAATACAGTCAGTAATGCAATGTTCAAGTGTACGAATCACAACTAAACAAAACATCACAAATAAACAAATTTACAATAAATTGCATAATTTCACAAAAATACAATCATCCTATCTGTCTTTCAGCATCTTTCTATATACATATAATTGTAGGTAACTACCTGAGGAATAGAGAAGAGTTGCAGAAGGTTTTGCACCTGCATGGAGGCGGAACTGGCGCCGGGACCCAGCACTCCCAGAAGCGGCGCCCCGCCAGCTCCTGTAACCCTCCCAGCCGCCTCATCCGCGCTCGCGTCGGCACTTCGCCCCTTTTAGCCCACAAAACCAAAATTCTTTATTTTTTTGTTTTGAATGGGTTCGCTCATGATCCCAATCAAGCCCGGGGGCCAAGACAAGATCCATGTTGGAACAAGCTAACCCAGAAGGTGCCTATTCACCCTGGCCTTAAAAAGGACGGGTTATAAGTTCTCGGAAATACAGACGCAGGGAGGGAGTTCCACTCCTTTGCTGTGCGCATTTTAAGTATTGCGTGCATCATACAGCGTTTTACGAGCTAACTCGTGCAGTTTTGTCATGTAAGTATTTTACGCCACATTCGTTAATTTAGGTAATTTTATGAACAGTTCGTCGCCGATAAATCAATCACGCTGCGCGTACTCATATCAACATATTTTTTTAGTTAGTAATTATTAAAATAATTCGTTTAAATACACTCGAGAGCAATGAATCCGGGTCACTTAAAGAATCCTAAAAATGTCGGAAACTAAAAATGCTAGGTTAATGCAATAAATTGTATTTAATAGACAATGTAATACTCCTTAAATGAAGGTATTAAAACTTCTTAGTTATTGTAAAGTTATATCATAAAAAAATCAAATTTGAAAAAGGGCCACTTTCGAAGATAGAACTACGAAATTACAGCATTTGGTTTTGCTTTTGTTTGTAATCTGTCATTTATGTGGGTACATAAACCATGTTGATAGTGCTCTATATTCATTATTCAAGCTGAAATTATGTCGCTTACGCCTGAAGAATGCACCAGAATACTTACAATGCTGGAAACCGGCCGGAGTCAGCGCGATACAGCCAGGACTGTCGGTGTGTCGCTGTCAACAGTACAAAGAGTTCTCCGACATTACGAAGAAACTGGTTCTAACCTACGCAGACCAGGAACGGGCAGAACCAGGTGTACCACAGCACGAGAAGACCGATACTTGGTGAACACCATGCTTCGAAATCGCTTTCTCACAGGAACTGAACTCACCAATCAGTTTCGACGCCTCGGAGGAAGTAACCCAAGTGCATGGACAGTAAGACGTCGGCTTGCTGAATCTAACTTAAAACCCCTTAGACCTGCAAACGGCCCTAAACTGGAGCGTGGGCATCGTATTTCAAGACTATGATATGCCCAGAGCCACGTAAATTGGAGTATTGAAGATTGGTCAAAAGTTATGTTCTCCGACGAATCAAAATTTATGCTCTACAAGCACGATGGAAGACACAGAGTGTATCGAAGACCAGGGGAAAGATTCAAGCAAGCATGCATCGAAGAAAAAGTAGCCTACGGTGGTGGGTCTGTACTTGTGTGGGCCGGAATTTCTTCTGAAAGTCGCACAGAGTTGGTGATCATAGAAAACGGCTCTTTAACTAGCGTAAGATATGTGGAAGAAATCCTCAATGATCACGTTGGTCCATTTATGGTCAATTTAGGTGAGGATGCTATATTTATGCATGACAATGCCCGACCTCATACAGGTAGGATTGTGAATGACTACCTTCAAGAGATGAACATTACTCGTATGGAGTGGCCAGCGCGCAGCCCGGATATCAACCCGATCGAGCATGCTTGGGACGAGCTAGGCAGATGCGTAAAACAACGAAACCCTCCCCCTATCACGCTTCGTGAGCTCAAAATTGCTCTCACAGAGGAATGGGAGAATATTCCCCAAATCGTATAAGGAACTTGGTGTACAGCATGCCAAACCGCGTAAACGCAGTAATGGAAGCACGAGGAGGCAATACGAAGTATTAAAATTCAAGAAAATCGTAATAAAGTTCAAACATTTCATGTTTCCTATTTTTGTTTTAAGGAGAGATCAGCAGTTTTTTTCTTTATGTAATTTTGTGTTAATAAAATGTATGGTGACTCATATTTTTTTTACTTTCTTTTAAGGAGTATTACATTGTCTATTAAATACAATTTATTGCATTAACCTATCATTTTTAGTTTCCGAGATTTTTAACATTCTTTAAGTGACCCGGATTCATTGCTCTCGAGTGTATATTACATCAAACATTCACTTCTTTCACTATTTATCATAAAAAGGCATACGAGTCGTATAAGACTGCACGAGAATTTATTATTTATACTGTATTATGTAACACAGCACTAGTATATATGTATATGTGTACAATAGAGTGGATCGGGTAAGCCCTAGTTGAATGAGGAGGGGTTCTGAATAACAGCACCGCATGACCGGATCAGCTAGTATATATGTATATGTGTACAATAGAGTGGATCGGGTAAGCCCTAGTTGAATGAGGAGGGGTTCTGAATAACAGCACCGCATGACCGGATCAGCTAGTATATATGTATATGTGTACAATAGAGTGGATCGGGTAAGCCCTAGTTGAATGAGGAGGGGTTCTGAATAACAGCACCGCATGACCGGATCAGCTAGTATATATGTATATGTGTACAATAGAGTGGATCGGGTAAGCCCTAGTTGAATGAGGAGGGGTTCTGAATAACAGCACCGCATGACCGGATCAGCTAGTATATATGTATATGTGTACAATAGAGTGGATCGGGTAAGCCCTAGTTGAATGAGGAGGGGTTCTGAATAACAGCACCGCATGACCGGATCAGCTAGTATATATGTATATGTGTACAATAGAGTGGATCGGGTAAGCCCTAGTTGAATGAGGAGGGGTTCTGAATAACAGCACCGCATGACCGGATCAGCTAGTATATATGTATATGTGTACAATAGAGTGGATCGGGTAAGCCCTAGTTGAATGAGGAGGGGTTCTGAATAACTATTTTAACCACTTGCCCGTCCGGCCTCTCGGCTGTCATTCCGATCAGTTTTGGAATCAACCTTTTTACTATAATCAAATGTTTTAGAATCCAATTGTACTGCCGGGGTAGGCGAGTGCTTAAAATCGTAAGCTTTAATAGGAAAGTAAACAACTAAAAAAAGCCAACCTTATTTTAGTGGTTTTGCTGGAATATCAGATTTTTAGAAAATAATTGTTTGTGGAGTGATTTCATCATATTCCTGAAAGTTAAGGAACGTTGGACCATTTTGGGGGACTGCTGTTCCGTAGTTGAATTACAGTATTTGTATGGTGTTCCACACAACACTTTAAATGATAAGTGATTTGATTTATGTAAAAGTTTATTGCTAAATGATAATTACGAGAACACGCGATGATTGCTAATTGTGAACTACTCGTAATTTTTTATAACGAAGTAATTTGCTTACAGACGAAATCAATTAAAATTATAAAATAAAATACATTGAATCGAGGAATTGCTGATGCGGCGCAATGTACGTTCATTTACCGTACAGTATTTTTATTTTGTAGCATGTGATGTCGAACTGTAAAATGTACCTATACATAACTCTGATCCGAAGTGGTCCCTAACACTCGGAGCCAGCAGTGCTGCTACCAATTAGCGCGCCGAGAGCCCTCGGGATGACACGTGACGAGACGTGAGCGTGACAGAGTGACACCGGCTGACACATGTGCTTGTTTTCTTGTAAGATTCAATAAACGGTAGCTACTGTTATTCCGTTGAGTCGCGACTAATAATTGCTGTATCAGTAATTACTTTAAAGTAAAGTTTCCATTGTCACAATTAGAGGTTAGGTTAGGTTGTATAAAATTAATTTATACCAAAACGCTGAAGAAGAAGAAGAGCTGGGGTTGAAGGCGAGGATTCCAATCGCCTCTTCCCTCTTCCTCCGTCTTACAAACCATCAGCCGTGGTTTCCAAACTTCATTCGTAATATGCACGTAATTTATTGCTTTATCTATATATTTCCCTCCATGCACGTAGGCGAGTTAGCCGTTTCAGCGTTTTGGTTCCAATTTTGTAATCTGTACCGCTAAAGAGCTTTTAGAGAGGAATTATCTGCTTGTGAATATGTTTCCTGAAAAAACAACTTAGGGGTCCTCAAGTCACTAGTGAATAGGCATCTTTTAGGAAAGCGCTTCTCATCCTAGATCGCATCGTCGCTTACCATCACGCGAGGAAGCGGTCAAGCGCTAACCTATTTACTATAAAAAAAAATCCGCGTGGTGGCCGGCATAGCAGAATTGCACCAACTATTTACATTAAGTCTGTCGTAAGTGTCGTGTCTTCCAGCACTGGACGTCATTCGGCTGAGATGAAGATTAGGATCATCAGTACTATTGTACGAACTCTGAGCTTGAATAAATACTTTTTGGATGAGGTAATATATGCTAAAAGAAACTGCCAAATAATAAAATATGAAACCAATTTCTTTTAATAAATTCTTTTTTTTATCATAAACATTTTTGGTTAAACATTTACGAAATACAGTTTAAGCCACCGCGATTCAGCGGAGTACACCTCCATCTCTTAATACAATTTATAGACATATTTCAATACATTCAGCAGTAAACATTATATTTATTTTATTCATTTCATTTATTAAATATATTATGGCTTATACTTTCCAAAAGTGCGCTTATTTGGCTAACTTAAAGCTCTAGGGTGTGTGTAATTGTATACATGGTACGACCCAACCTGAGTGCAGTTGGCCCCCGTTCTGTTGATGGGCTCGTCGTGGCCGGCGGGTGTGATGGCGTCGCGGACGAGGTCGATGGTCTGCCTGAGCGCGGTGGGCGGCGCCCAACATGAGTCCCGCAGCTCCGCGCCCAGCGCCAAACCGCCCAGCAGCGCATCGTCCGCGTTTATGGCATCCAGAGCGAGCAGGGTCGCCTGCGCCACAGCATTAGTAATAATAATAACTTTATTCTCAAGTAAGCTTAGTTTAGATACTTGTTACGTCTTATTTAATAACTACTTGCTAATATAAAATAATTACTGAACATTATACTACTATTCTATTGTAAACAGGTTGATGAATTAACGTGAAATAAATTGGGGTTAGCAGTGCATATAAATGTTAGTTATCTAAACTAAGTAGAATTGTTCACTCGTATTTTAGGTATCAAATGCGTTAGTGCTAAATTAACATTTTTGTTTCAATAACAATAAAAATAGAATATAAGTCAGATCTGTAGTGTTTACACGAGCGATTCGCATTGTATGGAGACAATAATAGCGATATTTATATCAAACAACTTTTTAACGGTTTTTGCACATAATTTATATTTAATGGCGACGTTTCGACTGCTTTACAGTGTGTGATCATAGGATGACTGAAGCAATGGTCGTCATATATTTTCTACTACCTTCACAATATTTTAATCAGGCACGTTCCTAACTGTTAAATATTATATTATATAAAATCAAATTGTATATAAAAAAAAAATTTTGATTTAGTCAACTTTATTTTTTTATATAAAAGTTTATATAAAAAAGCAATATTGATTTATATAAATCTTACCAGCTATTAAGAACCCGAAGCCCGATTAAAATATTGTGAAGTTGTTAGAAAATATATATGAGGACCGTTGCCTCAGTCATCCTGTGATCACTCACTATAAAGGAGTCGAAACGACACGATTAAATATAAATTACCTATGTGCAAAAGTCGTTAAAAAGTTGTTTTATTTAAATGTATAATGTGCGCGGAAGTGTAAGAACTTAATATAATGATATCGATAACTTAATTTACCTATATATATATATATATATATATAAACACCTCTTTGCACACTTAGGTGCGAAAGGCGGAGTCAGCAATGTACGGGGTCGTGGCTGTATCAACTAAGTGTGCAAAGAGGTGTTTATATATATATATATCTCTGTTGCATAGTAAGTTATGAAAGTATTCATCAAAACATAATATCATGTAATTATATTGCGCAAAGGCAGAGCCTGGAACCATTCAGAAACCTTCCGTGATTTTATTCTATAGAATAAACATAAATATACATATCAACTATAACCGTAATTGATGTTTATCTCCACTGAATAAAATGTATTTTTTATAAAATAAAATTTGTTAGAAAAAGTTACGTTGATCGGTTGCCTAAAGAAATCTGTTCAAAGTTTTGTTTAATAAAGAAAAATAAAGAATTGATATATTGATTTAGTTAAAAACAAGTGGAACGTCTCTAATGCTTTTGACATGGCAGCAATATTTAAACATACAGATAATCTGTGTAGTGGTTACAAAGCTTTTCATTATTCGCTTCAAAACAACTATTGTCCGTTTACTACGGATAATTTCAAACAATGTAAAAATAAAAAGAAAATTCTAATGCAGGAGATTAATTTGTCGTCGATGTCCTTTATTACGACGGGAGATAAACAAACAAACAAGCGGGTCTCCCCGATAGAGTTGAATATGTGTCACCTCCACGCGCTGGATGCCGTAGTGCTCTCGTACGGCGCCGCAGCGTGCTCCAGCGCGCGCCTCCACCGGCGCACCATGCACCGCGAATAAAGCACCGAACCGGACCTGCCATCAATCAACCATCAACCAGGGCAAATGCAGCCTCACTGATGCTTATTGGTTCGGAAACAACAGAGGAATTGGATTGAGCATTCGCCCGGAGAACGAAAATTATGGATTCGAATCCCTAGTGACTTCAAAGAGAAAACTTTATTAACAAAAAAGTTTTTTTCATGCTAAATAGGCAAGCGCTTGACCACTATTTCGCCTGATGATAAGCAACCATGCGATCTAGGATGTGACGCGCTGGCTTAGAAGATACCGATTCGCTCGTGACTTGAAGACCCCTAAAGTGTATTTATCAGGAAACACATAGTCAGATAAAGATTAACACACCTTAGTGATACGTATCACAAAATTGGAACCAAAACGGTTAGTGAGATTCTGGTGTATCAACTATATAACGGTGACGCCTATTTGTAAGTCTGGTTGTCCGATGAAAAATGGAGACGGTGGAACAAGGTTGTGCAATTCTCCGAAATTTAAACTATTATTGAAAATTAAGATATCGAAGGCCGAAGAAATAATGCTTATGTACTAATCTTGAGTATGATTTATATGTCCGGTGGAGCGGTCTGTAGAGCACGTTTTAATCTAAAAGGTCCCCCAATTGCATCGACAATTAAAAATGGCTCCATACAGCCGCCAAATTGATTCTTTCATTTTAAGTAATACACTCTTACAATGGTTTAAGATAAATTTAAAAAAAAAAATCCGAAAATATACCTAAAATTCCATTTAACAACAATAATAATAATATTTCTTACATTCACACCAATTAACCTAGCCCAAAGTAAAGCGCTATAATACTTGTGTTATGGATACTGAGGTAACGGATGGACATATCTGATACATAAATATGTATTATTTATAAAATACCCATGACTCAGGTACAATAACTATTCATCACACAAACATCTGTCCCCTTTCGGGATTCAAACCCAGGACCTTTGGTGCCAAAGGCAGGATCGCTACCGTTGTACCACACGGTCGATTATAGATTTAAGATTATAAAATTAAATATGAATTATCTAGACCCTTCATTAAATACAATGAATTTTGTAGATAAGATTTAACATTAATTATATTTCAGGATAAAATATGGATATAGTGCAATAAACAAGCCTCTGAGACAGAGTTAAGGAACAGCCTCCGCAATTGACACTTGCATTTGCCAATTGCGGTTGATAAAATATTTTTTTTTTAAACAATTTGTTGTAGTGGTCACAGGAGCGCCTTAAGAAAATATATTTAGCGTAGCTAGAACCATTAAAAGCGCACGTGAAAAGTTTTATTTGATTAAGATGAGGTACGTGAAACAACAAATCCTAAAGAATAATAATGCCACCACTGCCACCATGTAATAAATTATTTTGAGAAAACTAATTCAATTGACTAGCTGGGAACGGTTTAACATTGCATGCAACTGCCAATGTGGTCGTATCACGGTTATGGTCCCACCCCAATTATGAGCAAGTACAGACCGCGCCGGGCACCAGCGCTCGTTCGCCCCCGCCCGCCGCCGAGCACGCCAGCATCGCCAACGCGGCCACCGCCACCGCCATCGCCAGCCCACTAGCGCGCGGCGCCATTGCCCGGTGCCGACTGCCGCGGGATATCGCGATAGCGTCCACTGCTTCTTCCAACCACTTCAAGATTTATCTTCTACTTGTACTTTATTCCTTGAATAGTATTTTTTTTGGTTTGGTGAAGTAGCGATGATGGCATTCGCACCGTGGGTCCTGGGATCGAATCCAGGAAGGGGCAGTTTGTATGATGAATACGAGCATTTGTACCTGAGATATGGGTGTTTATATATATTTCTATTAATATCACATATATTTTATCATATATGTATGTATATCCGTTACCCAAGCCTTACCGTGCTTAATTTGGGCTAGGCTGATTGGTGTGGATCTAAGAAATATTTATTTTAGTTATTTAGTTACTAGCTGACCCGGCTATGAGTTGCTGTGTTTTAAATTAAAATGAAACTTATGCTATGTCCCAAGTCGGAACTAATACAACAAAATGATTTTTTTCAACAAAATCTGTTGAGTAGTTTCGAAGTTCATCGTGGCCAAAAACACTGTGAAAGGAAAATTTTATATCGATAACATAAATAAGGATTTGTTACAAGTGCGTTATAAAATGGACATAACATGGTATATAGATGTAACCGTGTTATAAAAATCACCGTTTAGACATGCGTGAATTTAGTAGATAGTTTTTATCTTCAATTTAATTTATTTACATTTATAATTAGTAAATAATATCTATAAGTTCTTGTTTATTAGAAATATTATGTCAACATTAAAAAAATAAAATTTATCATTCATTTTTTTTATAATTAGCCTTGGTGAAAGGTATGGTAAGTTGATAACTAGGAGATGAAAAAAAAATCACAGCAAAGGTAATTAAGCGGAAACAATAAAATTGCATCATATTCCTTGACTATCATCAATGAGACCGACCAAAAGCAATGGTCTTTTAAATTGAGCGAGGGCTAGAAATTAAATATCTAGAGTTGGACAGTATCGGTTTAAAGATATTTATTCTCATAAAGACATCATATTGTCACTTACATGAGAACATGTTAACAAAACTTATTTATTAATTCGCGGTCGCAAAAGCAAAACGAAACATTATAGCGTATGAAACTACATATTTAAAAAATAACTTACAATAACAGAGAGACTCGCTTAACGCATTATTTTTGATTTAATTTATTCATTTTCAATTATATATTGAGTAAGTTTTTTCTTAAATACGTTAAACGAGTCTTCACTTTTAATACATGAGGGTATTTTATTATAAAATTGTGCTCCTTCAAACGTGACCATAGTTTTGCCGTAATTTGTACGTGGCTTGGGTAAAATAAGAAAACTAGCGCGACGAGTGCTGCGACTGGTGACAGATTTTTGTTTGGTGAACGTTATGCTAGTGTGGATATTCAACTTATTGAAAAAAGTAGCAGATTTGATTAAATACTAGTTTTGTCTATAGTTTGTGAGATGTGAGATGTGTATGTTTTGTCTATGAGAACCGGCAAAGGTTGTTGCTTGTTTGATGTCTCACCGATCTGTTTGAAACTCGTAATTGCAACATAGAAAGAAGATTCAGTAAACTTTTACATTTGAGCCATAATTTAACTAAAAAAAAATCTAATATGTCCTTTTTAAATTTAGTCTTTATTTGCGAAAGGGGTTTTTATTATATCCTTGTGAAATAAATGCACTAGGTACTGAGGGTTTTTTGAACCCCTGACAACTTTGGCACTCTCCGGACTCTGGGGAGGAAGGTGGTGAATACTCATGGAGACCTCACAGCGGTGCGGTGTCAGACTCTACTGACTAAACACCACCTGAGCCTTGAACTAGGGAAGGGTCAGAAGAATTGATAATGAATAAAGGGTAAGAGACTTTTAGGCTCTCTCTAGGAATATGAATTGAAAAAAACAAAGGGTGACAAACTTTTCGTGAAATGGTTAGGATCCAGTAATTCAGAAAACATCTGGGCAGATAAAAATGAAATAATTTTGTGATTATTATTAAATATATTCAGTTTAAGAAAATCGATGAATGAAGCTTTTTGTAGGAAATTTTGTGGACCCGGAGCAAAAATTGAAAAACGATTACTAAGAGGAGATCGAGCTATAAATAAATTGTATGAAGCTTGTATGTATCACGATATTGCCTATAATAACAGAAGCTTTAACGTTCCACACAGATATGATTTAAAAAATTCTTCTCAAAAGAGGGACTCCGCGATTTACCGAGAGATGGCGTGGATGAAGAAGAATCATGAATGTTATTAATGGTTATTCCGTTCACCGTGATTTCTAACCAGGTATGGTGTTTAATCAGGAACGTGCTTTAAATATATTGTCTCTGCAGTAATGTAATCGAACTAACATCTTCCGGCAAGCCGGATGACACACTGTAACAGTTAGGCCGCCGTGGCTTTTGTAAAACTCGATGAATCTGATTAGCACTATTTAATTATCACCAAATTATTCCAAATAAAAATAAAATTCTATGTTTGTTCCCTATGCGTTCCGAAACCATTAATCAGATTATGATGAGACTTTGTTAAGTTGTTGTATGCATAGTATATATGTTTATATGTATAGTCAGCAAAAAGCAAAATACAGTATTGCTAAGCATGCCGGGTGCAGCTAGTTCCAGATAAATGGCTGCTCACATAGATAAACTTCATCATTTCTCCTAGAAATCAAGTGATAAATCACCACTATCTCCCGCGTGATGATGATTCACTAGTGGCGGAAGTTAGGCATTACATGATGAAATTCCTAAATCGTTACATAACACAATAAGTAAAAAATCGTCCTCTAAGCTTTCTAGAAAAAATGTAGTGATAGTTTCCCCGTAGGCGAGTGGTCGGGCGGTCGCGCGCTTCAGTCGCCGCGTCGTAGGTAGCAGTACTGCTACAACTCTCGGTACCTAGTGCATTTATTTCACTATGGCTATTATAAAAAAACCACTTATTTGTTAAAATACCGATATTTACTTTTGGTAACAAGAAGGTGATAAAGAAACGTAGTTTATGTGAACTAAAAAGCAATATATATATAATGTTACAAATAACGCTGATAAAAAAGACTACAAAAACAAACAAAAATGACCTTTTTTTGTTATATTTTTTAAATTTAATATTTCAATATTTAACCTTCTAGTTTTTTTTATTATTATGATTTTTATAAATTCAGTGTCAAGAGAAATGACAGCTAGGGCTTCCAAAGATCTCGCTCCATCTTACTTCATTGTTATAGTAAATATTGACTACTTGGCCTAGTACCGATTAATTCCCAGAGTATGATACAATACAGCAATTACGATGGCTCACCGACTTTACGCTGATATTCTACCGAAGTAAAGGTGCACAATTATCTACATTAAACGACATATTAAGATTTTTTATTTCAGAAAATTGTGTTGAAAAGTTCGCCTCGGACAGTACTTCAACCGGTATCTGCTGGCATTTCCGTCCGGTTTGTCCGAAGAGGCGGCTGCAAATCCTGATCGAGACGAGGTACATATAAATGCATTATGCATTACATTTTGTTATGAATATTATATATTTGTAAAAATAAAAAAAAAGTATGTGTGCAATTCACACGTGGTAGAAGTGAAACCTTCAAAAATAATACGTACACACACGTATACAAAATACCACGGTTGTTGTGATGCCTTCTCTCAAGCTTTGTACTACGCATGCGCACACAACACGTTTTAACGCAAGTACATAAAGCTTCCTATCTCATTTTCTCCTACGTTAAATCTTATGAATTTATGTGTTTGTCTCTTTTTACTGTCGCTTTTTCGTTTCATCGACTTACAAAACACAACGATGCTAAAGAAGTTTTCACTTCAAAAATATTTTTATTCAGGCGTTTACACGTAAAAATAATTTAAAATTCATAATTAGAGGTAACAGAATGAAAACTATATTAATTCGCATTTCAAATAAAAATAAAATATAATCAAATCAAAACTAAATTAGCACATAAAGTAACAGAATAATTCAATTTAAAGCAAGTCAATAATATCAAGTCACAATGAAAATTATAAAATTAAAAGAAGTAATAAAATAAAATAACAAATAATGAGTAAAAGAACATTATTATTAGGAAATCATTCGTTTCCTGGTATTATCATTACACCCCGCACCATATGTAACATGTTTATAACAACAGTGCCGGATGTAAGGGCAATCCAGTCTGCCAGCAATCATCGCAGGAACAATGTTGGGGCTGGTCCACACTCTGTGTACCAACGACGTGAATCTCTTGTGTATAGTCGCGTTGAAGCGATCTGTGTTGGCCGTTGCAAACATACCCGTGGCATTATAGATCCTGGGCAGCCCCAACGAAGCTCAAAGCTCTATGTATTATACATGCATGTCTATGTGTTATCCGAGTATACTCTTATTATAACCAGGTATTTCCAAATTGATCAATAAGTACTATCTATAAGTCATCGAATATGACGACCGTTTAATGCAATGGTAGTGATCCTGCCTTTCGAACCTACGGTCATGGGTTTGAATCCTGGATACTATAAATATTACATATCTATGTATCATATATGTATGTCTATCCGTTACCCTAGTATCCATAACACAAGCCTTATAGCACTTACTATAAGGCTTGTGTTATGAAATTGAAGTTCAATGACTGTTACATTGAAATAAAGAATGATATTAAACTTTTTGAAGATGTGTTTTTTTTATTAATTAGGCGCTTGACCGCCTCTCTCTCGCCTGATGGTAAGCGACGATGCGATCCTACCTATTCACTCGTGACTTAAGAGTGCTCCTAAATTGTATTTATCAGGAAACACAGATTCAGGCAAAGAGTTCCACTCTTTAGCGGTACCGATTACATTGAATTGGAACCAAAACACTTAGTGCGACTCTTTGGTGTATCAACCACATTATAGTGGCGACTATTTGTAAGTCTGGTTGTCCGATGAAAAAAATGGGGACAGCGGATTAAGGCTGTGTGTTAAAGTTGTTTGATATCAAACTTTTTAATACATCACAACTTAAAAATGCTTTGTGTTGTGTTGAATGTTGGTTTTGGATCACAGGTTTGCCTTTTCGAGCGCGGCGATGTCGGCAGTGGACGAGCAGCCCGTCATCCCTCAGTTCTACGCGGGCAGGGAGGTGCTCATCACCGGAGCCTCGGGATTCATGGGGAAGGTCGGTTCAATGAGAAAAACAACATATTGCAAGAAATAAGTTATTTTAATAGGAATATATTCGAAAAAATCAACTCGGCTCATAAGTGGAGGTAATCGAACCCGCAACCTTTGGAAGCTATACAATGCTCTCGCCTGAGAATTCACTTTTGACCTGAATCGATTTTTTCTATTAAAATAATTTATTTTACAAAATAGCATTGAAAAAATGCAAAAAAATACAATAATTATACAATCTTGCAAAGAAGTTACATTTCACGAGTGTTCAATGGTGCATATAAATTCGCATCAGTTCACAAATCGGACCCTTCTTAGTAAAACAAAGCCACATTTGCAAAATGTCTACTTTTCAGGAGAGCGCGCTCGAGCGGTTTAAAAATTACGCAAGTGGATTTGCCAATAACATTTTTGTGTTCGATCCAAACGTCGTATAATTATGCACGTCGATTTATACAAATGCAACTAATTAAATGTGTTATGTCACATCTTATTTAAAGATGGGAAGCATGTGCAGATCCGTCATTATTTTACAAAACTCTACGTGAAGCATGTCCACATGCGTCGTTTTATGAACTACCCTTGAAAGCATGTGCAGATATATCGTTATTCAACAAAAAAATCCGGCCAAGTGCGAGTCGGACTCGCGCACCGAGGGGTCCGTAAAATATTTTTATTATATGATGTAACAAAAAATTTACGGTTTTGGCAAAATTTTTCTTTATCTTTGCTATAAGACGTTGCTTCTTACAAAATTTCAAGATTCTGAGTTCACGGGACGTACCGTGTAGGTTTTGATTTCCTTGCGAGTGTCGAAATTTTGCGGAATTTTGCGGCATAAACGGCTGTATCTTTGGTTGCGTTGGCTTAGAAGTTTGAGTTTTTCATAGCTCCAAGGGACAGTAGGCTTGAGTATTTGATATAAATTTCAGCTTTATATGTCCACGTGTTTCTGAGAAAAAGGGTCTTGACAGACGGATGGACGGACGGACGGACATCAAAGTGATCCTTTAAGGGTTCCGTTTTTTCCTTTCGAGGAACGGAACCCTAAAAACAACTCGTACTTTCGTAAAATATAATATTTTTTATTAAATTTAAGTTTTAGATACCTGTACTTATTATTATTTAGCAAGATTTTTTTTTACCGAATCGTGACTTGCAGCACAAGGCAGCCTTGAGTTAAAAAGACCATGGTTTGCTAGACCAAGGCATTACACATAGTGCATGTTTTTTCATGGTTTTTTTGTCGAAATAGTTTGTTTAACATGAGTTTACTATCAACTTCGGTGAAAACACCTCCCCTGTGCACAATGACACCGACTGTGAATGCCTTCAAAATGATTTAACCACTGTTGCTAATTGGTGCTCCCGTAATCACATGCAGCTTAATGTGGGCAAATGTTTTGTTATTTCTTTCACAAACAATACAAAACGCAAAATTATTTATACATATAGGATAAATAGTCTGTCCCTGGAACGTAAATCTGTTGTAAAGGATCTGGGAGTTATGTTCGACGAAGGTTTGACCTTTCGTCAACACTATGACCATATTACTACTCGTTGCAGTAAAGTCTTGGGGTTTATTTTGAGAAATACTAAGGACTTCAATAAACCTGATTTTTTTTTTTTTTTTTTTTTTTTATAGAAAATAGGCATGCGCTTGACCACCATCTCGCCTGATGGTAAGCGTCGATGTGATCTAGGATGAGACGCGCTTGCCTAGAAGGTACCTATTTACTCGTGACTTGAAGACCCCTAAATTGTATTTGTCAGGAAACACAGACTCAGGCAAAGAGTTCCACTCCTTAGCGGTACGTATCACAAAATTGGAACCAAAACGCTTAGTGCGACTCTTTGGTATATCCACCATATAACGGTGTCGCCAGTTTGTAAGTCTGGTTGTCCGATGATAAAATGGGGACGGCGGAAGAAGATTGTACAATTCAGCTGCACACTCTCCGAAATGTATCCTATAAAATACGGATAGGCTTGCTACCTTCCGTCTATGCTCAAGGCTTTTGAGCTTTTTATAAAAAAGATCTTCATTGCCGATGAGCCTCTTTGCCCTCCTCTCAATGGACTCAAGCGTCTGGAGCTGGTATCGGGCGGAACCGTCCCAAAGATGAGAACAATACTCCATACACGATCGAACTTGTGCTTGGTATAGGTTGAGCAACTGTTCCGGTGTGAAGTATTTTCTCACCTTCGCCAGAATGCCAAGTTTTTTTGAAGCCACTTGAGCCATGCTCTCAATGAAAGAGCCAAAATTGAGAGTTGGTGACAAAGACATACCTAAAAGCTCAAGATGGTCAGTGATCGGCACGGATACACCTCGGAAAGTAGGAGTCAAGTTGAAAGGACTCCTTTTAGCGGAGAAAAGACACGCCTGGGTCTTTGCCGGATTGAACCCTACTAGATTCGCATCGCCCCATTCGGAGACTGCCTGCAGAGATAGGTTCATGCGGCTAACCATCGCCTCTCTATGACGCTGGATCTGTTCAGCACTGGCTCGTGCATCAGACATATAGGTCTCTACAACAGTGCTGTCATCTGCGTACCCCAAAATACCGGGCAACAGCAGGTCATTTATATGCAGCAGAAAAAGTGTTGCAGAGAGAACGGAACCCTGAGGGACGCCGGCATTGATAGCCAAATGGTCAGACGAGCTGCCGTCAATGACAACTCGTATTGACCGATCTCTCAGGAAGTCCGATATCCAGACACACAAACCAGTGGGAAGACCATATGATGGAAGCTTGCCAATAAGGCCCTCATGCCACACCCTATCAAAAGCCTTCGAGATATCAAGAGAGACGGCAAGCGCCTCACCGTGCCTCTCGATGGCTTCGCTCCATATGTAAGTGGCGTATGCTAGAAGATCTCCAGTAGACCGGTTCCGGCGAAACCCATATTGCCGGTCACTAAGGAGGTCATTTTCTTCTAGATACGACAGGAGCCTGTGGTTCAGTACACGTTCCATTATCTTGCAGAGAATGGACGTGACCGAGATGGGCCTGTAATTGATAGGATCAGCACGACTGCCCCTTTTAGGCACAGGTTGCACGTTGGCCAGCTTCCAGGACTTTGGCACTTGTCCTTTAGCCATAGATAACCGATATAGGCGTGTCAATACCGGAGCTAACTCAGGAGCGCAAGTCCTTAGTACTATGGCTGGTATACCATCCGGACCACTGGCTTTATTCACGTCCAGTTCCCGCAATGCCTTTCTGACTTCGGTTTGTCTTATACGAATTTCAGACATAAAAGTCCCACATCTTGACAAACCGGAAGGTACAGCATTGCCAGGATCCAAACGCGAACTTTCGGCAAATAATTCGGCAAATATATCCGCCTTTTCCTTGGCCGTGTGTGCCAATGATCCGTCAGGTTTCAGCAAGGGAGGCACTGAGGAACGGCAGAAGTTACCCTCGATCGACTTAGCCAGGGACCAAAACGCTTTACTACCCGAAGGGTAAGAGGCAAGCTTCTTCCCAATGCGGCCTATGTGATCGAAGCGAGCTCTTTTTACAACCTTTTTGCAGGACTTGGCGGCTTTGTTAAAGGCTTTCTTCTTTTCGCGCGTATCAGTAGCTTTACGGGATCGAGCTTCAACCCAGGCCAAATATGCTTTGTGTTTAGATGCCACCGCATCACGGCATTTGGCATTATACCACGGGTGAGCTTTGCCGGCAAGTGATATGTCAGAGAAGGGAACAAAATACTCCATACCCTGACGAAGCACATCGGTCACAGCATCCGCGCAAACTGAGGGGTCGCTAGAAGAAAAGCAAACCTGCCGCCAAGGATAAGATGCAAAAAAAACAACGCATCTCATCCCAATCTGCTGATTTAAAACGCCAAACCCGCCGGGAGCCTTTTGGGCTTGGGTCGGTCGGAGAGTACACCGACATAGATTCCACCACACAATGGTCAGAACTGCCAAGGGGTGGCGTAACCGACACCGAGTAACTGTCGGGATTTGACGTCAGCAGAAGGTCCAAGCAATTAGCTGTCTGTCCATCAGAGTCCGGCACTCTAGTGGCTTCCTGGACAAGTTGGGTGAGATCAAGTGTCAAGGCTAGCTTTCGCGCTTCTCGACCAGCGTGGTCGGTTTTTTCGTAAGGGAACAGCCAGTCCTTGTGGTGTGCGTTGAAATCACCAAGAGCCACCAGTTGAGCGGATGGGTATCGCTGTTGGGCAATGTCAGCCTTCCCAATAAGTTGGTCGATAAGCCTGGTAGTCTCCGCGTCTCCACTATGCGAGCGATAGACACAAGCATAGATAATTTTTTCTAAACCTGTATCCACCAGAACCCAAATGATAGAAAGGGTGGGGTCTTCAAGATCACGGAGACGCAAATAACAAATGTCATCGCGTGCATACATGCAAACACCCGCATGAGCCCTAAAACAATGTTCAAGGACATAACCCGGGTAAGCCAGGTACGCCGCGTCAGTTGGACATTTTATCTGCGTCTCCGTGAGAAAGAACAGGTGCGGTTTTCTAGTCTCAAGATGGTGATGGACGGGGTCGAGATTAGAGTGCAAACCTCTTATATTAGAGACGTGCACTAGGAAGGAGAGGACGTGCGACCGCTGTTTAACCGGTTTCCTGTTGCTAACTTTCATTGTGTCGTGAGGAAAGGTAACGAAGGACGGAAGTAGTACGAGATGCTGATTACGAAACAAATGAGAAGAGTCAGGGCCTCACACCTCGGGATAGCCAAACCGGAGACCGCGGGGACGCCCGAGCCCCCCCAAGGGTGTCCACCGGGTCCTCTCGTCCGGGCGCCAACCGGCACGATGGCGCACCCCCAGGATTTTTCGCGAGATGGCGGGGCAGCCTTTTGTGAGTGGCTAGCTCACTACTCGGGCCCCCAACTATCTGCGGTCGGCCAGCGGAAGAACCGTGCCTCGGATCCCGCTGCTCTCCGAATCTGGATATCCGATGCATTGCCCTAACACATCCCAAGAATTCGTCCATTGCAACCAGCACAACTGTACTGACCCGTCCTCCAATATGGCTTCACCAGACTTCAGCACTGGAACACGATCGGTTGGGACCGCTTGGCAGTGCTGTCTTTGTCTGGTGGGTGGTAACACGCCGCGGCCGAAGCCTACCACCTGAAAGAGGTTTACTCCTTTAGCACCACCCAGGGGCCACGTGTGGGACATCGAGGGTTAAATCCCACGGACGCGAGTAAACTTGGACCCCCAAAT
Organism: Calamotropha paludella; assembly: GCA_927399485.1. Taxonomy (NCBI): domain Eukaryota; kingdom Metazoa; phylum Arthropoda; class Insecta; order Lepidoptera; family Crambidae; genus Calamotropha; species Calamotropha paludella. The sequence continues at coordinate 346,725 of OV656814.1, read as the reverse complement.
AATAGTGTAATATATCTTTTTAACACTTTGGTAAGGAGTATTTTAGAATATTGCTGTTCCATCTGGTCTCCCCATTACGCTGTACACACCGCAAACATCGAGCGCGTCCAGAATAAATACTTGAAATCATTGTGCTATCGCCTTGGAGTCAGTCGCAGATTCAGTAATTATGCCGAGCGTTTAACCAGATTCAAAGTGAACAGTCTAGAGGTTCGACGTAAAAGATATGATCTCCTCCTGTTGCATAAAATAGTTCACTCCAAAATTGATTGCTCGAGTTTGTTGTTCCAAATTAATTTTAACATTAATTACAGATTTCGTCGACCTAAACTTTTCAGATTGGAGGTTTTTAAAAATAACACCTCAAATTGCAATCCTCTAGTCAGAATGTGCCGCCTGTACGATGAATTATCGTCGCGAAATCCGGAAGTCGACATTTTCCAGCGCAATTTGTACTCGTTTCGCCGTAGTATAGACAAAACACTGTGCCTATTTTAGTTTAATATATTATGTTTAATATTTTAGTATATGTTTAATATTATATAATTACGGTACTTCAGTATTCCCAGTAATTTAATAATCTAATTATTTTGTTTTTTTCTTTTCTATCATTTTCATTTTTTATAAACATTTATTTGATTTTAAAATCAATATAAATTGTAGCAATGAATTTAATCTTAAACAAATAGCGCATATTTTGTTTTAAACCTTATTGTAATTTTAATTTTATTCCGTAATTTTAAATGTACATATTTAAGTTTATGTGGTTCAACTTGGTAACTCATCCGTTCATGCCTGCTATGTACACTGTTAAGGGTTAGAGTCTAGTACTTATCTAATTTAATTTATTGTCATTTTAATGGAATAATAAACTGTAACCTGTTTGTGTACTAAATAAATAAATAAATAAAAAAATAAAAAAAATGCATTTGCGCGACATTATGAAACTATAATCTTGGTGCTAGTAAATAAAACAATGTTTTTATCTTCAATCAACGTAAACATTTTAATCAATATGATAAGTATCATCACTTACATATTATTTTCCACAAATGTGTCGGTACTCCACAAAAAATTACTAAATAAGCATAAAAACTGAAATCAGTAACAAATAGGCATGAGTACGTTATACCAAAACGTAACTTAAAACCGTTTTTAATTTCACACCGAAAAGTAACGTTATCGCAAAACATAAAAACGTTTTTCTCATAACCAACGCAAGGTGCGCTGTCAAGAAGGGGTCGCATTAACAAAACTGAAATAACGAAACCAAAAGAAAGCAATAATAAAAACAAATAAGTTTGTAAACAATAAAAATGATCAGAAAAATTATCAAAAAAAATTTATCAAAATACTGTAAATATGTCGATTTTTAGATGCGCCAGAAAAGTCTTTAGTACTCATTTATTAACATTACATTATTTTTTCTCTAAAGGCCGTATTTTCGTGACAGATCGTCAGACAAAATTACAATTTCTTATAGACACAGGGTCTGATTTGTGTGTTTACCCCCTTAAGAAGCTTCATAATAGGCGCCTTCAGAAAACTAATTATGAATTATTCGCTGCAAATGGTTCTCAATAGCTACATATGGATGGGTATCGTTGAGCTTAAATTTTGGCTTACGCCGTAATTTTAGCTGGCGTTTCGTGATAGCTGATGTCACCAAACCGATTATAGGCATAGATTTTTTGTCATACTATAATTTGCTGGTAGATGCAAGAAATCATCGACTAATTGACAACATCACATCACTCACCGCTTTTGCCTCACCTGTCACTTCATCGAACGTTTGTGGGATTAAGACTTTCACAGGCTCTTCACCGTTCCACGAGCTTCTGTCACGGTATCCAGAAATCACACGTCCAGCTGGCAACCCGGAGTCGCGAGAGGTCAAGCATTCGACTCTGCATTACATCCGGACCACCCGGTCCTCCTGTCTACTGCCGCCCGCGACGCCTGGCACCTGACCGACTTCGTGTAGCGAAACAGGAGTTTGAGGAGATGGTGAAATCAGGTATTGCTAGACGCTCAGACAGCTCATGGTCTTCACCACTTCATATGGTACCTAAAAAAGACAACACCTGGAGACCATGTGGTGACTTACTCACGCACTTAACTCACGGACCATACCTGACCGTTATCCACTTCGTAACATTGCTGATTTTTCTCACAACCTTTACGGATGCACTATATTCAGTAAGATCGATCTGGTACGTGCTTACTTCCAAGTACCTGTTGCTCCTGAGGACATCTGCAAAACTGCAATTACTACACCGTTCGGACTTTTTGAATTTTTGTTCATGAGCTTCGGACTTTGTAATGCTGCTCAAACTTTCCAACGTTTTATGGATGAAATATTCAGAGACATTGATTTCGCTTTCCCATATATTGATGACGTTTTGGTAGCTTCCAGAAGTCTCAGTGAACACCGGGAACACCTGCAGGCAGTTTTCGAGCGACTACGTGAACATGGCATCGTGATCAACTCTGCAAAGTGATGTTTTGGAGTACCTGAGATTGAATTCTTAGGATACACCGTTTCTGCTGATGGGATCAAGCCTACACCACAGAAGGTCAGTGCTATCCATGATTTTTCTCACCCCAAAAACATCCGGGAGTTGCAAAGATACCTTGGAATGGTAAATTTTTACCGACGATTTATTCCTAACGCAGCGAGAATTCTAGCGCCTGTGAATAATCTTCTGGTTGGCACATCTGTTAATGGCAAGACACCTATAACCTGGACTCCTGAGCTCCTGCAAGCCTTTGAAGACAGTAAGAACAGTCTCGCTAACGCGTGTCTTCTAGTTCACCCAAACTCTCAAGCAGAGCTGTCACTCGTCACAGATGCCTCAGATATCGCAATTGGTGCAGTTCTACAACAGAGAGGGGACAACGGCTGGATGCCCTTGGGTTTCTTTTCCAAAAAGCTCATCACAGCACAAAAGAAATATAGCCCTTACGACCGAGAACTCTTGGCAATATACGAAGCTATAAAATATTTTAGATTCATGCTAGAGCTCAAGCCTTTTACAGTTTTCACCGATCACAAACCTATCGTTTCTGCCTTCAAGAAAAATTCTTCTAGCTGCTCTCCACGACAATTTCGATATCTAGATTACATTTCCCAATTCACCACTAATATCAAATATATTTCAGGACATGATAACATCGTTGCTGATGCACTTTCACGCACTGAAGCCATCAGCTCACTTGACCTGAATCAACTTGAACAAGCGCAGACTTTGGACGATGAACTGGCACGTTTGCTCCAGGGTAACTCTTCGCTGCAATTACAGAAGATAAACATTTCTGGTTGCGGGAAGGAACTATTCTGCGATACATCTGGTAACTCGACTCGTTTATACTTACCTGCTAGTTTCCGACGCCAAGCTTTTGATGGTATCCATGGCATGAGCCATGCAGGTGCTAGATCTACCATTCGGCTGATGACCGAACGATATGTTTGGCCACATATACGTAGGGATTGCAGGAATTGGGTTCGTACTTGCATTAACTGTCAACGGTCAAAAGTCTCCAGACACACGCGGACACCAGTCAGCGAGATTACCCCGCCTACTGAAAGGTTTGCTCACGTCCACGTTGACATTATTGGTCCTCTCGCCATGTCTCATGGTTATAAATATTGCTTAACAGCAGTGGACAGATTTACGCGTTGGCCGGAAGTTTTCCCTATAGAGGATATTCAAGCCAGCACTGTTGCTCACGCTTTTCTCAGCGGTTGGATCTCTCGGTACGGATGCCCTCTTAAAATAACTACCGACAGAGGCAAGCAATTCGAGTCGCATTTGTTTAAAGAACTTTCAAAGATCCTGGGCTCATCATCCTGCGGCTAATGGATTGGTTGAGCGTTTTCATCGACATCTCAAAAGTGCCATAATGTGCCACGACGACGGTGATTGGTATGAGGTTCTGCCCATTGTTCTTCTAGGAATACGGAGTGCATGGAAGGAGGATTTATCGTCATCTTCTGCTGAGATGGTCTTCGGAGAGACCCTGCGTTTACCTAGTGATCTATTTATTTCAACTCCGCCAGAAGTTACAGATCACTCAGATTTTTTATCTCGACTCCGAACACACAGTAAGAAAATTAGGCCGACCGTAGTTACGAGACATGCTGTTAATAGTAACATCTTTGTTCACCAAGACCTGAACACATCGTCATACGTCTTTTTACGGCAAGATGGAGTTAAAAAGTCTTTGCAACCTCCTTATTCTGGGCCATATGAAGTTGTAGAGCGTTCGAAAAAAAAAATTTCAAAATTAATATTGGTAACAGAATTACTACTGTTTCTGTCGACAGATTGAAACCAGCTTACATCCTAAATGAGTCGCAAGGACAAGATCACACGACGAGAACGACACCGCGTACTTCTATCGCTTCTCAGCCGTCGAAAGATACAGTTGTTACCACTCGCTCCGGCAGAAAAGTTAAATTTAATCGTTTTTATCGACACTAGGTCTCCGGGGGGGCTGATGTGGCGACTACGCCTAACAGTTTCCCGCACACATGGACCTGTTGCGCGTTGCGTTGTCGCGTTGTCATGGAGCTGTTATTCTATTAATAGATTTTTCCTTGGTTTTCTATTTTGAAGTGTGATTTTGCAATTAATGTAAATTATATGTATTATACTTGTAAATATTAATTTAATGTTTTTAATTCGAATCCCTGAGGGATTGAAGTAGTATCCTACAGATTTTTGTATTTAATTAATTTGTAATGTAAAATAATGATGATAATAACACCTAACAGGTTTTTGATGGGGTTCGCCGCAAACGTCCGGAGCACTTGGACAAGTTGCGCGTTGTGTGCGGGGACATCACCGAACCTTCGCTCGGACTCTCGGAAGAGGCCATTGCAGATCTCAGAAATGTGAGGAACTTCCCCCAACTACAGACAATTTGCGGAATTAATCTTCTCTACTGTTTCAATTATAAAAATACTGGCTAAATAAATAGTTTGATGGACAAAAGCGTTATTTCAATGCTTAAGACACACATATAAAAACAATCTTTAAACTATACAAAAGCAAACATTACACTAGTTTTTATATTTTACTAGAAAAAAAAACTTTTCTTAGGCGACAGACGAGAGTTGAAACGGTAGCCTCCAGACGGCTGTTCCTCCAATTGAAGTACCGAAGTCATGTGACCTTGAAATATTTACGATACTTGTAATAACCTTACACTTACCTATAACGCGAAGAGATTACGCTGAAGATTCAGCTTAAGCAAGACTAGAAAATAAATCAGCTTCTCCGTCAAGTTTTCGGAAGCTCAATTGAAATATCAATCGCCCGGATAGCGAGTTCGTACCAATTAGAATAACAAATAATAAGAATTTATTTATTCCACACACTGCAACGCATGCAAACATTTAAATGAGATGAAAAAAAATCAATTACTGTGACAAAATAAAAGTAAGCAGCGCTATAGCATTGGAAAAGTCCCCAGCTCAGCATGTGTCATGGTGACTACGATAACACTGACACCGTGACGCTGTTTTTCAGACGGAGGCCTAATGTTTATGTATATACAGAAAAAGAGAACACAAAAATAGGGACAACACAGTTCTGTGTGCACACATACATTCATTTTGTGTATAAATAGATGGGTTCTCAACCCGTCTGACATTTGAGAGAAGTTGAATATCTTCTAATAAAATTATATTAGGTTGTCTTATAACAATTTGTGAATTCGGCTTTTAATCTCAGATCCAGAAATTCCATTTGTAGAAATGTACCCTTCTACAAAATCATCAAACGTTTGTTCTCCATTTAAATCATGTTTCTATCGTCTCATCGAAGACTATTTATTTATTGCGCAGTTAACAAAATCCTTGTCCAGAACGAAAAAAGGAAAATGATAAAAGCTCGCAAAACGATAAAGGATCAATATTATTAAATACAAATACTTATACAGAAACAGTACAGTATTAAGGTACTAATTTAAGTACTGTTTTGAAATTATGAGAGTCACAGCATCACTACATCGTATTAAACAAAGTCGCTTTCTCTGTCCCTATATCCCTATGTATGCTCAAATCTTTAAAACTACGTAACGGATTTTGATGCGGTATTTTTAATAGATAGAGTAATTCAAGAGGAAGGTTTATATGTATAACACATGCATAATATAGTAGAGCATTGCATCCGTGCGAAGCCGGGGCGGGTCGCTAGTACTTTATAAACTTCGAGTAATCTAATGTCCAAATTTTATAGTAATAAATTTCTTACATTCACACAAGTTAGCCTAGCCCAAAGTGACCACTGTAAGGCTTGTGTTATAGATACAAGGGTAACGAATAGACATACATATTTTATACATAGATATGTAGAAATACATATAAATACACATGACTCAGGTACAAATGCTCGTATTCATCACACAAACATTTGCTCCTTCCCGCAAACCCAGGACCGTAAGGGCGAAAGGCAGAATCGCTACCGTTTGCACCAAACTGTCTTCATTATAACAACTTTGTATATCAGCTGTTGAAGTAAGAGTCGTATTATCAAATGAATTTCTTTCTTAGGTGTCTGTAGTACTTCATTTGGCTGCGAGCGTCAGGTTTGACGAGTCGCTGCAGCAGGGCATACGGAAGAACACGCTGCCGGTGATTCAGCTGTTGGCTGTCTGCGACCGTTTGCCTAACATGTCGGTATGTCGTACTTTTGAGGATTGGAGTATCCATCGAGCTGAATTTTGACATTCGGGTGCAGTGTACTATTGTACCCCTTCGCCCCTGTACCGCGCGGGCGTACACTCATTTTAGCGGTCGATCTATAGCTTATTTCTTGCGGAAAAACAATAGATGAAATTGTAATACCTTTTGTTATATTCAAGTGTTTTGAAATCTACAATTAGTATAAGACGACGATGCACTCCTTTGGAATCACGAACTTGCTGCCGGGCAACCAGCCGGCATGCAAAGAAAGGGTGATGATAAAGTTTAATAACATTGAATATTTCATTGACATTTAATTTTACAATCATTTTTTTATTTTAATATTTTTAATAATATTTTAATGATTTGACTATTCAAATTCTATATTGACATTTAAATAATTAAGATAATTTCTATAGCTCATGCAACATATCAGTAAAATTAAAAGTATAACTAATTATAAATTCGCAATTTAGTTATTTTTTTTTATTTGCTTACGTGTAAATAAAGCCATTGATGTGGGTACGAACAGGTGTTCGTCCACGTGTCGACGGCGTATTGCAATGCAGAGCGTGCACTGACGGAGGAGCGCGTGTACAGGCAGCCGCGTCCGCTGCAGAAGCTGCTCGCCGACGCGATGGGTGCAGACCACATGACGCCGCAGGAAACTATGAGGTGACCGATATAGGTGGGGGTGTCCAGCATCCTCATGTAGGGGTGGGGACGATCCCGTTCGTCTCGACGGAAAGAGTCCTTCGGGATACACTTGAGGATTGTCCCCGGCGCAAGTGGAAGGAGGAGTAGAGGCAGAACAAGCGCGCAGCCTCTCCTTTTCTCTCATTTGATTATTAAATTTAATCATTGGTGTGTAGTAATGTATAATATAAAATTAAATGTGTCACTATAATTTTTTATAGTTTTGATTTAACATTCAAAACATTAGACATTTTTAATTGTTCTTGACATTGATAGTTTTTATTATATGTAGTTTACATTTTTTGCCAAAGTTATGTATTAACAATATTGTAACTTTACCAGTATTTTAATCAACTTTTTTTTGTTATTAAGAGAATGATGAGTTCAGCTGTAATCAACCTCAATACTAATCCCGTTTCTGGAATGGAAATCGTTGCTCAATCAATATAGTAGTTTATGATACTGTTGCATAATAAGGGTTCTTATAACATGAGTGTGTTTTAAAAAAACGAGCCGTAGGCGAGTTTTTTTATAGCATCACACGAGTGTTATAAGACCAAGTTATGTACAGTGTCATACACTACTTTATCTACTCTCATACTATAATATGTAAAACAATATTGCAAATAAAACGCTGAATATAACAACAAATTTATTTAAATGTCAAATGTTGGCGCCAAGGTGCAAACATCAATTGCGCATGCGTGTTGCGTCGGTCGTCGAGGACTCGTTCATTGAAACCTTTTTAAAGTAGAGGTTCAACCTCCTTGGTCCAGCTGGAGGTTGTATAGGTGTATCGTTATGATAAAAAAGTTATATTATGTTACAGGTGTCCATGCAAGACCTGTATCGTAATGAAACTTTTTTTTTATTATTTTTGGCCTGTACGTAATGTTTGTCATAAGCATTTTGTTTTCAGTTTTAGAATCTTTGTATTATAGTATTAGAGTAGATACAATAAATAACTTACTCTTAATGTCAACATAAATGAGGGCCAGTCCACTTCATGTCTCAGTATATCTGCATCAGATATTACCAACTGTGTTGTTATTCTCAGATATATATCGCCGAAACCGAACACATATACGTTCACGAAAGCGCTGGCGGAGACTGCGGTGGTGGAGCACAAGCAAAGCGGGTATGCGGTTGCCCTCTTCAGGCCCACCATAGGTCTGTGACTAGGCTATCCGGCATTGACTAATAAATATTGTATTGGTAGACACTGTCGGCACTTTATAGGTCGACCGCTTAATCTTCCCCCGCGCGGTACGATTCTGTACATATTTATTTAAAAAACCAACGTCATCTATATAAATTATATATGAGGTACTCAGTAATAAGTGGAATTTAAATCGAATTGCAGTGATAGGTTCGTTGCGTCACCCAGAGCCGGGGTGGGTGGACGGGGGCAACGGGCCGGCGGGCCCTTTAGGGGCGATGGCGTGCGGTCTACTGCGGGTGCTGGAGTGCCGCGAAGACGCACTCGCAGACTTGCTACCCGTCGACATCGCCGCCGACACGCTGCTCGCCGTCGCCTGGGAGACCGCCGAGGAAAAGTAAATCTTGCTGCACACTTATTAGGATTTCAACTGACGCAGCGGTTGATGCTTCTGCCTCATACAAGTATGACCTACGTGGTAGAGTGGCTCACATACCGGTTTTCAAAGTACCGCCACTTCCAGGTCCTGGATTCGATCCCGGCCGAGTCAATGAAGAGAACGACCGAACGAACGAATATGGAAGACCTGATTCTCTGCAATGGGGACAGTAACGGGCTTCTAATGATCGTTGCATTATAAATAATTTCATTTATTAATACTTCCTCCTCCTGTGGATATCGATCAAAGGACACCTGTCCCGCAGATAGTTTGCAAAGTGTGCTATGGACAGCTCGCGGACACACACAAATTTCAAAGACGATGATTAAAAATGGCTCAGAAAACAGCGTTAGAATGTGATAAGTTATAACCGGCTAAAAAGTATAGGGCATTACAATAGTTTTGTAGTATCGAGCATATATTTTGAGCAATACGTGATAGTCAACAGCATGGGGTCGCGCGAGTGTACAACTGCAGTACGGCGAGCAACCCTGTGAGATGGGGGACTCTGGTTCGCTACGCCGTCGCCTCCGCTCGGGACTGGCCCTCTGCCCGCGCTCTCTGGTATCCGTATTTACTATGCATTCACTCCAGGTATGTAGCCACATAATATGCTGAATGAACCTTCACCTTTGTTGTGATCTGGGGAGGACGATTGTTAATTTTAGGAATACCTGTTGTTACAGATGCGCATACAAGATTTTACAATTCCTGCTTCACACAATGCCGCTGTCCCTAGCAGAGATCGTTTTAAATAATTTCTGGAAAGACAAAAATAGGTAAAATCCTCACTCTTGTATTACGAGCTTTAACTGACCGCAACGATTCACATAGAATTTTCTTTGGTATATGGCAGTCTGAACCTGATAGCAGTAAATGAGCGTCTGTTGGCAGTGACATCTATGTTGGGGCATTTTACGACACGGGACTTCTCGTTCCCGAACGAGAATGTCCGTCGGTTGCGCGCGCGCCTCTCGAGCGTCGACGCGGCGCTCTTTAACCTCGATCCTGCGACCATAAAGTAAGTTCACTCGTATCGGTCGACTGCATTTTTATGATCAGATATATCCTGATATATTAATCATTGAGTATCTAAAAAGAAAGTTAATTTGCAAATGACAATCAAACCATTATCCATTCTTACAGTAAATTTTCAAACTATTATTTTGTTATTTTGTACTGAAATACATGAAGATCAACATGATAATCGAAATAATATAATTTTCAGCTGGGAGACCCATGTTCAGAACTTTATGAGAGGCATCAGAAGATACGTGATGAAGGAGAATGACGACAGTCTACCAGCAGCAAGAAAGCGGCTGAGAAGGTGAAGAAAATTCGCTTTGTGTTTTGTTATTGAAGCTATACACAATGGGTCTCAATGATTCCCTCTTAGAATAGTGATCTTCGTATAGGTAGTTTTAGAACAACATAGGAAATATGGCGTCTTTATGAAGAGAATTTTAAAAATACAAGAATATCAGCTAGAACTGTAGCTAGCTTTATACTGCTTTCAACCGCCGTGTGAGATTAAAAGATTCCCTTAATTGCTAAGACCTGATTATTTATATCCGTCTGTTATTGTTACTCTTGTTCTTGTCCAAATTAATCTTAATGTCACATTGACCATCGCTTTTGTCAATCATGACTATGTCTCACAGTATGTTAATAATCTATGAATAGTTATTTAGTTCTTACACTTCCACGCACATTACACTATAGACACGAGGTATTAAACCCTCCGAAGACACATTGCAAGACCTGGTGATGTCGTTAGCTCTTTTTGCAAATAATAACAGTGAGATGGAGGTCGGTCCCCACAGTTCGAGTTTCTTTCGCCAGATCTTCTCGGAAGGGCCTCCCAATTTCCGGACTGGTAGTAGACTCAGTAGTATACAATGTAATCGTAGTGAGAATTTAATAATATAAAAATAAAACAATTTGAATTATATAAAATTTTAACAATTTGGAACGTGTCCGATTAAAATATTGTAGTGGTAGTAGAAATAATATGACGACCATTACCTTGCGGATGCGGATGCGGAACTGTACAAAAAACCTAAGTTTTGGTTTGGTAGGGTAAATAGCAGTAATATTTATTCTTTCTTTATCTTATCTATACATTAAAAATAAAATTGGAGTGTCGGTTTGTAATATGGAAATAACCGTTTTTTACATGCATATGAATATATACGGTATATACACCAAAATAACATGTTTTACAATTTTTGTCTGTCTATCAGTGTGTTCGGGCTAAACTCTAAAATGGCTGGACCGGTTTTGACGGGACTTTTATTGGCAGGTAGCTGATGTAATAAGGACTAACATAGGCTACTTTTATTTTGTTAAATATTTTATTTTTGAAAAATATATTAATATTGTCATGTCCAAGTACTGTCCAGTACCGCGCGCAACTCTCACCACTTCTCCCACCAACGAATCAATGCAGCCTATCGCGCGGGCTCAGAACGCGCGAACGGGCTATTGCTGATTTTTAATAAAAATATATATTGCATGGCCGGGTCAGGTAGTTTAATAATAAAGTAGTGAGTGAATTACCATTACCTACTGATTACTTGTTTTAGTAATGAAATTTAAATATGGAGCATTATATTTAATGAAAAGTAGAATGGCCGCCTTTTCGGACTCCAGTCTGTTTCGCAAGGGTTCGTGTATTGATCCTGTGCTACTAAATAACTGTTCACTTGGAACTAGTGTTGCCCAAATGCAAGAACAAGACGAGACTTAGCCAGTCTTGGTCTTGGTCTTGCGCCAATACACCTGGTCTTGGTCTTGGTCTTGGTCTTGCGCTTGCAGTCTTGGTCTTGGTCTTGGTCTTGCAGCAAGAGTCTTGCAAGTCTTGCAATTACCTATTAGTCTATTGCTATTTATTAAAGTTTACTTTAAATCTTAGAAAAACGTATTAGAATTGGAACATTGTGAGCTTGAATTAACATAGCCATAGTAAAGATCAATCAGATTAATAAATAACTGAAGATTTGATAAGAAAGTCGAAAAATCAACTGACCTATATGTCGTTTTCCATGGAAGTAACTGTTTCTTAATAAACATTTATGATTTATAAGCTTACATTTGCTAAAACATGTAAAAAAACAAATTAATTACAATAACTTGACTGTATTTTAAATAACAATGTCTGTCTAGAAAGAGATTGAACCCTCAACTTGCATGAAATTTAATAAAAGAGTTTTATGATTTATCATTTATTTCAATCAAAAATAAAATACAACACAAATCAAACATAACAGTACACAACAGCTTTATCATTAGGTTATGTTACTTTATATCAATTCTTTTGACCAAGAATTAATACAAAGTAACCATCTGGCTGACTCATCACTTAACCTATTTCTATGTTTTCTAATTACTAATGATGCTTTAGAAAATAATCTCTCAGCAGGTACTGAAGTTGCAGGTATTGAGAGAAAATCACGGGCCATCTTCGATAAAGTCGGATACTCTGTCTCATGCGTCCTCCACCAATCTAAAATGTCTTCCGAGCTGGCAGTTCTTGGTTTTCTCAGGTACTCCTCCAACTCGTCTATCACTAAGCCTTGAAGACAAGATCCAGATGACGTCGAGGGACATTCATAGAGTTTATCAAAGTCTATAATGTCTTCATCTTCATCACATACTTTATTTTCTTTTCTTGGCAATTCCAGAGATTTGTTCAGTGAGTGTAGACTTTTATATTCTTCATAAAGTTCATTGAACTTGCGCAGACTTTCTGTTTTAAGTTGCTTCCCCCACATTGTCATGTCAAAAGTCTGAGCCTTATGCCTTGGGTCTAAAATTAAAGAAGTACAATAAATCCAGTTGCTCTTCTTATAATGTTTAAGCATTTTGTCTCGAGCTGCTTGGAAAGCTAGAATGAGCCTTTCATCCACTTCAGATCGATTAGGTTTCTCATCTAACTGTTTTACCATGGATTCAATTTTATCTAGCAAGAGATTGAATGATACAATGACTAGCGGTAATGTAACATATTTGTCTCCACCAAGTTTTGTACTTAAAAGTTTAAAGTTTATTAGAAATTTATGTAATTTTTCGAGTACCTGCCATTCACTAGCTGTGATTTGAAAATCATTCAATTCGGTGACAGAACTGCACAATATGTTAATGCCCGCTCTCACTTTTAAACCAAATCCAATCATATCATGTGTGGAATTCCATCTTGTTGGACAGTCAAGAATGGCATTTAGATTTGATGGCACGCCAGCTGCTTCACAAGCAGACTGAAACTTCTTCTTCACTATCTCACTTCTTTTTATTTTACTGGAAATACTGCGTAACTTTGTTACAGATGTACGCGAGTCAGCAATATTTGGTGCATATTCTTCATCTTCCTCAGTTTCGTCTGCATAGTCTTCATACTGCTGATCTTGCGCGTTAGTGTCAGACTCACAGTGTAATGCTAAGGTCTCTAATAAATCTTGTACACCAAGGTTTAAAATGTGAGCAAAGCACCGGAAATGTTGATTGTCTGAATCAAAGTGTGGCAACTGTTTGCCCAGTTCATACATAAATTTGGTATTTGCAGTTGCGTTGTCGACCGTGATACCTTGTATTTTATCAATTATGCCATATTCCAATAAACATTCATGGAAAATCGTTGCAATATCTTCCCCAGTATGTCGACCGCGTGATGGTATAAAATCAAGAACTACAGATCGATACTTCCATTCGTTGTCTATATAATGCATAGTAACCCCGTAGTAACTCCTACCAGCAATTGACGTCCACCCATCAATGGTAAATGACATTTTAGATGATAATTGTTGAAGTCGTTCCTTGAGATTAAATTGGAGCTCTTCAAATCGCTCTTTGACTTTCCTTCTAAGTGTAGACCTTTTAGGAAACTCCATATTAGGGCAAATACGTCGAAAATATACTTGTGTAGCTTCGTCATCGAAAAATGAGAAGGGAAGATATTTTTTCACTACCCAATCAACTGTAGCTGTCGTGATGTTGTCACTGCTGTTTTCCGACTGAAATAAAACAATAAATCTTGTGTTATTATTTAAAACATACTAGGTTTGAGCGTTTAGGAGGAGGAGGTTTGTTGTTGTTAAATCGAGAAAATCGTTAAATTGACATTTGTTATATTAAGGTTGCACTGTACTGTAATTTACCAAAATAAAGTACTTAGTTGTTACTGGCCGATTATGAAAACAAATGAAAATATAGGTGTTTATAAAAATATTTAAGACGATAATTACATACTTAATATGTCGCACCCCTAGATGAAAACACCACTAACTCAAAAATACTTACGTAAGTTAATGGCGTTTTTGAAAGTATCGCATGAACAGCTACGCGGAGTTAAAATTCCCGTAGCGACAATTTCGACCATTGTTAAAAATGACGCGAAATATGTACCTATGTATTACTATTTTATCAATATCTATAAAATATTCCGAAGTCAGTTTAAAGTCATTTGTTCAAAAAAGACTTTTTTGAGTTCCTGGAGTTTTCATATAAAAAAAATATATTCTTACCTGTCCACTTCTTCCAGCGGTTACTAAAAAGCTTGTGATATCTCCACTTAATTTTGGTTTAACAGGAAGAAATATTTGTGATTCCTTTTTGTGGAAAGATATTAGATGTTTCCTTAACACGTTGACAGTCCAAGGCATCTTATATACCTTCCCCAAGACGTCCATATATATTTTTTAATAAATCATTTCTAGTATACCCAAATTATAATGGTATTGCCTGAAAACACCAACCCGTCGCTTATTTTCCTGAAATTCAGGGTGTATCACATACGATGCATGGACGTCTCGGTTGAATTTTTGTGTCATATATGTGATGCATGGACGTTTGAATTTACGCTTACGTGCATCATAGACAATGCACACTTGAAAAGACCTTTTTTATTTGTCAGTAGCCACATCTTACCGCTAGCAACATTTTATATGTCACATTTCTGTCATAAACTTCAAAACTTTTTGATAACCGCCTTCAAAAACTTTAACAAAGTTTATATAAAACAAGTATTTACAAAAAAAGAGTGCTTACGGTGTTTTATTGTTATTTTCTGTTTCCATCAATTTCGTTGATTGTGTTGCAAAATGTCGTCACGAAAAACTTTGACGGACGAGCAAATGCGTCGAATACTGGAAGATAGTGATGGTGAAGAAGAATTCATGAACCAGTTTGAGGACCTAGCTACGGCAGATTCAATTGAAGAAGATCCCACTGAACAATCGTTGTTTCAAATTCAAGAACCAGTCCCTCTTCTGCCAATAGAAGAAGATATAGGTAGTATAAATCAGTTCATTCAAAATGATTTAGAAAATGTTGATCCTTTTGCTATTGAACAACATGAGCGTCCACCGAGTTTAGAGCTATCCACTGCGAATCGCAATGAAGTTAGTGCTGCAAGTTTGTCTTCTGAACCTGCCGCCAATCCAGTACAATTACCAACTACTTGGCAAAACAACATTAGAAAATTACCACGAGAAAATTTTACCGGTTACGCCCATGGTAAACGCCAGGATACAGTATTTGCAGAAAACAAAGATTTATGGTTCATTTTTCGTCAGATTGTAGATACAGAATTGATTCAGTTCATGGTTGACGAAACTAATCGGTACGCCGAACAAGCACTTTCGAAATCCGATCGTACTAAACCAATGCGACGCATAACAAGATGGAAACCTGTAACTGTTGAAGAAATGTGTAGTTTTATAGGCGTATATTTACTAACTGGTCTATTGAACTTTCCATCCATTGAATGTTACTGGAAAAAGGATAAGTTGTACTATCACCCTCTTCTGCATGAAGTAAATATGTCGTACAATCGGTTTTCTCTGATTTTGAGGTGCTGGCATTTTGCGAATAACGAAGAAGCTGATGTTGAAGGCGATCGTTTATATAAAATTCAACCGTTGATCGACAAAGTTATTCACAATTTCCGTAAAATTTATACACCTGGCGAAATGATAGCTGTTGATGAGTCAATGGTTGGATTTAGAGGAAGGCTTAGCTTTCGCACTTATAATCCGCAAAAATCCCACAAATACGGCATCAAAGTTTATAAATTGTGTACTGCTGGAGGATACACGTGGAGCTATAAGATTTACTCGGGACAAGACCAACAATTGCCTGGATTGGATAAGCCAGGATCGATTGTCATTTCTCTTAGTAGTGGCTTACTAAATGAAGGCAGACTCATGGTAACGGACAACTATTACTCAAGCATTGCTCTAGCAAACTATCTCAAAGAGCGGAACACAGATTTTTGCGGAACTTTTCGTAAAAATAGAAGAGATTTTCCGAAAGAAGTTGTTCAGCAACCCTTAGAAAAGGGTGAGATAGCAGTGCAGCAAAATAGCTGCATCACAGTACTCAAATGGCACGACAAAAGAGAAGTCTACGTCATGTCGACTTGCCACAACCATTACATGCAAATGTCAACTGGTTTTCGTCCAGCTTTGAAGCCAAAAATAGTCCTGACGTACAACATCGGCAAGAAAGGCATTGATGTAGCTGACCAATTGTCTAGCTATAATTCCCCAGTACGAAAAACATGCATTTGGTACAAAAAGGTCGCAGTGGATTTGATGTCAATTAGCATTGTCAATGCCATCTTGATATACAATGAATTGCATCCTGGGAGAAAAATGAAAATGTTAGCTGGTCATGAATACATATTAAAAAGGTTGCTCCAGATTCATGAGGACTTGCCTGCTCGTCAGCTTTCTCAAAGACCGATTGCTATACGCCACAAAATTTCGAAGATACCTAGGAGAGCTAGCGGCAAGATCTGGCGGAAACGTTGTGTGGGTTGCTACAAGAAACTAAAAGAAACTGGATCCACAGTTGTTCAAGCTAGAAAGAAGGCAACACAGGTCAATACTGAGTGTTCTGTATGTGAAAAGCCATTTTGTATTCCATGTTTCAATGAGGTTCACTGATATTTTATAAAAAGACTATTGTGTTCTCCGTTTTCGTATTACCTTATTTAGTCATATTCCTTAAATACCAAAAAAATAAACAAAAAATGCGGGTCATTTGTGTTTTTATTTTCTTAGTTTCATATCCACACGTCCGCCAAATATAATATTCCTAGCTGAGACGTCCAGCCCATAAAACTCTATTTAGTTAATGTCTTCCGATGCATTACATGTGATGCATGGACGTCACAGCTAAAACAAAAATGCATCACATGTGATGCATGGACTGTCAACGTGTTAAGCCTGAAGTGTTTCTGTTTTTCATTTTTATTTCAGTCTTTTTATGTTGGCACAATTTACACAAGGCAGTTTGGGATGCATGAATTATTTCGAAAAACTCCTCAAATTTGCTTTTGGGTCTTTTAGATCTGTGACTCAAACTCTCGTTACTCGGACTAGAATAATTTGAATCTTCGTCACTCATATTAAATTGTACACGTGATACGTTTTTAGAAAACAACAAGAATTAGTAAAAACAATTATTAAGTTAGACTCGAAGCACAGCTCAATTGGAAATGACTGGAATTAAAATAATTCCTTTGTTTATAGTACGTTTCCTTGCTTTCTACCGCGCCGCCTCGCCACGTGCCGGCTCTATTAAAAGGATGCCGCCGCAAATCAAACGATGCCGCGTGCGGCGTACAAACACAGATTATTACCTACTTGTACAGACGCGACGCGTGAATAAAATATATGTAAAGAATTAGTGCCAATCACTATTCTTTACATATAAGTGAATGTTTTGGCGTACATCTATACTAATCTATACTAATATTATAAAGCTGAAGAGTTTGTTTGTATGTTTGATGACAGAAGTTTTAAAATAAATAAATAAATCCTGAACGTCACTATACCTCCAAAGTTACTATTCTTCGTGGGCGAAGTCGCGGGCACTGCTTGTAAATACTTTTTTTTTTTTTTTATTTATTTTTTTTTATTTATTTATTTCATATACAAGAAAAAAAAATACAAAGATACAATTTAGTCCCACAAAACCGACTTGTCGGTTTGACTGAGGGATCTTTAGTCTCTTAGCTTATAATTATAATTATGTAGGTATATAATACAACTATAACTGTATCAGGTAAAGTTAAGTGCACAATAATTGGATTTAGACTGAATTACAACAAACTGAAGGAAAATTTAGCGGTGATAATAATAAGATACAATTGTTGTAAGATATAAAATACGTGTGTAAAAAACAACCACGCCTCCGAGCCCTCAGATGGGCTCGGAGGCGTGGTTGTTTTTTACACACGTATTTTATATCTTATAGAAATATTGCATTGTGAATGCAAAAAAATAAATAAAAACATACAATTGTTGTGTTAAATAGTAGTCATCAGATAATCTTTTAATATTTTTTTAAATTTATTTTTATCCGTTTCACATCTAATAGTTTCGGGCAACGAATTAAGAAGATATGGTATACGCTTCTGTAAAGTTCTGTCACCAAAATAATTTTGAACCCTAGGAATTACAAATTTCTTTTTTGAAGTGGCTCTAGTGATCTATCTGGTTATGATTTATGTATTCAAAAGTGGAGACACACTCTCGGCTGCCGTGATTATTTACTAATAATAAATCGCAGGCTTTTTATTTTATTAGTAGGTAAGTACCTACGCTTTTTATATTATTTTATTAATTATGTAGAATTTTTTTACACGTTTCAAGTATATTTAAAAGTGGCTACAATATTTATCAAACGGGTGATATTTGAACACTTTTTTGCTATTTTTTCTTGTAAAAACTTAAGAAATATAATGACTAAATGTACAATAATAGTACCTAAGTAATTAGTTTAAAACCATATAATCAATATTATAATATATACTTACTAGAATAAATTATTATGACATCTACTACCTATCCTTACCATTTTATTCTAATCATAATACTACTTGCGTGATCAGTATAATGTATTCATTTTCATTATAAGCACTCTGAAACTTATTTATTCTTTGGAACACCTGTAGGTACTCTTAAAATTCGATATTATTTTGCATGAGTATACCTACGCCTACGCCCTGTGGCGGCAATCAAATAGTGTCAAATGTTGTGATTTCGGCGCGGCGGCAACGATTGTTGTATATGATTTCAAAAGAAGCCGCCGGCGCGTGTATTATAACCATGTGCTTCCGAAAAGCAGCAAATTTCTTTGAGAAGTAAGTACAAAACCTTTGATGCCGCATTATCAAAGTGCCGATGGTTAAAACATAACTATGCATGCACTCAGTTTGATTTTAATGGATATTTTTTTATTCGCTATGTAGGTATGTTTATGGTATTAGTCGTAATGCGCATAGATCCAGTTTTTCATATTCTTTGATACAGTTTTTTGCGTCTCATAGAATTCCTAAGCGTACCTATACACCGAACTGTTACACCTAACTACTCCGTGAAATAGCGCTAAGTCCTAGCTGCAAGACGCAAGAGTCTTGCAGGCTTAGTCTTGTTCTTGCTCAAGTCTTGCACGGTCAGTCTTGGTCTTGGTCTTGCTAAAAATACGCGGTCTTGTTCTTGGTCTTGGTCTTGCAAAAACGCAAGAACAAGACCAAGACTGCAAGACCAAGACTGAATTTGGGCAACACTACTTGGAACACTGGCTGGTGGCGCCGATAAGAATTTGCGTGTTTTTTTAGGTAACAGTTTGAACTCACTTTGATTAACACTCCACCATTTAAGAGGACTCTTATTTAAATTAATTCACTTTTTATTACGGAAAGTAAGTAACTCCTTCTTGTGAATTGTCAGCCCTGAGGCTGACAATTTCTGGTGTTTCCTGACTTTCCTCAACATCACTTGATAAATCGAGCATAATCGAGATCACTAATTAAACAGGACTGACATCCTGTAACCTGAGGTCTCTAGTCGTTCCGTTCTGTTTCCATGAAATCTGTCATTCTCATTTTCTTCGCTCTTTCGGTACTTAGAGATATTGTTCGAGAAGCCAAGATGTCTTCCGTGTTTCTGTTAATCTTCAATATACCTAGGTAACACTGAAAATGTTTAGAAAATGAAAAACGGCTTAATGTAGAAAGTTGCCAATACTTTTATTGTTTTTCGAAGTAATCTCTCTACACATCGTCGCATTCGATGGAACCACTGAGAAAGCAGTGGGCTCATTCTTCCTTAGGGGTCTCTTCTATGGCATTTTCGTACGCTTTCACCACATCTTCAGGGGTCGTAAAGCGAATTTTATCTTTAGTTCTTGAGAATAAATAAAAGTCGCAGGGCGCCAGGTCAGGACTGTATGGCGGATAACTCATTATCTCGACACTTGCCAAATATTCAAAAGTCCGTTCTGCGGAGTGCGCTGAAGCATTGTCGTGGTGAAGTAGGTCCTGCTTCGAAGGCGCTGCTGTCGAATTTTTTCTAAGACAACAGGCAAACAGCGATTGACATACCAGTCTGCAGTAACTGTCCTTCCATCTTCTAGAACAACTGTCGCGAAATGACCATTCCGACCAAAGAATGAAGCAATCATCTTTTTTCCTTGACTTCTTCCTTTCTATACCTTAGCTGGCCGATCCTTGAAAGGAAACACCCACTGAGCTGACTGTCTTTTGGTTTTGGGTTCGTAGCAATATATACAGATTTCATCACTTGTGACGATGTCAAATACAGCATTTGATTCACCGCCGTTGAACTTATCTAATATTTGGCGACACCAGTCCATGCGAAGGTGTTTCTGGTCGTCGGTTAAAGTATGGTACAAAGCTTCTGGACGCCTAAATGTTCGTGCAATATTTTTTGAACTTGACTCATACCAATGCCTAGGCTTTGAGATTGCTACGTCCACGCTTAAACTCGTTAAACTATGTAATTGTAAATAGTGGCACGAGATGGGACTTCATTAAGAAATGCTTATCGCAGCCTATCATAGCTTTGTTGTTGAGTAACCGCCGGTTTCTATATTCAAAAAACTATCCGTTCTTGTTACGCATAGTAGTATATTATACGAAGCGTAAGCTAAAACCGTTCCTATAAAAAACGTCTCGTAGCGCAACTTACCGTTGGCTTGCTACTAACGGATGGGAGGGCTACTAGTAAGAGGTGGTTAGCCTATTGTACGGAGATGACAGTTTATGCCGTTCCTATAAATATTTTAACCGTCAGTAGACTGTCAATATTACTATTCGCAATGTCATTCGGTTACCTGCCAATTTCAGTCGGTTAAAATGTATACTTCACTGTTTACGCTCTGCCTGCAAGAAATATGAAGAAATGACGAGTTGAGATAGTGATACAGAAGTGTTCGATATTATATCGGAAAACAGTGAAACAGATTTAGAAGAAGATAAAGTGTCTAAAGAAAGAGCGAATTATATAGCGACACCGGATTCGTACAAATTTCAAGTGAAATTTTGACTCGATAAAGAATCTGTTGAACAGTAACTACTTGAAATTTGTTCACACTTAGGAGTAACAGGAGCTAGGTTAGTATTTTGGAGGCCTTTATATACTCTCAATATACCTAACCTTAAGACATAACCTTCATAACATAACTGCCAAAACCCTGATCATGAATTTATTGATGAACTTGCAGGAATCATGGGGTATATCCAATACATCCGCTATTATTGACATTAAGGTTTTATGCCTTAAGAACAATGCTCATATCAGTAGCAGACTTTGTGGGATTGATCTCAGAATATTTTAATAAGTGAGTATTGCTTATACTCGTAATCATTGAATAATGAATCATAATCCAATTATATACGAGCATACATGTACTATACTGAGTCCTGTCCTCATGAGACCATTTACTTCTAGTCTACAGGTGCTCGAGGGGAAATATTCTCGTTGTCATGTCAGGGATGACCATTCGTCCCATCCGTTGCCTTTAAACGTGTACTATCTGGGAAGCATTATGTCACTCCGGGGGATAGTGCTGGACGGGACCAATGGGATCATTTGGTTAAAGCAAATATTTTTTTTTTTTCAGTTTACACCTACCTATGGACCCCCCTAGATCCAGTTTGTTTGTCGCAGTTTGTGCCTTTTACATCAAGAGTAGGAGAAAAAATTGCCTGCATCAAAAACGAATTAAAAAGTGGAAAAATAAAAAATTCAATTACTTTTTAAACTGTTTTATTTTACAATAACTGTAAGAAGCTTACACTAAAATGGGTTAGTTTTTTGTTGCAATGTGGATCAATTTTGTTGTAATCAATGGATTGTTTTGTTTGAGATCCAAATGCAGGGCAACGTCATCCTTGCTTCTTTCATATAGCCTTCTTTGTTTTCTGTAACAGAAATATACCTTAATGAAGATTTGCCAATTCAAAATTATTGCAATATTTTAAGCGGTAGACACGTTGGTAAAGTTTGTTAGATATACGAGTAGATCAAATAAGTAATATCTGATACTCACCGGCGTAATTTCTTTTTTGCAAAAGATGTAAGTAAAACACTATTGGAAACGGTATTATAATTTCCACTATAAAATTTGTAATAATTATTAGAGAATAACAGTTATAGATGAAGAACCAGGGTTTTTATTTTGGAAAAAATGATGGATGTCAATCTAATAAAACCACAAACAAACGTCTGTTTGATAAGAAAAAGGTTAAATAACACGCGGATTGTAATATTATAATAATATTTTTACCATTGTTATTATTAACACAATAAATCTAAATTATGTGAATCTAATTTATTATGATTTAAATTTTGTGCAATTTTTAAATTAAATTTTGCGTATAACTAAACGCACATCTGTGAGGGCTCGGTATTTGAACGATCTACGGACGCTCGTTGACAGCAGGCATAGAAAGTGAATTGTGAAACGGTATTTACGACTCGTAGTCGGTAATAGAAAAACGGATAGTAACTTTTATACCATAACTATCAGTTGAATATAGGAACCGGCGGTAAGTCCACAACGAAAGTCATAATAAATCATTGACCGAAAGTTTTGTCGCGTTAGGTTCATTTTCACTTGTAACAAGAGTTTTTGATTTGCCGTCAATTCCCAAAAACAAATGACAAATGAATGCAATATACTTCATTAGGTTACGAAAGAGTTCTAAAATTGAAATTGAAAAAGTTTTCATTAGCAATGTTTCTAACTGGTCAGTTCTAAACATTTTCAGTGGTACCCACGTATCATCTTTAACCTTTTACGCGGTCGACACGCGCCACTCGCCGGCCCCTCCCCTTTCTTTCATATCGCATCCGCATCCGCATCAGCTCCGCATCGATTTATTCGGATGTGGATGCAGATGCGGATGTCTAAATCGAAGCGGATTTTCCGCATATGCGGATGCGGATGCGAATATTCGCAACATCCCTGAAATATACAAACACACAAACTTTACTTCTTTATAATATTAGTATAGATATCAGATGTCATATACAAATAACTTTCTGAGATGGTATCTGAAATAAGTACTAGATACAAAATACGCATCTTTCAAATACTTTTTTAAATATAAAATACTTTTTGGTAAGAAAACGTTTTATTGAGTGTAAGTTTATTTGTTTATGTAATTTTTTATGAATAAATTGCGTAAATGCGACAAGACAAAATATTATATTTCGAACTTTTAGTTGAGAAGAGGGTCGCTCCACCAACTTGGGTAGAATTTGATACACACCGATTTTCTTTTGTGTAGGATAAGCATTTAAGCTTTTTATGTTGGTATCTTTATTATTTAGGTATTGCAATGTTGCTGGTGAGGGAAAACCCCCACTTTGACAAACAAAAATCACAGCGTACGACCAATCACAGCAATCGGCCAAATACACGTGATCGTCTAGTGACTTTCAAACATTATGAAAGTCATTTAATAATTGTATAGGTAATTAACCCTTTTAGTGCCATACATATTTTACCAATATATGCTAAAAATGCCAGTAAAAAAGTGTATTTTTATAGATAACTAGTTGACCCGGCCACGCGTTGCTGTGCCGACTGCAGCGTCATCTGCCGGACTGATTTGTGAATCTAAACCATTTTCAGATCCCCTTGAACACACACAAAAAAAATCATTCAAATCGGTCCAGCCGTTTAGGAGGAGTTCAGTGACATACACACTCACAGAAGAATTATATATTTATATAAAGATTTATATGAACAAAAGTTGTATGAACGATGCGATGGTTATATAAAAAATATGCGATCGAAGATAGAATGCAATATAATTAATAAAAATACGAACACGGTAACACGGGCGTCACCTAGGCGCGCTAAAAGTGAACTGTCAAAAGGAGCGCTGTCGCGACGCTGGCATTTTTCACAACTAGCGAGAACAGCGCGACGGCGCTCCTTGGCACTAAAAGGGTGAAGTGAATATTTGCTAAAATTAAACAAGTTTATTTGCTACGTTAATAATTTTGTTTTGAAAATAAAAGTTGAAAATACGTATTAAGTATAATGTATTTGAGATACTTGTATCTTAAATAAGTGATATTATGTTGAAATCCACAACTGAACTTGTGTCGCAGGCTGTACGTGGCACAGAATACATTCGTGGTGGCGATGGCGGGCGGGCTGGTGCTGGCTGTCCTTGGTCTGCTGAGCGCATTTCCACCAGCTCTTAGCTCTGGGGCAGACTTCTCTTTAACAGTCGAATGATTCCGAGCAATCGCGAAAAAGGAAAAGATCAAACCATCCTGTCATACATAAACTTTTTCTTTATTTCAAACATACAAGTTCCCGGTATGCAATGTATTTCATGGAACATTATTAACAAATCACCCCTATTATTCCTACATCCTTATGTAGATTGTAGTTTATTAAGTTTAATTATTGAGTATTGATATTAAATATTCTTTAACAAAAAAAAATTTCTTATCCTGTTGGAAATGCAAATATAATATCAAAAATAATAAAAAAATATATTTTCTTTGCTATCTGATTCTGATCTTCTTGCCTGAGGTTGCCTCATAAAAAAATCCCTTGGGTGACCTCAATTTGGGAGACCTCGGTGGCCACCGATGACCTCAAAGAAGAAGTTTACACTAATGGTCCGCAAACTGTTGCTGCGGCCTTAAAAGAAATCATTCGTCGAGAAATCAGCACAATTCAACCTAGCTTACTGCAACGTGTGGTGCGGAGCAAGAGGCTTCGTTTTGAAAAGTGTGTGCAACTTGATGGAAGACATTTCGATGACGTAATCTTTAAAAAATAAAATCTGCATTTTGGCTGTGTCTTTTAGTATTTTAAATAAAATGATATGTCAAATTGCCATCATTTTATATAATTTTCAAAATGTAAATCTGCCGCCTGTATTTTCAGATCCCCAAAGCGACTAATCACTTTTTGAGGGAAGGCTTCTCGAAGCAAAGTTATCGAAGCTCTGGCTGTGTGTGCGATCGATGGTTGAGCTCGCAGGTTTGGCAAAAAGAAATCTGTAATCGTGCGTCGATAATTCTCACCATGGCAATACACGAATGGCAACTCGACGCCTGGCCTAGATCATTTTCGAAAAGAAAGGTCCAATTATTCCTCTATTGTATAAAGTGCACCAAACAGTTACTCCGGGGCAATCCAATGGTTTTGGTTACGTAGTAGCAGTTTTGCCTCGTAACTGCTTGTTTAAGTGGAAATGAGCCTTGCAGCGCGCTCCAAAAAATCGAATTGACATTGCAAAAACGCTCCAACATCGTTTCACATTTTTTTTGCGTGAAACAAAGGCATTTTCTTTCAGTGCTTGCACGATTTAAATAACAAAAATGGAACTTCAGATCATTTTTCAAAATTTCATGGACAATCGCTCTTGGAAGTCTCAATGAAGCTGCTCTTTAAACCACCACCACCAGTTAAATGTTTTGGGGTGCCCTTGAAGTTTGACCAGACTTTGGCCGTGGGTTGTTCATAGCCGAAGCAGTTGCGAGGAATCTCTGCACCTAGGATCGAATTAAATTCACACTCGGTCAATCACTTATCCGTCGAATACCGAAGTGTAAACAATATTAACGACGAGCGATTCGAGCGAAAAATCGTAGAATAGAAAATGGTAGAACAAGAGCAAATCAAAAATGTTGAGGTGAGGTGTATTACTTCTTATTTATTAAATTTAAGATATACCTGAATCACATCCTTTTCATCTCTTTGTGCAATTATTGGTAGTGTTATTAGTCTGTTACTTCTGAGGGTCGAAGCTTCTCGCCCAAGAGCAAAAACGGGTATTAAAATAGATGGTAGATATATGTGACACTTTTTACTAATAAGAAAGAGAACGAAGAGAAATGCAGTTTGAATTACGAAGGTCACAAACGGAGGATCCAAAATAAACAAAAATATTTTAATATATTTATTAAAAAAATAAAATTACAATACAAAATACAAACTGCCTGACTGATATTAGAATCAGAATGGTCGATGAATCAGAATGTGAGTAAGATTTACAGCTAAGGCAAATCGTCGCGGTTCTATCCCAGCATGGTCAGTTTTCTAGTATGGGTACAGCTACTCTTTGTGGTGAGCATTGAAGTCCCCCAGAAAAACAAGCTCAGCTGCTAGATATTGCTGAGCTACCAAGTCAGCCATCTCTGTGGGGTAATTTATGAGTCGAACTAAAGACGTAGAGCATTTGCTCTACCCATGTGTCCAGCCAAGCCAAATAACGGAAAACCCGGTTTTTTCATTGCATCGGCGACGCTTACAGCAAATGTCATCGTGGACCAACACAAATACATATCTTAAACTTATGCGCAAGGGTGTAACCAATGTAGTTGAGGCATGTCTCGTGCGACGGGGTTTCTATCTGCGTCTCCGTGAAGAAGAAAAGGTACGGCTTTTCAGTCTCTTGGTAGTGATGGAGCCTGATCGAAATTTAAGCACACTCCTGTGATGTTAGCAAGGTGCATTTTTATTGAGGGAGAGTGCAGCTGTTGTTTTAAATTCTGCTTTCTGGTCAAAATGGTGAATGTTCGGGGTTGGGATTTTCAGTCCAGACGCTACTTAGTCGATAATGAAAGTTTTCTTAGACGAGCAAAAGTGGAACTCATCTGGAGACTGCAGAAACGTCTGAATCCCCCCGAAATGGCCACTGAGTCTTCCAATCTAGTCGCCAACTGGCACGGTGTTACTTTTCGGGATATTTCGTGAGTTGGCGGGACAGTCTTACTACCTAGCAGGATAACTACCTCCAACTAACTGCGGTCGGCCAACGGGTAAAACCGTGGTTCGAATCCCGTTATCCTCCAGAAAGAGTTAGCTGATACAGCAATGCCGAGATACCAAGACTTATTACCAACCCCCATTGGCTTTTTCAATTCCGGCCTTTGAAGGAAAGCAGCAAAGTTGTTTAGCGACGGATTTCGGCAGGATGATGGTGACAATCCAGGTGTCTGGATCATCTGAAATAAATTGCGCAATAGCTAGTGAGTTCTGCATATTATGGGGGAGGTAAAGTAACCAAAAATTTGTTATTTGGAGTTTCTTGTTTGTGGACACATGCTTTGACTTTGGCCTCAATAAACTATTTATCAACAATGTCCAAGCGTTTGCATTTACGATCAGTACTACCACAATATAGTTTATCATTAATTTGTTACTTTTAAGTTTAACTTTTTTTTTAAACTCTTATCTATTTTATAAGCGTTTCGTATAGTGACATTTGTTAGCGTGTAAGGAAATTGTAATAAATAAATATCGTAATATTATAATGTAATAAATAATAGTAGCGGGATTTGCCATAGAAAAAACATATTCCCATAGACACCTATGGGATATCGGTAAGCAATTGCTCTGTCCACCAGTACGAATTTTAACTACTTTCAATTACTACTATACTTTTAATTATTCTCTATGAATGTTCTTCTCACCTTTTTCTCAGAGCAATTTGAGTGCAGACGCTAACTGCTGAAGAAAGTCTAGGACCTGAAATAATAATGAAAATTATTAAGGGAAATCAGAAAACTCAATGGAGCACCACTCGCAAGAGAACGAATGGGTGATAAAAAATATTAAATATAGGATGCATCCACTATACTTTGCACTGCCCTTTTTTGCTGACTATACATATAAACCTTCGCTGGCATGCATTAAATAATTTAACAATGTTTCATCACAATCCGATCAATGGTTCCATCTGCATCAGCCCCTTCCAGGACTCGCACCCGTAATCGTCGGTGCGAAAGGCAGGATAGCTGCCGTTGCTCAAAACAGTAGAAGATAAAAAATTTCAATAGGAAAAATTTAACTCTTCTCAGGTGTCAAGCGGGACTGGAGACCATATCCTGGTGGTACCGTTGTTATGAATTCCATATCACAAGTGCAAACATGTATGCGATGTTGTCTAATATTTATTATATTTATATACTGTTGACAATTATATATAAATATACAAATATGACATATTACATCAACAACGCTATGCAATAACAAACTGTGAAGCTACTTGTTTTTGAAGAACTGTCATATCTTTAAATATATTTCGACAAATTTCCTTTGCAACAGTATTCCATAATTATATATGTAGGG
Source organism: Calamotropha paludella (assembly GCA_927399485.1). Classification (NCBI taxonomy): domain Eukaryota; kingdom Metazoa; phylum Arthropoda; class Insecta; order Lepidoptera; family Crambidae; genus Calamotropha; species Calamotropha paludella. The sequence continues at coordinate 318,321 of OV656814.1, read as the reverse complement.
AAAATGGGGTAATTCTTGATTATTATTCTCGGCCATAGTTTGAACTATTAGATAGGCGTACGTGCAGAGGTGTTGGTTAAAATCGTGAGTCTCGATATGTTTGAGTAAACTGCAATTCTTATCACAAATCGGTAACACAGTAGTATAGGACGCGGTACAGTACCTAGGGAACATCTGCTCGCAGCGCTGGTTAGAACGAAAGTGAGTTGTTCAATCACTTCAACAACAACTGCCACCTAGACTCTGTACAGCACTGTTGTGTTCTCGATTGCTGTCAGGGTATCCATCAAATGAAAAAAATCAACGCGCGTGCGTCGCTTGCACTTTATTAATACATCACAAGCACCATTAGACTTCAGAAAGGTCATTAGTATGCCTCATGATGTTAAAGCAACTGTGATCATGACCAAGATCCTGAAACAATATGTTACATATATTATATGCAAAGGAGTGGAACACCCTCCCTACATCTGTATTTCCGAGTACTCATAATCTGTCAGTTTTTAAAGCCAGGGTGAATAGGCACCTTCTGGGTTAGCTCGTTTCATCGTGGATACTGTCTTTGCCCCTGGGCTTGATTGGGATCAAGAGCGAACCCATTCTAAATAAATAAATAAAAATTTTAAACAAAGCAACATTACAGTCCACTGCTGGGTCCATCCAATAAAGGGATGTTTTGCTAATTTCTTAATGGTGATTATCTTGAATATTATTAGACACTTTCGACAACAACTGTAAGTGTGAAGGGTGCTATTCCACTTTGCAAGGCATAATATAGTATATTTTTTACATTCACACCAATTAGCCCAGCCCAAAGTTAACACGGTTAGGCTTGTGCTATGGATAATTGTTAACAAACAAACATGCATAAGATACATAGATAAGTTATATTAATAAGAAATATATATAAATACTCATTCAGGTACAAATGCTTATATTTATCACACCAAACATCTGCCCCATCCGAGACGAAAGATGAATTGAGTCACCTCATCCATTAGTAAAGCTTATTGCATTTCATTCTACACAAGCAGTCAGTGGGTACACTATAAAATAAAGTCAAATAACTCTGTGCATATACAGTACAACCATATTTTCAGGGTATTGTTGGCGCTGCCTTGATTCTGTTCACACACACAGAGGGCAACAGTTTCCTGGCCATACTGCATAAAAAAGCAGGATCATGTTTGCAGGCAGCAATGTTCTCAAGGTAATCGTCGACAATGGGAACTTTCCACTAATCGAGTACCTATTTCAGCTAACTAGCTGATATCCATTAAGTACAAGAAATATTTAATAATTTTTAATATTGCTAACTTATGGATCTTTGTTGTCTGATAATTAAAAATTGTGGTGAGTACAAAATAGGCTGTTGATGTTAAGTACCTGTAATCCCAAGTGAAATGCTTCATATATATAATATCTGAATAAGTCTACACATTCAGCTAACGTATTTCCGTTTTAAGGAGATTTGACCACACATTTTACTGCAACTAAGAATCGGGCTCCTACCCGTTAGATAATAGTAGTAATTTAGATCTTAATTTAATAAATAATGCTCAGCCCATACAGACATTACAAAAATTTTAAACAACAATCTTTGAGGGATTATTGAGAAAATAGAACTTAATAAAAACTTAAAATACAATTTTTACAACTAATAACAAAAACTGTATCTTTTAAATGTAATAATAAATAAGTTGACTTTGTGAAGAAGAATTATTACGAAAAAAAATCATGTAACTTTAACTGGTAAGTCTGTATATATTTAATAATAACATTTTAAAGGTAAAGAGTGCAGAGTTAGTATTTCTAACTAGAGATGAGATAGCACTTTTGTGACTGAATTTCTTTTACTTGATACAATCCTAATATTTATTATGTGTTAATAATACTGCTCAAAAATTAATTGTATTGACAAAAAGCAGATAAAAACATACTATTTACAAAAAGATTACATTGAGAAATATTTATCTACCTTAGCGTATGCTTTATACACCGTAGAATAACTTCCGGAACGAAGTTTTTCAAAAACTAAATTTCTCTCTATTTGAATTTCTGCCATTTAAATTATAACAGCAATTGTTTAAGAGCTTATGAGTCGTCAATCCAATTTAATTCTTATCTTATCCTGGACACTTGTTGTGACATTTGTTGTTTTCATCTTTTTTGTTATTTTCTTTGATAAGTTTTCCCATAATGACAGGCAAAGGGTATAAAGCCAATACAGCCTATTCTTCAATTTTTTTTTCTTAATTAGATGATGATGAATGACGTTGGGAGCCGATGTTTTAGTTTTAAGTAGGTAATTATGGTTATGGTGATTTCCTTACATTCTTTTGCTAGGCTTAGGACTAGTTAGTTATTTTTTTTATGCATGAACTGGTAATTTTTAATGTAATGTTAATAAGTGATAAGATAACCTAAAAATATTTCTAGTGCATTTTAAAATCGTCATATTTACAATAATTTTTGATTTGATTTTTTTTTTTAATTTTCCGATCATTTAAATTATTTACAAAATTATTTGTTTTTTATTATTGCTTTTATCACTTTTTTGGCGCATTTACTCGAACGTCTCAGCGCAACGCCACGCGCGGTTTTCAGTTTTTTTTTTAACGCGATCCCTTCTTGACAGCGCGCATGGCGTTGGCTATGAGAAATACGGTTTTGTGGTAGGTAACGTTACGTTTCGGTATGAAATTCAAAACGGTTTTGACGTGAATACGTCTTTAAAATTGCTTCCATAGGGACGCAATTCAAAAAAACGAATGATAACAAAATGGGGGGATACTGTTTAGTGTTGTAGCTACATATCTATCATACCCATCCAAATTTCAATTACACCACTGGATAGCTAAAGCATCAAAGAATTTATTGCGCCGAGTAAAGACTGCAACACATGGCGCGCGGCGGAGGGGGAGCTCCGCCATTTTGAAGGCCATTTTGCTGCGTATCGATATTTCCGAATTTTCGACTCGGTGGCACTATTCATTTCGTATTCATTTCGATTGGACGTTCATTCAAGTTCCAATCGCCAGCTCTCGTCAAAATCTATCGATTATATATAACATTAGTGTAAAATTGTGACTGTGAATATAATAAGGTGTTAAAATAAAATAAAAAATATAATGTCGGCCTTTACGCGTCGAAAAGCCAAATCGAAATACAGAGATCGTATACGGTTGGAAAGGGCATCTCAACAGCAATCGAATGATACCAATAAAACACCATACGATCGAGTCAAGCAGTGCCAGCAACGTAAAGTAATGAATGCGGCCGAGCGGATCAACGACATGTACACCCGGAGGACTTCTTATGATTATGACATACATAAATAATAATATTTTATATAGAAACTATTACTCGTTATGAGACGTATTCACGAACAACAAACGGCCGTGTCCATAACACAGCCACACCCCCTTTTTAGTTACGTTTTGGTATAACGGTCTCATGCCTACAAGTTTATTCTTGTTTCGAGTATTATATTGCAGTACTGTGTAATCAATACGCAAACCTGATCCACACGTGTTAACATCTGCTAGTTTTATACAACAATGTTTTGAGAGTAATGATGGGCACGCCTTGACGGTGTAGGCCCTCCAATAAGTTCGCTGAGTCGACGGTTTTGCCGTGGTGCCTCATTTAAGTAGCAGTTCCCATGGTTAATGTAAGGGTATTTCTTGATGGATGGGACATGCCACTTTAACAAGGGCGGGTGAAGCTTCTTGCTTCTTGTTAGGTGTTGCGTGATGTTGTTTCCATTAATTTGATTTGTTATTTACTAATGGGCTTTGTCCTTAATAAATTGAATATAATTGAATTATCCGGTATTGTAGCAGAAATACATAGTATCATTTGTTCCTAGAAAGTTTTATGTTTTTTACACGAAATAGTGCACATACGAAGGCGAATACCATACAGATATTGCGGTTACTTCAACGCCGACAAGGTACGCACATAACCTTCACGTCAAACCTTCCGTTTCAGCCGAAATTCACTAATATAATTTTGAAATTCTATGATTAACACAAAACCGTTTGAATAACAACTAATCTACTTTTGAAATCTGGCCAATTATAAGCAAATATCTGTGAAACTCCGCCTCCTAAATTACTCACTTCCGTGTTTACTTACACCTGACAGTGACAGATTGTGGCTATTTGACAACTAAATTATCAGCTGACATTTAAGACTCTGTTCAGAAACCGATCAGGAGAAAAACTACGTTCCGTTCCACGATCGATATGGCATCACGTCAGGTGAACTGCGGAGGGTGCCGTGGTGTAATTAAAGAACACAGCGCATTTATGAGGTGCGCTAAGTGTAAACAATACTTTGATTTACTATGTGCCAATTTTACAGAAGAGGTATTTGCCACTGTAACATCAGAATTTAAAAAGATGTGGATATGTTTGGAATGCCGAAGCAAAATACCCAAAAACTGATAACTCGCACACACCTGTGCGGCAGCAGTTGAGCCATGATATGAGTGTTGTTAGTGATTGCCTGGATGTATCGATGTATAGCCCTGATAACATCACGGTTCGTAACGGTAAGCGCCATGCACAATTACCAACAAAGTGTGATCCAAGTGGGCAAAATGTAGTGCAGGAATTAAAAAAAATGCAGGATGACTTCGAATCACGACTTACAACGACAATTTGTACATTACTAACTAAACAACTAAATGAATTCAAGATGGATGTCCTTGACAGGATTGGTAGTTTAGTTTGTAAAATTGATGCACTTGAAGAAAGAATGCAAAAAGTATGCGTTGCCGCGCAAGATAATGCAGCGGTTGTACAGCCCTCGTCGATTTCAGCCACACCAGCAGCTCAGTTTTCAACAGTAGTACAACATTCTTGTGACCCAAGCTTATCAAATGTTGTTGGTGGAAAATCTCAGCCGAAAAATCAAATCGGCTCACGGCAAAATAAGAAGGGAGCCAGCAGTAAAGCTAACCCGCCCTCTCAATTAAACAAACCCTCCTCTTCATTGGCAGTAGCCTCCTGTACCTTACCATCTACTATGGACACCTTGAACAATAGTGTTATCAGGAGGGACACTGAACAAGATAACTGCAGTGAGTGGCAACAAGTTACGACGAGAAAGAGAAAACATGAACGAACAACATTGCCCGGGGTGCTTCGCGGCACGGCAGCGCCAGGAACTACTACTCTACGAGCTTCTGAGAGATGGAGGTACCTACATCTATACTATGTCCAGGAGGGTACAACAGTTGAACAGGTACGTGGCCATCTCCACTCTATTTGTGGAAACAATGACTGCACGGTGGAGGAACTTAAGTCTCGGGGTCGCTATTCTTCGTTTAAGCTGGGTGTTCCATCGAAGATTGCTGAAACTGTAATGTCACCAAATAATTGGGCTGAAGACATCTGTGTAAAACCATGGCGACAGAACTTTCGTGCCAAAGAACAAGAAGCGTAATTTTGTTTTCTATTACCAAAATGTCAGAGGCTTGCGTTCCAAAACGCATACTTTTAAGAACAATGTGACTCCGTGTAATTTTGATGTAATAGCTTTAACTGAAACTTTCTTGACTGGTTCCGTGTCGGATGGGGAATTGTTTACTTCGGAGTATGTAGTAGTGCGCAAAGACCGTAAAGGTGACACTGGTTGGGGAGGAGTGCTTTTGGCTGTGCGTAACTGCTATTCAATACAAGAGGTAACGAACGTAGACGCTATGACTTCTGATATGGAACTGATTTTTGTCATCATCAACTGTAAACACATTAAGTTCTTATGTTGTGTTGTCTATTTGCCTCCAAATTACACGTACGAACAATATCATAACGTTTTGACATGTATCGAGAATGCTATTATGACTTATTCTTCACTAAATGTGTTGATATTAGGTGATTTTAATTTAAACTCCTGTAGTGTAAATACTAGGATAAACTTTGAATCCTTTTGTAACTATTGCGGGCTTCAACAATATAACACAGTATATAACAACTATGGCGGAATGTTGGATCTGGTGTTGAGCGACTTTAACCGAGAGCAGATCATAGTGTGCGCGGGTGCTGAAGCGTTAGTACCTATTGATAAATACCACCCTCCACTTGCGGTAATAACGGTCAAATTTAATTGCGGTTCGCTAGGCTTGTCATCGTCCTTTCCACCTCCTGTTCGGCGACCGGCTTCTGCGCCGAACTGGAATTGGCGTAAGGCAGATTTTCAAGGCCTGTACACAGCATTTCAAACCGTGGATTGGTCGGAACTGTTTGACACATCGGACATTGACGCTGCAGTATCATTATTTTATGATCGCATTTATAATTGCTTTAGCCAATACGTTCCAACAAAATCCGGTAACAAACGGCATAATAAATACTATATCCCAAATGGTTTAATTCCGATATTATAAGCAATATACGTATGAAATATTACCATTTGAAACGGTACAAAGCTGAAGGCAAAGTCTTCAATAAGGAATTATTTAAATATTATAGATGGCACGTAAAGAATTTAATTGACATTGCATATAAGCAGCACTTATTTTTGACTCAGCAGAGTATAGTTGACGATCCGGCCAAATTCTGGGAGTTCGTAAAAGATAGGAAGAGTGATAGGCAGAGTATGAAGGTCTATAAGCTGGGTAGTGATGAAGTTGCCGGGCAAGCTGCGGCCGATGCTTTCGCGGATTATTTCAGTTCGGTTTACCAGAAAGATGTACCTGTTTTAAACCCAGACGAGGCGGTGCGAGCTGCAGGTAGTCAATGCAATGCTAATTGTGTTTCTATAAACTCAGTAGGCGCGGCTGACCTGAAGGTGGCAGTGAGACGGCTTGGAACGAGATCATCGGAAGGTCCCGATGGTGTTCCTGTATTTTTAGCAAAAGACTGCATAGCGGTACTGGAACGACTTCTCTTGTATCTTTTCAACTTGATCCTATCCCATTCCAAGTATCCAGATATCTGGAAAGTTTCTAGAGTCATCCCGGTTCCCAAGCCTGTCAGTGGAAATAATGTATCGGATTTTAGACCGATTGCTATTCTATCAGTCTTTCCTAAACTATTTGAAATTATTTTATCTCAGCTACTAAATAAGCAAATGGAAAGTCTATTTCACGATAGTCAGCATGGTTTTAGAAGAGCTCGATCTACAACTACAAATCTTGTAGCATATCTTGACTATATTTATGCAGAGTTGGATGCTGGTAAACAGGTAGATACCGCCTACTTTGACGTCAAAAAAGCGTTTGACCTGGTCGACAATGACATTTTGTTGCGGAAGTTGGCAGAAATAGGCTTTGCCCCAAAACTACTTGATTTTTTTTCAAATTACCTGCGAAATCGACGTCAGTTTGTTAAAGTTGGTGGTTTTGAGTCTGGGGAATATTTTACAAGATCTGGTGTAAGTCAGGGCAGTACATTAGGACCACAGTTGTTCCTTATATTTATAAACGATCTGCCTAATAGCGTCATCCATTCTAAATGCTTGTTGTTTGCAGATGACTTAAAATTAAGCCTAGGTATAGGTGACCTGTCGGACTGTGACGCACTGCAAAGAGATATTGATGCAGTGACGGACTGGAGTTTAGCTAATCGTCTTCCATTTAATAATAATAAATGTAAAATTATTTCATTCACGCGTAAACGCCGTCCAGTTAATGTAATGTATAATTTAACTGACGCACCCCTAGAGAGGGTAAGTGACATTCGTGACTTAGGATTAATGTTGGACTCTAAACTTGACTTTCACAACCATATAGCACTAGTAAGTAAAAGTGCCAATAAAATGCTTGGCTTTGTCTTACGTACGTCATATCAGTTTAATGGAGAGGGAGTTGCTATGATACTATACAACACTTACGTACGTAGCAAATTAGAATATGGTGCCATTGTATGGGATCCATATGAAGAGAAATATATTATCATGGTAGAACTAGTACAGCGTAAATTTGCACGTTGGCTTTATAAGAGGAAATACGGCTTTTATCCCTATCTCTATCCCTCCCTGTTTGTGTCTGGAATGGTGGGGTTGGATACACTTAAACTAAGGAGGGTTATGCAGCTAGTAATACACTATCTGGCAGTCATACGCAACAGGATCGATAGTCCAATGATCTTGAGTCAGGTGGGGCTATTAGCTCCCACGCGTCTATGTTGGGACACGGAGGGAACGGTGGCACCGCGACGACGTCCGCGACTTTTGAGGTGGCCCACCACGCGCACAAGGTACGCCGCGCATGCACCTACCACTCGTGCTTTGCGTCTCATTGGAGATTTGCTCGCTCACCACTCCGACATAGACATATTTGCTGACCGCTTTGAACAATTATGTAGCAAGGTACTAATTTGTATAAGTGCTAACATAAATGAGCCGATATGAATTAATTTTGACATACCTGTATTATGATAATTCTTGACATTCCAATGATTGACTTAATTTGTATTATTTGTATTATTATCCGTTATGCCATTATGTAGTTGTATTTTAGTATATAAGACAATTTTACATTTATAATTGACATTCTTTTTTATGTAATAGTATTAATAATATTAACTTGCTGGCGATTTGGGCACACTGTAAGCCAGCAAGTAAATTGTTTAATAAATGAATAAATGAATAGGTAATTTACCGAACGATTTCAATGTCTATATTTTACTAACATCAAGATTTATATTACCCTAATCGTAAAGTTCATCCTCAATTATATTATGACAATACTTTGTGTGTGTGTTTGTTACCATATTGTCAGTTACTATAAATGTCAACTATTAATAGAGCACGACGCTAGTCGGCAGCACCTTCGTTGTTGTTGTTGTTCGTGTGTAATTTATAACACAGCAATGCGTGGTCGGGTCAGCTAGTTACAAATAAATGATAAGTAAAAATTATAAAAAATCACAAACATATTTTTAAGTCATGTAGCTAAAGCACTCGCATTATGGAATTCATGAAACAACGACGGTATCACAAGACCCGAGCCAATAGAGAACAGTTTGTTTTCAAATTGACTCGGTCGGGGATTGAACCCGGTACCTAGGAGTGGCGTTACAATGAAAATCGGTATGCCAGCTACTCGACCATGAAGACCAGAGTTAATTAAATGTGTCAAAATCCTCACAAGACGTATATGTTTATGTAAATGTAATATTTCTTACACTTACACTAATTAGCCTAGGCCAAAGTAAGCACTGTAAGGCTTGTGTTATGGATACTATGGTAACGGATAGACATACACATTAGCTATATAGCTATGTAATATTAAAAGAAATATATATAAATACCCATAACCCAAGTACAAACGCTCGTATTCACTACACAAACAACTGTCCCTTCTGGGACTCGATCCCAGGATTTGTTGGTGCAAAAGGCAGGATCACTACCAATGCACCACACGGTTCCAAATTAAGTCTTTGCGGCTCAAGTAACAAGATCTATTACTGCTGGTACACCGCAGGAGTAAAGAATTTACTGGAGCCTGTGGTAAATATTAGACAGTACAGTACAATTTTATAATATTTTATTTGTAGCCATGGAAATAAACCTTAAGTTAATAGATTAAGGTTGAATTGAATTGCAAGAGTAACTTTGTTAACAGCAAGGATATTGTTAAGTAAAACCGACGGAAATAAACCTTAAAATAATGGACGTAAAGTTCCCGACGTTAAACAGATTGAAACTGGAAAGGATGCAACACGCTTTTCCAATTACAGAAAGAAAATAAATTCGCCTTTATTGCTTTCGCAGTAAGGTTGACATGAGCGCAAAAGCTAAAGTTGTGTTAAGGATGCTGCAATGCCCGTATCAGTTTCGGGCAGTTTACAACGCGGACTCTCGCTGATAAGCCGCGAAAAGCGCGGGAAAATTGACAGTTCGATACGGAGTTGTCAGAAGTTTTTTTCTTTTTTTTATATTAAACAAAATTTTTGAATCGTAAAGCCAGTAAGTTAATAGAATAAAAAAGTTTTATAAAAAATAGAAAAAATCACTATCTTTTTATTTTAAACACTTGTTTTTTTAAATAAATAATTTTCATAATAAAAAAAACCATTTGACTTATATACTTTTTTAAATCATTTAATTTTTAAGTAACAAATATAACCATTACTAAATGGCGTTTTAGTCTATTTTATTATTATGAATAGCTATTTTTGGAAGTTATAAATACGAGTACTACGTCTATCATTGTTTCGTGGTAAGTATTAAAAGCGATAAGCAATCAAAACATATTTTCATGGCCTGTAGATTTTTTTAAATAATTTACTAATAACCAACTTTTTATAGTAATTTTTTCTTTTCCATTGACTTGATAAAAGACAATATATGTGTTTTTGCAAACCGGTTAGCTAGTTGGTTCGAGCTCCATCTGAGAAGATTTTGTAAATATATTAAAATAAATAATCCAAAAATATACTGAAATATTTTTAATGACCCGTTTAGCCGTGCGGGAGTGAACTTACCTTCGAAGTCAAACCGTCCCGGGTTGGAATCTCGGAAGGGGTAGGTGTTTGTGTAATGAATAACAGCATTTGTTCCTGACTCATGGGTATTTATATCCATATTGCTAAATTTATTTTAATTTCTAATTAAAGGGAAAATGACCAGTCTGCATCTTTCTTATTTTTTTAATTTTCAAATGTAATGTAACAGGGACGAAAAATACCCTCTTACTCTCTCTGCATGTCTCCATCTTTTTACGCTCGTCTTTGTTTAAATATTAGGATATTAATTAAAATATTATTTAACATAATTTAAATAATAATTAATTTCACGGCGTTGTGTGCGTGCATCAGTGATCAAGAACTAGGTAAAAATTTGCTGTTAAAGTAGGCGCTCAGCACTTTTAATATTTATATTTATTTTATAATAAGAAGGTTTCGGTCGGTTTCAGATAGTTGATATTATAAAAAGCAACTTAGGGAAATTCTTTTATATTAAAACGAAATAAAAATCTAAAAAATTAAAGTTAAAAATTTGTTTCTGTGAAGTATATAATTAACATACTTAGTTCATAAAAACAAAAAATATATAATAATAAATAATATTTAGTTCTTACACTTTCTCGCATTTTACAAATTTAAATAAAAAAACTTTTTACGTATCCTAACGTCCTAACGTTTCGACTCCTTCGCGGGAGCCGTGATCACAGGATGACTAAGGCAATGGTCGTCATACATTTGCTACTACCTTCACAATACTTTAATCGGGCACGTTCCTTAGATTTTTTTATATAAATCAAACTTGTTTAATTTTGAATTTTATCCACAAAAAAGTTGTTTTATTTACACCACAAATAATATTAAAATCTCGCTAATAGCTGGCAAAGGCTTATAAAATTGAATGTTTCAAGTATAAGAAAAAAAATCATTAGAAAATAACACAGTACTGTACTACAGTACAGTAGCACATGTATGATGATTTTTACTTTAATCATCCTGTGATGATCGCTTCTGTAAAGGAATCGATACGTCAGGATTAATTATAAAGGTCGATGCAGTCGCTAAGCATAAAGCTTCGCTAGCACCATATATTATAGCGGAGCGTAATACTAAAAAACATCAAAAATATTTAGTAAATTTTAAAATTTTATAAGAATGAAAGCTTTCGAAAAGCGCGCGCTTTTTGTTTTATTGGGAAATCCGATAGAGTCAATGATTTTTCGTCACGATCTAGTCCTAAACCTGTTGATTCGATTCCACACAAAAAATATTAAAATCGGTTAAGAACTCGGGATATTATGGCGTAACAAACATGGCGTCATTGAAGCAGATCCATGGGATCCAAGACACAAGAAACGTGTCGTGAATCTAAAATGGTTTTGTTTTAATGGTGGTTTAGGCACGGAATTGTAAATATTAAATTTATCAGCGAAGTTCAAATACTTCAAAATAAGGAAGGTGACCTTAGCTTTATGCATTATTTAGCAAACGTTGTCAAGGCAAAAACCTGACTATAGCGCCTTTTGATTACTTCAGATCTTATGAGCACGTCGACGTGAAATATCTAGAAAAACTAGTGAAGTGCGTGTCCTATTTCAAACATTAAGGGTTACGTACCAAATTTTCAAAAAAATATCTACGTAACGATAAACGTTATCACCAAATTTCCAGTTCATAGATCAATACGATAGTAAAAAAAAACAACGGGTTGCATTCCGGGAGTGCCGGCAGAAGTGAAAACATGAAACGCTGTGCAGTTTTGATATTTTGGAATGGTTAGGGAATAATTTCGCACGAATTGCTTTAATTATCAGTATAAAAGTAATATCATTTATGTGGTAAAATACAATATTCATTTACTGCGCTATCGTACACAAACATGACAACAAACACACACGCACACTCGCGCAAGAGCCCTGTGCCGCTTAAACGAAACAGCAGGAGCAGGCGTACATTTTCGCCGCGCGGTAGTAAGAGAGGGGGATATTACTTCCTCTTCTACCCGGTCTACTCTCCCTCCGTCTTACGAATTTTCGATCAGGTCACGTGTCCTGATGCGAGTTTAACATTTTTTACCCATCCCAAAAAGTGCACAACGCCGCAAAGAAGTTTTAACTTCAAAAATTGATCGATTTTAATTTTTTTTTGTGTGGAATCGAATCAACAGTTTAGGACCAGATTGTGACGAAGCCCGAATTTTGAAATTCTCAAAAATTCCCATAGAGAAAAAATGTTTTTTTCTTTTTTTAGATATTACACTCCGCTCCAATATATGGTGCTAGAGTAGCTTTATTGATAAGCGACTGCATCGCCTAGTAACAATATTTTTTACAATCACACCAATTAGCCCAGACCAAAGTAAGCACAGTAAGGCATGTGGATAAGGATACTAGGGTAACCTACATATATCATACATAAATGTGTAAAATTTATAGAAATATATATAAATACCCATGACTCAGGTACAAATACTTGTATTCTTGTATTACACAAACATCTGCCCCTTCCGGGATTCACATCCAGGACCGTCGATGCGAAAGGCAGGATCGCTACCGTTGTACCAAACGGTCGTCATAACATGCTTATACTGAGAAAATTGACTGTAAAATCTGTGTGTCAGAAGACGGATAGACGGACACGTGACTGTCATCAATAGCGTTCCGTTTAGAATCTTCGGGTACGGAACCCTGAAAAGAAAGTAAAAAATAGGTAGTAAAAAGAGTTTATCAGTACATAAAACTTCCACGAGATTCCACAAGATTGTGGTTATCTCGCTCCTCGTGGCTGCGCGGGAAACTAATAAAATGCATTTATAATGAATCAAGAGCACTTGCGTTCTGAAAGAATTGCTCCGTGAAATGAGCAAGTGCCTCCGCCATTTTGTATACGTACCTATTTTATCTATCTATATATATTTGTTTGAAGCGATGAACTCCCAAACTACGGAACCGATTTTGATGATTTATTTTCCATTTTGCTGGATTTTTTTCGACTTACGACATAACATAGGTTTCATTTTAATTTGTAATACTGCAAAGCGTGGCTGGGTCAGCTAGTATTTCTGTAAATAATTGTATATCTATTACCGTAGTATCCATAATACAAGCTTTACAGTGCTTACTTTGGGCTAGGCTAATTGTTTATTATTTTGAAAGCCTTTGATATAATAATAATAATAATAATCTTTATTAATGCCATAAATAATTTACAAAAAACATAGTTAACGTTAATAACCGCATTAGTCTATGACTGTGTCGCAGTTATTAGCGCCCACCTCGAACTTGTACATTTAACCATTAACACACTATAAGACTATTTAATAAATTTTACCTAAATGGGTGTGTGTGTGTGTATGTGTGTGTGAGTGTGATTGTGTGTGTGTGTGTTTGGGTGAATAAAATACCTACAAATATCATTTCACCAACAGCTCAACAGCTTCATATTCTTGACTTAATAGCCACTCATTTAAAATAAATTTAACTTGCTTACTTTGGGCTAGGCTAATTGGTGTGAATGTCAGAAATATTATTAGAAATGGATGGATAGCCCGAAATAAAATTAATTTTATTTTTATTAAAAGTGCTTTAATCTTTTTTGTCACGCATAACGTTTTGAAAGTTTTTTTATCTTCCGCCATCGTTTTAGCAGTAACATAATTCATTGTGTGAATGTTCCCCTAAAAGCATTTTCGAAGCCGCAAATGCAATCGAAGCGTCTCACCGATAAATCCATTCAACGCAATTGTCTGTGGCGGAAGTGTTGTTGCACCGGGAAACATCAAATTCTATGTTTTTTGGTTTGAAGATAATAACTGGCGATTTAGATATAGCTGAGATATATCGTTTCAAAGTAGTTTCGAAGTAAAAGCTAATAGATTTATAAATGGCGTTTATCAAAATGTTTATCTTCAAATGATTTAGTTTAATTACTTTATTAGCAACCTGCGTTTAAATTATGTCAATCATTATTCATTTTTGGGTCTCTAGTTCATTTTGGGAGATAATTTTGACAAGGGTATAATTTATACAGCCGGAGCGGTTAAATGGCATTTACGCTTGAAACATTCAATTTTATACGTCTTTGCCAGGTATTAGAGAGATTTTAACATTATTTATTGTTATACATCTGTTTTTGTTGAATATATACATAAATGATATACTTCTCGATTTAAATCGGATATTGTGCTTACATTCATATCTTTAATATATTTTTCATCGGATATCTCATTATTTTTTAGAAATAGCAATGTCCTAAGTTGCTTCTTATAATATTAATTATCTGTCAGTGAAAGTTACGTTAAAGGCGGTCCCAAACATACAATTTATAAACAATGAAATTATCCTTATTTGATTGTTCTAGTTTTTATATTTTAAACATAGTATAAAACAAAGTCGCTGTCTCTGTCCCTATATATCCCTATGTATGCTTAAATCTTTAAAACTACGCAACGGATTTTGATGCGGTTTTTTTTTAATAGATAGAGTAATTCAAGAGGAAGGTTTATATGTATAAATATGCATAATACAGTAGAGCATTGCATCCGTGCGAAGCCGGGGCGGGTCGCTAGTTTTATATATAAACATAATAATAATGTACCTAATCTACGAAGATTTTGAGATACCTTATCAGTTTACAATAATTTACCAGAGGATCTGAGAAATGAAAAAAATGATGAAATATTTACAAACTCCACAAAAAAAATATTAATGAAATAATGCTATTAAAAATATCTAAGCATACTCTACTGACAAAAAAGCATCTATTATACAATAAAAAAGGTAGTTATCTTTATATCTACTTATATATATATCTTATCTGTGTTAATAATATTTCCATATATAGAAATATATACAAATTCCCATGACTTGGGTACAAATGCTCGTATTCATCACACAAACATTTGCCCCTTGCGGAACTTGAACCCAAGACCATCGGTACGAAAGGTATAGTCGCTACCGTTGCACCAAAAGTTCATCGATGACGTCATGATGTTCGTTAACAGATGAACTATAACAATTTTTTTAATGTGTTCCCTCTTGATCTCAATCAAGCCCGGGGGCCAAGACAGGATTCAAGATGAAACGAGCTAACCCTTCTTCTTTTTTCAAATCAATTAGTATTTTTATAAGATGAATTATAAATACTAGAAAAAAAACTCGGCTTACAAGAGAATTCACTTATCAGCAGAGTAGATTTTTCTAGTATTTTTATATTGAAATAATTTATCTTATCAGATAGCGTTGAAAAAATAAAAAAAATTAAAATTATAGTATTTTTGTTATTGGAAAAGTCATCCTCCCCTCTTTTTTTCCTAATAGCGATGGCCGACAGGGTCCATAATTCGTACTTTTCTTAAAGTAAATTTCATAATGCGTTGAAATAACTTCTTCTAGATAAGGCTTAACATTCCGTCAGTAAAGTAAATACTTATTCAGGGCTTCCATTTTGCATTGTCAATAATACAATGAACCTCTTATAACTAGATACAGAAGCAACTGAAACGGTCGATCAGCTCAGCTTTTGTTGTAGCCTCTGAGACACAGCACTTATTTTCAGCTGGACCCATTAAAAAAATGCTTGCATCTGTTGCATTTGTGATTAACATAAATAAAACACATACACTTAAACAAAAATAAATCACTTGCAATGCTAATTATAATTACGTTTACATGCCCATACTTTTAGCAGCTATACAAAAAGATACCTACTTACTCACTAATTTGATAAAATACATCTATTTTCCCACGTTTTTCTTAGGTCGCTTTCTTGTCTGTTTGCTTGTCTGTCGTCTTGTCTGTCCGGTTGCAATCTTGTATCTCAATTTTGAGGCACTTCCCGACCACCTAGCGAGTTGAAACTTTCAGGGTAGCTCAGAACCCGGTGACAATGCACGCTTAAACAACTTTCAACTTTCTAGGTGCACTTTCAGGTCAACTTTCGGCAACTTTCAACTTATCCGATTGTTGCGTAACACATGGTTACTTCGTTGAGTTAATAATTAAAAAGAATAAAATAATAATACTAGATTTAAAATTTATTTATAAATAAATAAAAATCTAAAAATCACACGTTTTTCAGTAACCAAAAAAGAATAAAATAACCCGGCGGGGCCAAGCGAGGGGCCACTCAAAACGTGGGGGCGTATGTTACTTATGAAGATGTAATGAGATGTATTATATGCATAGATGTTGAGAGTATTTGTAAAGATGCGCCCCCACGTTTTGAGTGGCCCCTCACTTGGCCCCGCCGGGTTATTTTATTCTTTTTTGGTCACTGAAAAACGTGGGATTTTTAGATTTATAAATCTAGTATTTTACCGAATTTACTGCAGCTAGCGTACCTATATTAGATGATCAGTTATACCCTCAGTTTGGCGATTTTAAACTTTATTTTATCTTCCACAGGAATGTAGTTACTAAATGTAAATGAATATTAGAAGTAATTGTAGTTAGAAACATAGACCCAAAAATAAATGTTATATGTTTAGGCTCTTGTTTGTGATATATTTATTTGCTGTAACGTCTTTGTTTATTTTTAGCATATTATATGTAAATTAAGATCTTAATGATAGAAGGGCACTTACAACTAACTTGATTACTCTTCTCGAGTATAACAAAACTTCATTAGAATAATATTGAAAACAAAAAACAGGCTTAACAAAATTATCATAAATTTAAAAAGTCATATATAATGATTCATATACTTAAATTATAAGTTACTTCAGTCAAAATTTACATAAATTCATAAATATTAAAATCATATTCATTTCCAATATTAATATAAAATAAAATGCAATGAAGAAATATGAATAATAAACGCAACTACCTTATGACAATAAATGTATTGAGTACTGAATATTAAGTACTAGGCTTATGGGGTTTTGAGTCAATATATATTTTTTATGAATTACATTTTAGTAGGGGTGTAACTCGGTATTGATATCAAATCATTTAATTTTGGACATAACAGTGCAGTGTGTATAAAGAAAATGTACGGAGTGGTCGCGACGCATAAGCAGCCCCGGGGGAATAGCAGATCGCAGCATCGAGACCAGGTGAGTTAAGTTTTTACAAAACAAATTATTTATCATTATCACATTACTTAAAAGAAATTTAAATTATTAATTACTATTGAAATTCAAATGCACTGCGTTTGAAAAAATAGACGTTTAAAATTAATGTGATCACCGACCATTATGTGTGATCATGATCACCTATGTTTTGTGTAAATAAATAAATTTCATTTTATTTGCTTTCCTTTAGTTTCGTTTCGTTTAAGTAGGCTCTGATAAGGTCCTGAGCTCATTGAATTTGAGATTATTACCTACACAGTTATTTGCATAACTCCTGTAAGAATATAGTAATATTAGTTTATGTTCAATAATAAATATCATAGAATCTCTCAAAGGTATTTCCACAATCAAAGTTACAGTCACTTAAAACTGATTGTTAATAAAAAATATAGTTATGACATAATTAAATGACAACAGTAATATAGATTATATAGGTCTTAATTTAATAAACGCTCAGTCCATTCAAACTTTATATTTGTTTTTAGCAACAAAGATAGATTTTTGTTTTACTAATGGATCTGAACTGTCGCCAAGTAATGCCTGACTCTATCAAATAAATAGTTTTTTTTAAGCGAAAACTCCTTTAGCGTTGTTGTGATTTGAAAGTCGATATAACGAAAAAGCGACAGTAAAAAGAGACTGACACAAATTGATAAGATTTAACGTAGGAGAAAATGAGATAGGAAACATTATGTACTTGTGTTAATAGGTGTTTGTGTGCGCATGTGTAGTACAAAGCTTGAGAGAGGCATCACGACAACCGTGGTATTTTGTATACGTGTACGTATTATTTTTGAAGGTTTCACTTCTACCACATGTGAATTGCACACATGCATCTTTTTCTTTTAATAAAAATCTAGCAGTAGCTCTAAATAACAAAACGGTAAATCATTTTTACTGTAATACAGAGCTAAGTGACATTGTGTGGAACCTTAGTCATTTATTACACATACTCGTGTCTCGACTGTACAACCGTTTTAAACTGCGCCCATTTATTTCTTCCGCAAAACTCTGACCTAGTTACATTGTTTTTATTACTTTTTTGTAACTCGTTTTTTAACCGTGTTAGTAATTGGTTTTTAAACGCACTTGCTCGTCAGCGAGATATTATTTCCGCCATTTTAATGTTATATTTATTTAATTATTAAATATATATTCCTAGTTCGTACAGTTTCGAGTCAGGTACACATTTAAATAAAACCACTTTTAATGAACCAAATTATTTTTCTATTTTGTCTCTGTCCTGAGTGTTATGGTACGTTGAACGGGGTTAAATCGAACCTGCAACCTTTGGAAGTCCGGTCCAATGCTCTCCCAATTGAGCTTCCAAGCCTTGTGAACACCGTCGAAGTAAAGTTAAAGGTAATAGTAGTTCAATTGGGAGGGCATTGGACCGGACTTCCAAAGGTTGCGGGTTCGATTCCCGTCTGAGAATTCACTTCTGAGCCGAGTCGATTTTTTCTAGTATTTTTCTATTAAAATAATTTATTTAATTGCTTACTATTTGAATAGTTCATAGGACATTACACTGTGAAAGTATAGTAAAACATAATTACTGTTTCAATATCATATATGAGCCTTATCTTCTTAACAGTATTTTTCTCTTTTTTTTAGGAGCTTCGAAAATATATTCGAACATGGCAGCTCCATCTTAAAATAAATAAATATATAATAATTAGACAGCATCAGATACATTGTTCTGAACCCTAATTAAGTAGCTAAAGTACTTGTGTTATAGAATTCAGAAACAGCGACGGTATCACAACAACCAGACCCGAGCCAATAGAGAAAAAATAGTTTTCTTCCCGGGACCTGGGACTGTCGTTACCATGGAAACCGGTATGCTAGCCACTCGGCCACGCAGGTCGTGTTACCCTGATCTTTTGGACTAAATCAACTTAAGAGTATTAATGACAAAGCTGACAATAATTTTAGCTGCCTCTGAGAAAGGTTCAGCTAGGACATCTATTACTAAAAAATAATTAACTTTGTGAAAATTTGCATGCTTCTTTAATAAGGGCAAAATATGTGCACTTTTAATATACTATATATACTATATATATTTACAATAATGTAAGAATATTTTTTCACTATGTTTTTATGCAAATAAAGAATTATGAATTAAGAAATAACCAATAAAACCAACGTTGTGCGGAATTACATTAATTCCATTATAAATCTCGATCCTCAGATGACGATGCCGCTCACATTCTATCAACAAATGATGTTCATCTAACGTGATACGCAAAAAAATTAGTATAGAAGAAAAATCCTCAGAAAAATTTTAGACAAAAAAAATTAACTAGTCTATCAAGCTATCAAAGTGACTGCTCTCCTAATCGAGCTACTATAGATTTTTCGTGATAAAAATTGCTGCAGATATAAAATATAGCAGTTAAACGCTTAAAAATTGATAAAAAATAACGTATAAATTTATAGCATATCCGTATAAACCAGCTTTAGCATGTCTCGTTCCGGTTTGACGCAGTACGCAGTCACGAGCGCGCTTAGTTGCTAACGAAACCGCACACTTGGGACAACACACAGTGTACTGGACAACAGTACGTTCGTTATAACTAACGGTGGTTAACCCATCCGTTTTTTATAGGATACATTTCGAAGAGTGTACAGCAGAATTGCACCGTCCCCATTTTTTCATCGGATAATCAGACTCATAGGCTTCACCAGTAAAGAGTTGATATATCAAAGAGTCGCACTAAGCGTTTTGGTTCCAATTTTGTGTGCCGTACCGCTAAAGAGCGGATCTCTTTCAGGCGAGATAGCGGTCAAGCGCTTTCATATTTAGTATTAAAAAAATACCGGATAAAATACAAAGGATTAAGAGCCTGTTTCAGCACTCGCTGATAAAGTCTTTGATAGACTTATCTACCTGATAAACTTTATATTTCGGTTTCACAAGTCTTGAACCTGGATACGGGCAACGCAGCACCCGTTATTCTGGAGATCCTTAGGGATGCCTTTGTCCCAGCAGTGGACATCATTTTACTGAGACGACAAGTTTTGAATAGAAATAATTGGCAGATAAAGTTGCCAGTTTAAATAAGATAACTATCTGAAACTTTATCAGAAACTGGTGAAACTTGCCCTTAGTCCTTTAAATATAAAACAACAAAATTAAATAAAAATCTAAAAAACTGCCAACGCAAAATCTGCTGTACCGATATTGATAAAACAAGCCTAAGATTTTCATAAAATAAGCATAAGGACGTTGTAAGACCATGATTGGTGACCTTGGTGATCGAGTAGCTCGAATACCGGTTTTCATGGACAAGCCATTACAAGCCACGCCGCACTTTTCTTGGTATTCCTTTCTTTCTTTTTCCTTCCATTGACTCTCCCATTATCTTTTTGATAAAGTTGTCGAATAGTGTAAGGTGGTCCATAATTCTTCCTCGCCCATTCTCAATGTTGACAATTATACACACATCGAAAGTATCTATGGATAACTAAATTTTAACGTACTGCTTGTCTTTACTCTACGGTACATCTGCATACAAACTCTCCCCAGGGAGGCGAGACGCGGCGCTCAAGCTACAAGCGACAATAAGCTTCGCTTTTATCCCCGCCATAACACTCTGTTGGATTATGTTATAAAACTTCATTTTCGGAAAAGAGTGACAAACTTTCGTTTAACACTAGAAATAAATAATAAAATGCTGTTTCAAGCTTCAGATTGCAAAAAATAAGATGTTGATTTTTAGGTAAATGTATTGTGTTTTATAATGAGGCGCCACTGAAGTGAACTGCTTTAGAGAAATTTAAAAAGTTGTAAAAAGAACCTTCTTAGCAAATGCTATTACAGAATTGATGATTATCTAAAGGAAAAAAAGGCGTCTTAATTAATATTTTGTAGTTTTTTTCCTAAAGCATTTATACTATATAATTAAAAAAACTGTAACAAATTAAAGGCCCTAAAGGAAATAGCTCTTGCCGAGTCTGTAGGAATTCTGTTCTATTATTTTCGGATAAAAATATGTAGAAAATAAGATTTTCAAAAATTTTCGACCGTTTGATTTATTTATTTATCACAAAGGCAGAAAAACAGACAACAGACAAAATAAAACAGTCAAAAAAAAAACAAAACAATATAAATAACACTTATGGTTCACATCGAGCGTGTCTGTGCACAATAACAATTGTGCACAGCACTTTTAAAATTTAATTAATAAACAATACAATAACAGGACAAGTTAAGAAAACAATAACGAAGAAGAAAAGAAAACCTAATGAAAAATTGGTTGTCTGAAAACTAACGGACGATAATTTTAGGTGATAGCGTCATAAGAAAACATTGATGAAAAATTGCATACTTTTATGAATTGAATTTAATTACTATCACCGAATTATCGTTATTTTGTATAATACAAAGAAAGAGTCAATTGAATTTTTTTTTGGTAAATTAAGTTGTTGTAATAAACAATAGAAACCACATTAACTTTTTACTTCATGAAGTGGAAGAGAGATAGAAGCGCCACAAGTCGAACGCTTAGGCCGATCGTGCCTCTTCATCGCTTGTTCCGCGCTCTCGCTGGCACGCGGAACGTTATACTTTTTCATGCATGCAGCCAGTGTTCGTCGATTTATACGACGTTATCACGTCAAAAACCTACAAAACAAAGGCCAAGTTGAGGTAACCCAAGTGTGAGATTGCAATTTTGGTAAGAATGGTTTACGAAAACTACCGATGCTACAATTAAATATATCAACGTCAGAGCAAACTGAAGAAAAAAAAACATAGCATCTTCGGCTAACGCATAAGTATGGCTATCCAACGAGGAAGCGCTGCCAGTTTTCTAGGCACCTTTTTTCAACAGCAGCATTGCCGTCCGATAGCGAAGCTTCAGGACAATCCCATCCCAAGTTTTAAATGTCAAAATATTGTAAAAAAATATTACCTAAAAGCGGCAATGCCCTGCGTCCCCTTTCAATATCAGAGTCATCGTTCAGTGACAATATTCGCTAGGTATTTCAATTTTATAAAAGATTTCTTTTTTCTGGATAATGTATAGTGACGACGTATAATATTTGTAAGTGTCGTTCCTACCGTTAAAGCTGATGAGTTTCTTGAGCCCATTCTTCTATTCAGTTAAAAGAAAGAAAGGGTGGTAGGTAAAAATGTTCATGTTCTAATGTTTCATTTATTTTTCATTCATTCGTTTTCATTTCATAACATGGGTCAAAGGCGCTTTATTTTGGGTAATAGAGATATTTCAGGACCTCTATGGAAATATAATAAAATTTCCGTCAGGAGAATAATTCTAACCCTTGGTCTATATTTTAAATTAAGTTCGAATTAATCGAACACATATACGTGGTTCCTGTGAATTGTTACTGGATCCTCCCATTCGATGTTTCCTGTTAGACCTAGAGACAAACACTAACCATTCTTCTATTTGTTCTACATTTGAAACTAAATAAAAAATTTAAAACATCCAACGCAAAAAGGGAAATATTTAAACAGTAAAAAATAGTAAATATCTGTTAGAAGTCGTATAGAATAGCATATAATGGTTTTTATTGCCATACCGTGTTGCAGATTGTAATGCGATAGATTCACATAAATAACAATAGTATAAACTATTCACAAATTTTATAACTAAAACTGATTTTCTATGAAAACTTATTTGACTCGTATGATATGAATGGCGCTCTATGATAGCAAATCATTAAGTATTGCGTGTTATGATGTTTATTATTGCACAACAACTATCAATACTTTTTAGTCATACGTGAGAAAGATTAGTTTATTTATTACCATTACTTGTCAAAGATTCCTATCGCAGCTAACAAAAGCGCGAATGGCCTTGAAACGGCTGAACCTGCGTTCAAATAAAAACAATTGCATCCAAATCGTTTTCCCCGTTTCAGCCCTACTACAAACAGATAGCGGTTAATATCACCCCTCTTTTTGCGTCCGGGGTGAATATATCATAACATGCCCGTGGCCCCCGATCCTTTCTATAGTTTTTACATTTTTAGGGAAAATTACCCAGCTGTGGGCAGAGCAATGAGCTGATGATGGAGAAAGTCTCCTGGACTATATCAGCGAACTAGTCGTTGGTTGCAGGCGGCCATTTAATAATGATTTATTAGTTACAATCGATTTTTAGGCGATATGCCAAGTTAATGTGGTGTGTTATGTGAATATATGCGAACAGAATACGGCTATAATTGTTTGTCATAATTCATAATATTTATTTGCTCTGAACATGATTGTTAAAATGCTCACACAGTTCGGTTGGTACATCATGTTTTGCTTATATTTCAAGCATGCAACCTAAAAATGTTTGGACATGAAGAGAGGATGGATCAAAGAAGATTGACAAGACAAGTTTATGAGGCAAATGTACATGGGAAAGTTGGCAAAAGCAGACCAAGGCGAACTTTCAGGGACCAAATAGATGTCCTGAAAAAAAGCCAGGTGCATAGCTTGTGTGAAAGCTCCGATGAGAGTTAAAGAAGTGAAAGATGTATGTCTGGATCTTGGAAAGTGGAAATCTGTGATCGCTGCCTGTCACTACGAAAAAAACGCTTGTTTGTATGTAAACTAAAATTATATTAATATTTAAATGAATCAACGTAATGTCAGTTTTAATTTACTTTCACAGTATTAAATAAATACAATCTATTACAGATGTCAGAACATAATTAATTGTTTCTTGTTCCCATTATTTAAATTAACAAAGTTAAATAAAAAGTCTTTTGATGTCGTAAAAGTCTTGTGTCACTGGCCTCAGTCTATGCCACTTAAGTCATAAAGCTTATTTAATTTCATAGCTTCGAGCCTAGACCTCTTTGCATCTTCTTATGTATTTTTTTCTCTATGGTCAATTCTTTAATACTTCTTCACTTTTCTGCGCAAAACGAGCATTTGTTTTTGGTAATTTATTTTTAATTTTCAAATATATCATCGTTTACATCTTTATTTTGGCCTCTGAAAGTTCACCTTGGTCTCTCTATACCGACTTGTCCATGCACATTTGCTTCATATACTTGTCTTGTCTTGTCCAAACCATCCAAGCAACCCTGCTACCAGTTGGGCCTTTTTTGACGCAATCTGGCTGCTAGTAAAAGCGTGCAGAGCCCCATTCTCTCGACTTCCTGCATTCACTCTTCTTTCTTTATCCCTTTTATATATTCCGTTCGTTGTTAACATTCACCCAAGGTAGACAAACTCTCCCACTTGATCCGCTTTTCTTTTCCTATCGTAATTGTACATTATGTCTGTTTGTATGTGGAGAATAATCTTCGGAATCACCGAATCTAGTTGAGAAAATCATTCACTACTTTGTACTTTTTTATGGTTTTTATATATTTATTATATGAAAAATCAACTCGGCTCGGACGTTTGGAAGTGCGGTCCAATGCTAGAGATACCCGCTTGAGAGAAAATTTCGATGGTTGTTCACAAGGCTGGGTACTACATAAACTTTCTATCTATACGTTTTGAAGGTACATCACAGATGGGATCGGGTCAGGTCATTCGATTTCGATTTCAGTATTCGATTTCATCGCTTATAAATACTTTTAAGCAAGTTTTCCGCTAAATGTCTTTCGCATCGTCGTTCCTGGCTTCAGATTCCGAAAGGGGCAATGTTTTTATCATGAATGTGATTTGTACCTGAGTCTTGGGTATTTAAATATATTTCTAAAAATATCAAATATCTTTATAACGTATACCTCTTTACTTACAAGCCATATTTAATTTTGGGCGAGGATTATTGTTGTGAGTGTAATAAATATAGGATATAATATGAAGTCATTTTGTTAATGTTTCTCTTACTATTTTTATCTAAAGAACTGACAAATTAATTTCATAAACAATGCTTTTATTACTTTCAAAAAACGATTGGCAAGACTGTTTATCTTTTTTGTTATAATAAATAGGTAAGCGTTTGACCGTTAGGTATCTTACGATGCGACACGATCAAGGATGTAACGCGTTTGCCTAGATGATACCTATTCACTCGTGACTTGCAGACCCTGTATTTGTCAGGACACCCAAACTCAGGTAAGGAGTTCCTCTCCTCAGCGGTACGTATCACAAAATTGGAACCAAAACGCTTAGTGCGACTCTTTGGTATATCAACTATATAACGGTCGCACTAATTTGTACGTTTACTGTTTACATTTCGACATTTTAAAATGAAATGGATAGAAGCGGGTCCGTTTTTTTCGCTGGCGAAGTCTTCGTCGCATTGCGGTTGAGCACATTTTTTTTCAGCAATATTACGTTATTTCATGAAGAAATAATATGACGCCGCCGCCGGTTGGTAACCACGTTCACGCGCTCTACATAAATTTGAGTTACAATGACACAGAGAATATGTTATCGTATGGTACTACCGTACCGCACAGATTATTGTATATGTCCAACAGTAGGTACCGTTTTATTGGAGCGAAGCTCCCAAGGATGAGCTCCAATGACGAAATCTATGTGACGCCATAACTCTATGAGATTTTAGTCGATTTTCATATTTTTTATGAATCGAAGCAACACGTTTAGGATTAGATTGTGAAGCAGGATTTTGAAATTCGCAAACATGCAAAAGTTATAATCAAAAAAACATTGGCTCTATGGGATTTCCCATTGAAACAAAAAGCGCACTCTTTTTAAAAGTTTCCATTCTTATGGAATTTTAATATTTACTAAACATTATTGATTTTTTTATTATATCTTACACTCCGCTCCAATAAATAGTGCTAGCGAAGCTTTATATTTAACGACTTCATCGAACTAGTTTATTTATGTATTTATTTTATTAAAAATACAGTAAAGTCTGTTCATTCTAACTTGTTCTATTTGGTAAACAATCTTGGCACAACTTTTGAACAAAATCACCCATTTAAAAATAAAATAATAACAAAGTCTATAATCTATTACAATAAGTCGTTATTATAGACTGAAACCTATTGAATCTACTTCTCAGTTGATTTTAAATGCTGCATTTTCAATAAAAGGGAGTGCCAAGATTGTTTACCAAACAAGGCAAGTTATGATGAACAAACTGTAATAATAAATGCAGGCAATTATGTAATCCCAAACTAAGCATAGTTTGTACTATGAGTACTAAATAACGTATAGAATACATAACAAAAATTTATAGACGACTAGGGAACAAATGCTTATATTCATGACACAAACATGTTCCTACCGGGATTCGTAGCTAGGATCATGAATGCTGAAGGTAGGGTCATTACAGTTGCACAAAGTAGTCTACAGGTAAACAAATAGCTCAACAATGCACTATTTAATAAGTAAATCATAGTTTTTACGTGGATGTACACAAATATTTGTCCCTTTCGAGATATTAACCCAGGACCGTCGGCGCGAAAGGCAGGATCGCTACCGTTGCACGAAACGGTCGACAATGGCAGAGACTGTGGCAAAACCCGCCCATTTCCGAGGGAGACTTTCGTCCAGCATTGGATATCGGCTAAACTATATATAATAGGCATGCTCTTCGTGTATTGAGTTTGATGTTGTACTAGATGGCACTGTACTATTTTTAAATATTTGGTAAAATCTGGCATCTATTCGGTGTTAAGTGTAGTAGAGTATTTAGAATATGAAGAGGTGGTGCTGGTGTTCAGCTTAAGAAACACTTGGAATAATTTAGTAGCTCTCTTGAACTTGAAGTTACTCTTTTTTCAAGATAGAACAATAAATCATGTATATGCTTTATACATAATTATTATGTTTAAGTTTAATATTACATAAAAAATATAATGTAATATTAATATAATAGTTATGTCCGTTCGTCTGTTTGGAACCATATTAATGTGTAGTTCGTCGTACTACGGCTGTTAAAAAGGCTCTCATTATAACTTTACCGCATGCCGTATCGCTTACCCCGGGGAACGAGTAACTTTGATGGACGCGGTTAATATTCAGGACAATCTCTGCAAACAGTGGCGTCCTTGAGAGATGATACGGTGAGCAGCGCGATTTTGCAGTCATATGATTAATTATTAGTACATACGTTGGTAATAGATGGCGGTAAATGCATGTTGAATAACAATGTTAATTGGGTATAAATAGTCGACTTTTCGGTTAAATATCACTCATACAAAATCTATATGCAGTTGTTTACTCTATATCGATAGAATTTCGAATTTCTTTGTTTTTTTTTAGTTTCCGTTGGTTACCGCTAGAGGCGCTCATATTCAGATTCATAGTAAATATTACGCAATATAAACGCAGCTGATATTGAGTATTGACGAATAAACTTGCAATATTACTTAAAAACTGACTCACCAAAGGTCACTAATGATTTACAATACAAATATTTAAAATCTCATTGCATTTCTGTTAATCACTTAAAATTGATTAATATTGCTAGATTTAAACATAAAAAAACATTATTAGCAAAAAAATTCCCAGGTTCAAAGAAATATTAAAATCTAGTACTAAAATGGTTAAATAACAAACAATATAAAACAAAAAGGTACTATGAATTTATGATTTTTATATTTTTGCAATTTTTAATGCTATCTTGTATGGTATTTTTTTAAGTAATTGTTAATTACGAGAGCAGTTCAGTGGCTCTGACTTCCAAAGGTTGCAGGTTCGAATCCTGGCTGAGGATTACTTGTGAGCCGAGTCGTTTTTTGGTATTGTTTTCTATTAAATATGATTAACATACACGTACTATGAGAAGAAGTTATGATCCATTTAATAAATTTTTTTTTCGTATTGTTCCAGAATGCGGATGAAACGAAAAAGCGCGGCATCAAAGAGAAGTTCGTGGAATACTTGAAGAGGCGATTCGATCCTCCAGCAGGTAAGTGTAGTGCATGGGTTTAAGTGGGATGTACATGAGAGCAGTTAGTTGCAGAGTAGAACTTTTTTAATGATATGATTGATATATAGACGTCAGCGCCACCTTACCAAGTAAAAAGACGCCTGTTTGTTTAAACTTACGCCATCTGTTGCCGTACTTTGGAATTTCAAAGCAAGTGCTAGTAGAAAATAAGAATGTGAAAAGCTTACACCCTACACACATTGTATTATTACTCTATCTAAACTTACAAAATATACGAGAAATAATATTCCTTACACTCATAATAGGTATATCTGTGAGAGCCATCTGTTGTTACTGAAACGTGGCGTGTTTGTTGAAGCTAGCGCCATCTGCTACCGTTCTTTGAAACCTTAAATCATCCTAACTTGCTGTTCTTACGTGGTAACATATATGGAATGGTTTGATTTCTCAACGCAAGATGCCGTTGAAGCTTTTAATTTTTAATGTTTTTATTTTATATTGCAAAGGATAACAAACGTTTGTTTAATATGATTATAAAGTCATCAACATTATCCACAGCTTACTTTTAAGGATTTTGTGCAGGATAAAAGAAACATAGTACTTAACAAAAACTATGAAATAATAAAGTAGAAGATCGGTGAGGGTAGTCAAAGGTCAATCAAGTACCATAATAATTTTTGAGAAAAAATAATATGAGCAAGCTATATGACAGACAGCCAGATTTGGACTTAAAAGAAGACTAGAAAAAGACAGAAAGCAACATCTCTCTTTTTTGGGGCGTAGCTCCCATGGATCAGCTTCAATGACGCAATGACTGTTACGCCATAACTTCCCGAGTTCTTAACCGGTTTTAATAATCTTTATGTGGAATCGAATCAACACATTTAGGACCAGATTGTAATGGAGCCCGAGATTGAAATTCACAAAAATAAAAAAGTTATGAACAAAAAACATTGGCTCTATGGGATTTCCCATTGATTATTTGAAAGTTTTCTTTCTTATGGAATTTTAAAATTTACTTAACATTCTATGTTTTTATTTGTTTTAGCATTACGCTCCGCTCCAATATATGGTGCTAGCGAAGCTTTATGCTTAGCGACTGCATCGCCTTGTATTTCAAGTTAATTTTAGTGTCACATGTATCGGTGTCTGTCTGTAATCAAATTTTGCAGGTTGAATTTGACCCAGTGTTCATGCAAAAGGATTATGATCTATGTGAAACAAGCACCTCTAAATTAATAAAAACTTTGAAAAATGCAAAAAATATATAAGAATCGTAAACCCAAATGGCTGTTTCATCTTAATCGATTATCCAAACATTTGTAAAAATGTTTCTTTCGTATACGAAAGGACGTTCTTCTCATTGATGAGACAACGCTGGCCTACAGCGTTAAAAAGTAGGAAGATACTAGAAAATTTCGACGTGCATTCACAAGGCTCGGTAACTCAATTGGGAAGGCATTGGAGCGGACATCCAAAGGTTGCGGGTTCGATTCCCGTCTGAGAATAACTTTTCTAGTATTTTTCTATTAACATAATTTTATTAAATTAAAAAAAAATAGGTAATATAATTTATTGCTAAGAATTCTCGATTATAATCAATGCATCTATACTATTTATTGATATAAACAAAACATTAAAAAGGGGATACCGTGGCGTACTGAAAATTCGTGTCTTACACTTATTTTTAGAATCTGAAATGTAAAGCAGTTCTCATGTAACAGTGTGAGAACAAATTAAACCGATTCATTGAATTGAACTGAACGGCGGTCGTTAAGAAAATTAACGCGCATGATAATTTATGCATATAAAAAAGATACAGTCTTTAAAAGTTAAATAAACATAAGCGAAATGTTCTTTATGAAAATATATAATTTTTTTTTCTGCTTTTGTAGAAATCTAAAAATTGCAATAATTTTAAGTAAATTTTGAAATAAACAAATCAAAATTTCAAAATACTTTCTTAGACTTACGACGATAATAATAAATGTCACGTTCACACCAATTAGCCCAACCCAAAGTAAGCAACATTGTAATAAAAAGCTATTAAGTTTTCTAATAAATAATATAAAAAAAATAATAACCCTATAAGGTCTAACTTATATCTAGGTATAAGTAGAACACTAATATTTCCACTTTCTGCAACAGAACATTAATAGTTGATAGTCCGATTTCCGCCGCGGGCACAATATGTCCCCGACAGCGGTCTTTGTCTCGTAAATAACTGTCGACTGCAAAACCAGGGACACACACAGCCTAGAAATAAAAAGGCAAACTTCCTGTTAAAGATGCTGTCATATTATGATCGTTAAACAATTCTGCACTAAAATCCCGCTCGAAGGACCAAATTTTTAGGGGTTATTATAAAATAATCTTCTTTTTTATTGATTTATAGTCGCCCCGTCACCCTGGGTGCGATCGCTCCTACTAAGCCTGTATAGCCTTCTCAGGCTAAGGCATTTTGGCGGTGGTGTTTTGTCAGTACGAATCTGAAATAACTCTCATGCTGGCCCGAAGTATCTATGTAGGGTTCGCCTCCTCCCTCCCCCGAGTCCGGAGGGGAAACAAAAAAAAAAACATATTGATTACCAAAAAAAATTTGGTTACAAAAAAATGTGGTGACAAACCTATTAAATAAAAAATACTAGTATCGGGTAGTCACTGTCCTTTCAGCCCGTGGTAGTTAACAAAGGTAAGTTAATAAACAAAAATACAAAACAGAATTAGTTTCTTTTTAACCAACTTATATAATTATGTTATGTGTGTGTTTGTGTTTGTGTACGCGAATTTTAATACTAGCCAAATACACACCATTTGGGTAGTATTAAGATTTTGCATTATTCCAAAATATATTGTTTTACCAGTTGCGGGTTTTCGATAGTCAAATAAACCTAATAGTAATAAACCAAAATAATAATTCCGAGATTTATTATTATATAATCTATTCACTATATAAAACCTTCAAACCGAAGTTCCAAAACAACTCTGTTAATTAATTTCAATTGTCCAATAAATCGTCGAAGTTGTCAGAATTATCTCTTCAATACGGTCGCAGAAAATCTCATTCGCGTGCATAAACCACGTTCCTAATAATCCAGTAACTCGCTGAAGTCGCTTATTAAATCACATTTCAATTCGCTCCAAAGATTACTTTCAAGTCGCTTCAGCCGTTTTCAAAATCAAAATTACGGTCGCGCTCGGTCGCGATCGTTCCAGAAACATCGCGTCGAGTCGACATAACTCTCGAACAAAGTTCACGAACCGTCTCGCTCACTCGCATGTAGCGCATGCTCGCTATCTCTGCGGTCTACTTGGTGTAAGTACTTTCATTACACCTACTTTTTATACCTAATCACTCCGTTCAATTACAGCCGCTCCTTTTTTGTAAGTTTTTATAAACAAACGATCGTGCGGGTTTTGCACACCTATTTTTTCACATACATACATATATATAGTTTGAAAGATAATTCAACTTTTCAATATATAAATAACTGAGCGTTTTTATTCACAAGTTCTTTTTATAATTATGCGATGCGAGTGGATAGTTGTTTATCTTATTGTATAAAAACGCCTCTCTAGCGATAAACGCTGATTTAGATGTAGTAGGAGTAAGTTAATCTTTTCTTCTTCGATTTAATGTTTTAGGATCAAAGACTAAACTTTTGTGTTCTCTTATTTACAGTAAATAGTATATATAGTTTTCTTACAGGAAGCAGGTCTGCTTATGTTTATAGTTCTTCAGTGGGGTACTTTGCACTAAGGGGTTTCATATGGTTGAAATTCAAACGAAATATAACTGTTCTAAGATAGGTAACAGTTAATTATTTTTGAAGAAAAGACCTAATGACTTCCTTGCATTACAACGACCACTGGCGCCATCTAGTTTCTAACATATTTTCAAATAATATATAAGTACATTGTATATTTTGTTCCAAACTTCATGATACTGTCACATGACTTTAAAAGTGTATTTTTAAAAATTCAATTAGTTTAAACATGTCTTAAGTTAAAACCAACATTTTATCCGTAAATTTAAAGATAAAAAATTACTGAACTAAACTTCTTTAATTTTTTTACATATCTGTGTAGATATCTGTAATCATATTTCGTAATAACCACAACCAATTACTAAAGAGCAGATAGCGATAAGGACGATACGAAACAGCAAGTCATCGTACAAGTCGATAGTGAATAATAACATTACAAGTTGATAGCAGTGAGTTCGGTGTAGCAGACATGTTTCTTGTAGCAATAGCTTGTGTTAATATCGTCATATATGCATTCCTTGTAGTTTATACTAAATTAACATGCGGAATCAACAAGTGCAGTAGACATTTAGTTGGAAAAGTTGTTATAGTCACAGGAGGTAACGCAGGAATAGGGTACGAAGCAGCAAAAGATTTGGCAAATCGAGGCGCCAAAGTTATCTTGGGATGCAGAAATGCTGAAAGGGGAGTTGCAGCGAGAGATAAAATCATAGATGCAACAGGAAACAAAGATGTTCACTATCGTAAACTGGATTTAGCCTCTTTTAAATCTGTACGTGAGTTTGCTGATGATATACTAAAGAATGAGAAAGAACTACACATTTTGATAAACAACGCAGGTATAACTGGTACAGATCATAGTATAACTGAAGATGGAATACTTCTGGATATGCAAGCGAATCATTTCGGACCTTTTCTTTTGACCTGCCTTTTGTTGCCTCTGATAAAGAAATCTGCTCCCAGTCGCATAATAAACGTTTCGTCTATGGCATACACGAGAGGTAGAATAGACTTTGAAGATCTGAATATGGAGAAGGGAAAATACAGCGCGTTTAAAGCATACTCCAATTCTAAGCTTTGCAATGTGCTCATGACGCTGGAATTAGCGAAGCGATTGAAAGGGACCGGAGTGAGTGCGTACAGTCTTCATCCAGGTGGTGTGGTCACAGATATTTTGAAGAGTTGGTGGGCACCGATATTCTGGACTGTAGTGAAACCTATATATAAGACGCCGTGGCAGGGTGCTCAAACTACAATCTATTTGGCGGTGTCACCGGAAGTAGAGGATCTCAGCGGCAAATACTTTTCCGATTGTCGGGAAAAACCGATTTCCTCTCTTGGTAAGGACGAAATTTTGGCTGAGAAGTTGTGGCGTGTATCGGAAAAGCTAACGAAATTGAAATAAATCTATGAATCATACAGTAGTTCTGTTATTTGAGTCAATTTTAGAAATATCAGTGATTATAAGTAGTCGATAATATATCTTATCAAATCGTTATTGTTGAGTAATAGATGTAATTAGTGTTGCTATGGAGTATATTAAATAACTATTATATAAATCACCAGTACGTTCTTATTTTATGAAATTGGGGTTAATTTCCTGTATAATTTATGCTCATAAGTCCTTTAAGACAATAGTACAATAGCGACTCAATTAGCCGACCTCAGTTATAATATATATTCAAGATGTCAACCGCGATCAAATAATTATGTAGTTATTTATAATCTGTCCGTGTCGACATGTCGCAACAGGCATCCTATGTTTGTTGTTAGTCATCCCTTAATGTTTGAAACTGGATTGTTTTCGTTAATATAAAACATGAGTTTCATTAGTTTTTGTTGTTTTGAATATACACCTTGAATCAGTAGTAAATTGACGAAAAAGTTCACTTTCTAGATTTAATTTATCATTAAGTTTTTCGTACATTCAATTATCCGGATTTTATTATACGAATGCCTTACGACAGTAATTATTCTGGATAACCAAGTCTCCTTTTAAATAAAGTTTGATTAATTATTTTTTAAATAAAATTCAATCATGGTTTTATTTATTTTTTTTGCTTTCACAATGCAATATTTGTATAAGATATAAAATACGTGTGTAAAAAAACAACTATGCCTCCGAGCCCTCAGATGGGATTCGAACCCACGACCTTTCGCTATCCGGGCGAGTGCTCTGACCGCTGAGCTACCGAGACGCCTGCAAACGTGTCGAATTCTACAAACGATACTAGCTCATAGCAGAAGTTGAAATACGCACGCGCGTCCAGTGTGTCGCATACCCAAAGGCTCGTTCACGCACTAACCACACGAGCATTCGTCTTGTCAATTGCGCCCTTCACGATTTATTTAGCAGAGACGATGAAATCTTTCGCTGGTTACCCTTACATCTTATATAACCCTACAATACCCATAAAGGGTAAGGGTAAAAATGTAAATAATTAATATATACAATTTATTTTAATCACTTTTATTGGAAAACAACGCAAAATTCAAATAACTTTTGACAATTGCTTGGGATAGGTTGTTTTCCGGATGAAATCATATGGTTAGGGTACATTTTAAGTGGGTAGTATATAAGTTTTTATTTAATGTTTGTAACACTTGAGGTATTTGCATTAGCGAATGTACATAGGTTGATAGCATACGCGACCTTGCGTGCATGAGGCGTAGTTTTAAGTGATGTACTTGTTGTTTCTCTAAATATACAATAATCAAAGAAATAACATCAATAATTTCGCTCGCTCTATTCCTCATAGTTCACCTTCAACTCTCTATCCGGCACTGGGCTGGGTACTAGGTTATTGAGAGGGACTTGTCGCTCTCCGGTAAGACTAAGGCCATGCTGGCGACCGAGATCTCGTCATCTCGCAGAAGGAGGCCGCTGAAAGGATGCGGGAAGAGGTACAAAAAACGACCCTAATGAGGAGGAAGAGAGTCGGAAAACGGCGGTGCGTTCACTCAAAAGGTGGTGAAGTAGATGGGACTTGGGAAAGTTTTCCATCTATTAATTGTTTCGTAATATCCTCTTGCCCCGTCATGTTCGGTAGCAAGGCGATGGCCGTTTTAATATCAAAATTTGACTTTGCCATTTTTCTAGTTGAAAGATTACTACTTGTCTCAAGAATTTTATTTTCGGAGCTATTACTACTACACGGCTCACTATTCACTAATTGCTTTATTTTACTGTAAACTAATTTTATATCCCCAAGTAAAGAATTAATTAAATCTACTTCAGAGGAGTCTAATGAAATTAATTTTAACTCCTTATTTAAGTCAGACACAATACACTCAACATTAGCATATATATTTTTTGCTTCTGCAAACTTTTTTGAACCTAGTTCCTTCTGTCGTCTCTCAGGACCTAATTTAATTAAACTTTCACGTATATAATTTAACTTTCCTAGTAATTCTTCTAACTGTTGAGACATACTACTTATTTTACTCTAAACATATTACTCAAGCGAAATAATCAATATTTAATTCAAAATCAAACTTCAAATACTCTATTTTAGAAATTAAATAACTTAAAACAAAATACCGTAGTTAGATCGAACAGTGACGCAATACGGCATCGTAGCGATGTGGCGGGCCAGGGCCGGTGGCGACGACGTGTCGGCTGCACGGGGCACGTAGGCAGCTGGATGTAGACCGCAGGCGGCAGCATGTGGCACGTTGGCAGGCACAGGCTGCTGCTCGATGAGTGGGCCGGGCTATACCCTGGACTCCGTGGGCCGGGATTATCCCTGGACTCCGCTCCAACTGGGCCGGGCTATACCCTGGACACCATCCTTGACCCGTACGCTTCTTTCTTCCTCTGTAGCCACATTCTTCTATAACATTTCAGTATTCTTCTATGATGTTTAGGTATTCTTCTATAAGGTTTAAATAGTCTTCTATAAGTTTTAGGTGTTCTTCTATGATGTCATTTCAGGAACTGTGTTTCTTCTCTGAATTAATTTTCATTTTCTTCTTAAAATATTTTCTTTCTTGAGTAAGACTCCAAATTCTTCAAATGCAGGGTCGCCATCAAAAGGTGGTGAAGTAGATGGGACTTGGGTACATGTTAAGTGAAACCAGTTGTTCGTGGTAACATGTTGTATTGTCAGATGTTACAACACAAGAGGGCGATTATAATTAATTACATCTTATTTAACTAAACTAATGTAGGTCATCAGCGACATACGTCATGTTGCAGAGCGTAACGGTAAGTTACGGTACAAGTGTAAATTACGACTATATTACACACACCACGCAAATCCCGTTCTAACTAGAAGAAGGCAGTGGGATGACCACTAGTGGACTGGCTGTACTCAGACACCATCGATCCGAGGAGGGGTCCGAAGCGGACCGATCACCGGGCTGTAGTAGTGATTCCTAAAAAGGGTCCCAAAAGGTCCACCGGTGATGTGAAGTACAGCGGGGGTATGCCCGTCAGCCTTTTGGCCTTTTACTGACGGATGAGTCCCACATAACCTTAACGTCAACCCAACGATGGAGTAAGTCTAAAGCATTTTCTCCGAATAAAAAAGCCCGTTGGTGGAAGAAGGAGAGTCCCACAAAACTATGTTACTCGCCTGGTACGCATTTTCCTTTGTATAAATATATAAAGTTTAGCTTAATTGGACAGAAATGGATCGGTTAGGTTAGGTTAGAACAGCTTCCATAACTAGAACCGAATTCCATAATATATCTAATTTTTTGGCAAAGGAATTACAAAGTCGAATGAACATTTTTGGAATGATATTTTAATGTATGTTTATCTGTTACCCTAGTATCCATAACACAAGTCTTACAATGCTTACTTTGGGCTAGGCCAATTGATGTGATTGTAACAAATATTATTATTATTTATTAATATTAAAAAAAAAATACAGAGTAACACATACAACACCATTTGGTAAAATGTTTATATTTTTATGAAGTAATATGTTTATATCTTTGTAAAGTAATATGTTTGCGAAATTAGATGTTTGTTAAATAATTAGTTTCCATAATGTTATTTTTAAAATGATCATTGGCCATTGGTTTTGTAAGGAACCGATACAATCGCTTGTTTAGATATAATTATTTTAACATTTGTGAATTGACTCTGTATTATTTACTGTAATACTCATTAAACGCCTTACCATAGATTTATTTAATTATAAGTTAAAAGAGATTATTGTTATATAGATTTTTATATTTTTCCTTTCCAATGCTGCCTCATAAATCATAGTAAAAATATTTGTAAAAATGTTTATTTCGAATGAGAGGATGTTCCTGTTGCAGGCAACATTAAAAATTTAATTTTTTATTATTGATTGCAATTTCGTTGTTCATGGTGTCGGTGAGTCGATAATATATTAATTTTACAAAATCAAGCCTTCTTCATTGTTTGCAACCCTTGAACATCCAGCCCTACAAAAAGCTCATCGGCTACCAGAAACTCTGCTGCACTCTGCTGCGCTACAGTTCCTCTCATTGATGAGGCGGCGCTGTACTACAACGTAAAACAGTAAAAAGTATTAGAAAAGGATCGGTAGCAAGAGCACTGGACCAAACATTAAATCGTTCGAGTACCGCTTGAGAATAACTTGTGAGGAGAGTCCATTTTTATTTCTATTAAATTTAAAATTAAAGTTATTGTGAACGCTAATGACTGTGACACAATTTTATAAACAATTTCAGCCAATTTTAAGTTTGCTATTTGTTACATTTGTTTCTGTTACCAATAAACTAAAGTTGTGTAATTCAGGAGACAAACGACTCACTCAGTATCAAATCTCTCCGTTCCCAAATATACATTTAAATCTTTCGTTCAGTTCGAACTTAATGTATAGTTCGCCTTACTATTAGTACTAGTAGTATTGTAGATTGGTAGAGCAGTAGACCGGACATATAATAGTCGTGGATTCGAATCCCAGCCGACAATAACTTGTGAGTAGATTAGACTTTTTTCTAGAATTTTTCCATTGAAAATTTTTCATACAAGATATCATTAAAAATACAAAATACAAAAATTATAACCCCCTATTAATGTCCATTGGTCCTTTCCTCATGGAAATGCGGAATGTTGGGTGATTGATAATGTGGATACTTTCCGGAGCACTACCAGGTGACAATAATTTTTACACGCTTGTATTAACTTAACTTCACCTGTTTTGTAACGGAATTTTCTAACGCGATTTTTACCCACTTCAAAATGTCAGATTAATAAGAACACTTATCAGAGAAATCTAAAAAATCACTGCACGTAGAAAAGAGAAGTGAAATATTATATATTATATAAAATGAATGAAATACGACAATCTTACAATGATATAATTTTTATGTTATTTAATCGTTCTTTTGATTTTTTTTGTTTTTAGTTCGGTTTACCATAAAAGGGTGTTTTTTTAAGTTTTTTTTCCACTAAATTTTTTTGGTATGTAACCAATGTTCGTAATAGTATAGCATAATCCCGAAATCCCTTATACTACCAATAACAATCGACTTTCAACTCGAAATTGATTACTTTTATACTGTTAGCATGCCATACTTTGGTATAATAACATCTGAAATTCTGGATTAATTTATTGTACCTTAAAACATTTAAACATGACTAAACCATGTTCCATCGATTCTTCTTGAGAGGGCGTAAAAAGTCACCTTCCGCTGTTTTGTTTCACTTGCCAACATTGATGTTTGTTTACGAACACTTAATGGTTAATAATCCACCATTATTATTTGAGGCGGCCCACTATGTGGAGATCGAGTCGGTTTCGGGTCATAAATCTATAACTTCCATGTTTTTATAGATATACAGCTGATTTTTTTTTTAGGTAATCTGAGATAAACGTACTTTAAAATAATATACAGTCTATGCATATAAAAATATATTTAATAATTGTAAAAAAATACAAAACATGAAATATTGAAAAATTATCATAAATTTACGACTAATTTTAAACAATGTGACCTAAATGTTATAATTAATACAAAATAAACACATAAAATTACTCTTATTAATTAAATATAATAAGATAAAGAAAATAACATAGAATTATATTATTCTACTAGCTCTACAGCTTCATCTATAAGTTCCATAGACTTTTTATTGGAAGGTTTTCTTAAACTTGTTATGTAAGGGTCTGAAGTGTACAAAAGTGTATGTAAAACGTCTTTATTTGTAGCTACTCTAGAGCATTTTCTAGCATGATGAAGTCTGAATCGTTTATAGTCTTTGTTCCTTGATTCCTGGGCATCTTCGGAGAGCTGTCCAAGAGGTAACACTGAATAATGCCGAATTACACTTTCCCCATGAATTAGGACTTTATGGACAGATGATGGCATATAATACCACATAAATTTACTAACATATCGTTGTGCTGTATCGAAAGCATACTGTCCAAATTTCGTAGCATTAATTACTTTTCCGCTAGACATAACTTGAAGTAAAACATAAAATCGTTTTATCAATTCCTCATCCACACCGGTAATTTCTGCAGTGCACTGATAATTTTGAAAAAATCGTCTAGCTGTATTACCGTCATTACTGTTACCAGAACCTTGCTTAGGTTTATCTATATTTAAACCAAGTTCTTCTCTGAACCTTCTTTGTACATACATATGTCTTCTTTTGTTTTTTCAAATCTTTATTTTCTGTCGTTTTAGCAGACCATTTTTCAAAGCCTACATTATAAGATATATGTAAAATTAGTTCCATAAATCTAATCCAGCAATGTAAAGTCGAAAGCCCATATTGATAAGAATTTTCGTCAACAGGTTTATTTTGTACTTTTTCTAAATTGTTCATCTCTGTAGGTCTTGCACCACAAATAGTACATACAGCACCTGATGAAGTTTCTGACAAAACTTTAGCCACTTTCCCGTCAACCATTGTCAAAAATAATGTGTTTGATTTCAATACTTTCACCATTTTTATTGATTAAGCTTGTTGTGAGAGCGTTTCTTTGAGCTATAATTTCATTAACTACACTTGTAGTTTTCTCTGGTGTCTCTTTTGAAAATTCTATTAAAATGGGCCTACAAAATCTTACTGATGATGGAACAGGGTTTTCCCACAAAGTTTCATTTGTATTAATATCAACAAGTTTCAGAGGTACTAATGAAGATATAAATAAATTTGTGTCAGAAATTAACTCATCCTCTTCAGTTAAGACTTGATTGTATACACTTTGTCCGCTTGAGCCATCACAGCCCCATTTCGAATACAGCATTAAATGTTTTTTGCCAGCTTTGTATACACCATTGATTTTCAAAATTCTTGCAATAGTGTGATCCAGCAGATCTTGCAGTTTTATTTTTGCTGTAATATTATTAATTTCTATGCTTGATCTTGGTGGGTAGCACATTCCTTTAGCTTCCTGAATTGATTTATATGACGGAAATAATACGCAGTTCTTCGCAATTAAGCAATTTCTCATGTTTTCATACTGTGCCATGTTAAGGTCCAACTCTATAAAAATACTGAGAGCTTCATCTTTAGAGGACGCTGTTAAATGTGCCGGTTCATTTAAAAGATTTAGACGTATTTCACTTTTTTTATCTATGGGTAATACTCGTAAAATTTCGACAATGAATGCTTCTTCCGTTTCCCCTTGAGATCTCAATCCTTGAAGATATGAATTCAGTATAAAATCAAGGCCACATGTTTCAAGCAACTCCTTGTTTTTTCGTCTTTGTGTTCTATCGGAACTGTCTTCGTAGGTTTTAGAAGGGCGTCCTCGCTTCCCCGTCGATGTCGAAGGTTCAGATTCACAAGTAGGATCTTCCAGATTTACTGTGAATGTGGCATTCAACCACATGCTATTCTGATTTAAAAAAAATTCTTTATTTCTGCCAGATTTAGTGTAGCGTTGACGAAAGTTCGTAATAAGATTTTTTTGTACACTCGCGACAATTTTAGCGATATTTGCCTCAGAAAAGTTGATAAAATTATTCCGTATATAACTTGTTAAAGCAACAACATAATTCCCGTCACTTTCAATCAAAACAAGACATAGGTCGCGTCTGGTACATTGGAATTCACTCATTGCGAGAGAGTAGGTGGTTAGATACACTTTTAATAACGACAATAACGAACGAAAAACAGTATGTAATTATTCAGTATGCAGATGCTCTATTTTATATTAAATAACTGATTTGAAACGTGTGCAAAGTATGGGAATAAAAACTATTTATCATTATGTGGTTACTCGGTTTCCTATGTGTTTTATTGATAATTTATTTTGTAGGCGAACTAAAAATGGTGAGAAATACTCGATACATTATCAAAACATAAACCGCAATTAATAATATATCACAAGTGTAACCTATATCAACTAATAAAACAAATAGATTCGCCCACGTATTTTTATTACTATTACTAATTCATGTTATGAAATTATTACTATTTCATGTTATGATAGATAGCATTATGTTGTGCAATGAAGTTGCAACTTTTTTTTTCTTCCTGTATAAAAATATTAAATTTCCTATCAAATAACATCATTTACAGACCTTCGGCAAATTTCGGCAACTGTCAAAACTCTAATTGAAAGTTTCAGATACGCAAAAATGATATGTCATGAGATAAATATTTCTAGTAAATATATTTATAAATATATAGCATATTTGTGTATACCAAAAAAAAGTATATATTATAAGCTTTCTAAAATGGTATAATACTTGTGTTGTGGTGATAAAATGCAATTTAGCTTGATGAATGGAGGAGAGAATAAACAGACGTGTTGTTGCCTCAATGCTATATTTCGGACTGACTCAATTTTGAAATAACATGAACCTTATAGCTATTACACACACATTCAGACATATACATACGAATATAATCAAACGGAGTGAACATGCCGCCCACCAAAGGGCTTACAAGACCTTTAAAATTGGATCAAATTACACAGTACACACAATGTTCCAAATAAATTTAAACTAAAAAAATCATTTTTTAGAAGTTAATTATAATTAATTAGTCGATGTCAATTGGCAACGGGCACAATTTTGTAACATTTCTTTGTACAACCCCACTTCCACTTTTTACACTGTACACTCGAGTTAAAGTATCTGCGCCTGGATGTTTAGCCACTATTCGACCCATCGCCCATTTGCTAGGAGGAAGGTTTTCGTTTTTAAGTAACACAATTTGTCCAATTTCTAAGTCTTCCGTCCTTTTCAGCCATTTATGTCTTTGCTGCAGGGTTAACAAATATTCATTACGCCATTTATACCAAAAGTCCGTCAATAATTATTGTATGTGTTGCCAACGTGTAAGATGACTCACAGGAACGTTGCCAAAGTCTGGTTGGGGAATGGTGATTGGAGCTTCTCCGATTAAAAAGTGGCCTGGTGTGAGTGGCATATGTTCAGCGTCGGCATCATCGATGAGCGTTAAGGGCCTAGAATTTAGGCAAGCCTCAATTTGGCAAAGCAGTGTTGTAAGTTCTTCGAAAGTCAGATGTGAAGATAGTGTTCTTTTCATGTGAAATTTAACAGATTTCACACCTGCCTCCCATAGCCCGCCCATATGTGGACTGTAAGATGGAATAAAGTGCCATTGTGTGCCGTCTAGTGCAAGTATCTCTTCTATAGCACCCTTGAATTCTAATTTGGCATCGACCCAAGCTGCAACAAGCTCTTTGTTGGCTCCAACAAAGTTGCGACCTTGGTCAGACCATAGGTGTGCACATCTTCCACGTCTCGCTACGAATCTCTTGAAGGCGCCTATGAATGATTCAGAGGAAAGATTTCCTACTGCCTCCAAGTGAATTGCTTTAGTGGCCATGCATACGAAAATGCAAATATAAGCCTTGTTGATCTTCATTCCTCTTCCCTTAGAAGCCAAAACTTGAATGGGGCCGGCAAAGTCAACACCACTATGTAGAAAGGGTCTTGAAGGTGTGACTCTCATTTGAGGGAGATCACCCATTAGTTGAGTTCTCGCCGCCGCATTCTGTTTAGCACATATAATACAATTACGTATTCTAGCCTTAACTAAGCTTTTAGCCTTTAGTATCCAGAATTTAGTTCTTAAATACTGTAACATCAACATCAACATCATACTGTAACTTTGTTTCATTGACTGGATGTCTTCTTCAAATGTTTCTTCTTGTGCTATCCTGATACATGATTTCAAAGCTTGCTCTAATTCGTCGGTTGTCATTGGGATATCCTTCTCTGTAACTTTCCTTCCCTTCAGAAATCTTTTGCAATAAACAATTGTTTTTAATAGTTCCGGTAAGTTGTCAAAATTTTCAAATTTCTTAAAGATACTGCTTTGGTTGAACCTTTCTTTGACTGTTAAATTTACTTGTAATATCTCCTGTTTTCTTTCTTCTAAATTGGTAGTTAATTCTTTAGGTCTGGTATAGTAAATCGGTTCTTTTATTAGCCATTCTGGGCCCTTCCACCACTGTTCATCACCCTTGAATGCCAATGCTGATTCACCTCTTGTCGCTACATCTGCTGGATTGTCAGTTGTTTGTACGTGGTACCATTTATGACCAATATTATCAAGTATCTCTACAACACGATTTCTGACAAACGTGTGCCACCTTGTTGGATCGCCGAGCAACCAAGAGAGGACTATTGATGAATCTGTCCAGGCAAAGATCTGATCTTCAGGCACATTCAT
This sequence comes from Calamotropha paludella, assembly GCA_927399485.1. Taxonomy (NCBI): domain Eukaryota; kingdom Metazoa; phylum Arthropoda; class Insecta; order Lepidoptera; family Crambidae; genus Calamotropha; species Calamotropha paludella. Next base: position 274,669 of record OV656814.1, on the reverse strand, counting down.
TGCTATCTTAACTTGCTTTAATAGTCTTGATAGTAGCAACGCACCACACAACTCCAGTCTCGGTAGTGAGACAGGCTTTACTGGAGCTACACGTGTCTTTGCGGCAACGATTTCTGTTGAAATATTTCCTTCTCCTGTTCGAACTCTTACGTATACCACAGCAGCATAAGCCCTGATCGAGGCATCGCAAAATCCATGAACAGTTATGTTCTTTCGCTCACTGTTGATTGTATTTAACCACCTATTGATTTTAATTTCATTAAGATATTGTAAGTTCTCACGTAGTTGCATCCAATCTTCTGCTGTTGACCGATCTACTTCTTGATCCCACGCTAAGCCTTGCAGCCACAGTTTTTGGATCAGTAATTTGGCTGGCAATAGTGCTGGAGCTACAAATCCTAGTGGGTCAAATAACCGTTGTACATCGGCCAGTATGGTTCTTTTAGTGATCGTTTCTGATAAGGGAGGTAGTTTTAGACTGTACTCAAATACATCGTGACCCATATTCCACTGCAAGCCCAAAGCTCTTACGGTACCATCAATGGTGATGTTTAATTTCACATGCGAACTTCTTTGCGTAGGCTCAAATTCTGCAATGAAGTCTGCATTGTTTGAACACCATTTGTGTAATACAAAGCCACCTCGGCTCAATATTTGGTGTATATTCTTAGCCTTTTCTATTGCTGAAGGCAATGTGTCGTCTCCAGACATCAAGTCATCTACGAAGAAGTCGTTTTTTATGGCTTTGGCAGCATCTAAATAATCAGCGCCTTCATCACACGCTATCTGAATTAATGTTCTGACAGCTAGATATGGAGCTGATGCAGTACCAAAGGTAACCCTCGTGAGTCGATAATCCCTTACAGGTTCGTTGGTGTTCCTCCTCCATAATATTCTTTGCAGATCCTTATCTTCTGGCTTAACTAATATTTGGCGATACATTCGCTGAATATCAGCAACGAAGCATACTTTCTGCATGCGCCACTTCATAATTAGACTTCTCATATCTGCTTGAAGTTGTGGCCCTACTAATAGCTCGTCGTTGAGTGATGTGTTGTTAATACCCTTCTTGGAAGCGTTGAAAACTACTCTTACTTTGGTCGTTTCTTTATCTTCTTTCACCACTGCGTGGTGCGGCATATAATAACTTGGTATATTAATTTCCTCCTTACTTATTTCTTCCATGTGCTGCATCTGTATGTATTCTTCCATTTCCTTTACGTATTCATCTCTTAGTTGAGGGTTTTTTTCTAATCTCTTCTCTTGTTGATAAAGTCTTTTAAGTGCAATACTTCTTGTTTGTCCTTGGGTTGCTAAGAAACTTTTCTTCATGGTAGGTAGTTTGACAACATATCGTCCTTCTTCTGTCCTTGTTGTAGAATTTTGGTAAATTTCTTCACATAATTTTTCTTCCTTAGTTTGCTTTAACTCTTCAAACTTGTCCAGCTCCCACATGGTTTTTAACATATTGTCAAGATCTAGACTAAGATGAAGTACTATGAAATCCTTTGCATTATCCTCGGTAGCAATGTCACCAAAAATAATCCATCCGAGGTGGGTATTTTGGGCGCATGGTGTACCTGGAGGACCTTTAATGATTTCGTTCTTCAAAATACGAGCATAAACTTCCACTCCAAGAAGTAAATCTATTCTTGCAGACTTGTTAAAACTTGGATCTGCTAAAGCCAAGTCTTGTAGATGCGACCAATTTTGCATACATATAGTCTGAGAAGGTAATTGGGTTGTTAGTTGCGTAGGCATGATATAAGCCTTCACATTTATCTTAAAACTGTCATCTTGCCTTGATAAAAGCTCGATTTCTGTTGCATACTTAACGACAGCTTTGGTAGAACCGACTCCAGTGATTGTGCCGTGTACCGGCCTTCTCTTGATTTGTAGTGCTTGGGCAGCTCGTTCGCTTATAAATGTTGCTTGAGACCCATGATCAACAAGAGCACGCAATACTACCACATGACCTATTTCACTCCTTACAGGCACAAGAGCAGTGGCCAACAATGCAGTGGATGTACTTGTAGTAAAGTGTGACGACAGCTCGACGTTTGATTCGTTTGCACTTGTTGTTTGATTGTTTACTTGAACGCAATGAGCTTGAATCTTACTTGGTTGTGTGGAGTCCTTTGATGTTGATTGATGTACTAACGTGTGATGGCGTTTATAGCATATCCGACAGGACATCTTGAGTCGACATCTTTTAGCAGGGTGTCCTGGTGCCAAACAATTGTAGCATAGCTTATTATTCTTGACATATTCACTTCTCTCTGTAGGTTCCATTTTCGTGAAACTACTACAATGACATAAAGTGTGATTTTCGGTACATAATGAACAACTTCTTTGTTTGACGGTAAAAGACTCATGTTAACGACCCTATTCACAGACTAGCTAGGATGTGAAGTAAAAATAATGAATTATGTAATTTAATGGATTTATTCGGGATAATTAAAACCTGCACTCTAAATTTAACTTATAATTCCAATACAATATCTCATCATGTAAATAACTTTAAATCTTTAACATCAACTTAGTAAGACTTACAATGCTCACCAGAATATTTATATACAAAGAGTTACATACCTTCACGATGTGCTCAAGGCGACGTTCACACAACGAATGACGCTCGGACGGCTGTTGCGCCATTTTTATATTCTCAAGGCAGACGTAAACAACAAGATGGCGGCCGTACGAGAGTCTTCGTTTAACAACTTTTACCTTTTAATCTTAAACAATTTAATTAAGCCGAACAGCTAATTTATAATTTTAAATAATAAAATATTAACAATTAGGTATTCCAGTGTAGTTGCTAACAGATTCGGCCATCCAAGATAAAGTGTGTCCTCACACTTAACATTAAAATTGTTAGTAACAAAAAATCTTTGCAAAATAAAAGTGGGTCTCATTGTCCCCAAACACTTTATAAAGGTTAACATAATTGTTAATAACAAAAATCTCTGAAAAATAAAAGTGGGCCTCATTGTCCCCGAAATTGTTTAGTAATTGATACCACAGACCTCTTTGTTCTGGGTTCAATGAATATATTTGTAAATCACAGGCCTCATTGTCCTGATTGTTTCATATATTAATAGACTTACAGACCTCTTTGTTCTGTGTCTAAAACATTTTGCTGTAAAAGAAAAGGTTATTAACTCATTAATCAATAGTTACGCTATATATATATTTCTTTATAATAAAGCATGCAAACTAATCAGTTTCCATTAACAAAGAATTTTCACTGCCTAGGTTGATGAAACTTTCCATAGGTATTTTGTTGACCAGTGTGGTTTCTAGGGATAAAAGGAGACTTTTCTTTTCGGGCCAAAAATGTACCTTGGTATAAGTAATTTGAAAATATTCATAAATCTGTACAAACACTTATTTAATAAGTATATAATATATTTGCGTGTTTTGAACCTGTTTTGAGTCAAACACTTATAAAAGTAACAGATACAATGTTTTCTGTTACCAATCTGTTAGAAACTATTTTACTTTTAACCATCTATGTGTATACACAATATACCAACATAGGCATTTCAAAGTACCCAAATATCATTAGTGAGCTGTTAACAGATATTAACACTTCTGAACCGTGACCGTCTAAACCTGATTTTCTTACAGTTTCTTTCAGTTTTACTTTTAAAACAGCAATGAAAAATAGTGTTCATAACACTCTATTCGGATACCGTTACAATGCCTGGTTGTCACGCTGATTGATGTTTTGTTGTTAGATTTGTTTATTATTAATAATCAGAAATTATATTTTAGAAGGCTAAATGTCAATAGTACTCGACCATAACCTTGACATTTACTTTAATTGCTTTTTTTGGCTAGATTTCATTGCAACACTCAATTTACCATTTACGTTTAAGTAACTTGGAAGGAAGGACAGAGTTGTTACCACTAAACGAACCCGTACTACATATGCACATTGTCAATATGGTTATTTATCGTCCTATTTGTATAATATAATTAATAAGAACTTGGAAATATATCCAGTGACTTTACGCGAATGCAGAAAAAGATTATCAGCGTGGCTAAAACCATTGACATACGATGAAACTGAAGATCTCTTAAAAATAAACACCTAGCGTAACCATACACACACACACTCATACACACACTCATACACACACACACACACACACACACACACACACACACACATATAGTAATTAATAATATTATTAAGTTGTTTGTATATTTAGTTGGTATAATTATTCATTAGCACTAAGTACTTTGTGTTTTATTACTCACTACTTATGAAAGGGTGACTCCATCTGGCACAGGTGCACTATGCACTTAATAGAGGGAGTCAATCATAATGCTGTTACAATTATTGGTACTGCAATAAATATTTTTCATTTTTCATTTTTCATTTTCAACTTCTGTAGACATCAGACTTACCCATTAATTATTTAGAGAGTGATATTATTCTGAACCATAATAAATAGTATAGTTATCTGTTAAAAGTAGATTGTTATACTTAGCTACACTTACATAGAGTTATTGAATAACAATAAATATAAGCCCTTTGAATCAGAATCTAGTAGGTAAGCACAAGTTGTCGAGAATTATTAACAGTATTCAAATCACCAAAGTGTACGAATCCAAGTTAATATAGCCAGGTCATTAGAGTACCTAAGTGAAACGAAAATCCAGAAAGAACAACCGATTTTAAATGAAATAAACACCACGAACAAATAGCACTCCCAGAGATAGCAAAATACCTAAAAGTGAATTATACTGAACGGAATGTATAAATAAATAAAAGGCTTTCTTTTTAATGTGACAGTCGGTCAGGTTTTAAGTTTTTTACGGGTCCATATTGGCTCACCTAAAGTCATTTGCCCGAAATTGTTCCTCCCAATGATCCGCAATCCGAACGATCACTCTTCGCAAAATCTTTCATCCCAAAGTTTTCATTCATACTATTTGTAGTGCTACCGGCGATGTTCATAACACTCATGTCTCCGAAAATCGTAATTAATAATATCATTAATGTAAATATATTTAAACTCTTACTGTTTTTTATCATAACACTTATCTCTAAACATAATTACCATAATATTTTCACTCATACTCAGAAAGAAACATTTACCAAGTGTAATAAAAAAAATATATGTGGGTAGAAGAAGATATTTATAGTTTTAATTTGAGAGTATGATTATTATTTGGGGGTATGCTTTACATTACGTACTGAGTTGTATCTATTGCTAAGTTCATGTCGGTGTATTATCATAACGTGCATGTTTGTGTTAATGCTTTATTAATATGGAGGAAAATTATTTAAAAATCATTCAAAACCAGTCGCGGAGGATTAAAATTAGATGTAGGTACATGGATTTATATAAAAAAAAAAACCCGAATAACAGTGGATAAACAATATTGGGCGTGTGAATTAAGAAGCAACAAAAAGTATAAGTGTAAGGCGAGATTAATCACCACTTTCGATAAGGAAGTCAATAAGTATGAATTACTGGAAGGAACGCACCAAGAACATAATCATGAACCAGATGCTTTGAAGGAAAAGGCTTGTTTTTAAACTATTTCTTGTGATTACTAAACAACTTTTCACATTTTTACATTTGGCCATTTTATATTTGGTTATGGATGTTACATACATAATACTATAACTATTCCTGAGATAATTATGTCAAAAAAAACCAGCTGCTTAGAATGAATAGAGGTCGTTTCACAGATTTTTGTCTTAAATGAATAAAATTCATAAAACACGACTCATTCACGGTTATGTTTATGGCCTGGGAGTTTATACCGCAGTTTTAACCGTACCTAAACCAATAACTATAGGACCGATTCGGTTCTGGCACTTCGCCGGCCGCTACCGCGGCACGCTCGCTACGCTCGCTCGGCTCGTGCGTTGTGGTCAGAGTTCTAACCTAACCTAACCAACATTAATGTATATAATACTGATTATTATGAATAAAAAGAAATCTAAACAAAAAAGATATGACTTTGAATAATAGTTTAAAAGATGGTTATGTTGAGTAAATATAGGATAACAACAAAGTATAATAAATGTTTATTGCTAATGACATTATGAAGTTGAATGCTTCGGAATCATGAACATCAAAGACAGAGTAGTTAGGAATTGTGATCGCTAGGATAGAAAATTTTAGGAAGAACACCCTCGGACTGCCAATCATCGGAGTTGAAAATTTAGGTGAACTTTGGCGCACCTGTAGTTTGTTGTTCGCTGGATGATTGTTGCGGATTTATTTCACAACTGCACTACGTGGCTTGAACGCCGATACCAGTGCAGTGCCCGCACAACAGACACGATGACAGCACTCGTGCCCTGGATCCTGGATATCGCTAGCGCACAGGCGCAACGACAGCACTCGAGGACCCGCGCGACGGTAGCACTCGAGGATCCGCGCGATGGCAGCACTCGAGGATCCATGCGATGGCAGCACTCGAGGATCCGCGCGATGGCAGCACTCGCGCACAGGCGCGACGACAGCTCAGTCTCTCTCACCGGTCGCGCCACCCCACGACTAGGCGTCTGCCAGCAACGCTCGTCGATATTGGGTTGGCGTGGATATTAGAGAAAGAAAAATGTTAATACAGTGTTAATGACGATCGAAATAATAATTAAGAGTTATTGCTGTTTACCGCAGCGTGTATATGAAGAAAAATGTAAAATGCAATAACATATTGATGAAAATCTATAAATTGTATCAAGTCATTTCACGAAGATGAGAGATATCTAACACATCTGTTCTACTATCAAATCAACATAATTAATTTTATGGTTATTTTTTTTTCAAAGGTTTTTTTCTTTGTCCCTTTTTTACCTCAAAAACATTTTTTTTTTGAAGATAATATCATTCGTATTTGCGTAATCTGTTAACCCAGAGGGTTGTAAAATGTTTTACATTTCACAAAACAATAAATGTGCTTTTGGCGCGCTGAACGTAGAAGCTTTCATTTTTTGATAATTAATGAAGGTTCCTCAATATTTAACTAGATGGCGTCTTAATGCGCAAGGTTTAATAAAAGTTGACTTGTACTTATTGTCAGTATTATTTCAATTTACACTGTGCAATTGTTTGCATAAACCTTTATTTAATATCACCAGTAACATCAATGTGTCAATAATGCAATTTCAGTTATTAACAATAAGCTTCATGCTGCTAATGAAATTTAGGAAATAAATCATGATAAAAACTAGCAATATTGATACTCTTATTCAATCACGCTCGTCACAGAGATTTAGCGAGTATTGTCTATACCTTTACTTTGTATGTGACGTTGATCAAATTCATTATGTTTCTATTATAAACTACCTTTAAAAAAAAAATAGACGGTTTTTCTTTTTACGTGGGCTTGAAGTTGATCCCGCTTCTGATATGTTAACGACCCTATTCACAGACTAGCTAGGATGTGAAGTAAAAATAATGAATTATGTAATTTATGGATTTATTCGGGATAATTAAAACCTGCACTCTAAATTTAACTTATAATTCCAATACAATATCTCATCATGTAAATAACTTTAAATCTTTAACATCAACTTAGTAAGACTTACAATGCTCACCAGAATATTTATATACAAAGAGTTACATACCTTCACGATGTGCTCAAGGCGACGTTCACACAACGAATGACGCTCGGACGGCTGTTGCGCCATTTTTATATTCTCAAGGCAGACGTAAACAACAAGATGGCGGCCGTACGAGAGTCTTCGTTTAACAACTTTTACCTTTTAATCTTCAACAATTTAATTAAGCCGAACAGCTAATTTATAATTTTAAATAATAAAATATTAACAATTAGGTATTCCAGTGTAGTTGCTAACACTCAGTAGATAGATGGACTGCGTATTCTCTCCTGGTAGATGGCTTCTCCTTTATTTGTGGTGTAACAAGTTCGAGTGTGCGGAATTTGGATTGTAGAAATTTCTCAAGATCGGCGTAGGTAGGTAACTCTTCTAGATTGTCCTTGTAGTTTTGCTCTCCCCAATCTCTATGTGACTCCGGGTCCAACTTCTGTACAATCAGAAATACGATTAACGGATCCCAAGAGTCAGTTGAAATGTTGAGATTTTTCAAACTATTAATACACTCATTTGTTGTATCCAACAGTGATTTGATGTGATGGGCAGTTTGACTAGGAATCTTCTTTTGTGTAAATAACTTTTTCAAAATTGAATTGACAATTAATCTCTTGTTACCAAAACGCCCCTTGAGAAGGTCCCATGCTTGAAGATAATTAGCGTCCGTGATTTGAATGTGTTTTAATAAAAATTCAGCTTCACCTGTGATACTGCTCTTTAAGTAGTGCAATTTTTGAACTCTGCTGAGTGTTGAATTGTTGTGGACAAGCGATGTAAATAGATCTTGAAACGCCGGCCAGTCTTCGTACACTCCAGAAAATGTGGGTAACAAAATCCTAGGCAGTTTCACTTGTCCTTCAGAGTTGATGTTCTCCGATGTCGGTAAGTGCGCGCCAGAACTGAACTTGAATCCTGATAGTAAATCCTTTATGTCACCTTGTAGGCTTAAATATAACTCTTCAAAACCAAAGTATTCTTCATTAGCGAAATATGGTATGTCACTTCTTTTCTCTTTTGGCACACACTTCAACAAATCATTATGGGTACTTGTAAATTTATTCCAATATTCTTCAATCGAATCCAAGCGAGTTTCTAAATATCCTTTTGTTAATCGTTGTTTAGGGCATTTTTTTAAATTAATTTGAGCTTTCTGTAGTAACAATGCTTTATCTTCCAATTCCGCCAATAATTGTTCACTTTTAGTAGACATATTCAAATCTTGCAGCTTATTAATCACCTTTTAGTTATGTTGTGCAGTAAATGTCGAAACACGTTTTTAATATTAATCTTGAGAATAACCAAATTCCTTTCAATAACTCGTAAACAACCTCATTAGTGTAGCTGCCTATTGTCCTCGGGCGCCGGGTGCAGCCGATTCTATTGTATTCGTTCAATCAATTGTTCTTTTGTATCCGGCTCGAAATGCGACCATATGTTGTGGTGATAAAATGCAATTTAGCTTGATGAATGGAGGAGAGAATAAACAGACGTGTTGTTGCCTCAATGCTATATTTCGGACTGACTCAATTTTGAAATAACATGAACCTTATAGCTATTACACACACATTCAGACATATACATACGAATATAATCAAACGGAGTGAACTTTCGTTGCTAGCTTACTAGAAAATCATCCTGAAAAAAATACAAATTATGATGTTTTCGTGATAATTTTTCAATCATCGTATTTAGATGCTCTTTACTATAAAAAAGTACTAGTTACATACATAATTTATACATAATATAGTAGATCAACTTCTTAGCTATAGTTTGAGGTATAATACAAGTACCTGCGCCGATTTTTACAAAATGTATTTATGGCCAAGCTCTCTTAGGCACCTCCACATAGTGCGGCCGTAGCTTATCGATTGAGATGTCAGCTTTAAGCCAAGTGGACCGCGTTCGATCCACGCCGATGCGCTACATACGTGGAACCGCTCGTCACACAAGCATTTACCTTACCACGAGGAGTTAATGGGATGTTAATAATGAGATTATGGCATTGTCATTATTTTATTATAGTTAATATATTTTTCAAAGAAAAACAAAAGATTACAAGGTTAGCAAATTTTAATGAAAAGAATTCTGATATACACTTATCTCTTAGTTCAGGTACCAGTTTTCCAATATCTAAAGAAGTATAATACTGAGAGATTAACTTCTTAGCTATCCATAAATTCACCGTATGGGTGCTGGGTCCATCATATGGCAGAGAAACTTCGAGCATGTTCCGAGGCTTGTGACACCAGTGTAGGTTTAAGTAGCCCCGTTCCAATGCACATCAACACTCGCCTTCACTACTCGTGTTGCTCTCCCTGCCCGGCCAAATCTGGTATGAACCTAGTGCAGCTTTGGATATTCCTTCCAATAAAGAACTAACTGCAGTTCTTGTCAGGCGCAGATCTTTCAGCTCTTTCAGCAAGTTGTAGAGAGATTTAACCACATAATCATGCTTTGATACTTAGTAAAACTAAAATATGTGGCTCACTTCCTCAAAATCCAAGCAAAGCGTGGTATTGCACGGTCTAACAGCTCCTGATGATGCCCCGTCTGCATTTAATTTGGGGGCGGGTGGTGCATCTTGTTTGGATTTTGCGGAAGTAAGCTACATATTTTTGTTTTAAGTAACACGTGATTCTATCGAATACATCTTTGTTATTTCTTTAGTTGACGACCGTTTGGTGCAACGGTGGCAATCCTACCTTTCGCGCCGACGGTCCTGAATTTGAATCCCGGAAGAGGCAGATTTTTGTATGATGAATACGAGCAATTGTGCCTGAGTCATGGATAATTATATATACTTCTCTGAATATTACATATCTATGTATCGTATAAGTATATCTATCCGTTACCCTAGCATCCATAACACAAGCCTTAAGGTGCTTACCTTGGGCTAGGCTAATTGGTGTGATGGTGGAAAACATTATTATTAGTGAGGTCGTATTATTTATATAGTTTCATTGCATAATAATATTTGCAGTATAATTGTTTCTTAAAGTATTATGCAAGTAATATCCGCCACAAAATGAATTATAATAAGAAGACAAAATCGTTCCTTTTTCAATAATTAATCTTTTTTCGTTTATATGGGACTGGATTAGTCATATAAGTAATTATTCAACAAAACGATAACTTCTCATATGATGGCTAAAAGGGCCTATTGATCAAAGATCAAAAGAAGTGGCTGCGACGCCGAGGGCGGTCATTAGCAACGTTTATTTGTATCGCTGAAAGCTTTTTCTTTGTAATTCGGAATTATTGTTATTAAGTGACTTGGGTGTTCGTGGACACTTTGTTTAGGAAATAAATTGAGTTTGACATAATATGTTTTATATTAAATGTATTAGTAAATAGGGTTTTGAGTACAAGTATCTATTTAATACTGATTTCACATATTATATACTTAAGTATTCATATATTCATATTTCAATAAAAAAAGGAATGAATTTAAAAAAACTTTATTGTATTATTCAAATAAGCTTCTAAACAATGAGGAGTACTACTAGGCGGTCTTACCACTTAGAGCGACCTCTACTAGACAACGTTAGGATGGAGAGAAATAATGATATTAATGACTGGGGTGAGATGCAACAATCAATATACAATCTTTTCATGTTGTTTTTCATTTAGTATAGTTTTTTTTAAATTCTAATAAAATTATTAACTTGGAAAATGAAATTATTCTATACAATAATTAGTTTTGCGTATCAATTTAATTTCACAAGCAGTGCCATTGTCAAATAACTTTAAAGAAGAGTTTCAAGTAAGTTTACATTTTCAACATTTTTATTGATATGTCAGGAAAAATATTGACGAAATAACATTTTTCAAAATATTACAGAGTTTAGGACTATTTTTGTTTTCAGCTCTTACATTTATGCGCTTATTGCACATTTAAAGGACTCGTTTATTTGTTTCTTTATCTCGAATATCAGGATTTTTTTTATTGTGAATGGGTAAGCGCTTAACCGCTATCTCGGCTGATGTGAGCGACGATGTGACCTAGGATTTGACCTTACTACTTAGGAGATACCTATTCACTCGTGACTTGAAGACGCCTTAGTTGTATTTGTCAGGGAAGACTCAGGAAAAGTGTTCCACTCTTTGACGGTACGGATCACAAAACTGGAACCAATATGCTTAGTGCGACTCTTTGGTAATCAACCATATAACGGTGGCGCCTATTTGTAAATGGTTGCGCTGGTATATTTTAGGGAGTTAGACAAGGAAATCGGATTTACAGCTTTAGGCTCAGGAAGCGTGACTACGGGCTCGGTGCAGCTTGCTTCTCGTGACCTTTTAATTGTCCCACTGCTACGTTTTAATAATTATTCTTATTGGCACTAATTCCTAGCACTCGCGAAGGCCCAGGGTTGCTTTGCGTACCGCGTGCGATCTTAAGTTGCGACTCTCGAGGCGTTATCTCACACACTATTGTTGCGCTTGCGGCGCGCTCGTCCCGAGGAATTCAAGAGCCAAGGAAAGGAATAGTGGCGGGGGTGGGAGTCAAAAAGAGATGGACATATACCACCACCGCGCAAACCAAATCAAACGGTTAATTTAGAAAATAAGTACTCATAATGGCAATTTCACGCATTTCGAATAGAATGAATAAACTTATTACAGTCGAACCTCTATAAGTCGAACCTCGATAAGTCAAAAACCTCCAAATCTCGAAAAAATGTTTTGTTCCCTTCCCTTCAAACACCAAAACCTCCATTACTTGAAATCTTGACCCTTTGTTAGTCGAAATAATCACCGAGTCCCTCCAAGCCATTTTGGTACATATTTTCACTCTATAACTCGAAAAATTTAATTTGACCTCTGTATCTCGAACATAGCAACGTTTTATTTTACAACCTTTACAACTTGATCATTTGGAATTTATTACCTCTATTGTTCGAACAAAAATAAGTTACCGACTTTAAGAACTTGCCGACAATGTGAGTGTACACTATTGTGTACACTTGAAAACATTTTAGGAGTATACGATAATAAATTTATGACTCACGCACACGTGTTTGCTTGCTTGGTGTCAGGTGTTCAATTTTGATTATCTCAATAAACTATTCTTAAAACAAAACAAAATCAAAACGCTCAGCAAACAAATATTACAATTTTGTCGCGAACCGTTTGTTTACATTATTCATTTAGTAGGTATGTACTTGTGCCAATGAAAGAAAGCAGTGTCAAAATGGCGTTAACAAATATGTATACCAAAATGTCTATTAATGCCTTGTCTTAAAGCTCAATTCCTTAATGCTTTCAATCTAAGTACGAGAAAGTCCGAGTAAAATAGATATGTAGATATACATCAAAGAGGCGCGAACTGCATTGAATACCTTACGTAATTTTATAGAGCAGACCAGTAACTCCGAAGAAGAAGAATTTTCTGCTCTTTATAGATTAGACAATGCTATAGATAGAGAACAACCAAATTATCTAAAGCAAAAAAAAATTACTGACTTTTTTTAATGCCATATTTTTTATTTTAAAATGATTTGAAATAATGTTGATTTATAATAAATAAAAATATGTATGTTTGTCACCTCTGCAAGTTGAATTTTTATTTATTTTACCTCTCTAACTCAAAATTTATAAGAATAAACCTCAAACTCTTTATGTCGAATCAAAATCCGCTTAAGTCGAAATCCTCCATAAGTTGAAAACTCTATAACTCGAAATTTTTGGCGTCTCCCTTGATGTTCGACTTATAGAGGTTCGACTGTATTTGTTATTATTATTATATAATATTTGGCGCAAACAGTTAGTCTGGTTTTCCAATAAAAAAGTGAGGATGGTGGAACAAGGCTGTGCAATTCTGCAGCACACTCTACGAAATAAATAAAAAATAATTAGATTTTGTTTAACTCAAACGTTGTTTTCACAAGTACAACAAGATCTTTTCCCAGGAACATGCAATCCTTCAAATTCGTCTACGAAATTCAATATAACTATATGAATGTTTGTTATCTAAAAAATAATTTAATAATAATAATTATAGTGTAATTATCCTTGTACATTGTCGAGAGGAAAGTATATAAAGTGAGTTTGGAAAGTCACTTTGAAAGCTTTGTGCGTAGGTGCGTGACGTCATGTCGGCCATTTTGTTTGGACAGCAAGACTGATGTAGGGCCAAGAGCGGGCGGGTGCACACTGCTTCAGATGAATTAGGCGTTTTTTTAAGTTTCTTTATCATTTTTCATCATCGAAACCATAATGTTTTTGATTAATGTTGCTGTTGAATAAAAACGTCAGGATTAAATATTAAACTATGCGCAAAAAACCATATAAAAGTTGTTTTATTTAAAAGTGTAATGTGTGCGGAAGAGTAAGACCTAAATAATGTTGCTTTTTTTAAATTTGTCATTTTTTTATGTTGCTTTCTTAAATTTGACTATTTGACTTGTTTGTGATCAACGATGTAATGAAACCATAACACTACTATTATTGGGATCAAAGAATAATATTGTTTTTTGTGGATTATGTATGGTGACGACGTAAAATGTTGTAAATGTTGTTGCATCTGTTAAAGCTGGCGAGTTTCTTGCGCCCGTTTTTCTTATCAGTTAAAAGACGTCCTGAATTGGTGGTAGGTTAAATGTTAGACGATTCAAAACAATTTATTTTAAGGGCATAAAGTTAGTTTTATTTCAATTTATTACACAATAAAATGCCGTAAGAATATATTAAGAATTTTGATTACATAAATAATATGTCTTTCATTTATGATTGCCTTTGACGATAAACACTTTAGCACACTTTAACACTCGCACAAAATTTCCTACCAAAAAGAATATGGTTTGCATCTTGTCTCGTTGTCCGATTTGCACGTATACGTTTGTGGCTTAGCGACGTTTAAGCTAAGACAGCTTGTTCCGACGCAAGCGCCACCTATGCGCCGTCAATTTAGAAATTATTATGAGCGTTTCCGCTGGTTCGTCAAATTGCCAATGTGAAATCCTGACTAGCGGTTTGTGCGTAATTAATGGGGCATACTCACAATAAACCTTAAAGCTCCTTGTGTTAACCCGCTAATAGAAGCTTACAATGAATGTGTTGTGTTCGAAACTTATTAAACAAGCTAAATAAATGAGTTTGGAGCGTCATGCGACTGAACGATGAAACAGGGAAACCACAGCTCGGCCTTCAAGTGAGTGCCTAGTCATCCTTATGTATAGATACCTAATTTAAGACGGTGTAATCCGATGTGTTTGTTTAATTTTTAGCCGTGATAATGGCTCTTGTAAAGGAGACGAAAATAAAAAAATAAACGTGTCATTTATCCATTAAGAGAAGTTTTATTTGAAGGTAATTTAAATAGAATAAAGTAACAACATCACAGTCCTTAATGTACATTTTTTGGTATTTGAAGATAATTTATTATATACTTTTAAAGATATCATTATTATTGGATCTTATACGCAAAGTTACAGAGTCTCGTTTTTGTAACACGAGAAGATCTTGGGCTTATCTTATGTGTAAGTAAGGTAGTCAGCGTAATATGATTTTCAAGAAAATGAGGGAGCCTTGCTGTAGTAGCGTAGGATGTGTGACATCTGACATCTCACTTTGGTTGCAAGTCCTTTTCTCGTCATACCCATGCACACATTGTTGGGTCACTGTACCAAACTCTCAGAAAATTGGTTGGAACTTATCATCCGCCGTCTATTGGGAACATTTTGGTTTATAAAATTGTGATGAACACTGTTTCAATTTTAAGAATATAAAGTATTTTGATATATGATATGTTTTAATAGAAAAATAGTAGTAAAAAACGACTTGACTTAAAAGTTATTCTTAGGCGGGATTCGGACTCGAATCCTTTGGATATCGGGTACACTGTTCTCCCAATTGAGCCACCGAGCCTTGTAGGTACAACTACTACAACTGCAAAAGTTGGCAGACCTAATAAAATAAAATAAAACACAACCCAAAAAACTGGCGTTTCGCGATCTGATCCTAAGAGCGTAAACCAAAGAGCCGCATTAACTTTTTGGTTCCTATATTGTGATCCGTACCGCTAAAGCCAAGACTGTAACCGATATGTACGAGTATGCTTATAACATGCCATTGATAAAAAATCGATGATGGCGCATGCGACACCGAAGCGCTTCAAAAATAAAAACGATGTAATATATTTTATAACTTCAAGCCCAAGTCAATATATTACTTCGTTTTAAAATATAAGAAACTTAATGTTAAAAAGGTAAAGGATGCAGACAAACAAAGAATGCAGTTCCAACGCATCAAAATGGATTGCCATATCGGAATAAATAACAAAATCCGTAAAGTTATTGGTACAATAACTGGTCATTGTACTTACAATAAGCACTTATTTACTACTAGTGTGACAGTTGCCTCATTATATAGAGGTTGCATGGAGACAGAAGAAACTCAGACAGATACAGCTTCTCCAGTCTCGAGTATCGCTCCCGAAAGTCTACAGCAGTCTGGAAAGACTGCCAACCTTCTGGGATTAACTGGGTTGGTTGGAATAAGAAGAAAACCCAAAATACGCAAAATGGCCCAATTATGAGGCTAAGTGCTGATACCACTTGTACAATGTGTCTTTTATTTCTTAATGTGATGTTGATGTGAGGAGAAATATGGTGATCTTTCACCATATTTCTCCTTACTCTGAATTATCAATAAATTTAATGAAAAAGTCAACAAAATGCATCACGAACATACAAAATTTGCTGAAATAACTAAAAACTGTGAGTTACCAGGCGAGCATAAAAGTTGAGAAGTTTCAATTCAAGAAAACGAAATCTTCCAAGGAAACTCCAGTTAATATACCATAAAAGTGAAATTAATGAAGTCCCATTAAAATGTCTTATAAACGCGTTGCAAATGCGAATTAAGAGTTTAATTAATGGCACCGTGTCACAGCCGGCGCGCCCTTGTAAACGTGAATACACGAACGAGAGGGGAACTAGTATGTAGGAGCAATTAAGTGTTTATAAACTGTAACGAAAACTTCTTTGAAGTCATAGTACCCTGGTTCTTTTAATGAAATTTCTTTCCTGTAATCCTGTCTTTCGCACCGACAGTCCTGGGTTTCAGTCCCGGAAGGGGCAGACGGTTGTGTGATGAATACGGGCATTTTGTACCTGAGTCATGGGTATTTATGTATATTTTTATTAATATTTTGTGTATATATATATATAAGTCTTACAATGCTTATTTTGGACTTAGCTAATTTGTGTCAATGTAAAAAATATTTTTATAATATAAATTTATTATAGGTCTTTATGGTCTAAAATTTTGCAAATTTCTTAAACCCAAATCTTAAATCACCTCACACTTTGTAGCCAACTGTAAGTCGTGTAAAGCCCCGGCTGTTTTTAATTGCATCCGCAGTCGTTATTCAAAACGCAAGTGTTTGACTTAAAACCGCGCGTAATATCGGCGTCGTAGGTAGGGTCGGCCCGCTGTCGGCATTTCAAAAACGTTTACTTTATCGATAAACTTTTTTGAAGAAACTATATTTTTTAATTAAATTCATTACATACGTAGTTTTTACTTGATGGTATAGTGGTAGCTTTTGACATACCATAGCGGGCGTTAAGGAACCTTCGCAAAGGATATTATTGAGTGGGCGGTTAAAAAAAACTCCTCAATTCGCGCTGGAACTGCGTTGTGACCAGTTCCTCCTACGATGTATCCATCTATAGTGAAGGCCTGTTCCTAACAGATTATGTTTGTATCAAGCGTCGAGTCCAGTGCTCGTTATGAGCGCTTTAACTAAAACGCTCAAGCCAGTGCTCGAGCATTTTATAACCGTCTTGAGAATCTTTAAAGCACCTATCGCAAGTCTGTGATAGATTATAATTACCTGTCACAGTGTTTGATGAACTCTGAAACTACTCAACCGATATGGATATTTTATTTTTATTTTTTCCAACTTTGGATATAGGATAGGCTTCATTTTAATTTAAAACATAAACGCATAGCCTGGTCAGCTGGTACTACTATATAAATCTGTGGGTTCTGTCTGTATATTTATTTTTTGGACAAATTTTATGAATAATATTCGTTTTATGTCTCACTGGTACGAGTTCTATAATTTTTAAAATTGTTGTCTATCTGTAGGTCTATAAGTCAAGAACAGGTGAACCGATTTCGATGAACTTTGGTATGTGAGAAGAACATGTGATTGGGCAAATTATGATAGTTTATTTATAATTTCGGTAAAACATTTTAAATAAAATACAGCTTTCACATCACTAGGAGCGCAGCGCGGGTCAAGAGGTTCGGTCGGATGTTTGAATGTTGAACGTTTACCTCGTGGAGCGGTGACCGGAGGCGACTTGTTAGCGCCCCTCGCCGAAAGCTGATGCACTCCAATTAGGAACGGCTTAGATGCAAGATGCAAATGAGACTTTACCGACAAACACTGATTTTTAAATTAGTTTCACTGGGAAAGTCTTAGTTTACACCATTACAATTCTTTACCAACTGCGTGCAATGTATTTATTTAAATTTCGTTTGCAAACTTCACAGCTTTTCTCAGACACAAATACAAACTTCCAATTAAAAACATAAAATAGCTAGTTACGAAGTTTGACATGTTACAATTCTTATACTTGGATCGATCACTCGATATTCTAATATAAAAATAATTAAATAACATTAAATCGAGGTAAAGTGAAATAAACTACACTTAAAATTTATTTTATTTTTGAAATGAAATGAAATGATAATATTTATTTCAAACTTTCACAATCCATAAAAATCCATAAAATATGTTAGTAACAATGACTTAAAACTATGTTAGTAGAACATAAAATAAACATTGTTCTTAACGTGGGTGGACATCCATTGTGTAAGGATTGGACTGTCCGCCCTATCTGCAACCACCTTCAAAAGAGTGTTGGCACTGCATTGCACTCGCTCCCACGAGGAAGCAACTCGCTTGCACAGCGTAGAAGCCATCAGTGCTAAACTTGGCGAACATACCCGAAGCACTACATCGCCAAGGCAACCCCAACAATCCCCTGAAGGAGTTGTTATGTTGGACACGCAGAGCATTGAAGGTCCTCTGGGTGTAATTGCTCCATAGGTTGCACGTGTATAAAATTTTTGCATTCACAATGCTATTTTTCTATAAATTAAAAATACACCTATGCAAAAATCCGCAAGTCCACAACCACAAGTCCGAGCCCTCAGGTAGGATTCGAACCTACGACCTTTAGCTATTTTGTCCTTTTGTTTGGCGAGTACTTTGACCCCTGAACTACCGAGACGCTGGCAGTTTGTGAATTTCGACTCGTCTACCCTAACAGTGAATACATTAAGATAAAAAAAAAGAAATAGATATTAATATCTGACGTGAATACCTATAATAGGCGAGTGCAACTCTAGCATTCAAATTTTTATTCATTTTTCCCTTAACTGTAACTGTTGACTGACAAAAAAAATATCGAGCACTGTTTCGTTACTGTACATTATTAATCATAAAAAATCATAAATGCTAAAACCACTAGTCTACCCAGAGTAGCAAAACGCTAGTAAACATCATTTAAAACGGATGAATGCTACACTAAGATATTAGTAAATTTCACTTGTTTTTTGGAAAAGTTGTAAGATAATTTTAATGCTATAAATGGATATAGGCTTCCGCCAAGTGACGCTTGATTCTATCGAATATTTAACTACTATTGCAATGGATCTCAGCTTCGCGATGGATGCCGGTAAAATCAATAATAGTCAAAATACTAATAGGTGATCGAAAATGTAACGGATGCATGTTGCAAAAATACTCTTCGAATTGACAGGAACTTCATAATTCGGTTACAATACCAGGGTAGGAATGTGTCTGAAGTGATAGGATATTAAAACCATAAAACACAAAAGAAATTCTCTTCCAACAACCGAAAAAAGTAAATTCACTCAAATCTCACCCGATTTGCACGATTTATGACCACGTTTTTTGGCGGAATGTTTCTTTCGCGAGCAATTAGGGATATTTTTTAAAAATAAACCTTGAAATATGGCCGCCAGTCGTTTCGGATTAGCGAGGAGGCGGCGTAAAGTGAAAAGAATTGCTCCGAGCATACGGGCGAATTTATGAACCCACTGTGTTAAAGTTAAGACAGTATGACAAAGAAGAATTATTAAGAACAAGTTGATTCGGCCACGCGTTGCTGTGTTATGAATTAAAAAAAAAAACTATCCTATCTCTTCAGTTCGCTAAGGCAGGATCGCTACCGTTGCACCGAACAGTCGTCAAATATTGAAGCATACTTCCGCAAAAAAGAAAGCAAACGCCGCCCGCCCACGCGCAAATAAAGTATGTCAGGATCGTGGTAAATTTTATGTATGTATGCAGTGATGTATAAGATACCCTATACAAAGTATCTGAAATACTAGATGCAAAGATACTTTAAAAAAAAGTATTTCAGATACCAGATACAAATAATTTTCTAAAAAGGTATCTGAAATACTAGATACAAAATACCTATCTTTCAAATACTTTTTAAAGATAAAATACTTTTCAAGAAAACAACATTTAGTTGAATTTAAGTTTATTTGTTCGAGAAAACAATTTTCGAATAGATCGCGTTGATAACAAGGATCAGGCAAATGTGACAAGACAAATATGAAGGTATTAAAATTGAGACTTTTTATGTTTTAGTTAAGATTTGAGTAAATAATTCCCCAAACATATTGTCGCTCATCTTCCTTCGATGAGGCCTCATTATCATGCCCCGAAAGAAGAAGAGTTGCTCCACAGGGGCAGAGCTGGGCAATCAGGTTTTATATTTTAGAAATATTTTTTTAATTGTAGGATAAGCATTTAAGCTCTTAAAGTTTGCATATTTAGTGTTGAGGTATTGGAGTGTCTCTAAATCACTAGTGCTGCTTCTGTTTTCGCCACTAGCAATAGAGGAATTGGAGTCCTCTAGAAAAATATAATAAGAGTAATTTTTAACTCTTTTTGTATCCGCTTCAATGTTTTTTAAAGCCTCCGATTTTAGTTGATGTTTTTTTAAGATCTCCAAATGCATGTGAAACATGTTCATTTTCAACTACCTCTGAATCAGACTTTCCAAATACTTTTCCTCAAAACCCTTAACCATGTTTGAGCCGTTGTCTGTAACCGTTTTAACAATTTTTCATAGTTTCAGATTATAGTCTGAATGTATATCAACTATCATTTTATTTATTTAGGATGGGTTAGCTCCTGATCCCAATCAAGCACGGGGGCAAATTTTGGCACGATTTTGGGACGTCCGTCAAGTGAGGCTTCTCGGTCTCCAGATGGTGATGGACCGTATGGAGATTTGAGTGCAGTCCTCTAATGTTCGCAAGGCGAACTTTAAATGGGAGAAAGTGCAGCCGTTGCCTTTTCCTTTTCCTATTCCTCCTTTTCATGATGGCGAATGTCGGAGGTAGGGTTTTTAGTCAAGACGCTACTTAGTCGACCATTGGACGTCTCCTTGGGCTAAGCTGACCAAAAAAGGGAACTAACCTGGAGACTGCGGGGACGCCCGAACCCCCCCGAAATGGCCATCGGATCCTCCCGTCCAGTCGCCAACTGGCACGATGGAGCATTAAACTGCGGTCGGCCAGCGACTAAAACCGTGCTTCAGATCCCGCTACCCTTCAGAATGAGTTACCAGGTACAGCATAGCCAAGATACCAAGACCGAGTCCCTCCCACCGTCACTCCTGTCGGTCTTATCTGAGGACCGACAGGAGTGACGGTGGGTGGGACATCTTAGCCGATGACATTTGTAGAAAGATAGTGTCGCCATTTTTCTTTGAGTTCCCGACAGTATCGACTATTTTCTTTTTTTATGACTTGCACAATTTGTGCATTTAGCCAGTGTCACGTAAGTATAATCTTTCTTCTATGTTCTTAAGTAATTTTCGAGGTTTCAGTAAAGAATTGGGTTTTAACTGAAACCTCCTCGTGGCCTTCTTGAGAGAGCGCGAACCAATTTCAACCTGTTTTGTTTCACTTGCCAACACTCATGCATATTCAGAAACACTCAGTGGTTAATAACACGCCATTATTACACACTAATGTCAACCTCAACACAAAATTTAACAAGAAAACCAAAACCATTAAAGTGACACTTCGCGCTCCCGCCTAAAAGGCCAATGTCGACTAAAGAGCGTTCGGAGAGAAAACCTGCGAAGTTCATTTTAGTAAAAGTATCTGAGGGAACAAAGTATCTTCAAAATACAAAGATACCAAGAAAATGTATCTAAATATAAGATACAAAATAAAATATTTAGAAAGTATTTCAAATACAAGATACAAATACGTATTTTGTATCTTGTATCCGTATTTCAGATACTTTTATCTAAGATAAGTCACATCACTGGTTGGGGGGTAGGATTTTTAGTCGTGACGCTACTTAGTCGACCAATGGAAGTTTTCTTGGGCTAAGTTGACCAAAAAAGGGAACATACTAGAGACTGCGGGGATGCCCGAACCCCCCGGAAATGGCCACCGGGTCCCCCCGTCAAGTCGCCAACTGGCATGGTGGAGCATTTCGGGATTTTTTGCGAGTTGGCGGGGCAGCCGTTCACGTGTGGCTAGCGTGCCAGTTGGGCCCCTTACTAACTACGGTCGGCCAGCGGCTATAACCGTGTTTCGAATCTCGCTACCCTCCAGGATGAGTAACCAGGTACAGCATAGCCAAGATACCAAGACCGAGGACAGACAGTTGTAGAAAGATAGTGTCGCCATCTGTCATTTAGTTTCCGATAATATCGGCTATTTTCTTTATTTATGGCTTGCAGAATTTGTGCATTTAACCAGTGTCATGTAAGTATAATCTTTCTTCTATGTTCTTGAGTAATTTCCTAGGTTTCAGTAAAGAACTGGGGTTTTACTGAAACCTCCTTCGTGGCATTCTTGACAGAGCGCGAAACACTAATGCATATTCAAAAACACTCAGTGGTTAATAACACACCATTATTACACACTAATATCAAACACAACACAAAATTTAACAAGAAAACCAAAACCATTAAAGTGACGCTTCGCGCTCCCGCCAAAAAGTCCAATATCGACTAAATATACGACGCGCTGCGTTCAGTTGCGTTCGGAAAGAAAAACTGCGAAGTTCATTTTAGTAAAAGTATCTTAGGGAACAAGTATCTTCAAAATACTAAG
The DNA here is from genome assembly GCA_927399485.1 of Calamotropha paludella. Lineage (NCBI taxonomy): Eukaryota > Metazoa > Arthropoda > Insecta > Lepidoptera > Crambidae > Calamotropha > Calamotropha paludella. The sequence continues at coordinate 251,943 of OV656814.1, read as the reverse complement.
ATATCAGGAAAATGTATCTAAATACAAGATACAAAATACAAAATTTGAAAAGTATTTCAAATACAAGATGTAAATACGTATTTTGTATCTTGTATCTGTATTTCAGATACTTTTATCTAAGATAAGTCACATCACTGTATGTATGTTTGAAACATATTCTAGCTACACCCAGTATCAAATTCTTTATAAATAATCTACGTTCGCTCACCGGTTTTGTTTTCACTGTGCCGTAATTGCTCACGGTTAATTTGGACGTTCTCAGATTACACCCGCTTCATTTGCGCATTTCAAATGAATTATTTACATTATTCTTATATTTTTTGTTTTCGCCATTAACATTTAATCTTCATTGACTGTTATGTTTGTCAGTAATGGGTTTTGTCTTAATTTAAGTATGCCGCCACTTTAGTAAACAGTTTCAAACAGTGTTCGAATCATTTTTACAAATGTTTGACAATCGATTACCCGAGAGACGAACTTCTTCGCATCCCATGGATTAACCGGGCGGGTGCCGGGTCCATCGTGTGGAGAAAGAGAAATTCTGAGTAGATCCCGATACTTGTAACACGGGTGTAGGTTGAAGGGGCCACTTTCCGATGAACATTAACACTCCCGTTTTTTCCTCCCTGCCAGCCTGCTAATGCGGCTTTAGAAGCTAGTACTAGTATAAAACTTACTGCAGTTCTGGACAAGCCAAGGTCTTTCAACAGGTTATAGAGAGATTTTCCGGGTATATCTGTCGTTCCTACTTCTACAGCATATAGGCTAATTACATAACCGTTTTTTCATTTAGGAGGTCATATTTGTTTTGTTTCATCGCGTGGTCTTTAGGTATGTTAATTTCGTATCGCGCGGTAAGCTCTACTAGTTTTGTAGCTCTAGAAAAAGAAATATGTCCGGCCTAGATGACGAAACAACCACATCCCTTGGGATTTAGTAATGCTTTTCATGCGTTTCCATTAAAATAGTCCAGTCAGGTGCTGTACTCAGGATAAAGTAAGGCTTTATCTTGGAATTTCTAGTAGAGCCTTCTTTAATGAAGTAAATTTATCTTATGTTTGTGGTCAGTCCTCTTTGGGCTTCACGTATAATATCAAGCACACTGTGATGGCGATGTAAGTAATGACCCTATTAAGGACCCTTTGACCAAAGACTACTAAGGAGCAGGCACCCTGCATCCCATCAATAAATGCCTTGCTGTACATATCGCCTCTCCACAGGTAAAGCAGCATTTTTAAGAGGCTTTTCCCCACCTTTTTCCCATGTTCTAGTATTTATCAGTATTTTACTATTAAAATGTATAAGACTGAAAATTGCTACTAATAATATTTATACGATAACCGTTACATAAGAAGCTTTAATACTAACCTCAAAATAAAATATTAAAGATACTGACAAAATGAAAAATAAACCTTCATTTTTAGGGCATACCTTGTATAAAAGAGATCGTGTTATCGGCGATTGTCCACCGTACGAGATGGGTAAAAACATCGTGCGGTCGCCAGCCCCTAGAGACCCACGACCACGCACGAGCGGGTTTTATAAATAAATAAAAATCTCTAGCATTGTTTTGTTTCATTCATATTTCATATTTCATTCGAAGTTTAAACTTTAACCGTATTCATAAATAATTAAACGTTTAGTAAACCTATTTCAGTTATGAGAGTGCTTTGTCTTTTCGTTTCGAACTCAAATCATAATTGGAACTAGCGGCCCGTCCCGGCTTCGCACGGGTGGACAAAATTCTTAATTTTTTTTTAATTATTAAATATTTTTCCGTTCTCGCCATCTAGCGTCCGGTAGACGAACTACTTGCGGTTAACGCGTTGCTATGGTAACGTTATTGTTACAATGAAAAAAGAGCGGGAAAAAGAGTCGACAGACAAACAACAAATTTGTGATCTTAAATTATATATTAAAACACTTTTTTACTAAAACAGGTTTATTGAGATTTTATCTTGAGAGGTAGGGTATAGCGAACTATTTTGCTCAAATTGAAGCAGCCCAACTTGTGAAATACCTCCACTTTACAGAAGACCGCAGCCAAACAACAATCACTTTGGTGTTGTTGTGTTCCTGTGAGTGAGTAAGATATCCGGAGCTCCTAGAGGGTGCTACATTAGTGACACGGATCAGGCCTTCAAGGTAGGGTGACAAGCCCATTTTTTAGGCAAGCGCATCCCATCCTATATCGCATCGTCGTTAACCATCAGATGAGATAGTGGTCAAGCGCCTGTCTATTTAGTATAAAAAAAAACAACGGGTTGCACTGCGGGAGTGCCGGCAGAAGTGAAAACATGAACATTAACGTTCTGCATTTTTGATATTTTGAAATGGTTAAGAAATAATTTCGCACGAATTGCTTTAATGATCAGTATAGAAGTGCTATCATTTATGTGGTAAAGTACAATATTCATTTATTGCGCTATCGTATACAAACATGTCAACAAACACACCAAGTCGTGTTCGTTGCATTTTTTTGTACGCATGTGCAGGATTTTGCACATGCGCAATGAATAAAATCAGTTGAACGCATGCGTTCTCATGACATTACCTGTCATTTAAAAAATTTCATAATAACAGTTTAAAAAAAAAATAATATAACTGTCACTATGAAGTTTAAAAACGACACGACTATACGCACATCGCGCAAGTGCCCTACGCCGTCTTACGAATTTTCGATCAGGTCACGTGACCTGACGCGAGTTTATTTTTTTTACCCATCCCAAAAATTGCACAACGCCGCTAAAGAAGTTTTCACTTCAAAAAAGAATAATACGGTTGCAGCTGACTTTTGAATCAGTTCCCGTACCTGAGAAGGTTGAAATTTGGTATCATGCCTCATATTATCTACGGGATAGACGAGATGATTGATGAATGTTGTCATATGTAATCGAAAAATACCAAAGTTTATTATCATACTATGGAACTCATTAAACATTGGTTAACTATGGACATATAAAAATAGAGACGTTTAATTATTATTATTAAATTATACAATTTATGACTTGGTTGGGATCAAGAGCATACCCATACAGAAAAAAATAAAAGCATGTCGCTTGTCGCCCCGCTCCTTCTCCTGTTTGACAACGGGTCCGAAACAAGTTGTAACCTGTACAAAGCTGTCTTAATCGGGTCGCCAAGTTGGGAACTATTCAGTGGGCAGCAATAAGTTAGCCTGTAAACTCCGTGGGGTAAATCGACGGGAGTTATTGTTTAGGCAACTAAGGGACCGAGTTTCTACTTATTTCACGTTGTTTCGGCTTACCTATTGTCTTTTGTTGTTAGTTATATACGGATAAGGATAATAAACACTAAGCCTGTTTGGAAATTATATCCTTATCAAATTGTTTCGAGTTAACAGGTACTTTTTGAAGCGAAGCGTTCGGGCCGCTTGCATATAGGCGCTCGCGGCCATTCGACCCATGCTAAGTGTCAGATTTTATCGTTACACGAGAGCGTCAGATTTAGCACTTTTACACGATATATATAGGAGCCAGCTGCCTCCCTACCTCAGTGTGCATGGCCTTCTGTCTCGCTTTTACTCGCGTGACTGGCGTGGCGTTCTATCTCTTTTTCTACGCTTCATACTACGCTTAGCTTCTTTTTTGGTTGGGAATTACGGTTGGAATATCCAACATTTATAATGGTAACACGGTTGGATAGCAACAATTAATTGTGAAAATTGTTATGTACTCTTTATTTTTTCTTTGTCTATTGAAGTGTTGCACTTTTTGCACCAACGGTCTTGGTTTCGAGTCCCGGGAAAAGGCAGAAGTTTGGGATGAATGCGAGCAATTTGTACTTGGGGCTCAGGTATTTATACAAGGTTATTTTATAAACACCATCCAAATTTTTTCTAGGCATTAGATATCATTCAAACACTTCATTTATGAAAAAAAATTGGTAGGTAAAATTTCCGCAAAAAAAAATTTTGTCCGAGCGAATTATTACAACAGCTGGTTACTGGCAAAATAGGTACTTACAGTTGAACGACCGACCGCCCGAAGCGCCCCACCGAGCTGCGCGCGCAAGTTGTAACGACATCGGCGCAATGAAATCAGTCAGCCGCGGATTTTCCGCGATGTACAATGTTGCGTTCACGCATTTACGTCGCATAATTATCTACCTAACAAAATGTGTTCACACTTGCAATTGAAATCGAGGGCGAAATTGAACGACGGGTTTATGTGAAGAAGGCCCAAAGCCTCGAGAACTTAATATAAATATAATCCGTGCATTTAACGAAGTGACAAAGTGAAAAAACAAGTAATACAATAAAAGACAATGTTCATAAACGTGCAAGACTGTTTAGAGAGAAATTACCTACACTTTAAGATAGTGATTGTTTTCAAACTTCATGTAAGTGTATTTTGTTTGGATTTTTAATTAATTATTTTGTTGGAGTAAAGCAAAATGTGTGCAGGGCGGCTAAGACATGTGAAATTTTTCACAAAAATATAGAACTATTAATTATACATTTCTTTATCCTATCGTGTAAAATAGACAAAAATAACTTCTGGTAGGTAGGTACTAAGGTTTTGGCACTGCATTTGTTTTTGCGATTTTCGAATTGCCTTTGCGATCCCTGTGTTTTTTTAGATTCTGTGGTTAATAAACACCCTTTGCTTTACTCCAACCAATTATTCTACATAAGTTGATTAAATATTAAAAAATGCGACGTAAGTGCCTAAGGTGTGGTTTACTTTTATGTTCATTTTTTATTTATTAAAAGTGTTATCGATTAATATTGTTATAATCAAAGAACAAATCAACTTATCTCTTCTTCAATTTGACGTTCCTATTTTTTTTCGTTTAAACTTATGAAAATCATTGTAATGTATCAATGAAATACGGGAGGGCGGGGCGGGGGTCGTGTAATCATCTGCTACAACACCGTGCGTAGCGTGACTGTGACAGCAATCGGTAGTTTTCCTCGGATAACTTTGTGTAGGCTTAACTTAATATTTTAGTACTGAGTGATATTAAAAGAAAAAAATCTTGTTTTGTTATTTTCTTCAAAGAATATAATATATAAATTTGGATGGTGTTTATAAAATGGCCTTGTATATACTTCTATAAATAGGCTATTTGGTGTGAATGTAAGAAATATTATTAATATGAAATTATGGAATTATATAATCAGAGGCCTTAGTGTAAGTTTACACATTCGATACTCGTTGTCGAGTGCGTTATAGATTTCTATGGCGATTCGTAGTTCCTGGTGGTTACCGCCAGGGGCGCTTATACAAAAGTCCATACTAATATTCTACACAGACGATATCAAGTATCGAAGCATAAACTTGCACTAAGGCCTCAGTTCGTTTTGAAATCATAACATAACTAATGACTCTATAATAAATACATAAAAATTAACTATTATTTAATACGAGAAGAAAAAATAGCCAAAGGAAGCACTTTAAGGCTTATTTTAGGTTACTAGGGTAACGGATACACATACATATATGATAAATAGATATGCAATATTAATAGAAATATATATTTAAATATAATACAAATGCTCGTATTCATCACACAAACATCTGCCCCTTTGGGATTCGAACCCAGAATTGTCGGTGCGAAAGGCATGATCGCTACCGTTGCACCAAACGGTCGTCAAATGAATTACTGGGACTAGGGGACCGTTTCTTCAATGTATGTTTGAGTGTTGTATGTAATAAATAAAATAGAGCGAGATTGTGAACGTATGACAGTATATTTTGAAGTAAGGTTTAAAAGTACTTTAGTTTTCATTAACCATAATGTATAAACAAAGAGTTTCTACAACATTGAGAATTAAACAAATAGTATCTACAGCCAATGCTATGCGTATCACGTTAGTAATCGGCGGTTTACCAGCGTCCGATAGTTAACGGGATCAACTTCGCAAATACCGCTAATGAGAGGTGATGCATACGGGCGACTAAACTTGTGAATTCCGGTTTTAGGTATAAATGTTGTCATCAGATAGAGCAGTGTCCGGCAGAGTACGAGAGATGTTATCAAATCAAATCAAATTATTTATTTGTAGACACAGATAGTTGTATGAATACAGAAGGTGAAAATGTATCGCTATGTCTGCCCATTAACAGGCATACAAATTTTTAAGTAAGTAAATATATAAATTCTTATACAATAAAAATATTATAAGACTGTATAATTTCAACTAGAAACTTAGACGTAAAAATTCGTGTAATTCACACGTGGTAGAAGTGAAACCTTCAAAAATAATACGTACACGTATACAAAATACCACGGTTGTGGTGATGCCTTCTCTTAAGCTTTGTACTACGCATGCGCACACAATCACATATTCATTTTCTCCTACGTTAAGTATTATGAATTTATGTGTCTGCCTCTTTTTACTGTCGCTTTTTTGTTACTAACTTTTATAATGTTGAAAAGTAATTTTTATTTATTGGCTTGGGTCTCACTGTAGTATCGTTATTATTTCTAAATTCCATATTTCGCTTTGGTTCAACAATTCTTGTGATGTTGTCCAATAATTAATTATATTTATATAAATGAATCGATTCTATCATCAAAAATACGATGCACCAATGCCGGTCGCCCACCTGCGTTGGTTCACGAATAATTCTGTTTGAATAAGATTATAGGATTATTTGGCGTTGCTTTGCTTATTTAGAATGCGAAATGTGATTTAGCCCAATAATTAATGCTAACTAAAGTTTATTCCATTAATATGGAATGAAATGAAAATTAACTTTGTTTATGCAATCAAGTTTGTTTTGACTGACACGTAGAACGGGCGTAATGAACGGTTTTTAAGGACAAAATGACATAATACATATATTACTGTATAAATCTGTAGGTTCTGTCTGTACATTTATTTTTCTGGGACAAATTTTATGGTATTTACGTTTTTCAAAACATTATTACTATTTTTAAAATTTTTGTCTATCTGTATGTCCTTCTATAAGTCAATAACGGGTTGACCGATTGCGATAAAATTTGGTATATGATAAGAACACGTGATTGCGCAAATAATAGGCTATATATCATTTCAGTTTAAACCTTATAGTCCTAACGAATACGAAACTCCCGTCCCTCGTGCCCCTGTACCGCAACGGCGAACACTCATTTAAGCGGTCAACCTATAATCCTGAATATTTGTACATCGACGATTGAATATGTTTGACAATTAAATTTAAGATCAAATGTACCCATATTCTTAAAAATAAATTATTTAATATTAAAAAAAGAAATAATAGAACACATTGTTTTCTTCGATATCTTTAAGGTAAGAATGTGTTCAGTACTGGCAGGCATTTGTTTGTCTTCCGTCGGATTCGATTGTAATTTAGAACGCGGCCGGGTTGGAAAAATGAATATTATATTATGGAATGGTATACATGAGATGTGAAGGTTGGGATATGTCTGGAGATATCACGCCGATTATAAGAATGAAACAACTTGAATCGTGATAAGTGTAATTCATAATAACATTTAAAAAATGACCAGAAAAAGGTCTTAGGTTTCTGGTGGGACTCGAACCAATATCCCGTCGCTATAGGACACTCTTCCAATGAAGTTACCAAGACCTTGACAGACTCATCGAATTTTTCCAAGTATATCTTGAGATGATTTCAGTGCTACTTACAATTTGAGAGTATTTAAATTTTTTCGTGTAATAATTTCCTTAGATATAAAAATCTGAGATAAATGCTTATATATACCTATTGGACCGACCGACGATCTGGTGAAGATCGCGGGAAGCACCTAGATGCGGACAGCGCAGGACCGGTCGTAGTGGAGATAATGGGGAGGCGTTTGTCCAGCAGTGGACGTCATTTGATGCTAGCATAATAAAATATGTAATAATCATATTACCATTGTTTATATTTATCTTAGTCTACGAGTATAGCTTCTGATTATATATCTAACTATATTATTGTAATGAAGTCAAGGTAGTCAAAGTTTGTTTCATTTATGTAATAATAAGGTACACATAACTGAATTATAGCAAGCAATAAACATAAGCTTTAAAAGATATTCTTGGCAAAAGTAAGGTGAAACGGCAATACCAACCACAAGACAATACAAGTTTTTTTGTTATACATTCATACCAGTTAGCCCAACCCAAAATAAGTACTGTAAGGCTTGTGTTATGGACACGAGGGTAAGGGATAGACAACATATATGATAGAAAGATATATAATATTTATATAAATATATATTGTGTATCTATGACTGAGGTACAAATGCTCGTTTTCATCACACAAACATCTGCCCCTTCTGGGACTCAAAACCAGAACCTTAGCCTAGCTAACAGGTCGCTAAGCCTCAGGTTATATAAAAAATCAAATATCTTCAGATATATCTTCGCGATTGTTCCCGTGTGGATGCGACCGCATTTCAAGCAAATAACTTTATTCGCTCTAGACAAAATGAATAATATATTAGAACAACTAAATCTTCTTAAAAACGTGCGTAACTACAATATAATAACGTTAAGAACACGGAAAAAGTGATAAGTGCAGTTATTACAACACAAAGTGAACAAAAAGTCCCAAAGAGAGAATATTTGACCTGCTCTCTTTGCAAACATAGCTATGATTTGGATTGCGCTAATGTCCCAATAGTTAGATTTAATAATACAATGAGTATTGAGCATAAGCGAACATGGAAGTGCCAAACGTGTAAATGCAAAATGCCTAAATCTGATAACACAAATACTCCATTACGCAATCAAAATATACATACAAATTCACATTCTCCAAATAAAGATGACAAAAATGTAACACTGAGGATAAAACCTACGTCGAGTGTATATGACACTACACCAGTTTATGATGACGACGAGAGTATTTTGGGAAACACTATTTTAAGTAAAGACCCAGAACCAGTCAATCAGTATCAAATCGACTCTTTAATAATAAAACAATTAGAAGATCTCTTAGAAAATAAATTAGAAAAAAACAAAGAAAACCTGCTTTTTGAATTAAAAACAATAATTATAGACGAAATCACATGCAAAGTAACCGAAAATATAATACAAAATATGAAAACTTTGGGCACAGAACGACAATGTCTCAAGAAAGAGATAGAAGTCATTAATAAAAAAATAGAAAACTTACAGTTTGAAAATCTAAAACTGAAATATGAAATAAAAATATTAACTACCGACTCAATGCCAGGGAAAAGTAAACAAAATGATTCGCTAAACAGCTTTGAAAACAGTAAAAAATTTGTATTATACGGATTAGATGAGAACCAGTGGGAAACCGAAAATGAATTGTGTGAACGAGTAATATATTTATTTCAAGATCTATTTAATATAAATCTCGAATCATATATAGAAAATATAAATAGAATTGGAAAAAAAGGACATAAAAGACCATTGGTTATGGAACTCCTGAGCAAAAAAATGGTTAGACAAATCCTTCAACACAAGCAATATCTTAGAAATACCGGATTCGCAATAACTGATTACCTAGATGAAAAATCACTCAGACTACGAAAAACGCTAGTAAATGTTATGATTGAAGCTAGGAAAAAGGGCCATTACGCAGTACTTAGGAGTAATAAACTTATAATAAATGGAAAAGAATACATACCCACTGCTGATCCTACAACCCAAGCAGCGCGAAATGAAGACAATTCATTAACCTGTCAGTCTGTCGAACAAATTACTTCAAATGATCTCTCAAAGTCCGATTCTATTAACACTGGTACATTTCGCGAACGCTGCCACAAACACTGATAAGCAAATATTAGGGGTTTTATTTCAGAACATGCAAAGTCTATTCAACAAAAGGGATATATTTGAAGCCTTTCTGCAAGACAACAAAAACGAATACCACGCACTATGTATCTCGGAAACGTGGCTCACAAGTACTAAAGCAGATTTTATTAATTTTGATGGATACAGCATGGCTGCTTCATTTCATCGAGCGAAACACAGCGGCGGCGGCGTGTGCATACTGCTAGATAACAACACCGAGTACGTTGAACTAAAGGATATTATGGATATGTCAATTGAATACATTATTGAACTTTGTGCAGTGGAACTTGTTAAATTAAATACTCTATTGGTAGTTATATATTGGAATAGCAGAGAGCCAGACACTTTTTACCGACAATTAAAGAATGTTTTAAATTATTTATTAAAAAAATATAATAATAAGAAAATAGTCATAGTTGGCGATTTCAACATTAATATGTTAAAAAAATCCAAACAAACCGCAGAACTTCTTGATTTTATGTTAGAATCAAATTTTATACAACACATAAAAGAACCTACACGTGTAACAAAAAATAGCTCAACATGCCTAGATTTAATATTCACAAATTTTACTAAAGAAATGACTACAGGGGTACAAGAATTGGGTTTTTCAGACCATAGATGCTCATTCTTACAAGTTCATATACCCATTACGGAAAAAATAAAAAACTTAAATTACTATTTTATTATTAAACAAATATACAACAATAAAAATATTAATAAATTTAAACAACAATTACAAAAAAATTATTGGAAAGACCACATATCAAATAATAATACAGTAAATGAAAACTATGAATCACTAAATAAAATCTTACATACGATATTGGAAAGTAGCATCCCGCGAAAACGCTTAAAAATTGGCAATAATACGAAAAAATCATGGCTTACTAAAGGCATCAAACAATCTTGCAGACATAAAAGACTACTCAAAGTCCATACTTTATATTCAAAAAACAAAATTTTAATAAATCATTTTAAACAATATGAGAAACTTTTGAAGAAAATAATTATTAAGTCAAAAAAACTACAAACAATAAACAGAATGAAACACTCAAACAATATAATGAAATGTATGTGGCAGATAATAAATGAACGAAAAAAACAAAACTTTATCCATAAAAAATATGAAAATATTAAACTGCACATCCACGGCAAACTATCCTCGGATGCAGAACAGGTTTCAAACGCCTTCAATGCCCATTTCGCGTCAGTCGGCCGAGCGACCTGTGCGACAAGCGCACGCGCCGCTTCGCCGCCACAGGGCCGGCCCGTCGAGCAGCCCTCGGTCAACTCGATTTACTTGAGCCCAGTCGACGAACGGGAGGTAATGTCCCTGGTGCGAAACCTTAAGTCGAAATCTAGTTCTGGCATCGATGAGCTACCGTCCACACTAATAAAAACGTGTGCTGCAGAATTAGTCCCTCCACTAACATTTATTATAAACCAATCTTTTGTTGAAGGTACTTTTCCGGATCGATTAAAAGTAGCGATTATAAAGCCAATCCATAAAAGAAATAAAAGTAATATCAAGACTGACATAAATAATTATCGCCCTATAGCGCTTTTATCGGTTCTCTCTAAGGTGTTCGAGCGGGCAATGTTCAAGCGACTACAATCCTTTTGTGAGAAATTTAATGTTTTTGATAATGCTCAATACGGTTTTAGAAGGAATCGTTCTACAATTTTAGCAACATTCCAATACATCAAAGAAGTATTGAGCATAATTAATGACAGGAGATATGCAATAGGAATTTTGTTCGATATGACGAAGGCATATGAAAAAGTAAAATTCAATATTCTATTGAAAAAACTCCATGATATAGGTGTACGTGGCGTAGCACATAAGTGGTTTACTTCATTCCTTAGCAACCGGTCACAATACGTTCAAATCGAAAGAATTAACAAAAATTCACGCGAAATCAAATCTATTAGGTCGCAGGCGCAAGATGTGAAGGACTCCATCCCCCAAGGTAGCGTTCTTGGATGTGCCCTGTTCCTAATATATATAAACGACCTTCCTAAAGTTTTAAATGAGACTTGTATAATGTTTGCTGACGATTTCTCCCTTTTATTTTCATGCAATGACAGCACAAACTTAAATAAAAAAATTATAAATCTTATAAATACAACTAAGGAATGGTTAAATGATCACAATTTGGAAATTAATTTTAATAAAACAAAAACCACAAAAACAAAACCTTCTATATTGTCTTCAGCTGGTTTCTCAACCCTCAAATGCTCATCTATTCAGAATGATGATAAAAAGGTACTACCTTATGATCATCTTACTAAAGACCAGAAGGACATCGCCGATAGTATTATCCATCGCTTCAGAGGCATCTCATTTGAGGAAAAAGGAGTACTGGGACGTACTAACCTCATTACTCACAAAATCGACACTGGCGATTCTCTTCCTATCAAACAGAGATGCTATCGGTTATCCCCTGAAAAACAAAAAGCATTAGTTAACGAGGTGGATAAAATGCTGGAATGGGATGTCATAGAACCCTGTGAAAGTCCATGGTTATCCCCGGTGATTATCACCCCTAAGAAAAATGGTGAATGGCGTTTCTGCGTCGATAGTAGAAAACTAAATTCTATTACTCGTCGCGACGCATATAACCTTCCTCTTATAAGCGAGATCCTAGACAACCTAAGGAATGCCAAATATCTATCAAGTATTGACATTGCTAAAGCGTTCTGGGAGACGCCACTTAACCCTGCTGATAAAGATAAGACTGCCTTTTACGTTCCAGGCAGGGGCATGTACAGATTTAAAGTGATGCCCTTTGGTCTGACCAATTCTCCAGCTACTCAGCAGAGACTTATGGATATGTTATTTACCCCTGATTTTGACAATAGAGTCTTTTGTTATCTCGATGACATTGTCATTATAAGTGAAACGTTCGACCAGCATATCGCTCTCCTCTTAAAAGTCCATGAAAAACTTTCTTTCGCTAACTTAACTATAAATTTTGAAAAATCTCAATTCTTCAAGAACGAACTTAAATATCTTGTCTTCATCGTGGACGAATTTGGGCTACGAGCTGATCCCGACAAAATTCGCTCTATTTTGGAATACCCTACACCATCTTGTAGAAAGGAAGTTCGTAGATTCATCGGCACCTGTAGTTGGTTCCGAAGATTTATTCCAAATTTCAGCACAATTGCTGCTCCTCTTAACAAACTTACTTGCTCAGGTATAAATGCTCCCAAGTTTGCTTGGAACTCTGAAGCTGAAACTGCTTTTCAGAAGCTCAAAGAAGCTCTAGTCACTACCCCTGTACTCGCTTGTCCGGATTTTAACCTACCATTTTCGGTACATTGCGATGCATCAAACTATGGTATAGGAGCAATGCTTACCCAACTTCAAAACGACAAAGAAGTCGTTATTGCCTACATGAGCAAATCACTTAACAAGAACCAACAAAATTACTCAACAACGGAAAGGGAAACCTTGGCCGTTATAACTGCTCTTGAACACTGGCGTTGTTATCTTGACAATGGCAAACAATTTACCATTTACACAGATCACGCAGCCCTTAAGTGGTTTCTTAACTTATCTAACCCCTCAGGAAGACTTGCTCGATGGACTCTACGTCTGTCTTGTTTCAACTTCGTTCTGAAACATAAAAAGGGTAAAGATAATATTGTTCCAGATTTGTTATCTAGATCTAAACCTAAGGGCTTTGCGGATTCTTCACCTCAAGGTGTACTTCCAATTTCCACGGAAGAACCTCCTCCTAATCGTGATTTGAATCACTATAACAAAGTTTTGCTCGGCTGTCAAAATAATCCTGATTCCTATCCAAACTATATGGTGAAGAATAACAAACTTTATCGTTGCATTCACTCTCCAAATAGTCTCAATGATGACTTCAATTGGAAAGAAGTGCCCTTACCTCCTGAAAGATGTAGGCTTATTGAAATTAACCACGGCTCTGACCTTGAACCTCATCTGGGAATCTTCAAAACTTACAAAAAACTTTCATTACGTTACTACTGGCCCGGTATGTTTAAGGACATAGCCAGATATATTTCTGATTGCGACACATGCCTGGCGTATAAACATCCCAATCACTCTCCTTACGGACTTATGGGAAAACCTAAAATATGCTCTAGACCCTTCCAAACTATATCGCTCGATCTTATGGGTCCACTCCCCATGACTAGAAATCGTAACCAATACATCTTAGTTATTAACTGTTGCTTTACTAAATACACTTTAATCTTTCCCCTTAAGCGTGCTACCACGCCTAATATAATCTCTTCCCTTGAAAACTCAGTCTTTCTAACACATGGTGTCCCTCAAACCATTATTATGGATAACGGACCTCAATTCCAGTCTCGTGAATTCATCTCATTTTTAAAGAAATATAAAATTCCATTTATATTTCATTCTCCATTTTACTGTCCTCAGGTCAACCCTACCGAAAGATATAATAGAACTATAATCACTGCTTTAGCTGCCCTAGTAGGTGACGACCATAGAAAGTGGGATACCTACCTTTACAAAATCCAACAAGCGATGAACAGTTGCGTTAACTCTATAACTGGTTATACGCCTAACTTTTTAGTATTTGGTCGGGAAACAATTCCTTGCGGTTCTTTTTACACCTCAGCTCGAAGTATCGAAGAAGTTACTTTTCTACCTCGCGATGTCTACGCTGAGAATGCTGGTTTCCTCGCATCTATTTTCGATAAAGTTCAAAGTACCTTATTCTTAGCTCATGCTAAAAACAGTGCGCGTTATGATCTACGTCGTACATTTAAAGAATTTAATGTCGGCGATATGGTTTGGCGAAAGAACTATGTTCAAAGTAATGCAGGTTTTTATTTCAGCGCTAAACTCGCACCTAAATTTGTAAAATGTAAAGTTGTAAAAAAGATTTTAGAAGATACTAACGGCACAAAAACCAAATGGCATATCAAAGACATTAAAGTCTAAATCCCATATATATTTCATTTACTACATTAATTCGTTCATAATCACTCATTTAATCACTCATCAAAATCTCAAAATTATTAATTTTTGTTTGTTTTACCTTATAGCTTTTAAGCTTCCCCAACGTCTAAAAGAGACGTTACTTGAAATCTCTGCCTCTATCTTTACTATAGAGTATTCCACTGCTCTATCTTAATTTTCTTTAAAGGTAACTAAAGCCTTTACTTTTAACTTAACCTTTACCCAAGACTACATCGTTAGTCTTCTTCAACTTTACCCTACACTCTTTAAGTACTAACTGGTACTCCTTTTCGAGCGGCTGACTACTCGTTAAACAAGCCTTAAGTCCGAGCGGTTGACTACTCGCTAAATAAGCCTTAGGTTGGAGCGGTTGATTACTCCTTAAAGATGCCTAGGTCAATAACAATTTTTTTTTCCATCTATGGAGCGGTTGACAACTCCCTAAAAAAGCCTGTAGTCATGTAGGAACACCCTTCTAGAGTGGTAGTCATTGAATGTGAACTCCACCCTTACCTGAATGTAGTTGATGGTATGATAGAAGAAGGATGGATATTTGTGTGAATGCTTGTATGTTCCTGCGAAGTAGTGTTCCTAGGTATTCTCTTGGCCCTTTCTTTTAATAAAATTTTCTCCCGAGTCGAAAATTTTCTGGGGTCGTGGGGGAAATGTAATGTATACTAATATGTACCTTTATAGTCTCCGATTTTCATTCATAACATTCGTTAAATTGTATATTTTATCATTCCATTTTGCATCATCATTTGTAAACGTATTAATCTCTGTAAATATATATATATATATACAATAATATTTTACTCAATTGCTGAAAAGATACACTAGATTTTCATATAGAGCTTCGCAACCACTCAAAACTTCTATACAGAATGCTACACACTTACCGGCATTGCTTGTTATTTTAACCTGTCTTTTTGTTTAATCTATTTCGTTATTATTTCTTCATTTTATTACTAAAAATGTATTTATTTAATTTATTGACATATAAGTTTTTCTCCGTTGCCATGGCTACCCATGACACGATCTTTCATTTATGGTATTCAACCTCCAAAGAAAACCAGATTTTATTCTTTTTATGTCTTCTCGAAGACAATCTAAATTTAAATGGCTCTGGGCCTATAAAAGACCGAGCTGACCTGCCAAGTGATTCAGTTCTTCGGCAAAAGTTGCCACGTTAACATCTATAGCTCGCTACCGAGCTCTCCAAAATTCTTAAAGGCCTTATCCATAATTGAAGGGGCCGGCTGCCCCGGGACTCAAGAAAAGTCCTTAACGCCGTAAGGCAAACTTTTGGCTCAAGAACTTACACTCAACTCAGCCACTCTCTACCACTAACGTTGCCTGACCACCAGCGGTGCAGGCCATCCATCTGCAGCTCCGCCTATCCTACCTGCTACGCCGCCCGACCTACCAGCAGCGCCGCCCGTCTACCAGCAGCGCCGGCAGAAAATCGGTGCAGGCCGTCCACCAACAGCGCCGCCCAACCTACTTGTCACGCCTCCCGACCTACCAGCAGCGCTGCCCGTCTACCAGCAGCTCCGGCCGACGTCTGCCCCGCCACCTGTCTACCGGCAGCGCCACCCTTCATCCGACGGTTTCACCGCCTCTGGGCCCTAAAGTCCCGGGCCTCAAGCCGCCTACATAGAAGATCGCCGACGACCCACAACCACCTACTCACATTTTCACTGTACACTACTCATACTCGCCCTCACTCTTCTTACCTCCAATTTTTTTGTTCCTTTATTAATCTTGTAAATATATAAACTGTAACTTTACCCTGATCTTCCGTCTTTATATTTTGTCCCTTCACGACACGTACCCACACCCTCTAGCTATCCCGGCGAGTACTCTTCCTACTAAACTACCAAGTCTCATCTTACTTTATTTGGATTTTTGTATTTTTTTAATGTGCTTAAAGGGTCTCACAAACTAACCTGTGGATAATGGTGTGGGCTTCACTATTACCTGACTTTTTGTAATAATTATGATTTTAATATGTATTCTGAATACTATTTGTTATTCCAAATGAATAAATAAAATAATAAAATAAAATAAAAATTCTGTCCTAACAGCTAAGACAAGTTGATTCTATTCGTGTAATAATTTCTGTAGAATCTAAGTACCCTATATACGCGTATATTTTTATACGTAGTATCAGTCCGTTACATTATATTCATTCATTCATTCAAAAGTATTTTTCTATTAAATTCATGATTTGATTTTTTAAAATAAAATAATGGATATATGGGTATTTCTACCAGTCGATAACTCTTTATCGTCATTTGATATTTTGTAATTTCGCTGATGAGGGTTCCTGTGAATCCAATCATAAGGTACGTTGCTTTTAGGACGCGAACTCAAAATTATGTTTCCTAAATAAAATACTCGTAAAATGTGCTTACGTATATAAGTCCAAATTTAATAACATTTTTATAAAAACGATATAACGGTGCGAAGTCTACTAACTTACTAGTTCCAATTAAAGCTGTACGTTTCCCTAATAAAAAATGTCAATATAGCTCAACATCATTTCTTATTATGCGATACTGATTATAGTATCGCATAATAAGAAGTGATGTTGTACGTAGCTGTACGAACTTCGCCATTCAGGAAAATCGATTCTAACTGCATTTTTATTAATTAAAAAAACCCGCTTGTGAATCAACTGGTCAGCGCGGACGGAGTCCAGTTCATTTCGTATGTAAATTCTTATTTTGTTTAGCTCCGACTGTGAGCGAATAATACCAATTTGCAATCAATGTTTGTATAGTGAAATAAACATAATAAAGCAACAAGTTTTAAATGATGAAATTATTTATATATTAAATACTTAAACGATAAAAAAAACTCAACCTTTGGAAAAAGCGACACGTAAAAAGGTTATCAACGGATTTAAATATACTTATATATTTAACAAACTATATAAAAATTCAATGGTTATATAACTTCATCAAACTACATACGTAAATCATATATACTATATAGGTATTATTGGCAAATGTATTATCCTATAACGAACTTTTCAAAATATTTTCATAAACCTGTCAAATACGCTATTTTAAAAAACACGCACGAAAACTGTAAGGTTTTGGTTTCAAGTCTCTGAAGTTTAAGACAAGTTGAATATTTTCTTGTGTGAACTGCCATTGATATTTACACACTATCGTACCAGTAGGCGCCTGGTCACAGGTTAAAAAAAAGCGATAGTTCGCT
Organism: Calamotropha paludella; assembly: GCA_927399485.1. NCBI lineage: Eukaryota > Metazoa > Arthropoda > Insecta > Lepidoptera > Crambidae > Calamotropha > Calamotropha paludella. The sequence goes on along the minus strand of OV656814.1, from coordinate 234,001 downwards.
GCTTGACCTTCATAAATACATCTAATCACAATTCGCCAAGTTTTCATACTACCCTATGGAACCCCTCAGTGTGCCGTCACAAAGATTGATGGAATCTGCGCCTCGACCTTGTCTCGTGACGCAGCACTACTTTGATCGGAATATGTTGCCAACACGCCGCTTTGTTTCGTGACGTTGATTTGATCGCCACACTGAAACGTGTGGCGTGATGTTGCCACCCTCTTGTATTGTTATGGGCGCCTGGTACTTTGTGGCTGAACAATGCGTTTGTACTTGTTTAGCACGTTTTTTTTTGTTCAGCAATGACTTTGGTTTGTTACTCGAATGTGTTATCTGTGGAATAACATAAAAGTTTAATTGAGCAATCAAACTTACAATAATAAACACAAACACAATGAATTAATCCCACTAATATTATAAACGCCGAAGTTTGTGGTAAATATGGATGTTTGTTACTCTTTCACTTTACAATGATATATCTCACACAGAATACCTAACACATAGGCTATAATTTATAAAGCCATTGAGTAAATTGACCAAAGTATAATATTAAGTGTCACGTAAGTCAAAAGTATAAAATAAAAAATTAAATTAAAAATTTTAAAAACCCCCGACAAAAAAAACATAAGCTACCTTTGAAAAGTAAAAAATAATAAAAGAAAATGAATCCTAAAGTACCTATATGTATAAGTATGTATTAATATTTAAAAAAAAACTTCGCGTTCGGGGACACCATGTGACACTAATTAATTAGGAGCGGTCCCCGAACGCGAAGTTTTTTTTTAAATATTTTAATATAGGCAGCAGCGAGCTTTGATGAAGTTTTCTTCCGATCTTTAATGGTTTCGCGCATTAATTTTCTATCCGCGCGCTTCGTCGTTACACGTTTTCTGCCTATTCTTGATTTATTAGCATGTGTGCCCGGCTGAACAAACCGTTTGATGGCAGTTTGCGCGGCACAACGCGAACATTTCACCAACTTAGTAATTTCTTTTTGCGACCTTCCTTGTTCATGTTGAAGTTGTATTTTGACACGGTTTACCAAACTAATTTCACTTTTTTTGGGCATTTTCAATTAAATCACATATCAATCACCACCACATCAATCACACAAATCACCACAAAAAAAAAAGCTTACTCGTTAGAATCCCGAATTCAAGTGACCAAATATTGACTGATAAAACCGAAAGAAAATTAAATCCTTTGTTTTCGGTCACCAGGTATTTTATTACCTTAACAATATGCCGCTTACTATTCTAGGTAATTACTTATGACCCCGGTATGTCATCAAAGATAAACACTTGTTCATTGTTCAATTAGTAAACACGTATTGTGCATTTTTATGGGGTGCCTTATACTTTTGACCAAGGCTGTATATACATATACATATATGATAGATATGTAATATTCATAGAAATATATATGATCGATCACTCAGGTACTTTCTTTATTGATTGATGGATTTGGAAGAAGTTCCTACAACGTGAAGAGATGGCGCTGGCATCAACTTTGGAAATGCCTAAAAAGTCGACGTATCTGTCACGTCTGGATATGGGTTCGAGTTCCGCCTTACACCTGAAAGTAGAATCTTGTCTTCAAAATTATTTCTTTAAATAGAAAATTGTACCTGGCCTTCTTTTAGGAAATCTATTTTTAACTAATATAATTTATAGGAGGAAAGTGAATTCCACCCGAACAAAGTCGCAGGCAATGAGATAATAACAAAATATCAAATATCTTAATGTGAAATGTTATTAGCTCTTCGACTAAGCGTTATGTGTTTAACCTCAATGTATTGAGTACTGATGGTTGGACAGGGTCGTGTTAGGACGGGTCGTGTTACATGACGGTGGCGGGTTCATTTGTCGCGTGTGTTGGCACACGACACGCGGGAGCTGTGTGGTGGAGGGCGGGGCCGCACCAACAGCGGCTCGCAAGTCTTAGTCTTTTACTTCGTAGAATTATCTATACTACTATTTAATAATAATAAATATGAAGATTTAGAGAAGGAAGTTTCTAGAATATGGAAACAGAATAAAGTTTTTATAGTTTCAATAGTGCTATCAACTACCGGGGTTATACCAATTATATATTAAATTGCGTGAAGCAGCCATATTGAATACATGTCGCATAATTCGAAATCTTTTAGAAATGCATGAAAATTCGGCTAATCAACTGTAATCAATACCGGGAAAAATAATAATCATTACTTGGTTTAGACCCGTAGTGACTATCAATACCAGCATTAAAATATGAGTTGAAAAAATACCCATAATAAAAAAATAATTAAATTAATTCAATACAAAATAATTAATTCACAAAATTAATTAAATTTTAAGAAATGGATGAGAATTCGACAAATCAGCTGTAAAAATTATTGGAAAAATAAGAGTGATTACTTGGTTTAGAGTTTTAGACCTATACATTACAAAAGTGATTGGATTCCCCGTTTAAGCTTTTAATCTCCAAAAAAAAAAGTTAATTTCAATTAAAGTACGTGTGTGTGTGTGTGTGTGTGTGTGTTATTAACTCATACAATGCTTTTTTATCTTCATATTTAATAAAAAATATATTATCTTTTTAAACTTTTATAATTAAAACTTACCAAATAAGTTGTGTAATCGTCGCCCGCTGTCAACAGGACCCCAAACCGGGGCCATCCATCATCGGGCCTCCCATTAGGGCGCCAGCTCTAGTCCGCGATTGGTTTCGCTCACATTTACTCTGTATTACTTTACATGGAACACTTCATTATCTCCCTCATACACGACGCCGTCAATCCTTTTACGATTATCCCTTTGCTACTCCACTATTATGCCCACTTAAAACTTTAAGCACATAAAACCGCTCTCTTTATCAATAGTTTCTTTGGGCATTTAAATCTCAAATAATATATAAATTTTATCAATTAATTTATTCTTCTTCCACAACAGTAGACTGCCTTGCTGACACTTCCATAAATAAAATTTGTATGATAATAATAATATTTCTCATTTTGACATCAATAAGCCTAGCCAAATTTAACACTACAGGCTTGTGTTATGGATGCTAGGGCATCGAGTAGACAAGCATAGATATCTAATATATAGAAAACTATATATAAATGTCCATAACTCATCATACAAACAGTTGCTCCATCCGGAACGCGAGCCCAAGACCATGTTTTTTTTACAAGTTTTAAGCGGATACTTGCGCAAACTTTATATTTAGTCCTGACGGTTCGATTCCTTTACGGAAGCCGTTATCAAAGGATCACTAAGGTAATTGGTCGCCATACATGTGCTACCTTCCAATATTTCACTTAGGCACGTTTCTGTTATATTTGATTCGAAAGGTCAGGATATTCTGCATCCGTCCGTCAGGTATCCGTTAAAAATTGTTTTCTTTAAATGCGTAATGTGCCCGGAGGTATAACAACTAAATCTACGTTCCTTCGAAGTCGCAATAAAACTGAATTTTGAATATTTCTTTTGTTTGATGTATTTCATTCAATTATTATTATTTCCTTTTTTATTATAAATGTAAAAAATTATTATTATTATAAAATAATATAAGTCAATTTAATTTTAATGTAATACGTACAAATAGGTGTCACCGTGATATAATATATGCAGTTGATATACCAAAGAGTCGTACTAAGCTTTTGGTTCCAATTTTGTGATATGTAGGATGTGTGATACGTAAGGTAAGGAGTGGAACTCTTTGCCTGATTGTGTTTCCTGATAAATTCAATTTAGAGGTCTCCAAGTCACGAGTGAATAGGTATCATCTAGGCAGGCGCGTCATCGCATCGTCGCTTACCATAAGGCGATTTACCAAAATATTGAGGCTTATTTTCCTGTTCAATTAATAACTCAAACCAATATTAGTAATGTTTTAATATATATATTATCTATATTGGACGAGGTTAAGCGTCTTGTTTCAAGTAGGGTGTGTTTAATACAGAAAAAGAAAAATCTCGGGTCCGTCATCCATCTTCGTTTCGATGCGAACCGCATGTGTTGTGGACACCTTCGCCTCTTTGCTCAGAGAACTCTCCTTTTTGTACGAAAATTACTAAGCCTCTATAAGCACATCTCGTTTTTCTACCATATACCATTTTAGTACATATAATATTTAACGAAGCCATTACACAGCACAGGAATTCCTAAATGAGAAATACTTGAGATAATTTTGACATGTTTCTTTTGCAATATTGCAAAGAAACATATAGCATCTCATCTCATAAGCAGTATCTGAAACGTTCGGATTTTGTCTATAATAAATTAAATAAAAAACATCAGATTTACACTAAAACAAGTACTGTTTGCAAAAAAATTATTACTTATTTTCTTAATACCTTGAAGTGTGAAGAAACAGAGACATTGAGTTTGATTTAAAAAAGAAAAAATATATATAAAAAATAAATATAAAAATATATATATATATATACACACACACACACACCTATATTAACTACACTCACTACGAAACACATATACACCATACATGTACAACACATACGTAGGTTGAGCTTACATAACACACATAAAAAATTACGTTTATTAATACTTTTAAGATTATAGAATGGAATAATGGAATAATTATATCACACCTATTTTTCTCTTCTAAATTAATTTAGTATTTCTTGTATTTTTATATATTTACCTTCAATAATATTGATATAATACCTAATTTAAAGATATGGAAATGTGAAATCACGTGCTACAGGCATTTTTTGCTTACTATTACGTTAAAACTTAAATTATGTTATTATTATTATATTATGAATAAGAATAAGTTAAACGGCCACTTAGTGCGACGGTAGCGATCCCACTTTCCGCGCCAATGGTCTGGGGACACCTAGAAGGGGTATATGTTTGTGTGATGATCTTATTTATGTATTCTATACGTTATTTAGTACCCATAGTACAAGCTTTGCTTTGTTTGGGACTAATTAATTATCGTCTATTGACTTTTTTATTATTATTTCATATATACATTTTTTTGTTTTTTAAGTATTTAAATGCTAGATTTTGATATCAAAAGCAAAACTTGTCTTAAACGTTTTCTGTTTGAAATGCTGTTGTTTGTCATAAATAAATTCACCTAACACAGACTAATTAGCCTAAAAGGGGATTCTTGTTATTATTGTCATGGTATAATTTTAACAGTTTAAAATATAGCGACTAGGTAAAGATAAACCAATAATAAAAAACAAAACAACTCACAATAGTCCTCAAAAAATGTGTTGCTATCAATATTTATACAACAAACAACCTTAACGTGTTATACTAAGATTTATTATCACCCACAAACATAAATAAAGTCCAGTCTCGTATATGAATCCTATTTTTATGGAAATCAAAGACAACAAAATATAAAAGCAAAAGAAAACAGAAACTAATAACATCTACGACGCCCTCGCAGCACGCTACGGTGTAGCCTCGTAGCATGAACTACGATACTACGAGTCTACGAAATTTAACTCTTCTAAATGTGACATAGAAAACAAGAGATATTTAAAATACTTTCTACTTTCAGTGAGTAAATGTTTGGTTACGAAAGGTACAATTATGTGTTTTGTTTATGTATTGTTTGTCTGTATAATGTGAATATTATTGACTTATTAATTAATATGTTTAAAATTTTGAAATATGACATACACTTTGAATCTTATTGACTTGTAATTGAATATAGTATTAATTAATTAAATTTTTAAATGTGCTATGAACTAAATAATCAAAGTCAATTTTTTTTATTTACTTGTTATTAAATATAGTGTAATTATTTTAATTCTGAAATGTGAAAGATGTGCTATAAAAATATAAACATTCTACAAAAAAAAATGCATTCTCTTTTGAGAGTGGGACATATGCTACTTTGTCTTGTGAAAAAAATTTGACATATTATGTTCTTAGCCATTAAATATTTTTATTCCCTAAATTGAATCCGCGACCTTACCTATAAGCTGCCTTCAAATAAATCTCAGTATTATATAATTTATTTTGTTCCCGGCCCTGAAAATCCAAAACGCTCTTATATCTTATTTCTGCTTATTTCTTAATACCTGGCGCCAACTGGTCTGAGATATTCTGTGATGAAGAGACTGTTATACAAATAACAACCTTACCCAATAGATATAAGGTTAAAATGTCACCGACAATTTTCAAGCAATATAATGTGAATGTTTACAATTTCCCTTTTTATTCTTCTCCAATTACCACAAAGAAATTTCTATCTTAACACTGTACTACTAAAAGTAGAGATTTTAATACCTCGTCTTTGATTTACAACGTTTTGTAATTAGAAGAAACATTTGTCAACAAAATTTGTTATTGGAAAGTAGATCTTGTGGCTGCACGATAAAAAGTAATTTTGAACGACAGCAATATGGAACGCATTCGAAATTTGAAATGGCAGTACGCAAGCGCGTTTCCCGCGTAGCGAGGCAAGCCCCGTGTCCGCTAGTACAACCTCGTTTGCCGCCATCGGGAAGCGCCGGCCTCCGCGTTTCGCGCCAACCACCTGTTACCTCGTACAATATTCGAACATTCTATTTTTAAAAACTCTACAGAGGTTTTTCTTTTTTTAACCAGCGTAGAAGCAAAGGTCTTTTTACTTAAATTAGTGCCGTAATATTTTTATAAACATTCAGTTCTTATATATTGATTTGTAAGTTAGTTAATTTTATTTTTATACACAACTGCTACTTCTGTTGACAAGAGACATGATCCATTGAACTTTTAAAGACACGTCCATTTGCGTTATTAAATATAATGCCTTCTAAAGGACAAATGTATGCTTAAAACGGAAGTCCCTGATCGATATCTTGATAACGAACCGTATACTGCTACCGTGTCATTACGAGCTTCTAATATATTTATTTGAGCACTTAGCAACGTGAAATTACAATTATGGCTTAAAAGAAATTTCAAATTATATATTCAAATAAAACAATAAACAAATTAAAAAATTTCGATTTAACAATAAACTATAATTATTAAATTAATTATTAAATCTTTAAAACATCTTTTTTTTATTTTCGTTACAAAATTATTGGCACGTTTTTAATTTAAACATACTAGACGAAGTTCATAATTTGAAAAGAGCATTTTATCGGAATGACTACGAAAGGTAAGTATAGTTTATATTTATTTAAAATAATTATTTTTAATTATGGAACATCTAATTAATTAACATCGAATAGCTCTGATATTATGTTTAATATTAAAAACATTAGGGGAATATTTAAATCTTAACAACTACATTAAAAAAACCACTTTATACGACGGACAAATGACACTTTTATTTTTCAATTTCATAAATATTCATGACGTTTCGCCTCCTTTTTAGGCGCCGTGATCATAGGATGACTAAGGCCATGATGGCCATGCATGTGCTGCTACCTACCAATATTTTGATCGGGCACGTCCCTAACTATTAATTTTAAACACATAGTATTGCACCGTTGACAGGATTTGATTATGCACAAACACAGTGACTGAAAGTGCCATTCAGAATATATCTATACTGTGTAACTGTAGTGATCCTGCCTTTGGCATCCACTATACTGGGTTCGAGTCCCGGATGGGGCAGATGTTTATGCCGTAAACAAATGTCCGTAGCATTTGTAGCTGAGTCACAGGTATGTCGATCCGTTGCCCTAGTATCCATTACACAAGTCTTACAGTGCTAACTTTGGGCTAACATTAATATAACCACTGTATGTTGAAACCTACATTTATAATATGTATTTAAATTTGTTAATTTAGCGTTCTGCTTTTACTCACTGTTATGCCAGTATCATTGTGCAGGGCATTGCACGCATACATATCAGACGGTTGTACCTCATCGTCTTATAATATAATTTAACACTCAATTATATCACTTTCTATCATTTATCACCAAATGTGCGAATCACCCCACAACCACATTTGATTGATTAATTCATACAACCCATATAAAAGAACTTAGAGGTATAATTATTAAAATTATTTTTATAAGGGACACTTTCAAGCAAAATATGAGTTTAATTTTCTAATTTAGTTATTAAAAACAATAGTAAAGACGACGTAATTCAAACAATTATATAGAACAAAAGTGTAAAGTAAAAAATATAAACATTCCCTGTCACAGTGTTTGACCGCGATGAACTCTAAACTCTACTCAACTGATTTTGATGATTTTTTTATTTTGCTGGATTTGTTCCGACTTAGGACATAAGATAGGTTTCATTTTAACACAGCAACGCGTGGTCGGGTCAGCTAATAAAATGAAAATCTGACGAACTATTCACCATATATCTCTCGTAGATAACGAATAATGATATTTAACTGCGGACTCCAATCCGTCTGCCAAGCATGAATATTATGGAAAATCCTTCTGCTATTAGGGGAGAATCCCAAGCAGCTCCAACCTTCATCTTTATTTTAATTAGAATGTTACCTGATATCAAATCTCTGTGCTTTAGCAAGGATTTGTGGTTTATTAAATCTAATGTTAGTATTATATTATATTATATTATGTTGGTAACATTGTCAGTATCAGATCAGCCAGACACGACCAAATATAGAAAATACCGTTTTCTACATTGACACCAGGGGTCGAACTCGGAACCTCAAAGTGGTCACCATGAAAACCGGTGTGCGAGCCACTTGACCACTTAGGTCGTCATTTATTTATTTAACCTCTTCTAAATTGCCTATTTAGTTTTTTCATTTGGCAATGGTATCAATCAAATGCCATAGACTAGATTTGATATGGCGACTTCCATGTCATAGTTTTCGCCATTAAGGCATCCTTAATGCTCATGCCCATTTTCTTTAAAAAACATCCAAAGAGACACATTGAACGATGTTTTATTATTGAGCGAAGCTCTCTTTTAAGCAGCTCTCAAATTTCGCTTGTCTCCCTCCTGCTACTTAACGGATCAACCGATTCGAACGAATTTTGGCATGAACATACATTATTATAACCTGACGGACATAGGCTTTGTAAAAGAAATATAGACTATCATGGAGGAATAATCACCGAAAGAAAATTTCTAAAGCTGATCACAGCCAAACCCCTGATACTACATTGATGAAATTTAGCGCCAAAACTCACATCGTGGTCGTGGCTAATATGCAAAAAAGTTTTGAAATCAGACATATTATCGAGGAATAATCACCCTTCAAAAATCTAATTGCTTCGCTCAGTATTTGCAAACAGCAGCATGTATTGCAGACCTAGTTATGGTTTAAGTGAAAGTCGTTTTTTAGCCAATTAAAAAAAAATGAATAACTTCACCACATAAAACAAATAATTGTGTTCTTATATAGAACATGCGACTTTAAACAGTCGGAACCCATTATTGGAGAGATTTGAGCAGATCTAGATTTCTTATGGGCCTCGATTGTTTAAAATCGCGTTGTCCTAAATGGGCATACGCAATTGGAAAATGGTAAAAAAAACCTAAAGATGATTTTCTGTTCACTTTTTTAAGTTATCATTATATAAATTACAGTTTTGAAGCTAGTCCAATTTTTTTTATTGCTCAATTTGATGTTTTCGCTATCAATAATTGTGATGATAAAACCAAATTACTTACAAATGCCTGCTGTTTAAAAGATGCTGTGCTTCATTTTTAAAAGTCGATCTAAAACATTAGTCTTTAAATAAGTTTCCATCGATATATTATGATAAAAAAAACTGCTTTCAAAAAACCAACTTCAAAAACGAAAAAGCAAAAATAACTTAATACAATTTTCAATTCAAACACTGCTTATGCACACCTGCTACCTTTAATATTACCATTATTTGTATGTGCTACCAATTGAGTGTTTGAATTTGGAAAAATACATCAGACATCCAGATGCACCGCGGGCTACCACGCTTTCTTGGTTGCTATCCCCACCAAGCGTTTCTCAACATCTTTCATAATGCGCACAGCAAAAGAGTGGAACTCCCACCCTGCGTATGTATTTCTGAGTATTTATAACCCGTCCGTTTTCAAAGCCGATGTGAATAGGCCCCTTCTGTGTTAGCTCGTTCCATCGTGGATCCTGTGTTGGCCCCCGGGCTTGATTGGGATCAACCCTATAAAAAAAAGTATTTAGAACCTCCTCCTGTTTGAAGTCGGTTAAAAATACTTATGTCTAACCAGCTTTCTAAATTTAGCATACAGTACGTGCTAAACAGCTGAAATTCTGTTTAGTACGCGCCGCATACGTGTGCTCCTCTCTTAGGATTTGCCAAGCTTTTGTTGTGCAAGTAATTTGCTGAAGGGCTTCTGGAACCTCACGTTTTCATTCCGAAAAGGATTTTACTGTTACTTTAAGTTATACCGGTCGTAGTTTTAGAAAAAACCTAGAGTTTTGCTTAGAAAAAATACTAATATGATCGAATTTTCATTTTTTAATTTGGTATTAAAAGGGCATGTGATTGTATAAATAGTATCGATCAGGTGTTCAATAAATAATTTGTTTATTTTATTATATTACTAGCGTTACTACCGCAAAAGACAATATTTAAAATATTGTTTGAAATTTTAAATGAAAATAAACATGTATAATTAATAGCCAAATAGATAATTTCCAATTTGTAATCAGAAATGTTGCTCACATCCGTTATGCTTTAAGATTTGATGTAGCAGTAACGATCCTGCATACCACATTGACGGTCCTGGGTTAGAGTCTCGGAAGAGGCAGATTTTTGTGTAATGAATACGAAGATTTATACCGGAGTATTGTTATTTACATATATTTCAATGAATATTGCTTATATATTTATCATATATGTATGATTTGCTACCCTAGTATCCATAACATAACCCTTTGAGTGTTTACTCAGAGCTTGGTTGATCGGTGTTAATGTAATAAACATTATTATTATTATTATTTAATAATATATGCTTATACAATATTAGCGCAATACAGTATACTACTGCAGTTACTATGGCTGTAAACCTTGCGCAAACACAACCAATAAGTTGACACATTTTTATTACGGATCAGAGCGCATAAATAATAACAAACATTTATTTTTTTATTTTAGATATTAACAGCCTGCCAGTTGTATCAATTATGCCAAATGACTAATAGGGGTAAACCATCTAGCGATCCGATTTATACCCGGACCTTTCCACGCTGGAATCTTCAGTTTGTGGTCTCCACTCAAGAACCTTTCGTCTTCAATGATATCAGTCTTGCAAGTTTAAACTTAGCGATTCGAAGATTTTGATAACTTTGGTTCTCTTGCGGATGTCCTTATTACAAACAGTATAAAAGAAGCAAAAAACACCGAGCATAGCGCTCTCCATAGCACGCTAAGAGACTGAGCTTTTATAAAAAAAAACAGCGTCTGTTAAATTGATATGTCCCCTCATAATCCATAAATAGGAGTTATGTTTCAACATACGTGGCTGTATATATCAAAACCCCTTTGGCGTTTTTGTAATACGAAAAAGAATGTCAATTTGATTGATCGCACACCCAATTTGATTCCCGCCGAAGCCGTCGTTATGTTAATGGTGGTCGTCTATCGGTTGAGATGTCAGATTCAAACCATGCCGACCGAGTTTGGACTCGACGATGTACTACGTAACACAATTGTTAACCTACCATAAGGGTTGACGGGAATTTTAACAACGTTTTTGACGCGTCGATTATATTCTTCATCCTTTTTTGTATACTTTCTAGTTAATTCAAATAAATAGCGATCAATCATGACAATTCTTGCTACTAAAATACTGGTGAAACTTCACTTGAAGCGTGGAGGAAGTTGCAAATTAAAAGAGAAATAAACAGACATTTAATGCCCGTTTGTGGCAACGGTAGCAATCCTGCCTTTTGCACTAAGGGACCTGGGCTCGAGTCCCGGCAGGGGCAGATGTTTGTGTGATGAATAAAAGAATATGTATAAATGAATGAAAAAACTTTAATTACAAAGAGTACACCAAAAATACACATACAAATACAAAAAATAGATAAAAAAAAAACAGTGTGACACAGCACAAATGTCGAGCCACGACGCTCGAAGCTGATTTTCTGTCGTGCCAACATCAGACGAACAACAATTAAAACATATAAATACTCTCAAATAAATATAAAAGTGAAAAAAATACAATGATTTGTAACATGAAAATGGCGACAAGTGAGGCTTCCAAAAAAATAAACAACTTAGTTAATACACACAACTTACATTTAAATAAAAAAGTTCGGGTCTCTAAAGGAAAACAGAAATAATAAGATGCCTATTTTCGCTCCCATCTTTAGACAAGTCTTTGGATAAGCAATAACTGTTTATATCGGTTTTTAAACTATATAAAGAGTTATTGCTAATAATAATATTAAGAAACAAGGGTACACAATATTGGTGGAAAATTGTTCAAAATCTTCGTCGGCTGGTAGCAAAAACTGCCTTCACAAGCACGTGTTTTATCGTTTATCATAGTTGAATATCTATGTTACCCTAGTATCCATCACTTAAACTCATAATGGTTACTTTGTGCCAAGCTAATTGGTGTGTAGAAATAGAAGGTATTATGTTTATAATTAAATAATTAATATTTTATGTCTTGTGAGCATAAAGATAATGAATCGTTTATAACCATCGTTCTGTTACGATTTTAATATTTACTAAAAGGTTACTGTTGTTCTAGGTAGTGGAATAATAAAGTTCGTAACAAAATTCACTGTAATACTTTTTACGTACGAATACATATTGTATTAGTTCCTTACAAGAGTTGCACTCCGAGGAGGCAGAGGGACGACTGAGCGTCACGTAGGGGCGGCCCTTTAACAGTGTTGATACGGGAAAACTGTAAATTCCAGGAAAACTAGCCATGTACCCATGTGGCGCTTTAATTTTTTTTATTCTACTTTGATTACTTTAATACCTACTCCAGTAAATAAGTTTTGTAAAATATATTTTTCTGATGTATCTTTCGCAGGAAAAGTTTCCTTAATTCAAAAAATTCTGTGACATTTATTAAAAGGGAGAAAAAAAAACTCTTACCGAGTTCCTTGCGAAGTCTTTTCGATGCACAGTCTTCCGAAGTAGAACTTATGAAGCCATGGCATAGTTGTTAACTTTCGATTAATGCATTTTAAATATTTAAAAGTATTTTTAAATAATATAAAAAGTATAATAGTAATCATTATGCATAAAATATTTGTTTAAAGGGTTCGCTCTTGATCCCAATCAAGTCCGGGCTAAGACAGGGCCAAGACAGGATCCACGATGAAACGAGCTAACCCAGAAGGTGCTATTCACCCTGGTTCTGAAAACGGACGGGTTTTAAGTACTCGGAAATACAGACGCAGGGAGAGAGTTCCACTCATTAGCTGTGCGCATTATAATAGATGTTGACAAGCTTGAAGTTTAGTCACATAAATAACAATAATACATCTAAAATGTATGATATTGAAGATATTTTGTTAAAATAATTGTTAACAAAAGCGCATTATTTATTTATAAGCTATTTGATTTTAATTTTCACAAATCAACTAACATCAGCGTTTGCATGAATAACATGTAAATGTATGCAACAACCATATTATGCTAGATTTGAGGCATTTTATTATAATAAGTTTAAATTTTAATGAATATGTGATTTTCATTTTGTAAAACTAGATCCACAGTCAAATTGATCACAAAAAAATAACACTATTCTAAATTCAAACCAGTATACCCATATAGTAGGTAACTATAATATTAACACTCAGCCACTAATTATTTAACTGAAGATCCTAGTACAGCGGTCTGTCTGAAAATCAGCGTAGAATCTTAGCTGAGCACAATGCTCAGACTGGTGCCATTTGCCTACAATTTTATATGACTACTTATTTTCTACATTTGAAAGGAAATTATCTTTTCGTCTTATAATTTGTTTTTAATAATAAGTTTATATTCCACAATCTTTGAATCGGAATCTATTTAAATTGTATATGAAATCTTTTTCTTTATTTTATGTTTAACATAAAAGTAACTTGCACAAATAAGATCAGAAACATTTTAACAGTTTAACTAAGTGTGAGAAATGTAATGATAATTATAAACTAATGTAAGTATAAAACTACATCAGAGCCAAGCGAGACTGAAAATTTTAGATATCTAATCTTCAAACAATACCTATAAATTATAATAACATTTATTTATAATGAGTTATTTTATTTTAGTTTTGTAGGTTTTTCTATATTTTAATATGATAAGGAATGTGGATTTAAATTTTTATTAATATGTAGGTAGTGAGGGACGAATAAAACATACTTTGATTTGGTGAAAAGTAATGTCAGTTAATTTAAATATCTATCCTTTTAACCTTGGATATAGGCTAATAGAATTATGGGTGTTTTCTGACGATTTTATAAGCTTCAAAGATATAAATATACGTAAAGAAAGGTCTACAAGATATCATTTGGTGGATATATGTCAGTGTTCGTACAGACTTCTTTTGAAGGGTGAATATTTTTCTTTGTCAGGTAAGTTTCCTTCACAGAAATACATAGTAAAAAGAATTGAATCGGGATAAGCGTAGTAAACCGTCAGGGCTGTTTTGAAGTCTGTTACACGCTAAAGGTGATAGTGTGTTACGAGTGCAAAGCCTCTTGCGAAACAAATATATGTACACGTACATCTACTATATACAAGATTCTTCTCTGAATGAGTTTAGAAGATACTGAATTTACATTATTTCGGAACCGACCACACTTGGGAAGTTCGGGGAGGTGCTCGGACACACTTAACTCTCGAATCTCTAATCTCAGAAACAAACAATTTTGATGAAATTTGCATACTTTCCTATGTCACCTAGACATCTTTCTGTGGACCCAGACTATACCTAGTCTAACTGAAAAAAATTTTTTGCAATCCGATTTGATATACGCGGAGACAAACAAACATACACTTATGAAATTTGAAATACACTTCTCCATTTTTAGAAGCTTGTATAGACTAACACATTTAAAAAATGGCAAACCTAACAATATTACATCTATATGGGACAAACTGACAACCTCCTTTTCACTTTAATGAATCATACTGTTTAGATTATAACCCAGTTCTAAATTATAAATGCATTGTTTTATTATTTTAGGATAAAAACTTAAATACTTTTATTGCATGTCAATACCTCTACTATATAAAAGAAGGACTTTGTTTGTTACCATATATAGTTACCATAAGCCTAAGAATAACAGTTTTTATAATCAATTAACGAAACTATAGCAACGCGTGACGAGTTATACCAGTAAGGCGTGGCCGGGTTAGCTAGTTTTTAATAAAACGAAAAGAAGGATCTATAAAATTAAAAAATAACGCCTAAGACTCCGCTTATAAGGAACTTCTTGAACTGACAGGGGACAAAATGTATGTCCTAAGGATTAGGGACTCAGATAAGGCGGGAAAGTTTGAAACGAAAAAGGACAACTTTTATAACTCCTCTCGTTTCATGATGGCCTGGTACTTTTGCATTCATTAGGGCATTCTGGAGTATCTGGGTTCGTTTCTGGGTGTTTTTAAACTTTTTATTCTATCTTAATCTAATTAAGAAGTCTACTTAAAGTAGTAAATTCAGGTCAGAGACAATTTTTTCCATAATAACGTAATCGGGTATCAAACCAACCAGTAACCGGGTAGTAACCAAAACTATTCAAGTTTTTTTTTATTCCTACTAACATAATGTAACAAGGTGTCGGTAACAGACAGACATATCTAATATCTTATATTGATAAAAATATACATAACCCATTTATAATCGAAAAAATGCTCGTATTCATCACACGAACATCTGCGCTTCCCGAGACTTGAACCCAAGACCGTCGGTGTGAAAGGCAGGATCACTACCGTTGCATCAAATGGTCTTCCAATTGACGGTTCACGCTGATACGTTCAGTAAATCTTGACGTCATCAGCCTGCTAGCCAGGAGTGTTGTCAAGTGAAATAAAACAGCAGAGATGTCTTGTCACGCTCACTCTAGAAGTTCACGGAGGATACAATTAATCCCCACACCATTATTTAACCCTATAAGTGAAGGGTTTCATTATTTATTAATCAATCACACGAAATTAAAATAACTTTATTAAAATGTACTAAGAATAAGTTGTTTTTAAACGTCCAACATTTTTATCTACCACTCATTGAAGACGTCTTTTAACTGACAAACAACGAATGCAAAAATAAATAAATAAAATAAAATAAATAAATATTTCTTACATTCACACCAATTAGCCTAGCCCAAAGTAAGCACTGTAAGGCTTGTGTTATGGATACTAGGTTAACGGATAGACATACATATATGATACATAGATATGTGATATTTAGAGAAAAATATATAAAAACACCCATGACTTAGGTACAAATGCTCGTATTCTTCATACAAACATTTGCCCCTTCCGGGATTTGAACCCGGGACCGTTGGTGCGAAAGGCAGCATCACTACCGTTGCATCAAACGGTCGTCATAAATATTCGTCAACTTTAACAGAATTAACGACATATATACAATATTATACATCGTCACCATACATAATCCACAAAAATCAATATTATTCTATTATCACAATAATATCAGTGTTATGGTTCAATTATATCGTTTATTGCAATAAAGTATATTTTTAAAATGTCAGCTCTAATCACCATGCATCATCTAAAGAAAATAAATCACTGAAGGCTAGGCTGTATGGGCTTATTACTCTTTGCCTTCCCTAAAAAAACCTTTGCAAATATAAGAAAAAAGATTTTAGAGAAAAGTGAATTTGTTCTTGAACAACAAAAGGGAAAATACGTGTAATTGGAAAACATAACATTTGCTTCACTTGATACACAATTACACAAAACGGCAGAGATCTCTCGACCCTTCCATTACGAAAGCTCTTTCAGGCAACATTATTAAATTCACGCATCTCTTAGTCGCTTTATTTGTAAGAAGCATAAAATTAATCTGTTTTTTTTATAATAATAACATTACATGTTTTTTCAATACAAGGCAAGTTTTGAGGCAAATGTGGCAAACTTTCAGGGACCAAATAGAGGTGTCCTAAAAATGGCCAGGTCAAAAGCATTCTTAATGCTCTGATGAGAGTTTAGGAGAGTTTAAGCTAGAGATGTATGTTAGGATCGTCGGAAAGTGAAAATCTGTGATCTCTGCCCACCCCTGTGGGAGAAAGGCGTATGTATTTATCTTTCAATAATCCATTAACGTAGCTCCATTTTGTAACTATTCAATGACATCTTTCTGATTAGTTGGGGCTTCTTGTTGTCAATTTTGATTGAGTTTCTATTTCAATTAGAGTTTGTTGTCGTTGCGAAATTATAATGGATTTAGCTTAATATACATATCGTTAAGTCTATTACTATCTGGACTAATATAATTATGGAATGGCGATAGTATTTGAAATAGATTTAATAAAAATAATATTTCCTATTTTTAACAATTAGCCTAGCCCAGAGTAAGCATTTTAGGGCATGTGTTATAGATACTAGGGTCAAGGGTACACATACTTATATGATATACATTTAACATGTATAGAAATATATATAAATACCCATAATCAGGTCACTTCATCACACAAAATCCCATTCGGGAATTGAACCCAGGACTGTTGGTGCGAAAGACAGGATCGCTACCGTTGCACCAAACGGTGTCAAAGGTTTCTTAGAAAACCCCCCACAATCGCGAAAATTGCTTAACACCCGTAATAATTAATCTAACTTCGATCAATTGAATTTTTATAATTTCTCATTTTTTTATAAAATCAGCATTAAAGTTTAAATGAACAATAAAAACCACCAAAACGCGTTTTGGTGGTTTTAATTCTTCATTTAAACTTCATGTCGTGACGTCACCTGCTTGTGAACTATCATTTAGCTATCGAATCGTAATAGGTAAAACTTGATTTTCATTTACTGTAAACAAGTTATTTTAATAGAAAAAAATACTAGAAAAAACCGACTCGGTTCGGCCATTGGACGACCAGGCCAATGTCCCGATTTCCGCCTGAGAATTTTCGTGAGCTTACTGTGAGTTGAGTCCATTTATTAGTATTTCTTAATCAAAATAACTTGTCATATAAGGTAGCATTGAGAAATACACAAAATATATAAAAATCGCCTACCATTAGGTTTAAAATAGTTTGGTCTATATTTTCATTATAATCAAACTCCGAATTGTAATTGTATTTTCTGAATGTGATGTATCGGTGCGGTCCACCCGCGGCTGTGTAAATACACGGCGAAACTCAAATAAAATATACTTCATATATTTTGTAGGATATAGGTGTTTCAGCCGATACTGAAATTGTGTGGCCGCAGGCTGTTTATTGCGAGTTCGTTTGTGTGGGACGTTGTGTTACAAGTAATGTTAACTTTTTCTTTTATTAAATAATATAAATTTTAGTCTTTACCGTGAATAATGGAAAAGGAGTCGAAACGCTCACATTATAATTACTTATTATTACCATAACAGAGCAAGTTAAATAAGCCGTTTAAAAATCGTTCCAATTATTGTACAGGTTGGCTTAATATTATCCGGTGGTTGGAAAGTAACCCGGTGGCTGCGTGCGCCGCAATGTTGTTTTTGCAGGAAACTTTTAACGAAGCCAACTTTTTCTGAGTTCGCCGGGTAATTATCGTGTTTCATGGTACTTCCGCACCGCTGCGGTGACGAGAGAGATTAGCGAGATTTATGTTATATATAAAAATTAAAAATGTATTTTTATTATTAAATTAAAGAAAAAATCAAACAAACCCGTTGAAATTTTTAAGTGTTTCTTAAGCCGACCTCAGCGGCATCTGGTCATGTTCTAGGTATAACTACCTACAGCAACGAATCTAATATTTTTATAAGTACCGAAGCAAGATCAAGAAGAAACTGCTAAAGAAGATTAAAACTATAATATTTTGTTGTGTTTGCAATTATTGTTTTTATTTTTAACAGAAAATAATTGAAATTAATGTTTAGAGATTTATTATGAACACATAACAGAATATAATATCTATTTCTTATTTTACTGATAATAATTTTGTATGTTTCTTTCTGACTTACTAACTGAATTTAACTTTCCACATCAGACAAACAAGTCCACTCTGATAACTATAAAAACTCGTGTGTCCCGACAGGGTTTCATATTTTATAAGCAATGTATTGTCGCAGTCATTACTCTGTTTCGTGGGAGGTCGGGCGTTTGTTCCCCGCGGTACGTGAGGGCTATAAAAATATGACCTTCATCTATGTACTGACCACAACTCGACAAAGAAGTACAACTGTAAAATATTTCGTTTCATTTACTAAATAACATTAGTTTTTATATATATCGGCGGGAGCTGCACCTCATCATCTCCATGTTCTTGCTGATGATGTTCAGACATCGAGAAAGTCGCAAAATAATACCACTACAGTCTTCTGTTTACTAAGGTTTATTGATTACCAAACTTTGGCTACAAAATAATTACGGATGATAATGATTTCTTAAGATTTAATTTAACAACTTTAGAAAACACGTGGAATGTAGTGAGGTTAGCTGTGTCGCGATCACGCACAACCGTTCGTTACTGCCGCTGTCCACAGACAGACTTCTAAATCAACCGCCCTCTAACGTCAAACGTCAACTGTCACGTTTCCTCAGATCGCGTCACAACTAAACACACTCAAGCAAAGGAATTAAAACAATCATTCCAAATGAATGTGATAAATCAAAATTAACAAAAATTACGAAAGTTGCTTGACATTCCACTACGTATATCTAGTATCGACTCTAAGATACTCCGCTCTGCGACATATATAAAAATATTACAAAATAAATTATTATTTTAATAGAGAAATACTATTCCATATACAAGGAGTCGTGATCACAGGATGACTGTGATGACTGTGATGTGATCACAGTCATCACAGTCATCACAGTCATCCTGTGATCACGACTCCTGTAAAGGAGTCGAAACGTCAGGATTAAATATAAAATAAAATAAAACATGCGCAAAAATCCGTAAAAAAGTGTTTTATTCTGATGTGTATTGTGCGCGGAAGTGTAAGAACTAGAGAAATACTAGTAAAAATAGAGGCGGGAACCGACCATTGTATGTCAGGTCCAATCTCTCGTAAACGAGCTACCGAGCCTTTTGAACACCTGGCGAATTTTTCTGGCAGTTTTCTACTTTTTACACTATAGACCAGCGTTGTCTCATCAATGAGAGGAACGTCCTGAGAATTCACTTGTGAGCCGAGTCTATTTTCCCTATTAAAATAATTTATCATATAAGATAGCCTTGGAAATGAATATATATATATTAAAATCATAAAATTAATACAAGTAAAATGTAAAGTTTTATTGAAGGCGGCCAAATTATGTTTTTTACAATAACAGACGGATAGCATTATTTCTAATACACCAAATTATTAAGAAAATATTTCAAACACAACATTGAACCTTATGCATTTAGTTCGTACATGTTGTCAGGTTAAAATATAGAGAACACAATTAAATGCACAATTGATCCTGTAAAGTAGTTTTAATTAAAAGCCCTTTTTATTTTTCATCTATGTTCCGGATATGAGCACCTTCGAACGAACGGACAACACCGTGGACGAGTGGCTCAAATACAGGTATTCATGGCAACGGACGGTTCGATCCCGGCCGCGCAGGGTCAATAGAGAATTAACTTTTCTATGGCTATAGTGGTACCGTCGTCGTTTCTGAATTATATAACACAAGTGCTTTAGCTACTTGCCTTCAGAACAACGTATGTGATTTTCTAATTTTATATATTTTTTTCCTTTTTTTCAATGCTACCTACCTTATAAGATAAATTATTTTAATAGAAACTTAAACTTAAACAAAACTATGAAACTAAAAAGGCTGTTTAATCTTAATCGACTGACATTGATGAAACAACGCCGGCGTACAGTGTAAAATTAGAAAGGTACTGGAAAATTTCAACGGGTTTTCACAAGGCTCGGTAGCTCAATTGGGAGATTGTCATTGGACCGGACTTTTAAAGGTTGCGGGTTCGATTCCCGCCTGAGAATTCACTTGTGCCGAATCGATTTTTTTTTGTATTTTTCTATTAAAATAACTTAATGTATGTGATAGTAATTATCTATACATATAAATAAAATTGGAGTGTCTGTTTTTAATATTGAAATACCCGTTTTTTACTACATGCATATGAATATATATACGGTACATACACCAAAATAACATTTTTTTTTTCAATTTTTGTCTGTCTGTCTGTCTGTTTGTTCCGGCTAATCTCTGAAACGGCTGGACCGATTTTGATGGGACTTTTATTGGCAGGTAGCTGATGTAATAAGGAGTAACTTAGGCTACTTTTATTTTAGAAAAATAATGTTGCAATATTCCACGCGGACGAAGTCGCGGGCGGCCGCTAGTTTCTAAATATAATGAAAAACAAAAATAAAAAAAATACTAAAAAGGTGAAACCTAGCCACCACTGCTGTTGAAAAAAGTGCCCGAAAGATTGGCAGTGTTACCTCGTTGCAAAGCTATACTTTATATGTGATGTTATCTGCTATTTATTATTAATTATATGTACAACCGTTTCCCTTTCAATATGTCCGCTTTGGATTAGGGATGTTGCGGATGTAATTTTTTTCACATCCGCGGATGCGGATGCAGATGCGGATTTTAGGAGGCTCACATCCGCGGAAGCGGATGCGGATGCGGAACTGTACAAAAAACTTAAGTGTTGGTTTGGTAGGGTAAAAAGCAGTAATATTTATCCTTTCTTTATCTATTATATATTTTCTTTATTCTTTATTACATATAAATAAAATTGGAGTGTCGATTTGTAATATTGAAATAACCGTTTTTTACTACCAACTAACTAACTATATATACGGTACATACACCAAAATAACATGTTTTACAATTTTTGTCTGTCTGTTTGTTCGGGCTAAACTAAAATAGCTGGACCGGTTTTGACGGGACTTTTATTGGCAGGTAGCTGATGTAATAAGGAAGTAAGTTAGGCTACTTTTATTAAAAAAAATAAAATAGAAAAATAAAGTTATATTGCCATGTCCAAGTACTGTCCAGTACCGCCCGCAACTCACGCACATGCCACCACTGTGCCGTCACGTCGGGCGCCTCCCACCACTTCTCCCACCAATGAAACAATATCACAAAGGCTGCCTATTGCGCGAGTTACGCGAGCAGGCTATTGCTGATTTTTAATAAAAACAAATTATAATAACTGAGCCACGGCAACGTGTGGCCGGGTCAGCTAGTTTAATAATAAAGTAATGAGTGAATTACTATTATTGATTAATTGTTTTAGTAATGAAATTAAAATATTGGAGCATTATATTTAATGAAAAGTAGAATGGCCGCCTTTTCGGACTCCAGTCTGTTTCGTTTATTAATCCTGCGCTACTAAATAACTGTTCACTTGGAACACTGGCTGGTGGCGCTGATAAGAATTTGCGTGCTTTTTTAGGTAACAGTTTGAACTCACTTTAATTAACACTCCAACATTTAAGCGGACTCTTTTTTATTTTATTTTTTTTTATTACGAAAAGTAAGTAACTCCTTCTTGTGAATTGTGCCAGGGCTGACAATTTCTGGTGTTTCCTGACTCTCCTCAACATCACTTTATGAATCGAGCATCATGGTAAGATTACTAATTAAACAGGACTGACGTCCTGTAACCTGAGGTCTCTAGTCGTTCCGTTCTGTTTCCATGAAATCTGTCATTCTCATTTTCTTCGCTCTTTCGGTACTTAGAGATATTGTTCGAGAAGCCACGATGTTTTTCGTGTTTCTGTTAATCTCCAATATACTTAGGTAACACGGAAAATGTTTAGAAAAATAAAAACGGCTTAATGAAGGAAGTTGCCAATACTTTTATTGTTTATCGAAGTAATCTCCGTTCCTCTCTACACATCGTCGCATTCGAGGGAACCACTGAGAAAAGCAGTGGGCCCATTAGTCATTAGGGGTCTCTTCTTTAGCATTTTCGTACGCTTTCACCGCATCTTCAGGGCTCGTAAAGCGAATAACTCGAATTTTATGTTTAGTTCTTGGCAATAAATAAAGTTCGCAGGGCGCCAGGTCAGGACTGTATGGTGGATGACTCATTATCTCGACACCTGCCATAGTCAAATATTCAACAGTCCGTTCTGCCGTCCGAGTGCGCTGAAGCATTGTCGTGGTGAAGGAGGGTCCTGCTTCGAGGGCGCTGCTGTCGATTTTTTTCTAAAACAACAGGCAAACAGCGATTGACATACCAGTCTGCAGTAACTGTCCTTCCATCTTCTAACACAACTGTCGCGAAATGACCCTTCCGACCAAAGAATGAGGCAATCATCTTTTTTCCTTGACTTCTACCTTTCTTTACCCTAGTTGGCCGATCCTCCAAAGGAAACACCCACTGAGCTGATTGTCTTTTGGTTTTGGGTTCATAGCAATATATCCAGCTTTCATCACCTGTTACGATGTCAAATACAGCATTTGAGTCACCGCCGTTGAACTTATCTAACATTTGCTGACACCAGTCCATGCGAAGGTGTTTCTGGCCGTCGGTTAAAGTATGGGGAATCCATATGGTACAAAGCTTCTTGACGCCTAAATGTTCGTGTAATATTTTTTGAACTTGACTCATACCAATGCCTAGGCTTGCCCGTATCTGCTGATAGGTCACTCTCTTATCATCCTCTATCATGCGTCGCACAGTACTGATGTTATCTTCAGTAGTCGCTGTTAAAGGACGTCCTTCACGCGGATCATCATTGAGATTGATACGTCCACGCTTAAAGTCGTTAAACCAATTGTAAATAGTGGCACGAGATGGGGCTTCATTAAAAAATGCTATTCGCAGCCTATCATAGCTTCGTTATTGAGTTAGCCCATAACGAAAGTCATAATAAATTATTGAACGAAAGTTTTCTCACGTTAGGTTAATTTTCACTTGTAACAAGTGTTAGATTTGCCGCCAATTCACAAAAACAAATGACAAATGAATGCAATACACTACATTATATTACCAAAGAGTTTGAAAATTGAAATTCGAAAAAGTTTTCATTAGCAATGTTTCTAACTGGTCAGTTCTAAACATTTTCAGTGGTACCCGCGTATCATCTTCAATCTTTTACTCGGTCGACACGTGCCACTCGCCGGCCCCTCCTCTTTCTTTCTTGTCGCATCCGCATCCGCATCAGCTCCGCATCGATTTATGCGGATGCGGATGCAGATGCGGATGTCTATATCGATGCGGAAGTTCCGCATATGCGGATGCGGATGAGAATATTCGCAACATCCCTGCTTTGGATGCTCTCCATGACCACATCAATATTATTCATGAGTTTTGCCAACTGCCGCACATAATATTCCGAGTTATTGACTGTTCGAGAATATGTTTGTAACGTTTGAATAGGTTTATGTTGCCGCTGTTTAGTTTGTCGAATAAAAGTTGTGTCGTGATTTTCCGTCGCTCAAAAGCCCTATCGTGCTCTCTGAGTAGTGTATGTTGAAATAAAAGTGTGTTTAGGTAAAATGTTTGATAAAAATTAAATTACTTTGTTCTCATGGCTCTTGTCTAGAATGCGAACCGTCTTGTTTTAATATAGGACGATTAAGATTATCATTGAATTAAAAATGAAAATAACTTTATTCAAATGCATCTAAAATATTGTATTAAATGAAGTATATTTTAACTTACCACCCATTTAGGACGTCGTTTAACTGACAAGAAGAATGGGCGCAAGAAACTCGTCAGCCTAAACAGGAGTAGCGACATTTACAATATAATACGCCGTCACCATCGTCCACAAAAAAAATTTTTTGTTTTTTTTTTTTATTGCTGAAAGTTGGCATACAAGCAAACTGCCCACCTGATGGTAAGTGGTAACAGTCACCTATAATACATGTGGCTCTTGTGAGATTCGCAGCAAACCTGCAACCCCCACAAGAACCACAGTGTACGTTGCCAACTTGTGACACAAGATGTAAAGTCACTGTACCCAGTAATGTCACTGCCATATCTTACCCTTCAAACCGGAACACAGCAATGCAAGCACTGCTGCTTGCGGCAGAAATAGGTAAGACGGAGGTACCTAAGCAGACGACCCTGGTACAGAGTCTCCCTCCAGTCAATCAACAATATTATTCTTAAGACATAAAATACGCGTGTGTGTACATAAAATACAACTATGCCTCCGATATAATATTCGAATATCCGAATATTATTATTCACGACAAATATTAATCGATTGTTTAATATTTGTAAAAATATTACTTTCGATGTTGAAGGTAGTTAGCGTTCAACATTGGTGGAACGATACTGGCTCAAAGTAAAAGTTGAAATACGTTTATAAAAATCGACACAACAAGTATCTGTTTTAAATAAGTGTATTTTTATATTCCTATATCATACAGAGTATATAACATCAATATAATCAAATCAAAACAAGCAGCATAAAAATGTATGTCATTATTTATATGTCATTGCTTTTGTTCGTCGCTTTCTGCTAAAATGTGTATTTTGTTTTGTTCTAATACATTCATTTGTATTTTATTTTGATTTTTTATTCTTATAAGCCGCATTTGCTAACGCTATCTAAACGGCACTGTTAAGTAAAAAGACTAGGTTGTTTATTAAAATACTAATGAAACTAGTTATAATTATTTCGTTTTTTTCCAATATTTCTTTCATAATCGAGTTTATAAATTATTATTAATTACAACAGGATTATTAATTAAAAAAATAACGAGTGTCCTTTAGACCACATAACTGAAGTAAAACTTCTTTAGCTCCATCTATATTTATATGATAAATATACGAAACGTAACTGGCTGCGAGAGAAAGAAAGAAAGAAAATGTGTGCTCGCACCCCTCTCTCTTGCCCCTACAGTAATATGCGAAACACTCTCTCTCTCTTCATTAAATTATGTCTTCCTTTCAACTTCCGTTCGCCTCGTCTGATGACACTTTTTACCACGTTTTTCTTATCTCACTTTTCTTATTTGTTTGTCTGTCCGGGCAAAATCTTGCAACTTAAATTTGAGGCACTTTCCGATAAGCTAGAAAGCTGAAACTTTCAGGATAGTTCAGAACCCGATGACAATGCACTCTAAAGCAACTTTCAACTTTCCAGATGCACTTTCAGGTCCACTTTCGGCAACTTTCACTTTTGTATGGGGCTTATCCGATTGTTGCGTAACACATGGTTACTTCGTTGAGTTAATAATTAAAAAGAATAAAATAATTATACTAGATTTAAAAAATCTAAAAATCCCACGTTTTTCAATGTCCTAAAAAGAATAAAATAACCCTGCGGGGCAAAGCGAGGGGCCACTCAAAACGTGGGGGCGCATCTTTACAATAATCGGCATCAATGCATGTCATTCATCTCTTTAAAATCTCCTCTTAGTAATATGCGCCCCCACGTTTTGAGTGGCCCCTCGCTTTGCCCCGCAGGGTTATTTTATTCTTTTTAGGACATTGAAAAACGTGGGATTTTTAGATTTTTTAAATCTAGTATAATTATTGTAACGCTTTCGTCGCTCATTCCCCACCTTACTCCTTATTCAACCGCGCCTAGTGAAATTTTACTTCGAAAACAAACATTGTTTTATTTTTGAAAAATAATTATTGTTTTAATTAATACCAATGCGAATGACCATTGCAGTTTAAAACAAGTTCATAAATTCTAAACTTTAGGTGAAACCTGAAAAAATACGTTCAAAGAGAATTGCAGCGAAAGCTAATTTCAAATTCCCACAGATTAAATAGTAAACTAAAATAGTTAAATCAAATCCCGAGTGTTAGTTTTGAAGGATCGCAGTGAAGTTGGTGCGGTCAGCGGAGTGGACCGATCGTGAATATTTAACGCCGACGAGTTTGACATGGGTAAGTTTACCATTTTATTTACGAAGCTTTTATCTAGCAGATAACATGTGTCTGACAAGTTAAAAGTATGAGCAAATGTTACAAATGTTGAAAAAAAGGTAATATTTTAAAACTAGCTGTCATTGGCGTGCTTTCTGTTGACAATATAAATATATAATATGAAATACATTTTTCTCAACTCTAATTAAGTAGCCAAAGCCTTCTGTTATGGAATTCAGGAACAACGACGGTACCCCAACACCCAAACCCGAGCCAATATAAAAAAGTTTGTTTTTTACATTAACCTGGCTGGGTATCTTACCCGGGACCTCGGAGTGACATTACCATGAAAACCTGTATGCGATATATATAAATTAAATGAAATATATATGAAATATAGTATAGATCTATATTTAGTTTTTCTTCACGTCCTAAAAGTCTTACTTTAGGTAATTGAATAAGTTATTAATGCGACGTTATCCCCGTGGCGTTGGACGTGGTCGCCATTAATTATTCTTTTTAATTAGTGCCCGGCGCTAACGCGGTTATCACTCACGGCCACGGACCGCGAGCGCAGACACGAGCGGAGCGCATTCACCTGCTGATAATAAACAAAACGAAATAATAACAATAATATTAACACAAATTAATTGTAACATCAATCGACTCTTTTAGTAACTGTACAGTCAAAAACGTTATTTAAAATAGTCTCACAAGGCTAAACTTTAACATGAAAATTCAAAAACATTAATTGTGGTTTCACTTCATTGCTATTAAATACATTTATTAAAATAATTAATAAAGATATGTAAGATATTCCCTTTAAAAACAGTTGGGGACATATCTTACATGATACGTAAGATAATTCATTATATGCATGTGTGAGATTATGTTAAAAAAAATAAAAAAAGAAGAGAAAAAGAAGAATAGGCCGAATACTAAAAAGTGTTTTTAATCTCTTTTAAACAAATAATCATAGAATGATTTAAAGCATATAAGAAGAATGTCATGGAATAACATTTATCAACATAATTTAGTTGAACATAAAACTACCCACAATAACTTCATTTACTTAAACATTTAGTAAAATAGTGTGGAGCTATCCAAAATAACCTTATTAAAACATTTTTAAATATCAAGTAACAAAGCAAGGTATATAATTTATTAATTTAATTCTGGGTTCGATAATAAGAACATATTGTACCTATATACTGTCGCGTAGGTGGGTGCTTAAATAAGAGTACCACACTCACGATTCACAAAATATTTATTGTCAGGGTCTGGGTCTAATAGCCCGGCGGGTAGCTTGCCTTCGTCCCAAACTTCCCTGCAAGGCGGCCAAAGGTGGAAGGCGGCGCGATCCGATGGGACGAGCAGTGATGCGATGGCAGCAGCTTGCTGGTGACGTCAGTGGTATCACAAACAATGACGTGCAAGTGATGACCATGGGCAGTAAATCCAAATCTTGATCCCTGAAATTTTAGTTCACCAGCGTGAGCCACGACGCGCAGTAGCTGCGATTGTGCAAGCCACTTCACCCAAGCCAAGCCAAGAAAAGTTGGGAGTCACAGTCAGTCAGTATGCAGAAGGTGAAGTGGCAAATGATCACAATCAAGCGGAGTGCGAAAGACAAATAAAATATAAGAAAAACATTTATGCAGGAAAACATACTATAATTGCTAACTAAATTACTCAAAGAAAATATATTATATAAGAAAATATGTAAAACTATTACATAATTGAAAATAATAAAAAATATGAGGGTATATTTTTTTACATGGTTTGGTACAACTAAATTGATAAAAAAAACGGAAATTCGGATTAACTTATATGACACAAAAACGCAAGGGCTATAAAAAAAGAAAAGCGCTCTTAACATGATTAAAGCATTTCTAAGTACAATTAACTGTAATGAATAATATAACTTTAAGATGTGCTGAAAGCTAATAACTACTTAAAAATTAATACTGTTCAACACTTACCCTGTCGGGGAAATAATAATTAACACTTGATGTTACTTAATTAAGTTAGTAACTTCACTTATTATGTTATTTAAATAAACTATAGTAATAACCAAAATAATATATTTATTTTATGGCCGCGGAATCGGAAGTACGTCCGTGCTCCGCGACGCGCAGAAAGTGGTATGTCGATGCACTCAAAAAAATGACCAAGACCGGTTCGCCACGGTGACCCTGAGAACGGTTGTAATACGTTCAAGACATACGCAAGACAAAAGCAAATTTCAGTGTGGCGATAAACCATTTTTTATAAAATTTTATTTGATAAAATAAATAATAATTTATACAACGTTACAATACCCCCTCGCGTCACTAAGGATTTTATTCCTTTTAAATAAAATCCGCAACTTCATATCCAAATAAACAGTACGTATTAACCCTTTCATTCATAAATACATACTTCGCGCTCACAAATGGCATCAATAGACAATAGAAGGAATATCGACGCTAATAGCAAAAGACTAGGTTCCTGTTTAATATGAACTGGAACCCATACGAACTGTCAAGTAATTGAATTATATGAGGAGGAATAAAATATGTAACGCTAATTAAATATAATGACAAATGATTTGAGAAGAGAAAATAAAAAGCTAATTATTCAGAACCGCTCATTTTAAATCCTTTATGTGCCATGTGCCTAAGTCTTTACCCTTCATATCCTCTAGAACATAAACTAACGGCGATTTCTTAGCAATGACACGACATTTTATGAATTTTGGTGCCAGCTTTTTGCTGAAATATTTATCCTTGTCGCTCAAAACATAGGCTCGTTTCAAGACGATATCGCCCACTTTAAATTCAGCTGGATGGCGACGCAGATTGTAACGAACTGAGTTCTTTTCATGAGCCTTCCAAAGTTTTTCTTGCACCTCGTCAAAAATACTCGCCAGGCAACCAAAGTTTTCTGCGTATATGTCCCGCGGTAAAAATAAAATCTCCTTGCCTAATTCCGTGTCAATATAATGCGTTCCACAGGGAACGAGTTCCCTGCCGTAAACTAAAAACGAAGGCGTAAAACCAGTAGCTTCATTTACAGCGCTATTTATGGCGAACTGTATCTTTGGTATAAAAATATCCCAGCTCCTGTGATCATTATCGACAAAGGTTGATATGCAAGTAATTATAGTTCTATTATAACGTTCCACTGTGTTTACTTGAGGTGTATACCGAGGTGAAAAAAATACATTGGGAATATGATATCTCTCAAACAATGAAACAGTGTCACGGCTTACAAACTGAGTACCATTATCTAACAAAATTGTCTGTGGGACTCCATGGACAAGAAAGACATTATCTTCCAAAATCCTTATAATCACATCCGAGTTAGCCTTTTTTAGTGGAAAAATTAAACAATACTTGGAAAAACAGCATGTCACAACTAGGATGTAGTTGTTCTGTTTACGAGTTGTAGGCAAGGGACCCATAATATCGACAGAAATCATTTGAAATGGGCGCGAGCATTGTTTGGGGCGACCCATAACGCCTAATGTTTGATGGTTATGCGACTTATACTCTAGACACTTCTGACAAGAGCTAACAAATCGTACGACGTCCTTATACATGCCTGGCCAAAAATAACGAAGAGCAAGCCGATGGTAAGTTTTAAAAATACCTAAATGTCCAGCTGAAGGTTGGGAATGATTTTCTGAAATAATTTTATTACGCAACTCGGAAGGTACAACGATCTTCCACGAAAATTCGTCATTGAGACTAAATTTACTCTTTGACAATCTATACAAAATATCGTCTTTAATCAAGTAATTTGGAAACTGTTGAGGACTACTACTACAACCATTGAAAAGGGTTTTGTACCACTCGTCTTTAGTGTCCGCTACAGCGGAAGAACTAATGGCACTAACCGGAACGGCACGTGAAAGAGCATCAGGTATGACATTGTCAACCCCACGACGGTGTTTTATTACAAAGTTGAATGACGATAAACGTACACCCCAACGGGCCAAACGACCGGTAGGGTTATTAAGAGATAAAAACCACCTTAAAGCACTGTGATCAGTGTAGACGGTAAAGGTCTTTCCATTTTCCAAATAACATCGCCAGTGCTCTAAAGCTGTGATCACAGCCAGAGTTTCACGCTCTGTGATGCTGTAATTACGTTCTGGCGCTGTTAAGGAACGGCTCATGTAAGCGATAGGATGCTCCTTGCCATCCCTGGTCTGAGTGAGCATAGCGCCGACGCCATAGTTGCTCGCGTCCGTATGTACCTCGAATGCCTCGTTGTAGTCGGGGCAAGCAAGCACAGGCGCAGAGACTAAGCACTCCTTCAGCTTCTGGAATGAATCATCAGCATCAACCGACCACTTAAAAGAAGGTGTGCCCTTTTTGTTCGATGTTAATTTGTTTAGGGGACCGGCTATTGTGCTAAAACTTGGGACAAAACGGCGGTACCATGTTGCTGTTCCGAGAAAACGCTTAAGATCCTTGCGACAGGTAGGTGTGGGGTAGTTTAAAATGGCCTCAACCTTTTCGGGATCGGTGCGTAGTCCTCGGCTGTCAACGACATAACCTAGGTACTTAAGTTCGCTTCGGAAAAACTTACATTTCTCCAAGTTTACTGTGAGATTGGCGAGTTTAAGCTTTTCCAGCACTTTTAACAGAAGCGTGACATGAGTTTGGTAGTCTCGACTAATGACGATGACGTCATCAATGTATGCAAACACATTAACGCCAAACTCGCCGAACAATAAATCTACCAAACGTTGTTGGGTTGCCGGTGCATTGGTCAATCCAAAGGCAGTTCTTTTAAATCTAAATGTACCTCTGCCGGGAACGTAGAAAGCGGTTTTATCACGGTGCTCAGGCGCGATATCTATTTGCCAGAAAGATTTGGACAAATCTATACTGCTGAGATAACGAGCATCACGTAGATTATCTAGAATCTCAGATATGTATGGCAAGTTATAGGCATCGCGTTTAGTCACAGAATTTAATTTGCGACTATCAAGGCAAAACCTAGGCTGCCCATTTTTCTTGGTAACTAATAAAACTGGAGAAGACCAAGAACTTTCGCAAGGTTCAACCACATCTAAGGCCAACATTTCATCTAACTGCTCAACCAAAACTCGTTGTTTCTCAGGTGACATGCGATAATACCTTTGCCTGATTGGTTGAGCATCTCCGGTATCTATTCTATGCGTGATTAAGTTAGTCCTACCTAAACCCTTACACTCGAAAGAAATTTCTTTAAAACGCTCTATTATACTATCCGCAATTATCTTTTCCTGTTCACTCAAATTGTCGTAACTATTTAAAAGAATATTGGACTGCACATTTTCTGACTTGTCAATTGTGCAAAGTGAAATGCTACCCAAATATTTGGGGCAAATATTAAATTTACGCCAAAAGTCAACCCCCAATATAAGAGGAGTCTCAATTTCTGGTACCACTACTGCTTGAATTATATGAAATTGATTCTCAAAATATAATGGTACATTAATAAAGCCTATACTATGTAACGACTGACCTCCTGCAGCCGTAACTGATATACAGCGGTCGCTAAACAATTTTAATCCCTGGGACTGCAAAAATAATTGAGAGTTGTTGCCCAAAATAGTAACTGCGGAACCTGAATCTAGCAATCCAGTAAAAGGATGATCATTAATTTTAACTGTGATATAAGGTCTAACATCGTTATGTGGTTTGTAATGAATTGTGGCAGTTTTATACGCTTGAAAGAAAATGCTTATAGTTTTAAGCCAATTTTGCCAATCTTCTTTATCAAAATTGTTATTATTTGAACTCCCACAATTCAGTTTTACTAGTTTTTTGAACTGGAAGACTTAACGAAGCTACAATCCGGACATTGAGGAGTCTTCACATCCTTACGACCACATTTAAAACAATAAATTTCCTCCTTATTCTCCTTACATTGCCTTAAGTTGTGAGTGTTTATACGACACCTGGGACAATAACGAGCTTTAGGAGCATCTATGGCATGTACAAATTTTTCATTTACAACTGTTCTATTAGAAAAGGTGTTATTGTTATTGTTGTAATTTGTATTATTTTTGAATCTTGTAAATGATTGATTTTTATTATAAGATGGATTAAAGTTTTGTTTACTTATGTTTGTTTTAAAATTACTCTTGCTACAATTACCCTTATATGCAAATTCAGGAGCCAAAGTATTAGGTGTCGCAGTACTAGGTTCGTGAAAGTTAGCGAGACGCGATTGGACATTTTCATAATTGCGACACAAAGATTGCAAGGAATCGAGTGACCTAATTTCGCCAGCTGACGCTAGCGTACTAGCATAGCAAGGCCTAATGTTGTGAAGAACTATCTCCAATTTTTCGTCATCAGATAATGTTTTCGTCAAGCGTGAAAACAAACCAGACATAATTGATAAGTAAATAGTTATATTTTCTGTGTCACCCTGTGTTCTGGCACGGATTTCTGAAAGCAGTCTGTAATCAAAGTCAGACTGATCAAAATCCTCCCTTAACAAAGCAATAAGTTCACTCCAGGTGGACACTCGACTTCTTACACTCCTATACCAATGCAACGCATCACCCACAAAAATCTCTGTAGCGTAGGAGAGTGCCTTAGATCCAGCAATAGCTCTAGCGTCACAAAATTCAGTAACACGCTGAATAAAAGCTCTGACGCAGGTCTTTCCGTCATATTTTATCTTCCCCAAATCACTTGTTCCCCCACGATCGCAAGTTACTGAGATGTTTACTGGCAATGAAGGATTCAAAGACTCACCAGTGCCAGCTGAGAACAAAGGATCTATACCCTTGT
Source organism: Calamotropha paludella (assembly GCA_927399485.1). Taxonomy (NCBI): domain Eukaryota; kingdom Metazoa; phylum Arthropoda; class Insecta; order Lepidoptera; family Crambidae; genus Calamotropha; species Calamotropha paludella. The sequence continues at coordinate 200,414 of OV656814.1, read as the reverse complement.
CTTTCATGGCATTAAAGGATTCAAAACAACTTTTGAACTGAGAAACGCATGAATCGTACTGTGCTTTGACGGTATCAATACAGGTTATACGGTTAATACGATGGTATAAATGATTTAATACATTGTGAATACGCAATAATGTATTTTTATCTAAATCGGAACTTAAATTTAATCTTAGAGAGGGTATCGTTAACACAAATTAAATCGTCTACCGGTTCAAAAGGACTATCCAAAATATCCTCCGAAGGAAACAATGGGCCTAATTTTGCAATCTGCTTGCGTAGGTCTTGCACAGTAGCGCCAGGTGTTGAACCTCTAATAGCAACTTCATATTCTAATTCCGCCTTTTGCAAAGATAAAAATTTGATTGGGAATGCCATTATAAAAAAAAATGTACGGAACACTCGAGACACAGACTAAAATAATAAAATCGGTAACGTAGGGTAAATGTTGATCGAGTAATCTATTACTAAACTAACTACAAATTAAAAGTAACTCCGCTTGTTACAAATAAAAAAAAATACGGCAATTAAAATTACATTACATAAATAAAAAGCAGCAATAAAATGGCTTTGCAAAAAAAAAATAATACACAACAAAAATAATACTACAAAAGAAAAAAAGAAAAAAAAATCACACACAACACACAACTACTACTTACTGCGAAAGCAAACTACCAGCCCATAAAACCAAGTTGAGGCGCCAGTGTCGCGTAGGTGGGTGCTTAAATAAGAGTACCACACTCACGATTCACAAAATATTTATTGTCAGGGTCTGGGTCTAATAGCCCGGCGGGTAGCTTGCCTTCGTCCCAAACTTCCCTGCAAGGCGGCCAAAGGTGGAAGGCGGCGCGATCCGATGGGACGAGCAGTGATGCGATGGCAGCAGCTTGCTGGTGACGTCAGTGGTATCACAAACAATGACGTGCAAGTGATGACCATGGGCAGTAAATCCAAATCTTGATCCCTGAAATTTTAGTTCACCAGCGTGAGCCACGACGCGCAGTAGCTGCGATTGTGCAAGCCACTTCACCCAAGCCAAGCCAAGAAAAGTTGGGAGTCACAGTCAGTCAGTATGCAGAAGGTGAAGTGGCAAATGATCACAATCAAGCGGAGTGCGAAAGACAAATAAAATATAAGAAAAACATTTATGCAGGAAAACATACTATAATTGCTAACTAAATTACTCAAAGAAAATATATTATATAAGAAAATATGTAAAACTATTACATAATTGAAAATAATAAAAAATATGAGGGTATATTTTTTTACATGGTTTGGTACAACTAAATTGATAAAAAAAACGGAAATTCGGATTAACTTATATGAGACAAAAACGCAAGGGCTATAAAAAAAGAAAAGCGCTCTTAACATGATTAAAGCATTTCTAAGTACAATTAACTGTAATGAATAATATAACTTTAAGATGTGCTGAAAGCTAATAACTACTTAAAAATTAATACTGTTCAACACTTACCCTGTCGGGGAAATAATAATTAACACTTGATGTTACTTAATTAAGTTAGTAACTTCACTTATTATGTTATTTAAATAAACTATAGTAATAACCAAAATAATATATTTATTTTATGGCCGCGGAATCGGAAGTACGTCCGTGCTCCGCGACGCGCAGAAAGTGGTATGTCGATGCACTCAAAAAAATGACCAAGACCGGTTCGCCACGGTGACCCTGAGAACGGTTGTAATACGTTCAAGACATACGCAAGACAAAAGCAAATTTCAGTGTGGCGATAAACCATTTTTTATAAAATTTTATTTGATAAAATAAATAATAATTTATACAACGTTACAATACCAACACACAAGCGGTACATACATGTACCAAATAATTGTATACTTAGCTTAGGTCCGTGCGGTGCGGCTGCTGCGAAGCAAGTGGGCCGAGTACGACCGGAGCACAGTCTTTTATAGGCGGTGACAAACAAGTGAGTCACATCGGACGATATTCTCTGACGTCATTCATTTGTCTCTATTTAACAATATCTTTCAAATTGACTATGAATTAATTATATCAAAAGAGATTTAAAGGAGGTTAACTAGGATATTAAGCTTTTAATTGCAAAAATAACTTAATAGGAACAAATTGTACGGTTATGTATACAACACACATTGATTAAATTGGAGATATTAATGGATATATGAAAACAGAGTTTAGATTACTTAAAGGTTGGTTTTTGCTTTGGTAAATTATATGATTCTTATTGAAAACAATTTGTCATTTACATACATGAAAATCACTCAAACTATCAAGCAAAAGATGCTTTTCTTTAAGGTAAACAAGAAAACATGTGTAAAATACTTAATTATCATACTTTATAGTTAATAAATCTAACACGGCCAGACTGACCAGTACTTCGCTCTCGAAGTACCCAATTTACTGTATACTTTACTGGTTAGGAACACGTTTTTTTTTTCTATAATTTAGTCTCTGGCCTTGTCATACCAGTCCTATCACCTGCTGCGAGTGAATTTCAGAAAGGTATCAGGGCAGTGACCGACCAGCAGTTCATCATAGGCATTTCTTCGATTGCCATTGGTCTCTGGCCTTGTCATATCAGTCCTATCACCTGCTGCGAGTGAATTTCAGAAAGATATCAGGGCAGTGACCGACCAGCAGTTTATCACACACATTGGTTTGATTGCTATTGGTCATCTGGCCTTGTCATACCAGTCCTATCACCTGCAGCGAGTGAATTTCAGAAAGGTATCAGGGCAGTGACCGACCAGCAGTTTTTTTTCATAATAGCAAATCAAACCAACATGTTTTCACAATAGCAAATCAAACAAATGACCATAAGAATCATTTCTTTCAAACAATGTCTATTTCTTTCATGTTGAATTAGCATATATTCAGAGGTATACGTAAATTAGGTCTTCTTCTACATTAAATTTTTATATATATCCAAATTATTAATTTTTTTATTATCCTTTTACAGTGATAATTTTTATTATGAATAAGCATTGAGAACAGTTTCAATAAAATTAATAATCAACTGAAATCCCCTTAAAAGTATCAAATGAATTATATTATACTGTAATTAGTGTATTCTGTTTTTTATTTAAATAATCTAACACGGCTAATGATGCTGAACAGAATCATTATCCTGTATTTTAACAAGCCGAACCTGTACTTGAGTTATATTTCCATTACAACCAATAATAACCTAGTTAGTGAAAACCTTGTTGACTTTTGCACAATAGTGTGTATTGATTGTTGCACTTTCCACAAACCGTTCGGCCAACCTGCTTTACCAACGGTTGTGATGCTGCTCCAACCACGATCCTTGGCTATGGAGTCGATGTGCTTGCACCAACTTTCTGCGCCGTTGTCATTATTTTCTGGATCAAACGGTGACAATCCAACGTCATCTTCATGGTGATTACCAGCCACTGCATCACGAATAGCTTTTAACAAAGCCTCAAACACAGCGAGATCCATCTGTAAAGATAATCAAGTTAGTGTTGCTTAAAAGGGGTTCGAATCCCACCTCTGATGTGAGATTACGGAAAAGAGGCAATATTATATTTTCTTTTGATCAAATGAAATATCAAAAAGAGGGTAGATAATAAAGTATTTATTAAGTGGCCAAAATCAATTTATTCATCTAGGTCATGTATTTGCCATCAAAATGGAAAACTAAATATTCAAATGCTCTAAATTTATATTCTTTGATGATTCAACAATTAATATTCACACTTTACCAATATATACTTATCTTTGGCACAACGATTTGTGCTAAATATAATCCGATAAGGACTGCCGGCCGTCCGCCGGCTCCGAGCGTCAAGCAAAGAAAGAGACCGTCTGACTCAGTGAGAGGCATTACAAAGGCACCGCGTCACTCCACCGCCTGGCGGGGAGGTGACGAGGACCGATCGTGTTGTCTATGCTATGACAGGTAACACGTTAGATCAAAGACAATGATGAAAAAAATTGTAGTTAAAAGCGAACTTATTAAATCAATCAATAAATCAATTTAGTAAATCAATAAATAATCATTTAAATATTAATAATGATAATGAATATGATTAAGTAACAATTAATACACTCCGAATTATTCCTAATTCTAACACGGCCATACTGACAGTACTTCGTCCCCGAAGTACTTTGAGATTATATAAAAAACACCGACATAAATCAGATATCGTTTCATAAAACCAAGTTATTGTTTCTTAATTTTATAAACCTCTATGCCTAGACATGTACAGTTCCATCACTTGCTGGTTAGTGAAGACCAAACTGACACCAAGCATAGCGGTACCCAGCAACTGATTTATTTATTCTTAATCATTGTTTTTATGATACGATTCTGTTGCACTATTACTCAATTAATAATTTTCATTATCACCAATTACAAGTTCATTTTCATGATCACTTTTTACAAGTTCATTTTCATTATCACTATTTTCCAGTTTCATTTTCATTATCACTATTTACAAGTTAATTTTCTATAGAAGCATTTCATCTATGAACTTATGTTCATTACCTTTCGTAACCTCATTAAATCGAGCCTGTAAGGTAAGTTTGCAGTACGACCTGTTAATAATCGAAGAGGATACAATCCGGTTGATTTTAAGACAGTTGTATTTAAAATTTGAACTTTCCAAAGCCTGTTCGGCCAGCCTGATGAATCAGAACATGTAGTAACAGGCACTAAAATTTTTCGAAAAGACGTGTAGATAACATGCCTTTCCTATTCTATCGAAATATAAGTAACATGATGAGAAGTGATATTTAAGACGCTTTGCTAGACATTCCCTTATCAGACTACAATTTACACCAATACCTAATATGAAATTTAGTTATTTCTCATTTAGTTCTTACACCTCCGCACACACTACACATTTGAATAAAACACTTTTTATTTTTACGGATTTTGCGCACTTTTTATTTTATATTTAATCCCGATATTTCAATGGTTGTCATGTATTTTCTACTTCCTCCACAATATTTTGATCGGGCACGTTCCAAATTGTTAAAATTAAATTGTTTTATTTTTAAATTTTATTTAGTTTATATATTCTTACTACGATCACATTGTATACTACTGAGTCTACTACCAGTTCGGAAATTGGGAGGCCCTTCCGAGAAGAACTGGCGAAAGAAACTCGGGCAGGGGGACCGACCTCCATCTTACTGTTATTATTTGCAAAAAGAGCTAACTACATCATCATATCATGCAATGAGTGTTTTTGTAGGTATTAATTAAATTTTTATTTTATTTTTGTTACTTTTTTCTCAGCCATGAATAAATATTTTAGTAGTTTTTAGTCACGATTCATTAAATTTACTCGTTTGCTGAACACGTGGTTTCAAATTACAGTTTTTAGTATCATAACGAGGTAGAGCATCACGTATTGCTAAAAACAATCCCTTCAGCATCGTAGTGTCTATATCGAACTATTTAACCGACCTTGGTCACATGCTGAAAGAAAGAAAAAAAAATTTAGTACAGGGCGTGAGGATCCCACTTCTGATGTGAGATTATGTTAAAAAAAATAAAAAAAGAAGAGAAAAAGAAGAATAGGCCGAATACTAAAAAGTGTTTTTAATCTCTTTTAAACAAATAATCATAGAATGATTTAAAGCATATAAGAAGAATGTCATGGAATAACATTTATCAACATAATTTAGTTGAACATAAAACTACCCACAATAACTTCATTTACTTAAACATTTAGTAAAATAGTGTGGAGCTATCCAAAATAACCTTATTAAAACATTTTTAAATATCAAGTAACAAAGCAAGGTATATAATTTATTAATTTAATTCTGGGTTCGATAATAAGAACATATTGTACCTATATACCAACACACAAGCGGTACATACATGTACCAAATAATTGTATACTTAGCTTAGGTCCGTGCGGTGCGGCTGCTGCGAAGCAAGTGGGCCGAGTACGATTTTTTTTTTTTTTTTTTTTTTATGCAAAATGCACCCTCCGGACACGGGGGAGGGAGGTGGTGAATCCTCTATGGATACTTCGGGCCGGCCCGATAGTTATGTCAGACTTGTACTGACTAAACACCACCTGGGATTGGCTTGCACCCGGAGAAGGTCATAAGCCGTCATCTGAGGCGACCACCCCTCTAGAGAGGGGTGGCGCAAGCGCTACTCACCTAGGTGAGAGAGCGCATAGAAAAAACGATTGACTCCCAGAAGGGGGGTCAGTCGTGAATGAAGTTAAGTCGGCTGGCTCCCAGAAGGGGGGCCAGTCGGCATCTGAGAGGACTGGGGTAGACCTGATGGGTCTGTATTGGCTCTACGTTTGGCTGATTCCTGTGCCTCTAAGAGGAGGTTCAGGTCAGCTGACAATTGACTGGGTTGGTCTGTCAGGACAGACCTAGGTCGCCTAGACAGAGGGTTCGTGGATGAGGAAGGAGTGTAGTTGGATGCGCCCCGGATAAGTGGATTAGAGTGGCTCTCTGCTGTTTCGAAGAAACGTTCAGAGGCCTTTATGAAATATTGTTGGAGAGTAGGGAGTTCAAAGTCCCTGTGCAAGTCCGCGTTGCGGACATACCAGGGAGAATTTGAGGCCCTACGTATGAATAGGTTTTGAATCACCTGCAATTTATTAAGGACTGATGCCTTTGCATGTGAGAAGATCGGGGACGCGTAGGTCATCACCGGTCGTATGCAAACCTTATAAAGTGTTCGCTTGTTTCGAAGTGACATGCGGCTGTGACGCCCCAACATAGGGTTGAGACGCCCCAAGTAAAACCGCGCGTTACGAGACACTCTCTTGACGTGAGGAGAGAATGTCAGTTTTTGGTCAAGGGTGACGCCTAGAAATTTGGCAGTGGTTTGCCATGGAATGGGCTTCCCCTGGAGTCGGGGTGGGTTGTGGCGGGCCGGTACACGCGTGCGTTTTGCGTCGAAGCAAACAGCGGATGACTTATCCGGGTTTACATCGATACGCCACTCGCGGAACCAGTCGCCTAAGGAGTTGATGGAGGTCTGAAGCCTCGGGAGGATATTCCTAAGTGATGAGCCCTTGAGATACAGAGCAGTATCGTCTGCAAACAGGGACAGTTGTACCCCGTTTGTTGGGACGGGAATGTCATTTGTGTATATAACATACAGCAGAGGAGCCAGGACAGAGCCCTGAGGCACGCCCGCTGTTATGTTACGCGGAGTTGAGAGAGTACCTTCGTATCTGAAACGGAAGGTATGATGCTGGAGAAATGATGCTACTAGCCGGACCAGTCTCACTGACAGATTAAGTCTGTACAGCTTGACAGTTAGTCCAGCGTGCCAGACCTTATCGAAGGCCTTGGCTACATCAAAGAAAACCGCCACGGTCTTATATTTCCTAGGGAAAAAGCCGCTCGAGATGTACTCGACTATGCGGTGAACCTGTTGGGGGCATGAGTGTTTGGTTCGAAAGCCAAACTGATGGGGTATGATAAGGTCATTGGTATAGAGATGGTCTTTTAGGCGGGCGAGGATACACCTTTCAAAGAGTTTCCCCATTGCCTTGAGGAGGCTGATGGGGCGGTGGCTCGCAGGGAGGTTTAAGGGTTTCCCCGGCTTGGGGATGCCTATTACGATTGCTTCCTTCCAGGCTGCTGGAAAGTAGCAGAGATCGAAGCAGGCGTTGAATAAAAGGGACAGTAAGACCAGCACTTGAGATGGTACGTGCTTAAGGGCCATGTTGGAGACGCCGTCGGCGCCAGGGGCCTTTTTGGTCTTGAGGCCCTTGATGAAGGAATGAACTTCATCAGGGGACACTGTGATGGGATCAGAGTCTAGAGGTTTGGAGTTCAGCTCGCTGAGCTCCTTCTCAATCGACTGAAGGTGGGATGGGTCGCAAATCTGAGTGCTGACTGAGCATTGTGAAGCAATGCTGTCAGCAAAACACTCCGCCTTCTCCTCGTCGTCGAAGGCTGTGGAGCCATCGGGACGGAGGAGAGGGGGTGTGAAGTTTGAGGTGTCACTACGGAGGGCTCTGGCCACTCGGTAGTAGGCTACATGGGAGGGAGTGATGTCCGCCATGAGGTCACCAAATTGGTTATTCCTCAGGTCGTTCAACTGAGATCTTACTAACCGTTGAAGACGGTTAGCTCTGGCTCTGTACTCAGGGGTCGGGTACCTAGCAGCTCTCCGGAGAGCTGCGTTTTTGGCCCTCATCAGGTTGCGGAGGGTGGGAGGAATGGCATTGTGATTTTTCACAGGTACCTTCCTCGCACTGTCCGCAGTCTTTCTTTGGACCAAAAGGGTAAGTTCGGAAATGGCTGCATCTATTTTCTCCGAACTATCGTAATAGTCGGGGTCCATAGAGAGCGAAGGGTTGTCTACTTCCATTGCCGACTTGAGGGACGATCTGAACCGATCCCAGTCAGTAATGGTTTTGAAGGAGGGAGGGGTTGGCTCTTTGTTTCCCATAATGAGGGAAACCGGCCTGTGATCGGACCCGAGGTCTTGGAGGGTCTCAATCGTCCTAAATGGGAGGGAGACTCCCTTGACTAGAGCGAAGTCTAGTACGTCGGGATCATTCTGTGGGTTGTCTGGGTAGTGGGTGGGTTCGTACGGGCTGAAGACGTCTAATTCGAGATCATGTGTGATCTGAAGCAGACGCCGCCCGCCGGTGTTTGTCTTACGGCAGGTCCAGTCAGTGTGCTTGGAGTTAAAGTCTCCAAACAGAATGACTGAGTCGCCCAAGGACAGAAGGGACTCGAAGTCGCTCCGCAATGGAGTGGTGCCAGCGTGTATGTAGACAGAAGCTATGATCAGTGTTCTGTGACCCGACATAGCCAGTCTGCATACCGTGGCTTCCATGTTAGAGAGAGCAGGAGTGGGGATTGGTGAGCAGTGAAGCGATCTTTTGTAATAGATCGCCGTGCCACCAGAGACAATTTCCCTGCGGTTCTGGTCCGCTGGGGTGAAGTTGTCATTTCTGACTAGGGAGTATGAAGGAATCGATAGCCCTTTCCGTATAGACGGTTTGAGCCATGTTTCCTGAAGTAGGACAAGGTCGGGGTCCCTTTCGCGCAGAAACACCCTTAGCTCGGGAATGTTTTTGCGCAGGGAGCGGGTATTGAAAGAGATAAGCGAAACACCTCTAGGTTTCACTCGACCGGTGAGAGGAGCGACTGGTACAGTCGGAGAAGAAGAAGATGGGATCCTTCCTGGCATTATGGACCTTAGTTAAGGGACCGGAGAAGGGCTTCGTGCTCACAGAGAGCTAGAAGCCGTTGTTGGGCGTTTTGGGCCATCCTGAGTTTGGATGCCAAGGCCGATATCTCATTGATATTGATGCCTTGCATCGTGGTGAAAATGATAGAGAAGTCATCCATAAGGGATGACTTCGGGGCTTGGGAGGCGGGAGCCGCCTTCGGCGGTGACGCCTTAGGCGGCGTCGCCTTGGGAGCTGGGCCCCAGGCCGGCCCAGGGGCCGGTGCCGGAGGGGCTGGTCCCCAGGCCGGTCCGGAGGCCGGCATGGGGGGGGCTGGAGTGGTGGTAGCCGGCTGTCCCGCCCCTTTAGGTAGGGGTGGGAAATTTGCCAGCGAAGGCTTAGGAGGGGCCGGGGGGCCAGAAGGCCTCTTCTTCTGAGAAGAAGATGCCTTTGGTCCCCGGTTAGGCTTTTTAGCCTTGGGAGGCTTTGGGCGAGGGGCGCGAGAGCAACCCCTATAGTTAGCTGGGTGGCCGGATTGGCCACACAGCACACAGTCGGGAGGGGTGGGGGAGTCTCTCGTGCGAGAGCACTCCTTGGTCAGGTGTGGAATGAGGCACTTTACGCACCTCGGTGAAGTGTTGCAGTTCGCCGCTGCATGGCCGTAAAGCTGGCAGCGGTGACACTGCCCAGGATACCCACGCTTGTTGGGGGGCTCGGCTCGAATGCCAGAAAGGCCGCAGACCACGAGGTCTTTGGCGCGGAAGATGGGTTTGGCCTTTTCGTTGTTGGTCATTATGACCAAAGCGAGGGGCCAGGACCTCCCATTGCTCGCGTGCAACTTGTGCACGCCGACAACAGGGTAGCCCTGTCGAACGAGGTCATTTAGGATGTCCTCGTTCGGAAGTTCTTCGGGGATGCCCCTAAGAACGGCCTTGACTTTGCGCTCCTCGGGGAGCGCAAAGGTGTAGTAAGAAATGCCTTTGTTGGCAAGAAGTCGGGTCAGAGACCTAAAGTCCGCGATCGTGGGGGTGTTGACCTCGATGGTCAAACCCTTGTTGACGGCCTTTGTGTACTGGATTTTCTCCTGTACACATAAGGCGGACACTAAGCCCCACTTGGCCTTGTCCTGAAGTTGGATCGGCGGGGGGGCAGCAACCTTTGTAGGTTGCGCGTCGCACCTTGATAGTGGACGCGAGGTGGATGGGCGTGCAGTCGGGGCGGCGCGGGGCAGGTCCCCGGTGGACCTGCTCGGGGCCGTAGGGGCTGCCTTAACCGGGGCGGCTGAGGTGGTGGTGGAAGCCACTGGAGTGGCGGGCGGAGAAACGTTCTTTCTGCGCTTGATGCGCTTCAAACGTTTTCCCTCTACCGTGGTAAAACCATCGGTGAGCGTAGAGGAAGACTCGTCGGCAGAGTCGGACGAGAAGGGAGGCGTGTGCCTCGGGGCCGAGCGCTTGGATGCGAGGAATTCGCAATCCATGTCGCTAAAGTTGGGTCTGGTCACGGTCGGGATGGGTGACCGTTGAATCCCCTGCGCGTCTGGAGACGCCGGGGAGGAGAGGATGATAGGAAGGGATCGTTGGGTTCCTATCTGGGTTTGGGTTTGCGCGGCCACGGGCTGGGGCCCGAACCGCGCCTCAAAAAAGGCGAGGAGTGCCGCCACGCTACTCGCAGGAAGCTGCGAGAGTAGCGGGTCGACACCCGAAAGCTCGTTGATGAGCTCACTTGGGTCCGAAGACTCCATTTCGTGAGCTGGAAAATAAAATTAAAGAGAAAAAACAAGAAATAAAACTAATGCAAGAGACACCCCCTGCCGGGTGGCAGGGGGGAGGGGGTGACGCGACCGAGGGCAGGTATCCCTAAATGGATAGCCGCCTGCCAAACCCCTTGGGCTAAGCCCAAGTGCAATGGGACTTGGCCTTCGGTTTTCCTAGAGCCTGAAGGGCCCTAGAGAGCAAACCGGGATTGCTCCGCCGACTTCGTTAACACCGCAAGGTATCCGTCGACGCAAGACGCGGGCGGGAAGAGGAACCCTTTATTTTAATACAAACAAAGGGTTCCAGCTAACCCGGAACGATTACGACCGAGAAATCGGAAGTAAAAACCGTTAATTGCGGAAGGTTCCGCAACTAGCGGCTGCCCTAACGACCACCGCGGTGCGCAAAAGAGAGAGAGAGAGAGACGCGATCCGACGCGAGGGCCGCTGGTCGCGAGAAGGCTCGCAACAAGCGGCTGCCTATCCGCCCGGATCGGGGACTCAGGAGCGCTTCGACTTCAACAGGAGCGTTTCACGCGGGAGGCGAGCGAAGTGAGGCGAGCGCCGCTAGGGGGCACCTGTGTACGGGGACGACTGGTGCGCACGGCGGCTCGAAGCGGAATCGCCGAGTACGACCGGAGCACAGTCTTTTATAGGCGGTGACAAACAAGTGAGTCACATCGGACGATATTCTCTGACGTCATTCATTTGTCTCTATTTAACAATATCTTTCAAATTGACTATGAATTAATTATATCAAAAGAGATTTAAAGGAGGTTAACTAGGATATTAAGCTTTTAATTGCAAAAATAACTTAATAGGAACAAATTGTACGGTTATGTATACAACACACATTGATTAAATTGGAGATATTAATGGATATATGAAAACAGAGTTTAGATTACTTAAAGGTTGGTTTTTGCTTTGGTAAATTATATGATTCTTATTGAAAACAATTTGTCATTTACATACAAGAAAATCACTCAAACTATCAAGCAAAAGATGCTTTTCTTTAAGGTAAACAAGAAAACATGTGTAAAATACTTAATTATCATACTTTATAGTTAATAAATCTAACACATGCATAAGACTTATGTGTCAGAATCAATGCCGTAACGTTGAAATGATAATTAATATCAATCATATACTCCGACTTTGAAAAGGTATATACTTAACATGGAGCACTAGTCACTCTTATAATCTATATTTCACGTTTTGGGTTGTTTTTAAGCTCTGTTAAAGCAAAATGGCGATTTGGGAAACACGTGTTAAATTAGAAAATACTTAACGATTCGAAATCTGTCTTTGATAAAAATGAAAGTCATCACTAAGCGATTTGGTTCCAACTTTGTGATTCGTACCGCTAAAGAGTGGCTCTTTGCCTGAGTTTGTGGTTTTTGAGAAAAACAAATGAGGGTTCTTCAAGTCACGAGTGAATAGGTATCTTCTAGGCAGGCGCGTCACATCCTAAATCGCATTCACTTCGTCGCTTACCATCAAACGAGATAGTGGTCAAGAGCTTACCTATTCACGGTAAATAATACAAATAATTCGGTTTAAATGTCAATATAAAAGGTGGTAATGATTAGAAAAACTTATTTTATGTATCTTTTTAACCGACTCCAAAAAAGGAGGATGCTCTCAATTCGGCTGTATTTCTTTTTTTTTTAATGTTTTTTACTTCATAACTTTGTCGATTATAAACCGATTTGGAAAACACTTTTTTATTTGAAAGAGTATACCTTCAGATTGGTCCCATTTTATTTTCATATCATAAAATTTAATTCTTATATCATAGGCAACATATAACGATTTCGGTGTTTATAGCAAACTAAATAATAAATAAAAATAACAAATTCTTCAAAAAACTAGTTGCAAAATTACGCACTAAAGAGCGAGAAATAAAAAAAAGTTAACAAAAAAAAACTGACTCCAAAAATTACTCTACAATTGCAAGCACCACTAAAAGTAAAAGCATAGAATAGACAAAAAAAATATTATTTTTAACTTTTTAGGGGTGCTTGCAATTGTAGAGAAATTTTTTAGTCGGTTTTTTTTTACTGAAACAAAACGCTGATCATCAAGGCCCTTTTTGAAAATGCTTCATTGGTCTAGACTCATTAACCTAGCCTAAAGTGTGAATATAAGAAATATTTTTGTTAATAAAAGGTTTTTAGGTTCCAGGTAAGAGAGTTAGGAATTAATTTAAAATACTATTGATTTTATAGGTCAGAGTAGCTAAATAAAAAATGCGAAATATCCACTAGGGAGCTATACGACCGACTTCTAGCACAGCAGAAAAAAAAAAGAGAAATGAAAGTAATTTGAATGGAACGTGTGAAAGATCGAATGAGTGAGGATTGAATAAATGGCGAATGAATAAACAAATTTACTTTAGCATATTAATTTCCTTTAATGTAATTTTATTCAAATAATCAATTTAATAAGATTAATTTTCGCTTATTACATTTAATTTTAAACTCAACAAATTCCTTCTTATAGACCGATACTATAATTCATATCTATTACGATATAACAATTATTCAAATAATGTCAAATAAATGTAACTTCTAACTACAATTAAAAAGCGGAATCCTTGTGAGTTCAAATAATATTAAGTGTGCTCTTGTTTGTAACATACAAACTTACATATATGTACAAAGAGATGTAATAAATGAATGTGAATTTAAAAAGTCCCCGTCTCGCCCACCAACGTGTGTCCCGCCTTAATAGGCGGTCGCGTCGCTACGATTACCGCGGCGGATCACGGCGGATCACGGCGGATCACGGCGGACCGCTACCAGGGCAACATCACTTGTGTGCAGTTCATGTACACTGACATTATCTCGTATCACGTTCTAGTTGTACTACATTTGGAATATTCTCGCTGTTTAAAACCTACTCCATCCCTTTCACTCTCTTGTAACATGACCGGTGTTTCCGATACTTTGTATTTTGTGATTACAATACTGTTAAACTACCTCTTAATTTATGCTAGCCTGTTCATTATATGTGGAGACACATAGAGAGAGAGATACACAGAGAGACTCCTATAGGCAAGGCTAACTCTGACCGTTTGGTGCAGCGGTAGCGATCCTACCTTCTGCCCTAAAAGTCCCAGGTTCGAATCCCGATACAGACATATGTTTGTTTGATGAACATAAGAATTTTTTCCGAGTTATAGTCGTTTATATACTTACTTATGTAAATAATATTAATAGAAAAATACTAGAAAAAATCGATTCGGCTCACAAGTGAATTATAAGGCGGGAATGGACCCCGCAACCTTCGGAAGTCCGGTCCAATGCTCTCCCAATTGAGCCACCGACCCTTGTGAACTATATCGAATCGATTCCCGTCTGAGAATACACTTGTGAACCGAATCGATTTTTTCTAATATTTTTCTATTATTATAATTTATTTTTAAGATAGAATTGAAACAAATAATTATTTTAATAGAAAAATACTAGAAAAAATCGTACGTGTTACGTATTCTATACAATAATATAAAAAGATATATTTTATCTCCTATGGTTTTTCGAGAAACTTGACTGCGCAGTGGTTAACATATAAAACATATTACAAGCTTGATATCTAAAATGAATTGGAGTTAAAATTTTGCAACACCTTTATTCTTCTGACAATACAAGTAAAGTAAATACTCAAAATTATAATAATTTTAATATGGCCGCCGGCCTAGGAGAGCAGAGCAATCCAAAGGTTGAGTCCCGCCTGAGAAATACTCGTGAGCCGATTCGATTTTATTTGTATTTATCTATTAAAAAAATATCATAAAAGACATTTTCGAAATTACAAAAATCTTCAAAATTTTCCTTTACGAATGTCAAGTCGTAAGTCGTATTTTTGGAGTTCGTTGACTTAGAAGTTTGATTTTGTAATAGCTCAAAAAAATTGCAAAAAAAAATTTCTCATAAAAAGGGTCTTGACAGACGGATAACGAAATGATCCTATTAAGGTTCCGTTTTTCCTTTATAGTTAAGACACCCTAAAAATAGTAATGTTGCTAAAATTTGAGATAAAAGACACTGGATATTGTGCTTTACATTTCGTATTTTATACTTATTCAAAAGCGAAAAAGGAACTTCAAAGTCATAAGATATTAAACCGGAATTTGAAGCGCTTCCGCCGTTTACGATCTTAGTTTCCCACTTGGAAATGCAATAATTTTCACGAATTTTTACAGAATTAACTGTTTTTGTTCTCTAGTACTAATTGAACGGGATATTTTCGAATTATATTAAATGATATTTCTACAAAATGATTACATATAAATCTCATTTACACGGATGTTTGTTTTTTTTTTAAGTTAATACACACGATATTTCGCTACAATTTTCTTTCTCTGATCTCCGTGGTCGAGTTGCTCACATACCGGTTTTCACTGCGAGTTCCCGGCTTTGATCCCCTACCAGATCAATGTAGAACGTTTTTTTTCTCTATTATTACGGGTCTGGCTGTTGTGTTTTGTGTACCGTTTTTGTTTCTAAATCCACAGCATAAGTCTTTAGCTACTTAACGCGGGTTCAGAATAATGTATGTGAAGTTGTCTAATACAATGATTATAATCCGATGGCTGTTCCTTGCGCATTTAACCTCCACGGCCAACGGTGGAAGGCGTTGAGAGCTGCGCAATCGAGTTTTTCAGTTAATATGTAATATTTCCTATTTTCCATACTTTAACCGAAAATATCAAGACACATATATTAAGCCCCATCTCGTTGAGCTAGAGTGGAGCTACTTTCGAAACAAAATGGTCCCGGGTTTGAGTTCCGGAAGGGGCAAATTCTTGTGTGATGAATACAATTTTTTTATTAATTTTTATAAGATTGTCTGTTCGCATCCCTAAATGATATTTGTAATAGTTTTTAAGGGCTGTGGTCTTTATAAATAAATAAATACTTCCTTATTCCCGAGGGAAACACGTCATGCTACATTTATATGAGGATGATAGACATATGAAGGGCTGAGTCGGTCACTGAAAAGGAACGTTAGGAAAAAGAGAAGAGCAGAAACGCTAACACTCATATTTCAATTATTGAACTTGCACTTTTGCGAATATCCATAATTTGGCAGATGGATAAACTCAACTACACAACGGGTGAGTTCAAGCCAGGTTGAGTCAATCAACACGAGGTTCGGGATGCAGTACTTCTTTGCTTTAATGAAATAAATAAATAAGTAATTCTTACATTCACACCAATCAGCCTAGGCCAAAGTATAAAAATTGTAAGGCTTGTGTTATGGCAACTAGGGTTACGGATAGACATACATATATGATATATAAATATGTAATATTCGTATAAATTACACAGACATCTGCTCCTTCCGGGACTCGAACCCAGGACCGTCGGTGCGAAAGGCAGGATCACTACCGTTGAAACAAAGCTGCGGGCACTGTCTTTTCCTGCTCTCACAAGAAGTCAACGGGGAGGTTTCAGTAAAATCCCACACCTTTACTGATGCCCCTGCCTTTCCCACCACACGGTGCTGGGTTCGAGTCCCGGAAGGGGCAGATATCTGTGTGATAAATACGGGCATTTGTACCTAAGTCATGGGTATTTATATACATTTCTATGAATATTTCATATCTATGTATGTCTATCCGTTACTCTAGTATCCATAACACCAGCTATACAGTGCGTTCTTTCCGCTAGCCTAATTGGGGTAAGTGTAAGAAAAAAATATCAATCCATACCATATCCTGAAATGCAAATGCACTTGACAGCCATTAGTTGGTGGCAGTCGATATATCTGTCTCAGTTCACACAATGGATCTGAAAGAGTGCCAACTATCGAACCACTCTCAACTGCAGGTTTTTATTTATCTTTATTGGAATTGAAGCTTATATCTAGATTCAGCGCTCATAGAAAAATATTCTTCCATTCATATTTAAAGTCGACTCTGCACTGAGCTATGCTATTTTATTATAAATGGCTTTGCCGAGAGATATTCCATGCAAGATATAAGTGTGAATTTAATATGAAAGGAAAGTCAATACGTGTTTATGGTCCTACCAACATATTCCTTACAATTTCATCAACCTAAGTTTTTTAATTGTAAATACTTAAGAATCAAACGAACTTACCTTGTGAAGTTTGATATCTAATTATACGAATGTCTTGACCGAAGATGATTACCATTTACATGCAGCAGCACACGAGATGATGCTGTCCTCACCACACTTTAAAAGTTATAAATTTACTACATTAAAAAAGAAAAATAGATCGATTTTTAATAATTCGCCAGTCGGCCCTCTGTGCAGCCCGCCATCTTTGCCGATCGACGCGGTCCGTCATTATTTAAAGCAATTTTTTCGTCACACCTGGGTATGATGGGACGGGTGGGACTGTAATCATCTTCGGTCAAGACATTCGTATAATTAGATATCAAACTTCACAAGGTAAGTTCGTTTGATTCTTAATTATACTTCATATCTCTCCCGAAGATGATTACCATTTACATGCAGATGTTCAGAGTATCGAAAAAATTTAATAAAAGAGAAGCGATCAGAAATTATATTAAATATTTTTATTTATAATCAACATTGGATATACAATTACTTAGTAACAAACTGATTTTAATTGTTAATTATTGGAATACAGCATTCACAAAATCGCAATCATCAGAAGCGGATAAGCTTTTATTGTAGTATTTTAAGAATACTTTTGAAGAGTCAGTCCAGCCTGCGGCTTTTCTAATAACTTCTAGGTTGACTCCTGCCCTGTGCGCAGCAGATGTTGACGCATGTCGAGTGCTGTGACCACTGTATACACTAGTGTCTATACCACTCTTTTCTAAAACGAGCTTTACCCAATGAGATAATGTCTGAGATACCACTTTCTTGTGTGGTTTTTGGTAACTAATAAAAAGATAATCCTGATTACGAATACTATTGGTTCTATCTATATAGGATTTCAAAGCAGAGGCTGGACAAACTTTCAAATTTTCGTTGATATAAGGTAAAACAATCAGAGGTTGGTAAGTACCTGGTTTTGATGTTTTTATTAATTCATCAATTTTTATTATTATTTTGTCGGAATCTAAATTAATATTCTTAATTTAAATTAGGCTCATGGTTTGCATTCTGTGAGCTGACGCTAAAGCGAGAAGAGTAATAGTCTTAAGAGAAAGATCCTTTAATGATATCGAATAATTGGGAATTAAATTTTCTAAATACATTAAAACTTTATTTGGATCCCACGAGGTATTGTACTTAGGGGCTGGTGGGTTAAGGCGATAAATTCCTTTAAAAAAACGTTTAATACAATCACTATCATTTACGTTATGGTGTAATATTGTAGATAAAGCTGAACGGTGACTGTTAAGTGTACTATAACTAGCGCCAGTATTGAATTTTTTTGTTAAATATTCTAATAATTGACTTATGTTTGGATCATATAAATTTATTTTATTTTCATTGCAATATTTCCACCATGATTTTAATGATGAATTATATTGACTTAATGTATTATTTGAAAAAGAAGACATTACTATGTCAAGTGAAGCTTCTGGGATACCGCGCTTTAACATTGCTTGCCTGATAATTTCCCTGCCATCAAGCTGAGATCCTTGTGGAGGGGATGTATGTGTCTGAAAGGAGAAAAGAGCAAGTTTGCGTCAGGCTGAAAGTATATACACTTCGAGGTGAGTAACATCGACCAGAGTGGGTACCATGGCTGTGTAGGCCAGTGCGGAACAACGACAATGCCTTCGGCTTTGTCATTTTTTATTTTTTGTAGTACTTTAGTTATTAAACTAAACGGGGGAAAAGCATAAAAATTTAAGTTTTTCCAATCAAAAGTAAAAGCGTCAATTATTTCTGAGTTGGGGTCCAATTTCCAAGATGCATAACGTTGACATTTATGATTTTGATTGCTTGCAAACAGATCAAATTCTGGGGTACCAAAGGTTAAAGAAATACGATTAAATGCGTAATGTGCTAATTCCCATTCTGTATCTACATTGGTTTGGCGAGATTGAAAATCAGCTACTACATTTTTACTTGATTGAATATACGAGGCGAAGATGAAAATATTTTGTTTTTCGCACCATTGCCACATTTCATGTGCAATGTCGTTTAAATGCTTAAACTGTATGCCACCCATTTTATTAATATACGCTATAGCAGTCGTATTATCGATTCTCAAAAGTACATTACAATTTTTTAATTGTGATGCAAATATTTTTAGCCCAAAAAAAGCAGCTAACAACTCCAACGTATTTATATGCATAGATTGTTGAGATTGATTCCAGTGACCGTTGGCAGTCTGATTGCCACACGCTGCACCCCAACCCGTAGTAGATGCATCAGTGAATATAACCGTAGAATAATTGTGATTTTGGAATGGACAAAACGACAATTCGATATTATTTATCCACCATAATAATTCTTCTTTAACATGTTGTGGTATAAACATTATTTTTTTTATAATTGTCAGAGTAATCAAGTGCTAGAAACTTTTCCCTTTCAAGTAATTTTGTGTATACCCAGCCATATTTTACAGCAGGACATGCTGATGTTAAAACGCCTAAAAATCTAGCAAACTCTCTAATAGTAGTTTTTTCGGTGTGTAACAATTTTATAGCCATTTGTTTTATTTTAATTTTCTTTTCTTCTGGCAAGGATAAAGTCATGTGAATTGAATCAAAAATGAAACCTAAGAAAGAACATTTCTTTGTAGGATACGGTTTACTCTTTTCATCGTTTATAATAAATCCTAGTTTCACTAATATATCTTTGGTTGTGTGAATATTATTAAGACATTTATTATATGATTCCCCGATACACATAAAATCGTCTAAATACACTACAGATAAGTAACCTAGTGAGCGTAAGTAGTATAGAACCGGTTTCAGTAATTTGGTGAACACATAAGGTGCCGTGCAAAGTCCAAAAGGTAACACGTTAAATTCAAATAGCTGATTACTATATAATGTTGAATTCCAATTGAAACGCAGCCAAACCCTATCACTTTTATGGATTGGTAATAAAAAATATGCGTCCTTCAAATCTAAGGTCGCCATATAATAATTTTTATCCAATAATTTTAAAACTGTACGGTAATCTTCTAATTTAAAATGACTGCAATGAATAAACTTATTTAACTCTTTCAAATTTAGAATGAACCTGTGTTTTCCGTTGGGTTTGGGAACAGTAAAAATTGAAGAAATAAACTGTTTGTCCGAGTGACTACAAGGAGAAATAAAACCGGATTCTAGTAAATCAGCAATACAATTATCAATTATAGTTATTTCTTCGTATATATAAGATCTACTTTTTGGACATTCTGCTTGATACGGTTCCGAGAGAAAAGGTATTCTGTAGCCTTTTAACCAAGATAACACAGTTTTATCACTTGTTATCTCTAACCATTCGTTATAAAAATAACGAAGTCTACCCGCTATTGATAAATTAATGTTATATACCACTGGTAACGTCGTTAACGTCTCCAGTTCTGATGATTGTAGTTGGCTTTCGTCCTGTTCGTTCCGCGATAACGATCGCGTGGAGGTGCCGGCGGCGGCGGCGGCAGCGGCGGCGGCGGTGGCGGCGGCGGCGGTGGCGGCGCCGGTGGCCGGAGCGGGGCTTGGCGCCGAGGGTACGGGGGGTTCACTCGCCGCTCGGCGGCTGGTACACGCGGTGCCCCCCTGGCGTTTAAAGTGTCCGCTCGACGCATTCCAGATGTGCTTGGTTGGGCAAGTGATTGCTGGTACCTCGCACGCCCAGTATTGGGTTTCAACTCTGAAGCTGATTTCGAAATTGCCTTCGAACACTTCAAGTGCTCGTTTAAGTCAGAACCAAATAAATATTCATCAATTTTGGTATTTTTTATTACCTCTCTCTTCTGCCTACTGAGGGAATTAACAATGGAATATCTCCTTGATACAGATTCTCTGTAATGAGTATCGCATAGCAATCGCCCTGCGTCGCTAAGGGTCTTTATTATCTCTTGCGGCACGTGTGAAGTACGAGAAAGGGCTATGTTTAGTCCCTTACCGATAGCGGCTAAGCAACTAGCCATTTGGTTCTGTTTTTGCTCGCTATAGGAGTCTTTTTTAAAATTGGGCTCTGTTAGCGCTGATTTTATTTCGAGATTGAGCTTTGGTGCCTTCATATAAGCACAATTTTCGGCTGGCAAGTATTGTTTCATAAGGTCTGATTTTTCGTCCCTAGGTAAACCGTTGATTAAAATATGCTGCCATCTTGTTGCTAAGTCCTTTTGCAAATTTTCACCAAAACATCTGTTTTGTGTAGGGTCTGTGCCTAATAATTCTAAAACCTCTGGTTCTAAATCTTGACTGTTACTGTCATCGTAAGTTTCTTCAGCTACTCCATGAGTCTGATCAATTGGGATCTCATCTACAATGACAAAACAACATTATTATAATTTCGTTGTTTTCTTATCCACACACGATATACGCCGGGATAAACAAGTTGGCAATATAATATGCACATAAAAATTATACTAACATCCACACACGAGCTTCGCCGGGATATTCTATGGCCAGTATAAACTTGGTCGAAAAACTATCCACACACGATATACGTCGAGACAGTTTTGTAATAGTTATTCACAGACAGTATTGTATTTCATATGATACCTAACTACTAGGCAATTATGCGCATACGCAATAATGAGAAAAATTGTAACTAATAAAAAATATGAAGTTATATAGGTACATACGTTACTTTTATTTTAAATTACTGAGGCAAAATAATTAATTATTCCTTATATATTAATAATGCATTACTTACTTGTGTTTTCTAGATCACTAACTAATTCACTTTGATGCTCCTCTAATAATGGCGACGAGTGTGTCGGTATCAGACATTCGTCTTCGGAAGAAGACGATTCTATTCGCCTACGTTTTTTTACTAATTTTTTCACTTTGCGTAACAAACTTTCCACTAAATCGTTATCTTCTATTCTAGATCGCTTTCTTTTACCCATATTAAACCGTTTTGATCATTTTTTTCTGAAAAAAGAATTGTACTGTGTGGCTTGGACAACACCAAAACGCGTAATGACGGACCGCGTCGATCGGCAAAGATGGCGGGCTGCACAGAGGGCCGACTGGCGAATTATTAAAAATCGATCTATTTTTCTTTTTTAATGTAGTAAATTTATAACTTTTAAAGTGTGGTGAGGACAGCATCATCTCGTGTGCTGCTGCATGTAAATGGTAATCATCTTCGGGAGAGATATGAAGTATAATTAAGCGCTTGACCGCTATCTGGCCTGATGGTAAGCGATGAGTCCCTCTTCTCAATGGACTGAAACGTCTGGAGTCGGTATTGGGCGGAGTTTTTTTTCTTATTATATTAAACTAGACTTACATTTTGTTTGTGTGAAAGGTTAGGAAAGTAAATAACATCAATAATAAAAATGCAGTAGTTATCTAATCTGTCTATTAAATAAATTTATCAAAATATAGAGTAGGAGATGTAGAAAGAGAATTTTTGTCTCTGGTTTTCTTATCTCCGTTACTACTAAACGGGATTTCTTGTGGGTAAATTTATTAAAAAAAAAAACTTATACCATTTAACCCGTACCAAGTCGGAGCCAATGAAGTAAATATTTTTTATGGTTTTATATATTTTGCATATTTAATATCTTATATTATGACAAATAATTTTATTACACAAATTTGCTCCTTTCCCGCCTGAAAATTTACTTGTGAGCCGAGTCGATGTTTTTTATTATTTTTCTATTAAAATAATTTATCGTAAAGTAAATATTCCAGCGAGTCATCGTTCCGTCTATATGTTTTTCCTGAACGCCCGTATCGGGGTTTATCGTCCGCAAACCGACGCAACCCGTCCGATGCCACCACCCGATATTTTAATAGCGATCTGTTTCTGTCAACACGCGCCATTTAATTATTGTCGTTATGTTTGAAATGTGTGTGAAATTGTGTCCAGGAAATGTTCAATTTTCGAATATGGAATGGGGCAACAAAGTCAAGGGTTATACTTTTTATTTTATGTATTAAACTTACAAAAGTGTAAATATAAGCAGAGCGCTGGTTCTTGCATATTATGATATTTATGTTAAATGTATTTTTAACCAGAAGATGATTTAGACAGATAAAGTAAACCTGCCAATGGCGTTCCGGAGTGATTATTTATTTGTTATACAATTAAAAGTAAAATTGCTCAAAGTTGTCAGTGTAATTTTAAATATCATAAATAGGGTTTTATTAATTTTAATGTACGTTTTGTAATCACTTTAATAACCTATTACTACTCCCTGTACATGTGTAGTCTTTTGAAATCACATGAAAAGACTAGAGCTCTGTCTAATTTAATCAATTACATAATTCCTTAAAGATATAGTTGCCCGAACTTATCAAGAGATGACGCCATTATTAGTTTGAGTCGCACTATTGTTTTACTTTTCTAAGAGACTGTGAGCCGCCTGTTTTTTTTATTTAGAATAAATTCGCTCTCGATTCCAATCGAGCTCGGGGGCCAAGACCGAATCCACGATGGAACGAGCTAACCCAGAAGCTGCCTATTCACCTTGACTTTAAAAACAGACGGTTTATAAGATACCCGGAAATACGGACGCAGGGAGGGAGTTCCACTCCTTTGATGTGCGTATTAGAAAAGTCCACTGCAGGAAGTTGGTATGGTTATTGTTGTTTCTCTATTTGGTATGTTCCTTCAATAAATATGTTAAAGTCCAAAGTTTAAGTGTTTTGTGAATTCCACCCTTAGTGATATTACGCACTCATGCGTGATATTACGCACTCACCCGGCCATGCTTTATGGATCTGAATGCTGGACAACAAAGAAGTCCCATGAACAGAAAGTACATACTAGCGAAATGAAGATGCTAAGGTGGGCAGGAGGTGTAACTAGAATGGATAAAATCCGTAATGAATATATTCGAGGTAGTTTTAAAGTTGCACCGATTGCTGATAAAATTACTGAAAACCGCCTTCGCTGGTATGGACACGTCAAAAGAAGAAGCGACGATCATGTGGTACAAATTGCGCTTAACCTGCCGGAACAGAAAAGAGGTATAGGACGCCCCCCATCTACCTGGTGGAAGAATATAGAGAGAGACCTCAAGAAAGCCCAGTTGCCAGAAACGACAACCCAAGATCGCATGACTTGGCGCAGAAGTGTGAGGAGACCCGACCCCAAATGATGGGATCAGGAGAGGAAGAAGAGTGATATTACGCACTCAGTATAACAATGCAATCAGGGGGCTGATGGGTTGCCTCGATACTGCAGCGCGTCTGGAAAGTTAGCAGCAGCTGATGATGGTAGCTTCTCGGCAATCATCAGAAAGCGCATCACGTTCTTATTGCAGCGTTTTAGAGGTAACACCAACAGCCTATTGATGTCGGTAGAGGTAAGGATGAGTGTGGACAGTGTTATTATGTAACACTGGACTCGCGTTCATTCCACCAAAGTCACTAAAATTAGCTATTACAATAATGTACTAACATCGTTTGTAATATTAATTGTAATTTAGCCTCTGGACTCTGTTTTCTAGTAAAATACATTTAATTGTGCCCTTGTACCGTACCTTTGTATGAGTTTGTATGAAAAGGCTGATGAGTGTGTTAGAATCGTAGTAAGTGGAAATCTGTGATCTCTGCTTATCTGTGATATGATGTGATCTTTTGTTTTTATACCGTATGGTGTCATATATAGGAGAACAGTACCAATCTTCACACTTTAAGATGTCGTAAAAAGCTAAAAGTTTGTCCGGCATCTTTAATCACCGTACATCTCCGAATTTGGGTATTCTACTGCGATATCCTATTAGCTATTATGACAAATTCCCCCACTATTGGGTGAGACTTCCGTCCAGTTCTTCAGACTTCCAGCAGTAGACGTCTTACGCCTACAATGGTTATCACGGCTTAGTTCAACTAAGCGCACATGTTGGCAACCGCAACACAACGAATTGTTGAACCACATCTTATTTTGTTATACTTCATGTTTGTGTATATCTTGTAAGTTGTCCCCTTTCAAATAAACAAATACCAATCCATTTACCTTATATGGTCTCATATAATTGAAACCGTCGTTTTGATTGTTAAGACAATATTTACGTCTTGTATATCATCCACGATAGTAAACATCACTATTCTAATATTTCGCGGCTATGCGCGGCCATTTTACTTTTGTCGCGTCGGTACCAGGGCGCCATGAATATTTGAAGAGTTAATTTTTGACGACCACTCAACTTCGAGTACGGTTCTCGAAAAAATAACACTTAAATATTGTCAATATTTCATTTGGCTGTGAGAATATCCTTTTATTTATTTTCAAAGGCGCCCCACGTTGGGCGCCATTCATTAATTTAATTCAGAGTTTTGCTGTCTTTACCTGCGCATTACCAATCACACTTTTGTTAATCCCCGTTGGTCTACCTGAGGGAGTATCGCCATGTTTGTATCTCTTTTGTTTTATGCTTTGTATTAGGTAAATAAATTTTGGGCAATTCAAAAGTACTTACATAATTTAAGTACATTTAAATAGTTCATTTTTTGAAAATAGTATGACATATTCAGAAAAATATACAAATACCCATATACATATGCACGTATTCATCACACAAACATCATCTCTCTCTCTTGCCCCTACAGTATACGAAACGTAACTCTCTCTCTCTCTCTCTCTTTTTCTATCTTCACTAACTTACATCTCCCTCTCTACTTCCGTTCGCCTCGTCTGATCACACCTTTCGAAACGCTTTCAGCACGCAATCACCTGCTTACTACAAAAGTCAAGCGTACGTAAAGAAGTTTTACTCCAAAAATAGGCCATACATTCACCCGTGAGCGAAACTACATGAAAGAGGTAGTTAATACTATATTTTTGAAAGGGCCAATATTTTGTCGGAAAATAAGTGCTGTCAATTAATAAAAACACATCGAGCGACAAACGCGTTTGAAATTCCAAAGGATGGTTTTACGGTGAGTCCATTGAAACACAGCGATGCCAGGACACTATTCGATTTACGATGCCGCATCCGGTGGTCATTTATTACGCGGTACAGTCGACAACAAAGCGCAGGACTCGCAAATTTGTATGAATTCAAACTGAAAAAAAGTAGTTTAGTCGCGAAAGTTACTCGGCTACTGTGAAAGAGAGGCAGATCCTGAAAACTACTTTTTAAACGGGAGCTACTTTCAGCAACCGCTACATTGCTGACGGTTAATTTAGAAGTATTGTTTCTTATATTCACACCAATTAGTCTTACTCAAAATAAATACTGTGTGTTTTATGGATACTGAAGCAACGGATAAATATACATATTAGTAATACATATTATAAAGCAATTTTCATAAAAATACTCTCTATAATCTGTCTATATCTAACTTTTAAATAGTCACATAGAAAATATTTTTTATCTACTCTAATACTATAATACAAAGATTCTAAAACTGAAAACAAAATGCTTATGACAAACATTACGTACAGGCCAAAAATAATAAAAAAAAAGTTTCATTACGATACAGGTCTTGTATGGACACCTGTATCATAATATAACTTTTTTATCATAACGATACACCTATACAACCTCCAGCTGGACCAAGGAGGTTGAACCTCTACTTTAAAAAGGTTTCAATGAACGAGTCCTCGACGACCGACGCAACACGCATGCGCAATTGATGTTTGCACCTTGGCGCCAACATTTGACATTTAAATAAATTTGTTGTTATATTCAGCGTTTTATTTGCAATATTGTTTTACATATTATAGTATGAGAGTAGATAAAGTAGTGTATGACACTGTACATAACTTGGTCTTATAACACTCGTGTGATGCTATAAAAAAACTCGCCTACGGCTGGTTTTTTAAAACACACTCATGTTATAAGAACCCTTATTATGCAACAGTATCATAATAGTAGTTTATGATACTGTTGCATAATAAGGGTTCTTATAACATGAGTGTGTTTTAAAAAAACGAGCCGTAGGCGAGTTTTTTTATAGTATCACACGAGTGTTATAAGACCAAGTTATGTACAGTGTCATACACTACTTTATCTACTCTCATACTATAATATGTAAAACAATATTGCAAATAAAACGCTGAATATAACAACAAATTTATTTAAATGTCAAATGTTGGCGCCAAGGTGCAAACATCAATTGCGCATGCGTGTTGCGTCGGTCGTCGAGGACTCGTTCATTGAAACCTTTTTAAAGTAGAGGTTCAACCTCCTTGGTCCAGCTGGAGGTTGTATAGGTGTATCGTTATGATAAAAAAGTTATATTATGTTACAGGTGTCCATACAAGACCTGTATCGTAATGAAACTTTTTTTTTATTATTTTTGGCCTGTACGTAATGTTTGTCATAAGCATTTTGTTTTCAGTTTTAGAATCTTTGTATTATAGTATTAGAGTAGATAAACTACTATTACGTATGATCGCCATCTCACCCGATGGTAAGCAACGATGCGATCTAGGATGTGACGCGTCTGCCTATAACACCCCTAAATTGTATGTCTTAAGAAACACAATTAGGGCCAATATGTTTGTGTATTGAGTATAAGCGGTCGTGTATATACTTTTGAATGCGTTATACGTTATTTATTACCCACAGTACAAGCTCTGCTTGGAATGGGACTAAGTAATGTTCGTGAGTTGTTCGGAATTTATAACCATATTATATTTATAATGCTTATTATGCTCCTTTAGCCGGTTCTTTGATGAGAATGACTGATAGACATGAAACTGAAATTTAATTTATATACTTTATTTTACTATACCTATTTTAACAATAAAATTCAACTCGATGTCATTGATAATATTTTAGACCAAGAACATAAATAGATGGCTGAATAGATTGATAAACACTTGGAAAAAATCAACGAATGAATATAACCTATGTACCATATACGTATGTCTATTCGTTACCTTAGTATTCATAACATAAGCCCTACATTGCTAGGTTAATTTGCGTGAATTAAAAAAAAAATATTATTATGTGACAAATGTTGAAAATCAATAAAGAAGAAACATTTATGTATTCATTATATGTTTTAAATATTCTTAAAGTTGATGTTTCGTTTCACGCCGCGAAAACGGCCTATGTCAGCTTACACCTAGTCTCGAACTATATAAAAATAGTTCTTACCACTCGGCAATCCAACTTTATGACCTCTTGCCTAACGCCGTAAAAGACCTGCAAAGCAATAAATTTGATATTGCGATAGAGAGTATCCTTTTGGAAAAAATCTATTATACCATAAAAGTTCAAGTTCTTTATTGCACTCGTGTTGTAAACATGACGAAAATAAATTTAGAACAGGAGCAAACATGACCCTACACAGCAAAAAAAAAAAATAATTACCTTACAGCTAGGTTTTTAATTTACATAAACAAATATTTTAATTATTAAAAAGAGAATAAAAATGACAAAATGTAATTTTTTTATTTTTATAAAATTTGTAAATAATTAATTATTAGGAGAAAATATTTCAAGAACCTGCTCAATGCATTTTGCCTAGTTTGTAAGAAATTTGCAGTGCTTCTAAGTGGTTCTTGTTTGGAACTTTTATTTTTTAAGACCAAAGTACATAAATTGTATTATATCGTACTATACAGTTTACGAGATGAGTGAAAGAAGATTTGTAAGGGAAGGTTAATGCACGAAACAAACCCAATGCTAGTCGTTCTGACACTGTCTTTATTACCTACTTAGTAACTATAAAATTGATTTATAAGCAGCGGTACGGAATTTAGGTATAAATGTGTGAATATAACAATAAATTAATTATTATTTGAAGTGACCTTAATAGCAAGTCATTGACATTCCATGTACTACACATTATCGCTGTTCGGTAACCCGGGCAATATATTATATATATATTTATATAAAAAGGCTAGTTCTTGCACTTCCGCGCACATTACACATTTAAGTAAAACAACTTTCAATCATAAAATAGTTTTTATTTTGAAGTTTAAATATATAAAAAATTTTCAGTAAAAAATAGGATAATGCACAAGTATTGGCGAGTAAAACAAAACAATGAAGGCTTTTTTGGGGTTTAATCATCTAGAAGAAAGATTTTTCATTTTTCATTCATAATACATCGCTCATTCATAATTAAAATCTGTGATATCATATTCACTCACTTATCGACTTCATTATATAAAAAATTCTCATCGGCTTACGCCTTTTTTGACACGTTCATGTGCATAACTTTAACTACACAATGTAAATATATAAAACACATTTATTTTCATTGTAAAAGTAAACTTTACATGACGAAAATTAATCATTGAAAATGAGACTGTATCCTTTGCCTTCTCCCAAGGAAAAACAACCAAAAAAGTATCGTAATTTTCTCTATAACAAGTGATTTATTAGTGGTCAGGGTTTCTTTGGCGTCAGTGGAAAGCGTCGCTATGTTTTGTTTTTCTTGTGGTTTTGAACTGTCTTCAATTACAATGATTTATTATATACATACATATCTAATATAAGGCGAAGATG
Organism: Calamotropha paludella; assembly: GCA_927399485.1. Classification (NCBI taxonomy): domain Eukaryota; kingdom Metazoa; phylum Arthropoda; class Insecta; order Lepidoptera; family Crambidae; genus Calamotropha; species Calamotropha paludella. Next base: position 171,032 of record OV656814.1, on the reverse strand, counting down.
CACACACAGCAGTAATACTTTAAGACTTTTTGGAGGGAGCGCAAAGGGTCTCGTTAGTAGTTTCGTTTTTCTAGTTAAAATTTTGTGTTGTGGTAGATATTGGTGTGACGGCGCTACAGTGGCGCCGCCATTAATTAAGACACACATTAAGTGCGTAATAATCGTGAATTATTACCCACTAAGTGTTTGTGAACATGCAAGAGTGCTGGCAAGTGTAACAAAGGAGCGGAAGTTGTCTTTTCCTGCTCTCTCAAGAAGTCCACGGGGAGGTTTCAGTAAAACCCCACACCTTTGCTGAAACCTAGGGAAAGGGCTTTTTCACTGTTCCTTCATTCTGTTTAAATCATTCAATGTGCTGCCATGTTTGAGGCTACTGAATGCAACATGACTCTGATTCCAAAATAGTTCTCAAGTCGATATTTCTTGGTCATGTCACCCATCCAAAAGTTTTCCTTTGCGATATTCGCTTAACATCCACAAATAATATTTATCTCTTGGATCTCCTTTACGTCGCTCCGGGGAAATAACCGACATTTTTGTCGGCGCTTAAAACTTTCATGACATAGATATCGCAATATTTTATGGTGCGAATGAAAATATTAATATTTTATTATTGACGACCGTTTGGTGCAACAGTAGCGATCATGGCTTTCGCACCGACGGTCTTGGGTTCGAGTCTCGGAAGGAGTAGATTGTTGTATGGTGAGTACAAGCATTTGTATCTGAGTAATAGGAATTTATATAAATGACTGAAAATCTTATATCGCTTTGTATCATATATGTATGTCTATCCGTAACCTTAGTTTCCATAACACGAGCTTTACAGTGCTTACTTGTTGCGATGCCGATTGGTGTGAATGTAAGAAATGTTATTTGCTCAAAATATAGTGTTTTAACATTTGCAATATTGTACATCTTTATTTACTGGAGGGAGACTCTGTACCAGGGTCGTCTGCTTAGGTACCTCCGTCTTACCTATTTCTGCCGCAAAGCAGCAGTGCTTGCATTGCTGTGTTCCGGTTTGAAGGGTAAGATATGGCAGTGAAATTACTGGGTACAGTGACTTTACATCTTGTGTCACAAGTTGGCAACGTACACTGTGGTTCTTGTGGGGGTTGCAGTTTTGCTGCGAATCTCACAAGAGCCACATGTATTATAGGTGACTGTTACCACTTACCATCAGGTGGGCAGTTTGCTTGTTTGCCAACTTTCAGCAATAAAAAAAAAAAAAAAAATACTCAATCAACATAAACACCGTTCGTCTATTACCGCAGTAAATATCAGTTTTATACTTCTATTATATCGTTGATTACAACAAAGTCAACAAGTAAAGTTGCTAAGGATGACGAAAATGAAAATAACTTTATTCAAATGCACTTAAAATAAGTAGTTTTGAATCGTCCAACATTTTTACCTACTACCCATTCAGGACGTCTTTTAACTGACAAGAAGAATGGGCGCAAGAAACTCGTCAGCTTTAACAGGAGTAACGACATTTACAAACATTTTACATAGTCATCATAAATAAATCCACAAAAAAACAATATTATTCTGATAATCAATGATATATTAAAATAAGACCCTAATGTTACCCTGTTTAATGCAAATAAATGATTTGATTTAATTTCTTATCACAATAATAGTACTGTTATGGTTTCATTACATCGTTGATTACAACAAAGTCAACGAGCATCTGTTTTAAGTAGTATCTTTAATGAGTTTCTTGTACCCGTCTTGTCAGTTAAAAGATGTCCTGAATAAGTTGTAGGTGAAAAATAATGGCCGATTTAAAAATATATTAAGTGTATTCGAATAAAAGGAAATTAATTTAAATTATATAAATAGACTGATATGAAACTTGTAAAACAATCACAATCGTTAACCCAAACAAAGCGTTCAACAAAATAGCTTTTAGTGACACGCATAAATAATTCAGCATAAATATAACCGTATCACAAAACATATTTAACTTAGATACCTTTGATCAAAGTTTATATTGGCGTGTACACATCGTAAATTAGTAAGCCTATGCCCATGTCATAAATCAACCGATAAGAGACGTTATCACGTCCATATTTAGAGCCATTATCCAGAGTCGGGCGCGCCGATGTGATCAAATTTCGCCCTACGAATGGAGAACATTATCGTCCTGGATATTATATGAGGTTGAAAATTGTTGTTGAAATTTCGTACGGAAATACAAGATTTATGTATTTACTAGCTGCGTCCAGCGTGCGTTAAATCACTACATTCACATTAATTTAGATAAAACATCTCTTTTACGGATTTTGCGCTTAATTTATTTGTGCAGTTAGCTGTTTCTGCAAATAATAAAAGTAAGAATGAGGTCGGTCCCCCTGCCTCAGTAGTGTACACAGTAATCGTAGTGACAATTTAATAACTAAATAAAATAAATTTGATTTATATAAATTTTTACAGTAAGGAACGTACCCGATTAAAATATTGTGAAGGTAAGAAAGTAGAAAATATATGACGAACATTGCCTTAGTCATCCTGTGATCACGGCTCCTTTAACGGTGTCGAAACGTCAGGATTAAATATAAAAAACCGTAAAAAAGTTGTTTTGTTACAATGTTATATTCTAACGCTTAATGCGCCTGCCACATACTTCACATAACCCAACACATATTACTAACAAATAAATATCATTTGTATTGATTTGTACTTAAAAAACATTAGAAATATATTTCTAGTCTACTTCGAACCACATCAATTTGTTAGGACAACAATTTACAATTATTGTTATTTTTAGAGTCCGTACTTTTCAAGGTTAACAAACGTGTATTAACGTAGTAACATTTAAGGGTTGACCCACATTTGTCAGCACGGATTCGCTTTTCCTCATGGTTTATCCTTCTCTGTTGCCCAGAATCGTCTAGTATCGTTTAGTAGAGTGAGAAGGAGGTCGATTCGATTTAGGAAACTTCCTTAAAGGAGAATATCAGATTTTATAGAAAGTTAGGCCATGGTTGCACTTTATTGAAGTTAGTACCAAACAATCGGGAAATAGCTATAAATTATGTAGGGAAAAATATCATCACATTATACTGTAGGAGTTTAGAGAAATCATTTAATAAAGTAGTTAATTGGGGTTATAATTAATCTCAACATTTGGCAGATGATTGACAGCAAAAAAAGGTAAACAACTTCTTCGGGGCAGAAGACTAAGTACCAAAACAAATTATGTTTGTTTTAAGCATATTTTCTCACGTTTTTCTCAGGTCGCTTTCTTGTTTGTCTGTTTGTCTGTCTGTCTGTGCAGTTGGATTCTTGCAACTCAATTTTGAGGCACTTCCCGGCCACCTAGCGAGCTGAAGTCTTTGGAGCAAGTCAGAACCCGATGACAATGCATCCTAAAACAACTTTTAACTTACTAGGTACACTTTCAGGTCAACTTTCGGCAACTTTCACTTTTGTATGGGGCTTATCCGATTGTTGCGTAACACATGGTTACTTCATTGAGTTAATAATTAAAAAGAATAAAATAATAATACTAGATATAAAAATCTCAAAATCCCACGTTTTTCAGTGACTAAAAAAGAATAAAATAACCCTGCGGGGCCAAGCGAGGGGCCACTCAAAACGTTGTCTATCATTGTAGTATATGTATAGTATTGGAATATTGAAGAAGCAGGATCAGGGAAATATAAAATACATCGCAGATGTGACGTGGCACAATGGAAACCCGAATCGCTATGAATCAGCTGCTAACTCTATCAATATTTAGTTATATATTAAAGGTAAATTATCCTCCATCTAACAGGAAAACAATCTTAATTTCTCTATTTATTATCATTTGAAAACCCTGGCCGAAAGGGACCCGTAGCGTCGTAGCATCGTAGAGCGATCGTAGCGTGTGTGGCACGCATAAAGCTCATTTGATTACTCCGCCTCTGTCCATTCAAATATCTAAGTATACTAGGCATATAAAACCATTGAAGATACCGCGACTTATGAGCAATGACATGAAACACGATGCCACAGACAGACACACATACGCATATAGCGGTCAAACCTATACCACCCCTGATTTTGCGCCGGGGTTGTTAAACCAACATAGTCTTAAATGAAGTAAGTGAATAGGTAGCTATTCATTTATACTTTAACACAAATAATTTAAAAATAGATGACTTAATTTTCTAACCTTATTTTGCTCACACATTAATTCAATATTTAAAATTACAACTTAATAATATAATTAAAGTACGTATAGTATGTAGTATTAATGTAAATATAACAAAAAGCATTACCAAATAAACTAACATATAAAATACTAAAGCTACACTAAAATTGTACTAAATAAAAAAGATTTCCTAAATCTTTGCTCTTAAATAATGCTGATAGCGTCACCTCGTTTTAATGCCTTATTCTCTGGGCAAGGTCTGATCTTCAGATCATCTAACGCCTCGGTAAGTTTTTTAGGTCCTCGTGTATTTAGTGGGTCCCAAGAGCTTGAATTATTATTGTAATCTGGACCTAATAATCAAATTAGCATGGGAAAGACGGAAGGCTCATTCAAAAAATAGGTGGTTTTCCCACAATCTTAACTCTTGGATTGACATCGCAACCATAATTCGGAGAATGATGCTGCCCTTTATGTGGTCTAAGGGAGGTGTGTCATTCTGATCTTCCTCACTCTTTTTGTTATCAACGGCCATAAATGAGGCACTTGACATCGACATGTTACTTTCTGCCAGAATTTTAAGCGGTTAAGTATAAAGATACACTGCTATACTACTTTGCCGCCACCATACGAAATTAGCTTTTATGTTGGTTACACAAAGACACGCTAGATGGCGTTACAAAGCCAATGAGACAAAGCGCGGGAAACTGCTCGTTAAGCGACAGATCGCAGCCCGCGTTATCCTAATGGGTGTGTAATAGTTGTTTTTTAATAAGCTTTCATGGCCTGCATGTGTGTCCTTTAAGCCGTGTTGTTTAGAAATTTATTTTCTTAATGAGATAACTATAAATGTTAATGAGAGCCAAATCATTAATGATAAATGATCAATGAATAACGAATTTCTCTAGGTTTCCGTAATTGTATGGGGTTTTATTGAAACCTCCCCGTAGACTTCTGGAGAGCGTGATAACTCCGTCATTTTGTTCCACTTGTCAACACTCGTGCTTAATTATTATTAAGTGTTCGTGAACACTACAACACAAATTTTAACAATAAAACCAAAACCATTAAGTGACGCTTCTCACTCACGCCAAATAATCCGGATTAGTTGTTCGTGTCGAATATTGAGTTGTTGTATTATATGAAACAGGCTTTGACCCGTCACGATGTTAGGATTACGCCAATTCGAAAACAATTGAATGTACGTGTTGGGACTCAAAATGGCGGTATCGAATTTATCCCAATAATCGGCGTTCAATTATTGTAATCTCGTATACAACGCGGCATGATGAATTTTTTGCAAGAGATGCGAAGGAGAGATTGTTGATTAGAAAAAGAAACAATATGCCTGAAAAAAAGAAATTATAAAATCTAAATATAAGTTATAATGCAAATAAGTGACAATCGTTCGGTGCTTGGGATCCCACACACACTGGAAAACTTAGTGAGGTAACTCTTTTTATAAATAATACAAGTAAGATGGAGGTCCATCGCCCTTTCCGAGTTTCGTTTACCAATTCTTCTTGGAAAGGCCTCCGAATTTCCGAACTGGTGGTAGACTTGCTAGTTTAAAATAAAATAAAAAACCGGCCAAATGCGAGTCGGACTCGCACACCGAGGATACGGTACAAACCTGTATATAAGTAAAAGTTCACCCATCACGACAATCGAGTCATAGTTATGGTATTTTTATTGCAAAATGAAGATATAACAAAAATTTTAAGGTTTTCGGATTTTTTCCTTTATATGTGCTGTTAAACGTTGCTTCATGCCAAATTTCAAGATTCTAGAACGACTGGAAGTACCCTTTAGGTTTTGATTCCCTCGCGAGTAGTTGCGAGTTCGAAAATATGCGGCTTAAATTGCTATTTCTTTTGATTGCGTTGACATAAAAGTTTGATTTTGTTACAGCTCAAAGGTATTATAGACCTGAGTATTTGATATGAATTTCAATTTAATACCTCTACGCGTTCATGAGAAAAGAGGTAGTAACTTTAAAATTTCCAAAAATATTTTTTATTATATGATGTACCTAAAAATTTACGGTTTTTGCAATTGTTCCTTTATCTGTACTATAAGACGTTACTTCGTAGCAAATTTCAAGGTTCTAAGTCTACGAGAAGTACCCTGTAGGTTTTAATTCCCGTGCGAGTTTCGAAATTTTGCGGAAATTTCCGGCATAAGCGTCTGTATCTTTTGATTGCTTTGGCTTAGGAGTTTGATTTTTTCACAGCTCCAAGGGACAGTAGGCTTGAGTATTGTACATAAAATTTAGTTTGATACCTCCACGCGTTCCTGAGAAAAACGGTCTTGACAGACGGACGGACAGACAACAAAGTGTAGTGATAAGAGTTCCGTTTTGTCCTTTTGAGGTACGGAACCCTAAAAACTACACAAAATGCAAAATAAAACAAATTCGCAGGTACTTGGAGAGCTATCTAAATGTTTGTATTTTTGTGAAAGTGGATATCCTTTATAAAATTATCATTTACTGTTATAATTTTTTATTGTTAAGTGTATTACTTAATTTTAACAATTAGGAACGCGCCCGATTAAAATATTGTTAAAGTAGTAGAAAATATATATCGACCATTGCCTTAGTCATCCTGTGATGACTATGAAACGTCAGGATTAACCAATTGGTTAATAATTATGCGCAAAAAAAGAAAATTTGTTTTATTTTAATGTGTAATGTGCGCGGAACTGTGATAGCTAAATGGGTTAACCACGATGAGCGAAGGACGCATCTGGATGCGGGCAGCGCAGCACCGGTCATTGTGAAGTTCCATGTGGGAAGTCTTTGTCCTGTAGTGGACGTCATTTTACTGAGACAACGACGACATGCAAAAAAAAAATCAAAAGTCTAAACAGCGCCATACAAAATGTTCACGCTATACATCAGCGACATCTTGTGATAATTTAAAGAACTAAAAAATTATTTCATTGTTCATCCCGCAGGCCATATTCGCGACCACTGCGCCATCAGCTCCTCAACTAGCTACGTAATATTAAACTGCAATGCAACAACGCGTCGCACTCTAAACGAGTGTGTGTGAGTGCAAACTGAAATAAAAGTAGTTTAGTCGCGAAAGTTACTCCGCTGCTCTAAAGAGAAGCAGATGCTGAAAACTATCTTTTAAATGGGAGTTACTTTCAGCATCTGCTGAATTTCTGACGATTAATTTAAAAGTTTTAGTTGTATAATAAAAAAAGTATTATTTCTTACATTCATACTAATTATTCATACTAAATAGTTTTATGGGTACTAAAGCAACTAAGCATCATATACGTATGTCTATCCGTTACCCTAGTGTCCATAACACAAGCTTTACAATGCTTACTTTGGGGTCAGCTGACTTCGGTGAATGTAAGAAATATTGGTATTATTATATATAATAAATCACGTTTTATTTTATTTACAAAGCTACATTACGAAAAGAGACATTTTTCTGATTGTCTCGTATAAAATCTTATTTTATTTCCGAGTTACCGCTGTTAAGCATTTCTTCCTCCCATTTATATTAATCAGACACGACATTCGGTATCCGTCTCCGATTGATGGGCGAACAAATAATGATGTATCTCATACAATATTTCATTCGACGCTCGCTAAACAGAGAAGTTTATTTATTCTGTTGTTATTAGTGACGAGGTGAATTAATTGACCTGTTAACGTGGTTCATTATAGACATGTGTGCCGTCTTTTTTCATCGCATCTTTTGTGTAAGGCTACCATCCTTTCTTGGTTGCTATTCCTACCTGTCGCATCGACCGCTTCTCAACATCTTTTATAAAGCGCATAGCAAAAGAGTGGAACTCCCTCCCTACGTCTGCATTTCCGAATACTTATAACGCGTCAAATCCGTTTTCAAAGCCAGGGTGAATGGGGGTAAGATTGTTCTATCGTGGATCCTGTCTTGACCCACAGGCTCTATTGGGATCAAGAGCAAATCCATAATAGATTACTCTTTCGTTTCCGCAAAAACTTTTTGATTAAACATAAACTGTTTATTGCATGTCAGACAACTACTGATAAACATAACTATTTATATATTAACTCTGTTCAATTATGTTAAAATAAATAAATAGGGCTAATAAAGCACCTTGCAAGGCCGTACACGACAACATTGAAATAAAAAATAAAAATAAAGAACTGAAGTCTCAATTAAAATGCAAATTCTAAAGTTACTATTCAGAAAAAAAAAATTGTTAATTGTATCTTCTTTATATATATAATTCTTCTGTGAGTGTGTATGTCACTGAACTCCTCCTAAACGGCTGGACCGATTTGAATGATTTTTTTTGTGTGTGTTCAAGGGGATCTGAGAATGGTTTAGATTCACAAATCAGCCCGGCAGATGGCGCTGCAGACGGTTTCTAGGTTATTTATCTATACTGCAAAAATAACAGGCAGGACAACGTCTGTCGAGTCCACTAGTATTACATAAAATAAATAGGAAGTATAAAAATTACATAATATCTATTGCTTTACATTATTTAATATTGACGCGATAGAAGCATCAAACGATCGAAGAACAACTCAAAATTATTTGTACTTACTTGCGCTATTTATTACTTTTTGGTTGTACCTATTTATTGATTTTATTAATTCACAAAACTAAAAGACAAAACATTTAGTGACACATACAGCCATTAAAGTATTCTTTATTCTGAATAGGTAAGCGCTTGACCGCTATCTCGTCTGATGAATAAGCGACGCTGCGATCTAGGATGTGACGCGCTTACCTAGAAGACACCTATTCACTCGTGATTTGAATCCCCCCGAATGGTATTTACCTGGAAATACAGACTGAAGCAAAGAGTTTCACTGTTTAGCGGTACGGATTACAAAGTTGGACCGATGTAACGGTGGCGCCAATTTAAATCTAGTATGTTAAGTGGATGAAAAATGTAACAGAAAGGAAAATAATGGAGAGCAGTATGTCAGAGCAGTGTGTAGAGTATGTTAAGGTGTAGTGTGGGATAACTATATTTATTCTTAAAAGTGTTGCCGTGTAACATGTATTGTGTTTAGATAACATCACATATATTGTTTTGCTACCAAGTTAAGCAGCTCAAGTACTTGTGTTGTGGAACTCAGAAACGACGTTGACACAACACTTAGACTCAAACCAATATATAAAATTTCATTTTATATATTTTGCCGGCAGGGGTTCCAACTTGGGACCTCGGGAAACTCGTATGCGAGCCACTCGACCACGAAAGTCGTCAAACTATTATTATTTATTAGTTTTATTTTTATAATGTCTCTTTTATCTTGTCTATAGAAAATTACTTGAAGTTTGAGAAAAGTGTTTGAAATTTTGAATCTAGGTAAAAATATTTCGTGTCTCTCATAAAATAGGTTTTGCTTGCTAACATAATATTTTTAGCTTGGTCTAAAATTTGACGTCGCTAACTCAATTCAACGCGCGCCAAGTGAGATATATCGTACCTTCCACTCCTCGCGTCCCGGTTCTAAATAAAAGCCACATCCATTTTACTCTCGCCTCTGATTTATCTGTATAGTCGCTTTTTGTTACTCAGCGTGAATGTAGCTAGAAGAAAATAAAATCGGCTTAGTAGTTTTTGAGTTTATTTCAAACATACTAAAATACAAATCTTTTCTCCTTATAATATTAGTGTAGATAACAATGAGATCCCGACACTTTTGCATGCGTCTTGTCTTGCTTGCATGAAGCGCGCGTGGATTTCCTTAGCAGAGTTATTTTAGAAATGTAGTTATTATACTCTTCAAAGATCTTATACTTACAATCATCAACAAATATATTTCGAAAAAGATTATTACAGGATTTTATGTTGATAAAAAACTCTATGGCCCATAACTCATTAATAGGTACCAACTCTTAACATCTTACACACGTGATAACTTTTAAACGAAATATCCGATTGAGATGAAACAAAAAGTATTTTATTATACATATTACTGTACGGTTTTACAACGGCACAATTGCGACATCGCCGATTCAGCATTTACTGCATTATATTGTAATTTTAATGTCATAGCATTTAGTACGCATTCGATCGCCCCGGTGTCTACTCATATCATTTAGCATAAATTATCAAAAAATTAAATTCGTGGTTTCATCAAACTTCTTATCATTTCTTATCAAATTAAACATTGTACGGTAGCAACTCGTACAAATACTCTGGATAACATAATGCTTAATTTCGATAAAAATTAATATTACGATACATATTAAATGTAGTTTTTTTTTCTTCAGACGATTTAATAATTATTTTGAACACAAAATCGGTTATTGTGATTAAACCATGATAGCTAGATATATGTTTTCGCGGACTTTTTTGTAGGTCTTAATGGGATCTAAAAACCCGTAGTACATCATTTTGTTCTATTGTCAATAGTTTTTGCAGCGAACGCAAAAATAGGTTTTTGATTTTACACCTTGTGTTACAAAATAGCAATTTTATTACGGATCCCTAATTTTGAAGAAATAAAATATAGCCTATAGCCTTCCTCGATAAATGAACTAGCCAACACTGAAAGAATCATTCAAATCGGACCAGTAGTTCCGGAGATTAGCGCGGTAAATAAACAAACAAATAAACAAACTCTGCAGCTTTATAATATAAGTATAGATAAACAAATAATAAGCTCATAATATTTGTGTTAAATTATATAAATTGTCAGCTGACCCGGCCACCTGTTGCTGGCGCTCAGTTATTATAATTTGCAATATTTTTTTACTATAATTTAAACTGAAACCTATCGTATGTCCTAAGTTGAAACAAATCCAGCAAAATGAAAAAAAAAACATCAAAATCGGTTTAGTAATTTCGCAGACCATTGCGTTTAAACACGTTGGTATCCTAGTTTTGCGGAAAATCGTTGGTTATTTTTACAAAGCATACACGGAGTGAATATTATTGATAAATTTTGGATAATTCACTATAATTATTTAGTCCCGAAATAAGCAAAGCATGTACAATGAATTTTTATTGACTTTGTGTAAAAATTATTTATTGACGTGACAACGTCTTATAAATTGGTTTGCCGGGTGACACTTCAAGAAACTGCGTTACGCTCCGCTCACGTTATGCGCTTACAATGAGAGCGAGTGAGAGGCACGCGTCCCTTCCACTCGGGCATGGTTAGCCCGCCTAAGAGCGAGAGAGACAGACATAAAAAGTGGAAGGGACGCGTGCCTATAAATTAATGTTTTAAATATAATTCTTTGTATAAATAAATGTTTTAAATTGTTACTATTATTTCATCCTTCTTCCTACTATACGAATGAATATTCACATTAAAATTATTTTACCACTCAAAGTCGTTGTCACGTAAAACTTTCGCCCGTATACCGACTTTACAGGCAACCAACCAGTTTTTTGTGTAAGAAAATAAACAGCATATCAAGAGTCTATTAACGAAATCATATTGATCATAGAAACAGCTAAAGGTAATTCCAACGTTAAAAGCCGGTTATCAGAATAAGCAAATGACATACTTACCAGTGCCGGAATAATCAACTGCAACCTCAATCAAGACACTTTAAAGAAACTAATAAAAGATTCCGTACCACACCACGACTGCAATCTAAATATTAATAATATAAAAAATAATAAAAAAAAAAACAATTCACGAAGAATTAAACTCAGAAAGAATACCCAAAATCTCCTAAAATTCAAGCATATGCCACAGTCGCAAAAGCTAACACCAGACCAGCAACTGAAAGTAATATCGACATACAACCTAATAATAATAATAATAAATAACATAACTTTTAATAATTTCTACCTTTTAAATTATATAATTTTACGAAAACTTTTACCAACAATTTATGCTTCAATCAAAACCACTTTTTAATTTGTTTCCCTCTTCTTTTTTTCTTTCTTTTCTGTCGCTCTATGGCTCCTCCTGCCTCTTTTCTTTTTCTCTGTGTTGTTGCTCTTGGGCGGTAAGTATAATGGCTTTGATTTGTAAAGCTTAACTAGCTTTTACCCGCGGCTTCGCTTGCGTTAATGTAGATTACCGATTAAATGTTATATTACTATCTCTCGGGAACCGTACTTTTTCTCGATGAAAGGTACCCTAAGTCTTTTTCTGATGATGATCGGTTGATATTTAAGGCGTGATACTAACTCGCTTACGCGTTTATAACATAACTAATAATATTAATCAACCGACCAAATCCACAATCTAAAAAAGAAGAGAAATTACTCTTAAAGTTAACATCCGATTCTAACGAATACTACTAAATATACGAGTAATCCGATTACACTGCTGTCTTGATAGTTTAAATGACACTGCGACCTTCCTAGAATGTTACTTTACGTTAACTTTGACCTTATCACGTTACCCCCATGCTACACTACTCTAAATGCTACCTTGGAAATTAATGAAAAAAGAAAATAAAAGGCCAGCAAAATCGTAGAATTTGGTTTTCTATTAGAGGGACATTTTATATAAAAAAGCAAAAAAAAGAAATAAAATACACGCCTTTATGGTAAACCGAAATAAAACATAAAACAATAACTTAAATATAAAAAGGTTGTAAATAATGAGATAATTTATGTCATTGTAAGATAAAACTGACCAAGTGCGAGTCGGACTGGTGCACGAAGGGTTCCGTACCATTAACTAGGTAAACAATGGTAAGTACACAAATTTCATATTATTTATTATTAAAGTAAAAATACAACTGTGTATTTTGTGAATATTCCAAGTGCCTACCTGTTGCCATTATTGACATGGAGCAAAAAAAAGCGTTTGTTGTATGGGAGTCCTCCCTAAATATTTACTTTACTTTGTTTTTAGTAATTGTTGTTATAGCGGTAACAGAAATACATAATTTGTGAAAATTTTAAATGTCTAGCCATCGTCGTTCTTGAAATACAGCCTGGTGACAAACAGATAGCGAAGTCTTCGTAATAAGGTCCCGTTCTACCCTTTGGGTACGGAACCCAAAAAAACGTGGGGTGCTTGATAACAGTAGTTTTATTTTTTTATTTATTTATTCATTTAATAAAAAAACAATGCATTCCATTATCAAAAGTGTTATGGAACATCGTACTATTATTAATCTTGTTCGTGATCTCATAAATAAATAAAAAAAAAGATGTGTGCAATTTACACATGGTAGAAGTGAAACCATCTAAAATAATACGTACACGAAAACAAAATACCACGGTTGTTGTGATGCCTTCTCTCAAGCTTTGTACTACGCATGCGCACACAAACACGTATTAAAACACGTACATAATGCTTCCTATCTCATTTTCTCCTACGTCAAATCTTATGAATTCACGTGTCTGTCTCTTTTTCGTTTCATCGACTTTCAAATCACAACGATGCTTAAGAAGTTTTCACTTCAAAAATCATAAAACAAACGTAAAAAATTAAAAAAACAGTAATATACCAAATACAATAGTATTGTTTCTGTCTCGCATTACCCTTGTTCGCACTGGTACAGGTAAGCGATATTAAAAAAAAAAGGTTGAAATCTTAACCATTTTTCATGTTATACAATTTTCAAGAGGCATATTTTAAAAAAATGATGACGGCGCGTTTCCATGCCGTTGTAAATTGAGAATTTTGCAGAAAAAGCGAATGTTCTTTAAAGGTTCTCATCGTCCCTGATGACTTCCGTATTTTAAACAGCTCATTCTGGATCCCTGGAATATGACGCGCGTATTCAAATGATGCAGCGAAAGTGGAAACATTTGAGACTAAAGACAAAATTTGTAATTCAAAACATAACAGTATATTACATGAAAACCAATCAAAGCAAAGGTAAACTTAAACTGTGAAATGTATGAAGGGAGAAATATTAAACATTTTTTTAACTCAATTACACACGCAGGCGCCATTACTGAAGTTATATATTGACATGCAATGCCACGTATAAACCGCCCGGCATCTCAAGGTGAAGTGTTAGTTGTTATCTTAGAAACCCTAGCACCAGACTCGCTTATAATTGCAGGAGGTGGGCATAAAACTAAACCCATCCGGCCGTAAGAATTGGCGGACGCGAACTGCCAATTCCCTTGATTAATGATCACGCCATAGCAAGTGGATTAAGGAAGTAATGGGACGTCACAAGAGCAGCCATAGTGCAAACGATGAACAGTAGATCTACTTTATATTAGAGACTTATTGTCGTTGACGAGGGACAGAACTCAAATGATGTAGCAATGCAAAATTAGTGTTCTGTTGCTCGTGGGTCGGTACCTGTATATTGTATTGTATTATATGCACTGTATTGGCTAATAAAAAACTAGCAGATTCGTTTCTCTTACTTAATATATTTGATGGAAACATAGCCCATATTAAATACACATATTACAACAAAATTTCCACTGATAAATAAAACAGCCTCAACAAATAAACACTAGCAAGGATTACTTGGCGTTCACAATAAAAGTCAAGCAAAAAAAATCAACATTATTTTTGGCTAATTTCAAATACAAGAAAAAACTGCCCTATTAAACTGACCATAAAAAGGAAATTTTATAAATTAAATAATTGACATGGTGTTTTCATTTGCAATCCTGGCGGCAGCTGTTGACAGCTGCAGCGTTTCCTGGTTTTGTGGCGACAAAATCCTTGTTTAAACCACAATGCGATATTAACAAGACCATATCGACTACACCACTCTTGTCAAAGAGGGCATTTAGTGCCAAAGGGTTCCTAGAGAGGCAAGGCAGGCGTCTGTACCTGGTAAATCGCGAATTATAACCGGGTTTTCGCACTACATACCTACGAGTGCGGTGTGCAGACACTACATGACTACATGTGGTGAGTAGTGTGACCAGAGAGGAGGGAATCTAAGTCTCGTACGTTTTTTTTATGTGCGATTGTTGTTGATCGTAGATGACGGCCACAGCACCACCGGGATTTGGAGTAGCGAAATCTGGATCTAGCTTAGATGGAATTCAAACCGCAAGTAGCGAGTTACCATAATGGTTTTCTAGACAGGCGGCAACTCCCCTGAGGTAGTCTCCAAACCGACACAGATTGACTACGACACTTATCCGGAAAGAGAACTCAGAATGCCATAGCCTCTAAAGACTCGTTCTTAAGCTATGGTATACCGTGTCGTGGACGAGAGCTTAAAAAGAGTATGCGTTCACTGTGTCACGTGCGTCGATCAGTCGAGGGCCCTTGATGTCTCGGGATTGGATCGCTGCGACGAAACCGATTACAGAGCGGTGAGGGGAGTGGCTTCGATAACTGAAGACGTAATAGGAAGCATTAACAAACGTTAGATAGCCCTGTTTTTCTCATTATCATCCCCAGATATTAATGTCTCATTGCTGGGAAATGGTCCGTGTGGATGAAAGTGAGAAACACGATATGGGCCATGTGCGGAATGGTGGATGGTAACGGCAACAGTTATAATAATAATAATTAATAGCAATGCTTATTTTATCACCAATTAACCTAGCCTATGGAACTCAGAAACTACGACAGTACCACAACACCCAGGCCCGAGCCAATATAGAAAAGTTCGATTTCTATATTGACCCTAGTGGAGATCGAAACCGGGACCTAGGAGTGGCGTTACTATGAAAACAGGTATAAGAGCCACTCGACCACAGAGGTCAGCAAATAAAACTCTTTACGCCAGACTCTATGCAACAGGGTTCATATAAAATCGAAACAGTAAAACCTTCCACGAAAAATTATTTACATCCAAAGACACTCACATCCAACTGCAACAAAACTGCAATAGAGCTTATTTTACAATGACCGAAGACTCAATGTTTCATTCAGTAAATACACGCCTTATCCGTTCGGAATAACGTTCCTTGAAAAGATCTCTTTAGCGATATTGAAAGTAAAACTCTGTTTCGCTGGTAATAGGAGCTGGTTCGGTGTGAAAAGTGTGAAGTTTTTTCGGTCTTTTCAGCGAGACTCCCATTGAAGCGATATAAACAATGAACAGCATTTATACCACGGCTTTTCATAGAATACTTTACATTTTGCAATGAAAAGAAATCCGCACGTATTTTGGCATCTTCATTGCAATGAAGGTCATTACTTATTAACTAAAAAATAAGGTACTTACTGATATACAGTTTCCTCAAAGCGCCAGCAAGTTAATATACGTATCATATATACATATAATATGTCAAAGTATACTAAGGACAATTCATACAAAAAAAAAATGTCAAGCACTAATAAAGTATTTAAATGTTTGTCAAAACCATCTCGACAACAGAGTCAACAATACAGAACTTTATGTCAAAAAGTATAAGATATAATGTTATTCAAATATCAATAGCATTACTATTCTATTGGTATTTGAATAACATTATATCTTATACTTCACCTTATGACCTAAACTATCATAGTATATTATTTTGCATACGTTGGTCAATCAGGACCTCAAAGTGAAGATAAAAGCTATTTATTGCATTTATGTAGTGTGTTCACGTGTCGTAAACATGCAACCCACAGCACACGGAATTGACCTACCATAATATTGCTACATTGTAGAATAAACACAACATCTACATCTTACTCGTACGTCTATGTATTTTGTTTACCGTGGATAGGCAAGCTCTTGACCGCAATCTCGCCTGATGGTAAGCGACGATGCGATCTTGGATGAGATGCGCCTGCCTAGATATCTATTCACACGTGAGTTGAAGACCCCTAAATTGTATTTGTCAGGAAACACAGACTCAGGCAAAGAGTTTCACTTTTTAGCGCTAAAGATTGCAAAGTTGGAACCAAAATCCTTAGAACGACCCTTTGGTATATCAACCATACAACGGTGGCGCTTATTTGCCTGGTTGTCCGATGAAAAAATGGTAACGGCGGACCAAGGCTGTGCAATTTTGCTGCGCACTCTCCGAAATGTATCCTATAAATAACGGATAAGATACCTTCCGCCTAAGCTCAAGATTTTTGAGCTTATTATAGGAAATATCTTTATTACCGATGAACTTCTTGGCCCTCCTCTCAAAAGTCTCAAGCGACTTGAGCTGGTATTGGGCGGAACAAAAAATTGTTTATAATAGCCTAGTAATTGAAAAAAAAAACACTAAGTAATTAGACTGCAGACGTTGCTAGTCTTTCAGTGGACAGCTCGACCCATCACTACGAATCCTCTCACTGCGGCCTAGATGCCTTTAGCCGTCAGATATCTGAGCAGTCTTGTGGGCATGCAGGCAGTGAGAAAATCCAATCCTCACAACTTATTCCTTCTTCATTCCGCTTGCTACCTTAGGTCGCATGGTACAAGCATTCTTATTTATTTGTATGTGTAACTCTTAAACAGACGCTAGCGCCATCTCTTCATGTTCTAGGTACTACTACCTACAACATCGAATGTGATACTTTTACGAGTATCGAACATTCCATAAAGAAGAAACATATTATGTATATTTTCTTTTTATAGCATTTAACTACTAAATGTATGTATTATGTAAAACAAGTTTTTGCAGGAAAAAAACTCAACTTGCCTCAGGTTTCGAATATTACTGTTTTTTATTTTTTTTATTTTACTTCAAGTGTTCTCCAAAGTACCAGGCTGAAAGGAGGTTTCGTACATTACACACCACAGAAGCTTTCGCATTCCGAACAATACCTAATTCGTTCGCTTCGTTCGCCATGCAATATTGGACTTTATTCGCCCGCGGTTCCATTGTGACGACACAATGAGAGATCGCTGAGTACGTTTCATGGCGTAATTAGTGGATACTTTTTTTGTTAACTTTTGTACTTTAGGGGAGGCAAAGGGAACAAAGCCCATACAGCTTTGTTCGTCAGTTATTTCCTTTTTTAATTTGATGATGATGTTATGAAATAAAAACTGAACTCAATTGACTTTAAAATTGCTTCTTTTTAACTGTTTCACATTTTGTACCTTACCATTCAGTACGTAACAAGAAAAATAGACGCAAGAAAGTCGTCAGGTCAATTAGGCTTCTGACATGTTTCAGCTGTCATGATGCTTTAAAGAGGACCTCGATGATGTAAGGGTAGCACACCAGATGGTCGATCCAAAATTAACCATCCCGACCTTCTCCTCGCTTCGGGAAGTTTATTAAATTGTCAGTCCCAGTTGCATCCGCAGTTGAAGGGATCTACATATTTCGGCGCAGTTAAGTGCTTCCTTATGTGTGATACAAAAATACAAATATCGGAGATAGAGCATAGGGCTTCTGTGCGTTTTGTAGATCCCTTCAACTGCGGATGCAACTGGGACTGACAATTTAATAAACTTCCCGAAGCGAGGAGAAGGTCGGGATGGTTAATTTTGGATCGACCATCTGGTGTGCTACCCTTACATCATCGAGGTCCTCTTTAAAGCGTCATGACAGCTGAAACATGTCAGAAGCCAAGTCAGAAGTCACGTCATATATATATATATATATATGACTATAAATGATAAACACACATGACTCAGGTACAAATGCTAGTATTCATCACACAAGCATCTGCCCTTTCCGGGATTCGCTACGGTTCCACCAAACGGTCATCAATGAAAACATATATATGTTGACTGCTTTTTAAATTTAGCTTCGCCAGTATAAATACTTGACAGGGCTTTTAGATACAAACGTTTCTACATATTATTTTTTTTGCTCACATCATCTTCTTTACTATCTCCCAACGTATTACGCAAGGTAGGAACCGGTTACTCCACTACTAAGGTCATGATGTTTGTTGTCCGCAGAGGAGGAGTGTGAGGAGTCCCTGTTCCCTGGCTTCGGGGCGCGGCACCGACCAGAGCCTCCAGCTACACTCGCTCAGAACACGCGCTTCACCAAACACGAGATCAAGCTCATGTACAGGGGCTTCAAACAGGTACAAAAGTCCAGGTGACAAGGCGTCAAACACCACTGAAGTGGTGAACCTGGCCACTGACCGCGTGGAATTCAGTTTAATAAATAAACACCATTTCCTACATTCGTAGTAATATACAAAGTCCAAAGTAAGCACTGCAAGACTTGGGTTATGGATACTAGGCAACGGTTAGATATACATAAATATAATAAGTAGACATTTAATATTTCTGCCGTAGACTCAAAATAGTGTTATCGAAAAAACAGGTAGGGAATATATAACACGTAGGAGATGTGATTTAATTGCTGGTTTGTCAATAATTGTGAGTTTCCTGCTTCGTGTGTTTCTAGGGTCATAGCAGTTTCTCCCTTCATTATTCCGACTATACAGGGTGGATTTTTGAGATGGGATTTTAAGGGCAGGTACATTAACCGCTATAGTTACAAGAAAACATTGTTAGGCAACCATCCATAACTTTTTAAGTTATTCTGATCTGCATTCACAGATTTTGGAAAAAAGTTACAGTGAGCAAAAAACATGCTAAGATAGCAAAAAAAATTTTTTTATTCATATCTATTCTATTTCATGTAGGGATCAAAAGACTATGGGATCATTTTAGGTATGAGTACTAGAAATGACAGAAATTGCCAAAAACTTTTCTCATTCATTTTGTATGGAAAATCCTCGGATCCTATTTCTTATGGTGATCTCCCTATGAATCCTATTTTATGCTGCTTTTCCTAATTTATTTTATTATTTTATACTATGTAATTTACAGTTTCTGAGAAATATGATTTTTTTAGTTATTTTATAAATATCATACACTAGCCCACTCCGAGGTTTTTGAGAGCCTAGTGATCTGTAATACAGATTTTATATGAAACCTAGTAAAGACACCAGCTCTTACAAAACTATGTCTATTGTAGCTTTTTTCGTTATAATAATAGCTGCCTTTGTGGAGAAATTAAACTTTTTATTTATTCATTTATTTATACGCAAAGAATATACTTCTATTCTTAATATAATGTTATCTATTATTTGAATTATTTCCACACCAACATCCGTAACAATATCCATAGCAATATACCCATGACTCAGGTACAAATACTCGTATTCATCATATATGGCACGGCAGAAGTCATGACACGAAAATAAATTTCAATAAAAACACGAAAACGTACTCGAATTCAATATTTTTTATATTTAATACATTCCATATGTTAACGACCCAATACACAGACTAGCTAGGATGTGAAGTTAAAATAATGAATTATGTAATTTAATGGATTTATTCGGGATGATTAAAACATGCACTCTAAATTTAATTTAACTTATAATTCCAATACAATATTTCATCATGTCAATAACTTTAAATCTTTAACATCAACTAAATAAAACTTACAATGCTCATCAGAATATATATATATATATATATATATATATATATATATATATACAAAGGGTTACATACCCTCCACGATGTGCTCAAGGCGACGTTCACACAACAAATGACGCTCGGACGGCTGTTGCGCCATTTTTATATTCTCAAAGCAGACGTAAACAACAAGATGGCTACGGCCGGAGAGTCATCGTTTAACAACTTTTCATGGATTAATCTTAAACAATTTAAATAAACTGAACAGCTAATTTATAATTTTAAACAATAAAATGTTAACAAGATTTGCAATTTATGTATGATACATTGCAAATCCTCTCTCCCACCACAGCCTAAACAAAAGCCCTCTATTTTTGTGTCATGACTTCTGTCGGACCCTTTACAAACATCTGCCGCTTACTATATTATCACAGGACAGTGATAAAGGCAGGATCGTTATCGTAACACTAAGCGGTTGGTTATTAAACGTTTATTTATCAACAAAACATCTAAATTGTGACATCCGGATCTTCTCTCTGTACCGGTAAAGTTTCCGGTACGAATCCTGGTAATGATATATGTTTATGTGATGGTCGTAAACATTTATGTTGTCTATTTGTTATTTAATATCTGAAGGGTTGAGGTTTACAGTTGTCTGGAATTGAATTCCTTCTCTAGGTACACAGTTCGTAGTATCGATTCCCGTGTGTGCATGCAGGAATGCTGCACCAAATATCTTTGCATAAATAGATGACCTTTATGTATTTGTGATATACTTTTAGAAATAAAGTTAGTTGTATTTGCGCACCGGTCTTGGCCGGTCTTCACCCAAATCTCTTGTTTCATTTCCATACCTTCTGAACTCTTAAAATTTGTGGATTATATACAGGTTAATAGGTAGTTTAAACTACTTTGTTGGGGTATTACATTTATATGAGAACTGCACTACCTATAATGTTCTTATCAGTAGGATTTATTGAGTGTCCAAAATAAAACAGGATATAAGTTAGTAAAAGTCTATTAAATAACGACACACAGGGTTGCACAGAAATAATGTCAATTTGATAACTACTAATTAGCAAGACGGAGCCGACAGGCACGCATGTAGGGATACGACTGTTTGATGAGGCTATATACGGCTACGATGCTACGGCTACGAGTACTTTTGCTGATTCAACAAACTGTATCGCTACAGGTAATAAAAATTAGTCAACCCAACACTTCTGTTATCCTATTATTCCGTTTTTTAGATAATTTATTATAATAGAAAAATACTAGAAAAAGCGACTCGGGTCACAAGTGAATTTTTCTATAATAATAATTTATCTTATAAGATCGCATTGAGAAATGCATAAAATATATAAAAATTATAAAATTCCGTTTATTATCATATGGTGTTCGGCAGATAAGAATAACACTATTGTTTCACACATAAAGGTTACTGGAGAAAATTACTACATACCTCCCATAGAGCACAAATTGGGCATTAGTATTTTCCAAATTATGGTCCTTCACTGTGATCTCAAATCCGTCTACCGCCTGCCAAGCGAAGAGATTATGGCCAAAACCCACCTGCTTTTGGAGGAGGCTTCAGTCCAGCAGTGGACGTCTTTAGACTAAGACGATCATGACATATTTTTTGTTCACATTATCATAATCAAACTGGTTCCACATAATACCAGTGCCATGGCATTAACAAGCTAAGTAGGGACTCTTTCGGTAGCATAATTATATTTATTTACTTATTTAAATGTATGCTAAATTTTATTTCTTTCTTTCTGAATTTAATCTTAATATTTATGCTACATAAATGTATTAACTTCTAAAATTTTAAAACTAGTTCGAATTTATACCTATACATTATTGAATTTATAAATGTTAGCCGCTTTAGGGTGACTCGATTTATATACATATATTTATTTCTATAACAAATATGACTTGGCATTCGGATTCGTTCCATTCTTAGCAATGTTTAGATCCAATAAAAGGGTTGGTGTTGAATAATGCATCGTAATTGCGAATTACTTGCGTGAGAACCTCACTCAGTGCATAATTAGTGCCATAACATGCCATATGAAAAGGCGATGCACTTGTTAAGCGAAATTGAGGAAATTATATTCTTTGAATCATTGTTAAAAAATAACCCTTGAGACTTTTTATGATCCGCTGTTACAGCACAACTAAGAATGTATCTGTAGCGTGCTTTTTTTATATTTTTTTTTTTCACTCTAATAAGCTTAGTCCGAATTAAGCACTGTAAGGCTTGTGTTATAAATGCTAGGGTAACATACGTATATAATACATATGTATATATGATATGAAATATTCATAAAAATATATATGTGTCCATGACTTTAATATAATTGCTCTGTATTCATAAGACTAACCCAGCCAGCCTAGCATGCGCTATTTGAGATATCTCGCGCACGATTAAAGATAAGTTTGTCGATATCACATATGTCTCGTTTACTCAAACATGTAGAAAAACTATTTTTGCCTTTTGATTAAGGATTATAAACCACTTTATTATCTAACATAGTCACACCGTTATCGTTTATTTAACGAGTGTTGTGTTCGTTTACTTTTTGAAAATGTGGATTACATCAATTTTGACGTTGACTGACGACTAACGTGATCTGTGGTTGATCGTTTCTCGCTAAGAACTAGAACACACTTGCAATTAATTGCAGTGCGATAGTTGTGCGGACCTCAAGAAAGTATTACAAATACAAGTACAAATTAAATATTTGTGTCGATATATCGTAAAAAGTGGCCGGTAACTATCGTTCCCCAACGGGATCAGTTAAAAATATTCTTAAAATTATAAATATAACTATAAAACATATATTTACGTGTGGTCCGCCCTTAATATACTTTGAGCACATAATTGTAATAAGACACCTCATCGCTTCAATCGAAATATCACATAAACCACTTGACTTCTCCTTCTCTACGTGCATATCCATCTAATGCATGGACGAGAAATATGTTGAAAATATCGGTTAAAATGTCGACAAAATGCTATTGCTCCGTTAGAATTTATAGACAAAATCCCGGCTAAGTAGAACTACTCTTTTGACATAAGGAGTCGACTTCTAAACCCAACCATGTTAGAGACGATTAACGACAAATGACTAAAACTCGAGAAAACGGTTCGACAAATTTTTGTCGTATTGCGTATGCTGGGCGGGCAGGATCGTGAATACATAAGACAGCATCGCTACCGTTGCACCAAATTGTCGTCTAGCTTTTATGGAGTCAAAAATGGTTATCAAGCTTTTGTCAAAAATTGTGATTAAAAATTATCACACCACGATGAAAAATATATAAATAATTTAGAGGTCTACAAGTTGCGAGTGAATAGGTGTCTTCCAGGTAAGCGCGTCACATCATAGATCGTATCATCGCTTACGATCAGGCGAGATAGCGGCCAAGCGCTTACCTGTTCACGATAAAAAAAAATCTTACAAATGCTTGTAATCATCACAATAACTTCTGTCTCTATCGAGACTCACACCCAAGACTGAAACCACTGAATCTATTTTAAAGATGGTTTAACCATTTGAAGAGCACGTTATTCCAGATGGGCAAATAGTATATTGTCTGTAAAGTATGCTTAACATGGGCGAAGTCGAGGCAGACTGCCATTATAGTTCTAAGTGTCATACAGTAAACCAATTATGGTCTCTTCTTGCTTCCAGGAATGTCCCACGGGAATGGTGGACGAGGAAGCCTTCAAGAATATTTTCGGCCAATTCTTCCCACTTGGAGGTAAGTTCGCTACTTATAGCATATTAATTAGACATCATTATAACTGATACTAGCTTTTACCGGAGGTCTTGCTCCCGTTAACGTATACTATTGATTAGACTACAGATGAAAAGTTTCACTTTTATATCTCTGGAGCAGATTTTTTTTTCTAGATAAAAGATACCCTATGTACTTCTCTGTACTCCTGGCAAAATGTGTGCAAAATTTCATGATGCTCGAATGAGTAATTAAGGCGTGAAAGTATAACAAACAAACTTACTTGCGTGTTTATAATATTAGTTAAGACTATTAGGTTTTTAGCAATATGATAGCATATCATTTGCGCAATCACATGTTCTTACCATTTTCCAAATATCATCGAAATCGGTCGACCCGTTGTTCTTGACTTATAGAAGGACATGCAGATAGACAGAACGTATTTAGGTATATCTAATTTGTGAATTGTTACAAAAAGTTTAAGTAAGAATAGAATATTATCTAATAATTAAGTTTCGTATTAAATGTGTCTTACAGATGCGTCCCAGTATGCGCACTTCGTGTTCAACACCATCAAACACAAGCAAAGTGGGAAAGTGAACTTTGAGGTAACGGAAATGTTGTTTATTATTTCATGTTGTACGAGCACGATTTTTTATTTAAATTAATTTGAACATATATACAAATAGGAAATTTAAAAATTCTGTAAAGTCCCTGCTATACCAGCACGAGGAGCACGAAGAGCACAGATATAATATAACAATGATATATATTTAATACTGAATAAGTTGTATTAAAAAAGATTGATAGAATGAAATAAAATAAATAACTTGATTTCTAAGGAAATAGAACTATTTGCTCGTTCGATGGCTAAAGTCTCAAGGGTTTCGGTATTTATTTGTCAGATTAATCTACACGTTACGTTATAATTTGTGGATTAATTATTTATTGGTATTCAAATGTAAATATCATCACTACACTATTGGATCGTTGAATTGGTGTTATTGTAGTTGTAATATTGTTTATAGTATATAAATAAAATAAGATGAACGAGGTGAATGAAAAGGGACTAAAATGTGAGCCTTGTGGTATTCATCGTATAAACAGAAGAATTGTTTATTAGTTCTATAATTAAGACTACGCTCTGTACGATGTAATTTAAATCTAGGACGATATCCTATTGTATTAACCTTTTTTATAGTATAAAACTCAAAGCTTTTTTAAAGTATTTTCATAACATATAAAGAAGTCTGAATTCTCTTTTTTTTCTTACTCATAAGCTATACGCTTATTTGTATCTTGTCACGGGAAGACGGCGGGAATATGTAAAATTCTCCTTTGTCCTTTAAAAACCTGTCAACCTGTAAGTGTTCTCTTGACGCCGTGTCGGTTCGTTTGTCGGGTTGTCTGTTGGGAGTTTTATTTAAACTTGAGTTTTCTATAACAGAATATTATAAAACTTCTTCTTACACATTTTTAGTGTTGTGCGAATATATGTTACGTCAGCTTATAGATTTTAAAAAGGCCGTTTTGAGAACACTCATAGTTATTTCTGAGCGGTGGGACTTGCTGATATTGAAGTGGATGAAGCTGCACGTTCCGACTCTCAACATAGAAGTACTTATTTTGACATTATGTTTTATTTGATATTAAATCCTATGTATATTACGGATAATTTTATTGCATTTCATTTTACTATCTTTAATTTTAATTAATTTGTATGGCATTATAAATTGTTTGGGTTGCATTTAATTTGAATTGTACCTATGGATTTGTAATTATCAGAAATAAATCATATATTATTATTTGGTTTCCATGCAAATGTGCGTATCAAACAACATTACAAATTAAGAATTGTTAAGGCAACAAGAGCAAATAATAGAAAAAGTCGTTTTTATTCATGGCAAGGCGACCGTACAGGCACAGAGCAGATATATAGAGTTCGTAGTAAAATTTTCCCCTATTTTCTCAATTGCACCCTCTTTTCACATTGCTTTCACCACGAACAAAAAAAAAATAAAACATTTTATAATCCAACGAAAATACGATTCTTAATAGAAATATATATTTTAGTTGTTCCCTAATTGGTCGGTGGCTCGGAGCCAAGTGGGGGAGACATTGGCTCTGTAATAGTATTTATTGAAGCCGTTAGAGAAATAATGTTGAATTTATTGGTTACTTCGTTTCAATAAATGTTCGGTGATACAGTCAATAGTACATCAACATACAAAACTGTCGACTTACTTACTATGATGGCGCAGTGACCCAAAGTGAGTCTTGGCCTCCAATAATAACAATAACCCGCTCCATTTGGATCTGACATGTACAAGCTCCCTCCGATATGGCACTCCGGCCTCACACAAGTCTAGTCAGACCAGGTCCTTCCAGCGGTATCTCGGCCGCCCAACAGGGCGCCGGCCACTTATTTGATCAGAACAGGCCCAACAGATATCCAACACAAATATTTCTTATTTGAATGGTATATATGTGTCACCGGAAAATAACAAGAACCGCTAATTTATAAATTTCCTAGAAAAATTATAAACTTTCGTAGGATTCTAAACGAGGGATAAATTGTATTATTTTACGCCCATATTTTCGCAAATTGATAAACTTACCGAACTCACGCGTAAAACTATAAGTAAGCAAATTTACCACAGAGCTACGAAAGTTTTATAGTGGCCATGACCAAAATAGTAAGAAGTCGGAATGGAAAGAGGAAAAAATTAAAAATGTCATTAAAATGATAAAAGATTTTAAAAAAGAAAAAGTATGATATTATGACTTATAGTGACGAAAAAGTCTTCATAGTGAATAGGAAATCTCAGCAAGGTCCAGTGGTACAAATAGTTCCAAGCAGTCAATACCTATAACATAACCTAACCTAACCTAACTTTTTTTTGGCAGAAGGCCAGTTTTATGTTTGATGATTGTTTTTTCATTTTTAAATAAACCTCTTTAATATCGTAGGACACGATTTCTGTTGTTTTATTTTGGTAGAGTGAAGTAGGGGTCATTAGCATATTATGTAAAAAAGTAATCCTGTATTATAGGTACCTACCTAGTTTTAAAGTAAAAATACAGTTAGGTAGGTAATCGAAACTGATAAATTTATAGTTTGGCAAGTCTGATTGTACCTAAGTCTATGGACACAAGCATTGCCAATGTCAACATCAACCAATCAGAGAGTAGTGTGTTATTTGCCGTATTTAAAAAAAAACGTAAAATTAAAAGCTCTTCTGTGATTGGTCGAACCGTTAAGAATATTACAAATGGATATCTGTTAGTTTATAAATTTACCACGAGACGTCGCAAGTTGACAAATTTGCAAAAATATGGGCGTAAAATAATACAATTTATCTCTTGTTTAGAATCCTACGAAAGTTTATAATTTTCCTAGGAAATTTATAAACTTGTGGATCTTGCTATTTTCCGGTGACATGTGTATAATTATGAAAATATTGTAGTATGTTTTCATAAGAACAAATGGCACCTTGATCATCATTTAAATTCACCACGCCGTTGATTTATCAGGCAGAAAGGTTTCCCTCAACAACCTCCGTTCCCATTTATGAAATCTGTAGAATCAGTAAGCTGGGCACTTAAAAAATGAAATGACTGTCACTCAATACTCATTATTAGAATGCTCTTGGACTACGCCTTACTAAATACGCCTATACAAAAAAAACTACATATGCAAACTCTTAGGTGGGATGTGATTGTTTATTGTTGTTGCTCGGAGATGTAATATTGTTGGTTGTTGT
Source organism: Calamotropha paludella (assembly GCA_927399485.1). NCBI lineage: Eukaryota > Metazoa > Arthropoda > Insecta > Lepidoptera > Crambidae > Calamotropha > Calamotropha paludella. The sequence continues at coordinate 143,220 of OV656814.1, read as the reverse complement.
TTATAAGCGTATTTAATCTTATAGAAATATGGCATTGTAGAAGTTAAGAAATAAATACTTACTGCGCTGGCTTAGCGACCGGAAGTGGATCTTGGCCTCCGCTATGAGATTTCGCCATTCTGCCCTATCCTCAGCTACCTGTTGGCCAGATCGGCCATTGAAGGTGGCCGATGTCCTTCTCGACCTGGTCTCACCAGCAATACCTGGGGTGTCTCACCGAGCGCTTTTCGGTTGATCGCCCCCAGTTTTGCTCTTTTCATAGCCCGATCCTACCAGATTCTTTCAACGTAGCTGAGCCATCGCAGTCTAGCTTACTCTGTTTCGCCCATAATGTTTGGGTCAGTCACAACCTCTTAAGCCGCGCATTCTTTCTCAGTATCCATCTTTATTTCAAATATTTACGTTCGTACATTACGGCGCCTAGTGGCACGGGAAATCCAGTTCAATTTAGGGATCTTTAAGTCACGAGTGAATCAGTATCTTATAGGCAGGCTCGTCACATCCTAGATCGCACCTCCGCTTACCATGAAGCGAGATAATGGTCAAGTGCTTACCTATTCACGGTAAAAAAAATAAGGGATTTAAAGGGTCAGGTCATCACGTAAGTCTTATCTGGTGTCCCCACAGGAGTTCCTGGAGATCCTGTCGCGCGTGGCCCGCGGCTCTCTGCAGGAGAAGCTGTCGTGGGTGTTCGCACTGTACGACGTGGACGGCGACGGGAGGATCTCGAGGGCAGAGATGCGCGCCGTGGCGGGCGCCGTCTACGCACTGCTCGGCAGGGCGGTCAAGCCACCAGCACCCGCTGCCGCAGACGAGCTCGTCGACCGCATCTTTCACGTGCGTAGTCCGATGCACCGGCGCTGTTTCCAATACAACTTATTAAGATGTATTTGTATAAAACAATTTTTTTACGCATTTGGCACAACATTTGTTTTTAATTTAATCCTGACGTATCGACTCCTATACAGGAGCAATGATCACAGGATGACTAAGACAGCGGTCGTCATATATATTCTGATACCTTCACAACATTTTAATCGGGCACGTTCCTAACTGTATTTTTTTATATAAATAAAATTGTTTTTTATTATTTTATATAAATAAAATTGTTTTATTATTATTTTATATAAATAAAATTGTTTTATTATTATTTTATATAAATAAAATTGTTTTATTATTATTTTATATAAATCAAATTGTTGGATTAAATATAAAATAAATTATGCGCAAAATCCGTAAAAACGTTGTTTTATTTTTATGGGTAATGTGCGCGGAAGTAGAAGAACGAAATATTTTTAATATGTAGTTACATACAAAATTACCTTATAACAGATTGCGTGACAGATGTATATAAAAATTACGGTGATGCTACGCACGGCGCACGTTTCGTTCGGAAATTGGCATTTCTCCTTACAGAGCACGTCTACTCACCTCCCGATATCAAACTATCAATACTAGCATCCCTTGGAAATCTATAGTCACTCCAATAATTCCTCGCAATCTCAAACTATCAACACCTGGACACTCTATCGTCTATAATTTCGCTACGAAATATGTTCTACTCAATATTAGTAGAAATATGACTGAAACACCAATTGTTGAAAAATTTATTGATACGTATATATTATTCGATTATAGGAAATCACTAATATTATGTTTATTTAAAAGTAATGGTTAAGCAGATCTTCCAAGCATTTCTGTCTATTTCTGTATATCTTTCATTTCATTTCAATGTAAGCTTTCACATCAATCCACGCTTTGATACGTACAACGTCGTGTTGTTGTGTTGCAGCTCATGGACACGAATGCGGACGGCGTGGTGACGCTGGACGAGCTGTCGCACTGGTGTTCACGCGACCCTGCTCTTCTGCGCTCGCTCGACACGCTGGACACCGTGCTGTGATGCCCGCCCTCCCCGCCGCCCCCGTCCCACAGGTAGATATCTCTCTCTGTCATTCTACAGCTGAGGTTGTTCCGACCATTACGGGCCCTGTTGGTCATGACAAAATTTGAGAGGTAATTATATATTTTTTTTAATTTATTATATAATTTTTGACGACCGTTTGGTGCAACGGTAGCGATCCTGCCTTTCGCACCGACGGTCCTGGGTTCGAATCCCGGTAGGGGCAGATGTTTGTATGATGAATACGAGCATTTGTACCTGAGTCATGGGTGTTTATATATATTTCTATGAATATTACATATCTGTGTATCATATAATGTATGTCTATCCGTTACCCTAGTATCCATAACACAAGCCGTACAGTGCTTACTTTGGGCTAGGCTAATTGGTGTGAATGTAGGAAATATTTATTTTATTTATATATTAAATAGGATCGAGAGCGATCCCAATCAAGCCTAGGAGGCAAGACAGGATCCACGATGGAACGAGCTAACCCAGAGGGTGCCTATTCATCCTGCTATTAGGAACGGACGGGCTGTAATTACTCGGAAATACAGACGCAGGAAGGAAGCTCCGCTCCGTTCGCTTAATGCGACAGATAGGAATAGCAGCCAAGAAAGGGTAGTAGCCCACAGTGTGTCTGGATGTCCGATGGAAAAAGAGAGATGGTGGTATAAGCATATGCAGCTCCTGAGCACTCTCCAAACTACATTCTGTTGAAGACCGACAGATAGGCAACTTTGCAGCGGTGAGCTAAGATGTGAAGCTTATTATATGTTATTTAATCAATCAATTACAGGCGTGTAGTGTTTAGCTGCGTACAATGGAACCAAACCTTTCACACTTAAGTATGTTGTAAAATGCGATTGGAGATAATTATCGTACCTCAAAAACTGGACCGGAGCGTTTACTAATGATCTTAATATAACTGACTCTATCAACTCTATTCACACTCACCAGACAAATAGGTCAATGATGTGCAGGCACTTACACTTACACACAATACCGGAGTTAACTAAGGATTTTCATCGCAATATCTAAATTACTAGCTGAGGAGTAATAGCGCAGAGCGTTTTGTTTAAGATGGTGTAATCAATCAACAATCACAAAGGTCGCTCATCTTATAGGTGATTAGAAATTTACTACCTTTAGTTCTTCAGACTTCGGAACGTATTTTAAGTCGTGGCTACTGGTTGCATCTGAAATAGTTTACTTCCATCCACGCTAAGTGCTCGTATTAGTCTATGGCACAATCATGACACTTTGTTAATCCATAGGGAACAGGAACGCTAAATTATCGTAAAAGAATACACCAATAGAGTAGTTAATAGGGTGGCGGTAATGTTTCTAGCAGCTCTCACTCTGGTCCCTTTCCAATACAGCGGCACGCTCGATAATGTCAGTGAGATGTTCCAAACATGAAATCCCCAATCACCAGCTTCGATTGCTTCCCTGGTCCACAGTTCGGAGTCGGCGCGCCCCTCGTGCTCTGCGGACAGAGCGAGTGGTCTCACCACATCGCACGCGACCAATATCACCACTAAAACAAGAGAACATACTAAGAGATCGAGTCTACCCGGCAAAAGTTCTTGTTCCAAAGATGTTACGAACGTACAGATTATTACTGAACGAGGTGCTGGTCAATCGGGCTCCAGTGGTGTCAGCAAGTCACGTCAAGACTGCGAAGGCGCAAGTGGGGCGGTGGCTGGCGGGGCAATGGCCCCAGGTGGGGTCGTGGTGGCTTCGAGTGAGGTTGGGGCGACCCTGAGTAGAGATGGGGCGACCATGGGTGGACAATCTGTGAAAAGTGGCAAGGAACGGCGGACCTCGCAGCCCCCGCCCGTGCCGGCGAGGTCCATTGTTACTGTGAGTATAATATTTATTTATTTGAGTAAAAAAGAAATAATATCATTTAAGCATTTAATTGTTAAGTATTCTATATTTTAAGTACAACAATTTCAACATGTCTCAGGTAAGAAACGGGACAGGAACCGATAGCTACAGGCTATGGATTCGAAACCCATCGGACATATGTGACAAATTGGACTATTTTTCGAGTAAAATTGCTTTGGGTATAAAACTGTCTTCTTTACTTTATCATTGATGATTGGTTGGTGTAGCGGTAGCGATCCTACCTTTTGCACTAATGGTCTGGGTACGAATACTGATATGATTAGCGTTTTGTTAACAAAATATATTTTTTTATAATTATTTCCAACTTCTGTAATTTCTATATGAAATTAACTACCTTATTATGATCTTTAAGTTTTTGCCATTGTAACCTTTTTTTTGAAATAATGAATTGTTAACTGTTAATAACTAAGAATTTATTTTATTTTATTACAGGTGACCGAAGAGACGGTACGCAAACCGACGCGACGCGCGCGCCGCTCGCCACCGCCGCGCCCGCGGTGAACGAAACTCATCCCTCTATCGGTTTTATAAAGTCTAATCTCCTCTGCACATCTATGCCCGTCAGCTGTCCACTGTTACTCATGCTGAGTTCTGATTAGTTTGTAGATAGTTTTTGTTATTTTTAAAAAATATTAGCTGTTACTCGATGACTTGGATGAGTTTTATGTGTTTCTTTACAATAAACTTAGTGGTAAGTTATATTAATTTAAACTGCATATGACTTGCGGGCTTTGTAAGTTTATATGATTAATTACATCATATTATTATGCTAAAAGTATTAAATAATTACGAAACTTTTTAAATTAAAGGAAGTCGCATTTTAAACTAAAACTATTTTTAAGTCTTTCCAAATGACTTCGTCGGTGAATAAGGGACTCCAAAATACTTATGATAAATATTGATATATACTTTATTAAAATGTTATACTATTAATAATACAAATAAGATGTGATGAGTATTTGATGATAATACTTCTTTAAATCAATTAAAATGTAGATTTTGAATAAATTTTGTAGTAAAGTTACACTTATTAAAAAAAATATTTATTCTATTGATATTTTTACTATTTCTAGAAAGGAAATTACGTAATTTTATTTAGAATTAACGTGCAACAAATAAGTATTATATACACTTCGCCATAAATATTTAAGGCATATTTCTTTTCGCAATTGTAGCTTTTACGGTGAGCATTAATCAGTATTATTGCCTCAGATGCGCTAGAAATAGTCTACATAAAAAATATATCTTAGAATAAGTAAGATTAGTATGATGTTAAAACTAATAAACCAAACGTATGTAGCAAAAAACAAGCAAAATGCTCTAAGTGCTCAATTTAGCACGGTCTAACAACTCCTGAAGGTGCTCCTTGTGGGGGCGAAACACGTCTCGTTGATGAAGGTGCAACGCGTGTCGGTGTCTGCGGTTTCTGCATTTATATGCCCACGTGCAAATGGCGCGGTTTTTGCTTGTTTTGACGTGACAACGTCTTAAATTAGGTTGCGGCTGGGAGTCACTTATGAAAAAGTGTAACGCTCGGTAACGTTACGATGAGTCACCGAACGACAGAGAGGCCCGCCGAATGCCTTGCGTCTCTCTCCCACTCAACTATATATGCGCTTACAATGAGAGCGAGTGAGAGGCACGCGTCCCTTCCACTCGGGCATGGTTAGCCCGCCTAAGAGCGAGAGAGACAGACATAAAAAGTGGAAGGGACGCGTGCCTATAAATTAATGTTTTAAATATAATTCTTTGTATAAATAAATGTTTTAAATTGTTACTATTATTTCATCCTTCTTCCTACTATACGAATGAATATTCACATTAAAATTATTTTACCACTCAAAGTCGTTGTCACGTAAAACTTTCGCCCGTATACCGACTTTACAGGCAACCAACCAGTTTTTTTGTTTTATTAATGGATATGGACTTCCGCGAAGTGAAAATAATAATATGTTTTTGAAATTTACTTCAATCAATGTAATAGGCTTTGGAAACAATGAATTATTTACGTGTTTACTAATATACTTCAGAACAGATGTGACGTATAAGAATATTTTTAAACATACTAAAATACTAAATATTTTTGGAATAACAAATAATCGTAAAATAATATTTACCTATGTCTAAAAATATCCCCCGAAGTTCAAAATACGTATACTTAAAATGGTCCACTTTAAGTGAGTAAAGGGCATAGTTTTTTTACTCCTTCCCATAAGTAAAGATCTTGGTACTGATAAATACATTGTGAAGCCGTTTAAAGCGAAAAATATAAAAAAACAACAATATTTCAAATGTCCATTCTGACAGAAAATTAGATATTTAGTTCTTACACTTCCGCGCACATCACACATTTAAATAAGCAATATTAAATGTATATATAAAACAAAATTAAATACGTTATTATTCCGGCAATAATGATTTTATTTTGAACATGATTCAATTTACAATGCCTAAAAATATAAAAACTGGTTTGTAATAAATTCCTGACTCCTATTTCAAACAAAACATGAATAATACATAGGTAAGAGTTAATTTAAGTTCTATTTAAGTAAAAGCATGTAAAACAATCATGTCCTTTTAGAATGTAAATAACAAATATTCACTAATATAATTAATATAAAATGCTTTCGCAGTAACTCCTCAAATGCATTATGTTGTAATATCGAATACGTAGTTGCATTATAGTGTAAGCTGCACAATTAGAATATAGAAATCAACCATTCGAATAGATTTCTCTTTCAATCGAAATATATTGAACTTTCTAAATATAGAAATTGATAGTATGCGAAACTATATAAGAAGTTTCACATTTTCACATTTATAAAGCTTAATTGAAATTATCGAATGGCATAAATGAGTACTAGCTAGCTAGCGAGTGAAGCTAATATGGAAATATACCTCACAGTCAAACAGATGTTTGACAGCGCCAATTTCTGCATAAAAATAAAACAGCGTGTGTGTAATTTACACGTGGGAGTTATTCTAACGTGGGAGAAGTAAAATAATAAAAAAAATAAAACTTACACGTGTACAAAATATCACGGTTGTTGTGATGCCTCCTCTCAAGCTTTGTACTACGCATGCGCACACAAACACGTATACACACTTACATAATGCTTCCTATCTCATTTTCAACTACGTGAAATCTTATGAATTTATGTGTCTGTCTCTTTTTACTGTCGCTTTTTCGTTTCACCGAGTTTCAAATCACAACGATGCTAAAGAAGTTTTCACTTTAAAATTTTGTCTAATTTCTGAATTATTTATATAAACATATATACGTAAGCGGTTTCTCTTATATTGTTTACAATTGCATTGAGTTTGTTTGCCCTCAAAATGTATAAAGAAATTTGGCGCCAAATTCTTGATAATCTAAATTTCCATTATTGAGTGAACAACGAAAGAGAAATTAATACAGATGTAATTATTTATAATAATCTTTGAATAACTAGTTTATTTGGATGTCATAAATGAATTATATCTAATGTGGACAGAGTTGTTTTGTTTGTTGTTTTAAGAAAAAGGAAAATATAATGTCACCGATATATTTGATATTTGGATCAGATAACAAGTTGTGTGATATTTTTTCGAAGAAAAAAATATATACTACGACTGGCAAATATCAAGTGACAACGTTTATCCAAATGTTAAGGCTGAAATAGTTGACATATTTAATTTATTTTTCCATTTCGCATACCAGTTTTCATGGTAAAGCTATTACCCAGGTTCGATGCCCGGCCGTATCAATGAGGAAAACGAACTTTTTTATATTTGCTTGTGTCTGGGTGTTGTGGTACCATCATTGTTTCTGAATTCCATAACAGAAGTGCTTTAGCTGAGTTCAGAAAAATGTATGTGATGTTGTCTAAAATATATTTACTATTTTTGTGCTGGTATTTTGGCTTATTGACTTGTGCGAATTTAAACTGTCATTAGTAAGATTTAAAATTGTTCATTTTGTTTCTATATAGTCGTAAGTCTAATATATATACAGATATTCTTCTTTACATAGTTATATAAAATATTACTGGTTGCCTCAAAACTGTCGCGGAACACTCGATGGCAATACTACGTCTTAAGATTTATATTTAAGAAATTCTCCTATTTCATGTTGATAAACCAAAGTCTATTTTCTCTCTTCGACATTAGAATTTGAATTCCTTCGAATTTCTCGAGCCTTAAATATATTCCTATACTAACGTTAATCGGTGTGATGTGATTCTGCGGAAGATAATATTGCATTGCATATATAAGTTGCAACGGCACCATTTTGCACTCGCATGACGATGGTGCAAACAACGTCGGTTTTTGCAGCGAGATTTTCTGATTCGCTTTAAAAGTTAGTCAAATTCCTTATTCCTCTCGTACTGAACTAAGTATGAATACTATCCTGTTCAATAAACACTGTAAGTAATAGTTAAACAATCTTGGTTGTCCTATTTTATATCATATAAATAGCTGACCCGACCACGCGCAGCTGTGTTATAAATTTAAATGAAACCTATCCTACGTCCTAAGCCGAAACAAATCCAGCAGAATGAAAAAAAAAACATCAAAATAGGTAGAGTAGTTTCGGGGTTCATCGTGGTCAAACTTATCACTTTTAATCGGTAATCGGCAAGAGTTGTTTTCGATAAAAGTAACTATAGTTTTACGCATGGTTCTGTCACTTTCTTTGATATAGAAAACTACTTTTCACACGCAAATTTTGGAAGAATAAGAAGGACAGGAATATCAGCGATATTGGCTTAAGGAAACTCATATACTTAGAAAACATAAATTCTATTAGCTTTTGGTTCAAGAAGACAGTTTTGTATCTCGTCAGAAAAAGGACAACATGATGATTTCAATGTCGCCTTTGTTTTCTGAAATGTTTAAATTTTCAAGGATCAATGTAATTGTATTATCTTCAGCAGAATCACAAAGTGGGTCCAGAGGGTCAAATACTTGCATCTCATAAAGTTCAGATTCAAAGAGACCAATATTTTCTCTGTATATATTTTTGCGAGTATTTCGTCTTCTCTGCGAACAAAAGTGTGTCTAGATACCGGTAGATGTTCAACGGTTTTGATATTTCTGATATTTTATATTTTCTTATAAAATTGAATTTGTTATCAATTTAATATCTATTGGTTTAGGGTTCAATTTTGTGGACGCGAATATCATACATTACTAATGTTTGTTTTATCAAGGTTTTTGATGTCATACTTCTTTTGGCGCGTTAAGGTGAGAGTAACATTGAGAATTGCGCGCGCGCACCGTTACGGCAATCCGACTGTATGAAGTTGGCCATTAAATATTAATTAAAAGTGTATAGTTATTTTAATAATTTAACTCTTATACAGACTAGACTCATAGTACCCAACAAAACACGGTGTTATTTTTATATTTTATTTAACTGTAAAAATAAATATTGCTTTCAATATTTGTATTGTTTTAAATCAAACTTTTATCAATTGTTTTTTATATATTTTTCTTCGGTCATTTTATCATTTTTGCTACTTTAAAAATATTCTTAGCCACGCCATAGAAGCATAACTTCTAACGCTAGTACATAAGTACACGCACCATTTTTATTTTAAAAAGATTAGATTATTTCATTGTTTTCGTAAGTGTGTTGTTTCTTTAGAATAACATTGTAAAAGCAAGTAAATAATAAATCTGAAAGTGCCTCGCTTCACCTTTTAGGTCTAAATGTAATTTTAGTCAATTGTCTTGTGTTAATACTATTTTGTGTGTTTTCAAATAATGTTTTATAAATCGAATAATCTGGCGCTACCGGTAATAAACTATATTTACAATTTACATTGCTGTTTCATTTGTTTTTACTTAGGAACTTTCGATTGCCGCAAACTATGCAGGTATTTCTGGGTAAAACAATGTTTTTGCAAAGTCGTCCACTTTATATAAATCGAAAAAAGCGAGCAGTGTGGTTGTAGGAGTATTATTAACTCTATCACTCAAGTTTTGCTCATTAAAATAAATCCTTTGTCCATTTTCCAAATGGACAGCGAGGTAAACTACGGGAGGGAAACTCTCATGAATAGGAAATTCGAGGATTCGCCACACTACCTCTGATGGACTTATATATCGTCCCTTTACGTGAGTTTTAATTTTTTTGTTTAAAAGCGGCGGTCAGAATTAGGGTCTTGGGTACCTTTTTTACCCTACTGCATAAAGAGATTAATGATTTTTACAAAGAACTTGGGCCAGTACCGCGAGTACTTATTTATTATAATGATGATGATAGTTCATAATATTTCATGTCTGCCTTCTTGAATATGAAATATTATTTCTAAATTTTCTTTACTTAAAATTACACAACAGTTTTGACTAATTGTGGGACCGGCGTCAATGTCCACGTGTTACTTAAAGTCAAAGCAACTGATTAGACATGCAGAAGTAAAAAAAATATGTAGGTAGGTAACAATATTGAGTACTTGTATGTTTTAGTTGGAAACAAAACAATTGTTTGTAATGTAAGTACGTAAGTTTTAGATTATTTTCTATTTTTAATAGTTTTATACCTTAAAGATGGAATAGCAGTAATACAAATAGCGGAATTAATGCTTATTAGCATTCTCTTTCAACTAACCGGTAAGCTTGGGATCAACAGCGCACCCATTCAAAATAAAAAAAATCGCGCTGTAGCGTTTTGAATCACGCTGAGGATTCGTTTTGTCACCTGTATTTGTCAACTTTTTTCCATAACACAAATGTACGGGTATTTCTCAATGACTCATATTATTTTCACTCAGACCAATAGTATTAACAAACCGAAAATGGTGACCGATATGTTAGAATAGAGCACATTATATAAGTAATAAAATCGAAGGAGTGTTGATTGAAGAATTTTATTTGATGAGCGTACGCCCGTGTCGGAAGAGACGCCGTCACGCCCTTGTCACGGCGTCGTGTCGTTAGTCGAACGCGGATTAATTATAGTGTTAATTAAAAGATAACCGATATATACAGGGGGATTCGTACACCGTAGAGTGACTATAGACGATATAATATGCTGTTAAAATAAAAGAAGTTTTCGTGATGATCTATTGTTTAAATAAAGACCACGAAAAAGTAGTCGATTGATGGTTTTTACGAACGCTGCACTAAGAGTAAAAGATGTGTTAAAACGTTTTATACAGAAATTGTTGAACTCAAGAATTTCTAAAAATGCCATAATGAAATACATCTATTTGTATTTATATGTTAAAGTTAATACGAAATTTGGTAAAATATATCATAAATCAATTTAAAATATTTTTATAACAACTTATAACAACAACAACGGCTTTTCTAAAAGCCACTACGGCTATCGCTCAAATGTCATGTGTATGTGACTCTTTAATAGTCATGTATAATATTCATGAATTTCTGTGATATCTGTGGTGGTGACAAATTCGCTCGGTCTCGTCGCGGCCGTCAGGCGCCAATGGATGATTTTATCGATACATTGGAACTTACAGCCTGAAAAAACCTGCAAAAAAAGTGGTAAGTGAATTTATATCCATATAACTTACCAAATATTAGGATTTTTTAAATGATAAGCGCAACTACGACTAGTTAGATCGACAGTGCCAACCGCGCTGGAAAACCAATGCACGCCCCTGGTTTTAGAAGTTGCTAGTACATATGACGCTAAAATTGAAATAAAAAGTAAAAAAAAATATATATATTAATAAGTTACAATAATTGGCATTAAATTTATGATATCTCTCATTAACATCTACTGGCGCCATTAGCTGACTACCATCCGTCACAACTGATTTTTTCCCAAGAAACAGACGTATAGCAAACTTACACTGCCTTATAAAAATATTTTTTTAATAACTATCTCAACATGTGCAATGTATCTTTTAATTTAGTAATAACACAGAAATCGTATCTGGTAATTTTTCAACTATTAAGTTATGGATTACAAAATTACCTTCGTAAGGTATTGTGGTAACTTTCATAACGCTTAATATTAACTTAATCATACTACGAGAGAACTAAACTGAGCGGTAACATTGGCTCCCGTGATTTTATTCATAAAATGAAATAATACAATTTGAAAGGTCGATATTATTTATTAATTGCAATCAATATAATGTGATTAAGTCGTGTTATCGTTATCCCGATTAAAGAAGTACTATTTTCGACATATTTATCTGCAACAATAAGTGTTTCAAGTGTGTGTAAAAAGTGCAAATTTTATTGGATAAGGGGAAAAAACCAACGATCACCAATGTTTGTGTGCAGTTTTTTGCGAACTACTGTTTTTAATATCACGACTAGATTTTGCGAAAAAAAAAATAGTTTTTTTTAGTGCAAGTGAATAGTTGTTTGGAGAACGTAGGGTTGCTGCAGAATTTTTTTTGGTACTCACCAGCAATTACTTTACTACAAATTAACATCCTACTCGGAATTGGATTCACAATTTGAGCGCAAATAACAGAGGCGGGCCAGCGGAATTAGTCACAAAGCTATACCAGCTACGGAAGACCGAGTTCGATCCTACAAGATTTCAGACAATTTTTTTTTTTTTATTTTGTTGTTTTTTTTTTTCTTTTGGATTTTTTTAGATTTTTGTGTGTTTTTTATATTTATGGTATAATAATTGCTTTTAGTACTTTTGGAGATAAAATCAACGTTTTTAATTTGTATCACTAAAAGAAATATCTCTTTTATTAATGTATGTTATATTCAAGTTATAGCACCTATTTAAAATGTGATGACTATAATAGATACCTCAATTTTTTTTTAAAGTATTTTTTATTTCTTGCTATTTATGGATATATTTTAAATTATTGTGAAAACAAATTAATTTGTGGATAGAATAATCAATGCAATAGGTTTAACGAGTCTCATTTCCATATTAAACGGATTTTTGTTGTCTTATAAATCTCTTAAATATTCCCCCCAAATTTCAATGACGAATAATGCAAGTTGTAAATAAGACCTTCGAATTATTATTCACTTTTTGTATTTTAAAAATTAACTTAAATGGAATTTGACATTATAATTTGACTATATGGGAATCTAGCTTTCTTGTCGTATAATTTTTTGTATTTAATGTTATACCACAGGCTTTGTTGTATATAATGTATTCAACGATGTTTTTTGTTATTGTTGTTTCTTTTTTCATATAAATATTTTAAAGTGCTTTTGAGCTATTTAATCATGTCTAATTGATTTTATATGGTTAATTATTTGATGATTGGAAAAGACATTTAAAACTGTTGTTACTTTAAGGCTTATTATTCATAATTAATGATGTTCTTATTTTTTTGAATTTATTAATATTCTTTATGTAGTACCTACCTAAAGTATTTCCTGTAGTATTATTTCTAAAGATACTAATTTTATGCATAAGGGAGGGGGTATGTCTCAAACATTTCATTCGTTACCATCTTTCGAGATATGCAGTCAATGTTCTCAGCCTCGTTATTTCAAAGGAAATAAAGGGTTAAAGATCCACACAAGAAAAGTTCATAAAAATACTGAGAATAATGGATCCTTTGCTTCGATCGCCATCGCAGGTGCCCACCCAAATGCTGAACTGTCTGAGGAACCGCTATGGAGATTGCTGGGTAGGTGTAGGTCGAGGCTGCCTTTGGTTAAAAGGATTCCGCGTGGCGCCAGAATAACCGTTGCTGAGAGATTGAAAAATGTTATAGACAGAGTTATAACTAATAATGATAAGGCAAGTTGGGAGGACCTTCTTTGTTTTTCCTATAGAACACTTCACGCACCTAAGGACAGTGATGTATCAGTTTCTTTAACGCAGAAGATTAAAAATAATTGCCTTAGTAATAATCGTAACTTTGCTGATGCCATTGGTGGGAAGAGGCCCTATTCTATAATTCGAAACATCGAAAGAAAGGTTAATGACGGAGATTTAAGAGGAGCAGCACGTTTATGTTTTTCTAACGAAACTGTAGCTTCCAACGATTTGAATACATATCACACTTTGGCCTCCAAACATCCAACTCCAAATACGAACTTGGAGCTATCTCGGGAGCCTGAAGAATCAGACAGTGCCATACAAGTATCACCAGAGGAGGTGCTGGCTGCTATTCATTCTTTCAGGAGTGGTTCAGCGGGCGGACTTGACGGTCTTACACCGCAGCATATTAAAGATCTAGTCAGTGGCACTACCGGTGACGCTGGCAGAGCGCTAATATCTAGTTTGGTAGCACTAGTTAATTTAATGCTTTCTGGCAAGGTTACTCCGGAAATTACAGAAAATTTATACGGGGCAAGTATGTGTGCTCTATTGAAAAAAGATGGGGGTATACGGCCAATTGCAATGGGAAACACACTCCGACGAGTAGCATCGAAAGTGTGCTGCCAAAAAGTAATGCCTGACTTGGGGAAATTATTCCAGCCAACCCAGTTGGGCTTCGGTACCAAGGGTGGTTGCGAGGTAGCGGTACATGCTGCCAGAACATTTTTGTCGGCCGGTGCAGATGAGGTTCTTCTTAAGGTCGATATTCAAAACGCCTTTAATTCAATTGAAAGGAAAGTTCTATTTGAAGAAGTGAAAAGACATGTGCCGTCCATTTATCCTTACGTTTGGCAGTGTTACGGAACACCTTCAAATTTAGTTTACGAGGAAAAATTACTCTGTTCATCAGTAGGTTGTCAACAAGGCGATCCACTTGGTCCTGCAATTTTTAGTTTAGCAATACAGGATTAAAAATTAAATCTAAACTTAATATTTGGTATCTGGATGATGGCACTTTAGGCGGCAGTTCTGAGACAGTTTTTGAAGATTTTAAGATCTTAATTGATGCATTCTCAACGATTGGTTTAAAATTGAATTTTGAAAAGTGTGAGTTATACATACAAAGCTTTGTCTCTGCGAATGAAAGATTAAACATTATTTCAACATTTAAAAAATTGGCGCCTGGCATAAAGGTTCTTGATGAGATTACTCTTCGTTTGCTAGGAGCTCCTGTTCTTGACGAAGCAATACCACTTTTTATAGAGGAGCAAACAGCTAGATTTCGAGAGATGTCTTGTCGGCTTTTTAAGTTAAACGCTCACATCGCTCTCTTTATTATTCGGTTTTGTTTGTTCGTCCCTAAGTTCACATACTGCCTCCGTGTTTCTCAGTTTTGGCGGTGTCCTGATCAAATGTCAAATTTGGATGACCTAATCAGGGAGACGCTTTCTAAGATTTTAAATTGTGCATTGAGTGACAGTGCCTGGCAACAGGCGACCTTGCCTACGCGTGATGGAGGTATCGGTATAAGAAAAGTTTCGGACATAGCTTTGCCAGCCTTTTTGTCTTCCGTGCATGCCTCGGGATCATTATGCGGTAGTATTCTCAACCCACCTGTGGGTTCCGTTGAGATCCAAGGGCTTTCGGAGGCGAAGAATAAGTGGCTATCGCTGTGTTCGGAGGATGCCCCAACATCACTTTATTCACAGAGAAAATGGGACGAGCCTCTTTGCAAGCGTGCCTTTCAGGTATTGATGGCGGGCTGTGACAACTCAGTGGATCGCGCCCGCCTGTTGGCTGTATCTGAAACGGAGTCAGGTCTATGGTTGCATGCTTACCCTTCCACCAATATCGGTACGTTATTAGATAACTGTACCCTCACGCTATCGATAGCCCTCCGATTAGGCATCAAGACGAACGAACCACACCGGTGTCGCTGCGGAGAATGGGTAAACGAGCTGGGCCATCATGGCCTCTCGTGCCAGCGGAGTGCAGGGCGATTGAGCAGGCACGCTTCGATTAACGACACCATTCGCAGAGCTTTAGCGACTGCTGGTGTGTCTGCTATATTAGAGCCGAGCGGGGTATCGCGGTCGCGTGGTACAGGGGGAGGACCCTAGTATGGGACGCGACATGTGTGGACACTTTAGCCCCATGCCATATTGATGCGACAGCAGCTCGGCCAGGCGCGGCTGCGGTCACGGCCGAATTAAATAAAGCTCGCAAATACAGGGATTTGGGTGACACATACTTTTTCCTCCCTTTTGCAGTAGAGACGATGGGCCCTTGGGGCACTAATGCTAAGTTATTTCTTAAGGACTTGACTGCTCGCCTGTTTGAGGCAACGGGTGACCGGAGAAGTGGCAATTACTTCGCTCAGCGCATAAGCTTGGCCATTCAAAGGGGCAATGCTGCCAGTCTTTTGGGTACTTTGCCTCGAACAGGAGAGTTAGTTGAAATATTTTATTTGTGAAATGTAAAATTGTTAATTAATATTTTATATCTTAAATATTTCTCTCACCTCATCATACTATATGTTATCATATTGACGACTGTTTGGTGCAACGTAGCGATCCTGCCTTCCGCACCGACGGTCCTGGGTTCGAATCCCGGTAGGGGCAGATGTTTTTATGATGAATACGAGCATTTGTACCTGAGTCATGGGTGTTTATATATATTTCTATAAATATTACATATCTATGTATCATATATGTATGTCTATCCGTTACCCTAGTATCCATAATACAAGCCTTACAGTGCTTACTTTGGGCTAGGCTAATTGGTGTGAATGTAGGAAATATTTATTTATTTATTTATATCACTATATAACAAAACTAAACAATACGATGAAAATAGATATGTATGTGTGTGTGTCTGTGTATGAGTGCGTGTGTGGTACAATTATTTTTATTGAATTGCTTGTTTGAAGGCGGCACCGCGGCTGGGGGGACCGCCATCTGCCATTGCTGTTACGGACACACATCTTAAAGACGACGACGCAACCGTATCTACGTTCACTATTCGATTTGTTTAAATTATACTCGTTTGCAATAAAGGTCATTTACAAAGAAGAATAATGATTTAAACCGCCCAACCTGTAGACAACCATAACCATCAACACTCATAAAGTTATCGCTTTTCTTAACCGTTTGAAATTTGCCGCGTAACCCACAAAACTTCATAGACACAACAGAGACACCTTGAGAACTGATAAAGGAAAGAACGTGAATTGGAGGTTAAGTAACCTGTGGAAATTAGAAGATAGTTCAAAGTGAATTTTACAGTTATTGAAATATCTAGACCTGAAGAAAAGTCTTTAAATGTTGTTTTTTGTCTTTACAATTGCAATTGTTTCTATTTCACTCATCAGAGTGTGTTGCCATTATATACCATTCTTTTAATTTTCAAGTGAAGCGCTATACCGGCTTAAATAATCCTTCTCCAGTTAATGCAAGTTTTCACAACCTTTGCAGTAATGTACTTTTTTTTTTTATATATTTTCGAAATATATTTTTCTTCTGTTATATTTTGAACACACTGTATATTTTGTGCGCGCGTATCGTCCTGCCCGCTATATATGGGCCCCGCATGACTCTCAGCTGCAGCGTCTTGCGGCGATACCGCACCTGCACCCACTCAAAGATGCGGATCGGGTTCGGTAAGGAAATATTGTTACTTATTTACCTAATACAGTGGACCCCCGGTAATCCGACAAACGTTTTGTGGGGCAGTGTCGGACTATCGAATTTGTCGGATTATCCAATACTGCCTAAGATCCCCTATAGTCCGGATTTTTTTGAAACAGAGTACAATGTAATCTGACAAACTACAGAATAGATAAGATTCTATCTGAACAAGTAAACAATGAATCATATATTAGGTACATAGCGAAATTCACAATGAAATTAACACGCGTCGAGCACAATAAAGTGTGGTGGTGGCTCGTACAAGTTCCAACCTGGTCTGTCATGCATTACCTACATTAGTGAAGATTTGCCAAAATAATGTTTGTGTGCCTACATTATATACCTACCTATATAAGACTTTAGACTGAGGTTAACAAATAAATTGGAAAAAAAATTCAGAAATAGTCCATAATTTTAAAATTGTTACTAGCTGCTGGTTTTCCATAGTCAAATAAATGAAGTATTTTTTCCGAGGCTTAATTATTCAAATAAATTACACACAATATTAAACTTTCAAAACAAAGTTCCAAAATAAGTCCGCTAATTAACTCCAATTGTCCAATAAATCGCTGAATTCGTTGTCAGAATTTTTATCTTCAATACCGTCGCAGAATATCCTAGCCGCGTGTGTAAACCACGTTCACAATAGTCCAGTAAGTCGCTGAAGTCGCTTGCTAAATCACTCTTCAATTTGTTAATTTTTGTTCGGTTTTATGTGATTCATCCTATTTTTATATAATTTAATATATCACAATTAAAAAATAATTTATAATACCAATAATAAATATTAAACATCACATTCATTGTCCTTTTCAAGTTAAGTAGCTAAAGCACTTTTGTTGAGCAGAATTCAGAAACAACGATGGTACTACAACACCCAGTGCCGAGCCAATACAGAAGAGTTCGTTACCTACATTGACCCGGCTGAAGATCAAACCTAAGGTCTCGTAGTGGCTTTACCTTGAAAGCCACTAGACCACAGAGGTCGCTTCAAATATATCTACTAAAATTCCATTAATTGTCTGGGACATCAGAAATTTGGATGTGTATCTGTGACCAGTGTTACAGAATGGAGTAGTTAAATTTCACCCTGGTGACCTTCAGAAGGTGTTGGTGCTATTGGCCACCCTACAATGATACGTTATTGATTGTATCGTTGATACGATGCGGCTCCCTTACGCACTATAGTTTAAAATACATTAGTAAGCGCATGTGCAATAATCACCGATATCAGTTCTCTATGGCAGTGTATAAGTGCAACCCCAACAACACCCTAAATGCATTTGTACTCAAAGATCGTTGAAGGCCTTCTGCGTATAGTTGGTCACAGATCGGGTGTTCGCATAGTTTGACAAAATGCTTTAAATAATAATAATGATAATATAATTTACACGTATTAAACTTTATTATCATAAACCATAACTTAACAGACTTGTTTATAAATATGTTTGAATGTATTCACAGCGCTCAGTTTGATCGTGCTGCAGCACGTGGCATCGGGCAGTGGCCGCCCTTCCCACACCGCACCCTCAACACCGTCACATGGGGAAGGCGCCTTACTGGCCAAGCATGAGCTTTCAGACCTCTTCCTACCATTTCTGGAACAACTCGAAGATAAGCAAAAGAAAAACAGCAAAAAACACGTCCTCGAGATCATGCCGATCTCACAGAAAGGCAACAGTCGGAAAGCACCACTTCTTATCCTCGCCTCCGAATTACCTACACAAACACTCAAAAAGAAATCAAGTTTTACTGAACGTGTAGGTAAAAAAAAGACAAATGAGAGAGTAAAACACAATAAAACTAAAACAAAAGTTAATCACTCCGAGGAAGAGGTATTATCCAAAAACCATAATAAGAATATGGAACATTCTTCAAAATACACTGATTCAGAAGAGTATGAAAATAAGAAAAAGCTACATAAAAATACCATACAGCCTTTTAAAAAAATCAGCGATACCAGGAAACAGAAACCAGTGAAAGAGCATCTCAACCACGATAGAATTTTTTTACATTCTTCTCAAGATGAAACTTCATCAGAATCTGATGAGCGCGAAATACAAGATAGAAATATATTACATTCCTCACAAGATGTATCCTTGTCAGAATCTTATGAGCGTGAAAGTCACGAAAACGTAAATGATATTTTAAGAAAAGGTAAATTAAAAGCTATTGTTAGAGAATTTATTAAAAATCTAGCGAAGGATAAAATGAGTGACAAAAACATATCATCAACTTCAGATGAGGAGAGGAATTCAAAAAGTATGGAATCAAAAGAATATATTGACAAATTATTTTTTTTTGCAAAACATTCCAAAGAACTTGAAGACATCATGCAAAATGGTGAAGCATATCGTCAATATGGTACAAATGATTTTAACCACCATGGTGACTTAGAAATTGCTAATTCTACCGCCGAGAAAGATATTGAGTCAAGTAGTTTAGAAAATGAAGATGAATATATTTCTGAATCCAGTGCAAGCCATATAGACGAGTTAGAAGAAAAAGAAAGTAACCATATTTCACAAGCTATTCATAGTAACGAAGAGGATGCATCAACACTTGTTTTTAAAGATGAGAATATAATGATTGCTACTTCACAGGACTTAGTTGAATCAGATAGTCGATCATCAGCACAATCAGACAAAGACGTGTCTATAAACTTAACTGAAGAATCACTAGAAGAAATTGTTGAGGTTTCCAAACTTCCCATAGAAAAAGAGCATGAAAGTGAAAGCTCATCGACGAGTCATGAGATCCTCGACAGTCATTTTAATGATACCTCTTCTTTAGCGCAAGACGATACTTCTGAAAGCCATGAAATTTTGGCTGACAAAGATATACATAAAGCTATAGCCGATTTATCAGATCCTCTGATTAGTGATTCATTAAAAACAGAAAAGTCTGAAAACTTTTCTCATGGTGATAATTTATTCCTAGATACATTTGAAATCTCAAATGAGCACACGCATGATAGCTTGAGTGAAGAATTAATTGAATCTGGAATTGGCGATGTCACCGCGAAAGAGCCGAGACCTATTATAAAAGATAAAGCCGTCAAACATGCACTGGAACAGAGACCATTGCAAGATATCCATGAAATCGCCTATGGTAAAAGTCATAATAAAAATCCCATTCTTCCATCAGGTCGGTACGGCAAATTGTTTAGAAACGCGAATAAAGGAGACGTAAAGGAAACGCATAAGAACTACAAACTCTCCTTTCGATTCAACAAATGATAATTTCACTGACGGCTGGCTAGAATCACGGTCACGAGCTACAAAATAAAAGGGTGTGCCAATGATAATTATTTGGATCTCTTTAGTTTTAAGACTTTAATGCAATAAATTCGAAATGTCGAATGCTGAAAATATCTTTGCTTTTCCTTGCGTTAGTTAGTTAGCGTATCATTATTTGTATTGATAAGTTATTTAGACGTTAGAATACTCGTAAATACTAGAGCTGTAAAAGTAACGAAAAGAAGTGTACCCGTATGTATTCGTTACTATGACAATTAGTACTCGTTACTATCGTATCGTTACTCGTTACTTCAGTTACCTTATAACATGCTATGTTATGTATATTAGAAAACGTACTGTGAACGCGAGTATGACGTCGCGACGTCGACATACCAAGCTGCATCAGATTTCTAAAGAATTGCAGAAAATCTTTGGCGCTGCCCTTGTGGATACTCTTTTCCAAATCACTTACGCTAGGCATAATCCCTTCCCAATGGAAAAAAAGTTTAATTACCCCTATATTTAAAAAAGGTGACATTCATGACGTCCAAAATTATAGAGGCATATCAAAATTATCTATAATACCAAAGCTGTTTGAAAAGATGGTTTGCGATATTTTATCCAGCTTCATACGTTCGTCTATAATTGTCAATCAGCATGGTTTTATTAGCAAAAGATCGACTGAGTCTAACTTATGCGAGTTTGTTGACTTTGTTCTTGACTCCATGGATAAGGGCCACCAGGTGGATGCCGTGTACACAGACTATTCCAAAGCATTCGATAAAATTTCTCATTCAATCTTGATCCAAAAGCTGGAATCGGTCGGTGTGCACGGCAGCCTTCTGAGATGGCTCGATTCCTATCTTAAAAATCGAAGTCAAGCCGTTGCAGTTAAAGGTCATACTTCCAGTTTCATCCCTATCACGTCTGGCGTGCCTCAGGGTTCCCATCTCAGACCTTTATTGTTCAACATATTTGTAAATGATATCCATGAATGTTTCCGTTTTTCAAACAGTTTACTATATGCAGACGACACAAAAATATACAAAGTCATAAAAAATATTGATGACTGCCATGATTTACAATTAGATTTAGAAGCATTATATGACTATTGCAAAGTCAATAAACTTTTTTTAAATATAAAAAAATGCCATATCATAACTTTTACCAGAAAAAAGAAAAAAATAATGTACAATTACACAATTAATAACGAGATGCTACCTAGGGTGACCGAGGTGAGGGACCTGGGGGTTACACTTGATAGCGAGATGTTGTTCCAATCCCACATTGATAACGTAACAGCAAAGGCTTATCGGATGCTAGGTTTTATACTTAGACAGTGCACTACATTTCAGGAACCGGATACATTATGTTTACTTTTTAATGCGCTCGTAAGATCGTCGCTTGAATACGCATCTGTAGTATGGAATCCACAGTATAAAACACATATAAATGCACTTCAACGTATACAGAATAAATTTATAAAAAGACTAAAGTATAAATTTAAGAAACCCTTTGTAAACTGTTTGAAGCCTTTGGACTACCGTAGAACAATACGGGATCAGATATTCCTTTATAAAGTCCTAAATCACCAGGTTGATTCTCCTTACTTATTAAGCCGTATTTCACTAAATTGTTCAAAAAAAAACTTACGTTATCCTAAACTTTTTGTAGTTCTATGTTGTAAAACGAATTACGCTAAAAATAGATTTCTGGTTCGCGCATGCAGAAACCATAATAGTAAATTTAAGGATGTTGACATATTTTTTGAAAATTCCACATCTTTTAAGAAAAAGATTAAGATTTTGATGGGATCTATTAAACTATAGAGAATATTACTTTATGTTGTGTGCATTTCATTCGGAAGTTGTTGTTGCAGTAAATTTTGAAGTGTTATTATTAATTATTTTAGTTGATAAAGTCATATAAACCAGTATCCAAGAATGTTAACCTATTTAATTACTAGTTGATAAGGTACTACTGTTGCATGTCTGCTAAAACTATTACGGAAACTGTGTTGGCTAATGCATTGTCACTGTTACATGTAAATTATGTTAAGTAGCTGTTTGTTTCCTTAATAATAAATAAATAAATAAATAATTTTTTCTGTATTTTGAACCAGACTTTTGGTAATTAACAGCTTTTGTTAACCAAGAAACAATTAAATCTCATTAGAGCTCATTTAGACACATCTCTTTTAAGATAAGAACAAAAAAACCGTGAAAATACGCAATAATAAAAAAAACACATATTTCTTATTTGTAAAAAGTACTTTCCTACCTTGTTTCTGTTACAATCTCAAACTTGTATACACACACAATACCTTTAATAAACAGTAAAAAACTTGGAGTACGATTTTCCAAATTATACTTCACTTAATAAACAAACATCGGTCTTTGAAACGTACGTTTATAAATTCACTGAATAAGCGCGTGTTAGATTTATTAACTATAAAGTATGATAATTAAGTATTTTACACATGTTTTCTTGTTTACCTTAAAGAAAAGCATCTTTTGCTTGATAGTTTGAGTGATTTTCTTGTATGTAAATGACAAATTGTTTTCAATAAGAATCATATAATTTACCAAAGCAAAAACCAACCTTTAAGTAATCTAAACTCTGTTTTCATATATCCATTAATATCTCCAATTTAATCAATGTGTGTTGTATACATAACCTTACAATTTGTTCCTATTAAGTTATTTTTGCAATTAAAAGCTTAATATCCTAGTTAACCTCCTTTAAATCTCTTTTGATATAATTAATTCATAGTCAATTTGAAAGATATTGTTAAATAGAGACAAATGAATGACGTCAGAGAATATCGTCCGATGTGACTCACTTGTTTGTCACCGCCTATAAAAGACTGTGCTCCGGTCGTACTCGGCCCACTTGCTTCGCAGCAGCCGCACCGCACGGACCTACGCTAAGTATACAATTATTTGGTACATGTATGTACCGCTTGTGTGTTGGTATATAGGTACAATATGTTCTTATTATCGACAGAATGAAATTAGTAAAGTGTATACCTTGCTTTGTTACTTGATTTTAAAAAATGTTTTAATAAGGTTATTTTGGATAGCTCCACACTATTTTACTAAATGTTTAAGTAAATGAAGTTATTTTGGATAGTTTTATGTTCAACTAAATTATATTGATAAATTTTATAATAAATGTTATTCCATGACATTCTTCTTATTTGCGTAAATCATTCTATGATTATTTATTAGATGAGATTAAAATACTTTTTTTAGTATTCTACCCCTTTTCTTTTTTTTTATTATTCATTTTTTTTAACATAATCTCACATCAGAAGTGGGATCCTCACGCCCTGTACTAAATTTTTTTTTCTTTCTTTCAGCATGTGACCAAGGTCGGTTAAATAGTTCGATATAGACACTACGATGCTGAAGGGATTGTTGTTGGCAATACGTGATGCTCTACCTCGTTATGATACTAAAAACTGTAATTTGAAACCACGTGTTCAGCAAACGAGTAAATTTAATGAATCGTGACTAAAAACTACTAAAATATTTATTCATGGCTGAGAAAAAAGTAACAAAAATAAAATAAAAATTTAATTAATACCTACAAAAACACTCATTGCATGATATGATGATGTAGTTAGCTCTTTTTGCAAATAATAACAGTAAGATGGAGGTCGGTCCCCCTGCCCGAGTTTCTTTCGCCAGTTCTTCTCGGAAGGGCCTCCCAATTTCCGAACTGGTAGTAGACTCAGTAGTATACAATGTGATCGTAGTAAGAATATAAAAACTAAATAAAATTTAAAAATAAAACAATTTAATTTTAACAATTTGGAACGTGCCCGATCGAAGTGTTGTGGAGGAGGTAGAAAATACATAACAACCATTGAAACATCGGGATTAAATGTAAAATAAAAAGTGCGCAAAATCCGTAAAAATAAAAAGTGTTTTATTCAAATGTGTAGTGTGTGCGGAGGTGTAAGAACTAAATGAGAAATAACTAAATTTCATATTAGGTATTGGTGTAAATTGTAGTCTGATAAGGGAATGTCTAGCAAAGCGTCTTAAATATCACTTCTCATCATGTTACTTATATTTCGATAGAATAGGAAAGGCATGTTATCTACACGTCTTTTCGAAAAATTTTAGTGCCTGTTACTACATGTTCTGATTCATCAGGCTGGCCGAACAGGCTTTGGAAAGTTCAAATTTTAAATACAACTGTCTTAAAATCAACCGGATTATATCCTCTTCGATTATTAACAGGTCGTACTGCAAACTTACCTTACAGGCTCGATTTAATGAGGTTACGAAAGGTAATGAACATAAGTTCAAAGATGAAACGTGCATACGTAAAACATACGATCAGCAAAGTCAGTTATCAATGTGGGATTGGAACAACATCTCGCTATCAAGTGTAACCCCCAGGTCCCTCACCTCGGTCACCCTAGGTAGCATCTCGTTATTAATTGTGTAATTGTACATTATTTTTTTCTTTTTTCTGGTAAAAGTTATGATATGGCATTTTTTTATATTTAAAAAAAGTTTATTGACTTTGCAATAGTCATATAATGCTTCTAAATCTAATTGTAAATCATGGCAGTCATCAATATTTTTTATGACTTTGTATATTTTTGTGTCGTCTGCATATAGTAAACTGTTTGAAAAACGGAAACATTCATGGATATCATTTACAAATATGTTGAACAATAAAGGTCTGAGATGGGAACCCTGAGGCACGCCAGACGTGATAGGGATGAAACTGGAAGTATGACCTTTAACTGCAACGGCTTGACTTCGATTTTTAAGATAGGAATCGAGCCATCTCAGAAGGCTGCCGTGCACACCGACCGATTCCAGCTTTTGGATCAAGATTGAATGAGAAATTTTATCGAATGCTTTGGAATAGTCTGTGTACACGGCATCCACCTGGTGGCCCTTATCCATGGAGTCAAGAACAAAGTCAACAAACTCGCATAAGTTAGACTCAGTCGATCTTTTGCTAATAAAACCATGCTGATTGACAATTATAGACGAACGTATGAAGCTGGATAAAATATCGCAAACCATCTTTTCAAACAGCTTTGGTATTATAGATAATTTTGATATGCCTCTATAATTTTGGACGTCATGAATGTCACCTTTTTTAAATATAGGGGTAATTAAACTTTTTTTCCATTGGGAAGGGATTATGCCTAGCGTAAGTGATTTGGAAAAGAGTATCCACAAGGGCAGCGCCAAAGATTTTCTGCAATTCTTTAGAAATCTGATGCAGCTTGGTATGTCGACGTCGCGACGTCATACTCGCGTTCACAGTACGTTTTCTAATATACATAACATAGCATGTTATAAGGTAACTGAAGTAACGAGTAACGATACGATAGTAACGAGTACTAATTGTCATAGTAACGAATACATACGGGTACACTTCTTTTCGTTACTTTTACAGCTCTAGTATTTACGAGTATTCTAACGTCTAAATAACTTATCAATACAAATAATGATACGCTAACTAACTAACGCAAGGAAAAGCAAAGATATTTTCAGCATTCGACATTTCGAATTTATTGCATTAAAGTCTTAAAACTAAAGAGATCCAAATAATTATCATTGGCACACCCTTTTATTTTGTAGCTCGTGACCGTGATTCTAGCCAGCCGTCAGTGAAATTATCATTTGTTGAATCGAAAGGAGAGTTTGTAGAGACAAAAGAGGTATCCTCTTGCAAATATAAATACATAAATAATGATTTTAACATGCCTCTTATAACATTACCATTAGAGTCAAATAAAAAAAATTGTGTTCAGAAATGCCCTCAAAATAAATGTAATTTAAATAAATTAAAAAATATTAACCTGGTGCATCAAAATAGTAATGGACTATCAAAGGGCAAACAATTAGAGATGGAATTATTCATGAATTCAAAACAAATTGACATTTTGTGTATTACAGAACATTGGCTTGAGGGATGTGAACTCATGTTTAGTTTCAATAATCACCAGGTTGGTAGTTTATTCTGCAGAGTCAACACAGTACATGAGGGGTCACTGATTCTTTTAAATAAAAGTTTAAAATTTAAAGAACGGAAAGATATTGTGTCTCTCTCTGTAGAATGCATAATAAAACTATCATGTATAGAACTTGAGCAACTCATTGTGGTATGTGTATACAAACCTGGTTCCTCAGCTTATGATAGATTCGAGGAAATCATGGATGAAGCCTTGAACAAATTGAGTCGGTCAAAAAAATACTTGATTGTGTGTGGAGATATTAATATTGATCTTCTTACAAAGAATAGTGAAACTTATAGAATCTTAAATTTATTTAAATCACACAATCTTTTCAACTTATTTATGGAGCCTACTAGATTCTGTAAAACAACGGCAACCTGTCTAGACAATATATATAGTAATCTGGTACCTGTAAGTAAGAAAGTTATTGCAAACTTAGATTCAGACCATTGCGGGCAAATAGCTTGCTTCAAAATTGTCACAGAACAAGTCAGTAAACGTAAAATTATATGTCGACCAGTAACTGCTGACAGATTGAAACGTATAGGAATTGAATTATGTTGTAAACTTCCTTTTTTATCACCGGATATGCCACCAAATGATATGTATAATTTATTTTTTGAGTCATTTTGTAACCAATTTAATAAAATTTTCAAAACCAAAGAGATCACCGTTACTGTTAATCCAATGTTTAGCGAATGGGCCACTGCAGGAATACACAAAAGTAGGCAAAAATTGTATGAGCTGTACTCAGAAAGACAGTTTAATAGAACGGAATCTTTTCAAAATTATGTCAAGTCATACTCAAAAATTTTTAAGCAGGTTCGTCAAACTGCAAAAATTAAATATATTAGTTCTCAAATATATAACAGTACTGACAAAGTCAAATCTACTTGGAAAATTATAAATGCAGAGACTGGCCGAACAAAAGCTTTAGCAAATAATTATAAACTTAAAATTGATGGTAAATTTATTAGCTCGGACTCAGATGTTGCGAATGAATTTGAAAAATTTTTTACTCGAATTCCAGTAGATTTGACAAGCACTTTAGGCTCTTCCACCCCCATTGCAGAATCCTTGTTGAAAGAAAATGTTCCTTGTTGTAATACTGTATTTAAATTTAATTATGTTACTAAACGGGACATCATAGACACTTTTAAATCGTTGAACATTAAAAAAACTGCCGATCTTTGGGGAATATCTGTATATATGGTAAAGAATGTTATTGAAATAGTTGCTACACATTAAGCCTTAGTTTTCAACAACTGTATTGATAGTGGTGTGTTTCCTGATTTGATGAAACTTAGCAAAATAACTCCATTGTTTAAATCTGGTAGTACTTCAGATCCCTCTAACTTTCGTCCAATATCCGTACTATCAACATTCAGTAAAATTTTTGAAAAAACCGCGCTTAAGCAATTACAGAAATATTTTAGTAATAATAACTTACTACACATTAAACAATTTGGTTTTACCCGCGGACGGTCCACGACTGATGCTGGAATAAAATTGTTAGAATCCATTTATGAGGCCTGGGAGGAGTCGCAGGATGCCTATGGTGTTTTTTGTGACTTATCAAAGGCTTTTGACTGTGTCCAACATCAGACGTTAATCAGGAAATTACACTATTACGGTATCCGTGGTACCGCTTTGGATTTTCTCACTTCTTACCTAAGTGACAGGATTCAAAAGGTGGTCATCAATGGAGAGCAGTCGCCTGGATCATTTGTAACAATGGGGGTGCCGCAGGGCTCAATATTGGGTCCATTTCTATTTCTGGTATATATTAATGACCTCCCTCACCTTGTAAGACGCGACCATGAGATAGTCTTGTTTGCAGATGACACGTCTTTAATATTTAAAGTTAAACGTGGACAAATTAATATTGACGAAGTAAACATTGCACTCTCCAAGGTCGTTCACTGGTTTGGCGCCAATAATTTGTTGTTAAATGAAAATAAAACAAAATGCATTAGATTCACTATGCCAAATGTTCAATTAGCTAAAGCCAAAGTCCGGGTTAGGGATGAGGAAATAGAGCTGGCCAATCAAACTGTATTTCTGGGTATAACTTTAGATTCTAAGTTACAATGGGGTCCTCATATTGAATGCCTATCGAGCAGACTCAGTTCTGCAGCATACGCCGTAAAAATGATTCGTCAGTTAACAGACGTAAAAACTGCACGCTTGGTCTATTTTAGCTACTTCCACAGTATTATGTCGTACGGGATACTACTGTGGGGAAATGCCGCCGATATTGGCTGCATTTTTGTGCTGCAGAAGAGGGCTGTTCGGGCGATCTATAGGATGGGCTCCCGAGAGTCTTTAAGAGAAAAATTTAAAGAAATTGGTATTATGACTGTACATTCACAATATATTTATGAAAACCTACTGTATGCGCATAAGTGTAAAGATATTAAATTCAGAAAAAATAGTGACAATCATAATTACAATTTAAGAAATAAAGACAAGCTAGCAATGCCCAGGCATAGGCTCCATAAAATAAGCAACTCCTTTGCAGGTCACTGTATACGAATGTATAACACGCTGCCATGTAACATGCATGACTTGTCAATTAATAAATTTAAATTTTTAATTAAAACTCAGTTATGCAAAAAGGCTTATTATAGTGTTAAAGATTTTTTGAATGATAAGGCAGCGTGGACCTAAAAGAAATGAATTGCTCGTTCTCTGAATCGTTTTGTAATATGCACAATTTGTAAGACATTTGGCGATTTTATAAGAGTTTTGGCACATGAGTTTCTTCCCCGATTCTTCTCATGTTAGCCCCTACGTTCGGAATCGGGTCGCTCGTGGCGATTACATGCGCGGCATCAACTCCGCGGATGTACTTGCCGCTAGCGCACGGGCTATCTTTATTATAAAAGAATATTATCTTGATTCTTCTATGTAAAATTGACGATTTTAAGTGCCCGCAAGGGCCTATGAAATAAAGTTATTTTGATTTTGATTTTGATTTTGATTTGTAGTTCTTATGCGTTTCCTTTACGTCTCCTTTATTCGCGTTTCTAAACAATTTGCCGTACCGACCTGATGGAAGAATGGGATTTTTATTATGACTTTTACCATAGGCGATTTCATGGATATCTTGCAATGGTCTCTGTTCCAGTGCATGTTTGACGGCTTTATCTTTTATAATAGGTCTCGGCTCTTTCGCGGTGACATCGCCAATTCCAGATTCAATTAATTCTTCACTCAAGCTATAATGCGTGTGCTCATTTGAGATTTTATCAAATGTATCTAGGAATAAATTATCACCATGAGAAAAGTTTTCAGACTCTTCTGTTTTTAATGAATCACTAATCAGAGGATCTGATAAATCGGCTATAGCTTTATGTATATCTTTGTCAGCCAAAATTTCATGGCTTTCAGAAGTATCGTCTTGCGCTAAAGAAGAGGTATCATTGAAATGACTGTCGAGGATCTCATGACTCGTCGATGAGCTTTCACTTTCATGCTCTTTTTCTATGGGAAGTTTGGAAACCTCAACAATTTCTTCTAGTGATTCTTCAGTTAAGTTTATAGACACGTCTTTGTCTGATTGTGCTGATGATCGACTATCTGATTCAACTAAGTCCTGTGAAGTAGCAATCATTATATTCTCATCT
Organism: Calamotropha paludella; assembly: GCA_927399485.1. Classification (NCBI taxonomy): domain Eukaryota; kingdom Metazoa; phylum Arthropoda; class Insecta; order Lepidoptera; family Crambidae; genus Calamotropha; species Calamotropha paludella. The sequence goes on along the minus strand of OV656814.1, from coordinate 113,145 downwards.
TTAAAAACAAGTGTTGATGCATCCTCTTCGTTACTATGAATAGCTTGTGAAATATGGTTACTTTCTTTTTCTTCTAACTCGTCTATATGGCTTGCACTGGATTCAGAAATATATTCATCTTCATTTTCTAAACTACTTGACTCAATATCTTTCTCGGCGGTAGAATTAGCAATTTCTAAGTCACCATGGTGGTTAAAATCATTTGTACCATATTGACGATATGCTTCACCATTTTGCATGATGTCTTCAAGTTCTTTGGAATGTTTTGCAAAAAAAAATAATTTGTCAATATATTCTTTTGATTCCATACTTTTTGAATTCCTCTCCTCATCTGAAGTTGATGATATGTTTTTGTCACTCATTTTATCCTTCGCTAGATTTTTAATAAATTCTCTAACAATAGCTTTTAATTTACCTTTTCTTAAAATATCATTTACGTTTTCGTGACTTTCACGCTCATAAGATTCTGACAAGGATACATCTTGTGAGGAATGTAATATATTTCTATCTTGTATTTCGCGCTCATCAGATTCTGATGAAGTTTCATCTTGAGAAGAATGTAAAAAAATTCTATCGTGGTTGAGATGCTCTTTCACTGGTTTCTGTTTCCTGGTATCGCTGATTTTTTTAAAAGGCTGTATGGTATTTTTATGTAGCTTTTTCTTATTTTCATACTCTTCTGAATCAGTGTATTTTGAAGAATGTTCCATATTCTTATTATGGTTTTTGGATAATACCTCTTCCTCGGAGTGATTAACTTTTGTTTTAGTTTTATTGTGTTTTACTCTCTCATTTGTCTTTTTTTTACCTACACGTTCAGTAAAACTTGATTTCTTTTTGAGTGTTTGTGTAGGTAATTCGGAGGCGAGGATAAGAAGTGGTGCTTTCCGACTGTTGCCTTTCTGTGAGATCGGCATGATCTCGAGGACGTGTTTTTTGCTGTTTTTCTTTTGCTTATCTTCGAGTTGTTCCAGAAATGGTAGGAAGAGGTCTGAAAGCTCATGCTTGGCCAGTAAGGCGCCTTCCCCATGTGACGGTGTTGAGGGTGCGGTGTGGGAAGGGCGGCCACTGCCCGATGCCACGTGCTGCAGCACGATCAAACTGAGCGCTGTGAATACATTCAAACATATTTATAAACAAGTCTGTTAAGTTATGGTTTATGATAATAAAGTTTAATACGTGTAAATTATATTATCATTATTATTATTTAAAGCATTTTGTCAAACTATGCGAACACCCGATCTGTGACCAACTATACGCAGAAGGCCTTCAACGATCTTTGAGTACAAATGCATTTAGGGTGTTGTTGGGGTTGCACTTATACACTGCCATAGAGAACTGATATCGGTGATTATTGCACATGCGCTTACTAATGTATTTTAAACTATAGTGCGTAAGGGAGCCGCATCGTATCAACGATACAATCAATAACGTATCATTGTAGGGTGGCCAATAGCACCAACACCTTCTGAAGGTCACCAGGGTGAAATTTAACTACTCCATTCTGTAACACTGGTCACAGATACACATCCAAATTTCTGATGTCCCAGACAATTAATGGAATTTTAGTAGATATATTTGAAGCGACCTCTGTGGTCTAGTGGCTTTCAAGGTAAAGCCACTACGAGACCTTAGGTTTGATCTTCAGCCGGGTCAATGTAGGTAACGAACTCTTCTGTATTGGCTCGGCACTGGGTGTTGTAGTACCATCGTTGTTTCTGAATTCTGCTCAACAAAAGTGCTTTAGCTACTTAACTTGAAAAGGACAATGAATGTGATGTTTAATATTTATTATTGGTATTATAAATTATTTTTTAATTGTGATATATTAAATTATATAAAAATAGGATGAATCACATAAAACCGAACAAAAATTAACAAATTGAAGAGTGATTTAGCAAGCGACTTCAGCGACTTACTGGACTATTGTGAACGTGGTTTACACACGCGGCTAGGATATTCTGCGACGGTATTGAAGATAAAAATTCTGACAACGAATTCAGCGATTTATTGGACAATTGGAGTTAATTAGCGGACTTATTTTGGAACTTTGTTTTGAAAGGCCGAACGGCCGAATTAAATAAAGCTCGCAAATACAGGGATTTGGGTGACACATACTTTTTCCTCCCTTTTGCAGTAGAGACGATGGGCCCTTGGGGCACTAATGCTAAGTTATTTCTTAAGGACTTGACTGCTCGCCTGTTTGAGGCAACGGGTGACCGGAGAAGTGGCAATTACTTCGCTCAGCGCATAAGCTTGGCCATTCAAAGGGGCAATGCTGCCAGTCTTTTGGGTACTTTGCCTCGAACAGGAGAGTTAGTTGAAATATTTTATTTGTGAAATGTAAAATTGTTAATTAATATTTTATATCTTAAATATTTCTCTCACCTCATCATACTATATGTTATCATATTGACGACTGTTTGGTGCAACGTAGCGATCCTGCCTTCCGCACCGACGGTCCTGGGTTCGAATCCCGGTAGGGGCAGATGTTTTTATGATGAATACGAGCATTTGTACCTGAGTCATGGGTGTTTATATATATTTCTATAAATATTACATATCTATGTATCATATATGTATGTCTATCCGTTACCCTAGTATCCATAATACAAGCCTTACAGTGCTTACTTTGGGCTAGGCTAATTGGTGTGAATGTAGGAAATATTTATTTATTTATTTATATCACTATATAACAAAACTAAACAATACGATGAAAATAGATATGTATGTGTGTGTGTCTGTGTATGAGTGCGTGTGTGGTACAATTATTTTTATTGAATTGCTTGTTTGAAGGCGGCACCGCGGCTGGGGGGACCGCCATCTGCCATTGCTGTTACGGACACACATCTTAAAGACGACGACGCAACCGTATCTACGTTCACTATTCGATTTGTTTAAATTATACTCGTTTGCAATAAAGGTCATTTACAAAGAAGAATAATGATTTAAACCGCCCAACCTGTAGACAACCATAACCATCAACACTCATAAAGTTATCGCTTTTCTTAACCGTTTGAAATTTGCCGCGTAACCCACAAAACTTCATAGACACAACAGAGACACCTTGAGAACTGATAAAGGAAAGAACGTGAATTGGAGGTTAAGTAACCTGTGGAAATTAGAAGATAGTTCAAAGTGAATTTTACAGTTATTGAAATATCTAGACCTGAAGAAAAGTCTTTAAATGTTGTTTTTTGTCTTTACAATTGCAATTGTTTCTATTTCACTCATCAGAGTGTGTTGCCATTATATACCATTCTTTTAATTTTCAAGTGAAGCGCTATACCGGCTTAAATAATCCTTCTCCAGTTAATGCAAGTTTTCACAACCTTTGCAGTAATGTACTTTTTTTTTTTATATATTTTCGAAATATATTTTTCTTCTGTTATATTTTGAACACACTGTATATTTTGTGCGCGCGTATCGTCCTGCCCGCTATATATGGGCCCCGCATGACTCTCAGCTGCAGCGTCTTGCGGCGATACCGCACCTGCACCCACTCAAAGATGCGGATCGGGTTCGGTAAGGAAATATTGTTACTTATTTACCTAATACAGTGGACCCCCGGTAATCCGACAAACGTTTTGTGGGGCAGTGTCGGACTATCGAATTTGTCGGATTATCCAATACTGCCTAAGATCCCCTATAGTCCGGATTTTTTTTGAAACAGAGTACAATGTAATCTGACAAACTACAGAATAGATAAGATTCTATCTGAACAAGTAAACAATGAATCATATATTAGGTAAATTTGTTACAAAAACTCTATTACGAGTAGTCACGTTTGTAACGAACCCCTAGGATTTGGACCATAGGAGAAATACGTAGAATTTTATTGATTCAAAAAAAGAACCAAGAAATGCCAATGAGAAACTTTAATAATTCAGACAAATAAAATAATAAGATACTAATAAACATTTAAAATATTACATGAGGGAACAAATATATCACGGAGTTAAGAGCTTAAATTACAGTTCGTTATCAAAAACTTAGCTGCTGGAGAAGCGTTAAACGAGCATGCTGCTTTTCCTAAGCTCAATGGCTATTGTACATACTTATGACTATGTAATTAAGAGCTAAAGAAAATACAAATTCTTAGGACTTACATAATACAATGTACATTTAACTAAAATAGAACGTATACCTCTGACACATCAAAGTTGAAAGTAATTCTGCTCCTATAGGAATAAATTAACTTACTAGATACAGACAAAGTTTGCACATGTGTACATACAAACAGTATTTACTTACATCCGTGGATTAAATAACTATCTTAAATGACTAACTCTGTGTAGACCTCAAGGTGAACATGAACTGGACTTACAATCTTGGTAATTTTACGTCTAACGTGGATTCAGAATGTAGGGGAGCAGGAACAAGGTATAAAGGTTAAAAGCCTGACCTGTGGTTTGTATTTGTATATGTACTGCTGTTGTCAAAATGTCTCATCACATTGCCTTACTACCTTCTCCGCTCACAGACTCCAGTACCACTCCAAACTAAAAACTGAAACCAAACAATTCAAGCATAAACATCAAACGTAAACCCAAAGGAGCCTATCCAAATTTTCAATAGTACTACTTACCCCTATCCAAGGGTAAAAGATTTATTGAGTGCGATCTCAGTGCTCCAAAACGCAGGCGGCTAACAGCGACCTAGACTTTCGGTTGTAAAATTAACACAATTTCATCAATTTCTTTGACAAAAATCCTTAAATTCATTCAACAAAAAAATTAGTTTTCCAACAAAACATCTGAAACCCGACTCTCAGCCTTTTTTTTCTGTCATCCGTCGCAAGCTTTTGTCAACGGTAAGACGGCGAACAAAAAAGGTCATAACACAACACTAAAAAGAATATAACTTGCCATGTAGCGGCTTTAACGCTACAGTTATCCCCCCTCTTAAACAAGAGAACACCTTAAAGAATACAAAAGACCAAGGAACGCCAACACCGGCGAAAAACTTAGCCATATATAAGAAACGAAATCCATTTGTGCCTCAAAAAACATTCCCCACCTAAACATCAAGAAAAGCAAATCTTAAAGAAAAAACAAAAAAGGTTAACACAAATTTAAAAAAAATATTCAGGTAAGTGAAAATAAACAAACTTTTTAACAATTCAATTCGGTAGAGGACAATTTTCAAATTGAATATCGCAATGAAAACATAAGGAAAAAAGTAACCAGGACGGCCCAAAGTCCCGAAAACGCGGTATCTCAAATTCGGAAATCCATTTCCGAAAATCAGTAGACAACTTTGATGTCGATGTAAATGACGAAATCGACTTTGGTTTACACTGTCGGACAGAAATGAAATCAAAGAGAAGCACCTCAAGCCTAAAAATAAAAGGAACAACCTAACCAAGTATGCGAAAATTTATAAAACGGACAGACGCGTCTTTTAGAATTTAGAAAAAATAAACAATATTTTATTTTAATATATCCTTGACGTGGTATATACCAACATGCGGCGAATCCGCTTCCGCCAACTCATACACCTGCGGGGAAACCCGCCTGACTACTCGGCATTGAATAAAACGTGGTGCAAATTTGCCACCTCTTTGTTCGTCTGTTGTTCCACGCTGGAAATTTCGACGCCAAACGACCTGGCCAGGGTGGAAAGTAACTGACCTTCATGTTGAATGAATTTAAGGATTTTTGTCAAAGAAATTGATGAAATTGTGTTAATTTTACAACCGAAAGTCTAGGTCGCTGTTAGCCGCCTGCGTTTTGGAGCACTGAGATCGCACTCAATAAATCTTTTACCCTTGGATAGGGTTTTTAGTTTGGAGTGGTACTGGAGTCTGTGAGCGGAGAAGGTAGTATGCCAATGTGATGAGACATTTTGACAACAGCAGTACATATACAAATACAAACCACAGGTCAGGCTTTTAACCTTTATACCTTGTTCCTGCTCCCCTACATTCTGAATCCACGTTAGACGTAAAATTACCAAGATTGTAAGTAACACCGGCGAAAAACTTAGCCATATATAAGAAACGAAATCCATTTGTGCCTCAAAAACATTCCCCACCTAAACATCAAGAAAAGCAAATCTTAAAGAAAAACAAAAAAGGTTAACACAAATTAAAAAGAAACTATTCAGGTAAGCGAAAATAAACAAACTTTTTAACAATTCAATTCGGTAGAGGACAATTTTCAAATTGAATATCGCTATGGAAACATAAGGAAAAAAACGTAACCAGGACGGCCCAAAGTCCCGAAAACGCGGTATCTCAAATTCGGAAATGACCTACCATTTCCGAAAATCAGTAGACAACTTTGATGTCGATGTAAATGACGAAATCGACTTTGGTTTACACTGTCGGACAGAAATGAAATCAAAGAGAAGCACCTTAAGCCTAAAAATAAAAGGAACAACCAAGTATGCGAAAATTTATAAAACGGACAGACGCGTCTTTTAGAATTTAGAAAAAATAAACAATATTTTATTTTAATATATCCTTGACGTGGTATATACCAACATGCGGCGAATCCGCTTCCGCCAACTCATACACCTGCGGGGAAACCCGCCTGACTACTCGGCATTGAATAAAACGTGGTGCAAATTTGCCACCTCTTTGTTCGTCTGTTGTTCCACGCTGGAAATTTCGACGCCAAACGACCTGGCCAGGGTGGAAAGTAACTAACCTTCGGTTAGCGTTAAACCTGTTTGCACTTTGATGGAAAGCTAACGTTAGAGAATCGGCAACCCTATCATAAACTTCATGAAGCGCATGTAGATTCGTTGCACGTTCAGCCCGACTGAACCCCATATCTTGGTTCTCAATCTGACCGCCACCGCGTTGACGTCCAATTTGCACCTCACGACCATACATTAGGAAATTTGGAGTATGGGAAGTCGCCAAATTAACACACGAGTTCAAATACAAAGCAACACGAGGAAGTTGCCTCGCCCAACTACGCCCATCGTCAACTACCAAAATACTCAATGTAGTTATAACCACCTGATTATACCTCTCAACGACATTCGCTTGTGGCGAATAGTATGGGGTGTAATACGGCCCCGGAATGCCATACGTCGTCAGAAAACCGACAAACTGAGCGCTACGAAAAACGGTTGCGTTATCGCACAAAATGCCAGCTGGACTGCCGTAACGCATTATTACCTCGGATTCGATGGCTGAAGAAATAGCACGAGCATTAACTCTCTTAAGTGGAACTAACCAGACAAACTTCGTAAAAACATCAACCATCGTAAGAATGTAGCGAAACCCGTTATACGCTTCCGAGAGAGGACCAATTAAATCAACAGAAACTAAATCTAATGGAGCTACTACTGACCTAGGGTAGAGTCGTTGACCACGTGGTGTCGAATTGGCTATTTTATAGGCCTTGCAAACCTGACACTCAGCAAGGTATCTCGTAATATCTCTGTACATGTATGGCCAGTAATATAAGTCTCTAGCTTTAAGGTATGTTTTCATAACACCCGGGTGAACGTTAGGGAAACAATTGTGGATTTCAGCTATTGCGTCTCTAATCCTTGAAGCTGGAAGAACAATACGCCATGGATTAGGGACCAAAGGGTTTTCAACTGCCAGCTTACGCATTAAAACTCCATCACGAATAGCAAAAGCCGAAAACATTTGGGGGTTTTCATTTACCCCATTGAAAATTCGCTCGTACCACGGATCTCCGGTAGGTGTTGAACCACGTTCAAAAGATACTAAACTAACCTGAGCTCGAGACAATGCATCAGGAACGACGTTCAAGAGACCCTTCCTATGCTCAATTTCAAAATTGTACTGAGAAAGAAGCATAGCCCAACGAGCCAGCCGCCCGGAAGGATTGTCAAGGGTCAATAACCATTTGAGGGCAATATGATCGGTGATGATTTTAAATTTTGTACCATCTAAATACCCACGAAAATGCTTAACAGAATCCAAAACAGCAAGAAGTTCATGCTTGGTTGTAGCATAGTTACGTTCCGCTTTGGTGAACAAACGAGAATAGTACGCAATTGGGTGTTCCACACCATCAATCTCCTGAGCTAAAACAGATCCAAGACCAACCTGACTTGCATCACATTGAAGAATAAATGGCTTAGTGAAATCGGGACACGCCATCAAAGGTGCGCTTATCAAAGCCTCCTTCAAGTTGTCGAAAGCAGTGGCAGCATCCTGGTTCCAATCAATGGGATCCCGACCTTTCCTTTTACCTATCAAAGCTGTGAGCGGGGCAATAATCGAAGAAAACCTGTCAACGAAACGACGATAATACGAACACATGCCTATAAATGCACGCAATGACTTAGCTGTCGAGGGAGTCGGAAAATCCCTAACTGCCTCGAGTTTCCTTGGATCAGTTTGCAACCCACGTTCATTAACGATATAACATAAATACTTCAATTCTGACTTACAAAATTCACATTTTTTAAGATTTACAGTAAGTCCTGCCTGTTTCAACCTATCCCGAACCTTACTGATAAGCCGAAGATGACTGTCAAAATCGCGAGACACCAAGATCAAATCATCGACATACCCAAAAATGTAGTCGTCAGACTCAGGTGTATATTCGAAATTGACTATCATATCCGTAAGTCTCTGCATTTCAGACGCAGCGTTTGTCAAACCAAAAGGTAGACGAACGAATTCAAACAGACCTCTCTGCGGTACGATAAAAGCGGTCTTCTCACAACTTCCCTTGTCAGCCAAAGGAATCTGCCAAAACGCGCTCCTAAAATCGAGTGAAGTCATATATTTAGCCCCCCGTAAATTATCCAAAATGTCTTGAATGCGCGGAAGTGGATAAGAGTCGTGTACAGTTACACTGTTCAGTTTCCTACTATCAACGCAGAATCGAACGCTGTTATCTTTCTTGGTAACCATTACCACCGGGCTAGCCCACGGTGAGCGTGAAGGTCGAATAACACCCATCTCAAGCATCTTGTCGATCTCCTCGTTTAGGATCCTAAGCTTGACGGGCGACAAAGGGTAGTAACGCTGACGGATTGGTGGTCCAATGGTCTCTATCTTATGGGAAATCCAAGAAGTACAACCTAGTCCTATCTTGTCTGATGAAATTTCCTCAAATTCCTTAATAACGGACTGTAACTTTTGTTCTTGATCATCAGATAGTACCTCTCGTGAATGAATATAACGGACCTCACTAATCTGAAGAGCTTCATTTCGGTAGGTAGTATCTGGTATATAAAGTGTTCCAGAAGACTCACATTTGAAGGCTTGACTTAAAATAGATGTTAATCCAAAAGAATTCCAAAACTCTATACCAAGAATAAATTGTGTTGGTAGTTCTTTGCCTACCAAACAGGGATGCTCAATAAACGAACCGTTAAAAAATAAAGGGATATCAACAACACCTAAAATCTTAATAGGAGAATTATCAGCAGACACGACAGAGGGTCGGATGTCTGTGGAATAACAAATACCTAATTTGGACAACAATGCATCATCAATAAGAGACATTTGTGCCCCAGAATCAAGTAAAGCTTTAACACTAAATCCAGCTATAGCAATTTCAATATATAATCTATTGTCCTGGGATTTGTTAACAACCAGAGGCGTCATTGCCGGACAAATCACTGCGCCTCTATTTAGTTTTTTTGAAGAACTTGGTCTGCAATGGGGACAGTCTCGCGTGATTGCTCCTACGCGCTTACAGTTGAAACATACCGGTCCAGTGACATTGGGACACAAACGATAATGATGACCGCTTACGTTACACTTTAAACAAACCACAGCTTGGGTCTGGATTTCTGTGATATGAACCGGCTGTTTTCCTTGAAATGCTTCAAAATTCTTAGCAATCTCCAATAAACTGTCTAAATCTCGTACAACATTCGTGGCTAGACATGGGTGGTAACTCTCATGAAGACCGTATTTGACAATCTTAAACAGGTCCTCATCATCAATAGGAGTGCACAGTTTTGAATTAAGGTCACGTATTTCAATGACAAAATCAACAACGCTTTGGTTACTTTTTTGACGAAGACCACGTAATTGCCGCTCTGTTTTAAAGTCAAAATCGACAATATCAAAAGTTTTTAAAAATGCTGTTTTTAATTCAGGATAAATTAATTTTGGGTGTCTTATCGAACGAAAATATTTTAGCGCGCTTCCGCTTAAAAGTTCATGAAAACGCTGCACTACGTAAGAGGGTGTGACGCCACGCGCTTGGCCTTCTTCTTCAATTCGGAGAAAAAATTCACGGACGCACGTTTTCCCTGAAAAAACTAAATTCCATTTAGCAAGGCATTCTTTTTTAAGCGGAACGTAACTTGAGTTTACGCCCGGTTGTGAGAGATGAGCAGGTCCCGAAGGATACTCACGTTCTGCCTGTGGTTCCTCACCAAAAGAACTCGAACTCATAAATGGATTTGAATTACGATGCGGTGTCGAGGGAAATGATGCTCCAGAAACTGGATATTCCATAATTAAATATTATACTAAATTTACTACTATATTACACAAACTATTAAACACAAAGATGTAGGTTAGTCAAATGATAGATCTTTACAAGAAAAAAAAATAACAAATCGAACTAAAACACAAAAATAGACCGAGAAACGGTCTCCCTTCCACAACCACAAAAAAAAAATAGTTCGGGCGCCAATTTGTTACAAAAACTCTATTACGAGTAGTCACGTTTGTAACGAACCCCTAGGATTTGGACCATAGGAGAAATACGTAGAATTTTATTGATTCAAAAAAAGAACCAAGAAATGCCAATGAGAAACTTTAATAATTCAGACAAATAAAATAATAAGATACTAATAAACATTTAAAATATTACATGAGGGAACAAATATATCACGGAGTTAAGAGCTTAAATTACAGTTCGTTATCAAAAACTTAGCTGCTGGAGAAGCGTTAAACGAGCATGCTGCTTTTCCTAAGCTCAATGGCTATTGTACATACTTATGACTATGTAATTAAGAGCTAAAGAAAATACAAATTCTTAGGACTTACATAATACAATGTACATTTAACTAAAATAGAACATATACCTCTGACACATCAAAGTTGAAAGTAATTCTGCTCCTATAGGAATAAATTAACTTACTAGATACAGACAAAGTTTGCACATGTGTACATACAAACAGTATTTACTTACATCCGTGGATTAAATAACTATCTTAAATGACTAACTCTGTGTAGACCTCAAGGTGAACATGAACTGGACTTACAATCTTGGTAATTTTACGTCTAACGTGGATTCAGAATGTAGGGGAGCAGGAACAAGGTATAAAGGTTAAAAGCCTGACCTGTGGTTTGTATTTGTATATGTACTGCTGTTGTCAAAATGTCTCATCATATTGGCATACTACCTTCTCCGCTCACAGACTCCAGTACCACTCCAAACTAAAAACTGAAAACAAACAATTCAAGCATAAACATCAAACGTAAACCCAAAGGAGCCTATCCAAATTTTCAATAGTACTACTTACCCCTATCCAAGGGTAAAAGATTTATTGAGTGCGATCTCAGTGCTCCAAAACGCAGGCGGCTAACAGCGACCTAGACTTTCGGTTGTAAAATTAACACAATTTCATCAATTTCTTTGACAAAAATCCTTAAATTCATTCAACAAAAAAATTAGTTTTCCAACAAAACATCTGAAACCCGACTCTCAGCCTGTCAAAATGTCTCTCAATCTTTTTTTTCTGTCATCCGTCGCAAGCAAGCGTCGCAAGCACAAAAAAGGTCATAACACAACACTAAAAAGAAATATAACTTGCCATGTAGCGGCTTTAACGCTACAGTTGTCCCTGTTCGGGCGCCAATTTGTTACAAAAACTCTATTACGAGTAGTCACGTTTGTAACGAACCCCTAGGATTTGGACCATAGGAGAAATACGTAGAATTTTATTGATTCAAAAAAAAAAAAAAAAAAAAAGGTTAGGTTAGGTTAGGTTGGGGTGCAAGGTCGGATAGAACCTCCACGTGTGCCCGGTCCATTGTAGGTCCCACTTCACACGTGCGGTGGGAACGACAATGGGTTGGGGCCGGTGCACTCTGGGCGCCTTCGTATGTAATCCTTTCGGGGATTGCATACAAAGGTGGCTAATAATCCGACACAGGGGGGGGGGCTCTGCTGGCTGACCTGGGTAGCCTGGGTAACGGCAGCCGAGCAGGGGTATACCGTAACCCCGTACATGGTGCGGGGCCGGGGGCTGTCATCCTTCAGTATGGGGGCCGCGAGGAAGAAAACCTCTCTAAAAATCACTCCTCTTGGGCGGTGTCTGGTCCAAGGACCAGCTCCGGCCAACCCGCAGCCCTGTACGTGGTGCAGGGAGTGGGGGCCGCCACTTCGGTGGGGGCCGCGTGGAGAAAACCACTCTAAAAAACCTCAAAGTCCCGGCGCTGAGAAACGTGGTGTCGGGGCGCCCGTACGCGGGTGGCTGGCAGAGTATGCCAGCCCATTAGCGTCACCCACGGATACCGCCCGTCCTCCGTGGTGTACTTAGGGTTACCCGGGTACAGGGGGCACTGCCCGGGTGGACGGTTTATATCCCCCACACTCGTGGGACTAGATATGGAGATTTCAAACACAAATAAAAACCAAACTTTTGATGATGGGTCCGAGAAGGACGGAGTAACAACAAGAAGTAGAATCAAGGGGGAAGCCGATTTCAAGCGGCCCACTACACCGAAGAGAATGCCGATAGTGCGACTGCAAGACATTCGGACGCTTCGTACACCTTCGGCGTCTCGTATAAGAGACAAAAATAGGAGAGAACGTAAAGAGGCCAGAGACCATCACTCATCCTGGTCCTCACTAACAGTTTCTGGATCGGACGAAGACCCGGAGTCGGAAACACAGGAAAAACTAGAGCATCAAGAACTGTGCTCCCCAGGGCCATCGAAGTCGGGCCCGCAAACAAAGGAGGCTAAGGCAGAACAACGGAAGGGCGAGAAAACCGCGCGGCGACATTTGCAGCCACGCGATCTTGTCCTGTCCCCAGTATCCATCGACTGGAGAAGTATGCCAATGTCAGATGTCTGCGAAAAAATTAGCAGCACTGCTAATATAATAACGGACGTCGCAAACAGGTCGGGTCACTTGAAGGGAACATTCGTCAGAGCGCTTAAGGACGCAGCGGCCCAAATTAAAGAGGCCCTGGTGGAAATTCCCCTTCGCACCGAAAATGAGGAACTTGCTACGCTCGGGGCGAAATATAAGTCCACTCGTGCAGAACTGCAAAAAATGCAAGCAGAATACCTCCTTATGCGAAGTACCAACGAAGGACTTAGAGTCGAAGTCGAAATATTGAAGAGGGAATTGGCAGCTCTAAAGAGAGCTCCCACACCCTGCAATAATTGCTCCAAATCACGAGGTGGATCAAATTCGAGCGATATTGAAAAAGTTCTCTCTTTAATTAACAACAGACTGGTAAACCTAGAAGAGAAACTGCTGTCGGAATCAAGCCAACGTCTTCCGCCAGCCAGCGATCAGGTGGATCAAAGAACTGAACGCGCGGCACCGTCAAGTTCAGGGCCCGCCCCCAAGCCAAGAGAGAAAACGGCAGGGGGAAAATCAAGAAAGACGAAAAGAACCAAAGAAGGTCCAGCCCAGCCTACAACGCAAGACGAACCGCGCCCCATTCCACCGGCTCCCGCATCAGCGGAGGGAGGATGGGAAACGGTGAGTCACCGTCGTAAAAAGAAGGCTGGGCTGCAGGAGACGGATTCTTCAACCAAGACGCCCGCAGCCGCGCCAAGGACAACACTCGTAAAGGCGCAACCAGCAAAAAAGAAGAAGAAGAAAGAAAGAGGACGTAAGCTGCGTCCTCCGCAAACGGCTGCCGTGGCCATTAAACTGCGGCCTGATGCGGAAAAAAATGGAGTGACGTACGCCCAAGTGTTGCTAGAAGCTAAGAGCAAATTAAATCTTGAGGAGTTTGGCTTAACAGGAGGTCTGACCATGAAAGTAGCAGCTACTGGCGCCCGGCTAGTGGAATTGCCGGGAGGAGACAGCGCCGAAAATGCTGATAAAATGGCGGCCAAACTAAGAGAGCTGATTGATCCCGAAATGGCCGATATCTCCAGACCATCAAAACGCGCAGAGTTGCGTATTACGGGACTGGATGACACCGCAACGGCCGAGGAGTTAAAAGAAGCGGTGGCGAAAGAAGGTGAGTGCTCGGTGGAGTCGGTGGCAAGTACCGAAATCCGCCGCATTGGAAGAGGGCTGGGATTTGCTGTAGTGCAATGTCCCGTCATCGCCGCCAAAAAGATCTTGGAAGGCGGCAAGAAGTTATTAGTCGGTTGGGTCTCGGCAAGCGTTAGACTGCTGCCTCAAAGACCAATGCGCTGCTACAGGTGCTTGGAAGTGGGACATATTTCCCAAGGATGCACAAACGCAGTTGACCGGAGCAACCTATGCTTTCGCTGTGGGCAACCTGGTCACACTGCCAAAACATGCTCGGCTGCACCTCACTGTGTCCTATGTGCTGCAGCCAAGAAAAAGGCGAATCATTCTTTGGGGGGCATCAGTTGCAAAGCTCCCCAAACACAAACAAAAGGTAGGAGCAAAGGGAAAGAACCCGCACCGCCGTCGACTCAAGCGCAAGCGCGCGAAGAAGCATCGGAGGCTGAAACGACAGTCGAATGCTAACGGCCGTGCGGCGTCGGGGGTAAGCATCGGCATAAAGCCTAGGCTTTCCCTCGAAGTGGGGGCCGGACGGCAGAACGGGGATTTTCTGTCGTCCACCAAGGGCCCCCGAGGTGGATAGACGCGCTGTGCGTTCCGGCGCGTCACACCGGTGTAGGAGCTTTTGAGCTCCCGATGAGGAGTCCGAAGAGGACAGACGCAGGGCGGGGACTGCGGTTGCGTAACACGATCCCGGAGTTCTCGCCCTACAATGCGCAAGAAGGAACGCCCCAGGTTTTTTAGTGGCTCCACCACATAACCACCCTCATTTCCCCGGATTTGGTGGTATGCGAAGGCATTTTTCCTGGGCAAAAAAAAAAAAAAAAAAAATGTTAGGTTAGGTTGGGGTGCAAGGTGGGGTGCAAGGTCGGATAGAACCTCCACGTGTGCCCGGCCCATTGTAGGTCCCATTTCATTCGTGCGGTGGAAACGACAATGGGTTCGTGCCGGTGCATCCTGGGCGCCTTCGTATATAATCCTTTTGGGGATTGTATACGAAGGTGGCTAATAATCCGACAACGGGGGGGGGGCTCGGCTGGCTGACCCGGGTAGCCTGGGTAACGGCAGTCGAGCAGGGGTATACCGTAACCCCGTACGTAGTGCGGGGCCGGGAGCCGCTATCCTTCGGGGTGGGGGCTGCGAGGAAGAAAACCTCTATAAAAATCACAAGAGGGGGACCTCACGGTCCGGTCCGCAACGCGGACGCGTCGGGGCGTGTACTGGTCTGAGGACTGGTTCCGGCCCACCCGCAGCCCTGTACGTGGTGCAGGGAGTGGGGGCCGTCACTTCGGTGGGGGCCGCGTGGAGACAACCACTCTAAAAAACATCAAAGTCCCGGCATTGAGAAACGTGATGTCGGGGCGCCCACGCTCGCATGTGGGTGGTTGGCGGATTACGGTCAACCCGCTAGCGTCACCCTCGAGTACCTCCCGCCCCTCGAGGCGTATCTAGGGTTACCTGTGTAAGGGTCCTCTGCCCGGGTGGACGTTTAGTTGACACCATTCTCGTGGGAACTGTATGGAGACATTAAATTTCAAAAAACTTTTCAGTAGTGGAGATAGGGACGAGAAGTCCAGCGAGGTGAAGAAAGGGGAAGATGTGAAGGAGGCCGCTTTTAAACAACCAGCGGCAAAACAGCCAGTAGTACGCCTGACACGGACGCTTTTACCGTCTGCGTCCACATCTGCGTATGAAATACGAAGCAGAAGTTCGTCCCGTGAGTCTTTGGTGATGGACACAACTGTACCACCAAGTCCGGGACGTAAACGATCTAGAGAGCCTAAGTCGTCAGGCGACTCTGGTTCAGACAATGATGAGGCTGCACCAACACCTAAAATAAGTGCTGCCACCGAAAAACGCGGAAGAGGCCGGCCGGCTACAACCGGACGATATGTTGGGCTCTCTAAAGCCCAAGCGGAGATTAGTACCGCTCGACAGCGGGATCTGGAGCTACACGTGGACCGCGAACTAGGGGAAGCAGTACCCACACCGCGCCTTCCACCAAAAGATCGGATTGGTACCGGACCACAGGAGGAGAATCCTCGGGTTCTGGCGAATTGTGAGGTTCTACAACGTGGTATGGATGGAGTCGCCGCAGTCCTTGATGTTGCCTCGAAGTCGGGGAACCTAAAGGGCACTAGTGTAAAGGCCCTCAAGGACGCTGCCGTCCTCATCCAAAATATGATGTCCGAAATGTACAATAGGAACACATCGGACAGCACTAAAAGACTGGATGAGCGCTTCATGACAGCGCAGGCGGACCTAAATCGTACGAACGCTGAAAATGTCCGCATTTCAGCCGAAAACCAGAGACTGAGGGAAGAAATGGCGGCAGTACGTCGTGAACTTGAGCTTGTCCGAGAACAGCTCAACAGGCTGCAGGGAGCATCCAATCTGCCCCCCATTATAGATGCAAGAGGACAACGCCAAGTTAACAGCGTGGGTAATATGACAGTCGAGGACCTTCAAAGGTTGATTGCGGAACAAGCTGGCAACATGGTAAGCGCCCGGATCGAGGGCCTGAGCCGTCGGTTACCACCGGAAGAAAGGATACGCCCACCTCTGGCAGCGGATAAGAAGCGACAAGCCGCTGAAGCCTTAGCTTTAACGACAACTGCTTCCCAACCCCCAGAAGAAGCTTCAACCTTAGCCAAGGGGAATACAACAAAGAAAAAGGCCAAAAAGGTCAAAAAGACGAAAGCGGCAGCGACGCCTTCCACAGAGTCGGCGAGAATGAAGACACCTTTACCTGAACCATCCACCCAAAATGCAAATGATGATGGCTGGAAAGAGGTAAGGTATGGGAAAAGAAAGTCGAGTGGCCCTCCATCATCTAAGAAAGGAACAGCTCTAACAGAGCATGCGGCCCCTCAGAAGGAGGCTCATAAGAAAAAGAAGAAAGCAAGGCTTCGCCTGCCTCGCTCGGCGGCAGTGGTGATAAAGCTGAAGCCTGAAGCAGCAGAGCATGGTGTTAGCTATGCGCAAATACTTGCCGGGGTCAAAGGAAAGATCGACAGTGACATCGTCCATGGTGGACTTAAATGCAAAGTGGCAGCCACCGGCGCCCGTCTTATTGAAGTGGCGGGCGAAAATAACGATGAGAGAGCCGGAAAGTTGCTCAGTCGATTTCAAGAGATTTTTGACTCAGACGTTGTAGAAGTGTCCAGGCCAATGAAAACTGCGGCATTCCGCATCTCAGGCCTAGACGATTCGGTAGAGCTAGGAGATATACAAGAAGCGGTAGCAGTAGCAGGAGGATGCCCAATAGAAACCGTCACGGTTGGCGAGATTCGCCAAAGTCGCCTCGGCTTAGGAACTGCCCTAGTCAGATGCCCTGTGGCGGCGGCCAAAAGAGTATCGGAAGGTGGCAATCGTAAAATTCTAGTAGGGTGGGTCTCGGCAACGATTACCATTTTACCGCCTAGGCAAATGCGTTGCTATAGATGTTTAGAAGTTGGACACGTGAAAGCGAAATGCACGAATGTAGATAGGAGTAGACTATGTTTCCGGTGCGGTACTCCGGAGCACTTAGCGAAAGATTGCGTTGCGGCGTTTTGGTGTGTTGTGTGTGCCGCAGCGCAAGTAAAGGCGGACCACATGCTTGGGGGGAGCTCATGTAAACCCCCAGTGCCTAAACGTGGAAAGAAGGCAAGCACCAGCGCCACATCTCCAACTCTGGCGAGCGAGGCGATGGATGTAGCTACTTGTAGTAGCAGTGAGGTAGTGAGGTCGGAGGAAGAGGTAGAAACTCAGAGTCCTTCCTCGCTGTGAAAACCTGGATGACGGAAACGGGGAGCTTCCGTCACCAATCTAAGGGTTTTCGTTGTGGAACGGCGCGCCTTGTGTTCCGGCGCGCCTCACCAATGCGGGGAGCTGTAAATCCAAAAACAAGTTTTGGGTCCGTTAGGACGACCGGCGACGGGCCGCGGTTGCAATTTCATGACCCCGTGGCCCGCCGCAGTAACGGCTGAGGAACACCCAGGGGGTTTTAGTGGGTTCAAGCCCCACATAACCCCTGTCTCCCCGTGGCAGGGGGGTATGCGAAGGCATTTCCCCCTGGACAAAAAAAAAAAAAAAAAAGGTTGGGGTGCAAGGTCGGATAGAACCTCCACGTGTGCCCGGCCCATTGTAGCTCCCACTTCACACGTGCGGTGGGAACGACAATGGGTTCGGGCCGGTGCATCCTGGGCGCCGTCGTATATAATTCCTTCGGGGATTGCATACGACGACGGCTAATAATCCGACAACAGGGGGGGGAGCTCGGCTGGCTGACCCGGGTAGCCTGGGTAACGGCAGCCGAGCAGGGGTATACCGTAACCCCGTACATGGTGCGGGGCCGGGGGCTGTCATCCTTCGGGATGGGGGCCGCGAGGAAGAAAACCTCTTTAAAAAATTACGAGAGGAGGGGACCTCACGGTCCGTTTTGCACGTCACCCTCTGATTGCAGAGGGTTGTAACGTAGCAGGCATGGGAGGCGGCGAAATAGCCGCGGGACCCATTTTTCCGGGTAGCGGTAGTTTGGGTCAGAGGAGCCAGGTGTGGCTTCGAGGCGGGTGACCTTTTCAGGTTGCGGCTTCGGGTCGGCGTCCCAGACGTTTCTGGGTAGCGGCGACGCGATTCGGGCTCGACCGGCGTCCTGGACATTCCGGATAGCGGCGGTGCGAGCGGGGGCGGCGGGTCTGCTGGATCGCTAGCGCGACCAGTGGACAGGCATTCGATGCCAACCGTCGGCCAACCCGTTACCCCGCGTTGAGCGGGGCCGGGGGGGGCGTGCCCTTAACTGGGTGACCCTGCGAGGAGAAAACCTCAATAAAAAAATCCCCAACCCCAAGTTTGCTGTCGCGAATTGGCGAGGGGGTGAGTGGCTGGTGGGAGACCAGTTCCTACACGACAGCGGAGCAGGGGACCGGCGGACCCTCTGCTTCGAGAACCCTACGCTTACCCAGGCATGGGGCCTCTACCTGGGTGGACCAACTTTGTCACCATACTCGTGGGAACCATATGGATACACTAAATTTTAAAAACATGTTTAGAGGAGGAGCAGGCGAGAAGCCTAGGAAGACGGAGGAGCCGCAAAAGACAGCATCAAAGCTGTCTGCGGAAAACAAGAAGACGGAGGAGCCGCTAAAGACAGCATCAAAGCTGTCCGCGGAAAACACGGAAAAGGAGACGACAAAGGCTGTCTTTAAACAGCCACTGGACAAGACGGAGAGGATGCAAACGATGAAGGAACCAGTCGTGAGGCTCACCCGGAGCCCTGCTTTAGCAGCAATGTTAGCAGGAGAGGAGTTCGTTCCTATGAGCCGAAGCCCTTCATGCTCGTCGTTTGTAGACTCTGATGACGACATGATTGAGTCTGTACTCGGACGTAAACGTTCACGATCCCGAGCAAGAGATCTAATCGGAGACCAGGACGAAGACTCGGAGACGACCCCGGCCAAAGTAGCAGCAGCCCGCCGCGGCCGCGGTCGCCCCGCTACTACGGGCCAATACGTAGGCGTGGGCAAGATGAGGGCCGAGCTGGCAGCCGCTAAAAAGGCAGAATTGCTTGCCCAATTGGAGGCGGAATCAACACCGGTGGAGAGCAGATCACGCCCACCGCCAAAACCTAGAGAGGACGCACACAAGACGGATGTCAGCCCCGAAGACATGACATCCTTGGAGTTGATGAAAAAGGGGATGGACGGTGTCAGGGTGGTGCTCGAGGTGGCCAAGACCTCAAGCAACCTCAAGGGCACCAGTGTGAAGGCCTTGCGGGACGCAGCGGACCTCATCGCTAAGATGTTGGAAAGCATGCATGGCCACAACACCATGTCGGACGGGAACAAGTTGGAGACCCGGCTTGAAAAAGCCACGAAAGAACTTTCCCGCACAACTGCGGAAAACAAGTATATGCAGCGCGATAATGCCTACCTACGCGACGAGGTAGCAGGTTTGCGCCGCGAAGTGCAGCTGCTGCGTGAGCAGCTAGAAAGAGTACAGGGTGGAGCTGACCTGCACCCAACACGCAAGCGGACAGAAAACAATGTGGGGTCCATGTCGGTCGACGAGCTCCGTCGCCTGATAGCGGAACAGGCCGGTAATATGGTCAACGCCCGCATAGAGGGATTACAGAGCCGGCTGCTGCCAGAGGAGCGTCTGAGACCACCACTGGCGACGGACAGGAGAAAGGCGCCAGCGCCTGCGCCTATTCTGGAAAAGGCCACTCCTGGCCCTTCCAAGGCCGCCCCGGCGCCATCTGCTGGGCCAGCGGCCAAGAAAGGCAAGAAGAAGAAGCCCAAAAAACAGGTGCAGTCTGGTACGGCGTTAGAGCGACCAGATCAGGTGGAAACAACTCCTGCCATAGCCACCGGCCCCACAACAGAAGAGCCGTGGCAGACGGTGGGTAAAAAGGGCAAAATCAAAAAGCCCCAGGCGGCAAAATCAAAAAACAGCAGGAAAGAGCAGAAGGTGAAGTTGCGCCCTCCGAAAAATGCGGCGGTTGTTATAAAGATCCGCCAGGAGGCGCTAGAAAGCGGGGCGTCATATGCGCAAGCACTCTTGGCGGCCAAACGGAATATAAAACCCCAAGAGTTTGGGTGCGAAAAGGGGTTCGCCATCAGGCTTACCCAAACGGGGGCCCGTAAACTTGAGTTGCCGGCCGGCGTAACCGGAGAAAACGCCGACAAGCTGGCAGAGAGGTTGCGTGAGCTGCTGGACCCGACTCTGGTCGAGATCTCCAGGCCCACAAAATGCGCAGAGTTTCGCGTGTCGGGCCTGGACGATACAGTCTCAGTAGAGGACGTGCGGGCGGCGGTGGCATCGACAGGTGGGTGCCCAGAAGCGGCTGTGGTCGTCGGCGATATTCGCCCAAGCCGCTTCGGAATGGGTGCCTGCCTTGTAAGATGTCCGGTATCGGCCGTCCAAAAGGTCACGGAGGGCGGCAGAAAGTTGTTGGTGGGCTGGGTTTCTGCGGTGGTTAGTGTTCTGCCGCAGAAACCCCTCAGGTGTTACAGGTGCCTCGAAGTGGGGCATGTCAGGGTGATGTGCGAGTCAGCTGTGGACCGGTCGGACACCTGCTATCGTTGCGGGAAGACCGGTCACAAAGTCGCAGACTGCACGAGCTCGCCACGCTGTGCGTTGTGCTTGGCGGCAGGGAAGGCGAACGACCATCCTCTGGGTGGCAAAGCCTGTCGGACTGCCCAGACAAGGGTGAAAATGGCCAACAGGCCTACGAAGAAAAAGTCCGCGCCGCCGGCCCCTAGCGCCACATCCGCCGATGGGGCTGAGGCGATGGAAGTAGCCGCCTCTGCGGTAGAGTAGCCGAAATGGGGAAGGGCGAAAGGCCCACACCCCGTTGATGGTGAGAGTCGGGCGGCAGAGATGGGGAAGCTCTGTCGTCCACTGCAGGGCTTTCGTGGTGGATGGGCGCGTTCTGTGTTTCGGCGCGCCCACACCGAGGGAGGGGGCTTCTGAGCTCCCATAAGAGGGGTCCTCTTGGGACCGCCGGCGACGGGCCGCGGTAGTATCTTAGTTTCCCGTGGCCCGTCGCATAGCGGCAGACGGAACACCGGGGGGTTTTAGTGGGTATGCCCGTCAGCCTTTCACTGACGGGTGAGTCCCACATAACCCCGCCGTCTCCCCAACGGTGGGGTATGCGTAACGCATTTCCCCCCGTCAAAAAAAAAAAAAAAAAAAAAAAGGTTAGTTTGGGGTGCAAGGTCGGATAGAACCTCCACGTGTGCCCGGCCTCTTGTAGGTCCCACTTCACTCGTGCGGTGGGAACGACAATGGGTTCGGGCCGGTGCATCCTGGGCGCCGTCGTATATAATTCCTTCGGGGATTGCATACGACGGCGGCTAATAATCCGACAACTGGGGGGAGCTCGGCTGGCTGACCCGGGTAACCTGGGTAACGGCAGCCGAGCAGGGGTACACCGTAACCCCGTACATGGTGCGGGGCCGGGGGCTGTCATCCTTCGGGATGGGGGCTGCGAGGAAGAAAACCTCTATAAAAATTACGAGAGGGGGGCTTACGAGCCCAGCTCGCTACGCGAGCATGTTGGGGGCGTGTTCCAGTCTGAGGACTGGTTCCGGCCCACCCGCAACCCTGTACGTTGTGCAGGGAGTGGGGGCCGCCACTTTGGTGGGGGCCATGTGGAGACAACCACTCTAAAAAAACATCAAAGTCCCGGCGTTGAAAAACGTGATGTCGGGGCGCCCACGCCCACGCGTGGGTGGTTGGCGGATTACGGTCAACCCGCTAGCGTCACCCTCGAGTACCTCCCGCCCCTCGAGGCGTAACTAGGGTTACCCGGGTACAGGGGTCTCTGCCCGGGTGGACTGTTTACATCCCCCATAATCGTGGGAACAGAATGGAGAAATTTAATAAACTTAAAACTAATTTGAAGTCTGGGTCCGAGAAGGACGGAGAAAAGAAGATCGCAGAGGCTGCCAGGATACAACCAACGCGTGTTGCTAAACAGCATGCGAAGGAGCTCGTGGCCGGGAGGGTAAAGGCGGAAACGACTCATAGGTCCAAAGGATCTCCAATTCCGTCATGTAGTGCTATTGTCGAGGAAATACTGCTCCGAAGCCGGAGCTCATCGCGTAGCTCCACGAACATGGAGTTATCGGATGAAAGAGCAAGCGGCGCAAAACGTCCGCGCAGAGAGCCTGATTCTTGAAGAAAGTGGCTCTGAGATGGAAGAGGCACCGCCGCCATTAACATCGGCGGCAAACAAGAGGGGAAAAGGTCAAGAGCCGACACCAAGAGGGCCTGCGGCTAAAGGTAAAACGAAAGCGATACCCACCTTGCACCAGCTGGATTTCGACGAGGATGAGATTTCAGTCATGGCAAAGAAAATTCTTCCTCCGGTGAGCTTCGAAGATGTAGGAGGGCGCCTTGACCTAAAAGGACTCCCAACCATGAATTTACGTGACAAAGTGTGTGATATGGCGGGTATTATCACCGAAGTCGCCACTAAGTCGGGGCATCTGAAAGGCACGTATGTCCGTATACTCAAAGAGTCGGCCGCGCGTATAACAGAGTGTGTGCAGAGTATTGCAAATCGCAACGCCTCGGAGGAACGTGCTGCGTTAGAGGTAAAACTCAAGAAAATGTATACAAACTTTCAGACGGTACATAATGCATATTCCGTCTTCAAAGCGGAAAGAGAGCAGATGCAGAAGGAGTTAGAACAACTCAAGGTGGAAATGGAAGTTCTGAAGAGGGCTCCTTCGGCCCCCTGTCAGAAATGCACGCATCCAAACGCATCGATGGATACAGACCGAATCCTTGCAATAATTGACGCAAGGTTCGATGGCATCCAAGATCGCCTGCTGCCAGAACCGCGCCGCCGACCACCGTTAGCATCTGACAGAGTGCAACGAGATAGTCAGCAGCGTAAAACTGTAACACCTGCTGAGGAAGGCCCCGCTACCACATCTCATCGGGGGCAGGGTCAAAAGAAGAAGAAGAAGAAGGAAAATGAAAATACCGGAAAGGATGCGGAAGACCTGCAACCAAAGCCAAATAGCAGTCAGGCGCCTGCAACAACCGCGCCTGAGGAAGAAGGCTGGCAAGAGGCGAGAAGCAGGAAAAAGCGAACGAAAGCTCCTGCACCAGCCCCTGCAGCGGGAACACAGCCTACGACTAGGCCGGCTCCCAAAAAGAAGAGAAGGAAAAAGACGACAGGCATCAAGGTGCCAAAATCTACTGCAGTGGTGGTCACATTGCAACCAGAGGCAATTGAAAGTGGTGTTACCTATGCCCAAGTCATTTGCCGGGCTAAGGAACATTTCTCCTTAAATGAGCTTGGTATTGAAGGAGGAATTAAAATCAGAGAGACGGCTACCGGTGCTAGGAAGTTGGAAGTGCCTGGGGCCGATAGTGGAGAAAAGGCTGATTTGTTGGCAGAGCGAATGAGACTGGTGCTTTCGGACATAGCTCGAATCGCCAGACCCACAAAGACGGTGGCGTTACGCATTTCAGGGCTAGACGACAGTGTGAGCGCCGTGGACGTAGCCGCGGCCGTTTCATCCAAGGGCGGCTGCCCCACCGAACATGTCAAGGCTGGAGAAGTTCGCGTTGGACCAGGGGGATCCCGTACGGCACTCGTTAAGTGCCCAGTCCAAGCAGCGAATGTTTTAACACAGACGGGCCGGCTTCAAGTCGGCTGGAGCATCGCACAGGTGCGGCTACTGGAACCCCGCCCTATGCGGTGCTTCAAATGTATGGGCGTTGGGCACACCCAACCAAGATGTGCGTCGACGATTGACCGTAGCGTACTCTGCTTCCGCTGCGGAAAACAGGGACACAAAGCGGCTGGCTGCTCGGTAAAAGAGCCGCGCTGTGCAGTGTGTGCAGAAGCGCAACTACCTGCCACCCACGTCATGGGAGGAAGGAATTGCAAACCTCCAGCAGTAAAAGGTGCAAAACCTGTAGAGATGGCGGCGCGGGTACAAGCGCCATTAGAAGGAACGGATGAGATGTCAGAGTAACGTCCTCAGTCTGATTCTCAGTCGAGATTGAGAAGGGGAGGAGCTTCTCTCTTCCTCTTCATACGGAAACCAGCAGGGCTTGGGTGCGGGAGAACCCAACCCTGCATTGCACTGGTTTTCCGAGATTAGCAGATGTCCTGCATGCTCTGGGACATCTCTACAGCTGGGTCCGAAAGGACAACCACTGGCGAGGCCGCGGTTGTAAGTCAACACCACCCCGGGGTTCCCGCCCATGGTTGCACCATTGAGGGACCTCTGAGTCCCTCAATTGTCCATCCATGACAAGTGCGTGAAGGAGCATCGTTGGTTTTTTTTTTTACTGGGTAGCCCACATCTTTATTAGGGGTAGTCCCAGAAAAGCCCCGCTCTCCCGGGCGGGAGGGATGCTAAAGGTTAGGTTAGGTTAGGTTAGGTTAGGTTAGGTTAGGTTAGGTTAGGTTTTTTTTTTTTTTTTTTTTTTTTTACTTCTTATTTGTTAAAATAGTGAAACTGATTCAGAAAAGTTAGTGTTTTTGCGTGAGGGCTTTTTTGTTATGGTGCGTGCTTACACACAGGGGTTGAGGCTAGGGATACCTCTCGCCTAGAGTGCAAGTACAAAGATAGAAAGAGTTTGTAGGCAGAGAGAGCCAACAAACTGAAGAGAAGAAGACATAACAGAAAGGAAAGAAAAAAATTAAAAGTAAAGTGTAGCTTCTTTGAAGCTTAAAGTTACTGAGAGTTAATAAAAAAAAAAATTAAATTTATCGCAGTGTTATTGTTATAGGTATTTTATATGAATTAATGATTGTTGTTTATTTATTTAGTAGTTAATTATTGATTGTTATGTATTTATTTAGTAGTTTGTTTATTGATTTGGATTTGGTTTATAAGTTTATAAATTTTTGTGTTGAAAGTTTAGTGACTATTGGTCGAAACCATAGTCGATTTTGTTCTCGATACGGCGCTGCATAGCCCGGACTCTGGGGCAGGCTTGTGTTAGGGCAGAGTGTTTACTATCTTGTGATAGCTTGAATTTTTCATTATGGAGGTTACAGTTATAGCAGGATGGTGCTTCACTTTTTTGTGGACAGGTGTCACCAGAGTGGGAGGTGTTACCGCAGTGGCTGCAACGCCGTTCGATTTTGCAGTGGGATTCTGTGTGTCCGAAACCAAGGCAGTTTCGGCACTGTTTGAAGGGTGAGAAGTTTTCCAAAAAGACTCTTTGGAATTCTATTTTGACTCGATCTAGTTTAAGTAGCGGTCTCCATACTTGAGGGGAGACTGATAGAACTGCGTTATATAAATTGGGGTTGCGGTTGTTTTGAGTAAACCGTAGGGAAAAGTCAGCCTCGGTGAACTTATCGAGCTCTGCATTGCAGCGTAAGATGGTTGAGATGAGTTCGTCTTTTTTGGTGTCGTTATGGATACCCTTGATGATCACCATGGGTTTTATTTTATTTTCAACGGCCGCGGTCACTCCAGGGGAGGAAGCGTTATTAATCCTGTCCAGGGCATCCTCCATATTTGATCTGTTGTCAAATTCAATCTTAGTTTTGCCCTTGGATAGGTTCGTTACCTTGGCGACCGTATATTTAGTGGTTTTAGAGTTTATAATCTCCCGTAGAGCTTTAACCGTCTGCTCACGCGGGGAACCCTCAGCGTTGCATGTTACGATTAAGGCCGGGCGTGAAGGTTCAATTTTACGGCTTGTTGAGGGACGCTTAGTTGTGGAAGCTATTTGAGCATAACTTGGTTTGTTTGCAATATCTGGGGTTTGCGTATTTATCGGGATCGCTCTTCCAAGTTCGGTCCTAACAGTTTGCTGGACGATGGTTTTTATGTCGTCAGTAGTGATTGCATTGCAGCATTGATGCTGGGTAGGGCATTGTTCTTGGGGTTGATTGAGGTCGGTATTTGAATTTTTTAAAGTGCTTATAATGGTGTTCAGACCCTTTAGTACAAGATCAATGGACCTTAATTTATTCTCTCTCGTGACGCTTTGGGCGCTTTGTAGTAGGACTGGCACCTCAGAAAGTGTTGAATATATGTCCTCGATGGTGTTTTTAAGGGGACTATTTTTGTAGTCCGGGAACATCACCGCCAAAGGTTCGGCGAAGGTGGGAGTAACTGATTTACTTTTTGATTTTTTGGTGCTTCTGGGTTGGGAAATGGGAGTATTTGGTATAATTGGTGATGCTATCCGAGGTGTTTGTAATGGAAAGGGGGCTTCGGGTATCATGGGATCCTGTGGGGGTTCAATTTGGGGAGTTTGCTGTGTAATGGAGTCGTCATAATGCAGACGTCCATAGGAAGAATTCGTTGGGTTGAGAATTTCGTCGAAGTCGTCGGATTCTACGTTGCCGATGAGGTCATTCATTTCTGCAAGGAGTCTAGAGGGTGTCTCCCTGCAAGTTGCGCCTTTTGATCGAAGATCCATGTATGACATAATGAGTTCTATTAATTAAGTCTATAATAAATAATATTTAAAATTTATGAAATAAGGTGAAGATTTTTAGAAAAACTATGATTCTTACAGAAAAAAGTTATAAAAATAAAATGTTTATGAGCCTAAAAACTAGCTAAAATAATGTATTAAAAGAGTTATTAACTTAAACTTATGATCTAGGTTGAGTTTAAAACTAGTGAAATTTTTGAGTGAAAAAATTGAAAATTAAGTTGTCAATAAAAAATATATTTATTGATGGAGTGATTCGATGCAATAGTATATTATAGTACTAAAGGAGTACTACAATGTATTTTAGACAGATTAGAAAAATATTTTGTAGTTAGTAAAATATAACGTTTTGTTATTGTCATAAAAAGAAATGTTATTTTTGTGATATTTGGGGATGAATAACTTAAAAACTATAAAAAATATGCCAAAAGTTTGTCTAAATAAAAGTAAGAAATTAGCGAGATTTATACAGATAAGCTTAAAAAAGTAATAATTAGATAAAATTTATGAATTTATATAAGTTAGAAACTTAGAAAAATTTTGGGTGAAAAACATGAAAATTGAAATGATGATAAAAAAGAATTCTCTCGATGAATTTTGTTGTTGCAATAATATATTGTAGATCTAACCGAACACTACAATAATGTTTAAACAGAATTGAAATATCTCTTACGGAACAGGAAATATAAGGTGTTCTGTTATGTTCAAAAATGGGTGTTTTTTGGCTGAATTTCAAGAATTTTTTTTCTCGAAAAGTACAAGAGATATGGAAAAAGTTTATCTAAATAAAAGTTGGGAATTGACGAGATCTACAAAGAAACACAATAAAATTGAAAATCGGTTGAAATGGAAAAAAGTTGTGAATGAAAAAGTGGTGAAATTGAGTCGATTTTTTTAAGGTTTTTAAGGAAAATGCTTATTATTTTCCGGAAAATTGTGGATGGATTTTCAATTAAAAATACGCTAAAGATGCCTTAAGGGCTCTGTTAGCTACTGTTGAAAACAAAATGAAAATCGGACAAGAAATGAATTTTTTATGAATTTTCTAAAATTTTAAGGTCGGCTCGGTTAGGTTAGGTTAGGTTAGGTTAGGTTAGGTTAGGTTAGGTTAGGTTGGGGCGGGGCGCTGGATGGTGGCCTCCCCGCGGCGCGTCCTGGAAACGAGCTGGTGCACGGTAACGCAGTGCCCAGTTTCGGCCAACACCATCCACCGGATTGTTACCTGTGTCGAATACGATTACCAATTGAGATTGCTGTGAATTTGCGTGTTGTGTTTGTTTTTTGTGCTGTTAAACCGTGTTCTCTGAAAGATGGCTAGTAGGTTTTATGCCGACGGGCTGACTGACGGAGATTATGGGGACGACAGCTCAGTTTTTGACGGGAAGTCGAGCAGAGATAGCAGCGCGGCTACGGCGCGAAAAAGAAAGGGAGAAAAAGAGGAAGGGCCGGACGTGGATAGGGAAGGGTCCGGCAGAAGATTGGAACTGAAAATAATGAGACTGGAAGAAGGCAAAAGTGGAAAGGAGCAGTTCCGAAAGAGTAAGGAAGGAGAGAGTAGTGAGGAAGAGAAGGGTGGCTCGGCAGGCCGCAAGAGTAGAGGAAGGAAGTCGAAGACGTCGTCGGCCTCTTCGCATGATTCGATGGACTCCTTGCGGACGGCTCAGTCAACTGAGGAGACCTCGAAACAGTTCTATGAGGGAGTCAAGGTCCACCTTAACCTAATAGCCCAAGACATGGAAGGCTATAAGGCTATGAAGGGGGACCTGAAGAAGAAGATTCTCAACAATAGTGAGAAAGTGGTAGGACTGGTGGAGAAGTGGAGGAAACTCCCAACCTCGGAAGAAAATAGAATTTTAAGACAGAATTCTATGAGGCTGGAGAGCGAAAACGAAAAACTCAGGAAGGAGGTTAGAGCGCTCAGGGAGGCCGCCAAGGCTAAGCGGCAAGTGGTGGAGTTATCTCCCACGGAGCGCCCTGAAATAGAGACGGAAAAAGATAGGGTGGATAGTAGGACAGTGACAGATGGAAAGCTGTTGGAACGGTTCCGGCAAGAAATAATGGGGGACGTCCAAAGGACGATGGCTGCAATACTAGAGCCTCTGGTCAGGAATAAAACCCCGATCATGAGGCCTTCCCTTGCAGCGGATAGGAGGAGGGACGCGGAGAGACAACGCCTACCTTCTGCCGGGGCTGGCCCCTCTAGGCTCCCCGAACCATCAAGGAACCCTCCTACGGATGGAAGGGAAGTAGTGGCTAACAACCCGTGGAAGGAGGCTGTTAGCAAAACCGCAAGGAAAAAGGCGAAGCGCAAAGCCAAAAAGGAGGAAGAGGCAGCCAAGATTGCGCAAGAGGCAGCAAGAGCGCCCGATGGTCAACCAGCGAAGCAGCGGGCTCAGGCACCTGCCAAAAAGGTGACTAGGGGGCCTAAACTAAACCCTCCAAAGACTGCGGCGGTAGTTCTTACCATCCCTGCAGCAACAGCTGAGAGCGGCATAACATATGCAGACGCGATAGCAAAGGCCAAGAGGGGGATCAAATTGTCTGAGTTGGGCATTGACGATATCAAAGTCAAGACCACTCAGACGGGGGCCCGCCTCATAGAGGTGGCAGGGGCCGACAACGCTCAAAAAGCGGATGGCCTTGCAGCCAAGTTGAGGGAGGTTTTGGAAGGGGTGGCGGTGGTGTCCAGACCCACGAAGTGCATTGAGTTACGTGTAGGGGGGCTGGATGACTCGGTAGAACCAATTGACTTGCAGGAGGCGCTGGCCTCCAAGGGGGAGTGCCCTCCGGAGCAAATCAAAGTCGGCAGCATCAAGGCGGGACCCGGTGGTCTGGGCTGGACCATTGTCAAGTGTCCAGTGGAGGCCGCAAAAAAATTATTAGGTGGAGTTCGGGTCATGGTCGGGTGGAGTGTGGCCCAGATTCGTGCGTTGGAACCTCTTCCCCTCAGGTGCTTCCGGTGCATGCGGCTCGGACATACGAGCATGCTGTGCCCGGGAGGCATTGACCGCAGCAAATTGTGCTACCGCTGCGGGAAAGAGGGTCACAAGGTGGAGGGCTGTGTGGCGCCGCCAAATTGTGCAGCTTGTTTGGAGGCGAAAAAACCTGCTGACCATGTCATGGGAAGCAGGTTCTGTAGGCCATCTTTGGTTCGGGGGATGCCAGTACCCTGCACCTTCAGAGCGCAAACCAGGGGGGCTGCGGCCATGGAGACAACCGATGTACTGCCATAATGCCCAGACAGCACTACGCCAACTTTCTCCAGGCGAATATTAACCACTCCGCGGGTTCGCAGGATCTGTACATGCAACACCTTGCGGAGTGGTCCATTGATGTAGGGATTGTGTCCGAACCCTACTGTGTACCACAGAGGGACAACTGGGCGGGTTCTGCAGACGACATGGTGGCGGTGGTCGTCCCTACAACGGCTTCACATTCCCCCCCCTTTGCTATAGTGGAGAAGGGGCCGGGATATGTCGCGGTTAGCTGGGGGGACAAAGCAATTGTCGGAGCGTACTTCTCGCCAAATAGGCCAATATCGGAACTTCGACAGTGGCTCAATAGAATGGATGGACTGGTGAGGCGACTTGCCCCCAGACAAATACTAGTGGCGGGAGACTTCAACGCTAAGCACATCGCGTGGGGGTCTCCTGCCACCGAGCCGAAGGGGGATGAGGTCCTCGGGTGGGCAACGGCGTTGGGATTGGTGGTGCTCAATAAGGGCACCGCCTTTACCTGCGTGCGAGGCAATGGGGGCTCACGAGTAGACCTAACATTTTCCACCCCGGCACTGGCAGCCGGGGTCGGGAAATGGCGGGTGCTGTCGGACATGGAGTCGATGTCCGACCACCCGTACATTCGCTATGAGGTCTCGTTGGGGACGATAGTGGATGGTAGCACGCAGGAGCTAGGGGCACTTGCGCGATTCCCAAGATGGGCCATCGCCAACCTCAACCCGGAAATGGCTGTAGAGGCGGCAATTGTGGACTCGTGGAGGCGAGACACAGGTGATAGCACAAACCTCCCGCTTCAGGAAAAGGTCCGCATGCTGCAGGCGTCCTTTACCACCATCTGTGACGCTGCCATGCCGCGTGCCAGGAGAGCTCCCAAGAAGAGAAGTGTCTACTGGTGGTCCGGTGAGCTAGATGCTCTTAGGGCGACCTGCCTAGGAGCCCGCCGGGCCCTGCAGCGGTGCAGAAGACGGCAGACCCGCATCCACGGTGAAGAAGAGCGGCTCTTTTCGGCGCACAAAGAGGCAAAAAAGGCATTGGAGACTGCCATCCGGAAGGCGAAGGACCAGGCCTGGGGGGAGTTTCTGTCCTCCTTGGACAGAGATCCATGGGGCCGCCCTTACCGGATGGTACGAAGAAAGCTCCGTTACCAGATCCCAGCCACTGAAACCCTGGACCCAGCTCTCCTCGACGAGATTGTGGCAGGATTGTTTCCAACAGAGCCGGCGCCGGTAGCCGAATTCCTGATTCCTCCCCCAACCCCGTCATTGGAGGGAAATTCAGGATTCTTCCCCATCACGGAGGAAGAACTAGAAGGAGTGGTCGATAGGCTGAAGGGCAAACGTAAGGCGCCAGGTCCGGACGGCATTCCGGGAAAGATAATCCCTCTAGTACTGGAGCACACCAAAGAACTCCTCCAGGCTGTCTACAACACGTGCCTGGAGACGGGGGAGTTCCCAGACCCGTGGAAGAGGGGGAAACTGTGCCTCCTTAAGAAAGAAGGGAGACCGGCGGAGTCCCCGTCGGCCTATCGACCAATTGTTCTGCTGGACGAGATCGGGAAAGTCCTCGAAAGGATAATCGCGGACCGGATCGTCCAGCACCTAGACGAAATGGGCCCAAACCTTTCCGGGAACCAATTTGGGTTCCGTAGGAAAAGGTCCACAATTGACGCGATCGCGGCGCTTCGGCAGGAAGTGGTTCGTGCGGAGGGGCGTGGCGAGGGTGTTGTCGCCGTTTCTTTAGATATAAGGAACGCCTTCAACACCCTCCCATATGATGTGATCAGGGGGGCGCTACGGTACCATAGGCTCCCCCCATATCTCATCAGAGTCATTGAGGACTATCTGCAGGGCCGGCAGATAGTCTTCACAGACTCGGCGGGGTGCGTAAAGGAAAGAGTCATGGCCTGCGGAGTTCCTCAGGGGTCGGTTCTGGGTCCGATCCTGTGGAACCTGGGCTATGACTGGCTCCTCAGGGACATGCCGTTCGCCCGGGTGGAGGTGCTGTGCTACGCAGATGACACGCTAGTCACTGCGCGAGGCAGCACCTTCGAACAGGCCAGACGGCGGGCGGAGATAGGGACGGCCCTGGTCATAGGGAGAATCCGAATGATGGGGCTGGAGGTGGCAGTGGGGAAGACGGAGGTCGTCTATTTTCACGGAATTCGGAGAGGCCCCCCAGCAGATGCGCAAGTGACGGTGGATGGAGTGGGGATCCCAGTTCGGCCTCACTTCAAGTACTTGGGGCTAATTCTCGACGCACGTTGGAACTTCCGCCAACACTTCAAGGAGCTAGTCCCCAAGCTGGAAAGCGCTGCGGGCGCGTTAAGCAAACTCCTGCCGAACATCGGTGGCCCAGAGTCGCACTGCCGTAGATTGTTCGCAGGAGTTTTACGTAGTATGGCGCTATACGGAGCGCCTATCTGGGCGGGGTTCCTCGGAAGCCAGAATCGGCTCCAACTGCGAAAGGTGCAGCGAATCATCGCAACAAGGCTTGTGCGAGGATACCGCACAATGTCGGGGGCGGGTGCATGTGTTTTGGCAGGTACACCTCCGTGGGAGCTCGAAGCTCTTGTCTTCAAGGAGATGTACCTGCAAAAGAAGGCAGCAGAGGAGAGGGATGAAAGATTGGCACCGGAGGAACTGCGTCGTGTGAGGGTAAGGGCCGAAGAGGACCTAATGACGGAGTGGGAGCAATTGCTCCAAAATGAGCAATATGGAAGAAGAACACTCGACGCAGTTGGTCCGGTACTACGGGAGTGGTGCCAGCGCAAGCACGGATCGGCGACGTTTAGACTGACGCAGGTGCTTTCCGGGCATGGCTGCTTTGGGAAGTACCTGCACAGGATTGGGAGGGAGTTGTCTCCGCAGTGCCATGGGTGCGGCGCTGCGGAGGACACGGCTCAACACACCCTTGAGGTGTGTCCAGCGTGGGCTCCGCAGCGGAGCGAATTAGTGGCAGTGATTGGACGGGACCTCTCGCTGTCTAGCTTGGTTAAAGCCATGCTGGACAGCGACAGGTCATGGATGGCGGCGGCCGCCTTCTGCGAGAATGTAATCTCGCAGAAGGAAGCCGCCGAGAGAGAGAGAGAAGATGACGTTAACGCGGCGCTCATCAGAAGGAGGCGAACGGGCAGAAGATGGCGTCGGTTTGCGGCGCGTATCGCAGTCTGAGGGAAAACCTCCTCCCTCAAATGAGCCCACGGCGACGGGGGTGGTCCGAACTAGGGACGCCCAGCTCCTAAAACAGGAGCACGCCGTCTCCACCCCTCCTCTGCTGAGGAAGGTGCTGGGAGATGGCATTCCGGTAGGGGTCATAGTCCTCAATGGAGAGGGGACCCCTAACGGAAAAGACGGAAGGCGCTGCGGCGTAGGTGGGTAGACCCGCCGTTCAGCGCCATTCGGAGGGTGTCGGATGATGCCTAACTTGTGCCTAGGCATCGTCCGACGGAGAAGGGGCCCGTAGCGGGCCGGCTGTCCAGCCAAAGTGGTGATTCCGCCAAAGGGACCCACAAGGCTGCAGGACAGAATGAAGGCACAACGACGAGTTTTAGTGGGTATACCTTCGATCACCCACTGGACTTCGTCGTTGTCGTTGTCGGGTGGGTGACCGAAGGGGAGCCCCACATAACTCCGCTGTCTACCCAAGCAGCGGAGTATGCATAAGGAGCATTTCTCGTCGTAAAAAAAAAAAAAAAAAAAAAAAAAAGGTTAGGTTGGGGCGCTGGATGGTGGCCTCCCCGCGGCGCGTCCTGGTAACGAGCTGGTGCACGGTAACGCAGTGCCCAGTTTCGGCTGACACCATCCAACAGTGAAGGATACTTGTACGAAGGCGAAATATTGTGAAGGCGACGGTTTGCGTTACGTCAGAGGCGGTATTCGGAGACTTAATTGTCCGTAAGTGAGTAGTCCCGGAAGGCAAACGCACACTTTTCTCTCAGTTTTGAGAGAACTGTACGCGGAATTTTCTTTTCTTGGAACTGCTCCCGCCCTTTTAAGGGCGTGCGGCAGCAGGGGGAAAGTTTAGTGGGGTTGAATCTCTACTGACCACCACCTGGACTTTTCGGTCGGTCTTGTGCTTCAGATTTTGGTCATCTTCGGTGAAGTCTGAAGAGATACCGACTCTTCAGTTGGAGATTATATTTTTCTAAGTGCTACTCATCTGCGGGTGAGTTTGCACATTTTTGTTGGAATCCCTGGTGGAAGGCGGAATTTTCTGCATCCACTAGGGGAGTGTTTTTGGAGTTCTGACAGAGTGGTTAGGAGTTCCATACGTATTTTTCGGCACTAACAAGATGTCTGTTAATGAAATAATCTTACTGGGTTCAGGTGGTTCTGTTACATCAGTCTCGAGTAGAGAGAGTATAGTGCCAGCGACACGGAAAAGGAAGGGTGAAAAGAGAGTGGCGACGATGGACTCGGACGACGAGAGTGTGGACGGGCCCACCAGAAATTTCGAGGGTAAGATCATGAAGAAAGACGAAACAAAGAATAGAAAGGAGCAATTCCTTAAGAGTAATGAGGGAATAAGCAGTGAAGAAAAGATAGGTGGCTCTCAAAGCCGCAAAGCAAGGAAGCTGAAGTCGAAGTCGTCGGCATCGTCACAGGAAGGGGGTTCAGGCGATTCTGATAAGACCATCCAACCAGGCAAGGGAATCCCGAATCAATTCTATGAGGAGATAGTGACCTGCCTTGAGCTGATTGGTAAGGACATGGAAGGATATAAACAAATGAAAGGAGATGTGAAGAAGAGAATTTTGAAGTGCAGTGGAAAGGTGAAGGGGATAGTGGAGAAATGGAAAAAAGTTCCAGCTTCTGAGGAGAACAGGGTCCTTCGTCAGAACTCTATGAGGCTGGAACAACAAAATGAAAACCTGAAGAAAGAAGTGAGAGCACTCAGGGAGGCTGCCAATGCAAAGTTGCATAAGGCGGATCTATCCCCCCGTGAGTGTATTGAAACAGAGAGGGAAATAGATAGAGAGGAGAACGAAGGGATGATGGGACTGTTAGAGAATTTCAAGAAGGAAATTATAAGAGAGGTGCAAAGGACTGTGTCCGTGATGATGGCGCCTTTGATCAGGGACAAAACCCCTATCATAAGGCCGCCATTAGCGGCGGACAGGAAACGGAATGAAGAAAACCAGCGGCCATCACCTGTTGCAGCTGGCCCCTCAAGACTGCGAGAACCACCAAAGGGAATCTCAACAGACGGGAGGGACATCGAGGCCAACAACCCCTGGAGAGAGGCCACTAGCAAAAGTGGTAAGAAAAAGGCCAAAAAAATGGCCAAGAAGGAGGCCGAAAAGGAAAGGGTCAAAGCAACACAAGCGGCGGCGGGAGCGTCAACAGCACAGCCCACAAAGCCACGGGCACAGGCGCCTACTAAAGAGGCAATCAGGGGCCCCAAGCTGACCCCCCCGAAGACTGCGGCGGTGGTTTTGACCATCCCTGCAACAGCAGCGGGAAATGGCGTCACCTATGCTGACGCAATAGCAAAAGCCAAGAGGGGGGTCAAACTGTCTGAGTTCGGCATAGATGACATAAAAGTCAAAACAACTCGAACTGGGGCCCGCATGATTGAGGTGGCTGGGACTGATAACGCCCAAAAAGCGGATGGCCTGGCGGCCAAGTTAAAAGAAGTGTTGAAGGGAGTGGCTGTGGTGTCCAGGCCCACAAAATGCGTAGATATTCGCGTAGGTGGACTGGACGACTCAGTGGGGCCGACAGATTTGCAAGAGGCGCTGGCCAGGAAGGGGGGCTGCATGCCCGAGCAGATTAAAGTGGGCAACATAAGGGCGGGCCCGGGAGGTCTGGGCTGGACCGTGGCTAAATGCCCCGTGGAAGCCGCAAAAATATTAACCGGAGGGGACCGTGTCATGGTAGGCTGGAGTGTGGCGCAAATCCGGGTATTGGACTCTCCCCCATTGCGGTGCTTCCGCTGCATGCGGCTCGGCCACACGAGCATGCTGTGTCCGGGAGGCGTCGACCGCAGCAAAGTGTGTTACCGCTGCGGGAAAGAGGGCCACAAGGCGGAAGGATGCACGGCGGACCCGCGCTGCGTCGCATGTTTAGAGGCCAAAAAACCTGCTGACCATGTGATGGGCAGCAGGTTCTGTCGACCATCGGTGGTGCGGGGCAAGCCAGTGCCCTTTGCCTTCAAACCACAGACGGAAGGGGCTGCGGCCATGGAGACAACTGACGTATTGCCATAATGCCCAGACAGCAATACGCCAGTTTTCTCCAGGCGAATGTCAATCACTGTGCCGGTGCGCAAGATTTATTCATGCAGCACCTGGCGGAGTGGGCCATTGACATAGGTGTGGTATCAGAGCCTTACTGTGTCCCACAGCGGGACAACTGGGATGGCTCCCAGGATGAAATGGTGGCGGTGGTGGTCCCTACAACAGCTGCACATTCCCTCCCCTTTGCCATAGTGGAAAAGGGACCGGGATATGTTGCGGTCCGTTGGGGGAACAAAGCAATTGTCGGGGCATACTTCTCGCCGAATAGGCCAATTTCGGAGCTCCGACAATGGCTTAGCAGGATGGATGGGGTGGTGAGACGACTTGCCCCCAGGCAAATACTAGTGGCAGGAGACTTCAATGCGAAGCACACCGCATGGGGGTCCCCTGACACTGAGCCGAAGGGGGATGAGGTTCTTGGGTGGGCGACGGCCCTAGGGTTGGTAGTGCTAAATAGGGGCACTGC
This sequence comes from Calamotropha paludella, assembly GCA_927399485.1. Classification (NCBI taxonomy): domain Eukaryota; kingdom Metazoa; phylum Arthropoda; class Insecta; order Lepidoptera; family Crambidae; genus Calamotropha; species Calamotropha paludella. Next base: position 76,152 of record OV656814.1, on the reverse strand, counting down.
CTTCACATGTGTGCGAGGTAACGGGGGCTCAAGGGTCGACCTCACATTCTCCACCCCGGCACTGGCAGCCGGGGTTGGGGGATGGCGGGTGCTGTCGGACATGGAGTCGATGTCCGACCACCCGTACGTCCGTTATGAGGTCTCGTTGGGGGCAGTAGTTGATGGCAGTTCACAGAGGCATCGGGCACTTGAACAATTTCCGAGATGGGCTTTTTCCAAATTCAACCCCGAGCTGGCTGTGGAGGCGGCGGTGGTGGACTCGTGGATACGCGACGCGGCCGAAACCACAAATCTTCCACTTGCGGAGAGGGTCCGTAGATTGAAGGCGTCCTTTTCTACCATCTGCGACGCTTCCATGCCACGTGCCAAGGGAGTCCCCAAAAAAAGATCTGTTTACTGGTGGTCCAGTGAGCTGAGTTCTCTCAGGGCGGATTGCTTGAGAGCTCGACGGGAGCTGCAGCGGTGCAGGAGGCGGCAAACAGTAGTCCAGGGAGAAGAGGAGCGGCTTTCCGTGGCACACAAACACGCCAAAAAGGCATTAGAAGCTGCCATCCGGAAGGCGAAGGACCTAGCTTGGGAAGAGTTTCTGTCCTCCTTGGAAAGAGACCCATGGGGACGACCTTACAGGATGGTACGGAGAAAGCTCCGATATCAGACTCCAGCCATGGAGACCCTGGACCCAAGTCTCCTTGACGAGATCGTAGCGGGACTGTTCCCAATGGAGCCGGCGCCGGTCGCAGAATTCCTGGTTCCCCCCGCATCACCATCACTAGAGGAGAACTCGGGATTCTTCCCCATAACTGAAGAAGAACTAGAGGGAGTGGTCGATAGACTGAAGAGAAAGTGCAAAGCGCCAGGTCCCGACGGCGTTCCGGGAAGGATAATCCCCCTTGTCCTGGAACACACCAAGGAACTCCTCCAGGCTACCTACAACATGTGCCTGGAAACAGGGGAGTTCCCGGATGAATGGAAAAGGGGGAAATTGTGCCTTCTCAGAAAAGAAGGTAGACCGGCGGAGTCTCCTTCAGCCTATCGACCAATTGTTCTGCTGGACGAGCTCGGGAAGATCCTCGAAAGAGTGATTGCTGACCGAATCGTCCAGCATCTGGGGGAAGTGGGCCCGGATCTTGCTGGGAACCAGTATGGATTCCGGAGAAAGAGATCCACCATCGATGCGATTGCAGAGCTCCGGAAAGAGGTGGTCCGTGCAGAGGGATGTGGGGAGGGTGTTGTCGCCGTTTCTTTAGACATAAAGAATGCCTTCAACACCCTTCCATATGATGTGATCAGAGGGGCGCTAAGACACCATAGGCTCCCCCCATATCTCATCAAAGTCATTGAGGACTATCTGCAGGGCCGGCGGATAGTCTTCACTGACTCGGCGGGCGACGTGAAAGAAAGGGTCATGGCCTGCGGAGTTCCACAGGGGTCGGTTCTGGGTCCGATCCTGTGGAACCTAGGCTATGACTGGCTCCTGAGAGATATGCCGTTTGCCCGGGTGGAGGTGCTGTGCTATGCGGATGATACACTAATCACCGCGCGAGGCAGCACCTTCGAACAGGCTAAACGGCGGGCGGAGTTAGGAACGGCCTTAGTTATAGGCCGAATCCGCATGCTGGGACTGGAGGTAGCGGTGGGAAAGACCGAAATAGTCTACTTTCACGGGCCCCGGAGAGGCCCCCCAGTAGATGCACAGGTGACAGTGGACGGAGTGGGGATCCCGATTCGGCCCCACATTAAGTACTTGGGGCTGGTCCTTGACGCAAGGTGGAACTTCCGCCAGCACTTCAAGGAGCTAGCCCCTAGGCTGGAAAGCGCCGCGGGCGCGCTAAGCAAACTCCTGCCGAACATCGGCGGTCCAGAGGTAAACTGCCGAAAACTGTTTGCAGGAGTTTTGCGCAGTATGGCGCTCTACGGGGCACCCATCTGGGCGGGGTTCCTCGGTAGTCAAAATCGGGCCCAGCTAAGAAAGGTCCAGCGCGTTATGGCGGGAAGAATAGTACGAGGATACCGCACCATATCGGGTGCTGGTGCGTGTGTTTTGGCAGGTACACCTCCATGGGAGCTTGAAGCTCGGGTGCTCAGGGAGGTGTACCTACAAAAGAAGGCGGCGGAGGCGAGCGAAGAAAGACAGGCACCGGAAGAACTGCGTCAAGTGAGAGAAAGGGCCGAAGCGGCAATAATGACTGAATGGCAGCAGTTGCTCCAGAACGAAAAGTTTGGTAGGAGAACGCTTGACGCAGTTGGTCCGGTGCTACGGGAGTGGTGTCAGCGCAGACGCGGGTCAGCGACATTCAGGCTGACGCAGGTACTTTCCGGGCATGGCTGCTTTGGAAAGTACCTGCACAGAATTGGGAAGGAGCTGACTCCGCAGTGCCACGGGTGCGGCGCTGCGGAGGACACGGCACAGCACACCCTTGAGGTGTGCCCAGCGTGGGCTCCGCAGCGAAGTGCCCTGGAGGCAGTTGTTGGGCGAGACCTCTCGCTGCCCAGCTTGGTAAAAGCCATGCTGGACAGCGACAGGTCATGGACGGCGGCGGCCGCCTTCTGCGAGGACGTAATCTCGCAGAAGGAGGCTGCCGAGAGAGAGAGGGAGGGTGACGCCAACGCGGCGATCATCAGGAGGAGGCGCAAGGGCCGTAGATGGCGTCGGTTCGCGGCGCGCATCACGGTTTGAGGGAGATCCCTCTCTCTCTAACGAGCCCGGGGCAGACAGGGGTGGCCCGAAATAGGGATGCCCAGCTCCTGAAGCAGGAGCACGCCGTCTCCACCCTTCCTCAGCTTGAGGAAGGTGCTGGGAGATGGCAGACCGATAGGGGTCGTAATCCTCAAAGGAGGGAGGACCCCTAACGGAGAAGACGGAAGGCGCTGCAGCGAAGGTGGGTAGACCCGCTGTTCAGCGCCATCTGGAGGGTGTCGGATGATGCCTAACTTGTGCCTAGGCATCGTCCGACGGAGAAGGGGCCCGTAGCGGGCCGACTGTCCAGCCAAAGTGGTGCTTCCGAAAAAGGGACCCACAAGGCTGTAGGACAGTAAGATGGCACAACGACGAGTTTTAGTGGGTATACCTTCGATCACCCACTGGACTTCGTCGTTGTCGTTGTCGGGTGGGTGACCGAAGGGGAGCCCCACATAACTCCGCTGTCTACCCAAGCAGCGGAGTATGCTTAAGGCGCATTTCTCGTCGCAAAAAAAAAAAAAAAAAAAAAAAAAAAAAAAAAAGGTTAGGTTAGGTTAGGTTGGGGTGCAAGGTCGGATAGAACCTCCACGTGTGCCCGGCCCATTGTAGGTCCCACTTCACACGTGCGGTAGGAACGACAATGGGTTCGTGCCGGTGCATCCTGGGCGCCTTCGTATATAATCCCTTTGGGGATTGTATACGAAGGTGGCTAATAATCCGACAATTGGGGGGGGGCTCGGCTGGCTGACCCGGGTAGCCTGGGTAACGGCAGCCGAGCAGGGGTAAACCGTAACCCCGTACATGGTGCGGGGCCGGGGGCTGTCATCCTTCGGGATGGGGGCCGCGAGGAAGAAAACCTCTTTAAAAATTACGAGAGGGGGACCTTATGGTCCAGTCCGCAATGCGGACGCATCGGGGCGTGTACTGGTCCGAGGATCGGTTCCGGCCCACCCGCAACCCTGTACGTGGTGCAGGGAATGGGGGCCGCCACTCCGGTGGGGGCCGCGTGGAGAAAACCACTCTAAAAAATCCTCAAAGGCCCGGCGTTGGAGTAACGTGGCGTCGGGCGCCCGTGCGCGGGTGGTTGGCGGAGAGCGCCAACCTATTAGCGACACCCAGGGATACCGCCCGCCCTCCCTGGCGTATCTAGGGTTATCCGGGTGCAGGGGGCACCGCCCGGATGGACCACATATATCCCCCATACTCGTGGGAACACTATGGATAAAAATTTAAATTATAAAAAAATGTTTGGATTGGAAGGAGTGGACGAGAAGTCCAAAAAACAAGATGTTAAGGAGTCGGGCTTTAAACAGCCAATAGAAGTGGTTAAACAGCCCATAGTTCGGCTGTCTCGGACCCCCATACCGGGGCCTAGTAAAGCCAGCGACGAGAGGGAGCTACGGAGCAGGAGCTCATCTTGCTCCTCGATAATGTCTTTTACGTCTGAAAACCTAGAGACGAGTGGGCGTAAGCGCCCTAGATCAAGAGAGCCACTGTCCGGCAATGACGAGGACGATGACGGACTTTCTAAAGTGTCTAAAGTGTCAGCAGCAACACGTGGTCGAGGCCGTCCGTTTACTTCTGGCGAGAACGTGACGAGAGCCGCTTTGCGGACACAAGAATGCTACCTAGATACCGACGATGAAATCGCGGCGGTGCTTCAGAAAATACGCCCGCCGCCGAAATCAAAGAGGGACACCAAGCCGCCCAAAGAGAACGTCAGTGAGATGGCGGCTTGTGAAATATTACAAAGAGGCACGGACGGAGTGAACGCCGTCCTAGAAATCGCGACGAAATCTAAAAACCTGAAAGGCACCAGTGTCAGGGCCCTGAAGGAAGCGGCAGACCTGGTCAAACGGATGCTGACGGGGCTCTATGGTAGAGACGCTAACGAAGACTTGAAGCGGATAGAAGAGCGCTTCTTACAAGTTTCGAGGGATGTAACCAGACTTAGTACGGATAATGCCCGGATAACGAAAGAAAACGAACGACTGAGGGAGGAAGCAATAGCACTTCGGTGTGAGCTGCAGCTTGTTCGCAAAGATCTGGACTCTACTAAAGCGGAAGGAGCGCACTCAGACTCAAGAAAGAGTCGCTCAAAAAACACAGTTGGGGACATGACAGTGGATGAGCTTCGTCGGCTTATTATTGATCAGACGGGACCAATGATGAGTGCTCGCATTGAAGGTCTTGCAAGAAGGCTGCCGCCGGAGGAAAGAATCCGGCCACCATTAGCAGCCGACAAAAAGAGTAAGACGGCTGTAAAAACGCCACAGCCACAGGAAGGAACTGGCTTTACCCAAGAAGCCCTCGTCCCTGCCAAAGGGAAGGGAGCAAAGAAGAAAAAAGTCAAGAAGGCTAAAAGGGCTAGCTTAGCAGCGGTGGAAGCACTAGACAAGACAAGTCGAGAGGCGCAACCGGCTGCTGCTCCTAGTAATGCAGAAGACGGCTTTAGCTCGGTGACGTACAAGCGTGGTAAGCTGCAAAAGCAGAAGATCACCACCGAGAAGGACAGGGCACCCGCTCAGCCAAAACAGAAGCCGAAGAAGGCAAGGCTTCGTCCTCCCCGTTCGGCCGCTGTAGTTATTAAACTGCGACCAGAAGCGGTTGAGCAGGGGGCAAATTATGCACAGGTGCTCGCTAGCGCTAAAGGTAAGATCGGCAGTGAAATCTTCGGGTCTGGCCTGGGGTGCAAAGTTGCTGCGACGGGTGCCCGGTTAATTGAAGTACCGGGTGAAAACAACCAGGAGAGGGCGGAAAAGCTCCTCAACCGTCTCAAAGAGGTCCTAGATCCGCAGGTGGTCGAACTTTGCATGCCAATGAAGACTGCAGAGCTTCGCGTTACCGGATTGGACGATTCGGTGGTAGCGGCCGATATTCAAACGGCTGTAGCGAAACAGGGAGGGTGTTTAGAGGACACTGTGACCGTCGGAGAAATTCGACCTAGTCGCCTTGGCCTGGGCACAGCGATCGTTCGATGTCCAGTGGCGGCTGCAAAGCGGCTGTCCGAAGATGGGAAACGACGACTACTGGTGGGCTGGGTTTCAGCAGTCATCACTGTTTTGCCGCCGAGGCAAATGCGGTGCTACAGGTGCCTAGAGGTGGGCCATGTCCGAGCCAAGTGTGCGGGCATCGATAGGAGCAACCTATGTTTTAAATGTGGGGCTCCAGACCACAAAGCAGGAAGCTGTACTGCTGCACCAAAATGTATGGTGTGCGTAGCAGCTAAAGTTGCATCGAACCACATGCTGGGGGGCAAACTCTGTAAGCCCCCTAAGCCCAAGCGGGAACAGAGGAAGTCGGCGATCATTGCCACACCAGCGACTGCCCCAACAACACCAGTAGCAGGCGCCGAGGCGATGGATGTTGCCACAATCGATTGTGGCCGAGTGAGAGCAGGGTTGGAGGAGGCAGAAAGCCTAGATCCGTCCTTGCTATGAGAGCCTGGCCGGCGGAAACGGGGAGCTTCCGCCGCCCATATTATGGCTTACGTGATGGAAAGATGCGCTTAGTGTTCCAGCGCATCTTTTCAAAAGAGGAGAGCTAACGAGCTCTAGATGAGTATGGGTCCAAGAGTTGGGACAACCGGCAGCGGGCTGCGGTAGCCATACCATTTTCCCGTGGTCCACTGCAGTAACGGCTGAGGAACACCCAGGGGGTTTTAGTGGGTTCGAGCCCCACATAACCCCTCTGTCTCCCCGTGGCAGGGGGGTATGCGAAGGCATTTCCCCCTGGAAAAAAAAAAAAAAAAAAAAAAAAAAAAAAAAAAAAAAAAAAAAAAAAAAAAAAAAGGTTAGGTTGGGGTGCAAGGTCGGATAAAACCTCCACGTGTGCCCGGCCCATTGTAGGTCCCACTTCACACGTGCGGTGGGAACGACAATGGGTTTGGGTCGGTGCATCCTGGGCGCCGTCGTATATAATTACTTCGGGGATTGCATACGACGGCGGCTAATAATCCGACAACAGGGGGGGAGCTAGGCTGGCTGACCCGGGTAGCCTGGGTAACGGCAGCCGAGCAGGGGTATACCGTAACCCCGTACATGGTGCGGGGCCGGGGGCTGTCATCCTTCGGGATGGGGGCCGCGAGGAAGAAAACCTCTATAAAAATTACGAGAGGGGGGCTTACGAGCCCAGCTCGCTACGCGAGCATGTTGGGGGCGTGTTCCGGTCCGAGGACTGGTTCCGGCCCACCCGCAACCCTGTACGTGGTGCAGGGAGTGGGGGCCGCCACTTCGGTGGGGGCCGCGTGGAGACAACCACTCTAAAAAATCTTCAAAGGCCCGGCGTTGGAGTAACGCGGCGTCGGGCGCCCGTGCGCGGGTGGTTGGCGGAGAGCGTCAGCCTGCTAGCGACACCCTCAGGTACCTCCCGCCCCCTGAGGCGTAATTAGGGTTACCCGGGTACAGGGGTCTCTGCCCGGGTGGACCGAATAATTCCCCCATACTCGTGGGTCAAGCATGGAAACTTTAAATTTTAAAAAACTTTTTTCTAGTGGTAGGGACGAGAAGTCCGGCGATGCAAAGAAGGAGGAGGAGAAAGAAGCTGCTTTCAAGCAGCCCTTAGGAAAGCAACCTGTAGTACGTCTGACGCGAACACCTTTACCGTCAGCATCGACAGCTTACACTGATAGGAGTAGAAGTTCGTCTCGCGAATCGAGAAGAGACGATATGGACATGACTATACCTCCAAGTCCAGGGCGGAAGCGCTCAAGGGAGCCCAAGTTGCCAGGCGAAGGAGGTTCTGACGAGGAATCCTCACCAACCCCAAAAGTGAGCGCTGCTACCGAAAAACGCAGCAGAGGACGGCCGGTTACAACCGGACAGTATGTTGGGCTACCCAATGCCCAAAAGAAGATAAGCGAACCTCGGCAGTTTGATTCAGAGTCTGAGGTAGAGCTAGAACTTGCAGAGGCAGCAAGCAAAGGACGCCCTCCGGCAAAAGGCCGGAAAATTAACAAACCACAAGAGGAGGATCCACGGGTCTTAGCGAATTGTGAAGTGCTAAAACGTGGCATGGATGGTGTCGCGACCGTCGTGGAAATTGCATCGAAATCGATGAATCTGAAGGGCACTAGTGTCAAGGCTCTCAAGGATGCGGCGGCAATTATCCAAAATATGATGTCCGAAATGTATGAGCGGAACACATCGGACAGCACAAAAAGGCTGGATGAGCGACTTATGAAGGCGCAGACGGATCTCGATCGCACGAGCTCAGAAAATGTACGAATCTTAGCTGAAAATCAGCGGTTACGAGAGGAAATGGCGGCAGTCCGGCGCGAGCTCGATCTCGTCCGCGAACAACTCACCAAGTTGCAGGAGGGGGACAACCAACCACCCTTCCAAGATTCAAGACGACGTCGCCCGCAAAGCACCGTGGGCAATATGACGGTGGAAGAGCTCCAAAGAATGATCGTGGAGCAGGCTGGAACGATGGTGAGTGCCCGTATTGAGGGCCTGAGCCACCGACTACCACCCGAAGAGAGGATACGGCCACCCCTGGCAGCTGATAAAAAACGGCGGGCGGCTGAAGCAGCGCCGCCAACAGCGCTTGCTTCTCAACCATCACAGGAAGCCTCTTATCCAGCCAAAGGGAAGAAAGAAGGAAAGAAGGCCAAATCTGCCAAGAAGAAGAGTACTACTGCAGCGTCTACCGCAGGAGTAGCAACACCGACGGCACCTGAAGGTAGAACAGCCTCCCAACCCGCGGACGATGAGGGATGGGAAGAAGTCAGGCATAAAAAGAAGAGGTCGAAGGGTCCAGCGGCGTCTGCGAAGGAACCATCTGCACCAGCCAGTAAGACAACGCAGAAGCTAAAAACCACGAAAAAGAAGACGAGATTACGTCTGCCCCGCTCGGCAGCAGTCGTAATAAAGCTGCGGCCCGAAGCAATAGAACATGGTGCAAGTTATGCACAAGTGCTTGCCGGGGTCAAAGGAAGGTTAGACGGCGATATTATCAAAGGTGGACTAAAATGTAAAGTTGCCGCCACCGGCGCTCGTCTGATAGAGGTGGCAGGCGAAAACAATGACGAGAGAGCCGGCAAACTCTTAAGTCGGCTGCAGGAGATTTTCGACTCAAACGTGGCGGAAGTATCCAGGCCCATGAAAACAGTGGCATTCCGCATCTCAGGCCTGGACGATTCAGTAGAGGTAGAAGATATCCAAAAGGCGGTCGCAGAAGCGGGAGGATGTCCCGCTGACACCGTCATTGTCGGTGAGATCCACCAAAGCCGTCTTGGTCTAGGGACTGCCCTGGTGAGATGCCCTGTGGTGGCGGCCAAAAGATTATCGGAAGGTGGCAACCGCAAAATCCTAGTGGGATGGGTCTCGGCAGCGATTAACATCTTACCGCCCAGACAAATGCGCTGCTATCGGTGTTTCGAGGTTGGACACGTCCGAGCGAAATGCACGGGCGTCGATCGGAGCGGGCTTTGTTTCCGTTGCGGAGCTCCGGAGCACTTGGCAAAAGACTGTGTTGCGGCGTTGCGGTGTGTTGTGTGTGCCGCAGCACAAGTAAAGGCGGATCACATGCTAGGGGGGAGTTCATGCAAACCTCCCCTGCCTAAACGTGCAAAAAAGTCGTCTGCCAACGCCATATCGCCGCCTGTAGCGAATGAGGCGATGGATATAGCCACTAACAGTGGCAGTGAGGCAGCGGGACTGGAAAAGGCGGCAGGCCTGAGACCTTCCGCGCTGTGAGAACTGGCTGACGGAAACGGGGAGCTTCCGTCACCAATGTAAGGGTTTTCGTGGTGGAAAGGCGCGCCTAGTGTTCCGGCGCGCCTCACCGATGAGGGGAGCTGTAAGGCTCAAAAAAAAAGGTTTGGGTCCGTTAGGACGACCGGCGACGGACCGCGGTTGCAATTTCATGACCCCGTGGCCCGCCGCAGTAACGGCTGAGGAACACCCAGGGGGTTTTAGTGGGTTCAAGCCCCACATAACCCCCCTGTCTCCCCGTGGCAGGGGGGTATGCGAAGGCATTTCCCCCTGGACAAAAAAAAAAAAAAAAAAAAAAAAAAAAAAAAAAAAAAAAAAAAAAAAAAAGGTTAGGTTAGGTTAGGTTAGGTTAGGTTAGGTTAGGTTAGGTTAGGTTAGGTTGGGGTGCAAGGTCGGATAGAACCTCCACGTGTGCCCGGCCCATTGTAGGTCCCACTTCACACGTGCGGTGGGAACGACAATGGGTTCGGGTCGGTGCACTCTGGGCGCCTTCGTAAGTAATCCCTTCGGGGTTTGCATACGAAGGTGGCTAATAATCCGACAAAGGGGGGGAGCTCGGCTGGCTGACCCGGGTAGCCTGGGTAACGGCAGTCGAGCAGGGGTATACCGTAACCCCGTACATGGTGCGGGGCCGGGGGCTGTCATCCTTCGGGATGGGGGCCGCGAGGAAGAAAACCTCTTTAAAAATTACAAGAGGGGGGACCTCACGGTCCGTTCTGCACGTCGCCCTCTGATTGCAGAGGGTTGTAACGTGGCAGGCATGGGAGGCGGCGAAGTAGCCGCGGGACCCATCTTTGGGTCAGAGGAGCCAGGTTTGGCTTCGGAGACGGGCGACCTTTTCAGGTTGCGGCTTCGAGTCGGCGTCCCAGACGTTTCTGGGTAGCGGCGACGCGATTCGGGCTCGACCGGCGCCCTGGACATTTCAGGTAGCGACGGTGCGAGCGGGAGCGGCGGGTCTACTGGATCGCTAGCGCGGCCAGTGGACAGGCTTCGGCCACCGTCGGTCAACCCGTAACCCTTCGTTGAGCGGGGCCGGGGGGGACTGCCCTTCACTGGGTGACCCTACGAGGAGCATACCTCTATAAAAAACCCTAATCCCAAGCAAGCTGCGCGGCGAGGGGATGAGTGGCTGTTGGGTGAACAGTCGTAAGGTAGCCTCTGGAGTAGGGGACCGGCGGACCCCCTGCTTCACAACCCTACGCTTGCCCGGGTATGGTGCCTCTGCCCGGGTCGACCGTTATTGCAACCCTACTCGTGGGACTCTCATGGAAAGTTTGAATTTTAAAAATATGTTTGGTGGAGGAGCAGGCGAGAAGCCTAGGAAGACGGAGGAGCCGCAAAAGACAGCATCAAAGCTGTCCGCGGAAAACAAGAAGACGGAGGAGCCGCTAAAGACAGCATCAAAGCTGTCCGCGGAAAACACGGAAAAGGAGACGACAAAGGCTGTCTTTAAACAGCCACTAGACAAGATAGAGAGGACGCAAACGATGAAGGAACCAGTCGTGAGGCTCACCCGGAGCCCTGCTTTAGCAGCGATGTTAGCAGGAGAGGAATTCGTTCCGATGAGCCGAAGCCCTTCATGCTCGTCGTTTGTGGACTCTGATGACGACATGACTGAGTCTGTACCCGGACGTAAACGTTCACGGTCCCGAGCAAGAGATCTATTCGGAGACCAAGACGAAGACTCGGAGACGACCCCGGCCAAAGTAGCAGCAGCCCGCCGCGGCCGCGGTCGCCCCGCTACTACGGGCCAATACGTAGGCGTGGGTAAGATGAGAGCCGAGCTGGCAGCGGCTAAAAAAGCGGAGTTGCTAGCACAATTGGAGGCGGAAACAACGACGGCGGAGAGCAGAGCACGCCCACCGCCAAAACCTAGAGAAGACGCACACAAGACAGACGTCAACCCCGAAGATATGACATCCCTGGAGTTGATGAAGAAGGGGATGGACGGTGTCAAGGTGGTGCTCGAGGTGGCCAAGACCTCAAGCAACCTCAAGGGCACCAGTGTGAAGGCCCTGCGGGACGCAGCGGACCTCATCGCTAAGATGCTGGAAAGCATGCATGGCCACAACACCATGTCGGACGCGAACAAGCTGGAGACCCGGCTTGAAAAAGCCTCGGAGGAACTTTCCCGCACAACTGCCGAAAACAGGAGCATGCAACGCGACAATGCCTACCTACGCGACGAGGTAGCAGGTTTGCGCCGCGAAGTGCAGCTGCTGCGGGAGCAGCTCGAGAGAGTACAGGGTGGAGCCGACCTGCACCCAACACGCAAGCGGACGGGAAACACTGTGGGGTCAATGTCGGTCGACGAGCTCCGTCGCCTGATAGCGGAACAGGCCGGTAATATGGTCAACGCCCGTATAGAGGGATTACAGAGCCGGCTGTTGCCAGAGGAGCGTCTGAGACCACCATTGGCGACGGACAGGAGAAAGGCGCCAGCGCCTGCGCCTATACTGGATACGGCCACTCCTGGCCCTTCCAAGGCCGCCCCGGCGCCATCTGCCGGGCCAGCGGCCAAGAAAGGCAAGAAGAAGAAGCCCAAAAAACAGGTGCAGCCTGGTACGGCGTTAGAGCGACCAGATCAGGCGGAAACAACTCCTGCCACAGCCACCGGCCACACAACAACAACCGAGGAGCCGTGGCAGACGGTAGGAAAAGGGGGTAAAGTTAAGAAACGCCAGGCCGCAGAAAAGAAAAAGAAAGGCCAGGCAGGGAAGGTGAAGCTGCGCCCCCCGCAAACAGCGGCGGTGGTTATAAAGCTGCGCCAGGATGCGCAAGAAAGTGGGGCGTCATATGCGCAGGTACTCCTTGGGGCCAAACGGGAGATAAACCCCCGAGAATATGGGTGCGAAAAGGGGTTCGCCATCAGGCTTACCCAGACGGGGGCCCGCAAAATTCTGTTGCCGCCCGGTGTAAGTGGAGAAAACGCCGACAAATTAGCGGAGAGGTTTCGCGAGGTGATGGACCCGACCCTGGTCGAGATCTCCAGGCCCACAAAATGCGCAGAGTTTCGCGTGTCGGGCCTGGACGATACCGTTACTGTAGAGGATGTGCGGGCGGCGGTGGCAACATCAGGTGGGTGCCCAGGGGCGGCCGTGATCGTCGGCAACATTCGCCCCAGCCGCTTTGGAATGGGTGCCTGCCTGGTCCGATGTCCGGTGACGGCCGTTAAAAAGGTCACGGAAGGCGGCAGAAAATTGTTGGTGGGCTGGGTTTCTGCGGTAGTCAGTGTTCTGCCGCAGAAACCTATGAGATGCTATAGGTGCCTCGAAGTGGGGCACGTAAGGGTGATGTGCGAGTCGGCGGTGGACCGGTCGGACACCTGCTATCGTTGCGGGAAGACCGGCCACAAAGTTGCAGAGTGCACTAACTCGCCACGCTGTGCATTGTGCGTGGCGGCTGGGAAGCCGAGCAACCACCCTCTGGGCGGCCAAGCCTGTCGGGCTACCCAGCCACGGGGGAAGACGGCCAACAGGCCTACGAAGAAGAAGGCCACGCCACCGGCCCCTAGCGCTTCATGCGCAGATGAGGCCGAGGCGATGGAGGTAGCCGCCTCCGTAGCGGCAGAGTAAACCCACAATGGGGAAGGGCAAAAGGCCCAGACCCTGTTGATGGTGAGAGCCGGGCGGCAGAGATGGGGAAGCTCTGTCGCCCACTGCAGGGCTTTCGTGGTGGATGGGCACGCTCTGGGTTTCGGCGGGCCCACACCGAGGGAGGGGGCTTGTGAGCTCCCATAGAGGGGTCCCAAGGACCGCCGGCGGCGGGCCGCGGTAGTATCATAGTTTCCCGTGGCCCGTCGCATAGCGGCAGACGGAACACCGGGGGGTTTTAGTGGGTATGCCCGTCAGCATTTTACTGACGGGTGAGTCCCACATAACCCCGCCGTCTCCCCAACGGTGGGGTATGCGTAACGCATTTCCCCCCGTAAAAAAAAAAAAAAAAAAAAAAAAAAAGGTTAGGTTAGGTTGGGGTGCAAGGTCGGATAGAACCTCCACGTGTGCCCGGCCCATTGTAGGTCCCACTTCACACGTGCGGTGGGAACGACAATGGGTTTCGGGCCGGTGCATCCTGGGCGCTTTCGTATATAATCCCTTCGGGGATTGCATACGAAGGTGGCTAATAATCCGACAACTGGGGTGGCTTGGCTGGCTGACCTGGGTAGCCTGCGTAACGGCAGCCGAGCAGGGGTATACCGTAACCCCGTACATGGTGCGGGGCCGGGGGCTGTCATCCTTCGAGATGGGGGCCGCGAGGAAGAAAACCTCTCTAAAAAATCACTCCTCGTGGGCGGTGTCTGGTCCAAGGACCAGCTCCGGCCAACCCGCAGCCCTGTACGTGGTGCAGGGAGTGGGGGCCGCCACTTCGGTGGGGGCCGCGTGGAGAAAGCCACTCTAAAAAACCTCAAAGTCCTGGCACTGGGATACATGGTGTCGGGGCGCCTGAACAGGTGGCTGGGGAGTGCATCAGCCAACTAGTGGTCGCCCTGGGGTACCTCCCGACCCCCCAGGTGTAAGTAGGGTTACCCGGGTACAGGGGTCTCTGCCCGGGTGGACCATCCTTTCCCCCATACTCGTGGGACTAGCAATGGAGTTGAATAATGTTAATAAAAACCTTTCTGTCGTTGTGGAGCGACTACAATTGCCAATTTCTGGCGATTCTGTCGCGGAGGACGTAGCTCTGAGTCCGAGAAACAACAGAGCCGAACACCAAAAGGTACCTATCTCTAGCATCTCTGGATGCAAAGAGCCGGAAATGGAGAACGATGATGCAGTGAGTGTGGTATCTGCAGCGGGCAGTACCAGCACTATTAGAACTCGCAGCAGAGCCCGACTTGAGCTTAATCGTTCACCTACAAATCTGTCCAGCGAGGCCAAAACTGATGACCAAATAACAAAAGCGGCGGTCTCGACAAATGAAAACCGAGTGGAAGAAGAAACGCTATCGGACGTCTCGAGCAATGGCCAGAAAAGACTATATCATAGTATTGATGACTCCGATTCAGACACAGAAGAGGAAACAACCGGGTCGATACCAAAAAATCTAGTGGCCCGAAAAGGGCGTGGTAGACCCCCAACCACAGGAAAATACATCGGTGTGGGCAAGGCGAGGGAGGAATATCGCCAAGAACGGCTTGCGGCTTTAGAGATCATGACCAAAGCCTCGACGAGTGCCGTTAGACCTTCGCCGGAAGATCGCTCACTAAGAAGAACAGAAGCGGCCTCAGCATCTTTCGATGATTTCGTGTGTGTTATGACGTCGGATGCACTCAAGGAGAAGGGAATCAAAGAGGTGGAGTTGCTACTGGGCAACATTAAAAAGTCGAAAAATCTCAAAGGGTCGTGTCAGAGAGCGATGATTGATTCGGCAGCGACTCTTCGAGATGTCATCGAGACCTACGCATCACGGACAATGACGGAAGAAACGCGTCGGTTGCAAGCTGATAATGCTCGTCTCCGTCAGGAGATGGAGAATATGAAGGCGGAAATAAAGGCCCTCCGCACCGCGTTCTCAGAGAGAAATCGCTCACAAGCGCTGCCATCGCAGCCTAGCTGTGCACCTACCCAATGTTCGACCCCTGAGCCTAATTGGGTTGAAGGCTTAAAAAGGTCCTTAATGACGTCGCTTAGCGAAATGCTTAACTCACGTTTGGCAAGTGCGGAAGATCGTCCTGCGCTTAGCAGAAATAAAGCCAGCTCGAACTCTAACAAATCATCTAAGGCTTCCAATGAGACACAAGCGGCAGTCTCCGCATCCAAACCACCAACTGAGATGACCCGAAGCTCGGCTGCAAAGCCTCCCGCTCCAAGCGCGAGCCTCAATGCAGCTAATACACCAGACGTACCAGCTTCAGCTCCAATCGAAGATGAGTGGCAAGAACAGAAAAATAAGAAAAAGGAAAGGAGGAAGAAGAAGAAAGCGGCAGATGCCGCCGCTTCCGAGGCTGCCAAGAATAGGGCTAAACAAGCAGCGCAGAGGCCGAACGCGACTGCAAAAAAACCCCAAACGGCTAATGCTAAGAAGAAGAAGGATAAGCCAAACCTTACACCTCCTAAATCTTCGGCGGTAGTCATAACTATTCAGCCAGAGGCGATGGATAAAGGAATGACATACGCGACGGCTCTCCTAAAAGCTCGGGAAGTAGTGAAACTCGGAGACCTTGGCATTGAGGGAGTTCGTTGCAGGCAGTCGGCGACAGGGGCAAGAATCCTGTCGGTCCCAGGTGACACAAGTGCCCAAAAAGCCGATCTTTTAGCTGAAAAGTTGAGGGAACTCTTCGCAGAGTCAGCAAAAATCGCCAGACCTGTCAAATGTATCGACCTGCGCATTACGGGATTGGATGATTCTGTGGAAAAAAGAGATGTTATCGAAGCAGTGGTAGCGGTTGGTGGCTGCTCTGCTGAAAACGTCAAGGCGTCAGATATTCGTTTTGGCCCGGCAGGCTCCGGTTCGACTGTGGTGTCATGTCCGGTTGAGGCAGCTAAACTGTTAGTTGATGCGGGAAGGCTCCTAGTAGGATGGAGTTCTGCACAGGTTAGGGCCTTGAATAGTCGTCCATTACGGTGCTATCGCTGCCTCGGAATAGGTCATACTAGACAGCGGTGCACATCAAAAATTGACAGGAGCGATCTATGTTTTAGGTGTGGCAAAGATGGTCACAAAATGTCAAACTGTTCTGCTCGTCCCAATTGTGCAGTGTGCGCAGACGCAAACAAAGCGGCAGGCCACATTATGGGGGGCAAGAACTGTGATCCACCTATCGGCAAGAACAAGGAGGCCTCTAAAACACAGACCCCTCTTCCATTGACGGCTCACAACCAAGAGCATGAGGTACAAGAACCAGAGCTTTAATGGATCAGCACAAACACATCCAATTTCTCCAGGGGAATATCAATCACTGTGCTGGCTCTCAAGATCTGATTATGCAAGAGCAAGCACAGCGATCTATTGACGTAGTGGTTATCGCAGAACCGTATTTTGTTCCCAACCATCCAAACTGGGCTGCTGATACGGTTAATTCCGTCGCAATTTTAACTCGCGCTCGTTTCCTCCCTCTCACGGTTGAAGAAAGGGGACCAGGTTATGTGGCAGTGACAATCGGGGGAATTGCTATAGTAGGAGTGTACTTCTCTCCAAACAAAAGTGTGGCTGAACTTGAAGATTTTTTAGATAGACTAAGCCCCGTAGTGAGAAGACTGGCTCCTACTCAGACTCTGGTAATGGGTGACCTCAACGCAAAATCTACGGCATGGGGTGCCCCTTCCTCGACGGTGCAGGGCGATTTGGTGCTGGAATGGGCAGTTGGACTAGACTTGGTTGTACTTAATAGGGGTACGTCGAACACTTGCGTGAGGTGGAACGGTGGATCCAAAGTGGACGTAACATTTGCTACAACAATTATCGCAACGCGAATTTGTGATTGGCAAGTCCTTGATGAAGATGAGACACTGTCCGACCACCAGTACATCACGTTTAGTATCTCACCTTCTACACGTGTTAATTCCATCAATCGGTCTAGCCCAAATGTGCATTTTCCGCGATGGGCCCTCACACGTTTTGACCGTGAGCAAGCTGAAGAGTCGGCCATCGTAGAAAGTTGGAATCCTTTTCCTTTGTACCCTCGAGGGGTAGATGAAATGGCCAGTGGACTTAGAACTTCCCTCACTATTGTCTGCGATGCTTCTATGCCACGTGTTAAGAATCGTCCTGCCAGAAAGGAAGTTTACTGGTGGTCTCAGGAAATCGCCGAACTTCGTGCTACTAGCTTCAGATGTCGTCGTGCATACCAGCGCTGTCGTCGTAGGCGCCATACAAATGAGGAAGAGGAACACCTGCACAACACTTATCTGGAGGCTAAGAAGAAATTACAGATAGCCATCAGTAAGGCTAAAGCTATGGCTAGGGAAGAGTTCTTGGAAAGCCTGAACAATGACCCGTGGGGCCGCCCTTACCGCTCAGTGCGCGCAAAAATGAGCCAGGCAACACCCACCGAGTCCTTCCAACCAGAACTACTTCGGGAAATTGTCACTGAATTGTTTCCAGTGCGGACAGAATACATAGTCCCAGCTATGGCCCCGGAAGAAACAGAGGCGGAACAAGAAACCGTATTTGACGACATTCTGGTAACGGAAAATGAATTGGAGAGTGCTATCGATTGTCTTCGCCACAAAAACAAGGCTCCCGGCCCGGATGGAATCCCTGGTCGTGTCCTGCCGCTGGCATTTAAACATCTAGGAGGTCGATTTCGAGATCTTATCGACAAATGCCTGACGACGGGTAAATTCCCAAAATCATGGAAAGATGGACGGCTATGCCTACTGCATAAACCAGGAAAACCCGCAGACTCGCCTGCTGCTTTCCGGCCTATTATTCTCCTTGATGAGACGGGGAAACTGTTGGAGCGCATAATCGCCGCCCGCATCAATGAACATCTGAAAACGACTGGTCCTGACCTCTCAGAAAAGCAGTTCGGTTTTCGGGCAGGGCGTTCCACTATCGATGCGCTGATGGAGCTCAAGCAAATGACGACAGAAGCTATGTCCCGCGGCGAAAGAGCATTGGCGGTATCTCTAGATATAGCCAATGCCTTCAACACCATGCCCTTCGAATGCATCGAGGAAGCCCTCCGTTACCACGGAGTACCACTGTATTTGAGAAAAATAGTGGGGCACTACTTAAAGGAAAGAGACGTGCTTTATATAGACCACGCAGGGCAATTGTGCTCATGGCGAATGACTTGCGGTGTTCCACAGGGGTCGGTTTTAGGGCCACTCCTGTGGAATATAGGGTTTGATTGGATCCTACGTGGGGTGCTCTTACCTCGAACCAACGTGATCTGCTATGCAGACGATACTCTTGTGTTAGTTCGCGGTAAGAGCTTTGAAGAAGCAATGCGATTGGGCTCTGCCAGTGCTTCGCTAATAATCCGGCGGATCGAGATGCTCGGCTTAAAGGTGGCAGTACAGAAAACAGAAGCAATCTTCTTCTATGGGTCGGGACGGAAACCGCCTGCCGGAGCACAAATATCTTTAAACGGCGTAGACGTCCCTGTGAAAGGGCATATGAAATATCTGGGTTTGATCCTGGACGGCAAATGGAAGTTTGATGAGCATTTCCGTCGACTCTCACCAAAGCTAGTAAATGCTGCTTCCGCACTTGCTCGTCTCCTGCCGAATATGGGTGGACCAAGTAGTAGCTGCCGTAGATTATACGCGGGAGTCCTTAAAAGTATGGCGTTATACGGGGCCCCGGTTTGGGTGGACGCTCTAACGAGAGAAAACAAGGCTCTACTACGCAAACCGCAAAAGGTTATAGCTATACGAGCTATTAGAGGATATCGTACAGTATCCCGTGAGGCAGCCTGCGCTCTCGCGGGCACACCGCCTTGGGAGCTCGAGGCACTTGTGCTAGCGAAAACCTACCAACACAGAGTGGAGGCAAGAACGCGAGGGGATAGACCAGCCCCTGAAGAGATGCGCCGAGTTCGGCTTCGGGCACAAGAGGAAATGGTCCAACATTGGGCCCACAGAATGTCCTCTGAGGAATACGGACGTCGAACCCTTGAGGCGTTGTGCCCGCTCCTGGATCGTTGGATGGAGCGTCGACATGGGTCGCTGACCTATCACCTAGTGCAGGTACTCACGGGCCACGGCTGTTTCGGTGGCTACCTGCACCGGGTTGCCAGACGGGAGGTTAGTGCAATATGTCACGAGTGTGGTGCGACCGAAGACTCGGCTCAGCACACTTTAGAGGAGTGCACAGCGTGGAGTCAACAACGCCGTGACCTGATGACAGTTGTAGGAGGAGACCTCTCTCTGCCCAGACTGGTAAGCGCCATGCTGGACAGCGACAGGGAATGGAAGGCCATGGCCTCTTTTTGCGGGGAGGTGATGACGCAAAAGGAGGCCGCGGAGCGGGCCCGTGAGGACGACGCCCTGGCGGACCCGCTCCGACGAAAGCGGCTTGGGAGGAGGCGACGTCGATACGCGCACCTCCTCTCACTTTGAGGTGGCTAGCGGGTGGTTGGCAGGGTAATTAAGCTGCCGCCTGCATTGTACAGCCTATTTGGACTGGGGAGATGCCCAAGTGCACACGGGCATCTCCCATGGGATGTGAGGTGGCCTGGATAAACGGGCCGGCCGCCGTAGTGGAGTGGAGCCATACAATAGGGACCCAAACTGCTACGGAACGGATGTGGGTGCACCGAGGGGTTTTAGTGAGTAGGCCCGCCAGACCTTTACACTGGCGGGAGAGTCTCACATAACCCCACTACCCACCCCGTAGTGGGGTATGCGTAACGCATTTCCCCTCGTTAAAAAAAAAAAAAAAAAAAAAAAAAAAAAAAAAAAAAAAAAAAAAAAAAAAAAAAAAAAAAAAAAAAAAAAAAAAAAAAAAAAAAAGGTTAGGTTAGGTTAGGTTAGGTTGGGGTGCAAGGTCGGATAGAACCTCCACGTGTTCCCGGCCCATTGTAGGTCCCACTTCATACGTGCGGTGGGAACGACAATGGGTTCGGGCCGGTGCATCCTGGGCGTCGTCGTATATAATTCCTTTGGGGATTGCATACGACGGCGGCTAATAATCCGACAACAGGGGGGGAGCTCGGCTGGCTGACCCGGGTAGCCTGGGTAACGGCAGCCGAGAAGGGGTATACCGTAACCCCGTACATGGTGCGGGGCCGGGGGCTGTCATCCTTCGGGATGGGGGCCGCGAGGAAGAAAACCTCTATAAAAAATTACGAGAGGGGGGCCTATGGGCCCAGCTCGCTATGCGAGCATGCTGGGGGCGTGTTCCGGTCCGAGGACTGGTTCCGGCCTACCCGCAACCCTGTACGTGGTGCAGGGAGTGGGGGCTGCCACTCCGGTGGGGGCCGCGTGGAGACAACCACTCTAAAAAACATCAAAGTCCCGGCGTTGAGAAACGTGATGTCGGGGCGCCCACGCCCACGCGTGGGTGGTTGGCGGATTACGGTCAACCCGCTAGCGTCACCCTCGAGTACCTCCCGCCCCTCGAGGCGTAACTAGGGTTACCCGGGTACAGGGGTCTCTGCCCGGGTGGACTGCTTACATCCCCCATAATCGTGGGAACAGAATGGAAAGTGAAAAATTAAATAAACCTTTAACTAGAAGTAGGTCCGGGAAGGACGGAGACAAGAAGAAACAAGGAGCTGTTTCCAGACAGCCAGCGACATTAAGACCTGTCGCACAGCCGATAGTGAGGTTAACCCCCCTGCCATTTGGCATTGTGGCGTCGACAAGCTCAACCTTTGAAGAGAGAGAACGCAGCAGAAGCTCATTGGAATCGTCAACGGACTCCATTGACTCAGCCCAAGACTGTAAACGTCCACGGACGGAAGAACCCTGTCATTCGGGAGACAGCGACTCAGGAGAGGAAGAAGCCCCCGCAGTTATGACAATTGCCAAGGCCCAAGCCGAAATAAAGGCGGCTACCTGGACGGACTTAGACGACGATATAGAGGGGAGCATTGCTGAAAAGGCAAGAAAATATCTACCCCCGCCAGGTGACGTAAGGAATAAACTGAACCTGAGCGACCTTCCAACCAGCCTTATTTGTCAGAAGGCCAGTATGGTGACCAGCATTGTCACTGACGTGGCCACCAAGTCGGGTCACCTAAAAGGGACATACGTGCGTATTCTGAAGGAAGCGGCCTCCCGAATTACGGAATGCCTCGAGCATGTGGGTAGTCGAAGCACCTCGAAGGAATGTGCTGTGCTAAATGCCAGGTACAGAAAGGTCACGGAGGAATACCGTTCCTTAAAGCTGGCCTGTGATACAATCGAGCAGGATAACCAACGCCTGCGCACACAAATGGAGGAGTTGAAGGTAGAGCTAGAAGTTCTAAAGAGGGCTCCTGCACCCACTTGTCAAAACTGCACAATTGGGAACGCAGCAGCGGGACTCGGGCAAGCGCCTATCATGGAAGAGGCCCTGGAAAACCTGAAGCGCTCCTTGATGATCTCGATCGGGGAGATGGTAAATACCCGTCTGGAGTCGATAGAGAAGAGGCTACCCGCCTCCCAGCCTATAAGGCCGCCCTTGGCGGCTGACCGCCAAAGAGCAGCGCAAGCGGCATTAGCTGCTCCAGCTGCCCCGGCGACTAGAAAGAACTTGACTGCAGTCCGCCGTACCAGGGCCGTGGCAGGGCCACAGCAGCCACAACCGGAGACGAGCACCAACGCAATTCCAGCCGCGGAGGAAGGCTGGACGGAAGTTAAAAGCAGAAAGCAGAGGCGGGCCAAACATACACCTGCTCAAATATCTACGCCAGAACTGCAGACCAAGCAGGTCGCAGCTTCTAAGGCGAAGCAGAAGCCGAAGAAGAAGAAAGTAAGACTGAACGCTCCACGCTCGGCAGCAGTCGTAGTGACTCTCACTCCAGAAGCTGTCAACCAGGGAGTGACATACGCCAGTGTAATACAGCGGGCAAAGGAGTCTTTCGACATTACCGAACTAGGTATCGAAGGCCTCCGTGTAAGAGAAACGGCAACCGGAGCCAGAAAGCTGGAGATACCAGGTGCTTCGAGTGGGCCGCTGGCTGATTCATTGGCCAGTAAAATTAAGGAGGTGGTTTCTGAAGTGGCTAGGGTCTCAAGACCTATGAGAAGCGCAGAGATTAGATTGTCGGGCCTCGACGATTCGATACGAGTGACAGACGTGGCTTCAGCCATAGCCGCAAAGGGAGAGTGTCCCGAGGACCAAGTGAGGGTAGGCGACATACGTACGGGGCCGGGTGGAGCTGGCACCGTTATAGTGAGCTGTCCAGTGACAGTGGCAAAAGTTGTGGCGCGGGATAGGAAAATAGTTGTCGGATGGAGTACCGTCGAGGTACGAGTCTTACCTCGTAGGCCACTAAGGTGTTACCGCTGCTTGGGCACAGGACACGCCCGGCAGTGGTGCCCATCAGAGGTGGATCGCAGTAACCACTGCTTCCGCTGCAGTAAAGAAGGCCACAAGGCAGCGGACTGCACAAAGAAGTTTTGGTGTGCGGTGTGCGCAGAGGCGCAAAGACCAGCTGGTCATCGGATGGGAGGCAGGAGTTGCGGCCCTCCTGTAACAAGGGGTAAACCCCCGGAGAAACCGACCGCCCTGAGAACGCCTGATGAAGATCAGGCAGATAACGCGGATGGTGAGGCGTTAGAAATGGAAGAGGACTTCCTGGAAACGTCTGTCGAGGCCAGCAGGCGGGGAGTGGGTAGCCCCTTGCCTGCATAGCACTGGTTTCGAGGGATTGAGGAGGAAGATGCCCAAGTGTGCTAGGGAATCTTTCTGGTATACGCGGGGGCTCAATAGGGGCCAGTCAGGACAGCCTGGTTGATTACCAACAAGGAGCCCAGGCTGTCGGTTCTGACCGTGACGGCACACAGACAGGTTTTAGTGGGTATGCCTTCGAGCACCCATCGGACCTCCCTGTCGTCGTCGGGTGGGTGCTCGAAGGAGAGCCCCACATAACTCCGTCGCCTGCCCAGCGACGGAGTATGCATAAGGCCGCATTTCCTGTCTTTAAAAAAAAAAAAAAAAAAAAAAAAAAAGGTTAGGTTAGGTTAGGTTAGGTTAGGGGTGCAAGGTCGGATAGAACCTCCACGTGTGCCCGGCCCATTGTAGGTCCCACTTCACACGTGCGGTGGGAACGACAATGGGTTCGGGCCGGTGCACTCTGGGCGCCGTCGTATGTAATCCCTTCGGGGATTGCATACGAAGGTGGCTAATAATCCGACAACTGGGGGGGGGCTCGGCTGGCTGACCCGGGTAGCCTGGGTAACGGCAGCCGAGCAGGGGTATACCGTAACCTCGTACATGGTGCGGGGCCGGGGGCTGTCATCCTTCGAGATGGGGGCCGCGAGGAAGAAAACCTCTTTAAAAAATTACGAGAGGGGGGACCTCACGGTCCGTTCTGCACGTCGCCCTCTGATTGCAGAGGGTTGTAACGTAGCAGGCATGGGAGGCGGCGAAGTAGCCGCGGGGCCCATCTTTGGGTCAGAGGAGCCAGGTGTGGCTTCGGAGACGGGCGACCTTTTCAGGTTGCGGCTTCGGGTCGGCGTCCCAGACGTTTCTGGGTAGCGGCGACGCGATTCGGGCTCGACCGGCGTCCTGGACATTCCGGGTAGCGGCGGTGCGAGCGGGGGCGGCGGGTCTGCTGGATCGTTAGCGCGACCAGTGGGCAGGCATTCGATGCCAACCGTCGGCCAACCCGTTACCCCGCGTTGAGCGGGGCCGGGGAGGGCGTGCCCTTAATTGGGTGACCCTACGAGGAGAAAACCTCAATAAAAAATCCCCAACCCCAAGTTTGCTGTCGCGAATTGGCGAGGGGGTGAGTGGCTGGTGGGAGACCAGTTTCTACACGACAGCGGAGCAGGGGACCGGCGGACCCTCTGCTTCGAGAACCCTACGCTTACCCAGGCATGGGGCCTCTACCTGGGTGGACCTACATTGTCACCATACTCGTGGGAACTATATGGACACATTAAATTTTAAAAACATGTTTGGAGGAGGAGCAGGCGAGAAGCCTAAGAAGACGGAGGAGCCGCGAAAGACAGCATCAAAGCTGTCCGCGGAAAAGGAAGAGAAGGAGGAGCCACCAAAGGCTGTCTTTAAACAGCCCGTGGAAAAACCGGAGAAGAAGGAAAGGCTGAAGGAGCCAGTCGTCAGGCTCACTAGGAGTCCCGCTTTAGCGGCGATGTTAGGCGGAGAGGAGTTGGTCCCGATGAGCCGAAGCCCGTCGTGCTCGTCCTTTGTCGACTCCGATGACGACATGGCTGAAACTGTACCTGGACGTAAACGTTCACGGTCCCGAGCAGGAGATAAGATCGGAGACCAAGATGAAGACTCGGAGACGACCCCGGCGAAAATAGCAGCCGCCCGCCGTGGCCGCGGCCGCCCCGCTACTACAGGCCAGTACATCGGCGTAGGAAAAATGAGGGCCGAGCTTGCTGCTGCTAAAAAGCTACAAGAGCAATTAGAAGAGGAGGTAGCCGTGGCGGCCACCCGGAATAGACCGCCGCCAAAACCCAGAGTCGAGACGCAAAAGGAGGACAGTAACATTGAGGAGCTGGCCACCTTTGAGCTCTTAAAGAGAGGGATGGACGGAGTGAAAGTGGTACTAGAGGTTGCCAAAACATCCAGCAACCTCAAAGGCACTAGTATCAAGGCCCTACGAGATGCGGCAGACCTGATCGCGAGAGTCATGGACGGGATGGTCAGCCGCAACACCGTGGCCGATACGAAGAGGCTAGAGGACCGGCTGGAGAAAACAAGGGAAGAGCTGTCGCGAACTACGGCGGAGAACTCCTCCATGCGACAAAACAACGCTGCCCTACGGGACGAAGTGGCAGGGCTGCGACGCGAGGTGCAGTTGCTGCGAGAGCAGTTGGAAAGAGCGCATGTTGGATCCAACGTGCGCACTGTCAACACTGTGGGCACCATGTCGGTCGAAGAACTCCGCCGACTCATAGCGGAGCAGGCCGGCACAATGGTGAATGCACGCATTGAGGGGCTTCAAAGCCGGCTCTTGCCAGAAGAGCGTCTGCGGCCGCCACTGGCATCGGATAGGAGAAAGGCTCCAGCACCTGCGCCGACATTAGAGACGGGCACTTCTGTCCCTCCCAAGGTCATCACGACCACACCTGCCGGAAAAAAGACCAAGAAGGATAAGAAAAAGCAGATGAAGAAACACGCGCAATCTGGTACGGCGCTTGCGGGACCAAATCGGACTGTAACAACTGCCACAGCCACCGGCCCTGCAACAACGACAGAGGAGCCATGGCAGACGGTGGGCAAAAGGGGCAAAGTCAAGAAGCCCCAGAAGCTGCCCCGGCAGGCAAAAAAGGTGAGGTTGCGCCCCCCACAAACCTCAGCGGTGGTAATAAAGCTCCGGCCTGAGGCGAAAGAAAAGGGGGCGTCATACGCGGAAGCACTGCTGGGGGCCAAGCAAAAAATAAACCCCCGAGACTTCGGATGTGAGAGGGGATTCGCCATCAGGCCAACCCAAACGGGGGCCCGAAAATTTGAAGTGCCGGCCGGCGAAAGAGGAGAAAACGCCGATAAATTGGCGGAAAAACTGAGGGAGCTGCTGGACCCGTGTCTAGTAGAGATCTCCAGGCCTAATAAGTGTGCGGAGTTCCGCCTGACAGGTCTGGACGACACCATCTCAGCGGAGGATGTGAGGGCGGCGGTGGCAACAGCCGGTGGGTGCCCAGAAGCGGCTGTGTTCGTCGGCGAAATTCGCCCCAGCCGTTTCGGAATGGGTGCCTGCCTGGTCCGATGCCCGGTGGTTGCCGCTAAGCGTATCGCTGAAGGCGGCAAAAAGCTTTTAGTTGGTTGGGTTTCTGCGGTAGTCAGTATTCTGCCGCAGAAACCCTTAAGGTGCTTTAGGTGCCTAGAGGTGGGCCATGTAAGAGCCATGTGCGAGTCGGCTGTGGACCGGTCTGATACCTGCTATCGCTGCGGGAAGACCGGCCACAAAGTAGCAGAATGCTCTAACTCGCCACGCTGTGCGATATGCGTGGCAGCTGGTAAGGCGAGCGACCATCCTCTGGGCAGCCAAGCCTGTCGGGTTGCCCAGTCACGAAAGAAGGCGACTGACAGACTAAAGAAGAAGCCGGCCGTGCCACCGGCCCCTAGCGCTACGGCTGCTGATGGGCCTGAGGCAATGGACGTAGCAGCCGCCTCTACAGCGGCAGAGTAAAGCCGAAATGGGGTGAGGGCGAAAGGCCCAGACCCCGTTGTTGGTGAGAGTCGGGCGGCAGAGATGGGGAAGCTCTGTCGCCCACTGCAGGGCTTTCGTGGTGGATGGGCGCGTTCTGTGTTTCGGCGCGCCCACACCGAGGGAGGGGGCTTGTGAGCTCCCAAAGAGGGGTCCCAAGGACCGCCGGCGGCGGACCGCGGTAGTATCTTAGCTTCCCGTGGCCCGTCGCATAGCGGCAGACGGAACACCGGGGGGTTTTAGTGGGTATGCCCGTCAGCCTTTAACTGACGGGTGAGTCCCACATAACCCCGCCGTCTCCCCAACGGTGGGGTATGCGTAACGCATTTCCCCCCGTAAAAAAAAAAAAAAAAAAAAAGGTTAGGTTAGGTTAGGTTAGGTTAGGTTAGGTTGGGGTGCAAGGTCGGATAGAACCTCCACGTGTGCTCGGCCCATTGTAGGTCCCACTTCACACGTGCGGTGGGAACGACAATGGGTTCGTGCCGGTGCATCCTGGGCGCCTTCGTATATAATCCCTTTGGGGATCGTATACGAAGGTGGCTAATAATCCGACAACTGGGGGGGCTCGGCTGGCTGACCCGGGTAGCCTGGGTAACGGCAGTCGAGCAAGGGTATACCGTAACCCCGTACATGGTGCGGGGCCGGGGGCCGCTATCCTTTGGGATGGGGGTCGCGAGGAAGAAAACCTCTATAAAAAATTACGAGAGGAGGGTCTACGGGCCCAGCTCGCTATGCGAGCAAGTCGGGGGCGTGTTCCGGTCCGAGGACTGGTTCCGGCCCACCCGCAACCCTGTACGTGGTGCAGGGAGTGGGGGCCGCCACTTCGGTGGGGGCCGCGTGGAGATAACCACTCTAAAAAATCCTCAAAGGCCCGGCGCTGGAGTAACGTGGCGTCGGGCGCCCGTGCGCGGGTGGCTGGCGGAGAGCGTCAGCCCGCTAGCGACACCCTCGGGTACCTCCCGCCCCCCGAGGCGTAATTAGGGTTACCCGGGTACAGGGGTCTCTGCCCGGGTGGACCGATTAATTCCCCCATGCTCGTGGGAACACTATGGAAAAATCTAATTTAATAAACAAAAACCTTTTAGTCGTTGTGGAGAAATGTCCGGAGGCGGAAGCTGCCGCCAAAACACTTCTCGGGGACGAAACTCTGAGTCCGGGAAAAAACAGAGTAATTGAAGAGACTTCGGTCACTGTCGTTGGAGAGTTTGTGACGGACTCATCACTGGGACCAGATCAAAGTACAATGGAGAAGGCAGTAGAGGAAGCTGGGTGTATTCCAGCCGTTCTTGTTACTTCGGCTGACCAGATCGAAGGCAGCGGGCCTAGTTCACAGGCAACTGAGTTAATGGGGGATTCTGACTCCTCCGTTTGCAGTATGGAAACAGTAGTCGGCGAAGAAACTCCTGACAAATTCTGGCAAAGAAGGAAACGCAACCGCGAGACTCCAGATGATGAATCCGGCGAGGATTCGATGCCCTTGCCAAAAGTTGCGTCCCAAAAACGAGGCAGAGGGAGGCCTCCGACGTCGGGTAGATATGTGGGCATAGCTGCCGTTAACAAGGAAATGCTGAGAGCCAAGAGACAGGAACAAGAGCTCTTAGCCGAAGAAGAGATAGCTAAATTAACGGCAAACAGGTCCAGGTCGCTACGCTTGTCGGAATCCTCAACTGGCGAATCAGAGATGGATTCGGAAGGACCACTAGCCTTCCATCTAAAAGCGCAAGTGGACTCCAGTATCGCTGTCATCCGAAAGGTTGCCGAAAAGTCGGCACACCTCAAAGGCACGTTTCAACGTGCTTTGAAAGAGGCGGCCTCAGCAATCTCCAAGGCAGTAGACGCTATGCAACGGTGTACAGCTACCGAGGAGAACAAAAAACTGCAGCAGGACAACACCCGCTTGCAGAAAGAGCTAGCGGAACTCCGAAAGGAAATAGTTGAAGTCCGAGTGGAGCTACAAAGAGCGACGACTGCAGCTCCAAAGCGACAAGAAGAGAGCGACCAGGCTCTGAGGCGTAGCATTGTAATGGAGGTTGGAACAATGATTAACGCGAGAATTGAAAGCCTGAGAGAGTGCCTCCCGCCACAGAAACGACTTCGTCCACCCCTGGCAGCGGATAAAAGTAGTGGCGAACCAACCTCCTCACCTTTACCGGGCCCGTCAAATAACACAACGGCAATGAGCAAGGCTGGAAAAGGCGCGAGTGCTCGAGTGGAAACTGCAACACCGGCTCCCGCTCCTAATAAACAGAATAAGAAGAAGAAGGGCAAAAAGAAGCAGAAGGACGTTCCTCTTCCAAGCACGAGTAAGGGTAGCACTGCGGTTTCAGGCCCATCGCAACCCCGTTCGTTGCCAACAGTCGCTCAACCGGAGGGCGATAATGAAGAAGGATGGCACACGGTGGTGTCAAAGAAGAGTAGGAAAAAGAAGAGTGCTGCACAAACTAGACCAGTGCAATCACAGCCTACCAAGGCTAAACCTTTAAAACTACGACCTCCGCGTACGGCTGCTGTCGTTGTCACCTTGCAGCCAGAAGCCGAAAAGCGTGGCCTGACGTATGCAGCAATAATAGCAGAGGCGAAGAAAAAAGTGGCTATAAACGAGCTAGGTATCTCTGGGATGAAGATCAGAAAGTCCGCCACTGGTGCTCGCATTATGGAGGTGCCCGGTGAGACGAACCAAGAGAAGGCCGACACACTAGCCAATAAGCTCAGAGACATCTTTAAAGATGAAGACATTCGAGTCTCGAGACCTACTAAATGCGCAGAAATGCGCCTTACGGGTCTAGACGACTCTGTGACTAGTGAAGAGGTAGCACTTGCGGTCTCTGCGGTCGGTGGATGTGAAGCTGAAGATGTAAAAGTCGGAGAGCTGCGAATGTCCGCAAATAGCCTTGGCACTATATGGCTTAGATGCCCAGTAACAGCTGCCAAGAAAGTTGTCGAGAATGGCCGTCTTCTTGTAGGTTGGGTGTCGGCTCAGGTGAAGCTACTAGAACCAAGAAAGCTGCGCTGCTACCGATGCTTTGAAACGGGGCATGTTAAGGCGCAGTGTTCTTCGGAGATAGATCGCAGCAACGATTGTTACCGGTGTGGTCAGGCTGGACACAAGACAAGGGAATGCTCAGCTGCACCATACTGTGTCCTGTGCGTGTCAGCAGAAAAACCGGCGGGACATAGAGTTGGCAGTAGGGCCTGCTCGGCTCCTCCGACAAAAAAGAAGGATAAATTGGTGGCTGCAAGTAAGGCTCCGCAACCAATGCCTGCAGAGGCGATGGAGGCTGATATTACCGTTCCAATAGATTAATGGCTCTAAAAGTACTTCAAGCCAATATAAACCACTGCGCCAGAGCTCAGGATCTATTGATTCAGAGCATGACGGAGTGGTCACCATATGTAACGGCAATATCAGAACCCTATCTAATCCCATCCAGGGAGGACTGGGTTGGTGACTTGGACGGCACAGCTGCCCTAACTTCTCAAGGGTCTAACATCTTTGCACCTTTCCAAAATGTCTTTAAAGGTCGGGGATATGTGGCGGCACAAAGAGATGACGTAATATTCCTTAGTCTCTATTTCTCACCAAATAGAAATGTGTCGGAATATGAGCCATTCCTTGCGGAAATCGGTACACTGGTCGATCAATATCACCCTACGCCAGTAGTTGTCATGGGGGATTTCAACGCCAAAAGTGAGGCTTGGGGTGAAACAGAAACTGACATGCGCGGTGAGATTACTGAGGAGTGGGCACTGGCAAGTGGTCTGGTATTACTCAATAGGGGAAATACGCACACATGCATCAGGCATAATGGTGGATCTATTGTTGATTTGTCGTTGGCGACACCTGGGGCTGCTCAACGAATTCGTGGTTGGAAGGTTATCACGGGTGCAGAATCACTCTCGGATCACCGATACATAACCTTTGAGATCACAACGTCAAGTACCAGACGTAGCCAAAACTCAGAAGAGACCAGTCCACGATGGGTTATAAAACGACTGGACAAAGATTTGCTAGAAGAAGCCGCACTGATAGAAGCATGGCAAGACACTTCTTCTGTTGTCACGGATGTCGCTGTGCAAGCAAACATCATACAAGAGTCCATGACACGCATATGCGACGCTGCCATGCCTCGGGCCAAAGACCTACCCCCGAAGCGGCAGGTGTACTGGTGGTCCGCGGATTTGGCGCAACTACGAAATACTTGCGCTGCAGCGAGACGCCAATACACTCGGCAAAGAAGAAGACGACAAAGAGATGAGACCAGAGAGGCAGAGTTACACGCGGCGTACAAGGAACGGAAAAAAGAACTTGTGACCGCCATCTCTAGAGCCAAAGCACTAGCCCGAGAAGAGTTGCTGGAGACTCTCAATAGTGATCCATGGGGACGTCCGTATAAGATGGTGATGTCCAAACTTCGCCCCTGGGCACCACCCCTGACTAAAAGTCTCGAGCCTGAATTACTCGAAAGAATCGTCTCTATCCTATTCCCAGAGAGAGAAGACCTTACACCTCCTTTCAGAGTACCACCTTGCATAGACAGGGAAGACACGGAAATACCTCCAGTTACACAGGGCGAACTGGGTGCAGCGGTTCTTAGACTTCGTGCCAAGAAAACGGCTCCCGGGCTCGATGGAATACCAGGGCGAGCCTGGGTCCTCGCCATGGACGTTTTAGAACCTGCCGTAATTCGGCTATTTACGACGTGCTTGCAACAGGGAGAGCTGCCGCAACAGTGGAAGACCGGCAAGCTAGTGTTGCTGCGCAAGAATGGTCGCCCGGCTGATCTCCCGTCAGCATACCGCCCGATTGTACTACTTGACGAGATAGTCAAGCTCCTTGAAAGGATAGTGGCGGACCGCCTCACCAAACACCTTGAAGAAGTCGGCCCAAACTTAGATAACTGCCAATTTGGGTTCCGAAGAGGAAGGTCCACCACTCATGCGGTGCTCAGAGTTAAAGAAATGGCGGAAACAGCAGTATCAAAGAACGAGGTCGTATTAGCGGTGTCTCTCGATATAGCCAACGCATTCAATACCCTTCCGTGGAATTGCATACTGGAAGCGCTAAGACACCACAATGTCCCGCTCTACTTACAACGCTTTATAGCAGCGTATCTATCGGAAAGGAGCGTAAAGTACCCTTCCCGTGACGGATGGAGACAACGCGAAATGTCGTGCGGTGTTCCACAGGGTTCGGTCCTTGGGCCGCTCCTGTGGAACATCGGCTACGACTGGGTTCTGCGAGGCGCATTTCTGCGAGGTGTGGAACTAACCTGTTACGCTGACGATACCCTAGTAACGGCACGAGGTAAAACTTTCCGGCATGCATCACTGTTGGCCACTGCAGGGGTGGCTCAGGTCGTTGGAAGAATTCGGCGTCTAGGTCTGAAGGTAGCCCTTGAGAAATCTGAAGCTGTGTGCTTTCACGGCCCTCGCAACATGCCACCGGCTGGATCGCACTTAGTGGTGGCCGGGGTAAGAATAGACGTTGCCAAGACAATGAAATACCTCGGAATCGTACTAGACAGTAGATGGAATTTCAAGGCACACTTCGAGTCTTTGGTGCCTAAGATCTTGCGCACAGCAAACGCACTCTGCGGGCTGTTACCTAACCTTGGCGGCCCAGATCGTTCGTGCCGTCTGTTGTTTATGGGAGTCGCGCGATCCATCGCTCTTTATGGGGCCCCCGTATGGGCCGAATCGGCGGACAGTCGAAACGTCGCTCTTTTGCGGAAGCCTCAGAGGGCGTTAGCAATAAGGGTGATACGCGGATATCGTACGATATCCTACGAGGCCGCATGCCTACTAGCTGGCAGCCTGCCATGGGACTTGGAGGCAAGGGGGCTTGCCGCTCTATTTCAATGGCGCGAACAGGCTCGAAACGAAGGGCAAAACCTAGCTCCGAGGGAGATGGAAGCCTGCAGACTGGAGATCAGGCAGGAGCTAGTAGAGATTTGGAAAGAAAGGCTGGAACAGCCGATCGCAGGTACAACTCTAGTAGAGGCTGTCCGCCCAAACGTAAGACAGTGGCTCGAACGACATTACGGGGCCCTGACCTACAGAATGACACAAATTCTGTCTGGTCATGGTTGCTTCGGGCGTTATCTGTGGAGAATAGGCAGAGAAACAACAGCGCAATGTCATCATTGTGCTCGCTGCCCCGAGGACACTGCCCAGCACACAATCCAGGAGTGCCCTTCATGGGAAGAAGAACGTCGCGCTGTCTGCGCAGTTGTGGGAACCGATCTCTCGCTACCCGCACTGATAAAAGCTATCACGGACAACGAGAGAAGTTGGAAAGCGGTCGCGAAATTCAGCGAGGCCGTCATGAGGACAAAGGAGGAGGCGGAAAGGATAAGAGAAGCTGAGTCTGCTGAACCAAACCGCCAACGGAGAGCAGGGCGCAGAAGGCGACAGTACGCCCAAGCGCCAATATAAGACGCCATCAGCGGTGGGCTTCTGCCCCATCGCTCATTTGGCGCGAGTCGGCGCGCGCGGTGTCCCCGCGCGCCACTCTAGTAAAAGCTGTAAGGGGAGGACGTATCTCTTTTCTTCTCCCTGAACACCGAGAAGGAGCCTGAAAAAAGGCTATCGCGTTCGCCGGTCGTGGAAGCAAAGCTTCGGCGGCACCCGCGTACCCGACGAATAATATGCGAGAAGAGGACACCGCTGTGTTTTAGTGGGTAGGCCTTCGTGCACCCACCGGTCGTCCTTTCGTCGGGTGGGTGCACGAAGGAGAGCCCCACATAACCCTGCCGCCCCTTTAAGTGGCAGGGTATGCGTAAGGCATTTCACAGCGTAAAAAAAAAAAAAAAAAAAAAAAAAAAAAAAAAAAAAAAAAAAAAAAAAAAAAAAAAAAAAAAAAAAAAAAAAAAAAAAAAAAAAAAAAAAAAAGGTTAGGTTAGGTTAGGTTAGGTTAGGTTAGGTTAGGTTAGGTTAGGTTAGGTTAGGTTAGGTTAGGTTAGGTTAGGTTGGGGTGCAAGGTCGGATAGAACCTCCACGTGTGCCCGACCCATTGTAGGTCCCACTTCACACGTGCGGTGGGAACGACAATGGGTTCGGGACGGTGCATCCTGGGCGCCTTCGTATATAATTCCTTTGGGGATTGCATACGACGGCGGCTAATAATCCGACAACAGGGGGGGAGCTCGGCTGGCTGACCCGGGTAGCCTGGGTAACGGCAGCCGAGCAGGGGTATACCGTAACCCCGTACATGGTGCGGGGCCGGGGGCTGTCATCCTTCGGGATGGGGGCCGCGAGGAAGAAAACCTCTTTAAAAAATTACGAGAGGGGGGACCTCACGGTCCGTTCTGCACGTCACCCTCTGATTGCAGAGGGTTGTAACGTAGCAGGCATGGGAGGCGGCGAAGCAGCCGCGGGACCCATCTTTGGGTCAGATGAGCCAGATGTGGCTTCTGAGACGGGCGACCTTTTCAGGTTGCGGTTTCGGGTCGGCGTCCCAGACGTTTCTGGGTAGCGGCGACGCGATTCGGGCTCGACCGGCGTCCTGGACATTCTGGGTAGCGGCGATGCGAGCGGGGGCGGCGGGTCTGCTGGATCGCTAACGCGACCAGTGGACAGGCATTCGATGCCAACCGTCGGCCAACCCGTTACCCCACGTTGAGCGGGGCCGGGGGGGGCGTGCCCTTAATTGGGTGACCCTTCGAGGAGAAAACCTCAATAAAAAACCCTAACCCCAAGTTTGCTGTCGCGAATTGGCGAGGGGGTGAGTGGCTGGTAGGAGACCAGTTCTTACACGGCAGCGGAGCAGGGGACCGGCGGACCCCCTGTTTCGAGAATCCTACGCCTGCCCAGGTATGGGGCCTCTGCCTGGGTGGACCTTTGAATTGCTACCATACTCGTGGGAACCAAATGGAATCACTTAACTTTAAAAATATGTTTGGAGGAGGAGCAGGCGAGAAGCCTAAGAAGACGGAGGAGCCGCGAAAGACGACATCAAAGTTGTCCGTGGAAAAGAAGGAAACGGAGGAGCCACCAAAGGCTGTCTTTAAACAGCCCGTGGAAAAGGCGGAGAGGTTGGCGTCGCTGAAGGAGCCAGTTGTGAGGCTCACTCGGAGCCCCGCTTTAGCGGCGATGATAGCTGGAGAGGAGTACGTCCCGATGAGCCGTAGCCCGTCGTGCTCGTCCTTTGTGGATGACTCCGATGACAGCGTGCCTGAGCGCACATCTGGACGGAAGCGCTCGCGTTCCCGAGTTAGGGAGCTGCCTGGAGACGACGACGAAGATGAAGAGACGACCCCGGCGAAAGTAGCAGCAGCCCGCCGCGGCCGCGGCCGCCCCGCTACTACGGGCCAGTACATAGGTGTTGGTAAGATGAGGGCTGAGCTGGCTGCTGCCAGACAAATCGAACTGCAGGCGCAGCCAGAAGAAAAGAGTGCCAAAACGGCCAGCCAAACACGGCCGCCACCAAGGGCCAGAGATGACACACACAAGGTGGAAGATGACATTCAAGACATGGCCACCTTCGAGCTCCTTAAAAGGGGGATGGACGGCGTGAAAATGGTGCTAGAGGTGGCCAAGACGTCCAGCAACCTCAAGGGTACCAGTATTAAGGCTTTACGCGATGCGGCAGACCTGATCGCAAACATCATGGACGGAATGTGCAGCCGCAACGCAGCGGCTGACACCAAGAGGTTGGAAGAACGGCTGGACCAAACAACAAAGGAGCTGTCGTGTGCGGCGAGCGAAAACTCACGCTTGCAACGTGATAATGCCGCCCTGCGGGATGATGTGGCGGGCTTGCGGCGGGAAGTACAGCTGCTACGTGAGCAGATAGCACAAATGCAGGGAAATCATCATCACCCGCATGCAACAAATGACAGAAGGACCAACACCGTGGGGACCATGTCGGTCGAAGAACTCCGCCGACTCATAGCGGAGCAGGCCGGCACCATGGTCAGCGCAAGAATTGAGGGGCTACAGAGCAGGCTCTTGCCTGAAGAGCGTCTGCGGCCGCCACTGGCAGCAGATAGAAGAAAGGCTCTAGCACCTGCGCCGATGATAGAAAAGTCCACTCCTGGCCCTTCTAAGGACGCTGCAGTCCCACCTGCCGGGCAAGCTGCCAAGCAAAAGGGCAAGAAAAAGAAGGGCAAGAAACAGGTGCAATCCAGCACGGCGCCTGCGGCACCAAGGGCGGAATCAACTGCCGAGACCACCGGCCCCACTGCAATAGAGGAGCCATGGCAGACGATAGGGAAAAGGGGCAAAGTTAAGAAGCCCCAGAAGGTGAATGACAAGCCGCCCCGGCAGGCTAAAAAGGTGAGGTTGCGCCCCCCAAAAACAGCAGCGCTTGTTATCAAGCTGCGCCAGGAGGCGCAAGAAAGCGGGGCGTCTTATGCGCAAGTACTTCTTGGGGCCAAACGGGAGATAAACCCTCGAGAATATGGGTGCGAAAAGGGTTTCGCCATCAGGCTTACCCAGACGGGGGCCCGTAAAATTGTGTTGCCACCCGGTGTAAGTGGAGAAAACGCCGACAAATTAGCGGAGAGGTTTCGCGAGGTGCTGGACCCGACCCTGGTGGAGATCTCCAGGCCCACAAAATGCGCAGAGTTTCGCGTGTCGGGCCTGGACGATACCGTTACGGTAGAGGATGTGCGGACGGCGGTGGCAACATCAGGTGGGTGCCCAGGGGCGGCCGTGATCGTCGGCGACATTCGCCCCAGCCGCTTTGGAATGGGTGCCTGCCTAGTCCGATGTCCGGTGACGGCCGTTAAAAAGGTCACGGAAATGGGCAAAAAATTGTTGGTGGGCTGGGTTTCTGCGGTAGTTAGTGTTCTGCCGCAGAAACCTATGAGATGTTATAGGTGCCTCGAAGTGGGGCACGTAAGGGTTATGTGCGAGTCGGCGGTAGACCGGTCGGACACCTGCTATCGTTGCGGGAAGACCGGCCACAAAGTCGCCGAATGCACGAACTCGCCACGCTGTGCATTATGCGTGGCGGCCGGAAAGAAGAACGACCATCCGTTGGGTGGCCAAGCCTGTCGGGCTGCCCAGTCACGGGTGAAGACGGCCATCAGGCCCAAGAAGAAGATTGCCGCGCCGCCGGCCCCCAGCGCCACATCCGCAGATGGGGCCGAGGCGATGGAAGTAGCCGCCTCCGAAGCGGCAGAGTAACGCCAAACGGGGGTAGGGCAAGAGGCCCAGACCCCGTTGATGGTAAGAGCCGGGCGGCAGAGATGGGGAAGCTCTGACGCCCATTGCAGGGCTCTCGTGGTGGATGGGCGCGTTCTGTGTTTCGGCGCGCCCACACCGAGGGAGGGGGCTTCTGAGCTCCCATAAGAGGGGTCCCAAGGACCGCCGGCGGCGGACCGCGGTAGTATCTTAGCTTCCCGTGGCCCGTCGCATAGCGGCAGACGGAACACCGGGGGGTTTTAGTGGGTATGCCCGTCAGCCTTTTACTGACGGGTGAGTCCCACATAACCCCGCCGTCTCCCCAACGGTGGGGTATGCGTAACGCATTTCCCCCCGTAAAAAAAAAAAAAAAAAAAAAAAAAAAAAAAAAAAAAAAAAAAAAAAAAAAGGTTAGGTTAGGTTGGGGTGCAAGGTCGGATAGAACCTCCACGTGTGCCCGGCCCATTGTAGGTCCCACTTCACACGTGCGGTGGGAACGACAATGGGTTCGTGCCGGTGCATCCTGGGCGCCTTCGTATATAATTCCTTTGGGGATTGTATACGAAGGTGGCTAATAATCCGACAACTGGGGGGGGGCTCGGCTGGCTGACTCGGGTAGCCTGGGTAACGGCAGCCGAGCAGGGGTATACCGTAACCTCGTACATGGTGCGGGGCCGGGGGCTGTCATCCTTCGGGATGGGGGCCGCGAGGAAGAAAACCTCTTTAAAAAATTACGAGAGGGGGGACCTCACGGTCCGTTCTGCACGTCGCCCTCTGATTGCAGAGGGTTGTAACGTGGCAGGCATGGGAGGCGGCGAAGTAGCCGCGGGACCCATTTTTCCGGGTAGCGGTAGTTTGGGTCGGAGGAGCCAGGTCTGGCTTCAGAGACGGGCGACCTTTCCAGGTTGCGGCTTCGGGTCGGCGTCCCAGACGTTTCTGGGTAGCGACGACGCGATTCGGGCTCGACCGGCGTCCTGGACATTCCGGGTAGCGGCGGTGCGAGCGGGGGCGGCGGGTCTGTTGGATCGCTAACGCGACCAATGGACAGGCAACCGATGCCAACCGTCGGCCAACCCGTTACCCCACGTTGAGTGGGGCCGGGGGGGTTATGCCCTTAATTGGGTGACCCTGCGAGGAGAAAACCTCAGTAAAAAACCCCAACCCCAAGCTTTTAGTCGCGCATTGGCGAGGGGGTGAATGGCTGGTGGGAGACCAGTCGCTACACGACTACGGAACAGAGGACTGGCAGCCCCTCTGTTTCGTCAACCCTATGCTTGCCCGGGTATGGTGCCTCTGCCCGGGTGGACTATGTACTTGCAACCACTCTCGTGGGAACAAAATGGGAATTGTCAAAAATAAAACTTTTAAAACAAAAAACGAAGAAGGCGAGCCTAGCTCAGGCGGAAGCGAGCGTACCCTGACGGGTGAGGTGCCGAGCTCAGGCGAAAATGAGCAGTCTGTTACCGCCGAATTTTTGTCGGCTGAAGAGGGAAGATCGAACTCTAAATTAGGAAGAGTTGAAACTAGGAACCGAAGCGTGGTTCGACTAGAGTTTGGAACCAAATATGGGAATGCGTCTGCGGCAAACGCCGCGGAAGAAGATGTCATGTCCACTGAAGATGAAGAAAGGGGACTATCTTCAGCCCCCTCCCTTATGAGTGTAAACACTGCGGAAGGCGGTAAAAGGAAAAGGTCCCTGGGACCTAAGGACCCCTCGTCTGGATC
The DNA here is from genome assembly GCA_927399485.1 of Calamotropha paludella. NCBI lineage: Eukaryota > Metazoa > Arthropoda > Insecta > Lepidoptera > Crambidae > Calamotropha > Calamotropha paludella. Next base: position 38,186 of record OV656814.1, on the reverse strand, counting down.
AGACTCTGATACATTAGGGGCTGCTGCCAAGCCCAAAATTGTAAAATCCCGCCGCAATCGTGGCGGGCGGTCCGCCACCACTGGACATCATGTAGGTCTGGCAAAAGCCAAAGAGACATTGAAGGAGTTGGAAGCGTGCGACTACATGGAGGAAGTCGACCGGACAATTTCTCAATCAGACTGCGAAACAACGTTGCGCAGGTCGACACGCTTGTCCCAGCGCACGCCCTCCTTTCACAAGGACGAAGACCTGACTGAACACAACGAATCTGACCCCACCTGTACCAAGGCGTTCAGCACGATTGACACAATAGTTAAAGTGGCCAAGACGAGCAAGAACCTTAAAGGGACTTATCAACGCGCCTTGTACGATGCGGCTGATACCTTAAGGAAAACAGTTGAGACTCTCGCAGCCCGAACAACATCTGAGGAAATTCGCCGCCTCCAGGCTAATAACGAGCGTCTCAGCCATCAGGTCGAGCTTATGCGCAAGGAAATGGCGGCCCTTCGCAAGTCTAACTGTGAAAGGTGCTCATGTTCGAGAGCAGACCACACAGGACTTACACTCGACAATGACGGGGTCGAGGAGCTAAAGCGCTCCATAATGGTGTCAGTGGGCACTATGATAAATGCCCGCATGGAGGGCATACAACCTAGACTTTTACCTGCCAAGACGATCAGGCCCCCATTAGCGGCCGACAAAAGAAGTGAGGAGGCGCCAACCTTTGCCAATGTTGCAGCCACTTCGATGGCATCAAAGCCGCCGCCCGTGCATAAAGGCAAGGACAAAGCCGCCACATCGACAACGCAGGCAAACTCTACTCAGCCAGCCGGGTTGCCCGAGGATGAAGGCTGGATCGAGCAGATTAATAAGAAGAAGAAGCGGGCGGCCAACAGAAAGAAAAATAAGGTCGCAACTGCAACCACGTCGGAATTGGTTACGCCCACACAAAGAACACCGCGGCCTCCTGTGTCGAAGGCGAAACCAACAGTTTTAAAGAAAACACCAGCGACGAATGCTAAAATCAGTATGACCCAAGCGCAAAAGAAGGCGTCGACAAAGGTCAAGCTCACTCCCCCAAAATCGGCAGTGGTTGTCGTAACCATCCAACCAGAGGCTGCTGAGAAAGGAGCCAGCTACGCTGAGGTGATGGGGAAAGCCCGGCAAAGCGTTGACCTACAATCGCTTGGAATAGAGGGCCTACGCATAAAACAAGCTGCAACGGGGGCCAGAATCATGGAGATCCCTGGCGCTGACAGCAGCACTAAGGCCGACATGCTAGCGGATAAATTAAGAACTGTCCTATCGGAAGTTGCGACGGTAGCCCGACCGACTAAATGCGCAGACTTGCGCATTACAGGGCTCGATGACTCTGTGCAAGGGTCAGAGATAGCGACGGCAATAGCTGCCAAAGGGAAATGTGCGGTAGAAAATGTCAAGGTCGGAGTAATACGTGCAGGTGCCGGTGGCATAGGATCGGTATTGGTGCGCTGCCCAGTGGCGGCGGCTAAAGTGCTTATAGAAGCAGGTCGGATCCTTGTCGGTTGGAGCTCCGCTCAAGTCAAGGCCCTTCAACCCATGCCCATGAGGTGCTTCCGTTGCATGGGCACGGGGCACACGCGTCCCAGATGCCCGGCTACAACGGATAGAAGCACAATTTGCTTCCGCTGCGGAGACGAGGGCCACAAAGCCGCGGAATGTTCGGCAGGAAAGCCTAAATGTGCAGTATGCACCGCGGCTGGGCGTCCTGCAGGACATATGATGTGTGGCAGAAACTGCATACCACCAGCGACGAAAGGAAAAGGGGCCAACTTGACCCGGGTCCCACCTTCAAGAGAGGCTCCTGTTGCGGAAGTTGAAATGCTCGATGGATAGGTCGCCCACCAACTACCTACAAGCAAATCTTAACCATTGTGCTGCAGCTCAAGATCTTTTCATGCAGCACATGGCAGAGTGGAATATCCAAGTCGGTGTAGCCTCGGAACCCTACCGGGTCCCTAATGGGAATTCGTGGGCAGGAGACGCTGCAGGGTTAGTCGCCATCTATGTGCGCCGGAATGCGAATTCTCCACCTCTCATTCCAAGGGAAAAAGGACGCGGCTACGTAGCGGCAACATTTCAAGGCATCGGAATTGTCGGCGTATATTACTCTCCGAATGGTAACAGAGCCGGTATGGAGGCGTTGCTAGACAACCTAAGCGGCGTTGTTGGAAGGATGGCCCCTGCGCAAGTAATCGTACTGGGGGATTTTAACGCAAAACACTTTGCGTGGAATTCCCCAGTCACAGACGTCATGGGCAATGTGGTAGCCGATTGGTTTGCGACAACAGGACTCTGCGTTGCCAATAGGGGCAATGAATTCACCTGCGTCAGGCGGCAGGGGGGGTCAATAGTAGACTTAACGTTTACTACCCCTGCCCTAGCTTCACGAACCCAAAATTGGAGAGTCCTTACGGATGAGGTGTCTCTCTCGGACCACAGGTATATTAGGTTCGAAGTTTCTCTAGGCACTCAGACTAATGGTCCAACCAACCTAAGCAGATGTTTGAATGGCTTCCCTAGGTGGGCTGTTAAAAAGTTAGACGTCTGCATGGTGGAAGAAGCTGCCATAGTTGCAGATTGGTGCTGTCCTGCACAAATCCAGGAGCGAAGCATTGACGAGCAAGCCGAACATCTTCGCTCAGCATTAACCGCGATCTGTAACTCGTCAATGCCACGGGCCAAACAGCAACCGGACAAGAGGCAAGTCTACTGGTGGTCACAGGAAATAGCTGATCTTCGTGCTGCCAGTATTCGAGCAAGAAGGGAATACGCACGCTGTCGGCGGCGTCGCAGGCATTCACCGGAAGAGGAAGACTTGCTGTATCAAGCATACAGGGAAGCCACTACAACCTTAAGAGTCGCCATCCATAGAGCTAAGACTGAGGCGTGGGACGGTTTTGTTGCTGAGCTGGATAATGATCCGTGGGGACGCCCATACAGAACGGTGCGCAACAAAATGCGACAGCAGGCACCTTCAACACAGTCCTTCGAACCTAACCTTCTAGCAACGGTAATTACTGGTCTGTTCCCAGATAGGAATGAAGATGGTCCACCTATTATGGCCATACGAACGGAGGATCCTCCTTTAAGCACAGATTTTCCGCGCGTCTCCGATGAGGAATTAAGGGAGGCGTTAGAGCGCATTGGGTCGGCTAAGAAAGCGCCAGGACCAGATGGAATACCGGGCAAGGTACTTCTTCTTGCCATGAAACACATAGGGGACCATTTCATCGACCTCCTTAACGCATGTCTTGTCTCAGGACGCTTTCCCAATGTGTGGAAATATGGAAGACTCTGTCTGCTGCAAAAGGAAGGGCGACCGCCGGATTCTCCCTCTTCTTTCCGCCCCATCGTCCTCTTGGATGAAGCGGGAAAGATATTTGAGCGAATCTTGGCAGCCAGAATTATCGCACATCTCGAAACAGAAGGCCCCAACCTGTCAGAGAATCAATATGGCTTTCGACATGGACGTTCCACCATCGATGCTGTAGCGGAGCTCAAAAGATGGTCTGAGGAAGCGACACAAAAAGGGGAGACGGTGATAGCAGTGTCAATCGACATTGCCAACGCTTTTAACACCATCCCCCTTAAGCGCATAGTAGAGGCACTGCGGTACCACAACCTACCCCTCTACATTCGCAAAGTAGTCGAAGACTACCTGGAGGGCCGCAAAATCCTCTACATTAACAGTGACGGGCAGATGATCTCAAGGCAGATGCAATGCGGGGTCCCACAGGGGTCAGTTCTTGGACCACTTCTGTGGAACCTCGCATATGACTGGATACTACGAGGAGAATTACTACCACGCATGAAAGTCGTTTGTTATGCTGACGACACCCTAATCGTGACTAAGGGCCAAGACTTTGACGATGCAAGACGCCGTGCCACTGTAGGAGTCGCCCTCGTTGTTGGTCGGGTCGAACTGCTTGGGCTAAAAGTAGCCGTCTCAAAGACTGAAGCCATCGTTTTTCATGGTTCTCGTGGCAGACCACCTGCTAATATGTACCTTAACATAGAAGGACAAAGAGTGCTCATTGGAGCTCATATGAAATACTTGGGCTTGGTACTAGACAGCCGATGGCGGTTCAATGAGCACTTCAAACAACTGTCGTCCAAGCTCGTAAGTACCGCGACTGCGTTAAGTAGGCTCCTTCCGAACCTAGGGGGGCCTAATGCAAGCTGCCGAAGACTCTACGCCGGGGTGGTAAAAAGCATGGCCCTATATGGCGCCCCAATCTGGAGCAGCTGCTTAGATGCGGAGGGGAAGGCCCTACTACGAAGACCACAGAGAATTGTGGCCACACGTGCTGTTCGGGCCTACAGGACGGTCTCTGGTGCTGTAGCTGGTGCGCTAGCTGGAATGGCTCCGTGGGAGCTTGAAGCCACGGTTCTCGCGGAGACATACCGATGCCGATCACAAGCAAGAAGACGCAACGAACGCCCTGCCATTGAGGAACTGGTGCATGCAAGACGGCAAGCCGAAGAAGTATTGATGGAGCGATGGGTCGAGCTACTTGAGACCTCTTCGGCCGGAAGAAGGACGCTAGACGCGCTGACTCCAGTCTTGAGAGAATGGGTGAGCCGCAAGCGTGGCAGCCTAAATTTCCATCTGGTACAGATACTCACCGGACACGGCTGCTTCGGCCGGTATCTGCACCGGATTGCCCAGAAGGAGCCGACGTCGGCTTGTCATGACTGTGGCGCTGTCGAAGATACAGCACAGCACACGCTGGAAACGTGTCCAGCTTGGAGTCTGCAGCGCAATCGCCTTACAGCAGTGGTGGGGCAAAACCTCTTGCTCCCGAGCATAGTCAGCTCCATGCTTGAGAGCAACACAAAGTGGGAAGCTGTAAGTGAGTTTTGTGACGAGGTGATGTCGCACAAGGAGGCAGCGGAACGGATGCGCGAAAACGATCCTCTGGCGGATCCGTGCCGCCGTAACAGGACCGGAAGAAGGAGACGTCAGTATGACAGACTTCTCCCACCAGACAGTATGGGAAGGGGAGGGGTCGGTTACCCCTCTTCATCCTGCGATGGCCAGCGGGGGTTGGGCTTGGGAGGCTCAACTCTCGCATTGCACAGGCCGTCGCCGACGCAGAGTGTCCCACGCATCCCGGGACACTCCGTCATTCTGCGCTTTCCGCCAGAATATAGACGGGTCTGCCTAGGGCGGACATCCACCGGTGGGGCCGCGGTAGTGTCCGCAAGGGTTCCCATGACCCCACCAGGTGTCACTGCATCGTCGAACGACTCATCGTCCGAGAATGAGGAGTGGTTCGACGAGTCACTGGCACCAAGGTGATTGAAGGGATGTAGTGGAGTTTTTAGTGGGTAGGCCCCTGCAGACCAATCTGACGAGCTTTTATCGTCAGATAGGTCTGCAGGGGAGAGTCCCACATAACTTCCGCTGCACTCCCAGGGGCGGAAGTATGCGAAAAGCATTTTCTCCACTTAAAAAAAAAAAAAAAAAAAAAAAAAAAAAAAAAAAAAAAAAAAAAAAAAAAAAAAAAAAAAAAAAAAAAGGTTAGGTTAGGTTAGGTTAGGTTAGGTTAGGTTAGGTTAGGTTAGGTTAGGTTAGGTTAGGTTAGGTTAGGTTAGGTTAGGTTAGGTTAGGTTAGGTTAGGTTAGGTTAGGTTAGGTTAGGTTAGGTTAGGTTAGGTTAGGTTAGGTTAGGTTAGGTTAGGTTAGGTTAGGTTCCAAACGCTAGGGGGTAAGACCCCCACCGGTTGCGGAAGCGACAGTGCGGGCCGTAAACGGCCAAGTTCGGGAGAAAGAGGGCCCTCAAGCTCCGGATCGGGGAGTGAGGGGGCGAGGAGAGGCGCGAAAAAGCGCACCGTGAAGGGGGGAAAGGCCCCAAAAGCAGGTAAACCGCTTTCCAGCGGTACCTGTACCAACTTTAAGGTAAATTTGAGGAGGGGCTCCGATGCCTCCTATGATGATGAGTTGGACGTGGAGGTGGCCGAGACCGGATCTCCAAAGTCCGCAACGATCTTGAGAAAGCCGAGGAACATCAATTATAAAGATGCTTCCACGACATCGGCGTCAGAGGAAGAAGTTGGGAATCGTCCGGAGCAGGTGTCCAGCGAAATCGTGGAGGAGCTGCGCGAGCAGCAGGAGGTGGTCCGGACGGTTCTGGAAGGCGTAGCGAACCGCCTGGACTCGGGAGACCGGCGAAGTATAGAGGCGGCGGTCAAGAAGCTGGGTAGCGTGGCGGATGAATTGGAGAGAAGGAAGGGCGGCAAAAAAGGCTCCTTAAAGGATAAGGAGTCCAGGAAATACAGCCAGGTGACCGAGAGACTCCGTGCGGAACTGGCAATGGTGAACCAGGAGAATAAGGCGCTGAAGGCGAAGATGGATGAGTCCTGCAAGGTGGCGGCAGCGGCGCGTAAGTCAGAGGCGCAAGCAGTCAGGAGGAGCACAGGCCTTCCATTAACGAGGGAGGAGATGGTGGAACTAATGGACGAATTCAGGCGGGACACCCTGGAGGCGGTTAGGTCCCTAGTGAACGCCCGCGTAGAAGGCCTCGAAAGAGACGGGCGACTCCTGCAGGAGATAAGCCACAGGCCACCGCTGGCGGCAGATAGGAAAAGGGCCGCCCCCCGCACAATGGCGGGAAGAGAGGCGAGGGAAGCCGCGGAGCGCCCATCGGCTGCCGGGACAACCACGGCTCCGGTCCAGGCGGAGCAAGCGCCCTGGTCGGCGGTAGCCAAGAAGAAGGCCCCCGCCAAGCTGGCGAAGACGGCGGCCCAGCCGGCAGTAGGGAGGCCCGGGCAAAAACTGGCCCAGCCTAAGCCGGCAGTGCCAAAACTGGCGGCACCTAAGACGGCGGCTGTGGTTCTGACCATCCCGGAGGAGGCTGTGAAGAAGGGTGCCTCATACGCCGAGGCAATAGATAGGGCCAAAAAGGGGGTCAGACTCGGTGAACTGGGGATCACCGAGGTAAAGATCCGAATTACGCAATCCGGGGCGCGCCTCATAGAGGTTGGTGGTGAAGACAGCGGGGCCAAGGCAGACGGCCTCGCTGCAAAGCTCAAAGAGGTCCTGAAAGACACAGCGGCGATCTCCAGGCCCACAAAGACTGTGGACCTAAGAATAAGCGGCCTGGACGACTCGACCGGGCCGAGTGACTTGCAGGCTGCTCTTGCGGCCAAAGTTAGTTGCCTGCCCGACCAGATTAGGGTGGGCGAGATTAGAGAGGGCCCTGGCGGCCTGGGCACAGCTCTAGTGAAGTGCCCCGTGGAGGCTGCCAAAAAACTTGCCCAGGAGGGCAAGATACGGGTAGGGTGGACCGTCGCCAACGTAAGGGTGCTGGAGATCCGCACCCTAAGATGCTTCCGGTGCCTCCAGCCCGGACACACCGGGGCGCTCTGCCCGGCCAGTATCGACCGCAGCACCTTGTGCTACAGGTGCGGCGTGGCCGGGCACAAGTCAAGGAGTTGTGAGGCAGAACCAAACTGCGCGCTCTGCCGGTCGCTAAAACGCCCCCATGACCACGTAATGGGGGGCAAGGCGTGTAAGGCCCCGGCGGTTAAGGGTAAGCCTCTCCCCAAAACCTTTGGGGCGCGACCGGCACAGGCCCAAACGGCCATGGAGGTAGTTTCTGTATTGGCCCAATAATGCCCACACGCCAATACAGAATACTACAGGCGAATGTCAACCACTCCACAGGTGCGCAGGACCTCCTCATGCAGCACCTGGCGGAGTGGACCATCGACCTAGCCATCGTCTCGGAGCCCTATTGTTGCCCTTCAAGGGACAATTGGGCTTCCTCGCCGGATGAGACGGTGGCGATAGTCGTCCCCACAACTGCGGTCGGCTCCCCTCCCCTCTCGCTCATTGAGAGGGGGTCGGGGTATGTAGCCGTCAGTTGGGGGGACATCACCGTGGTGGGGGCGTACTTCTCGCCCAATCGCGCCCTCACCGAGCTCCAACGGTGGGTCGATGGGATGGGACGCGTCATCCGGAGACTAGCCCCCCGAAAGATCCTACTCGGGGGCGACCTCAACGCCAAACATCAGGCGTGGGGGCACCCCTCGAACGATCCGAAGGGGGTAGTGGTGTCGAGTTGGGTGATAGCGATGGGGCTGGCGGTGCTAAATAGGGGCACCGCCTTCACCTGCGTCAGGGGCAGCGGGGGCTCCCGCGTGGACGTCACCCTGGCGACCCCATCGCTATCACCCAAAATCTCCGGATGGCGCGTCCTATCGGAGGAGGAGTCCCTGTCGGACCACCCCTACATCAGGTATGAAGCCGACCTGAGGGGTGGACCTGGCGGGCGCCCAGGGGGGGGAACACAGTCTCGTTTCCCCAGATGGGCCCTCGCCAGGTTAAACAGGGACCTGGCGGAGGAGGCGGCGGTGGTGGAGGCTTGGCGGCTGCAAGAAGAGGAGCGCGAGGGATGGACGGTCGAGGAGCGGGTGGGGAGGCTAAGGGAGGCCTTCACGGCAATCTGCAACGCCTCCATGCCGAAGGTGACTGGGCGACCCGATAAGACCGCCGTATACTGGTGGTCTGACCAAATCGCGTCGCTCAGGACAGCCTGCGTTCGGGCACGGAGGGCGTTGCAGAGGTGCCGTCGGCGACGGAGGAGGGTGGAGGGCGAGGAGGAAGCCCTGACCACCACCTACAGGGAGGCCAAGAAGCGGCTCAACCTGGCCATCCGACAGGCGAAGGACGCGGCCTGGAACGAGTTCCTGTCGACTCTTGACAGGGACCCGTGGGGCCGCCCCTACCGGATGGTCAGGAAGAAGCTGAAGAGCCAGGCTCCGGCGACGGAAACGCTGGAGCCAGAGCTTCTGGCCAGGGTGGTGTCGGGCCTCTTCCCCGAGACGTCGCCGATCCTCCCGCCCAGGATGGTCCTCCCGCCCATCCCTCGCGAGCAGCCGTCGGGATACCAGCCGGTGACCACGGAGGAGGTGGAGTTGGTCATGGACCGCCTCAAAGGCCAGCGGAAGGCGCCAGGGCCGGACGGAGTGCCAGGCAGAGTAATCCCCATTGCCCAGGAGCACCTAGGTGAGTTCCTCCGCGAGACGTACAGTCTCTGTCTCGAGAGGGGGGAATTCCCTAGGCAGTGGAAGAGGGGTAGACTCTGCCTGCTAAGGAAGGAGGGGCGTCCGGCAGATTCGCCTTCCGCCTTTAGGCCGGTGGTGCTGCTTGACGTGCTCGGCAAGTGTTTGGAGCGCATCATTGCCGAGCGCATAGTGCAGCACCTTGAGGAGGGCCTGGGCCCGAACTTATCGGAGCGACAGTTCGGGTTCAGGCGCGGGCGGTCCACGGTCGATGCCATCCTAGCCCTGAGGGGTGTCATCGACACAGCAGAACGGCTGGGGCAGGGAGTGTTTGCGGTGTCATTGGACATCCGCAACGCATTCAACTCCCTGCCGTACGAAGTAATCAGGGACGCCTTGAGGTTCCACCAGCTTCCCCCCTATCTCCGGGTCATCGTGGAGCACTACCTGCATGATAGGGTGGTGCTGTACGCTGACTCGAACGGGGAGCTGGTGGAGAGGAGCATGTCGTGCGGTGTTCCACAGGGACTCGAACGGGGAGCTGGTGGAGAGGAGCATGTCGTGCGGTGTTCCACAGGGAGCGGTTCTGGGTCCGCTCCTGTGGAACATGGGGTACGACTGGCTCCTCAGGGGGACGATCCTCCCCCGTGCGGCGATAGTGTGTTACGCTGACGACACACTTATCGCCGCGAGGGGGACGACTTACCTCGAGGCGCGTCGCCGGGCCAAGGAGGTGGCGGAGGTGGCCATAGCGCGCATCCGGGCCATGGGACTAGATGTCTCGGTCGATAAAACCGAGTGCATCTTCTTCCATGGCCCGAGGAGAGCCCCACCGGTGAGGGCTAGGGAGGTCGTGCTTGATGGGGTGAGGCTTCCAGTGCTTCGCCACATCAAGTACCTGGGGCTGCTGCTGGACGCTCGCTGGGACTTCAGCGAGCACTTCAAGCAGCTAGCCCCCAGGTTGGTGAAGGCCTCTCTGGCCCTAGGAAAGCTCCTGCCGAACGTCGGCGGCCCAGGTACCATGTGCCGCCGGCTCTACGCGGGAGTACTCCGAAGTATGGCCCTCTATGGGGCCCCGGTGTGGGCAGAAGCCGCAGGGACCAAAGGAAGGGCAGATCTCCGGCGGTCCCAAAGGGTGATTGCGACCCGCCTTGTACGAGGGTACAGGACGGTGTCGCGATCGGCGGCTTGCGCGCTCGCAGGTACACCACCGTGGGAACTGGAGGCACGTGTCCTACGGGAGGTGTATCTGCGAAAGGTGGAGGCCCGGGTGCGTGGAGATAGGCTCGCACCCGAGGAGGCCCGGCGAGCTAGGAGGGATGCCGAAGAACGGCTGATGAGGGAGTGGGAGGAGTCTCTCATCGACCCGCCATTCGGGAAGCGCACCCTCGAGGCACTGAGACCGGTGCTTCGGGAGTGGTGCGCTCGGCGCCAAGGGTCGGTGACCTTCAGGCTGGCGCAGGTCTTTACCGGGCACGGGTGCTTCGGTAAATACCTGCACCGGATTAGAAGGGAGCCGACCCCGTCGTGCCATCATTGCGGCGCTGCGGAGGACACTGCCCAGCACACCCTTGAGGTGTGTCCGGCGTGGTCTCCTCAGCGCGGCAATCTTGTCGCGACGATTGGGAGTGACCTCTCGCTCGCCGCCGTGGCGCGAGCTATGGTGACGAGCGACGGGTCCTGGGAGGGGGTGGCCACCTTCTGCGAGGACGTCCTCTCGCAGAAGGAGGCCGCCGAAAGGAGGAGGGAGGAGGACTTAGACTCCTCTCTCATAAGGCGCAGGCGTCGGGGGAGAAGGTGGCGGCGTTATGCCACCCGCATCCCCATCTAGAGGATGGAGCTTCGCTTCTCCTTTAGAGACGCCCCAAATGGCGGAAGGGGCACCCATTCTGCCTGGGTGTCCACCCCCCACGTGAAAACGCACGAAGGGGGGAGAGGGTCTCTTCCCACCCTTCCCCGCTGGGAAGGGCTTTGGGTCAAGAGGCCAGTAGCGCAGGCTCGCGGGATGAATGCCTCGCGAGCGGAATGCGCTTGAGGAGGACCCTCGGGAACGGCTTCCCCGAGGGTAGGAGCCTCACTCGGAAACTACGGGTGATACCGGAGTTTTCTCCGTTATCACCCGGCGTGGCCGAGAGGGGGTCCGATGGGATGGCGACCGCGGAAGCCCTTCGGGAACTTTTGTTTCCGGGGGACTTCCGCGGACGCACATTCCGATGAGGTGGGGGGGGGAAGGCCGTTAGCACACCTCGGCCGCCTCCGGCCCGCACTGGGCGGGGCAACCGCGCCGCCTGCGGTGGCGCCCGGGAACTTGTTCTTGAGACTTGTTCTTGGGGGATCATCGCGGGCGCGGGAGTCTCGTCCTGTGTGGGTCGGGGTCGGTCGAGGGGTGTGGTTTATTCCTTCCCTCACCGAAAGGGGGCCAGCGGCTGTCGGAGCGGGAGACCGGCAGTCGCATTGCACTTGGCCCTCAGGCGTGCGGGGTGTTCAGGGCGTCACGGTTCACCCCGTTGCTCCGTCCCTCACGGAGCATAGGCGAGGTCCGCCCACGAGCGCGGACCCACACTGGTCCGGGCCGCGGCCGAGTCCGACAAGGGACCCCGCGACCCGCACCACTGTGTATTGGGACGCCGTAGTTTTTAGTGGGTAGGCCTCCAAGCCTTTACCGGGCACTCGGCCGGGTAGGGGCATGGAGGAGAGTCCCACATATCCACCGTGTTCTCCCGACACGGTGTGAATGCCTAATGCCATTTTCTACGAAAACAAAAAAAAAAAAAAAAAGGTTAGGTTAGGTTAGGTTAGGTTAGGTTAGGTTAGGTTAGGTTAGGTTAGGTTAGGTTAGGTTAGGTTAGGTTAGGTTAGGTTAGGTTAGGTTAGGTTAGGTTAGGTTAGGTTAGGTTAGGTTAGGTTAGGTTAGGTTAGGTTAGGTTAGGTTAGGTTAGGTTAGGTTAGGTTAGGTTAGGTTAGGTTAGGTTAGGTTAGGTTAGGTTAGGTTAGGTTAGGTTAGGTTAGGTTAGGTTAGGTTAGGTTAGGTTAGGTTAGGTTAGGTTAGGTTAGGTTAGGTTAGGTTAGGTTAGGTTAGGTTAGGTTAGGTTAGGTTAGGTTAGGTTAGGTTAGGTTAGGTTAGGTTAGGTTAGGTTAGGTTAGGTTAGGTTAGGTTAGGTTAGGTTAGGTTAGGTTAGGTTAGGTTAGGTTAGGTTAGGTTAGGTTAGGTTAGGTTAGGTTAGGTTAGGTTAGGTTAGGTTAGGTTAGGTTAGGTTAGGTTAGGTTAGGTTAGGTTAGGTTAGGTTAGGTTAGGTTAGGTTAGGTTAGGTTAGGTTAGGTTAGGTTAGGTTAGGTTAGGTTAGGTTAGGTTAGGTTAGGTTAGGTTAGGTTAGGTTAGGTTAGGTTAGGTTAGGTTAGGTTAGGTTAGGTTAGGTTAGGTTAGGTTAGGTTAGGTTAGGTTAGGTTAGGTTAGGTTAGGTTAGGTTAGGTTAGGTTAGGTTAGGTTAGGTTAGGTTAGGTTAGGTTAGGTTAGGTTAGGTTAGGTTAGGTTAGGTTAGGTTAGGTTAGGTTAGGTTAGGTTAGGTTAGGTTAGGTTAGGTTAGGTTAGGTTAGGTTAGGTTAGGTTAGGTTAGGTTAGGTTAGGTTAGGTTAGGTTAGGTTAGGTTAGGTTAGGTTAGGTTAGGTTAGGTTAGGTTAGGTTAGGTTAGGTTAGGTTAGGTTAGGTTAGGTTAGGTTAGGTTAGGGTAGGTTAGGTAGGTTGGTAGGTGTAGGTTAGGTTAGGGGTGGGGGTGGGTTGGTGTTGGTGTGGGGTTGGGTTGGTGTGGGTGTGGTTGGGTGGGTTGGGTTGGTTGGGGTTGGTTGGGTTGTGGTTTGGTGTAGGGTGTGGGTGGGTTAGGGTGTGGGGTGTTGTTTTTTTTTTTCTAACGTGGTGATCAGAGACGTTGATCGGCTAGTTTTCTCTTTCATTCCAGTTCACGCTGTTTTTCCTCTCGTACTTCCATACCGCATACACAAGTTCATTCATCACCTTTCATTCTATAACGGGGGGGTACACCCCGCCTATTTCTAATCTTATTTTAATATCTTTATTTACAGCTGGGTAAATAATTTGAGGCTTGGTTTTCCAATCTTTGTTTACATCAAATCTGTTTGCTGTTGTTATAAATGCTTCGTTGTTGTTCACATTGTATTGTTGTTTATTACATACTATGCTTTATTCTATTTTATCCTGTATTCTAGTTTATTAACATTCTTAATTTTCTTCTTTCCATTGTATCTTATACTCTAATTTATCTTTCTATGATACATATCTGTTTCATCTTTAGTTTTATTACAATTTCTGTTACTATATTTAACTATACTTTTACAATATTGTGCTTGTATATGGTCCTTATTCTTGGACGATGGTCCTTGTTTTCTATCTCATGAAGTTGAGTTTACAAACATTGTTCTTATTCTACCTTAATTATTGTTCTAAGTTTTTACTTTCTTAGACTCCTATTTAACATTCTTGCTCTTATTCTCTATTATCTTATTCTAGTTAATGTCTATTACATCTTATATTCTATTACATTTCTCATTTCTGCATTTCTTTTCTTTTATTTTGCGTACTTTATAGTTTGGGCTTATGTATAATCTTGATATTACATGTCAATCTTTTTTTTTTTTACTATCCATTTTCCAATACATTCTTAATTCTAAGTTGTATAATGTTAATTGCTGTTATTACTTATTTATAATACATAGTATTTCACTTGTTTGTGAGTCCTATTTGTATCTTATTCTATTGCTTTACATTCATGTTATATTACCCTTACTGTTTTACAGTGCTTTCTCTACTACTTATTCATCTATTACATTGTTCTTAATTTATTCTACTTTACTTCTGGTTATTTCACTGTCCTATATCCTTGTATTCCATTCTATTTTTATTCTTTTATATCCTAAGGTAAGATCTTATTTGGATGCACCTTTTTTATTAGCGTTGCTATGTTTTATATACCTTCTTATATGCCGTTGGTTCTTTTGTTTTATTTGGCCTGAAGTTAATTGTTCTTAATTCAGTATATGTAACTTTATTTGCCTTCCTATTGTCTTGGAATTTATATCCATATTTTCCCTTGTTTACACACTTACTAATTACTACTTTTGTTTATTTGCTTTAATTATCTTGTTTGTAACCTGTTTTAATGTCTATGTATCTATATTTTATTCCTATTTCGCCACTTTTTATATATCTCTGGGATATATATTGTATTTGCATTCTTATCTATCTTTATTTGTTACCTTTTATTTTTATGGTTAAATTTGATTTTTAAATCATTAAACATCAAAATTTATTCCTATTTCCGGTTCTGTTATGTTCGCGAACGGGTTCGTATCGTCAGGATATTCTCCCGTTACGCTATCTGTTTGCCAGTGTTCCGGTGTTTGTTGTTTTTGGTCAAGTGTTTGTAATTTGTGGTGTTTTTTGGTGTGTGCCTTGTTGTTGTGTGGGGTGTGTGGATCTGTTTCCTTAGGAGTATGCTGTCGTGGAACGTGCCAAGTAGTCCCATTTCCTCCTCGTGGGGCAGTCCTGGCTGAAGGCGTCATGGTCGGTCTGCAGCGTCTTTGAGTGCGCACAGTTGCGGCACCCCGGTTCAATTCCCGCCATTCTATCGGCACACTTGGCGCGTAGATGGGGGCCCCCGCAGTGACTGCAACTGTCCACACTCTCCGAGCAAAATTTCCTTCCATGGCCAAATGCCAAGCATCTGGTACACTGTATTAGGGGCGACTGGTCCTCCACTCTGACCCTCTGCAGGTCAAGGTGGAGGTGACCAGTCTCCGTCATTCTTCTCCAGATTTTTGGCTTAACCTGGATCACCACATGGGAGGCATTCGGATCTCTTGTTCGCCTCCTATATTTTATGGCAATTTCTTTTTCTTCGGCCGTGGTATCTTCAAACATTTCTTTGTTTTGGTGGTGGATGGCGGTAATAATTTCTTCGTCAGTATTCTCTGCCAGCACGTCCTTGAGGAGGACGAGCGGGTCTTTGTTTTTGACGTCGGCCACCTCCAAATTCTGTCCTTTTGCCAACAGCTTATTTTTAAGTTTTTCCAGTTCCTCTTTGGTGCTGCATCCAATTATGACTCGCTGGTTTTTAGCTTTGCGCACTCTGTCCACCCTGAGTCCCGATCCTTTGGCGTCCGCTATGCCCTGCACCATCCGCCGCACGTCCTCGGAGGTGTGTATTATCTCCTTGGACGACACTACGATGGAGTGCAGTGCCGGGGGCATCGAGGGTCCCTTCCCGGGGTCAGCGCGGGCTGTCCGCTGCACTTGGTCTGCCCTCGCCGGTCGCGGAGCGGGGTCTCTGGCTCTGGTCGACATGGCTCGCACTGCGTCTTGTGTTTCCGTGGTCAGCTTCGCAACTTTACCTATTTCTTCTACTATGCTCGGATTTTCTTTCTGCCAGGCCAGGACATAGTCGACCTTCTCAAGGATTACCTTTTGGCGAACATTGGACTCTTTCGCCAGCTTGCTGTTGGCCTTGAGTTGATTTATGATTTCGCCTTTTTCCTCGATTCCGTCCTGGGCTGGTGTCGTTTCGCGGGTTGGTAATTTGTCTAAGACGTTCACGGTGTGTTCTTGTGCAAAGGCCATCTTTGCCATACTGTTGGCTAGACGGTCAATTCTTTCGTCCGCTTTTGTTTGTAATTTCAGCATGATTTCTAAACCTTTGTCTACCGTCGCATTTCGTTCCTGGTAGAACTTTACCAAGGCTTCCTCTAGCAGATGTGTCCTTTTGTCAATATATTCTTCCATCGTACCAAATGACCGTTCTGTGTCATCTCTGGTCTTGTATTTTTCTACCTGGTGTTGTAGTTCTCTGACCTCTTTGCCCAGCTGGAAGAGTATTTTTAAGCTCGCATCGGCCGTTTCCTCAAGCCATTGCTTTGGTTCCCTTTTCATATTGGAGCACAGCTTTAACTTTTCAGGGATGGCTTCCATACTGCCCATTAGCTTCTGCAGTAATTCGCCTATTTGTACTTCGTTTTTGGGCTTTGGTTCCCTCTCATATTTCTCCCGGATATCCAGGGATCTACGTTTCCTGCCGGGCCTCCTGATGAATGTGAGTCCGGGGTCCTGGTTTGGTGACGAGGTTCCGGGGGAGTCTGAGTTTGTGCTCCTTGTTGGTGTTACTCGGCTGGCTGCTGGAGTGCGATACATCCTGGTTTTGTGCTGTGTGTATTGTGATTCTGTGTGTGTATGTGGTTGTGAATGGCGTGTGTGTGGATATGTGTGTGTGTGTATATGTATAGTATTGTGAGATTGTTGTGTACTGTTTTAAGTGTATGTGTGTGTGTGTGTGTATGTAGTCGCTTGTTGTGTTTTGTGTGTTCTGTGTTTTAATTTTTTGCTTTTTATTTTCCAGGTGCGGTTTAACTAGGCGGGGTGTGGGGAGCAGTTTCGTCTGATATTAAAAAGGTAAGTGAAATTTTTTATTCAAGTTTATATCAAGATGTCAACCGCACTTACCGCTCAAGGTAGGTCTTAAAACTAAAGCTAATGCGTACTCTCAAGAGAGAAGTGCACATATATGTCAATCATGGAAAATAAATTTTTTCCGTTAAAACGCGTCAAGTTTTTTGTTCTTTTGGTCAAATTGCAGGCTAGTTGCGCCGCTGCGATTCGGTTGGGCCTAATGTACGATTTATTTGGAAATTTTTAAGCGAAAAAATTTTTTGAAAAAATATTTTTTCTCCAAAAAATCAAAATCTGTTGGGGCAGATTTGTGCGTCTTTTGACGCTCTTTAAAATGAATGGTCGCACGCCTCTGTGGGACTCGTATTACCGGAGATATGCCCTCCCGAAAATTCGGGGGTGAGGTACCGGGGGTGCGGGGGGGTGAGGTGGGGGGGGGGGGGGGTTTCGTGGGGGTGCGATTTATGGGGTCGCGGATCAGGGGGGGTCGGGGGGGGTCAGGGGGTTGGGGGTGAGGTACCTTTACCTCCCAGACTCTACAAAAAGACAAAAACTAAAAATAAAAATACAAAATTTACAAAAATTACAAAAAATTTTTTGGGGGGGGACTCTTACCGCCCAGGCACTATTGTGGTAAGGTGCCCCTACCTCCCAGACACAATTTAAAAAAAAAAAATAAATTTACAAAAATGACAAAATTTACAAAAATTTTTTGGGGTACTCTTACCGCCCAGGCACTATTGTGGTAAGGTGCCCCTATTTCCAAAACGCAAAATTAATTAAAAAGTGCAAAAAATTTTACAAAAAATTTTACAAAAAATTTTTGGGTTACCCTCACCGCCCAGACACTATTCGGATAAGGTACCCTTACCTCCCAGACAAAGCAAATAAGATAGTATACAAGAAAAAGTTTACAAAAAGTTTTGGGGGCCCTTACCTCCCAGACGCGATAAACCAATAATAAATAAAATTTTAAATTCAAAGTTCCGATTAAAAGGGTACCATTATCACCCAGACTCTACACAAGGAACCCAATTTACTGAGTATTAAGATAAAATTAAAGACCTGTTTAGTAATAAATAAATAAGTTTAAGTGCTAACAGGTAAGAACATAAGTTGATGAAGTTAAGAAATTTATAAGTTGAGACCTGTGAAATAAATTAAGGAAGTTTGAAATAATGACATAAAAAGAAACATAAATTAATGAAAAGCTTAAAGAATTTCGCAATAGTTACTTTATAAAGTTGTTTTGCGGTCGATCTGGATCTAGACTTTCAGACTATCCTCAATAACTGCCAATGTACTGGTCCCAGGGGAACCGGGGCAAGACGTGCGGACAGTCTGAGAGTCGGCGCGTCCTCTAGGATGACTCTGGATCACCTAACGCCACCAACCCCTAAATTAGGGGATGGCTTAAAGGTTGTAAAAATATAGGTCAACCGCAAATCAGCTGTTTTTACACTTATTTGACCTTGATGCTTTCTGAGATTTAGGGCACCTGTAGGGGAGGGAAGGTTAAACCAGTTCCCGAAATTTCAGATCCGGGAACACAAGGATAGTGTTCCGACAGGGTTTTAAAACTTTTCCGGGGTTCTCACTTTAATAATTTAACGATAAGTTTTAATTAACTTTTAATGCTAATTTTCTCGCTAACTATTAGGCCTAAAATTATGATTCCAACGCTAAAATTGGTTTTGGGGCAGGCCCTATCCCGTTTCGTTGGAAAATCGGGTTTCCCTCGGGATTTGGGGAAGTGGTTTCCCGTTTCGCGATCTCCGGCCAAGTTATCGGTGCGGTTATTACGGAACTTTGGGGGGCCCGCGCTCGGAATCTATTTAATTTATTTAAATAATTTCTTTTACGTTTAATTACTGGAATCGCCCGGATTCTCGTGCACTAAATTTTTGAATTTTACCTTATTTATAATTACTATATTATAGATTTTTCCTTATATCCGTAACTGAATAACCTATTTTGCCCGTATTTCCCTAGCACTGTTCCTGATTTTTATTATAGCGTACACTGGCCTGTGGCCTCACTGCTCTTAACCTAACTTACTATAGGGGTGGTCACCCTCTACCCCTAGATATTGGCCTTTTCGTCTTCTGACTGAAGGGTCACTTCCGACGGAATGACCAATATCCCGGAAGTTTATGTATAAAAAATTTTGAGAATTTTTATTAGCATCTATTATGAACCTACTTATTTATCAAAAATTTAAAAACTATAGGTCGTCACTGAAATTAGCTTCCAAAAAATTTTTCAAATCTCAAAATTTTTTCTATAACTATGGACCTTGATTTCTTGGGATCCGGTGGGCCGATCTTCGTGCTGAAGGTGTCAGGCTGCTCAGGGCGATGTGGGCTGCAAGGCTGTACTGCAAGCTCCCGGCTCCTCCCTCGGGAACTGGTACCACGTGGCCACGTGGTTTCAGTTTTTTCCGGTTTTCTACCCTTAATTTTGCTCCAAAAATTCCGGAAGAGGTGTCGATCGATAGAGCTCGAGAAGCCGCTTCTGATAGCAATTGAAGATTCAGGTGTCACCGCTTTACTTTTTGCAGCGTCTCCGCTTGAAGGCCAAAACACGTGGCGTTTTTCGGTTTTTTGGGGATAACTCCCTCAATTCTTGACCGATTTTTATATTATTTGCACCAACACGTAGGGCTCGACGGCCCGCACACACTGATATACAACACTGGTATTTTCGCACTGTTTATCCTATTTATTGGATTTTTCGGCCGCGGAGAGGCGCAGAAACGTGGCGCTCGGGGCTACGGGTGCGGCGCAACTGGGTTAGGTTAGGTTAGGTTAGGTTAGGTTAGGTTAGGTTAGGTTAGGTTAGGTTAGGTTAGGTTAGGTTAGGTTAGGTTAGGTTAGGTTAGGTTAGGTTAGGTTAGGTTAGGTTAGGTTAGGTTAGGTTAGGTTAGGTTTTTTTTTTTTTTTTTTTTTTTTTTTTTTTTTTTTTTTTTTTTTTTTTTTTTTTTTTTTTTTTTTTTTTTTTTTTTTTTTTTAATATCCGTTTAGGTTACGGATTACCCCCCGCTAACGGTGTACGGGCGAGTTTCACCGTATTTATTTACTTAGGCTGTCACTATTTGTATTTGATTTGTGTTGGTTTGCATATTTTTGTTATGCTGTAATGGTTTCGGATGAGAAGATTATGTTTTATTGGATTTTCATATGTTTTTTAGTGTTTTAAATTTTGTATTTGTTGTGTGATTTTTGTAAGATATTGTGATTGTTTTTACGTTTTATAAGTTAATTTATTCCATAATCGATTCTGTCTGCTAATTTGGACAGATATCCATTTCTTATAGGACATAAATTTGACGTGGATGAGTGTTTGGTGCATGTTTTGTGCTCCTTATTTTTGTTGCTGGTGGAGCAGTTAATGCAGGCGGCTGCTTCTGCATTTGTTTTTTGTGGACAGTCTTTGTAGGTGTGGTTGTTTTCTGAGCAGTGGCTACAGTATGTTTCATTGTTGCTGCAGTGCTTGCCAGTATGACCGAACTTCTGGCATTTAAAGCACTGCAGGAGGGGGGCGTGTTCTGATATGTGGATGCGGCGGTGGTCTATGTTGATTCTGTCTAGTGTAATTGCGCTCTTCCACACATCAGGTGTTGCGCGGAAGATTGCGTTGTAGAGGTTTGGGTTTTTGTTGCGTTTGGCGAGACAGGCTGTAAGTTCTGAGTTTGGGTTGTTTAAAGCTGTTTGAATTGGTGTATTTTGTGAAGTGATATATTGTTTTAGGTCTTCAAACTTGATTTCGGTGGGTACGCCTTTGATTACAAACATTGGTTGCAGTAAGCGAGCCTTTTCTGCAGTAACGTTGTTGTTTGTTTTTAGCTTGTCCAGAGTCTCATTGCATTGTGCATTATTCTCAAAAATGACTTTGACCTTATTAGATGATATGGGTTGAAACTTTGTGGGGGCGTACGGGACATCTTTAAAAGAAAAGCTTTGTTGCCACTTAGTTGTGGCTTCTTGTCGGGTTTTGGCAGTTGGTACAGTAACTATTATGGCAGGTTTGCTGGTTTTTAATTCGGGTTTTGAGGTTTTGATGTCCGGGGTTGTTATGTGAGTTTTAGTAGCTGTTGCGTAGGTTGGTTTACTAATTGGTGGTGGAATTTGTTTGGGGTGTAATTCTTCATTTATTGTTTCCTTGATGAGGAGTTTAATTTTATTGTAGTCAATGTTGCATACGTGTTTGGAAGGTTGGGGGGTAGGGGGTTTTTCAATTTGGGTGGTGTTATGGGATGTTGCGTCAAGGATTCTGTTTGCTAGCATTCTTATTTTGGTGTTTATTTGTTCGTTTTCTAGGTCTTCAACAGATTTTATAGTATTTAGTATTTCAGCTGCAGATTGGTTAATTACCATTATGTTTATGCTGGTTTGATAATCGGTTTCAATTTCAGTTTCCTCTATTCCAAGGATCATGTCGTCAGGTAAGTAATCGTCTTCGAGATACTCACCTGTGATTGTATTACCGGATTTTAAAGATGGGTTCGGAGTGATGGTATGTGAAGATGCCGAGGAACAGGTTTCTTCGTCGTAAGAGTCATCAGGATTTTGGGTTTTAGGAGTTTTGGTTTTGGTGGTTTTAGTTTTTGAGGTAGAAGGTTGCGGTGATTCGGACTTCTTCTTAGTTTTTGCGCCGGAGCGCGTGTTTATCTTCCTCATGGTAGGGGAGGAAGACGGCGGATATTCTAATTTAAAACTAGGTCTTTTTGACATAAAATGGTGTTTATGTTAGTTTTATTGATGTTTTTGTGTGTTATTTATACACACAAGTTGGATTTAATTATTTGTGATTTATTTGTAGTATTAGGCAAGTTAAAAAGTTAATAGATGATTTTTTATGTAAAAAAGAAAATGTATGTAAAAATTAAAAATTTGAAACGGCGTTAAAAATAGAAGGCGCTGTAACCTAACCGGTTTTTATTAGTTAGTTGGGTGTGCAGTGTTGAGATCTATGTTTTAGTCCAAAAAAGTAATCTAAAAGTGGTCAATTCGATTTTTAATCGAAGTTGAAATTTTTAAAGTTTGGAGAATTTAGAAAATTTCCAGTAAATCGAGTTATGGTCCGATTTGCTTCGAAAGAGATTTATTAGTTTGGGTTCGGCGAGTTTAACAGAATTACTGAAGAAAATTTAGAAAAAAGTTGAAGTTTGCGATTTTACGCAATGTCGGAAAATGACGTAAAAATTTGAAGTTAAGTTGGTTTGAGAAAAATTGGTTTTTGGGTGTATTGTTTTGGTGCAACAATATTTGGTAGAGGTCGGGGAGTAGATTGTCACTAACCAAAGAGAAAATTCCTATCTATTATACTTTTTGAGAAATAAGGGTTTGAAATTTGGTGAAAAAAGGGTCAAAATTTGGTGATTTTTAGGAATTTATTTCTCCGAAACTATAAGAGTTACGGAGAAAAGTTATTAGGATTAAAGTTGTGTCTCAATGAGATCTACAGAAAAAAACAATAGAAAGAAAAATTGGTTGAAACGGAAAAAAGTTGTATGCGAAAAAGTGTGAAAAATTTGAGTATTTTTGCAAAGTTTACGGAAAAAAGCTTATCTTAGCAAAAGTTGTGGATCGATTTTTAATTAAAAATACTCAAAAGATGCCTTAGGGGCTCTGTTAACTATAATGGGTAGCAGGAAGAAAATCGGTTGAGATTTGAATTTTTTATGAATTTTATAAAGTTTAGTGGTCGGCTGATTTTGGTCAAAAAGTCTACCTAGGGTCGGGAGGTTTCATAGAAAAGACTTCAACGCTCACACGACTAGGTGTTGAGTTAGACTTATTGACTTAGTGAAATTTTCGGAGATTTTCAATGTTTTTTATTTCGAAAACTATTAAAGGGGGACCCCTTGGGTCGATGGTATGAGGAAGGAGTCGTAAAGTTTTAGGGGTAAGTTTATTTTGAGAACGATAGGTGTAGTCTAAGCGTTTCAAAAGAAGCTTGGTTAGGTTAGGTTAGGTTAGGTTAGGTTAGGTTAGGTTAGGTTAGGTTAGGTTAGGTTAGGTTAGGTTAGGTTAGGTTAGGTTAGGTTAGGTTAGGTTAGGTTAGGTTAGGTTAGGTTAGGTTAGGTTAGGTTAGGTTAGGTTAGGTTAGGTTAGGTTAGGTTAGGTTAGGTTAGGTTAGGTTAGGTTAGGTTAGGTTAGGTTAGGTTAGGTTAGGTTAGGTTAGGTTAGGTTAGGTTAGGTTAGGTTAGGTTAGGTTAGGTTAGGTTAGGTTAGGTTAGGTTAGGTTAGGTTAGGTTAGGTTAGGTTAGGTTAGGTTAGGTTAGGTTAGGTTAGGTTAGGTTAGGTTAGGTTAGGTTAGGTTAGGTTAGGTTAGGTTAGGTTAGGTTAGGTTAGGTTAGGTTAGGTTAGGTTAGGTTAGGTTAGGTTAGGTTAGGTTAGGTTAGGTTAGGTTAGGTTAGGTTAGGTTAGGTTAGGTTAGGTTAGGTTAGGTTAGGTTAGGTTAGGTTAGGTTAGGTTAGGTTAGGTTAGGTTAGGTTAGGTTAGGTTAGGTTAGGTTAGGTTAGGTTAGGTTAGGTTAGGTTAGGTTAGGTTAGGTTAGGTTAGGTTAGGTTAGGTTAGGTTAGGTTAGGTTAGGTTAGGTTAGGTTAGGTTAGGTTAGGTTAGGTTAGGTTAGGTTAGGTTAGGTTAGGTTAGGTTAGGTTAGGTTAGGTTAGGTTAGGTTAGGTTAGGTTAGGTTAGGTTAGGTTAGGTTAGGTTAGGTTAGGTTAGGTTAGGTTAGGTTAGGTTAGGTTAGGTTAGGTTAGGTTAGGTTAGGTTAGGTTAGGTTAGGTTAGGTTAGGTTAGGTTAGGTTAGGTTAGGTTAGGTTAGGTTAGGTTAGGTTAGGTTAGGTTAGGTTAGGTTAGGTTAGGTTAGGTTAGGTTAGGTTAGGTTAGGTTAGGTTAGGTTAGGTTAGGTTAGGTTAGGTTAGGTTAGGTTAGGTTAGGTTAGGTTAGGTTAGGTTAGGTTAGGTTAGGTTAGGTTAGGTTAGGTTAGGTTAGGTTAGGTTAGGTTAGGTTAGGTTAGGTTAGGTTAGGTTAGGTTAGGTTAGGTTAGGTTAGGTTAGGTTAGGTTAGGTTAGGTTAGGTTAGGTTAGGTTAGGTTAGGTTAGGTTAGGTTAGGTTAGGTTAGGTTAGGTTAGGTTAGGTTAGGTTAGGTTAGGTTAGGTTAGGTTAGGTTAGGTTAGGTTAGGTTAGGTTAGGTTAGGTTAGGTTAGGTTAGGTTAGGTTAGGTTAGGTTAGGTTAGGTTAGGTTAGGTTAGGTTAGGTTAGGTTAGGTTAGGTTAGGTTAGGTTAGGTTAGGTTAGGTTAGGTTAGGTTAGGTTAGGTTAGGTTAGGTTAGGTTAGGTTAGGTTAGGTTAGGTTAGGTTAGGTTAGGTTAGGTTAGGTTAGGTTAGGTTAGGTTAGGTTAGGTTAGGTTAGGTTAGGTTAGGTTAGGTTAGGTTAGGTTAGGTTAGGTTAGGTTAGGTTAGGTTAGGTTAGGTTAGGTTAGGTTAGGTTAGGTTAGGTTAGGTTAGGTTAGGTTAGGTTAGGTTAGGTTAGGTTAGGTTAGGTTAGGTTAGGTTAGGTTAGGTTAGGTTAGGTTAGGTTAGGTTAGGTTAGGTTAGGTTAGGTTAGGTTAGGTTAGGTTAGGTTAGGTTAGGTTAGGTTAGGTTAGGTTAGGTTAGGTTAGGTTAGGTTAGGTTAGGTTAGGTTAGGTTAGGTTAGGTTAGGTTAGGTTAGGTTAGGTTAGGTTAGGTTAGGTTAGGTTAGGTTAGGTTAGGTTAGGTTAGGTTAGGTTAGGTTAGGTTAGGTTAGGTTAGGTTAGGTTAGGTTAGGTTAGGTTAGGTTAGGTTAGGTTAGGTTAGGTTAGGTTAGGTTAGGTTAGGTTAGGTTAGGTTAGGTTAGGTTAGGTTAGGTTAGGTTAGGTTAGGTTAGGTTAGGTTAGGTTAGGTTAGGTTAGGTTAGGTTAGGTTAGGTTAGGTTAGGTTAGGTTAGGTTAGGTTAGGTTAGGTTAGGTTAGGTTAGGTTAGGTTAGGTTAGGTTAGGTTAGGTTAGGTTAGGTTAGGTTAGGTTAGGTTAGGTTAGGTTAGGTTAGGTTAGGTTAGGTTAGGTTAGGTTAGGTTAGGTTAGGTTAGGTTAGGTTAGGTTAGGTTAGGTTAGGTTAGGTTAGGTTAGGTTAGGTTAGGTTAGGTTAGGTTAGGTTAGGTTAGGTTAGGTTAGGTTAGGTTAGGTTAGGTTAGGTTAGGTTAGGTTAGGTTAGGTTAGGTTAGGTTAGGTTAGGTTAGGTTAGGTTAGGTTAGGTTAGGTTAGGTTAGGTTAGGTTAGGTTAGGTTAGGTTAGGTTAGGTTAGGTTAGGTTAGGTTAGGTTAGGTTAGGTTAGGTTAGGTTAGGTTAGGTTAGGTTAGGTTAGGTTAGGTTAGGTTAGGTTAGGTTAGGTTAGGTTAGGTTAGGTTAGGTTAGGTTAGGTTAGGTTAGGTTAGGTTAGGTTAGGTTAGGTTAGGTTAGGTTAGGTTAGGTTAGGTTAGGTTAGGTTAGGTTAGGTTAGGTTAGGTTAGGTTAGGTTAGGTTAGGTTAGGTTAGGTTAGGTTAGGTTAGGTTAGGTTAGGTTAGGTTAGGTTAGGTTAGGTTAGGTTAGGTTAGGTTAGGTTAGGTTAGGTTAGGTTAGGTTAGGTTAGGTTAGGTTAGGTTAGGTTAGGTTAGGTTAGGTTAGGTTAGGTTAGGTTAGGTTAGGTTAGGTTAGGTTAGGTTAGGTTAGGTTAGGTTAGGTTAGGTTAGGTTAGGTTAGGTTAGGTTAGGTTAGGTTAGGTTAGGTTAGGTTAGGTTAGGTTAGGTTAGGTTAGGTTAGGTTAGGTTAGGTTAGGTTAGGTTAGGTTAGGTTAGGTTAGGTTAGGTTAGGTTAGGTTAGGTTAGGTTAGGTTAGGTTAGGTTAGGTTAGGTTAGGTTAGGTTAGGTTAGGTTAGGTTAGGTTAGGTTAGGTTAGGTTAGGTTAGGTTAGGTTAGGTTAGGTTAGGTTAGGTTAGGTTAGGTTAGGTTAGGTTAGGTTAGGTTAGGTTAGGTTAGGTTAGGTTAGGTTAGGTTAGGTTAGGTTAGGTTAGGTTAGGTTAGGTTAGGTTAGGTTAGGTTAGGTTAGGTTAGGTTAGGTTAGGTTAGGTTAGGTTAGGTTAGGTTAGGTTAGGTTAGGTTAGGTTAGGTTAGGTTAGGTTA